>OX421967.1:34823231-37223231 GCA_949128115.1 Anaspis maculata
ATTGACAGGATTTTCCCAGGATAAATAATAAATTATTGTTTAATTATTAATATTTGTAATTATTTCAAATTGTTTCGCGATTTTATCGGAAACGCTCATTATATTGTGGTCACTGTTCTGCGGTCAACAATCGACAAAGACATTGAAAGTATTTCCAGAGCATTTTCTAGGGAAACTGAATATTGTCAACCAAACAAAATCGAATATTTATCGAACAAAAAAAAAACATCATTGATATTTGTGATGCCCAAGCACTGACTGAAACTTTGTTTTCTAGTTGAAACAGAAAAGAACCAAATCAAGAGCAACAAAGAAAACGGAAATGGCGGTTTACATGACGGCAAAACTAAAATACACTACCTCAATTTCGGGGAAGAGGATCAAATGGTAAATTTAAAAGTTTTTTTTTTCTCTATTAATATAATTTGATATAACTCATCATTTCACCGATAAAATCCAATACGTATTTTTTGAAAATTCGAATAACTTTTGGTTCTCCCAATAGGAAATTTCTGGTTACCAAGTTGATAGCATAAAGCAATGGACGACGTGGACCTGTTACCTCGTGACCTTGGGAATTTTAAGACTGATTTTTCATTGGTATCCGCAATGGGAATTGTATTGGACGCATTCTAGATGCCCCCTGAATCTGGCCCAAAAAGTGCTGATTACGGTGAGTTTCGAGGAAAAATTTCATCCGAAATCTGTATAACGCAAGACTGTTGATTCCAGGACAACTACAAAGGGAAGTTCAAATCGTTTTTCGTCAAGGACGTGGAGATTCTGACGGCGATTGGGACGAGGAGTCGTTCGAAAAGTATCAGTTGCAACGGGTTGAGCGCTGGAGGCGAAAAGAAGCAGCTGACTGTTTATCTATGTGATGGCACCAAAAAAAGTAACTAATAAAAAAATTACTCTTCATATTCTACAGACAGGGTGCAAGCTCTTATCTTGCACTGTTGATACCTCCTTTGGATCTCACTTGATGATCTTAAGAGGTTGTTAAATTGGGCAAAATATGAAAAAAGTTGAGCTCCTTTCCTTGCCTTTTTTTTTCAAAATGGAAATTTCAAATTTGGCATGCAGTTTTCTGATCTAGAAGGCTACGATTGCTTTTTTCCAATAAAAAAAACCTCCAGATTTGAAGAACTCAATTTTAGCCCTCTAGATTATCAGAAAGCCGCATTCTAAACTTTCTATTTTAAAAAATGATGCGAGAAAATAAACTCCACTTTCTTCATGCCCACTTCAATAAAAACGCCTCAAGGGGTTTCCGATGCCACTGAAGAAGTGGTTTAGCAGAAATAATTTTTGATACCTTCATTTCCAATTCAGGAAATTTAAATTTAGCATGCGATTTCCTTGAAGGGAAAGGTATGGCCAATGATATTTTGGGCTAGATAGTCCCGTCAAATTAGCCCAAAATGGCGGTCAATCGTGCATTAAATCATAAGGTTGTAATTTTTTCAGGAATGTATAGAGGGTGGTTCCCTGAACAACGTCTTATAAAGTCCCTTCGATTTTAGGTGCCGCGGGGCGGGAGAGGGGGTGACAAATGTCAGTTTTGGCAGTTTTTGCCGTTTATCTCTGAAACGGTGGGTCACACGAAAATTTCATACCAATCAAAATTCAAGCTGATGAAATTCCCTTCCAAATGGTGTCTTCTTGTTTTACCTAAGTGTTATCGATTTCGGGATATGAGCCGTTGAATATGAAAGTTTTTCAAAAAAGTGGTAGAGCCGTTTAGAGTATTTCGTAAAGATTTCTCTTCTAACTCACTACTCAATAACTTCCGAGATAACTGCGAATCAATTTTACCTTATCCCAATCAAGACCAAGGCCCCTTTGGCACCGGACAGTGTTCTTAGGTGAAACGTGAATACACCATTTTGAAGGGAATTCCATCAGCTTTAATTTAGATAGGTGTGAAATTTCTGTGCGCCGCGCCGTTTTCGAGATAAACGGTGAAACTGACCAAAGTGACATTTGTCACCCCCTCCCCCGCCCGGCGGCGCCTAAAATCGAAGAGACTTTACCAGGTGTTGTTCGGGGGACCACCCTCTACACATTCCTGAAAAAATTGGAACCCTATGATTTTATGCGAGATGAAAACCTAATTTGACTGGACTATAGAATCCCACAATACATTTTCAAAAATCGTGATAAAGTATAAAAGACTGCTAAACTTAATATATTTTTGCCTCGCTCTTTGCAGAACTGACAGAAGCACGTGTGATAAGATGCAAGAAGCTCTTATACATCTGGGACAACGACAAAAACAAATTCGTCAAGCTGGCCGGCTTGGAGCAAGGCATCGCCAACGAAAAGCTGCACTCGTACAAAGGCTACACCAAAGACGAACAGACCCTCAAGTAAATTCTCTTCGCTCTCCCAAGCTCTCCCAAAGAATACCAATTTTTACCCTGTGTCTAGGAGGATCGTTTACGGCTACAACGACATCGAAGTGCCGGTCCAAAGCATCCTCCAGCTCTTGATCCTGGAAGCCTTGACGCCCTTCTACATCTTCCAAGTTTTCAGCATCATCGTCTGGCTGTCCGAAGAGTACTTTTACTACATGATCGCCATCATTGTCATGTCCGTGTTTGGCATATCCACTTCGATCGTACAAACGCGCAGGGTAAAAACGTTCAAACTGCCGGGAGTAGCCCGAATTGAAGTATTTTTTTGTTGCAGAACCAGACAAATTTGAAAGGCACCGTGCACTCCTTCGACAAGGTGATGGTGGCGCGTCAAAACGGCTTGCTGGAGGAAGTGCCGACGGCCGATTTGGTACCGGGCGATTTGATAGTCATACCGAGACACGGCTGTGAAATGCACTGTGATGCCGTTCTTTTGAACGGAAACTGCATCGTGAACGAGAGCATGTTGACTGGCGAATCGGTGCCGATCACCAAGACGGCTTTGCCCAACAACACCAAATCATACAGCATCAAAGAACACAATAATCATACCCTTTTCTGCGGAACTAAGGTCATACAGACGAGATTTTACGGTTCGGAGCATGTCACGGCCGTGGTCATACGAACGGGGTACTTGACCAGCAAAGGGGAGCTGGTGCGCAGCATCATGTACCCGCCGCCAGCCGACTTCAAGTTCGACCAAGACAGCTATAAGTTCATCATGATCTTGGCGGCCATAGCGTTTGGAGGGTTCTTGTACACGGTTTGCACCAAGGTTAGTTCGTTTCTTCATTCTATTCTTCTCCGCTTCCTTCATCATGTCTTTGATTTCTTTGTGATTGTATTACTTTTATCGTTGTCCAAAACAACCACAACACGTATGCCACCATCAGTTCCAGGATGTAGTGTAATGTAACCCCGTTTTCGATGTTGGCAGTGATCGTCGTTGTTTCTTTCCTCCCTCACGTTGTTTACATTTTACCTACGTTGTGTTGAGTTCTTACTCGAGATGAAAATGTGTCGTTGGGGATGAGGTTTGATTATTGAATGAAACGCGAATGAAATGCAAGCAAAATGAATGTTTATTGAAAATCGATTAGCAAAGTTTTAGATGAATTTGTTTCTTTTCTCAAAACACCTCACAACAAGAAACTGACAGTGATAAAATGACACAACATGGACGAAGAACAACAAAGCACAAACAAATGAAACAAGAAAAATCATTACAAATTATTTAGACAATGCAGGAATTTACAACAATGAAATGAACACAAAATCAGATTAACAAAACAAAACAAGAAATCATGAACATGTTCAACTGTCAACTTAATCGCAAAGGAAAAGTGACGTATTCGCTGACAGGCACACATGGGAAGAACACGTCAAAGAAACCGCTGCGTATAGCCTGGTTAATTGCTGAAAAATCCCTTCCCAAATGATCTGAACAAAAGTTAAGTGTGAATGAGTCATGATGAAATGACAGAGAAGTCACTCCAGTAATGCATTTATCAAGTCAGCGTGAATCGGTGCTTGAATCTCTTTGAAACGTTTGCTTCGTTTACAAGTTATTCACAGAACAACAAAAGGAAACTCGCTCGCTTGCGCTTTGAATGCTGAACAATTAATTTTTCACTTTACAAACAAAAGAAGTCAAATTGATAGATAAGTAAACAATAAAGAAACGATCGGTAAACAAGTACATAAATCAGCAAGAAACAAATGACAGGTAATGGTGTAGATAAATAATCAAGAAACATATGATAAATAAACAGGTACATAAATAAACAAGAAACAGGTGAAAGATAAATAAGTAGAAAAGTTGGAGTTGGTCATACTTTTTGTGAGCAGACGGAAGAAAGAAGTATCTATAACGCATTCTCCCGAAATTCCCCAGCAGTTACCCATCACAAACCTCACAGATACACACACACACATACAAAACAGAACAATGGTTAGTAAACAGTAATCACATACATTAAATAACAGTAAATACAAGAAAATCGACTCGAGCCAACCTGTGGCCCTCTCTTCATCGTTATACATAATTTCCCCCCAAATAAGAAAAGGTTAGTAGACTCAACAAGGCAGATTCATACGAGCAGGTGGCAACCCCCCCCCCCCCCAGGACACGGAGAAGCGTGCAAGTCTCTCCTTCCTCCCTTTACTTTCATGTATAATCCGACAATGAACAATGAAATGTGAATGAATCATCAAAAGTACTGTTCTCTACTTAGCGGCAGATTTGGGCGTAGCAGAGTTTCTTTTTGTCATCTCACTGTTTGTGACCTAACTTGTGGAAAGAAACAATGATGAAACCTCGAAATACGCGCAACAGCGCAGTTCGGAGGCCACGTCATGAGTGCACAAAGTGCACACCCACTAGATTACGACTTTTGCCAACAACATTGAGATCATTTGGGGAGTGAATCAATTACACAAAATTTGAAGCAGTGCAAAGCACCTTGATTCCGAAGGGGCAAAACCGCGGGTTATGCAAGCCCGTTGAGAACAAAGAGAACAAGGAATTTCTGGTTATGTGCAATAATTTTGCGGACAAAATAGGTATCGAAATGCATGGCTTGGTGAGTGGGTGGAAGCTAAAATTACGGTACAATATTTAAAGAAAGACCGACCTTAAATACGTAAAAACAACGCATTCCGGAGCACTCTAAATCACGTGCTCTTCACCACAGCTGATTCTCTTCTCTTCTGTCTGCCCGCGGCTGCCGCTCGCCCGGCTCGCCTAGCGCAGCGCCATCTCCCTCTCCCATCGGCAAACGCTACTAACGTCAACGACCGTACCTACTTCAGGTACCAACGTACAAACAAAACAAAAGGGGAATACCACAGTAGATAATGCATGATACGCTCGCATTTTTTTTTGTTTCCTGAATCTCCTTTTGCTGTTGATCTCCACCAATAATGTTGGCAACGCCATCCTTATGATACAACAAAAATTGAAGGGAAATTGGGGACACAATACGTACCAGGCACAAATAGCTCCGTGAGGCAAAGACCCAAGAAATCCAAATATTCCACATCAAAGAGCTTAAATTTTTTCGAAAAGCGAAACACTGGTGGCCAACAGCCCTAGACAAAGGATGTACTAGAAGTACATAACCTCATAAAAAAAAATAGGATAGGAACGGTGAAATGTGTTTAATCGGAAAAAAAAATTATGCAACTTCGAATTTTTACATGGAAATTACCGTCAAGGTCTTGCAGTTGATAAATTAGAAGAGATAGTTCTTTGACCACCTTGCACGGGAAGAACCAAGTTTCTTGGAGTGATAGTGATGTGCGATGGACAGAGTTCAAGTTCATTTTTCACACTAGATCACTTCAGCAAACGAAAAGAGTCGCTTACGCAAGTTATAATGCCGTGAGTTAGTCTCATGAGCCTTATGAAGACGTTGCTCAGTACAACTCAGGCAATAACGCAGCTTTCTCAGACCAGAAAAGACGTTAAGCAATATCGACGGAATCAGAGGATCCGACAGGATCATAAAAATCAACCGACACCGGAACGTGTCGGCCAATCATAAGGAACGGAGGGGACATCACAGTGAGCGAGTCTGATGGCTTGAGCAATCTCATAGATATAAAGATTCTCTCGCGATAGTTGTCCTTGATATAAGAAAAAATAGCCGTGCCCAAGACTCGATTCACCCGTTCAGTACTCTCAATCGGATTGACTTGAGGATGATAACGGGGGGAAACGCCAAAAATCAAAGAGTTTGTTTTTTTTTAGTAAAATTATTCTTGAAACTCCTCGATTGATTTCGTGGTTGCAACCAGGGGTGGTGCACTCCGGTAGGAGGTTTGAATCACAGTTGCGTTGATCGGCAGAAATGACAGATGGCGCTGGCGAGCAACTTCTGAACGAAAGTCTCGGCCGAGGGCCGAAAAAATCGCGGGAGCCGTATGTCATTTTGACTTTACTTTTTTGCGCATAATCAAAAAAAAAAAGGACGCTGCGGCGTTTTCCGTAATAATTTGGGTTTATTCTGCATTTTGGTTTTATTTGTGGAATACAAGGCCGGTGCTACGTCTCTCATTATGAAGAAAAGACCTCGAGGAAGTGAATAAGGTAATTTCCAACATGTATGCATGAGTTTTATTATTCTCAAATACCTATTGGCCTTATCGCTACTTCACTTTAATTCGTTCCAGGTTTAACAAAAAGGCCACGTTCTCACACTTTATATGGATAAAACTGGATAACACGGCCTCGAGCACAGCTTCCCAAACGATGAAAAAAGAACGAAAGACATACCCTTTTTTGGAAGACCAAATCAAAGGTACCTATTAGTCCCAAATAATTTGCAATAACTACAGTAATGATTTCATAGACAGGAACCAGATGCAGCCGGAGGAAAATGTGCACATTGAAGTTATGACTGATGCCCACAATGAACAATACATGAACTCTCCATGACTCACGGGTGATGACTGTGTATGGAGACACTGAGACCGAAAATCAAAACTGACTCACCGGTAGCATCTTCAAGAGGTCCACAACTGTATGAACATGATTTTTGGTCGGATTTTTGGTAGAAAAGGCAATGCATGAGACCAAAAGCAACGTGACCAGCAAGGGTCGTTTTGGATTCATTTGTAACATCACCAGTGAGCTGAGGATGTCACCTTATGGCATATTCTTCGAAGAAGAATTGTATGACAAGGCTCTTCATACTACCGACTTCAAATGGCTTCAAGCAGTTTCTACCCTATAATATTGGAGAGACCAGTGCAATTTATTTTAAGTAGAGAGTAGCTACCTACTCAACTACGCTGCAAACCTGATGATGTTAAATTTAGATCAAACATCGTTGATATTCTTTGTTGAAAAAAAACTGTCTTCTTTAGAACTATTGTTGAAAACCGAATTCCATCCTAAATTATTGAACAACTAACTCTACCAATTATACGATTATGTGTAGACAATTATTTTATGGGATACCACCCTCTTACAGCAAATGGTATAGGTATATTGATCTGGGATATAGGGTCATATTTTCCCCATACATACATGACTATCAATTATCTAGACACCTAATATGTACATTCTTCTTGTAAATTAACCACTATTTTCTGGTAAATATATTATATGGTCACAAATTCAAATAAGCAAAAGAATTTTTCATTTGTAAGAATTTTTATAGAAGTATCCAAAGTCCCTCTGTAATTTTTATGTATCATATTTACGATTTTCTTGTGGTATGAATCGTCGTATTACACAAACAATGAAAATTCCGCTTCATAGCTATTTTTGACTCTTTTGAGATACATAATAGCTGTAATGCGAAATTTGCATTATTTGAGTACCTACGGCCAGCCACGTATCACCATCCAGGCGATTAAAAAAGGGTTTGAATTTCCCGCCCCCGAAATTCGGTTCAAAAGTAAAACAGGAATCTACATTTTTTTGTTGTCGTACTTGGCAGAAAATAGAGAGGGCGCTCGGAACTGTTCTTCAAAGCCTACTGAGGGAGTCGGCTATCTATTGCTTGCCTTATCTATGGTTGCAACTAGCAAAGAATAAACAGAAACGAACTAGCGGGCCAGTCAGTTGCGATGAACAAATATTGATCTCGCTTCCCAATTATGGTTAGAGGACCCATGATATCCATACTAACCATCTGAAATGAAAATTGAATCGCTTTCTCCCCAGTCCTCATCCATAAGAATTGGAAGGGCACAGTTCGCACGCCTTTGGGTAGCACGGATCTTACGATTTCTGACATAAGGTAGTCGCTCACTGACGAACGAAGTTCCAGCCAGTGATAAAGATCAGTAATACGCCATTATTTGGCACTAAAATGGGCAGCCGTAGGTTCATCACGGTACTGACGCAAAATAACCTTGCGATTCGCATTTGGAACAACCAAGTCCCAATCAGGAGTATTGAATTTAACGGATAATGAGATGGCAGATGTGTTCACAACTACTGATTCCGAGTTCGAAAATGTGGGATTTATCCGAAAAGGCTTAGACGCTATCAACCATATTATAACCTATACCACTCATCCGGCACGAAAGTAGACACATCTGTGGAAAAAAACTTCCCTACCCTAGACAAGGCATAAGGCACCACATCCTATTTTCCAGGACGATGCTGCACATCGGATAAATTCGGCTCAAACGTAGACTTCATCTTGCTAAACGACCTAAGGGCTCTCGGGGGCTACTACAAAGCTATGTAATCGGTTGTCGCAGCAAAATCAGCATCCTCAACATATCCACAAAAATGTCCACCTCAAAGATGACTACCAACATCTCGCGTTCCGTTGCCGAAAACTTTCTTCATGCGGCTGATTAAGTACAGGTGACAAAAGCTACAGAATATTCCTCACCGTTATGTTTTTGAAACAACACGCACCCAAGACCACATCACTTGCATCCGTTTTGATATAAAAGGTCTCAGAAAAATTTGGAGAAGCTAGAACTGAAGTGGAAGTGATTCGATGCTTGATCATCTGAAAAGCCCGCTCAGCGTCATGAGTTCATTTGATGGGTTGACCCTTAGTCTTTTGCTTTTATAAACAACAAAACCCAGAAACGGAAGAGAAGATCTGCAGAACTGACACTTGTCCAAATGTATCGTGGATCCAGCCCACTTGAGCCATGAAGCGACAGCGTTCAACATTTCAAAATATTATTTAAAAGACGGAGATGCTACGATGATATCATCGAGATACACAAAAATCTGATCTCCCAACAAAGGAACTCCCAAAACACGTTTTGTAAGCTTCTGCAGTGTCTGCAGACTACTTAACAAGCCATATGGCATTGGTTTTGTTGTTTAGTTCGATATTTCTAATGTGAACAGCATTATTGCCTGTCGGGTTCAAACAAACATCAGAGGAAATGACTTGGTGTAAAAGGATGAGGGTTGCTCGTGTTTTGGTCATTAAACTCTTCATATTATCTTGTACTGTAAATTAAATGAAAATTGATTTCAATTCAAACTCAATTTGCAGCTCACCAGAGACATTTCCGCAACAGACATCCTAATCAAAGCCTTGGATCTGATAACCATAGTCATTCCGCCAGCTTTACCCGCCGCTATGACTGTAGGAAAACTTTACGCCCTCAACCGTTTGCGCAAATACAACATTTATTGCATCAACTCTCGGGTTATCAACGTTTCTGGTTCCATAGACTGCGTCTGTTTTGATAAAGTAAGTAATAAATATCAAATTTGGTCCCTTGAAACATTTTTTCCATCAACTCCTTTTCTGTTACTTAAAATTTGTTTTTATTCATTATTCTTTGTAATATTTTTTTCCAGACTGGAACCTTGACAGAAGATGGCTTGGACATGTGGGGCATCATACCGATCAAAGACAATCAAATTGGAACCCCTCTAAGAGAAACCAAAGACATGGACCCGCAATCGCTCTTGTTCCAGGGCATGTTGACTTGCCACTCGATCACTCTGATCGACGGTGAACTCTGCGGTGATCCGTTGGACACGAAAATGTTTGAATCGACTGGATGGGTGCTGGAAGAACCCGAAATCGCCGACACCTCCAAGTACGATCTCTTGGTGCCGACAGTGGTCAAACCAGGGGAACCGTCAAAACCAGAGGAAGAAATCGGCATCTTGCAACAGTACCAGTTCTCGTCGACTTTGCAACGCATGTCTGTGATTTCGCGCAGGTTGGGCTCAAAACATTTCGAAATTTTCTGCAAAGGCTCGCCCGAAATGATCATGTCTCTATCGAAACCGGAAACGATTCCCGAAGGCATCACCGAACAACTGAAAGAATACACCGAGCAAGGGTACAGGGTCATCGGAATGGGAACCAGAAAAATCACCGCCGACGTTCCGTTCCACAAAATCCCCAAGCTGCTGCGCGAAGAAGTCGAATGCGATTTGGAATTCGTCGGTTTGATCGTGCTGGAGAACCGGTTGAAACCGGAAACGACGGGACAGATTGATATTCTGAGAAAGGCCGGCATGAAGATCGTCATGATCACGGGAGATAACATTCTGACGGGAGTCAGCGTGGCGAGGGAATGCGGAATCATACAGCAAGGCTATGACGTGGTCGACGTCGTCGTTACCAAACCGAATAAGTTTGACGTGGCTTCTGTACAGTATCACTTGTCTGCTTCCTCCAACAGGCGCTTTTCCTCCAGAAAAATTGAAATTCCCAAATTAGAAGATTTGGAAAAGTATCCAGAACGAAAGTACCACTTCGTGATTACGGGAAACGCATGGGCCGATTTGAACCACTACTTTCCGGAACTGATACCAAAGGTGATCACCAAAGGCGTCGTATTCGCCAGGATGTCGGGACACCAGAAGCAACAGCTGATCGAGGAACTGCAAAATTTGGGATATTACGTTGGTAAGTTTGACATCACTTTTTTTACAAGCATCATGACTTGTAAGGTTCCGATCTCTTCGGAATCAAAGCCAAGACCTGAATTGATTCGAGTTTTTTCTGTTGCAGCAATGTGCGGAGATGGTGCTAACGACTGCGGCGCCCTCAAGGCAGCTCACGTCGGCATCTCGCTTTCAGACGCGGAATCGTCGGTCGCTTCGCCGTTCACGTCTCGAGAACCAAACATCTCCTGCACGGCCAAGGTCATCCAGGAAGGCCGCGCAGCTCTCGTCACGTCTTTCGGCGTCTTCAAGGTCATGCTGTGCTACAGCCTTACCGAATTTGCTTCGTGCATCATCCTCTACAGCATCGACTCCAATCTCACCTCGCTCCAGTTTCTCTTCGTCGACATCCCACTGGTCCTCCACTTCGCGGCTTCCTTCGGCATGACGCGAGCCCACCCGAAACTGCACAACAAACCGCCCATGATGTCGCTCCTCAGCTTCATCCCGCTCACCTCGATCGTGCTCTTCATGATAATCACCGTGGCGGCCCAAGCGGTCGCCTATTACTACGTCCAAACGTTTCCTTGGTTCACCCCCTTCGTCTTCAACCCCAACGAACGCACCTTCTACACTTGCTACGAAAACTACGCCGTCTTCAGCGCCTCCCTGTTCCAGTACATCACCTTGGCCATCGTCTTCGCCAAAGGCAAGCCCTACCGCAAGCCGATGTTCACCAACTACATTTTCACGACATCCTTGACTCTGATGCTGGCAATTTGCATATACATCACCCTCGATCCGGCCAATTGGATCATCGATGCTCTAGAGCTGAAGGTTCCTCCGGTCATGGAGGGACGATACTTCGTCTTGGTCATAGCCGCCATCAACTTCTTGGTGTGCTATTTGGTAGAAGAGTTTGTCGAAGTCGTGCTGCAGAGAATGATCGTGCCGAGATGCAGGAATTTGGACAAGTCGACACAGAAGTACTTGAAGGTGGAGAGGGATATGAGGACGGATCCGACATGGCCCGTAGTTCAAGGTCACGAGAAACCGGCTGCTGTGATGGTGACGGAAGTGAAGAACGGAGGTTGGATCAATGGGGCCTTTGACAATCGCGAAACTAAATTTTAATTGTATGTTTATTTATGTTTTATGTCTAAGTGTAAATTATTGTTGATAAGCGAGTGAATATGTTATTGTTAAGCTGATAATGGTTTTTCAATTGATTCCCACTATTCAATATCTATTCCTTTCCATCCTTCTGTGTTCTTTTCATATTTTCGCTTCTTTGCAGACCTTCCGAGTACTTCGGGCCTCGAAAGCTTCATCTGAAAGATTAATGACTGTTGCCGAGGCTGTTGCTATTCACTCGTGGTTCGGAAGCCACTTTGAACTTGGCCCCCTGTTATATGAATAGGCAGAGAAGCAAGCCTGTAACCCTTGATGGGTTGTTGTATAGCTAAAAATGTCAATATTATATGAATGGTGAAGTACTGGAAGGGCTTTGTTCTCGTGCCAGTTTTTCCTTTGGCTGGCTATATAGTCAACTGTGTGCTGTCCATCACTGAAGCTACGGACTGACCTCAAAGACTTTCACAGAAACTAATAGCCGCTGTGGCTCCTGTATCGATAGCACAGACGCAGTTGCACTTATCACTTTTTCCATCAAGAAGGAGGCTATTTTTAGCAGATCTCTTCAGCGATGAAACGATGTAGCTCCTGGGGCTTGAGAATTGTCAGCGGTCCGCAAGCTCAAATTAGTTTTTTTTTATTCAATTGTCTTATTTTACGAGGCGACATTCAGCTATAAGCTGCTCTACCATGCAACCTCGGGTTTTCTGGTTTCATCGCAGTTCCTCCTTGCAGCCTAAAATGCAACGGTCTGTTGAGCAGCTGTGCTGGATCGTTACATGCAGTCGCGTCACAGATGTCCGACTTCAGTTGAAGCAGCGTGGTCCGAGGCGTGGTCGCCCGCCACTTCTTGACTCGTCTTGGGGTTTATTCCGAGACAAAGCGCCGAGAAGTTTGCTATGGGCTAGCTGATCCAGCTTGAAGAGGGCCCCCAAAAAGGGGGTAAGCATTAGCGAGGAAAAGGGCGGAAAACAAACAGAGCACAGTTTGATTGACTCCAGTTCATTAACCTCCAGAGCTTGACAACGATTCGAGGGGGCCACCACGTCAAAAATGATCAGAACTCGCTTGTTATAATTACGTAGGTACTTGAGCTATGCATATTTTATTGTTGAGTGGAATGTTCCAGTTCAAGAAAGAATTGAATCTGATGAAAGGGTTAGTTCCAATCACGTATTTATAATCCGGATAAAAACAACTTAGGAGAATCGCGTCCCGGTCAGACTTCTTGCAAACCTTCCCTTCCCTCTCAAATCTAATATCACACCCGCCGTGATCACCGATAAATTTAAGATTAGCCCGAGCCTGCTGAGCGGCACCGTCGGTCGGTTGCGAAAACCAGTTATATTCTGTCTTGTTGCTAGCAGAGGCATCCAGCTGAATTATCTTATCTCACCCATGTTACGTAACTTCTGTAAGAGAAATAGCGAGTATCTCAGAGAGGTGACCAAGATTTTGGGCAGACCAAGTTCCGTTCTGATAATATAGCCTGGTACTGATGACTGTGTGTGTAGAAAAGACTCCTGAAGAACCGGTTCTGAGCCGTCTTAAGCTCATCCCCTAGGCTCAAATCCCAAATCCCTATACCATTGAATGTCGGCATAACTACTGATTATGCAGCTTCATTAGGGTTCCAGTCTGCCATTCTGGATGATTGGATAATTCTCCGTATGGATCTAGAAGCTGCACGAACCTTTTGGACACGCTCAGTCATCACCTGTAAACATTTTCCGCTATGATGAAATCTGATTCCAAGGTATACGTAGTCGCATTACTATCGCAATTTCTGTTTCTTTGAAAAAGAAAAGTCCAACCGGGCTCATCCTGTGGTTCTTTCTGAAGACCACAATTTTCGTTTTTTTCCCGTATTGAAGGTGAGACCGAGGGTGAGACTCATCTGGACCGCGATTCTGTACTCGCCTACCGACACTTGTCGGTGTCGGTAGCTAGGCAGGAGCATATTTGATTGGTTCTCACCCTAGCTACCGATCCGATAGTTTATCGGTGGGCGAGTACAAAATCGCGGCCCAGATCGCAGAGCTTCTACAACGTGTCAGTCGACAATAGGGTGTTCCACGGATTTTGGGGAAAAATGAATTCAAATACTAGAGCCTTCGTAGAGCTCACTAGTTTTTTATTTGATTTTTTGCGTTCATTTAGGCCCCGAAAAAAAAATAAAGAAAATTTCACGTGACGTCACGCGCTTACTGGTACCAGAGTGCGTAACACATGGCGCCAAATGACGCGGTACAATTTCTCGCTAGATATCGTACGGAATTGGGAACGCGGTGAACTCCGAACATCCCAGCGTGTCAGCCCGTCAACCTGACAAACAGCTGATCCCAAGAAAAAAGTGAAATGTTACCGCAAGCAAGCATCAGCAGCATTCAGCAACACCAGCCACGCTCAGGCTAGAGTTAGCCCGTCACAGATGGTGATGATAAAAATAAAATTTGCGAAAATAAGGGATTTTCTGTGCCAATTTTGGAGTATTTTTTGTTGGAATGTGAGTGCGATTTTCTGATTACAATCACGTTAAAATTACTTGAAAAGCATTCGAATATTCCCAATACCCCCCTGCCCCTATCGTGTACCCCTGGAGCAGGAGATGGAGTTAGAAAGACTGAAGTGTTTGTATAAATCAAAAACAAATTCATTTCACCCGAGAGTTTACCGCTAAGGGCAGTTTTGCAGCAGCCTGGCTGACTTCGCTGTTCTGAAAATAAGTGAGTAATGTATTGAAAGATATAACTACCTACCTATTATTTATTTACACCGGATAAAGTTCCCTTGGGCCAATATCAACGTGATTTATTCCAAGAAAACCGATTTATCAAGACACAAACCCTGCTGGGATGCCCAGAGAAAAATTCAAGAATGCTACCAGAAGCTCTCTCACTGATCTGCGGCGCTAGCCTAGCTTGGTGGCCGTCATGGTTGCCTTCCTCAAAGCCACTCAAAGGACGTTTTTTCAAAATTGTTCTCGCTAGTGCAGTCGTTTCAAATTCAGACAACAAATGTCATGTGATTTGAAGTTTTGTTTTGCACGTCAAAATTGACAAAACGTGATTCAGATTTGAAGACGCTAAAATGTCGGCAAAGTGGGTCACGATAGGTTTGCGCGCGAGGTTCACCGAGTGACGTCATGAATTTATAAGAAATAATTTTTTTCTACAAAATTAGAGGAGACATTAACGTGCGTATTACATGCAATGGTTAATTAGATCAGAAACAATCGGAATACTCAATAAAAATCACTACATTTTTTTCAATATAACACCCCATTGCGGCGAGAGGAAAAAAAGAAAATCGCACGATCGGTGGGTTTTCTAAAGGCAAGTTTTTTTTTCAAATAACGAAGAAAAAGGGGAAAAACCATCGAGTTCGACCCGTCGCGCGATTGATACCACTGCAGTCACCAGTCTACAACAACGACGCGCGCCTGAAGCGCCAATTCCAGTGGCGTAGATACCCCAGGGGTAGGTATTTTCGAACGTAACAAATTCCTCAAATAGTTCCTCGATTGACTTTTTTGGAAGAATGCGAAGCACCAGATACCTCATATTTCTTCTCCCTCCCTAAGTCGATGAGCTCGCGAAGCATCTTTGGCTGCTTCAGTGCGAATCGTCTGGATAAGTGCGTCATTGATCTTGACTAGATTACTGATCATGACAATCTGACATGAAAATATTCCATTCCTATAAATTTTCCGATATATTCTAGAATGTCCAATTCACCAATTTTTGACAAACTGCGTCAGTCAATCCCCAAATTGTAGACTTTCTTCAACATTTTCAGCTTAACTTCTGCACTCGCTTCTGCAAGAGACGTACAGTCAGTTTAAAATAAAAACTGAAAAAGTATTTAAAAAGAAGTGCATAGGTACTCGTACTGGTTGTGTTCATGATCAAGTTGGGTAACATTTTTGCTATCGAAAAGCAATTTTATTTGTCATTTTGGGATCATTTTGTCAGATTTCTGTATTTTCAAGGGATAAATAATTGACAAGTTAAAAAAAAAGTTATCAAGACAAGTCTATAATAACGGGTTCCACCAAAAGTTTTGTGAGCTGGTTAACTTTAATCACAGTTAGTTGCTATGTTGCTAAGCAGCACAGCAGCTAGCCATGCTATTGGCTGTGTCATAGCAACTAACCCAGATTACAGTCAGCTCGCTCATAAAGCTTCAGGGGGAGTCCGCAGAAGGCCCAGTATTATTTATTTCAGTTGGAGTTTTGAAGAAATCTTAATTCTGCCACCAACAGTTCGTAAAATCTTTTGAAACAACGGAAACTAGAAGGTTTCGAACTTTCGAAGGACCATCACTCTTTCGTCTTCCATAGTTTCGAAAATAGAAGTCGCAGATTTTTTTATGATTCTCTGTATAGGCTTCGTAAACGCAGATTCCGTATAAGTCGTATACTAGTTTATTGGTACGACAATTTCGGTATTAAGGACAGAGTTGTATTGGTGAAATAAAGCGTTGCGAAATCAATCCCTGTGGGTTTATTCCTTGGCAGAATTTTACCATTCAAGTTTCTTTCGAAAGCTACAACGATGTACTTTGGTTTAAGCCCTTTGGCATTTCCAAAATCCAAAAATAATTTTTCTGATTTCACGCTTTATCTTACCAATTCAACTCCGTCCTTCTACCTGTGTATAATACTGCAAGTAAATACCTACCTAATACACTTTGTTGTACACGGTTCTTCCAAGTTTAAGATTTCAAGAAATATTCGGGCAGTAGGTAGTTGGCATTGTTTTTATTTCCTGAAATGTGAAAAAATATATATTCAAAACATGATGAGGATGACTCTTTGCGAAGGTCGGTCATGGAAAGGTAAACTACCTAAATATTATACTTTCTTGGCTTTTTCTTCTCTTCAGTACAATACACGACCTTTACAACTTTTAGCCGCATTTACGCACCATTTAGTTATCCACTCAACTCTTGATAGGTGTTGTACATTAGGTAGCAAAAAGTGACAATAGAAGCATCTAATTTTTACGAATACGCTGCATTTGTTTGGTTTTGAGTCTCCGCGTGAATTGGAATCAATATCACAGTTCGGTAAGTACGGGACTATTTGAGTATAAATAATATGTTTCGTATGTCTATTGTCTAGTTGGTAAACTTCAGAGTGAAAGCAAAATCAGGAAAAAGTCGTCATATCTGTCGCGGGACTTCTTATCCTAGCAATTAGCATCCTCCCTGCAACGTCCTTGAAGATAATAACTATTTTAATTGCATCAAATCCGCGGATTTTGGAAAAGATGAGTTCAAATTCTAGGGCCATCGTGGAGCTCACATGTTTTCAATTTGACGTTTTTGTTCATAGAGGCCCAGAAAAAAAAATCACGCTGACGATGACGCTACGTGAAATAAGAATTTTGTTGTCGAGTTTCTTTGGCTGAGCGTCGTGCAGACTCCGGAACAGTTCAAATGACGATGTGAAAAATTAGATAAGAAACTACTTCATAGGAAAACTCATTTAAAATCAATTTGTTTTTTCAGTATAACACTTCAATATCAAACGAAATTAACAATCTTCAAGGTTAATAAAGCAATGACCACCATATCGAAAAATTATTTTAAAAATCATAATACCTAGTAAAATATAGAGCTTTAATAACATGACTACTTTTCGTGAAAATTCGAAAAAAAAAAATTAAAAGTGTCCCAAAGTCTACCTTGAAAGTGGCTACTTTTACGAAAGACTTCAAATCTACCGAGCTGTAGACGGGCTGTGACGTCTTTATCTTTCGACGGAAGTGTGAAGACTCCACCTCTACGAAAGCGTAGAAGGGCCATGCTAGTTATTTTTTGAGGTGAGAATCGCGACTTACTAAGTGTAAATCGCGACTTATCAAGTGTAAATCGCGACCTACTAAGTGTAAATCGCGACCTCTATCACGACTTACTAAGTGTATATCGCGACTTATTAGGTGTAAATCGCGACTTACTATGTCGCGGCGCTACTTAGGTACTAAGTGTAAATCGTGACTTACTAAGTGTAGGTATATCGCGACTTATTAACTGTAAGTCGCGACTTACTATGTCGCGGCGCGACCTAATAAGTGTAACTCGAGACTTATTAAGTGTGAATCGCGACTTATTAAGTATAAATCGCGACTTATTAAGTATAAATCGCGACTTACTATGTCGCGGCGCTACTTAGGTACTAAGTGTAAATCGCGACATAGTGTGTCGCGGCGCGACTTACTAAATGTAGATCACGATCTACTAAGTGTAGATCACGACTTATCCGGTGTGAATCGTGACCTACTAAGTGTAAATCGCGACCTCGATCGCGACTTATTAAGTGTAAATCGCGACTTACTAAGTGTAGGTATATCGCGACTTATTAACTGTAAATCGCGACTTACTATGTCACGGCGCGACCTAATAAGTGTAACTCGCGACTTATTAAGTGTAAATCGCGACTTACTATGTCGCGGCGCGACTTATTAAGTGTACACGCAGGCATGCGCGCGACACAACACATGCACGCTCACACACGCGCACACGCGCACACTATCAGCTACTCTGTGCTGATAGATGGCGCCTCTGTAGATGTCGGTAATGTAGATCACTGTATGTGCCAGAATCCTGCCAGAAGGTATAGGTACTACTGACGGAGTGGGGACTAGGGAGGGCTTGAGGGTATATCTACTAGCTGTAAATTTACAGTTGGTAAGTGTAAATTGACACTTGATAAGTGTAAATTCACAGTTAGTTATGTGTGAATTTACAGTTAGTAAGCGCTTTCGTACCACCTCCGTTGCCTAAGTGAATGCTGTGTGTCACTGTCAGCTTGCTGTTATGTGTTAACATTTGCGAACATAACTAATTTTTCATCGCTCCATATTCAAGCAAAACAACACAAAGCAGAGAAATACGAAGTGGAAGTACACTGTTTTACTACTGAAAACCACGTTGTCTACTGAACATTCAATAATCAGCTGTTATGCACGTTGACGCTAAAGCTTTTCTTTGTAAGTTTGTACTGTTGTCAAGCCTGGCTTGCTTCCCTGTCCCTGTTAAAAGATTATGACGTCATCGCGCCAAATATGGAAGTGGTCGAAAACTTTTATATTTTTTTACCGAGAAAACTTACGAAGAAATTCTATGAACTACATATCGTCCTTTGCCAGGCAAAGCAACGTAAGCGACATTTTAGCAACTTTGCAGGAGAGACAAAAAATCGTGTTGTTTGCAAATTGCCCACGAAAAAATAATCATTTTGCATTAATTTTTCATGTTATCCAATGATTATTTAGGTATATTTCAGTCTTTGTGATGGTTCATTTATTCGACGCGGCTCAGTGGGACCCTTCCAACAAGATCAAAAACTCATTTTTGTCAGAATGGCGCCTACGTTGCTTTGCCTGGCAAGGGACGATATATAACGTCACTTATCGAAAAGTGGACTTCGAAAAAAATATACACCGTCCGTTTTTTATTTCAGGCCCCAGCCCGTAGCACCTTCATTGTGGATTTCACACCCAATATATTATATTTTTTTGAATCCAGAAAAACAAGATCTTCCGAGTGATGATATGTAAAATTATTTTTGACAGATGTGATTTTTTGACAAATAACAGAATAGTACTTGTGATACATCATTTTAAAGCTCATTAAATTCTGAGCAGAACTGTGTTTTTATTTTTGAGTTGGGGTGTCTTTAACAGCTTCTAGGGGTCTTTCAGTAGGAAAAAATGTCAATTCCAGAAATAGCCACTCAATAAGTAATAGGTATTTTTGAAATTAACTAAGGGTGATGATCTGATTTTTAAATCGTTCAAAGTATTGGGAAACTCTATAAACACCTTATCTCTCGCGTAGGCTCATAAAAAAAATCGAGGGGGGTCATATCTGGCAAGCTCGGATGTCATCGCGTTGGGCCGGTGGTTCCAATTCACTGATCGTCGAATCTTTCATTCAAGGAACAAGGAGGCAGTCATTTCGAGCAACCTCTTCAGAACATTTTTTGTTTAATTGTGATCAATTAATTATTATTACCATTGGTTAACATTAAAAATAGGTACCTGCTTTACCTACTCACTTATTATGTATTTCTGAAATTCAACATTTTTTCCTATTGAAAGACCCCTAGAAGCTGTAAAAGACACTCTATTTCAAAAATAAAAACACAGTTCTCCTCGGAATTTTAAGGGCTTTAAAATGATGTATCACAAGTGTCATTTGTCATTCTGTCATTTGTCAAAAAATGACATCTGTCAAAAATAATTTGACATATCATGAGTCGAAAGATCTTGTTTTTGTGATTTCAAAAATATATAATATATTGGGTGTGAAACCCATAATAAATATGCTACGGGCTAGGGCCTAAAATAAAAAAACGGACGGTAAAGGTACAGTTTTTTTTTTTTTAAAGTCCACTGTAGTGCAAATGACACACACCTTCGCATTGACGGGGAACAAACGGGGAATGCAAAAGTGTGTCATTTGTACCACAGTGGACTTTTGAAAAAAAAAACTGTATATTTCGGTCATTGCCCTATTCTTCCAACTGTGGCGGCTGCTATAGGCTGTCTGATTTCTGCATGATTCTCTAGTGGGCTGTATTTCTGGTCGCCATCGGCCGATCGCGGCCAGAATCGCAACCACTAGAATCATGTAGAAATCAGACAGCCTATATATCAACGGGCATCAGCTATTTATGAACCGGACGTATTATATAAAATAAAATACAAATTCAATTGAAAACTTAAAATTTTACAAAATTCGCAGTTCATTTTAAAAAAAAAATATATCTGAAGAACGGAACGTCTTTCTGGGCTGATTTTTGTTTTGAACACTTTTCCAGAGTGTTTTCCAATAATGATCTTTGCAAATGTGTAGGTACAACAAAATTCCCTCATTTCTTGTACCTCGCCGCGGCGCCGGCGCGGCCTGAAATTTTCATGTCATGACATGTACGCTGTTTTGAAAAAAATGTATTTCTAAGATTGAATTGGTCATTTCAGTCAAATACCAAACTATTTTCATGATTTCTATTCAAAGAAAATATGCAGAGTTTGATAGTAATGGAACTGTTAGGCAGCAGTCACACTGAGCCACCCACCACCACCCACTACCATCAACCAAAAATCAAACGCACGCAATGTAATGATGCTGGTCACACTACAGCCACCTCTTACCACCGCCCAGTGACCACCGGTGGCCATGTGTTTGAAATTTTCAAAGTGGTGGTCAGTGGTCGGTGGTTAACAATACGCATCTTGATGCGCATACATTTTGTGTATACATACAACATACAATGTGTATGTCCCGAAGAGAACAAAGGTTTCACTTTTGTCACTAACAAGTTCTAACATTTCTTGTTCATACGGTAATAACTGTAAAATTGTTCTTCATCATCAACAAGCTGCGGCACTAATTGATGAAATTCTCCTAGTTGTTCTCTATCGAGAAACATTTGACGCACCCACATGTTCCGGCGTTTTTTACGGATTTTTTTCGAGATGTAGTATAAAGCTACAACTTCGTCGGTATCTGAGTCATCGGACGAAATCATTGCAATCACAGAACTTGTCAATCTTGTTATGAGCTGGGCCGCTATTCTTGAATCGTGTGAGAAAAGTCCCTGGGAGTAAAATACATTTCGCAGTACACTGATGTAGCGAATGTTGCCTAAAATCGTGGTTTTTAGGCAACTTTCGCTACAGAATTGTAGTACGGATTATATAAAACTCCCGGGGTCTGGGAAACGGTGGACGCTGGACGGTGGCTCAGTGAGACCATGCCGGATTATTTTGCTTGGTGGTAGTGGGTGGTGGTGGGTGGTAGTGGGTGGTGATGGCTCCAGTGTGACTGCTGCCTAAGAAGAAAAAAAATTGTAATGACAACCACCAGACTCGCAGATCATTGCGCACATCCTTCTCCACGACAAAGAAGTCCAAACAAAGATTTGGTTTTCATGGGTTGTAAAAGACCACCCGGTATATCCGGCTCAGAAATAGTTTTATCCGTTTCTAAGTTCAATTGTTTCTGCCCATCTATTCCAAAAAATGGTCGTCACGTCTGTCGCAAGGTCCTTCCTCGCTTGAAGCTCATTATTTTAATTCTATCATATTATCAAATCAAATTAATTGTCTTCGAAAATAATTTTTCCAATTGTGGCGGCTGTAGTTAATTGCCATCAACTATTTTCGGACAGACATTTTTTTCCCAAGGCTCCCCGACTGAAGTACATCAAAATTGGTGGTAAAATATTTCCGAAGATATACAATAAAATACCTTACTGGGAAATTTAAAATGCAAAATTTGCCGATTATGTTCAGAAAATCATATCTGAAGAACGAAAAGCCCTTTTTGAGTTGATTTTTGTTCTAAACATCGTTTCAAAGTGTTCTCTAATTATGATCTCGCACATACGTACACAAAATTCCATTATTTCTTATCCCTTGCCGCGGCCTGAAATTTTCATTTCTTAGAAATGTATCTTCTAAATAATTTTTTCAGTTGTGATAAAATGATCTCCAGTGACGTTTGCAGGAAGGATGCTACGATGAGAGGTTTCAATATTCGGAGAGTTCAAAAAACGAACGCAAATTAATTTTTTCTCCCTAATCCCATACATAGTTACTAAAATGCAGCATGCATAATGGGTACCATTCCACCTTCCTTACCAAAAATCGAAAAACTCAATTTTTTTTTCTAAATTTTTGTATTAAAAAAAAAGTCCCTCATTCTTTTGACAGCCCAGATTTGAATAACTCATTTTTTTGCTACATCTTTAGCTGGTCAGATTTGCCAGAAACTCACGCCACAAAAATCTATCTGTTTCTCTTTTGCTCTGCAGCTAATCCGCAGTCTGTTTCAGCCATTTTTTATGCTAGGAAATGCCGTCTTCAAGAAGAAAGTCGTGTTTGGTCAAAAGTGTCCTGTGGTGTATACAGGAAGGAGGTCGCTCATTTTCTATTCCCCTCCTACTTTCTACGTCATAAAGATTTTTCAAACTGATTCTGAATCCATATCATCCATATTCAAAATGTCATATTCGAAATTCTTCATTATTCATCAATTTTTGAAAATAGGAGGCCGGGAAATTGGCTTCTGATTGTATTCCATTTCTCACATCCCACATTGTAGAAATACCAAGTTGTACCTTGAATCTTGAAAATTAGCTGTTTTATGGGCGAAAAGTAATTTTTCCGGGCATTTTCACGTTTTTCAAACTATCTTACACAATATCTAATATATTCCAGATCTGTTTGGTGGACCTTCATAAGCATTAAATTAGAAATATATGCTGTGATTTACAGGACTCCAGCACTTTTAGTTCTTCAGATATGATTTTTTTAATTTTTTAACTTAATTTTTCATTCTGCATCACCTGCAGCCACCTGTCGAGTCTGCCCCACGTCCAGCAGGTATATGTTTAGAATAATTCAAAGAATATGTTGTGTGCCAAGTTTCAAAACCTCATCACCAAGTGCAGAGTTTTTTCCCTTAATACCCGGACTATTAGTGCATCAGTATTAAATAAAATTTATTATTGTTATTATAACATTTTTCTGTAAATTTATTATTGTTATTGTAACACTTTTCTGTACTTTGACTTTGTACTTTTATATTTCTTATATTATAACTTTTTCATACATGTACCATGTCTAAAAGAAAATTAAGCATTTATTTATTCAATACCCCTGGGGTAATGGGGTCTTCGGTTATTTTCCGACATCAATTCTTGAACACTGCAAAATTACAACCTGGAATGCAAGTCACTCATGCAGGTTGTCATGCTGGCTAGAAGGGTAGAGTAGGCACTGTTGAATCTATGGCAGTTATAAAAGTCTGCGTCTCTGAAAATAAAGTCGATCTATCCGAGCGTTTCTCGAAGAATGAAGAAGGTGGCTATTGGCACTCATTTGTAATAGCACTCAAAAACGTACCTATTTTGTCTTCGTTGGGCCACTCTGTAAGTTTAAAATTTGCAAAACATCAAGGTCCATAGCATAGACAAACTATGTGACTAGTGTTTAGTGTTTTTTATGTAGTAATTAACAAAATCTTGCAATTTATAGAAAATCGCATCAAGGATATGAAAAGCACGTTGAGAATTCTTGCGGCGCCTACCGGAATTTACTGTGGACATGCACCTATACCTAGCTTGAATTTGTAAACTGATTTATTCGTCCAACGTATTACCTAAACGTAATAAAAAGAAGTTCAGGACGGTCCTATGAATTTTAAAAATAGTAAGCAGAATAAATATAAATGAAATATTAATTCCGGTGGGTGCCTAGGTACCTAATTCCCTACCTACCTAAATGGATGGTTATGGTTCAGTCGAGGGTACAGTCGTCGCGTGAACACAGGTAAGGTCCCAGCGAATATACGAAATTTATAATTTTTCCCATTTTTTTTTTGTGTTTCCTTGCGTTGGCTTATTATGTATTCTGAAACAAAAATGATGTTGCAGGGCTTAAATTTTCAGGAATTCCAAAAGTTGGTCGTTTCAAACGAAAGCTTCTTTGAAACTAGTTTCGTGTACTTTTGATAGTGGACAGCGGACAAAGGTTCTACAAAATAATAATAGCCAGTGATTCAAGGACACAAATGGAGCACCCTTTCAACGTTCTAAAGGTTAGTGACTAATAATACATACAAGGTGTTTATTTTCAAACTTCCCACCTCAGATTTGTCGCCGTAAAATTTTTTTGTAGGAAAACGCCGAAACAGGTCGATTTTTATCTCAAAGGGGACATCTAAGGCACGTATTGCCAAAATTTTATCGTCAACCTCTTTGCCCCCCTCCTTACTTTATTTATTGCCTCAAATAGCACTACCTATACTTTGTGATACATCAAATTGAAGGTAATGAAATTCTCTGCTGTGAAAAATAAATTGAAAAACCATCCTCTAACCCCAAAGCAGGCTGGTGGCGAAGAGGGTTGAAGATGAAAATTTGACAATACGTGTTTTAGATGTCTCCCTCGAATTGAAAATCGACCTGTTTTCTGCTGGAGAATCTATTTCTCAGAAATAGGGAGTTGAGAAGGGAAAAACTTTCCTTTGATGAACAACGAGAGAATTGTGAGAAGGGTCGATAGGTGATTTTTTTTTATCGTTGACGTCACAACAGTGTTGTCAACTTTCCAGAATCGCCTGCCAAATTTAAACCAAATAATGTTATGGGGACAACCGAAGTACAGGGCGCTTATGAAGTTTCAGTTCCTGCATTTTTTCCCTTGGCTACCTTTTTGAATTTGAGTTTGAAAGTTTTGTATCAAGTTCAAAACAATGTCTTTAATGCGCCTGCAAAATAAGTCCTCGTAGAAAAGTGCGTTTTTTGTGGAAAAGCAAGCCAAACATGTTAGGTTACTTCCACAGGGTTATTAGTGAAAATTCATATATTCCTACGAAATTGGGCATGGACTACGCCATCAAACTTTACCTGAATGTTAGGGATTTACATTTCTGGCATTGCTGGAGTGATATGCCTTGTGAGGGGCTAGGTATGTACCTCTTCGGTTAGTGCTTTCAGTTACCCAAATACTTGAGACCCAGCTTAAACTACTGGATTAAAGAAACAAACAATAGTTTTTGTTGATGATTTATATTTTAAAAGTGCAAGACTCTTCGGTTTGTAGCATATGGACAGAGGCAAAACAAGGAAGTTTAAGTCGAACAGCTGTTCGGCCACCGAATATGTCTTCGGTCACCGAACCCCTCCTTGAGAGGAACTCCACACCTGATTTAATTTTTGTTGAATTTTCAACTAAAATTTGATCGTGTCAAGATATATTTCTTGAAAATACGAACATTTATTGTTCTCAAATTGAGAAAAAGGTCCATTTTTTCTCGCAGTCCGTAGATTTTCCCATTTTTAGATTGCCAAAGGCCACAATTTTTGGCACATAGGTACGCCCTGGAACCAGAGAGGCTTAGCAACAGACAATTTTGTGCAAACATCATAACTTTATTACAGCAATTTAGTTACCCATCCTAATCCTTATCGGACAACCTCCGTATGTTTTTTGAGGTATATTTCTTTCTTCCTTTTTCCCATTTCTTAGCACTTTGGGATACTTTCTGTGATGCTTCTTCCTTCCACCCGCGTTCAGAAAAAAACATTAATTTTCCTCTTTTTTCTGAAAAACGTCACTGTAGTTGTAATATGCGCTGTGATATAAGCACAATGCGAATCAAATGAAAGTTTTACTGGATCGCCTCTGATTATCTTCTGGTGACAAATCATGCATCTGACTCAACAATCTTGAATTTTCGGTTTATGGCTTCATCGCGTCAAGACACATTGTTCAAAAGTCCTGAAATTTTTTTTATAAGCAGGATTTGAGGTAAAATTGTGGTCAACTTAGGAATACTTGGTTGCTGGAATTTCCCATTTTGAGGTCGCCATAGGTCACAGTTTTTGCTACAGCCATATTTTCTAAAATCGGAAGGCGCTTAGTAATAGATGATTTGTGGAATCGATTCACATTTATTCTGTATTCCAACAATTCAGTCGGCTTTTTACTTTATCGGCAGGATTATAAACTGGCATATTTTTTCCTTTCCAGATGTCTTTGAGTCGCATTTCTTGACACTTTGAGATACTTCCTGTGATGTTCTTCCCTTCCAGGAATCCAGTTTTCCGAAAAAGCCACGGATTCTTTTTTTTTAACGAAAAAGATTTGAGCAATTCACCAAACTTTCTTGTTTATTGAGCTATTTGGAGCAGCACATCTCCAACTATCTGGACAGGGAGCTGGTGCCTCAAAACTTACGTCATAAGGTACATGATTTTAGCCCTGTAGGTCTAATGTGCGTTGGTAAGGTTGTTGATAATTTCTCTGTCTTACATGTCAGACCGGGGGCTTTAGGCTGGTATAGGCTCGTCAATTTTCGAAAAATGGCCAAAATTTACGTCATAAGGTACATGGATGAAACCAACGGGCTTTTGTGTGGGAACATCCCCTTGATCAAAAATTGGATCACAAGACAACATTTTTGGGGGCTTTCGGTCCATAAGACAAGTCTGAAATTTTCAAAAAGGGCCAAAATTTACCTCCTTCAAAAGACTTCTTCTTCGAGATAATTATAGGAATGAAAAACGATTCTTGCATGATTTCTTACGTAGGTTTCGAATCTGTCCACAAAATTTTTCAATGATACATTGCTCACAGGGTGCAACATCGAAAAATTTTTCTCAAATCGTACACCCTGTATTTCAACATGGAAATCGATTACGTCTTTTATCCTTATTACAAATATATTCCACAATTAGTGAGTTAGTCATCAAAACGCCTGTGAGAAAATTGATACATTTTGGTCCTTTTTTGAAAATTTCAAACTTGTCTTATGAAGCAAAAGCCCCCAAAAATTTTGTCTTACGACCAGATTTTCGATTGAGGGGATGTTTCCACACAAATTCTCGTTGGTTTCATTCATATATTCATATGTACCTTATAAAGTACATTTTTGGCCATTTTTTCGAAAATTGACAAGCTCATACCAGCCTGAAGCCCCCGGTCTGACATGTAGGACAAAGCAATTTTTAACAACCTTGTCAACGCACATTAGACCTACAGGGCTAATGTATCTTATGACGTAAGTTTTGAGGCAACAGCTCCCTGTCCAATCAGTATTGATCAAAGCGCCAGAATTTCGTGAACAATTATTATGCACAAACTTGCTTTCTAAGGTACCCAAAATCATAACATTATGATCATAACAACGCGGGTTGTTCCTGAACACTTTTTCAGGTGATAAATTCAATTAGGTTGGCAACACTGACGAGCTCGTGACGTCATGTGGAATTGTGGGAATGCCTAATAGCTACTGATTTTCAGTAGGTCGTATCTTGTGGAACTTTCAAGTGTGAATTTCATAACTCCGTGGACCAGTAGTGGAGTATCTATTAGGTCTGGGAAATATTTCAGTGCACTCAAGATTCTAAAAAAATTCAGTTGAATGCTGCATACCATTTTGGCATCCAAAGAAAATGTTTTATTGGAAATAAGTTCAGGGATTATTTGTGGAGATGCATGAAGGGAGAAAATGGCAACATAGCTCGAAACGAACAATAGATTACTCCCAACTAGGGTTTCCAATTTTTCGTTGGTCCTTTCTGCTGTGACGTCAAATCACAGCTCATGTCACAAGGTCATGTTTTGACATATGACGTTTTGGCTCTGACCGATGACAGTACTGTCCAAGGAAGCAAGAAGGACCAACAATAACAATAACAGAAACAATCAAAGCATCGAAAACAACAAGAAAACAGCAAAGGACACCGAAACACCGCAAGTCATGGAGAATGTTAAATGCGCAATAAGTCACTGATGCACTAGTCAGTTGCTAAACAGCATGCAAAGTTGCCATTCAACTGACAGGTGTGGGTACAATTTTTCTTCAATTCGAGGCCCTCACACATGCTGACACGAAACAGAGCTTATTCACATTATGACATAAATTTATCGCATTTAGGTATCGCCTTGTTGACTTCGCACAATCATCGCTCTGAATTAGGCTCTACCAGCTCCAGTTTTGAGCCGCTCCTGCTTCTACCTTCCAAAATAGTCCGTACTTTTTGCCGAAAAGCAACGAGGACTCTCGTCGCTTCCATATAATTATTCTGGCATTTTCTAGCATCGCTAGCCACTCTAGCCAGTCTATTCGCGAGAGCTATAGAAAAATCTGTTGGCCCCGTGAACATTCTGGCAAGCTCCCAATGCACAGCTCCTCCGCCAATTGTGCAGGTGTGTGGGTCTTACTCGCGCGTTGGGGTCTCTAGCAGTTTACTTTGTGACTCGCTTTGTGATTATGTCTGTATTCGAGAGGTGAGAAATAAAATATGCCTACCTATTATGTATACTTACCCGGCTCTCCCTGACACAATAAGCAAGAAATTTGGCATACGCATTCTTCAAGGTACCCCGAACAAAACCAGAGGTATAAATAGTATGATCAGTCAAATCTTCAACACAATGAACATACCAGAGCCGACCTAATTATTAACCTTGGTAGTGGTCATGGTCGGTAATGGTATTCTTTACGGTGTATCTTCAAAAAAAACAAACGTAACATGCTTCTTATTAGCTCATGCACTAAATTATTTACCAAGTGGGTACCTAGGTACATACCATGATAACGGGGTACATTTGCAACAAAAAGTTGAAAACTGATATCTATACAATAACAAAATAATAAATAAGAATATCAATTTTCCAGGTATTGACGTTTTTAACTTTGGCCCACTTGGGAAAGTTCGAGGAAGAACGAAGCATGTTGGACGACTTATTTTTACCGACTTTTAGAACTTTCCGTAAAAATGTCCAGAGCTTTATGCTGGAAGAAAATCGCAAGAACTTGGCCACGATACCCAATAATAGTGTAAGTATTCTTAGTCAGATGCTACTCCATGCCTACATTTTTGCATATCATTCCCCTAAAAGCGCTTATCTCATCACCAGTGAGCCGACAACCGAATTATACAATTTCACAGTTCTTGAAGTTTTTCGGAAAAATCAAAATGTGATTTTCCGCAGGTCAGCCAGATAGAAATTTTATTTCTTCATATTTTAGCGTCACTTCTGTCACTAAATGGACGCAGGTACTGGAAATAGAGGCTCGTTTTGTTACTAATAATTAATGAGAATAAATTGCGCCGAAACACAATTTTTCCAAAATGTTGAGGTACTCTTGCTTTTTTTACTACCGTTGTTTCAGTAATAAGGAACTATTACTTGTTAGAAAACAAACCTAATTACTTATTTTAGGTTAGGTCTTACGTTAGGGCTATCGTACGTAGATACATCTTCGAATAAAGCTGGGTTCCCAGATGCGAATATTCGGACAGAAAATGCGATTTTATATGTCACATTTTGAATTCGAGGGCTCTGATTGGCCAATATGACGACTTTGACATTAAATTCCGCATTTTCTGTCCGAATAATAGCAACTGGGAATCCAGCAATGCCAAAATTTTAGTCTGACACATGACACATGGCAGCTGCGATGCGAAGAAACGCACGGCACTGGTGATTCTTGAATACTTTCGGTCAAAATATTAGGTCGATATGTACTACTGATGCATAGTGCCACAAGCAGTTTGCATCGTTTTATTTTCGCATAAAATTGTAATTGAACAAATACCGTACGATCAAAAACTTTCTTACTCAAGGCAGGCTGTGGTCTGGACATTGGCAGGCAAACGAGGCTGATTTTGGCCAAGCCACGCCTGCTTTGAGTAAGAAAGTTTTTGATCATACGGTAGTAGCCAGTGTTTTTCATTTTTTTCTTAAGAATGCAAACAATAAATTACAAACATCATCTGAAATATGATAAGAACTAAGTAGTGTACCTCTAGTTACCTGACCGACCAGCGGAGCATCAAATTTGTATCTGGTTTTGGTCTTCTAGAAAAACTGTGGAATTGAATAACTGGTTGCCTGCTCAAGTGCTCACTGATTGGGAGCTGCTAAACGGTTTCATCCTAATTTCCTTTCATAATTTATTTTTGTTTCCATACTTACAGAGGTTGCAAACACCTGTTCTAAATGCGGTACCATTTCCATGCCTCACGAATGGAACGCGAAGTATCAAAGTTCCAGAATCCGTCCACAAGCTCAGACCAGGGGATATCGACATTGTAGGCGCCATTGGTGACAGTTTGACAGCCGGTTTTGGACTTATGGCCACCAATTTGGTGGAGGTTGCCATAGAAAACAGAGGGGCGTCATTTTCTATAGGTTAGTTCAGAGTGGTTCAGACCGGGAGGACCGAGGGCACGACACCATGCTAGTTTGACATGTCATTCGCTTCGCTCGCTTCAGAGTGAACTGAAGTGGAGAGAGTGGCTTTTTTTAGAGAGGGAGAGAGAGAGGGAGGGAGAGAGAGAGAGAGAGAGAGAGAAGGCGGATACTGCAGTGTCCGAGTCGACCGTTCGATTCTTTGTGTCATTTACCTGATCGAAATCACGAATTTGGAGTTGGCGCTACGGATTGACGTGTCTGATTTGATAATCTTACTCTAGGTTCAGTGATAAATTCAAACTCGCGCTGCTATTGGACAACCGTCAAATCGAAATTTTACCCAACAAGAGCGCGAGTTGAAAATCACGATGACAAAAATGAAAATGCTTGATAGAACTGTCAGCAGAATGTTCAATATATATTAAGTTGAATTCGAACTTGAGATGTGGTAGGTACCTATTCACTCACAGTAACTTCCTTGGTTTGTTTTTCTACAGGTGGCGAAGGAACTTGGCGAAAATTTCTGACGTTGCCGAACATTTTGAAAGAGTTTAACCCGAATTTGTTTGGGTACTCCTTGCGATCGAGCTTATCCATCGAAAAAGCTTCGCAGTTCAACGTGGCGGAAGGCGCGGCAGTTTCCAAAAACACCCCGTATATGACCAAAGTTCTGATTAAACGCATTCAAAAAGATAAAAGGGTTAACATGACCAACGATTGGAAGGTCAGTATTTGGTAGTTATCAGACTCGTTATCAGATGTCTGTTTAGAACAGCTAACTCTTTGATTTGGACCTCTACCTACTAATTAAACATAGGTAATTGAAACATTTTTTCAGATGATAACCTATTTCATAGGAGGAAATGACTTTTGTATTGATATGTGCTACCATGACCCACCCGAACAGATCTTAGAGCGACACGAAAAAGATCTTGTGCAGGTTTTGCGACTGCTGCGAGATAACTTGCCGAGGACGATTGTGAATGTTATTCCACCACCAAGTAAGTAGTTACCTCACCTGCCTCCTACCTATCTTGCTAAAAAGAAGTGGATACCTATTATTGAATCTATAATAATTATCAGTGAACCAAACTTCAAGTTTTGTCTCCTCTTCGAAATAATCGAGGAAATAATCAAGTTTTGATTTGGTTCACGGCGCTTTCCCACAACTTTTCCGGGTAGGTAAGTAGGTATTCGTAGTCAGTGACTAGTGCACCAATTCAAGTATTTGGTATTTTTATTGAAAAAAAACTGACTTTTCAATGTTCGTTGCACTTTTGAAGTTGAAGCATTTTTCTCCAACGTTCTGGACATGGAATATGGTAGTTTTGCGATACTCTGATGCCCAGTAATCACGAGTTATTACAGGTGGTATATACTTTTCAAGAACTCATCTCGGACTTTTTCTCTTCTATTTCAGGCATAAAAATTCTGGTGGACCTGAGACCAAAGCCGGCCTTTTGCGAGTCTCTAGTCCTCGGGGTAGAATGTCCCTGCTTTTTCGGCAGTAGCATGCGGCATCTGGATCGAGACCATCATTCACGGTTGCACAGGGTAATGAAAAAATGGCAAGAAGTAGACGAACGGGTTTGTGCCAGCCCAGAATTTGATTCGGAAAACTTCACTGTGGTCCTGCAACCGTTCCTAACAGAGTTCGAAGTGCAGAAGGATGAAAATGGCTTGTATGATCGAAATCTCTTTTCTGCAGATTGTTTCCATTTTAGCCAGAAAGGAGATGCTACAGGTGAATATTTATTAGGTACTTGGACGAGCCATCAATCCATATCCACAATGTTTACCCACCTATACCTATTCTAATAATTTAGAAAGATTGGTTTTTCCAACTTGAAGACGCGGTTAGGTATCTCGGCACGAATTTCAAATTCAGCGCATTGTGGGGCTGCTATTACCATCAACACAGATGCGTGGATGGTTTTGTTTGGTTGGTTGGTTGGTTTTCCCACAAGTTTTTGTTATGGTTTTATTTTCTAGCCCCTAGTCCTTCCTCGTCAGAGTTATAAAAGTCAATGTAAAAAGCGATATAGGTATAAGTTATTGTATGAAGTGGTATTTTTTCAGAAATCTGACGTACAATTTTCTGATATCGATTTAAAATGGTACGTCAGATTTCTGAAGAAAAAAAAACACTTTGTAGAATAATTTTTATCTCGCTTTTTGCATAAACTTTTATCACTCTGACGAGGAGGGACTACAGGCCCTCGAAACCGGTCAGCATATTACACTGGAAATTACGTTAGATATAACAAAAACTTCTGGGAAGATTTTGCTAACAAGAGATTTCTCCTCAAGTCGCCTTTGATTCCTGAAAATGTGGCGGAAAAACATGGCTAGCGAGGAGACCAAGGTCTACCTTGAGGAGAAATTTATCCGATCACTTCGTACAACAAGTCCACTGCGAGATGGTGGGAAAATTCCTAAAAATTATGGTTTTGTCTGTCGCTGGCTAGCTGTCAACTAGCAGAATCATCTAGAAGATTTCTTTGCCTAACCCCTAACCCCTTATTCGAAATTCATTGTGCGCCGTGTGTGATAGAAGCGCATCTTTTTTCATAAGTGTCATTTTTTCATTATTAATCAGCTTTTATTGCCATCGCCAAAAACTAGATTCTACAGGGTGTTTCAGCGATGATAGCAAAAAAATTAACTGAGGGTAGATCTCGTTAAAATGTAACGGAGACCTTTACACCATTTTGCAAATATCGGCTTCATAATGAATATACAGCCTTTCAAAGTCGACTTTTTTCGGATTTCAAAAATTTGTAACTCAGTGACGTTTTGACGAAAATAACTCAAATTCAACATAGACTGATTTGTTGGAACTATCTACCGACCTGCCAAATTTTGAAAGAATTCAACCAGTTCTGTAAGAGTTATGAGGGGCAATAATTTAGAAGCATCCGAAGAAAAGTTGACGTAAGGTGAACCCTTATAACTTCTACGCCACTAATTGTATTCTTTCAAAATCTGGCATGTTGACGAGCATGTTGATAGATAATTATGATAAACCAGCTTATGCTAAATTGAAGCTAAGTTTGTCAAAACGTTCCTGAGTTACGAGTTTTTAAAATCCGAATGAAAGTGAACTTTGAAGGCCCGTATCTTCGTCATTAGGCCGAACTTTGCAAAATGGTATGGAGGTTTTCTTCATATTCTGACGAAATCTACTTGCAATTGAATTTTTTGCTATCATCGCTGAAACATTTGTATATCATTTTGCAAAAAAATCTGACTTGAGGGCGGTCCCTCATAACTTCTACGACACTGTATGGATTCTTTCATTTGGCAGTTAGATAGATAATTATAACCATAATTAACGAGTCTGTGCTGAATTTAAGTTAATTTTGTTGAAATATTCCTGAGTTAAAAAAATTTGAAATCAGAAAAAAGTGAACTTTGAAGGGCTGTATCTTTGTCATTAGGCCGAACTTTGCAAAATGATATACAGGCTGTTTTGGTGATCTTGCATAATACTTCGGGAGGTGATTCCTTCCAATAAAATAAGTCGAAAAGTGAGATTAACATTTTACCCTGAAATGCTTTCTAAGGGAGTTACAGCCCCTCAAAAGTACGAAGTTAAACAAAGTTTTCAATTATTTGCTGAAAAACTGTCAAAGGTAGAAACTTAAAATTTGGTGTAGAGAATTTTTTCAACAGTGCAAATGTACATGCGAAGTTCTAAACAAATCTGACCAGTGGCAGCGAAATTAGAGGGGATTGGGATTATGTTGAAAATTATTCATGACACGTCCGTGTTTTTCCACTTTTACTTCAGAACGATGCATCCTACGGAAAAAATGCAAGAGGAATAAAAGTTTTGAATTGAACAAATCTATCGAAAACATCAAATTTGAAACTCTTACCTTTGACAGTTTTTGAGCAAATAATTGAAAACTTTGTTGCATTTTGTACCTTTGAGGATCTGTAACTCCCTCAGGGAACACTTAAGAACAAAATTTTACTCCTACTTTTCGACTTATTTTTTTGAGAGGAATCACCTACCAAAGTATTATGCAAGGTCACTGAAACACCCTGTATAGGTTTAGATTGAAAATAATAATTGAGGCACCAGGTGAAGACAGTTGAAGACAGTCAGACATAAAACTGTGTATGAATCTTGTAACTTTAGTGAAGTTGAATTATAATAAACATAGGAATGATTTTACAGTTGCAAACGATCTATGGAACAACCTGATGGAACCGGTCGGCCGAAAAAGTAAAACTGGCAATCATCTTTTCAAAGAGTTCCGTTGTCCAACGGCCGAAAATCCCTACATCTACACTAGAAGGAACAGTGGGTGATACCCCTAGTCTGTTGACTTATTTTTCGTAGTTCAAATATAATTCATGACTGGTGGATGAAATATTCTTTTATTACAGTTTTGTCTATTGGCTTCAGACACTTGAGAAAAATTCGAGAAAAATTGAACACTCGACCATCGGTCTCGTTGCTAACATAACCAACGTTAAGCCCATCGCAATCCAGTTTTAGTTTCACGATATTGAAAACACTGAACGTCAATAATACATAGTTTCCTAGTTACCGTTATTGCGTTATTACTTGTGTAAATGTGTAGGTGTATGGCGACAGTATCATAAAGGGGACACAAAGCCGCAAATTTTACAGTAACGATTCCACCACCACTTCCTTCCTTATGCAATTTTGAGTCGATGTAGGTACGGGAGAATGCGATTTACTTACGTTAACTATTCCATTTTCGCACTTGAACATTGCCCAGTTTCCTTACTCGTCGCCACTCCATTCTCGCTGTTCTTAAGCTCTATTGTTGGTTGCCTATCAACAACCTACCTAAATATTTTTCGCAACTTTCTTCCCCTTTTCTGTGTTTTATTCCTTCTTCCATGCAATGAGCAATATGTCGGAATGTCGCACGTAGCGGTCGGCTAGCTGTCAAACGTTGACAGTTGTGAAAGAAACGTCAGTGGGCGATGTTCAAGTGCAAAAATGGAATAGTCAACGTAAGTGAATCGCATTCTTCCGTATCTACATCGACTCAAAATTGCATAGGGAAGAGAATGGTGGTAGAATCGTCACTGTAAAATGTGCGGCTTCGGGTCCTATTTATGACACGGTCACCTGAATATATTCACCTACTGGGTGTTCACGAATGATTTTTCATGATAGTAGCAGTGCAGTGAGTAGCCACACGCATAAAAAGGTTATCTTGGGTTAAGACAAAGCGTTTAATGTCAAGTATATGTTAAGTTTGTATATACGCAAAGCGATGATATTCTCACTCCAAGAGTTTTAGTTTCTCCAAAAGAAGACTGTTATAGTATCAGCTGAAAGCTGTAGCACGTTGAATTTGAATATAATACTTATTAAACGGAGTATTTCCAGTGTTTCACAGAAAGTATACGATAGTCTTGCAATTAGATTAGATAAGTCTTGCAACAATACAGCATGTAATTTTGTTATGAGAACAATCGGCTTGAGTAGGTACCGCATATTAGCTTTTTGGTAGAAGAAAATTATTCTTGAGATAAAATTATAACTAAATTGGACTAATACTGCTCCTGGTTGAAGCAAATATATTGAATGTTTACAGGAAGAGTTCGTTGCTTTCATATGAATAAATTCATGGTTTCAGTTCAACTATAGGATTATCTTATATCGAAAATATTCGAATCTTGATTCTGTTTATCAAGAGCATACAGGATGTCCCAGTACTCGCGCCCCAGAGTCAAAGGCAGTTTAGGGAAATGCTTCAAATGTGTCAGAAAAATGTTAAAAATTGGTGTTTTTTTTATATGGGGCGTCAAAGGGGTCACTTTGCCCCTTCCAATTTTTATTATCTGAAGAACTTCAGGATTTTTATCTGGGGGGTCCAAACCAAGGGATTGCAAATTTTTCGAAAAGACGGCGTGGCTATGGGATTTTGGGGGGCTACGTCACTGATGATAGGTTTAGGTCGTCGACGGACCAGGGGCCTTATTTCTAGAAGGGAGCGATCACCAGGCGATCGCGGTGCAGCCAATCACAGCCCTGGTTGCCCAGCAACTTCGCATGTGAACGGATCACATCCTTTCTAGAAATAGGGCCCCTGGAGAGGGTTAACGCATCCGTGGTTGACGCTTGGACGGCCAAACACTTGTCACTTGTCATTTGTCACAGCGCACAGCGCTCTGTCACTTCAGTTTTTCGGCATTCTTGTTATCGTATCGAAGCGTTTGTTCACTTTTTTCTTTCGTCAAAATTCGAAAACCGTTAACCGAGGCGAGAACTTTCAGAAAGCGTCATAAACATCAAAGTTTTGAGCGCATGACGCGCAATGGCTGCCAACCTGACAGGTTCTGCACACCAGATCTGATGACGTGATGTAGGTACTTCAGCTAATAGGTAGGTACAATAGAAATAAACATCCGTAGTAGGGCAATAGCACGGAATTTAGTTCACCTTTTATCCGCCAGGAACGTGAAAGTCGGTGTTGCCTTTTGCAGGGGTTTAGCTTTGGTTCTGTCTCCGACTGGCACCTGACAGCGACAGCTGGCAACTGCATATCATACAACTGCATATGACGGCTGAGCAGTGTTCCATGGGCTGGGCTTTCTTTTTCAGCAGTCTATGTTGATTTTCCTTGCTTCTTCCAATCTAATATTTGGATATTTACGTAGTTTGGACCCCTTTTTTCAAGGGTAATACACTAGGACGCAAATCATTTTGTTTGGACCCCTTTTTTCAAGGGTAATACACTAGGACGCAAATCATTTTATTGTCGTTTCGTCATTTCAAGGTTACGTTTAATACTCAGCAGTACGGCAAACACGCGGGGGGGGGGGACGGTGCAGGTGCAATCGTAGGGGGCGACTCCGATCGGAGCGCCATTTATATGTAATCATATTCTACTGCATAATTTACACACCGAGAAGATCTCACGCAGTGAGATTCTCGTGTGGTGCCATCTGTTTGTGGCAAATAGTGTTACTACGTAGGTATCAAACGTACGGTGGCCATTGAAAGTTTGGAAACACCTGTCAAACTTGTCAATTTTCGATTTCTAATTACAACCGTATGACCGTATGACTGAAATTTGGGAAAATAATTTACGTTGCCAAAAATTGAAAGAGACATCCTCGGAACTGTGAAAGCATAAAGCAAGTACCGTATGATCAAAAACTTTCCTCCTCTAGGCAGGCTGTGGCTCGGGCTGTGGTCTGGTCATTGGCAGGCAAGGCCAGGCCACAGCCTACCTAGAGGAGAAAAGTTTTTGATCATACGGTAGCTTCCTCAGATCACCTTCACAAAACATGCGATTTGGATTCAAAAACTGACAAGTTTTGATAAGTGCGAAGAAAAGTGTTTCCAAACTTTTGGTCACCACTATAATAACACGACAATAAGCAATAACACAACAACTGTACTTACAAAAATAGCATTTAATAACTTAAAAAAAATCACAGTTACAATTCATAAATACTAGGTACATGTGATACACATGACCTATATAGACGCCTCCAGCAGCGAATTTCGCTTCTTCGACTTTCTCCTGGAGAAAAACTCTTCGATTTCTTGCAGCGACTTCCCTCTCGTTTCCGGCAGCATGAACACAACGAATATCGTACCCACCAGCGACATGGCACCGTAGAAGAAGAACACGCCCTGACTGCCCATGCCGTCGATCATGTTCGGATAGATCTTCACCGTGATGAAGTTGAAAAAGTACCCGATGCAAGACGTCAAGCTGGCGGCAGTTCCCCGGACTTTGGCCGGAAAGACTTCGGGGGCCATCGCGAAAGGCAGCGGCAAAAAGCCAAGCGTGCTCGTGAGGAAGTAGAAGAGCAACAGGAGAATCGGCGTGAAAGTCAGCGAGCCTTTGGTCGACTCGCTTATCGTCCCCTGGTTGATCAACAGGATGTACACTGCCAACATGATCATGCAGATTGTCATTCCGCATCCAGAAACTATCGCCAACGGACGACGTCCGATCATCTTTGAGATGTAAGAGACGAGCATGGCGGCCAAGAGCCGGACCACTCCGATCATGACTATGCTGATGTACGCGTCGAGCGTAACGCCCGCTTCTTTGACGATATCGATGGCGTAAAAGACTATGGAAAACGTGCCGGAGAACTGCTGGAAGAAGAAGAACGCCACTATGATGAAGAACGGTTTCAATGCGCTTGGTTTCATCAAGTGCTTGATCTTCCGCGCGGCTTGCTGCACCATCGTCTTCTTCTTGGTGGAAGTCTTGACGCTTTTGTTCTTGATCAAGATATCAATCTCGTGGCGCACTTCGGGTATGTACTCTTTGACGCCGAAAATTTTGCACATGTTGGTTTTGGCCTCGTCGATGCGGTTCTTCGAGACCAGCCACGCCGGGGATTCGGGGATCATGAAGACGACGAAGAGCATGCCGATGCAAGGGAAGGCGGCCGAGATCAAGGCTATGGTTCCCCAGTAGTCCTTGAGGCCGAAGCCGAGGATGTAGACGATGAGGACGCCGATTGCAAAAGAAACCGTGCTCCAAGTGCAGAAGACCGATCGCAGTTTGGACGTGGAGATTTCGGCCATGTAGATTGTGGCCGGCATGCTGGACAGGCCGGTGGAAAGGCCGGTCAGGATACGTCCGATCAGCAGGATGACGTATTTCTGCTCTGGGGCGTAGTAGGCGGCGGCTATTGTCAGCCAGCCGAGGAAACAGATGACGTTGACGGCCATCATGGCGGATCTGCGGCCGAAGCGGTCGGCTATTGGGCCGGCGAAGAAACATCCAAAAGGTGTCGCCAAGGATGCTATGGAAGCTGTAACAATGTAAGATGACATTAGTATAGGTCAGTATAGGGAATCGCTATGTTAGTAGGTATAGAAGGTCACGTCGGAAAATGTCTTACCTGTCGCCAAGACACATTTATGGCACATAAAACCCTAAGGCTACAAAAAAAAATCCATTGAGGGGGAGCCTGGCCCTTTAGCTTTCTTTTAAGGGGGCGCCGATTCTTGTAGGTGCTCTAGTTTCCAAGAAAATGCAATTTTGATCGGGCGAGTCATAAGAATTCGGCAATTCATGACCGACAAAACAAAATACTTCAGATAAGAAAAATCCTCTTTCTCTGGGCTTTCCATTGATGTGTCGCCGATGCTGTACCTGGCCCAGGCAGTCCAGAAAACAGAATAATCGGAACTCATGACGACGGACGCGACGTCACCGATCACACATTTGTTGATTTTAACATCAGCCAGTATCCATTGCTATAGTGAATCCAGGTACGATAAGTGAAAAAGTCCTAGTACCGGCTAGTATTAAAATCAACAAGTGTGTGATCGGTGACGTCATGAATTCCGATTATTGTGTTTGCTGGACTGTAAGGCAGAATATCTGGCTTACTGGGCCAGGTACAGACATCGGCGACTTATCAATGGAAAGCCCAGAGAAAGAGGATTTTTTTCATTTGAAGTATTTTGCTTTGTCGGTCATGAATTTCCGTAGTCTTGGAACTAGACCGATTAAAATTGCATTTTCTTGGAAACTAGGGCACCCATAAGTATCGGCGCCCCCTTAAAAGGAAGCTAAAAGGTCAGGCTTCCCCCCGATTGAATTTTTTTTTGTTACCTTGATATTTTCTGAGAAAATTGCGCTGAGTTGCTTTAGCTGTGACACCCTGTATGTATTTCTCTGTTTACATGATTTCATTGGCCTACTTTCGTGCTTGTCTCTGCAGGCTATTGATCACAAAAATCACAAAAATTCTCAAGGTTTTCAGTAAGGCGTAGGTACTAGAGCTGTATCACGAAATCCAAAATATCTTCAATGGAGCTCTTGAGACTGCGAGGATTAGTGAGATTACGAGGATTTTGAGGATTATACTAGTTTTGGTTGAAGATATGAAATTTCTAGAAGATTATACTTAGAACGACAGTACTTAATTCAAGATTTCAAAGATAAGGAAGCAGGTAAGTACCAAGTGACATTTTTTTAAACTGTGAAATTTTGGAACCTGATGAGATTGAAGATTGAAGAAGTTTATAAACGTTCATAAAAGATTTTCCAAGTATTTAAGTACTTAAATACACGCACGCAGAATCAGTCAATTCACTACATGGAAAAACCACTCGAACCTGTCGTTCAATGAAAAGAGCTCGGTATCTAGCCTTTTTTCTTTTCGCGATATTTTTCAATGATTTTTACTTACTTTTTCATATTATGACTGGTGACAGGCTTTATAAGAAACAGAAAAAAGTTATGTAAAAAGTTTCTGATGTAGGTAGTTACGAACGTGATTTGTTATTAAAAAAGGCTGTCGGAAATAAAAATGACAGCCGACAGATCTTTCAGTTTGTTTGACACTGATACTTTTGACAGTAGAAACATAACTCCGACGTGAGCGTCCCACATGCAATCGCCCTATTCTGAAGATGTGAGCTTCTGAAAGAGACTGAAAATAATTATAATGATCTTCGCAATATTCAAAAACACGAAATCGGAATCCTGCTGGCACGCTCCAGGTTCGATTTCATGTTTGCCAACTGGACAGTGAAAAAATAATCCAATTTTACTAGCTTCCGCATAGCATTCCTTAATTTACTAAAGAATAATGAGATCTACAACTTTTTTATTAACTGATTCATCACGGGTTTATTTGAGGATAAACGCCAAATAATATTGCTCTCTTTTATCAATATCGCTAATACTATTATTAGTAGATAACATTAGTCACCAAAACCAGTTATTGAGAAATTCCCCCTTTTTTCGTTGTTGCATGTTTTTTTTTTTATTTTTTTTTTCAATTTGTAGTACCTAGGTTCTGCCTGTATGGACAAAGAACTTTTCTCCAACTATGACTCGCATAAATCGCATTATGTCTACACCAAAACTGAATATTTTCTGGGGCTTATCACAGGTCATAGTTTGGTTTAAAGTTTTTTTTTTAATTTTTGGAATGTGCAAATTTCGGATTGGAAAAATCACCGCCGGAAGATCAAAAAAGTGTCGCATTTGGAAATAAGCCTACACGACGCACAATGCAATCTACTTTCGATTACAGTGAGAATTTTTCAAAAAAAGTTATTCGCCCAGCGCCCAGCAGAAAATGTCACCTGAGGTAAGTCCGACACCGAATTTCAAAATTTCCATCCAAAGCCCTTGCGAACAGCCTATCCGAAGTGGTATCGGTACCGAACAGGGATTTTTTTTAAATTCATTGCGCCCGACTGGAAAATGATGAAAAACTCCAAAATTTTCGAAATTTGACATTTTTTCCTAATTTCTGACATACATATGACAGATGGAGGAATATTATCAACTGTTCTGAAAAGTTTTTCAAAGGCTGTGTAATGACAAATTAAAAGTCAAGTTCCGTGAGATGTAACTTGCGTCATTTTTTGATTGTGACATTTCCGGTTAACAGTAGATAAGAGCCAGAAACTGAAAAGGCAGACGGACAGACAGACAGACTTTCTATCTGGAAATGGTCTTAATCGTTGGTTGGTGTTGGTAGGTCAAGAAAGTGAAATGCCCCAACTTCAAAGTCCTGTCAAAGGTCATAAAATCCTCATCGTCATAAAATTACATGTCATCACAGTGAGAGTAGAGACATGACAACTACGAGTAGGCATTTTTTGGCTGCTGTACCTACTTCGTAACAAACAGAACTTTGAAAAACACTAAAAACAGTAGGCGAGGCAGGTACGTATGTCAGAAAAACGTCTTGTCAGCTATCATACAACTATTATAGCTGTATTACACTGCACAATTTCTTGTACAATTTTTTAAACAATCTGCCAAAATAGTGTCAAAAAACAATGAACTTGATTGTTGATTTGACAGATGGTTCAAGAAATCCGAAGCAAATGGATTAGATTGAATCTCCAGTGGTTTTTGCATGTCGGACTTGAAATTGAGCCCTAAACCTCTAGCTACTATTACGGTCAAAAAAAAAATTAGAACAGAGACTGACACGGAGTGTACTGATTTCGTCCTGGTGTCATTGTGCGACATGAGTTGTGACGCAAGGCCAAATTTGGTACACTCCGTGACAGCCTTTGTCCGTAACGGTACTTCTCATCACAATAATTAGAAGAAGAAGAAGAAGTGACGTGGGATACCATACGACGAGTGAGGAAGTGTTCGAGATAGAATTTTTCTTCTACGGTTTCGGCCCTACCCATGCTTCAAATACCAAGAGAGGAAATAATGTATTTCTAAAATAGAACTGACCAGGGGTGGAACCACGAACACTCGACAGTTGTCGATCTCGACAATTTCCCCTTTCCCCTCTGCACCCTTCACCCTAATTTCCTCTTCCCCCTTTACACCCTCCACCCTTTAGAGAACGGAAAATTGTCGAGATCGCCAACTGTCGAGTGCTCGTGGTTCCACCACATAGTAGTGATTTTTCATCCATGTTTTCAAAAGAAGACAATTTCCCGAAAGTATTCAGTAACAAACGAGATAACAAAAAACCAAAATAGCTATTCGACTGGTGAGTTCAATTTCAGAGACCTGTTTTCCTCAGTTCATCTTTCGAAGCATCGATAGTTATGAAACTTGAAAAAATAAACAACATTTCGACGATGAAATTGAATTTGAATTCGTTTACTCAACCATTTAAATAAAGTGCTCAACAATGAAAGTGTTACAAATCAAAAATTCACCCAATTTTGAACCGCTGTAACTTTTGATTGGCACAAACGCTTCTGATTCTGTTTCAAGTACTGAAAAGCCCAATCTTTTGGCCATCTTTCTTGTCAATGTGGAATCCATAGAGCCCCTCATAAAATTTCCACAGGGTGATGAACAGAGCAGTGCAAAATTGATGAAAGTTCAACATACCCCCGTTTTCGTTAAAAAAATTTTTCGGGAGTATCAACACCAAATTTATGATGACTGATGTGTTCCCTCGAAACGGTTTTTGAATTTTCGGGATTCCAGTCGAAACAGCCAAAATGTGATTTTTTATTGTGAATACTGTATATTATTCCTGTAGCAACGCAAAAACATTTGAACTTTTCATATCAAGATGACGCCACTGGGTAGGCTTGTTCACTGAACAATTCTGAGCAATTTGACTTGCAAAACGTTGCTATTGTCTAGTGCAGGGGTGAAGAAAAGCCCAATTGGCAGTGTACTTTTTGGTACTACTCCTAAAATTCGAGTTTTTAGCATTAAAAAAAGGTTAATTTTTACTCTCTTCAGTCAACATGGGACTACGTCATTAGAATTGGATAACCAACATTTCCGCCATTTTGGAATTTTTTGCCTTTACCTCAAATTCCAAAACATAGGCATGTTTGGCATCATTTCTTGAAATGTTGGTCCCGTAAATGGGATTTTGTCAATAAAATTTGTCTATCTGTTTGTTTATCTGTCTATCTCTTTCCAAAAAAATATTTATAGAATTTTTAGCGCCACCCTCCTTCTTCCTGGAATTCTCTGAGTGTTCAATTTGATATTCTTGACCACTCAATTCTTTTCAATGCAGTCAACGTCATCCTGCATAGCATTGGAAGAGATAATTTTCTGTGGAAAAAATGCCACCCAAATTTCACCCTTTCGCTCCCCCCACCTCATTTCAAAAATCCAAAATGGCAATACCCACTTTGTGATACTGTCGGGAAGGGTTTAGGTTGACCCTTCCTGACTTTCTTGGGGGCTGGTGTTTACAAGCAGGGTGGAAGGTTTGGAAGAGCACACGATAAAGTTTTACATCGTTTTATTAACACACATTAATTTCACAACGACACCCGAGACGACATGAAGATAAGCCCGCGGACACAATCCGTATAACAACAAAATGATAATGAAATGAACAATCAATTATTAATTTAGACGCCCGCGGGCATAGCGGCCCTCCGTAATTACAAAGAATGAATTCGATCCGGAGCTATGGATACTCCTAGATTTATAGGCAACAGGAAACATCGTAGACCAATCAGATTGATGCCCGTTTCCTGGTGCAGGTGAACTTAGTACCACACGAGGCATAAACTGCAAAGCACATCGTTTGCCGGATCAGCATTTCTGTGGCACCTCGTTCTTTTCGCTGAAGGCAATTTATGAATTAATATAATTTATACCTAATAAACTAATACGTACTTAAGGGATGAACCTTTCCCCTATGGCACTTCTGTCATGTTCATGACAATACATCAAATTGAAGGAAATCAAACTCTCTCCATGAACAAATTTTCTTCAAACTTTTTAAAACCCCCATTTTTCTCACAAAACACCCCAAATGTCTAATTTATTTGGAGAGGGGTTGAAGATTTGAAAAAAATTGTTTTTGAAAGGAGAATTCAATTCCCTTCAATTTGATGTATCACAAAGTAGGTAGTGTTTTGTAAAATTTTGAAGCTGAGGTGGGGGAGAGCAAAAGGGTCAATTTTGGTAGCACTTTTTCCACCGGAAATTCTTTTCTTCGATGTCATCTATGATGACACTGACTGAATTAAAAACAATTGAGAGGTCCAGAATTAAAAATAAGACAGTCAGAGAATTTTAAGGGCAAAAAAAGGTGGAGTTAATATTTTTGTGAATATTTTTTTCAGAAAGAAATTTCAAATCTCTTCAATTTGATGTATCGCAAGGTAGGTCATGTCATTTGAAATTTCAAAGTTGGGGTGAGTGGGGGCGAGGGGGCTCAAGATAGAAATTTGTCAATTTATGTTTTAGATGTCTCCTTTGATATGAAAATCGACCTGTTTTTGCTCGAAGAAATATTCACTAGGAATCGGGAGTTATTGCAGGTGGATAGTTTTCAAATGGTCACCCGGTGCAGTATTCACAATAAAAAATCACATTTTGGCTGTTTCGACTGGAATCCCGAAAATTCGAAAACCGTTTCGAGGGAACACATCATTCATCATAAATTTGGTGTTAATACTCCCAAAAAATTTTTTTTGCGAAAACGGGGGTTATGTTGAACTTTCATAAATTTTGCACTGCTCTGTTCATCACCCTGTAGAAAATTTATGGAAAGTTCTATGCATTTCATATTGACAAGGAAGATGGCCAAAGGATTTGGCTATTCAGTACTTTTAACAAAATCAGAATCATATGTGCCAATCAAAAGTTATAGCGGTTCAAAATTGGGTGAATTTTTGCTTTGTAACACTTTCATTGTTGAGCAGTTTAGATCGGTAACTGGTACAGTACAATTTAAATGGAATGGCCGCTGTGAAATTGCGTTAGAAATGTGTTTTCGGAGTAGGTAAGTACGAGTAATTTTCACGTGGTAGATGATTATCAAACGTTCATAAATTGATGAAAAGCTTCTATTATGAAGTCGATTTGACTTAGAAAACGGTTTATTTCTTGCGCAAATGTCAAATTTCACAGACGCCGAGATGTCATTTCATATGAATTATTGGACTATAGCTATGAAATTAACCTATAATGGGCTGAAATTGCACCTTGTCCGAATATCCAGTGAATTTTTTCAATACTAATTAGACATATATCATCGCCATCTTGATAAAAATATTAAGAGTGAAAACGTCTTAGCCCGAGTCTTAGCCCTAGTCTCAATTTTGTCTCAATTATTTTAATTGAATTGGTTTTTTGGAAAATAAGGCGATTGTGTTTTTTTGTCATATTCGCCTTTTTTCGAAATAAAAATGGTGAAATGCCTGGTAACAATAGTATATTATTCAACAAGCGGGCATTGATTGCTTCTTACTCATGAGGATGCAGTTTGCCGACACGAGCCTTGGCGAGTGTCGTAACGCATCCGAATGAGTAATAGCCATTACCCGAGAGTAGAATACTATCCTTTATCCAGTCTTATTGAAAAATGCAGGCATGTAGGTATGCGCGTGATAATGTGTGCATTATTCAATAGGATTGAATAAAGAGCATTTAAAGCGTCGTTTATTGGCCTATTTTGATGTTAAAAGACGCGTGTTTTATCGAGAATCTCCAAAATGACACAAAAAAACCAATATCGCCCACATTGTCTCATGTGCCTCTTTCTAAATAACCGATTCAATTGAGACCAGGATTGAGACTTAACTTTTCCAACTTAAAATTGAGACCAATCATTTTCAAAATGAGAATCATCAACTTCAAATTGGGAATTATCAATTTCAAATTGAGAACAACTAATTTCAAATGAGGAATAATCAAATCCTAATTGGGAAAAATATATGAAACAAGTGAAAACTGAAATATTTAGGCTTGTTACTGTCACAGTTGACCTATCATCAATTACTGAATAGTTTTACCCGAAACTTCATCACCTACGCTGTACTTATACATGGTGCTAATTTTCAAACTTCCCAGATTTCTCGCTACGAAATTCTTCCCAGGAAATCGCCAAAACAGGTCGATTTTTATTCCAAGGGGGACGAAGGGGGAAGTTTGAAAATGAACACCTGTAGGTATACAGTGTAGGGTGTCTAATTTTGAAATGTGTGATGAGAAAAATCCCATCGCTAAAAACGCGCTGGCTCTATTTGTTCTGCAAAATTTCACTATGTTGTTAGTAGTTCAACATTCAAGTTCGGAAGAATTGTTTTTTCAGATCCTAAAACTGAAAAAATCAAATCTAAAACGACATAGAACAAAGAATGTTTTTGAAGAGTACATCAACTTATACCAACTTATATCAAATTTTGAAAAATTTCAAAATATCCAGGGTTTTTCTGGCAAAACTAGAAAAAATAAAAAGCACAAAATTTCAATCAAATTTCGAACGTTGACGTTACTAGCAAATGAAAAATTGATAGATAGCTCCTGGATTCTGGATTTATTGGAGGAGGGGGGAGGGGGAGTTGATGGAACATTGTTCCACCTGGCACGTAGACCTCGTTTTGGGCCCATTGTACCCGTTCCCAGACCAATCGAACCCACTGAGCCACAATGTGGTGCCTGGATGTTTGATACTAGGCCCATCCAAGCACTGGCACCGACAAGCGCACGGTTGACCTGGGCTCTTTTTTCAGCCCCCGAGGCAGATGTACATACGTCCGACACGTCCACGCCCTGCGATGGTAGATACATTATAGACTTTGTCTCCCTTACTACGCCGTCAGTTTCCTCCACACATTATCGTACTGCCGGTTTACGGCGTGATATACTTGGGGGTTTGCCCATGACCACCCGAGGAGGAGTTTCAGCCGGCTTAAAACCAGATGAGACCCGCCAGCGGCCGCCTCAGTCACCCATCCAACTTTTGAGCGCGCTGAGCGTTGTTGCAGTCGAGTTATCACCCGACTGGTGTACTACACGCTATGCCCTCAATAAGTAACTCAGAACGAAGTCGAATTTTGACTTTTTTGGAAATTACAAGCGGGGTATCGGTTCTTACTAAATCAAGCACGGCCATTCCGATTCCGGCTGTTGTTCTCACGTTACGTTCGAAATTCACAGTGAATCAAAGGAAGTTCACACAAATTCACTTTTTTGCAAAAAACGCTATTTTTCTTGTCTCTTATAGTTGTGTATCTGATTAAAATAGACCTACCAAACCACGAAGACTGTTCCGGCGTCAAAGCGTTCACGTCCCCGACTTTGGTCAGGGCCGGAATGGCTACAGCCGAGAAACCCAGACTCATGCTGGGGGCTATGCTCGAAAAATTGGCCAGAAGTCCCAGAACCACCTGCAACAAAGTGTGACGTGATAAAAATAGCTCTTTTGGTGAAACTCGACGTTTTCGGGATTAAGCACCACTCGAGAGATTAGCGAATAAAAATGAATTGCGAAATACCGAGTCTGAGTGTGCATCAGCTTCGCGACCTTTCGACTTTCCACTTTTTCAGCAAAAAAGACCAGTGAAATTGCCAAATCTCATTAAGCAAGCGTATAAAAATCTGCAGAGATAATTAAATCACGCGTATAACAACTCTGTTGATATATTTAAAGTTTTTATCTTGTACAAGCTTTTATTAAAAAAAATTTAATTAATTGATTATAATTATCTCAATAATGATGATCGTTTATCGTTTAGTGGATGATGATGTAAAGAATGTTGATATATAATTTTTTCTCGACAGGGGATCTGCACTTATCTGCGATAAGGGCATTTTTATTGTGAGTTGCGCAAAAAAGTTTGTTTACCTGTAAACAAAGGTGCCCGGGGGCGTGTTTGCGTTACAATTAGCGACGAAAGGGAATAATAATAAATAAGCAATAGCGATGTGGGCAATATTTATCTGTGTTGCAATGCTTCGTATTTTTGAAAGTTTCCAGAGTTTAATCGATTAAATTACGAAGTAATAACGGGGTAGGTAGGCATATAATATTATAACGACGTCAAGCATATCAACATGAGATTAAACTGTGATTTATCACCATTAATATCACCATAATCTATTGAAAAACGTGCGCCACTTGATTTCAAGTGCTCATTTGGCATGCCTTTTTTCGATGATGATTGGCTACGGCAAGTAATTAAAATCAAAAATTCAAGATCGGTTCACGGCAGTTTATCGCACTTCACTTCTCTAACCCGTTATTTCCAATTCGGAAATATATTCTCATTGTTCCTTAAGCTTTACAGTTTTTTTTTCCAAAACAACTGAACAAAATCAAATTATCAAATTCAGACAGATTTATCAATGCAAACGTTTAGCGCCTTCTTGAGATGACTTCAATTTCAGACACTTTGTAATATGACGTAGGTCGTACGTACTTAACGTTGTAAAGTAATTTTAAAGTAAGGCATTTCAAATTTCACAAAGTACCTAATTTTGAACGGGAGATGGAGAAGCTCACCCTTAGCAAAAAGGGGAAGTTTTCTTTCCGTACCTATACACTGGCAGGCTCATAAATGCTAGACACTGACCTACAATGTTTTTCTTTTTCAATTTGAGCTGATACCAATTGATTTTTCAATTGAATAAAGGTTCTCTTCTATGGCTAGCCAAATTCTTATGAGATAATTTCAAAATCGGCGAGAATATGTGAAATAAGATGACAAGTTATGTCGAGTGTTTCCATTTATGAGCCCATCAGTGTACCTACATGGGATCGCAATAATTGAGAGAACAAGAGATTCTACGTGAAAGCATACAGAGAAGAGGTCACAGCCTTGGAGGCTGCACCTTTCAGGACGACAAAAACAAAGAAAGCATTTTTTCGCTCACTGGGACCTACCTGTTTCAGAGTAGATCTTTTGAACTTCAGCACAGTCCCCTCGGTAACAACTTCATTTCCGGTAACGTGGTTTCCGGTGTCTCTAATGTCGGCAGTGTGGTCACTTTGTTCCATGATGATGATGATGTTTCACCGAAGACCTGTCGACTGAAAATGCGTCTATGTTCCGATAGGAATCACGTTTTATACCAGCAAGTGCTCGATGCGTGGTGTATGTAGATTTCGAGTATAGACTAATCGCTCATTTGTGTGCGTGTGTTAGTGTGTTTCGTCCACAGTTATCTATCTATAAACGCGCGATGAGGTAACTTTTTTCATATGACGGGATTTGTGTTTGGTTTTGAAATCTCCCAAAACAGTCATGGATTATTGAAAAAAAAGTACGAAAGCAGACAAATAAACATTCAATCATCACAGCTCCAAAACTCAAGATATTTCCGCGATTGGGGACAAAGCCATCCATGGGACAAAGCAAAAAAGTATGATGGATATATGATTTACAATTGCATGATCTCTGGGCAAGAATCAAGTAGAGGTTTATGTTGTGGTGTCGGTTTTTTATTGAAGGAAGTCTTTAGCATAGATTGCTGCAGAAAAATACAACACTTGACTGATGATTTTTGAGCTCTCTGTGACGCTTCATGGGGCTTAGCTAGTTTCTAAGAAGCAAGAGCTCTCGAATTTTGCAGTAAAAATTATTGCAAACAAAATATCTGTAACTAATGTAAAAAAAACTATATGGTGATCAGGGTGAGACTTTCTAAAAAAAGAGCTGAAATACCTGAGTGAGTGGTAAGTTGCTGTTTTGGACTGGAATAATCGTGGTTCAGAACTATGTCAAAAATAAATGGAACTGACTACGTAATAGGTTTGATAGGAGCTCTATTGTCTGACATTAACCCCGGTGCTTCACGACCACCCAACGGAGTCCCGTGACTCCCGTGTCGGGGCCAAATATCTAGATACGAGTCTGTTTGAGTCGCCTGCTGGTTTTATGGGTTTTCGCTGATTCCAGGTAGAAAGGCAAACCGACTTATTTTTAGGAGGATATACCTAAGGATTCCAGATCACCAGAAACTATAAAGTCGGGTTAGTTTGTCGTGCTACGAGTGATTTATCAGCATAACAAAATATATCGGTGTTGGTAAGAATATACAGAGTGTTCCGTGATCTATGTGACAAACTTCAACACTGGATAGAGGACTCCAAGATGAGCTGAGACCAACAAGAGAAAAAATGTTTTGACCATTGGTTACGACGAAGATACAGAGTGATTTGTACTTTCAGTCACAAGTTTCAAAGTGCAATATTTCTGAAACGGTTCCGTATAATCGATTGAAATTTTCATGCTACATTCCCTCACTGATACTTTATAAAAAGCCATAGCAAGTAGAAGAAAATTCGAGGACCAGACTAAAAAAAAATTGATTTAGGTTTTTGTGTCCAAAATTACTTTTTTGAGCGAAATTAAGGAAATAGTTACCATATTCATAAAGCTGAGAGAAAACTCTACACAAATAGCTTTTCAATTCTGACAGCATACTTGAGGTTTTCGGGCAAAAAAATTGGGAAACAGCTTATGCACTGGAGGTAAAACTTTTACCGGGCATAAAAATCAAAGTAGTTCGATATGATCCACATTAGCACTCCAGTTCCATGATTTTTGTGGGCTGCTGTACGTGTAGCTCATATTGAATGACATAGGGAAAAAGATAGAGTCGGAAATAGTGAAATTTTGATTTTCTTGTTTCCCTTTCACTGAAAACAATCTTTTCTTGAACTTGGAAGAAAATTATTGTCGGATTAGAAGAATTCAGAAAAAATACTCAAAGAATCGTCAGTGTATTCCTTTGGCACCATTTTACTCTTCATAAGTGTCAGAATCAGAATTAAGCTAGTAGGAAGTGTTAAAAAATTGACTAAAAAGTTAATGAAATATGATGACATTTTATTAAATTAATAGAACGCTTTACATTAACTAATCTTATGAATGGGCCCATTGATCACTGCTTATCTCAGTTTGGATTTGGGAGCCATCTTGTGGCGGGAAAAATCAATTCAAATGAAGAATAAAACAGTCTGAGTAAAAACTCAAATTGGATAACATGAGAGCGAAAAACGTGTGTAGGTATCTACCTCTTATTTTATTATCTGCCGGTGGATTGTAATTGATTGAAAAATCGACATTTTTTTCCAAAAACGCAGAACCAAAAAAAAGTGACGAATTAAAAAAAAATAACACTCCATCATCGCGAAAATTTTGACTACGCCATTGTGCAACATACTTCAAATGCCATTTCTCACATGTGGTGTAGAATGGTGGAGGATTCCTTAATAGGACCACCCTAATTTTGAGGCTGACTGATTGGAAAATGTATCTCGATTTCCTCTAGAACGTTAATTGAGTGCAATCTACTCTAAAATTGATGACTTGCATCATGATGGCCACTTCGCTCAGACTTCCCGAACTGACAATCGAAGACTATTATGCATTGACAGATGATACCTAATCATCATCATGGATTCATTTATTCAACAATGAATAAAATAAGGTTCTTCAAGAATAACAAATTATTGCTGATTTGTCTTATTTGTTAATTATTACAAACCTCATATCAAACTTCTTCGATTTTTATGCCCGGTAAAAGTTTTACCTCTAGTGCATAAGCTGTTTTCAAATTTTTTTGGCCGAAAACCTCAAGTGTGCCGTCTAACCTGAAAAGTCATTCTGTGTAGAGTTTTTTCTCAGCTTTATGAATATGGTAACTATTTTTTTGAATTTCGCTCAAAAAAGGTAATTTTGGACACGAAAACATCAATAATTTTTTTTTAGTCCGGTTCTGGAATTTTTTCTACTTGCTACTGTTTTATGAAGTATCCGTGAGGGAATTGGACATGAAAATTTCAGTCGATTGTAGAGATTATCAAAATCAGTTTGTTCGTTGAGACTATCTGGATCAAGATTGTCTTGAAGAATTTCGAAATTCCAAGTTGTACAGAAAATAAATACCTAACTTAAAAATTGTGGCTTAAAAATCGCAAACTAGGCAAAATAGGTATGCACAGTAGATTTGCAATGCTGAAAAGTAAGTATGAAGATACAGGGTGCTTCACTGTGTTTGGATCCTAATTTTAAAGCGTAATATTATTACAACACGGTTTGATATACTTGATCTAATAAAATTTAGCAGTAATACTACTGCTATGTTATTCTACTAGAGCTACTCAGGATGACAAAGTTGCAAAAAAAATGAGGACGGTACTTGAAGAAATAAATTTCACATTCATAAAAGTACATTTTCTAATCGACTTTCACAAAAACCAACAACGGTCCAGGATGTTTTTAATGGTAACTTTGTCATTTTGAGTAGTTCCAGTAGAAGAGTGTTACCACTGCCAAATTATTTATATCAGATTATATCAAACCGTTGACGCTTCAAAATTATAACCCAAACATAGAAAACGCACCTTGTGTCTTCGTAACCAATCTCCAAAAAATTCTCAGCTGATCAAGACTGACTTTGATTTGATGTCCCCGATCTGACATTAAGCGTGTCGAATTGTTCGTGAATCACCTTGTATATTTTTTCGCAGCACAGCCTTCTAGTCCTAGCGGTATAAGCAAAATTCCATAAAAATTGCTCTAATTGTGACAAAAGTGTGAAATTTGGTGTGTGGATTCCTAAAAGCATTTAAGAGGTTTTTAGAAGGGGAGCCAAAAAAAATTTGATTTTAGTTTTTTATTTTTTGTGACGTCATTTTTTTTTACCTTTTTGAAACTATTTGAGATTTTTGACTTGTGTCTCTGTACTATGGTGAATAATTGCTTATTCCAAGAAGCAGAAGAAAAAATTGCGAAAAAAATCAATTCATTTGAAAGCGAGGCCCAGCTCACCGTGCTACGACCGGGTTTCGATTTCTTTCTATTATTGCGGTTCAGCTTTTTTTTTGAAAGATCTGAAAATACAGGTAGGTACTCAACAGAATTTCTCCCAAAAAGTATTTTCTTCATTGTATGACGTCATAGCCTAACTGCTGAACTGATTATGACATAGATCAAAAATAATGTTACTGGATGTAGAAAAAAAATTGATTACGTTTTTGCGAGTGTTTTTGCATGAAAACATTGAAAATTGAAAAAAATCATCGAGTCACCTGTCAACCGTGACAGGTTGAAAATTAAAATTAAGGTTACAGATTGATTCCTATTAGTCAAAATTATCATAACCCTTGAAGGATTTCTCTAAAAAAATTACCAGAGAAATGTTGGAAATTTTGCATTTTTCAAACTTTGAAATTTTTCTCCCCACCAAACGGTAATTTACAGGAGTTTATGACTAGCCAATCTTTGATCAGCATCACTCGAACTACAAAATATGAAAAAATCTGCGATTTTAACCGAAAGCCATTTTCAATGTATTGTGACTATTGTGTGGGGGTCCCTTTTCTTGGCTTCCCTTTTAAACACCTTTCAAATGTTTTTAGGAGTCCACACACTTTTGTCACAATTAGAGCCATTTCTACGTGTACCGCTAGGACTATTCCCATAATCACCTGTGGTCCTTTAATTTTCAGTTCACCAGACCACACTCACTAACATATTTGAGATGCATCAGCGTATACCTATAATCCATTCCAAGCTTAAAAAAAAACTTCAGCTGGCCATGAAAAATTCGAGTTTTGTTGGTGTCCCTGATTTTTGATGTTTGATGTCATCTTGATACATGGGGGTTACGTTAAAATTTGTGTCCGTATGACATGAAACCTTCACCTGAATTACGCTGTGTTGTCAAATTGTCATTCTGGGGACTGGGGTCGCCGACAGCTTGCAGGTTTGATCACTAACCTCAGCCGCTTTCTTTAGGTCAGGATTACAGAGCATGATCCTAGGACAAAGAATGAACCAACGTACCTAGTTCTTACAGGACGTGACGAGCTCAGGTCACCAGATCACTTGCGACGAAATCACACTACGGCGTTAGAACTGGGTTTGCTTCGATCATTTTTCAAACTTCTTTCGTTCTTACTATTGCACCTCTCAACACTTTCACTATTGAAATAACGTGCGTAACGGCGTTTACAGGGCAAAAAATGATAAAAATATTGTGTCAGTGTCAAAATCTGACCTAACAATAAAATTAAAATGGCAATCCAGCAGAGCAAAACATCACTTTGACAAATTTGATTAAATCATCTTGACTTTTTCAATTCATCCACTTAGCAGATTGTCCAACTTGAAGAAAAAATATCACAGGCAACTTGATATTGGAATGGATAATACCCACTGTCCAAAATCTGCGCAAGCAATTTTTTATAAACCTTCATCCCCGCCTCTATCTTCACTTTATACAGGGTGTTTGCAAACTTTGGGTGGAAAATTGAACCGCAGTTAGGGAAATGCTTCAAAACTATCAGAAAAATGTTTCAAAAATTCAAAGATTATATTTTTGAAAAAATGGATTGTTAAAAAGTGGTCCTTCGACCCCATCTATTTTCATTATTTTGAAAGATTTCAGTAAGCTCTTTTCAACATAGTGATGTTTTTGAACCATTGAATGTGTTTTGTAGTTTTATTCACTATACAGGGTGAATCGTATATCATGAAAATCCAGTTTTCTTCAAAAATGCGCGCAGGAAAGAAATTTCATATGGGAACTTTTTGTGTTATTTGTTGCTCAATAGTCAATATCAGTTTTATACCCTCTAGAACTTTCCATGTGCATTTTAGAGAAAAATTAATTTTTAGGCTTTATGCCTCGCCCTGTACCTACACTAAACAAAATCATAAAACACATTTAAAGGTAAAAAAATCTACTTTGTGGACTGATAAAAAACTAAATTCTTCCAAAATAACGAAAAGGGGAGGGGTCGAAGGACCACCTTTTGACCCTCCATGTTTTCAAAAATAAAAATCATACATTTTTTCAACATTCGTCTGGCACTTTTGGTGTATTTCTCTACCTTCTGTTTAATTTTCTACCCCAAGTTTGTAAACACTCTGTATAAGGTACAGGGCCTACTTAGTACTTACACATCGTCCATATTAAACCTAAAATGTGAATGCCTTTGTTCATAGTTTTCTATCATTTGCGTATTCAATATTTCAAATGTAGGTAATTTTTGTGAAAGAATAAAGAATATTGTGACTTGTAACTTGTAACCCAGAATCAAGGTGCGCTTTTGACATTTTTCCGCGTTGTCTGTCTGCTGAACGTTGCTCCTTTTCCTTCCTCATCCTGGCACAGGTGCACTATCTTACTGTTTCCAATTCATCATTCAAATTGTTTTTTAAGGAAATTCGAAAATTTCTTTACATTTTTTCCTGAATTAGTATGTAAATATAACATATCAAAAATTTCCTCGGAAGTTTCTCATTTTGAAATTTGTTATAATTGAAGCTGACTTTCATGAATTTCTAGACTGTTACGGATTTGGCGTTTCACGTTTCGCGTTTGTCTATAAAGTATACTCTAGTTTTCTCAGCTGCCACTCTGCTGTGTCTGCTCCTATTTCTAATTAAAAGCAGTTAAAATTCTAATTAGGGGAAAAAAGAATGGAATCTGTCAACGATTCGTTGGCCGTATTATTACAACAATGATAATTGAAGAGTACTCGTATAAACCACTTGAACATGTTTAAAAAATGACATATCTCTTCAATTGCACTAATAATTAACGTGATACTCCTCGAATCGCTTTATAAATTACTATACTCGACTGATTCAACAAAGTTTCAAACAATTCACACCGCCACCAGTTTTTCCAATTTTTACAGAAATTTTCAACTTTTCAGAATCTCCCCAGCAAAACCCCGAGCGTTTCTCTGGGTAAATATTGCGAGAAATAAAGCGAAGATGAAAGAAGCGACGACATATTATCTATAATAAATTAAAAACTCCTCGAAAGTTAATTGACACAATGTTTGTTCCCTTAAACTTGAACGATCTTTATCGGTCGACGAGGAGGCATTGTCATGATGAGAACAAAAGTTTGCTGTGCTTTTTTTATACATATACTTTGATCTGTTTTTATATTATAAAATTTCGTAATTCTCAATTTATTTCAGAAATAACAAATCTTTCGAAAATAGAATCTGGTAAAATGCGATGCATCTGTGTATTTTGCTGTTGATGTTATTTTGTATAATAATGTCTGAAATGCAACAATCATGCAAGCCTTGAACGATTACGCATAGCCGGTGATATGATCTAGTTTCAGCTTCCTCATCAATCAAAAAAATGTTGACATTCTGTCATGAACTTAACATTGTTAATTTATCAAGTAAAACATCCGTCCACTCATTCATTCGAACGTGCTGAGCTGATATTATTGAAATTTGAATTCCAAATGCGGCTATTTTCCCGAAAAAGTCAAAATACCCAGTGTTTTCCCAAGTGCTATAAAAGAATATCTGAGTCATATAATTTGGAAGTTCTGTATGGAGTAGCAAAACTATATTTTGAGGCCGCTTTTTTTTTGTTGAAGTTTATTTTCTTCTCGGTAGCTAAATCTTCCATATTTTCCATATATGGTTTAATATACCATGCAAGATGGCTTTTTCGCTGATCAAATCTTATCTGCTTTGGTTCGACACCTATTCCATAATTTGCAATTGAGGACGACTGACAAGTTTCGTCTTATTGGGAGAGCTTTAAAAAAATCGCGCAGCTAGCTTCGGTTTGAATCCGGAAAGGTCTCGAACGGCTCCTCCGCCAATTGTACAGGTTTGTGGCTTATGCTTGAATTGGAGTCGCCGGATTGTGACTTTTCCTTGAGTCGGATTTTTCAACAAATATTGGAAAAATCTTTAAAAAAATATAAAAAATTATAAAAAAAAAGTAGGCCTCTCAACACATCAGAGACTTATGGCCGATTATGAATCCAGCCACTAACTCCTTTGCCATTTTAGCCGCCTTATTAAAAGCTCTTAGCAGTTGAACGATTTTCATGAAACTCGGAATCTACTCTTGTCTCGTGTAGGTCCTCTTATTTTCAAGCTCGATTTTATGGTTCCGCCGCCATCTTGGCCGCGGAAATTTGGAATTCCATTTTGAGTCATATTCTTCACGCTTTTTTTGCAGTCAGGTGTTTTTTAAAGTATAAATACCATGATTTAAAAATAAAAATTGCAACAAATGTTATCGTTGGACTTTTAATATCAGGAAGTTTTGAACGAATCAGTTCCATTATACCTCTGTACAAATTATTAATGTTGCCGAAATTTATTACCATGGAGATGAGGCATCGCACGAGAAAGGTTATCGTTTTCCGAAGCCTGGGCATTTGATAACAATTTCGTTTTATTATTCTTATTATGTACTATTAACAAAACACTGTCGCAATAGAATGCAACGCCGGCTTTTTCTTGAAAAGAAATCATCGCTGACGTCTGTTTTTCTTTTTTTATGTCAGAAAAAAGCTGTAAAGTGTCCGTTTCGGAAAAAAAGGTGCAGTGAAATGAAAATTCATGCGTCAATTTTTATTTATATCAGGTAGGTAAGTTAATATTTGGGCAATGTATGAGTAGGTATACATAGCAAGGTACACCTCAATACTGGGAAAAAGTACCCAAGGCGGCGACGTAATATAATGTCAACAATGTCAACATTGTCGATTTGGACGTCAACAAAGATGTCAAAACTTTGTCGATACATGACTTGAATACCTAGTATATCATCATGACTCATGAGAGTTTTACAAGATGCACCAAGATACCTAGTTTGCAAACCTGCACGAGTTTGCAAGGAGTACTCCAAAGGAAGGCGAAGAGAAGTGTATAGTTATGTATTCGCACCGTGCACGACGCCAGCGTCACCTGGCGTCCGCAACTTTGTAGGCGCAAAACGTCACTCATGTCATAAATTACAGATGGCTGAACTGTCATAAATGACAGATCGCTGGCCTGAACTGTCATTATTTTGTGGTTAAGTGCTTTGTCAACATAGACTTTGTCATTGACAAACTGTCAGTCAACCACGTGGCATCTGTTGTGACAGTTGGTTGTCAATTATTCACTGGCGGCTCCACGGGGGGTACGACGGTACGGCCGTACCCCCTGTTGCAAATCAGGGGCGCCAGAAGTCAATTTTGAAAAAAAAACACGAGTAGTACCGATGGATACTCTTTGTAAAAAATAATCAACGCGATAAAAGCTTGTCAATGAAATTGGTTTCCATGGAAATTCGCTTTGGGCGTCGCGCGATAGAATTTTGGAACTATTCTCATAACATCTGTGGAGGTGGAAAGAACTTCTACTCACAACCACCATAATAATTGATCATGGGCGCCCGGAAGGGGGGGCAAGGGGGGGCACTTGCCCCCCCCTGGCTCCGGAGCAGCTGAATAAATTCTTCCTTACGAAAAAAAATTTTTTTTCGAGAAAGGAAAAAAAAAATTCATTTTCGAAAGAAAAAACTTTGAGAAGGTAATTTACATTTTCTTGAATTGTTAGAGCAATTTGAAATTTCATTAGGCTTCTACCTAAATTAGATAGCTACCCGTAAAGTCATAAAATAGGTAGATAGGTAGGTAGGTAGGTAACGATCTGCAATTTGTGCATTCCAGCTACCAGCTCCACTGCCCAATGTAGGGTGAAATGATTATGTTATTTTTTGCGTTTGGTATAAACACTGTAAAGAGCTTTGGATTAAAAGCAGTTTATTATCAAAACATTTCTAAGAACTAATAAGCCACTAAAAAGCTGCAGACTGGTGGGGGCAAAGGGCATTTTGTTGAGCATTTTTTCAACATAATGAACGAGTGTAACTATTGACCTGGCTATTTTGAAGTAAATTTTCATACATTTTGTACAAAATTACAAATTTTAATAAATTTCTCTAAAGATAAGTTTAATTTTCAAATATATTTCCTTATTTTTCGCACAATAATTATTATCACCATCATTATTATTATTCGAAAAAAATTTCGCCTGCGGCGCTAATCTAAAGGACTTCGCAAATTAGGCCAGGTAGGTATGTGACGTTCTCTAACTAAAGCTATTTGCCCCCCCCTGACAAAAATCCTGCGGGCGCCCATGTAATTGATCATTACTGGCTTGAGTTGGAAAATAAACCATTACGAACTATCGGCTCGCGGCGCGCTGTGCAGCTACCTTGGCTCTTGTCTGTAATGAACCTCTTTCCGTCTCGGTATGTACTATTACTCACAACCACTATGGTGATTGTTTCATTACATACTATGTAAGAGGGCGGGAAGTAGCTCATTACCTACTCCGCGGGAAAAAGGAGAAATGGTGGCTTCAGAAGATGAATGCCAGAATAATGCATCCAACCAAACAATGAGTGGGTAAATACGTATTCCTGACCCAAGTTTCAGAAAAATTGATTCGCCGATCTGGAAGTTATGGCAAAAAAACTTTCTAATTTCAATTTTTGAACACTATGATCCTAAGCTAGGCAGGTACATGGTTATGAGATGAGTAAAATAGTAAATGTATGTACTCCCAACAGTAAATAGGTAGTAGAGATCATTACTGCTGAGGGCTAGAGGCTCCAGGCTCCACCAAAACCAAAAGTTGGTCTGTGGTGACTGGAGAATGACCAAATACCCTGTTAGTGATGACAGTAAAGGCAGATAGGTGTAAATCCATGAAAATCGAAAATTGCATCGTGAAGTTTAGCTTTGTAGAATAGATACCTACGTAGAGAAGAGTTCAATTTATACTATTAAAACCAATCTGTTGTCATGATCGTTTTTCTTTGAAAACTGCTTCTGAATCAACTGCATATAGGAAGTTTGAGTGAAGTCATAGAGAGAAGCAGGGGCGTACTCACGGCGGAGGGATGAAGAGGATGATTCCCCCTCTAAGACTTCGACCAACAGGAAAAAATCTGATACATTTATTATTTATCCCCTAAAGACTTCATGCGCAATACAAAAAAAATGTATGATGTGTCCCCTCACATCCACACCTATCCCCTGGCGAAATTTTTAAAGAGCTGGCCAAGGCTTCAAGGCGGCGCTATATTATCATTTGATTGATTGCTTGATACCTACTGGACAGAATTTAGGTTATGTTTTTCGAATAGTTTTGCACTTTTGAGTTTTGACTGAACCTCGAAGGAAAGAAAACAAAATGAATTAGGGAGGCTTTCCTTTTTTCTGCTTATTATTGTCAATATTATTATTATTATTATTATTATACTCGAAAATTTTCGCCTGCGGCGCTAGTCTTTACTGGCTGTGGTCGCCCAGTACAGACTCGGTCTTTAAAATATACACAAAACCTCCTAGATCCTCCCCCCATTTGTCTATAAATCTGGGTACGCCACTGGAGAGAAGCATGGGGCTTATTTTGATCATAGCCCTCACCTTAAGGGCGCCTGGTCGGTGAACCGTACCCCCTGTTCGAAAATGCTGGAGCCGCCAGTGCAATTATTTCAATTATTCCCACTGTCAAATTGACATAAATGACATCAAACATCAGAAAACTGACAGCCCAATCACGCAGTGTCGAGCCATCAATGTTGCTCTTTTTGTCCACATAAAGCGCTGTGATCGGTTTCGTTACCCCCACTCTGTACTTCGCACGGGGCGGATATGAATAATGAAAATATATTGAAATTACCTTCTCAACATTCTGAGCCGCATACCGGCATGTCACAAAGGATACTTAGTCACAATGACAATTGTGAATTTCCAAAAACCATAAAAACTTGAAATGAATTACAATATATCATGTATAACTAGAAAGAATACTGTTACGTATTTCGCGTACGGGTTCGATTATAATTGAGATGATCGTTTTAAAACACAAACTGTTTATTACTGCGTACTAAATAAATACACGCCAACAATTATTTACGCTTGGAATATAACGCATGTACTTCGCTTCTTTCCGCTCGCTATCACTTCGCATTCTAATTCAATACCGCTCGTGAGCTGAAGGTTGATGCCTTATATAGGCCTCCGATTAGTGTTCCCGAACTTTCCATCATCTACCAGCAAACTCGACAGTGACCCGGCATACGATTTTCTAGGCGACTGACTCCCGAACAATCCCACACACCTCGCGCATAACTCTGCCGTGCTCTAGAGCCGGCGCCGCCGTCAAATGGACAGATGTGTCTTGATCAGGCGTTTGAGTCTCCATGCATTTCAATGCCACCACGCACACTCTAGAAATGTCCAGAGCTCCGCGCATTTGTACACTGCGGCCGTGGAAGAGCCTAAAAATATCGCGTGTTTACCAGAATGCTGAATCGTAAAATAGTCGCTCGTGGCAATATAGGTATAGAAATACAGGGTGTTTCATGACTTATACGACATAGCTTAAGGATAGATCCAGTTTTTTGAGGCAGATCCGGATCTGGATTCGAAATTTTTCTAAGATCCTGCGTTTCAAAGTTACAGGGTGATTTATGTATTTTGGTCAAAACTTTGATAGGTCATAACTTTGGAACAAATGGATGGAATCGAATGAAATTTGACAGGAAAAGTTTCTTACTAAGAACAATCACAATGACCAACGAGGCATGAAAAAATCCAGGGCTGGACTGAAAAAAATGGCCCTCATTAATTTTTGGGCAAAAAAGCCCTTTTCGCATCGGATTCCTAAAAAAATAACATTGTATTTGGAAAGTTCAGAAAAAATGCTACAGAATCAGTCATCCAATACGAACGGCACACCTCAGTGGGTTTAGTGAAAAAAAAATTAAAAAAAAATTAAAATTTAAATAGCGATATTTTCTGAATGATTTGAGATAATTCATTGCATTTACTACTTTTCAAACAGGAAACGAGCAAAATTTTCAATCAAAAAAATTCAAAACTCCTAATAATAGGTGATAAATACATTACATGTTATTTACAAATGGTTTTCAAAATGCCCTCCCCCAACTTCGACGCATTTTCTACATCTCGTCAATAAATGTCCAGTGGCTTTTCGAATGGTTGGTCTATTGTTCTGCGTTTCATTAGCATCTGCAATGATCTTTCCTCTCCAATCCTTCCTGGTGTTTATTTCCGTCTTGTAGACCTCGCCTGTGCGTCTCTAACAACCCAGGCAAAACATTTTGGAGGAAGTTTAGATAGCCTTCCCTCGTCAGCCGTCCTCAAAGAAATGTGGCCCAATCAAAGTGTCGTCAACCACTCCGCACCACAAATTCAGTGAAAACCTCTGCTGAGAGTTCTTTAGTACCGCGGCATAAGGTTTTCGTATGCCCATATGTGCGAATTTTTCAGTTTCAGTTTTGAAGGTTCTCTTTATTTTTTCGTTTCTCTTCGGTTCCGTTTTCGCCGCCCGCGTTGTACGAAGGCAATTCCGGACTTCTCATTATTGTTATTGTGTATCACTACATTTTTCAACCCACAACCTCCCCTATCGTAACGCGCTGGACATCAGTGGACCACATGGAGCGCTCTCTCCATCTCACGGTGCCGGACGTCACAAGGTAGGTCCTTTTTAATTTTTTACTTCAATACTTAAGACAGTGTAACCCAGCTAAAACATCTTGGCGTGATTCTCTTAGAAACCGTTTACCCAATACAATTCTTCTTTTTTGTAAAATTAAGCCCTAAATGTAAGCTTCAATCAGAAGCTAGAGCTAGAGAGGTGCCGGTGTCTGCAGCTGCTCTACTTCCCAAAATATGGCAGCAGGATTAGCAGAAAGAACAATTCTACATCAGGATGCAATTGGGGCACCGTCTAATTTTTCATGAAACGTCAGAGAATACTTGGATGCAGAATACCCCCATCGCTGGATTGGTCGCGGGGGTCCTCATTCCTGGCTCCCAGATCTCCTGATCTCACAGTCCTAGATTACTATGTATGGAGCCACATGAAAGATCTAGAGGTCTACAAGACGGAAATGAACACCAGGAAGAATTGGAGAGGAAAGATCATTGCAGATGCTCATGAAACGTGGAACAATAGACCAACCATTCGAAAAGCCACTAGACATTTATTGACGAGATGTAGAAAATGCGTCGAAGTTGGGGGAGGGCATTTTGAAAACCATTTGTAAATAACATGTAATGTATTTATCACCTATTATTAGGAGTATTGAATTTTTTTTATTGAAAATTTTGCTCGTTTCCTGTTTGAAAAGTAGTGAATGCAATGAATTATCTCAAATCATTCAGAAAATATCGCTATTTAAATTTTAATTTTTTTTTTATTTTTTTTTACTAAACCTACTGAGGTGTGCCGTTTATATTGGATAGCTGATTCTGTAGCATTTTTTCTGAACTTTCCAAATACAATGTAATTTTTTTAGGAATCCGATGCGAAAAGGACTTTTTTGCCCAAAAATTAATGGGGGCCATTTTTTTTTAGTCCGGCCCTGGATTTTTTCATGCCTCGTTGGTCATTGTGATTGTTCTTAGTAAGAAACTTCTCCTGTCAAATTTCATTCGATTCCATCCATTTGTTCCAAAGTTATGACCTATCAAAGTTTTGACCAAAATACATGAATCACCCTGTAACTTTGAAACGCAGGATCTTAGAAAAATTTCGAAGCCAGATCCGGATCTGCCTCAAAAAACTGGATCTATCCTTAATCTATGTCGTATAAGTCATGAAACACCCTGTATATGATTTCTAAAAATGTGAATACTTTTTCATGGCTGTAATTGCGATATAATTTTCAGAATTTTGGCTAGTATCCGATATTTTTCGAAGATCTTTTTAAGAAACGTGCGTAATTGTCCCGTTGTCTCAATATACAACTACCTATGTTAAAATTTATATTTGTTTAACTTCATAGACTTTTTTGAAGTGAGGTGTTGTCTTATCGTAAGTTGCCTTTTTCTTCAAACTGACTCCTGGCTGGTTTTTGCTGTTCTCGAATCGTATTATCGTAGGACTAACTATGATTGCTCGCTTTTTGGCGCACTTTCCCAAAAAAATTGGAAAAAAGCGCTTCCAGCTCACTTTGTCCGTCGCCTTACCTGGGATAACTCCTCAGGAAAAAGAGATTTTCTCTAAAAGTGATCTGATTGGAATGAAATTCGCAAGCAATGTAAACCACATCAAGATACATCCAATTTTCGACAATTGATGCTCTGCCGCCATCTTGTATTCTCTATATTGAGCATGTTTTTAAGTGACAGAACTAGGGGAATTGTGTCTCAACGGAATGAAATATGGATGTGGTGCACGCCAATTGAATGCATACATGTCCACGATGTCAAGTTCAGCAATGGTTTTTGCCACTTGGCCGCCCATCTTTGATCAGCCATTTTGAATTTCTCTAACAGTGGTCCGATTTGAGTGAAATTTGCAGGCGATGTAAACTCCATTAAGATACATTTGATTTTGGACAAATGATGCTCTGCCGTCATCTTATTGGCCGCCATATTGGAATCTCTTATCAGTGGAACGATTGTCATGAAACTTGAAACTTGATTTTGTCTCGTATCAACATTCTTATTTTCTAACTAAATTTCAACATCCGCCGCCATCTTGGCCGCCATATTGAAAACTCTTATTAGTGGAACGATTTTTATGAAACTTGGAACTCACCCTTGTCTAGTATATGATAATTCCGATTTTCAAGCCGAGTTTCATGATTCTGTCACCATTTTTGCTGCCATATTGAAATTTCTCATTAGTGGAACGATGACATTGCGACAATAGGGTAGTGACCGATTTTTTTTTTATAATTTTTTTTTAAAGTTCACTTCTTGATAAGTGACGCTATATAGTTAACAGATTTTTTTTCGTAAGTTTTCTTGGTAAAAAAAATTCATGAAAGTTTTCGATCATTTCAAATTTGGCGCGATGACGTCGCAATCTTTCATAGGCGGAGAAGCAGGCTTGACAACATTATACAGAACTTACCACAAAAAGCACTAGCGTCAACCCGTCAACGCTCATAACAGCTGATTGTTATATTGTTAACGCTTTGTGTATCTGTGCGGTGATTCGTGTTGTTTAGTTGTTTTGCTTGAAAATATGGAAAGTTGGTAAAATCTTTCATGATTTATGAATATTTCAAGACTACATCAGACTTCAATGGTTATGTTATGCTGGCAAACGTCAACGTCAACACTGACACACAGGCAACGGAGGTGTGGTCATCCCCACTACTGTCAAAAGATTGAAACGTCACAGCCCGCCTTACAGCTCGGTAGATTTGAAATCGTTCGCAAAAGTAGCCACTTTCAAGACAGATTTTGAGACACTTGGAACTTTTTTTTTCGAATTTTCACGAAACGTAGTCTTGTTATTAATGCTCTACATTCGATTAGTATGATTTTTTTCTATATTTTTGGATGGTGGTCACTACCCTATTGCTGAAAAGATAGATCTTCAATAGACCCGTAAGCTTCTTCCATGACACACCAATCATGTCGATACTAATTACCGTTTTGTAAAAGTTCTTGAATCTAAAAAATAAGGGAAAAAACATAAAGTGCTGCGGGTCGATTTGCTCGTTTTAGTATGAAATACGTCCATGCTGAATCTCGTTACCCTACTCCAAAATGCGGTATCGATATTTTTAGATGTGTACCGCTTGCACTATTGAATGTTGAACCCTTTTTGATGTGTCCATTTTGTTGACTGGACGTAAGTACAGGGTGTTCACGATGAAATTCACCCCCCCTCTAGGAGATTCCCCTTTGAGATATTTTGAAAAACTAAAAACTTTTTCTTGACGATTTTTCCCAGGGATCTTGAATCGATTGTCTGGAAGTTTCTAATTGGTACCGTATACAGGGTGTGACATGTAACTTTTTCATGGTCAATACAACACCTTATATTTTATTACGTTATTTGATGTAGTTTTTCTTTCTGATTACAACGATATTGTTACGATATTTCGCGTACGGGTTCGAATATAATTGAGACTATCGATTTAAAACACACCATTTATTTCTGCGTACTACTACAATTACTTCACGCCAACAATTATCTACTTGGAATTATTTATAATAATAATAATAATAGATTTATTTTCATACCAACATACAAAATATGTACGTATTTCGCAGGTACTTCGCTTGTTTCGCTCGCGTTACCACTTCGCATTCCAATTAAATACTGCCGCGAGCTGCCGGCTGATATATAAGGCCTCCGAACAGCGTTCTCGAGCTTTCTGTCTAGTTCCAGCAAATTCCATAGTGCCTGGCATATGCGGTTTCTAGACCATTCCTGAATAATCACACACACCTTTGGCGTGCTTTCCATGTGTTCTGGAATCTGCACCTCCGCCAAAGTGTACTAATGTGCCTTGATCGAACGTTGGAGTCTCCATTCAGTTTCACATACACGAACGCTCTGGAATGCACCAGATTGCTCTAGGCTTCTACACTGCGATCTAATGGATGGAAGGATCCAGAAAGATCGAGTGTTTACCAATATAAACGGGATCGCCGCTCGTAACAATATACACTCATTATTTATTTTGACAAGGAGGCTGTCGAAAAAATAATAAAATAGGTAGTCGAATGAATTAAAAATTAAAAATCACGCGACACCCTGTATAAGGAACGAATTAGACCATTTATCCATGCAGAGTTGAATTCTGCAGACAAAATGCTGGGAAAATAACTTTTTTTAAGTGAAATATAGAAACCAGAGCCATCTTACCGCGAAACAAAATTAGTTGACTACTAAAATAAATTATTAGTGTTACATATATTTGTAATCAGGAAAAGAGGCTCCACCAAATAGCGAAATAAAATATAGGGTGTTGTATTTAAAATAAAAAAGTTACATATCACACCTTGTATACGGTACCATATAGGTATTAGAAACTTTTAGAGAATCGATTCAAGGTCCCTGGGAAAAATCGTGTAGAAAAAGTTTTTAGTTCTCCAAAATATCTCAAAGGGGAATATCCCAGAGGGGGGTGAATTTTATCGTAAACACCCTGTACATATTGATTAATTATGAATAATAATATTAATTATAAGATTGATTATAATAAATCGTCTTCACTAAGGCGGAGTCTAGCCGGGGGCTACTAAACAGGCATAGTAAACTATTTTATCTATACTCCACCTCAATAATCGCCATGAAATTTAGAAATTGTAGCAGCTAAAAATAGAAATTGACAAGTGACACTTTGCAACTGACATTCGTCTACCTTCTTGTAGCAATAAATCACCTATTTCTTAAGGTTGAAAAGCGGTTTGACAAAATGTTTTTCCTCGATAACGCTTTCGTATCGAAAAGTAACCACTGTTGAACCAAAATCGATAAAAACACATTTTTTGCGGATTCCCTTCCTTGTTATGAAATCAACCGTTTTCTTTATACCTACCAAATTGAAACAACTGAGAGATTTCCAAAAAAAAGATCTTCATAGAAGATTCCATCCAAACCAATACCTATAACAAGTGAGTGTAATATTAATATGTATGTGTTTTTTTAATTGAGGCATTTAATTTTTTTTATTTTTCAAGTAAGTGAGGAGGTATACCTACTTATCTTTAGGTAGCAACATACTATTTATACATAATATGCGTAACGATATGGAAAAGAACATTTTTGGTTGTGGTATAATATAAACCTGCATTTGAGAAACAGTAACACGTGAAAACACGTGGATAAAATAAATAAGTACCTACCTAACTACCTCAAAAGTAGGTAGGCAAAATTCTCGGTAAAATTGTAGGTAGGTACCTATCTAATTTATTAGTATGTATGATGATAATAACGATACAGTTACCCATCTGCGTTTCAGCACTGATCATATATTTGAACCCTTTTCAAAAGACGGCATTCAAGTGTGTCATATTTATAATCAACCATCATGAAAAAAAAATTAAAAAAATACTATTATAGTTATTTACGTAGAAAACATTTGCTAAGTGATTTTCCACTAGTAGAAAGATTCGTGATCTTATCTCATAAGACTATCATGAGTAATAATAGATCTCTTAAGTCTTAACGTAGGGTTGCCAGGAGTCCCAGTTTAAGCTGGGTTCCTAGATGCAAATGTTCGGACAGAATATGCGAAATTTTATGTCGAAGTTCTCATACTAGCCAATCAGAGCCCTCGAATTCAAAATTTGACATACAAAATTACATTTTCTATCCGAATATTCGCATCTGGGAATCCAGCTTCAGGCGGGATCGAGAGTGGGATTGTCCCGCTTTTAATTTCAATGTCCCGTCCAACTTACTGAAATTCCCGGATTTTTCCAATTTCACGTATAAATCTCTAATTTTTCATTTTCTCTTCTTTTCATCACATCAGCGATTTTGAAACAAAACATTCGCGAACGCGGTTTGCCCAAAGGTTTTTACTGCACGCCATCTACTTGTTTGGAAGTTCATGATCAATTTCACGGCTTTCTTCATTAGAGCAAGCTATGGAAAAAATGTTTTGTGTTGGCACAAATGGTTATAATGCAAGCTAGATCTTGACGCCTTGATAGATGTGCCATGTATAATGTGACAGCTGTCACCGTTATCTCGACGCGATGCGCCCGCAAGTGAAAATTCCCGAAGCTGCGCAATCTGTGCCGCGGCTGAAACTATCCCCTCCCATCCCCCCTCCCTTTGTCCTTTGTAATATTGACATGTGTTGTAGTAAAGTTTTACTGTGAAAGTCTACTGTCTACTGCATTGACAGACGTCACTTTTGAATCATCCCAATAACCGGCTTTCGCCTTTGCCCCTGATAGGCCAGTCAATAGGGAATTTGGAATGGCAAAATGTATAGGTACTCTGGCTGAATTTTTGCATACACCTAGGGAATCTCCCACAGAGCCCCGAACCGCAAAAATCCACCAAAATTTCCTTGAGCTTTCCGAGATAAGGGTGTTTTTTTATATTTCGGTTGCTATTGGTTGGATTTCGATTTTTTTTGAAATGTTCAAAAAAATATTTGGAACAAGTTGTGTTCAGGACTTTTCAATAATTTGTCGAGAAAAAGTGCCAGAAGCCGAAAACCGTCGTTTTTTAGGGGGTGTTTTTTTTACAATCTTCTCTCTGCTTTCCTATGATAGTTATGGAAAAAATTTCCCATAGTCCGGAGGGAAAAAAATTGGGGGTAGGTACCTTGTACTTTTATATCAAGCATTGTCACTTTGCATGCCTGTTGCTGAGACCACCCTGGATCAATCTGGGTGTGGGAACATCAGCTCAAATCGTGCAGACACTTTATACAGGGTAAAGTAGAGAAATTTGTTGAAAAATCGTAAATCTTGAACCATAACTGATGGACGTACGTAAATCAAGATATTGATGGCGGATTTCATGCTCATGAAGATGCTGCAAACAGTTTTGAAATATCTTGAGGCGATTCCGAAATACGCTGGAAAAAATGAAACTTCTTCATTTTTTTTCTTTCTCCAATAAATCAATTGTTTATGGAAATATCGAGCTGCAACTTGATATTCCGACAAACAACCATGTTTTTAATGGAACGCGATGTCGGGACATAGATAAAACCTGCTAGATTCAAAACTAAGAGCTTCAACTTTTTGTCCTTCGTGGAATTGTTGAAAAAATAACAGGTGTCGACTTTGTTGGGCACACACGATCGCTTTATAATGAAAAACCAGGTCCCGATTGTTGCGCCAATGACCTCTTCGCCGAAGAAACGTTATCAAGTTCGGTTTCCTTGATTTCTCTCCACTTACGTGACAGTCATGACCAAATGGAACTTTGGATCGATGACATGTTTGTGATATTATAATCCACATCATTTTGTGAAGTCGGTCACTAAATTTCATCATCATCAATCAAGTGGTGTCCTTTTGGCGAACAGTTGAACAAAAAGTTTGCTTCGATTTTTGTGAAAAAGGCAAAAACGGCAAGATCACGTCGTCGCACACAGGCGGAATTTCAAAAAATCGTGGACAAAAACCAAAAATAAAAATATTGAGTTGATCAGGAACTATCCACTTTAAAATATTCTTGGATAATCTAGCTATAATTATCAGGTACCCTCAGCTTAACACCTTAACAGCTTAACACAAGGATAAAAAAGATACAGCGATATGAAGTTCATGCTGAAAAAAAAGCTGTCACCAGTTATCAGTTCTGGATTTTTTCTTACTCGTTTCGAATGGCCCTTGACACATTGCCATGTGAATTTATTCAATCCAAATATATGGAGTCTATAGCAGGAGGTCCGTATTACATTCACATATAGATATTCCATTGGAAAATATACACTGGTCATCCCCAAAAAAATAATATTTGAAGTAGAGTTTTCAATCCTCGAAAAAAGTGATTTTTTGTTTACCTGTAGACAAAAAGTATCCTATCGACCACGATCGAGCAGCGATTTTTATATTTTTATAAGCCAAAAGGTATACTGTACATGTTCCAGGCAACATCTTTTGCTATAACTTGCTATATTACGAGTAACTAATTTTTTTGTTGACTTTGGAGTACATAAAATCGCAAAATAACGCACCACTCGAATTTTAACCAAATTTGAAAACTTGGTTCTATTGAACCGCTTCTCCTATACAGAGTGTTCCACTTTTTCTTCAATATTTGAGAATATGGTAAAGCATCGAAAAATAAGTAGTTACGCAAATAAAAGAAAAATAATGAAAAATAAAAAGTTTAATTTTCGAGATGTGACAAAAACCAATATGACCATCTTGTATGCATACATCAACTTATGATCTGTACCAAATTTCATTGAAAATTCATTGATTGAATTCGAAGTAATAAAAAAAAATCATTTGCAAAACTCAACTTTGAAAACCTCTATCTCCGTTATAATGCGTTTCCGATGTTTTTTTCTCGAGAAAGTCCACATATTTTTTGATACTCTACTATCTTCTAAAATATTGACAAAAAAAGTGTAACACCCTGTATGTGTACCTTAATTCTTAATTACCAAGACAAAAATTTAGTTTTTTTCAACCAATACTTTAATTTTAGATTCCCGATCAGAGTTTATTACCGTAGGCGTAGCAAAAAAATAAGCTAGTTCGTATCTTACAATTTTGTCAAGCTCCTAACTTCATGAATAAGTGCAAGCCATTTGCTAAGCCAAATCAAACAAGTTACCGGATGTGACGACCAGGACTTGTCATCGAAAACCAAAAAAATAAATGATTCTCAAAAGTAGTGAAACTTGTCCAATACAAGCTGTAAAGGAGGTATAGGAAAGATAGTGAGAAAATCTTTTAATAATTTTGACAGAACTGTTTTGGAGGATGTAAAGTCAATAAATTTTGAAACCTCACTACCTACCCTCATCAACCCAAGGAGACTTTTTTCCACTATTTTTCCTGTAATCTGGAGCTTGGTATTGGACCAGTTACGTAAATTACAAAATTTTCGCCGAATAACTGGAAATACACCTTCTCTCCGCCCTACTCGCTAAACTCGGAATCAATTAAATGGAATTTAGCTATAGGATCATCTGATACTTTATTGAATATATACAATATACTGGATTTTCAACCAAATCTACGTGTCAAAAAAACATTTTATACAAAATAATTTTTCCATGAGGTCTACGCGACGTTCTAAAACATTTAATTTGTTTCTGTTCACAAAAAAAAGTTTTTTTGGTGATTTTTAAAGAATTACATTCAATCTAGCTATTTTTAAGCGAATTCCTGCAAAAAAAATCAAAAAAAATTAAAATTTAATTTTGTCCACGATTTTTTGAAATTCCGCCTGTGTGCGTCGTCTCAAACCCGATTGAGGAGAATCTGTCACCAAAAATGCTACCAATTCATACTGAAAAAGTTTGAAAGAATGTGTTCTGTAGTTTGAGGCTAAACCAAAATTGATTGTTCCATCCTAGTTCTGCAGGAGGGACGTCAAAAATGTGGCTACAGCTTATCTTTGAAGCGTTTCTGGCCATATTCAACAAAAAACGTTTCAAAGATAAGCTGTAGCCACATTTTTGACGTCCCTCCTGCAGAACTAGGATGGAACAATCCGATTTGGTTTAGCTTCAAACTACAGAACACATTCCTCCAAATTCTTTCAGTATGAATTGGTAGCATTTTTGGTAACAGATTTTTTTCAATCGGGTTTGAGAGGACAACGTGACCCTGCCGTTTTTGCATTTTTCACAAACATTGAAGCAAACATTTTGTTCAACTGTTCGCCAAATAGACACCACTTGGCTGATGATATGATGAAATTTGGTGACTGGCTTTACAAAATAATGTGGATCATAATACATCGATCCAAAGTTTCATTCGGTCATGACTGTCACGTAAGTGGAGAGAAATCAAGAAAAAGGAACTTGATAACGTTTCTTTGACGAAGACGTCATTTGCGCGATTCAGGACCTGGTTTTTCATTATAAAACGATGGGGTGTGTCCAACGAAGTCGTTACCTGTTTGTTTTTTCCAACAACTCCACGAAAGGCAATTCAAAGATGGCGCTCACGATGGAAAAAAAAGTTGAAGATCTTCGTTTTGAATCAAGCAGGCTTTGTTGATGTCCCCACATCGCGTTTCATCAAAAACATGATTGTTTGTCAAAATATCAAGTTGCAGCTCGATATCTCCAAACACAACTGATTTATTGAAAAAAGAAAACAAAAATAGAAATTCCACTTCTTCCAGCGTATTTCCGAAACGCCTCAAGGTATTCCAAAACTGTTTGCAGCACCTTCATGAGCATAAAATCCCTTATCAATATCCTGATTTACATACGTCCATCGGTTATGGTTCAAGATTTACAATTTTTTCAACAGATTTTTTCTACTTCACCCTGTATAAAGTGTCTGCACGATTTTCGCCGATGTCCCCACAACCAGATTGGTCCAGCATGGTCTCAGTAACAGGCATGCAAAGTGACAATGCTTCGTATAAAAGCACAAGGTATTTCCCACCAGTGCCGTAACTAGGGCGTGGCGAAGGTGGCATTTGCCACAGGCGCAAAAATCTCAGGGGCGCAAAATTCAGCTTGGATAATACCTAATCATTATTTTTCTCAATTTTTATTTAAAATTTTTACCTGAACCTATATCTACTTCTACAGCCTACAACCTACAACTTCACTAGCTTTATAAATAAAAGAATCAAAAGCAGCTTTTTCTACCACCTTTTCATGACATGATTCAAAACAGACATAAATCGGATAAAATTGAAGAACACGGCACTGCAGGAAGTAGCATGCTGAGGATGAGGCAGCGCTCGCGCTCGGCGCTCTCCGCCAGCGCCGGTCGGTCTAGTATAGGTGCTTTTCGAGTTCCAGTCTGACTATTAATTACTTGCATTTTGCACCTAATAAATATACAAGAGCGCCGAATCAGTCTGAGATGGGCCTCTCTATATTCTGCAAAAAAAATTCATCTCTCGTTTAGTAAACTGAAGCTTGTCAAGTCGTATTTGCGCTCTTCTGTCGGCCAAGAAAGATTAACAAAGATATCCATACTTTCAATCCATAAAACAGCTACGTCAAGCTTGAATTTTGTGAAATTATAGACATATTTTTTTAATCGAAATTTAGAAAAGTTTAGCTTGGTGGTTGAAGTTTCAAGATTTTTTCATGTGCCATTTTTTTTGTCCTGAAATTCATTTTTAGTTACTTACTTGACCGTCAGTTCCACAAAAAAGATGATCAGCGATCAAGACTGATTGCAGATTAGCTGAACTTTTTTCTGCTGAATGCTAGGCGATCACCCACAAAAAATGCCTGAAATCTGTACTGGACCCATCATATTTTCATTATTGAGGGATAAACCGGCATTTCCATTGATCAGTCAGCTACAAATTGGCAAACAACAATCGCGAATCAACTAATCTCGTATTATCTGTGCTAGCGCGGTACACATAAAGACGGCAGCCTTCCGATGAAGGCTGCATTAAAACAATAACTCTTGGATTAGGAAAGCAGCAAGCGACAGTCAGAAATAAAATTCACAACAACAATCAAAAACTTTAATGCAAAACAAAAGAAAACACAAACAGACAGAATTACAAAACAATTAAAAAAAAAACAATGTGAATTGAATGAAATGAAAACTCCGAGTGGTTCTGATCGGGGGCAGGTTCGCTGGCGCCGAGTGGCGTCGGGATCTTATTCGGTGGCGGCGTCGTCCTGGCGGAGTCCGAAGGCGGCGTCGTGGTGGATGGCCGTTCCGGTGGTGGATTTCCCGTTGAAATGCACGAGTGCCCGTGTTCGTCACCAAAATGGCGGACGAACGACTCGATCCCGTCCGAAACTGGAGCTTTGTGTGCGGCTGGCTGGTCCAAACCGCTCCCCGGTGAAAGCTGCCGCTTTCTGGACTTGGAGATGATGCAGAGATCCTCCAGGAGTCACTATCGGACGCGATGGGCCTTGGATGGGCTTCTGGTCGAGTACGAATGTACGCCGATGGCAGGACATGATGGCCGCGAGAACGATGACAAAAAAGGACGGCGTGGCTTCCCGCTCGACGTACGTAGATCGACCCCGCTTCGAACGAAGCGGCAAGAACACGAGCGGAAAGAAAGCCGAAGAATGCCGAAGACGGCCGAAGAAAGCGCTGGAGCTCGTTCACGCTTGCGCCTGACAGCCAAGTGCCAGGCACACCGAACAGGGGATGAAGGGTGAGGATTTGGACAACACAGGGGTATTTTGGGTTGCATACCCTCAGTGCACACGAATGCAGTTTTCAATGAACGGGGCCGAGACAATCTGTTTTGTGGAACCCACGGTGAATATTTGAAATAGAGTATCAACGTGTATCTTTTTTTAATTTTGATTCTAAATATTTTGTCAATAACTTGACATGTTTTGTTTTGTTGTTCAATTTTTATCTTTGTAATCCTCCTATAGGCACTACTAGTATTTTGTTACTTCTTGTTGAAGACCTTTTTGTATGAATTATTGTACAGATTATCAATTTGTCTTGATGTTTTCATTTCTGGGTTGGGAAGCTTGACTGCAAAAGAGTGGACGGCCGGTAGTTTGAAATTATTTCTAGAAGTCGAATGAGTTTATTATTGATTGCACCTATTTTTTATGAAAGATTGAGTGGAAAATTTTAAAAATATGAAAATCATCTTATTAGCCATTTTTTTTTTTAATATGTAGATGATTGTGATGCCATTGTCACCAAAAATCCGGAGGGGAAGGAAATGGAAGCTTCCAGCTCAAATTTGAGATTGTCATTAGCATTATTATTATTATTATCTGGGAAAATTTTCGTCTGCGGCGCTTTAGCGGGGCCTGGTCCCCTTGGGATGCTTACTTCCTTGGGGCGCACAATTGCTACATTGCCACAGGCGCCAACAAGCCTAGTTACGGCACTGTTTCCCACTAACATCCGGACTAGGTATCACAAAAGTTGTAGCTCCTGTGAGTCCCTACAAGTTTCAACCGAATTTTTTTTTTGTGTCGCGAAATGACCCACCCCAGAGGGCGCTAAAGTCAACCTCGTTTGGAAAATATTCCCAGGTGTAGGGGGCATCGATTCCAACTCTATCGTGTGGGGGATTTAAAGGCCAAATTCTCATTTATGTTCGTACTAACTTTACTAATAATTGATGAATAACAAAACCTTTGTACAGGTATCAACTTATCAACTTCCAATTCTTGAGAAATAGACTTTCCAGCAAAAATAGGTCGACTTCTATTTCGGATGGGACATTCAGGACACGTATTGCCAAATTTTCATCTCCAACAAAGTGTAGAGGAGTAGGGGGTGGTTTAGAATATTTGAAATAATTTTTCGCAGGATGAAAATTTTATTCTCTTTATCACAAAAATCACAAGATAGATAATGCCATTTGGAAGTAGGGTAGGGTGGGGGCGAAGAGGTTGAAGATAAAAATTTGGCTATAGGTGTCTTAGATGTTTCCCTCAAAATATAAATCTACTTGTTTTTACTGGAAAATCTTATACTCAAGATCTCAAGAATCGGGAGTCACGGAATGATGAGGGAGAAACTTTCCTGCATCAACAATGAGAGAATTTTGAAAGGAGTTGGAGGGGTGATTCGAGACAATTTAAAATATGTTTGACAGAAAGGGAATTTTATTACCTTCAATTTGATATATCACAAGGTAGTTTGAAATTTTAAAATAGGGTGGGGTGGGGGCGAAGGGTTGAAGATAAAAATTTGTCATCACGTGTCTTAGATGTCCCTCTTGAAATAAAAATCGACCTGTTCCGGTTTTTTCCCAGCAAAAATTTGTGCAGCGGAATATCGGGGGTGGGTCCTTTTCAAAAAAGTCACCCTGTACAAAGGTTTTGTTATTTATCAATTATTAGTTAAGTTAGTACTTACGAACATAAATGAGAATTTGGCCTTCAGATCCCCACACGATGGAGTTGGAATCGATGCCCCCTACACCTGGAAATATTTTCCAAACGAGGTTGACTTTAGCGCTCTCTAAGGCGGGTAATTTTTGCAGCACAAAAAAATTGTCGGTTGAAACTTGTAGGGACTTACAGGACCTACAACTTTTGTTGGGAATTTTTTCCATAACTATCATAGAAAAGCAGATAGAAAATTGTAAAAAACCACCCCCTAAAAAACATCGGCTTTCGGCTTCTGGCACTTTTTCTCGACAAGTTATTGAAGATTCCTGAACACAACTTGTTCCAAATATTTTTCCGAACAATAAAAAAAAAAGAGAATCAAAATGCAACTAATGGCAACCGAGCTATAGAAAAATACCTCTATCTCGGAAAGCTCAAGGAAATTTGGTAGATTTTCGCGGTTCGGGCTCTGTGGGGGATTCCCTAGGTGTATTAAAAAAATCAGACAGAGTATACGTTTTGTAAATACAAGACACTTTTTGAGCCAGGTTGACTGGCCTATGAAAGGTAGGCAAATGATAATTCTGACAGCTGCACGGCGGTAAGTGGCATATTCCAATCAAAATGAGCAGTTTTTTTTGCGTACCCAACGTGTTCAATGTGAAACTGATTTTGAAAAATATGCATACAGGGTGAAATTTTTGACAGAAACAGCTTCTCATTTTCATTCCATACGCATCTTTTCGCGACGACTCTGCTTCTTCATGCTTCTGTTATTCTATTCTGTTATTATCTATGAGGAATACCCGCGTTTCTTGCAGGACTCCGGACTCCACTCCAGACGTTCGCTTTCCTGCTCATCGACTTTCTATTGAAAAATTCCAAATGATATCGAAAAATGGATTACATTTGGCGTGTTGTAGGCTAATTTTCAAATGCGACGCAGTCTCGGTTTTTTGCGGTGATTATTTAAAATATAACTTGCACATTCCATGGATTAAAAAAAATGGACTGCAAACTTCGACTTGCGGTAAGCCCTAAGAAAATGTTCATTTCTTATATACAGACTACAGAAAGCCAGGCGGGATTTCGATCCCAGAGAAACTGCTTGGATAACATTTTCACTTTGAACGCCGTGATTAACAACAACTTACGCCTTAGTGGAAGAAAAATATATACGGTCTTTGTAGATTTCAAGAAGGCGTTCGACTCAATTTGTCATGAAATTCTGTTGAAGTGCCTCTTACAATGTGGAATACCTAAGCGAGAAAATGGTGAGAATAGTCGAAAGAATATATCACTCAGCGAACTTGAAAATAGAGTCAAAGAGCACAACTTCATCAAAAATGGATATAACCAAGGGGGTTTTACAGGGCGACACCCTCAGTCCGCTGCTGTTCTCGCTGTTTGTTTACGATATAGATGACTTCTTCAGAAAAAACGGGGCTTACGGAGTTCCTTTGGATGGTTCCACAAATATAGTCACACTCCTCTACGCGGATGATCTTATTCTCTTGGCAGACTCCCCAGTGAACTTACAGCTGAATCTAAACATTCTGGAAAAATATTGTAAACTTCTGAAACTGCAGGTGAACATAGACAAAACCAAGGTTCTCCCTTTCTCGAGGGGCGCTTGCAGACTGAAGGCTTTTTTTACGGAGACGTTAGGGTCGAAGTTGTGAAAACTTATGAGTATTTGGGCACTATTTTCCAGGGAAGTGGTTTATCACAAGAGGCGTATAAACATCGAATTCAAAAAGCCAAAATAAACTCAGCCGCTACAATTAATCTAATAAACTCAGCCAAAATAGATAACTGGGACTCAATACTAAAACTGTATAACTCTGTAATACTTCCATCTTTCACTTACGGCATCAGCATCTGGGGTCTAAAGAGTATAGAGAAGCTTGATTTCATACAAAATCACTTCATAAAAAATCTGTTGTACCTTCACCAAAGCACACCGGGTTACATAATGAGATGTGAAACCATCAATGAATAGTGTTGTGATAACCTTAATTAAACAAACCCTCCACTTAATTAGAAGAATCCTATCCATGACTAGTTGCCGATACTCACGGATTGCTCTCGAAAGACTTATTTACTTAGATCTGTCACCAAATAATAAAGCAAAATACAACTGGTTTACACAATTCCGTGATCTGTTGAATAACCGTTTTGAAGTTGAGCTTTCAATTTAATCCTTGTCCAGACAGGAAATTTGTGGTATCATCACAGAATGTATCATTGAGAAGTGTGAAAGAGTAATAAAGAGAGATGATTGGGATCGGATTCTTCTTAGCCAATATTGTTGTACTGAATATAAATTCTTGCTACCACAATAAGGCCATCCTGATCAAATGAAAGACCAACTAATCACCATAAAGACACCATTGTACAAAAAGAGATGCATTGCACAATTAAGAACAGCCAACACCTTAGGTTTTACCCTTTTCATTAACGCGGCAAGTCATAAAATAAAACACGAGCTTTGTTCAGTTTGCAATTTGCACAATTACGAAACTATCCACCATATTTTTTTCCGATGTCCCCTGTATAGTGCGATCAGGGAGGATATTTCGCGGCTTGCTGAAGATGTTCACCTCGTCCTGCAGAACCAATCAGTTACGAGAATCACAACGATTTATAAATTTCTAAGCACGGCGATGAAACTGAGATCGTTTGCGAGAAATGAATAAGAAGGCTGAGCCTCTAAAGCTCTTGAGAATTGTAAGAAAAAAGAAGGGTATTTCTGCTCATATGTTTTTTTGGGGCTTTGAACAGTTCAACTGTCTATCTGATTGAGAATTTTCTTTTTGTTGCGTATTCAATCCTCTAGTTTTAGTTTTAAGTTGTAAATAATAATTTTTCCTCACCCTTTGTTTATAATACCTGTAGGTATTTATGAAACAATAAACACTTATTTATTATTATTTATTTATTTATATACAGACTACAGACTATACCTATGCGAGTCAGTGGCGTAGGTACCGGAGTAGGTACCTAGCGTATTTGGCACCCGGGACGGGCTATCCTGTGACCCCCCCCTAACCCTACTAAGCTGGAGAATAAGCTGCTGACTTTAGTGATACCCCCTCCCCCAACCAGTGTCAGATTAGGCAATTTCACGCCCTGGAAATTTTAGGATCGAAAAATGGCACCACAGCTCATGGTGATGTGGTATTGTTAGACACAGAAAAACACTTCCTTGATAAAGCGGACAACACCATACCAAACGGATCAAAGCTAGGGAAAAAGCGCCGCAGGCGAAATTTTTTTGAAAACATGGCTTCATCAGCTTGTTTTGCGCTCTCTAGTGCTTTGCGCCCTAGGTCTGTAGGGCGCAAAGCAGTACCCTTATACAGGGTGGTCCATCCTAGCGTAATTATCCCATTGCGGTCTTACCGTTCAAGATAGAGAAAAAGATGTGATAGAAAAGTTATATGGTTTGATAAGACCTATAACCTAAAATTATTTTTAGCTATACAGGCTGTCCCATTTTGACGGGATTAACGGAACGTCAATTTTTTTGAATAGAACACCCTATATTTTTTTGCATTTTCATGTTCAACTTTTTTAACTGTTTTATGCCTGTATTTTTGTTTTTTAATTGTGTGGCAGTGCTACCATCTAAAAATTAAAAACTAAAAAAAGTCGCATTTTCACAGTTTTCTTAGAAAAATCGTAGCGGCCTTGCTTTTCAAAACTAAGAGATGAAACTTGACATGGTGATAGTCAAGTCAAAGACCAATATCCCAATGTCAACAAAATTGGGATTTCTTAGTACAGGGCGTTCACAAAAAAACATCAAACTTCATAATTTTCAAAGTATCATAACTCATTTTTTTTAAATAGCATGCCCCTAATTTTATAACGTTATCTGATAGCTTTTTTTATCCTCTTTCATTTTTACTAGGGGTGCCTTACCCTTAAAGTTCTTTTTTTCGAGTTAATCGGAAATTTTCACAAAATTTGCTATTTTTCTTGGTTTTTTCAAAAATTGAGTTGGCCGTGATGAATGACAGACAAGCCAAATAGTATGCAGCTGTCAGATAGTCAGTTTTAATACTGTCGAACAAAAAAAATGGCTCCAACGCAAAAAGAAAACAAAGTAGGATCCTGGATATCTGGATTATCAACAGAATATCATAGCAATTATTTCCTCTCGCGTAAAATCTTTTTTTTTTGTTCGACAATATTCAGACCGACTAACTGAGAGTTGCGTAGGTACTATTTGGCTTGTCTGTCATTCATCACGGCCAACTCAATTTTTGAAAAAAAGCAAGAAAAACAGCAAATTTTGTGAAAATTACCGATTATCTCGGAAAAAATAAAGTTTAAGGGTAGGATACCTCTAGTAAAAATGAAAGAGGATAAAAAAAGCTGTCAGATAACGTGATAAAATTAGGGGCATGCTATTTGAAAAAAATGAGTTATGATACTTGGAAAATTATGAAGTTTGATGATTTTTTGTGAACGCCCTGTATCAAGAAATCCCAATTTTTTGACATTGGGGTATTGATCTTTGACTTGACTATCACCATGTCAAGTTTCATCTCTATGTTTTGAAAAGCAAGGCCGCCACGATTTTTCTAAGAAAACTGAAAAAAAGCAATTTTTTCTAGTTTTTTATTTTTAGTTGGTAGCACTGCTACACAATTGAAAAACAAAAATACAGGCATAAGACAGTTGAGAAAGTTGAACATGCAAAAAAATATAGGGTGTTTCATTTAAAAAAATTGACGTTTCATTAATCCCGTCAAAATGGGACACCCTGTATAGCTGAAAATAATTTCAGGTTATAGGTCTCATCAAACCATATAACTTTTTTATTACATCTTTTTCTCTATCTTGAACGGTAAGACCGCTATGGGATAATTACGCTAGGATAGACCACCCTGTATAAGTACCCTTCTTATAAGTACCCTCAGAGTGTAAACATAGGTAATTTTGGTGTTTGGGCCATCGAGCCTCAGCCTTCAATGCTCCGGCACTGATGAGACTCAAACAGGTCGAGACCCGTGTCTGCTGGATCTCGATGGTTGTTGTCCGATGTCCAGAAATCACCTTTATAATGTCCCATTGAATTAATTCTAAATAGCTGATTTCTCTTGATTATAAACCTCGGCCGAAACCTCCTCGCAGCCAGTCAGCCACTGCCCACTGGCCGAAGCCACCTCACTACTGGGGTATAGATTCGACCAAATGCATAGACTTTTTTGAGACGATAAAAAACCATTTTTTAGAACTATGACTTCTTTTACTTTTTGTAGCTAAGGTATTGAGATTGTTCATATTGGCACTGAAAGAATTAGTTTTTTGCACAACACTTTTCCATTTTGTTGGAAAAAGTCAAAAGTAGCCGAATCCTCCACCCTCTCCCCTACCCTACTTACCCCAATTTTTGCTTAATTTTTTCTGCATTTTCTGAGAGTGTTCCACTTTGCCGTTGTACCTACCAATGAAGTTACACTATGCCTTATGTGAATGGGCATTAATTCATTAACGTTATTGTTGGCCGTGTTGCTGTTACAAAGTCTATGTAAATGAGCCTTTTAGGATTAGGATCTCGTTTCGTTTTTCGCCATCACCATCACAGTCATCACGATTCAGGTCAATAATCTAGGCAACTCTTACTACACGCAGGTACAAAAGTTGCATATCATATCTCACGGAACTTCCGAAAAATTGGCGCGTATGACGTATATTTATTCCTTTTCGAGCATGAAAACATTCTCCCGGCCTTCCAGAGATTTCTTTGGAAATGATACAGCGTGATATCATTCTGTGACGTGATTTCGTGATTTCCAAACAAGGGTGACCTTGACTCGACCTGGGAACTTTGGCGCCGCCACGTTCGCCGCATCTGTCACTCCGAGACTCCCCAATCGAATTTTATTGACATTTGGTAATGGCCGCGCGCTGCAGCAGTGTCTAAATTCCGATTAAAATCTAACGCAAACCCCACGGTAATATACTGAACCGAAACACGCAGCTCTAAAGGCAGAAAATGCGGAAATAGTCCTGCACAAACTTCACTCAGCAGTGCCGTCCCCACACCGACCGTTCCGGAAGATCTTCCAGTTTCAGTCGCGAATTGTGTGTATGTGTTTGTGGGAAAAACAACAGCAGTACCAAGCTGAAGAGGAATGGACGCCAGAAGGAAGCTGTCGTAAGTACCCGGCGTGTGCCGGGGTGCACGCCCGAGGCGCAAATTGCCCGCCAAGGTCACCCCCACGCTCCCCTATGTTTGCAGGACGCAAGGCGATTCGCTCTACGTGATCCTCCAGCTGCCAAAGACCGCCACCTCTGATGAGATCAAGAAAACGTACCGCAGATTGGCGCTCAAATACCACCCGGACAAGAACCCCAACAACCCCGATGCGTCCGAGAAGTTCAAGGAGGTCAACCGGGCCCACACCATCCTGAGCGACCCGACCAAAAGGAACATTTACGACAACTACGGCTCGCTGGGACTGTACATTGCCGAGCAGTTCGGCGAAGAGAACGTCAATGCCTATTTCGTCGTCACTTCGACGTGGTGCAAGGTGAGATGCTCACGAGTCACCTGACAGAAGCACCGGAAGCTTTCGTAAAGAGTGTCGCAAAATTAGCGGGAAAGAGTCCAGGGCTGTTCAGAGAAATGCAACTAGATGCCGGAAATTCAAAAAAAAAAAAAGATTTTTTTGTATTGTGGGTGAGGTGTGAGGACTTCAATCTGCTCCATTTTTCTTATTTGGAATGACTTCAGAAGTCCTTTAGAACAAGATGTTCAAACTGTTAGGCATGTTCCAATATTTTCCAGTTTTTTACTTCTTATCGAATTCTTTGAAAAGGAGAAGTAAGGTGATCGCGAAAAATATTTAAAAAATTAACTCATTTTTTGGAGCCCCGTATGCTAACACGTCGAGATCTGTCGGAAAAAAAATCGTCATGTCTGCCACAGGACTTCTCATTGTAGCATCCTTCCTGCAACGTCTTTGAAGACTAGTATCCAGGAACCTATGGAAAATTTTCTTCAAAGTTGGAATTAGGGTCGGTAATTTCATATCAAATAACTGCCGGGTATCCCTAAACTGGAAGGCAAATACCTTGGAAACAATTATTTTAACATTGTACCATGGTATTTACCTTCCAGATCAAGTTATCTAGAGATGAAAATAGCGGCCCTTAGAAAGAAAGATTGAACATAATTTGCAGGAAATTGAAAATTGTGTTTTGGAAAATTTGAATTTTCCGGAAAAACTTCAAATCTTTTTCCAAATCATTTTATTGTAAAAATCGTCAATTTGGGCTTCACCTTGAACTCCATCATTTAAGTCCGATCCCCAAAACCCAGGCCGGTTTTATATTTTCAACTGGAAAATTCCGGGGAAATGGAAAAAAAAAGTTGGGAAATGTTCAAGAACCAGTTACCTCTTGTTTGAAAAATGGTGAAAATCTGTTCACGGGATAAAAAGTTGGAAAATTTGCAGTTTTCCCATGGAGGAAAACTCGAAAACCGTGAATCCGATTCTGAACATTTTTCCTTCACAAATTATTTCAATCTTTTTTCCAACTCTCATTCTCAGCATGTCTGCACCTAAAATGAATATTTCGTGGGGCTCACCGCATGTCGAAGTTTGCACAACAGTTTTTTCGAATTCACGGAATCTGCAAATTTTATTTTGAAAAAACTACCGTCGGGAAACCGGAACCGTGTCGATTTTGAAAATAAGTCTACACGACGCCCAATCCAATCTACTTTCGATATCAGTTGGGATTTCTTAAAAAAATGTCTATCCCCGGGCAGGAATGAATTTTTGAGCGGAGTACTGCATCAAAAGCGAGTCGTCCTGGTCAAAACACGGACGAGAGGCCCTCTCAGGTGGCAAGGGCTAGGAGAAATTTAGAAAATTTATAACGCCCGACTAGTAAATGGTGGAGAACTGCAACTGCAGACTTATTTTGACTCTTTTGTTGTGTTGATTCCTACTAAATTTGGTTGCAATCCAACCATCAGATAGATTTTGAATAATTAACCTCGGGTTCCACCAAATTTTTATCAACGTGATAACTTTATCACTCTGATAGTAACTAGGCAACTGGCCATCCTATTGGTTGGTGCATAGCAACTATCAGCGTGATAGATTTAATCTGCTCTTAAAATTTTGGTGGAAACCGAGGTGAATGAGATAGTTTTGATCTGTGACATTTTTTATTATTTGACAGATGACAGATATGTCATAACTTTTGAATGTTTTGAATAGAGTTTTCCAAGGGCTTCAAATTGAGCTATCAAAAATCAAAATCGTTTTGTCAAAATTACCGGTCAAAAAAAAAACTGACATATGGACATACATACATATATACACACACAGACCGACAGACACGGATTTTTTTTCGACACATCTCGACGTTTCAGCATACGGGGATTCCAAAAATTACCCATTACCTTTTTATTTTTCGAAGAATTCGATGAGAAGTAAAAAGAAAATTTACCTTAGGTTCCTGGGATACTAGTCTTCAAAGACATTGCAGGAAGGATGCTACGATGAGAAGTCCCGCGGCAGACATGACGACGATTTTTTTTTTACTGTACAGGATGAGTCATAAATCCATAAAATGCAGTTCTGTCCAAAAATGCCAGCCAGAGTCTATGGGGTCTAATTTTGGACTTACAGTTCTACATCCAATTCAGTATAAGAATCACATCGGAATTTTTTACTGGTGTTTGGAAAAAAGTTTTTGTTTTCGTGCAGGCAACATAGCAAATAAAATTATGAAGTCAAAAAATAAAAAAATTATGGTCCCAAAATTCTTCCTTGAAAAGATACTTATGTCAAAAAAAAAACGAGTTTGAAAAATCAGCTTCAACACCCTGTATCTTTTTAAGGGAACTTTTTAGGACCATGAGTTTTTATGTTTCTACTTCAGTTTAAATGTGGAATCAATAATCAAAGTCTATAACAACCAGTATCCAACACCCTGTATGCACCTCACTTTATTAATGCCGTTACTATTCTCATTATCGCCCGCCTGGGATGATTTTGATATAAATGCGACCTGAATACCTACATGTCATTTTGTAAATTCAAAATTCCAAATGAATACTCCTTGAGGTATTCATGAGTGAGTGACCTTATGTAGTCTTGTTAGAATTTCCAACAAATGGGACCAAACTCTGGTTGAAATCAAATATTCACCTCGCCTTGTTTGTTGAGCTAAGAGGAAGTCTGCTATCAAAATTACAACATAACTCATGATTCATGAATCACAAGCAGCTTTTTCCCTCCTAGATTCAGTTACATACTCGTATTTATTTTTGTTTTTCAATTGTCAGATTTAAGTAGGTAGGTAGCTGGGTGTGAATCATACCTGCCTCAATCAAATGCTGGGAAGTTTATACCTAATCTGAAATTTGATTTTTTGTTATTAAATATTTATTGTCTAGAAGTTTCTCATGGCAATGATAATCCCTATTATCTAACTATTGTAGACATTGAATAATAAATACTGCTGTTAATTTGTAGATAAAGCCGCAGTAAATACGTGAAAACTAGCCATTGGGCAATAATTCGGAATAACTTTTGTAGACCATTCGATACAAGAAAACCCATTCAGGTCTTCTATTCACCTCGGAAATCTCCTGTTTTCCATTAATTAGGTCAAGAACCCTTGAAGTTAGATGTTCTTTACTGATAATAATTGGTACTTGAATAATGAGGACTTTCGAGCATCAGGATTCAACTCGGGATTCAATCTTGTGGAATGGAGAAGGAAAATAATTATGCAAAGAGTGGTAATTTATATGGGCTTGAGGTAGAAAGGAGGATGAAATTATTGTATACTGCCACTGCAACCTAGATCTAGTTTTACTTGTTAAAAATTCGAAATTCCACATTTAGATCATTCTAAATGTTCACATTACCGTTAAGGGTGATGGGAAGTTGTGTATTTGTGGGAAACCAGAGGGAAACCCTTTGTTCATCAGTAAGAAATGGCTTCGAATTAAGTAGCTGAGTCTGTTAGAAAAATCGCCCGATTTACGCCACCAATTATTTAAACCCATATGTGGATAATATTATTATTGACCTGAATATAAATAAATCGAGAAATAAATAATATAAAATAAACAAAAATAGTAAATACTTGATGCTCAATAAATATTGATTCACTTGGATTCTACTTCAACTCGAAATTTGCTTACTTCAGCGTTGTTTTATCCTTTGGCATAGCTAATTCATGTAACAGTTCTTCATACCTTTGGAATAATCAAAGTTGAACAATAGAATACGTTTCGTGATGAAATCTATTTAAATTTTATTAAACGATACATTCGATAATGATCAATTATCAGGGATTACTTTAGTTGATTAAGCCGTACGGTAAAAACCTTCGTCAAATTATATAAATAGATCCAGCTCTTGCATTATCAAATGTCAAAATTTATAATTTTGACAGATGATAGGGCGAGCAGTTTTCAGCTGCCCTCCCCCTCGCTTGAAATTCCACGAGTGATACACATCATTTTAAAGCCTATAAAGTTTAGAAATGAACATTACTATTTATTGTAGGAGTAGTTAAAGCACTTCCAGAGGTTCTCAAGCGTGAAAAATCGATTCAAACAAATTCATGATTAGGTATTAAAGTAGGTTTAGTCAGCTTATTTAAACATGGTTTTCCGCCATCCGCGCTGCGGAAAAGCGCTGCGCTTTATATAGCCCAAAAATGGAACATCTTGTATAGTTGAAAATAATTTCGCGAGATACAAATTTATAAATCAATAATTTTCTGTCTTACATATTTTTCTTTATCTCGTAAGGGAAGGGCGCTAGGAAAGCCCGACGCACCGTTGCAGAACCCTGTATAATAATTAATTATTATCTACAAGCGTTAAATAATACCCGTCACTTTTAGCACGTCGTCATGGGCGACGTGAAAAAATGATGATTCTGCGCGTTCCTGTCATATTTTTAATAAATTCTGACATTCACCAAACATTTCAAAGACCATTGTAGATAAAATCTTGTACGATACACGCGTTAAAAGTGTCTTATTTTGTTCGCGGGGTTGCTCTACTCGCTAATGCTCGTTTCGCAAGCGTCCCCGCTCACAAAATAATACCTGTCACTTTTAACACTTGTATCGTAAATAGCTATTACCTACTGTCATAAATTGAATGGGTTAAGGGTGCCTGTGAATTCAAAAACGTCTGTCGAAACTAGGGTAATCCTTGCTCCTTTTGAAATAAATTTGTCAAACTCTGACAAGAACGATGCTAGTTCCGACAGACGTTTTCAACCTCACAGGCACCCTTGACTCATTTAATTTATGAACTCTCGGTAGATCACTTCTTTTCGGAGAAAGAAATTCAAAAACAGTTTTAAATTGGCATGATCCAAGTTTGAATTTTAGACAGAAAAAAATATTGGTTGAGGCAAAAAGTTCCATTTTTCGGTGGGACTTGAACACAGGACCTTCCGTTTACTAGGATCGCGCCGCTTCGACTGTGCCATACTTCGGCGCATTTTTAGCCGGCCGTCAATTTGTTCACGCTTCGACTAAAATATGACTTCAAATGCCTAGGTTAAAACTAATTTTATTTTATGAAGCCATGTGCGACTTAGTATTATACAGGGTGATTCATAGCTGAATAAATATAGTGAATTGCCGTATCAAGGAAGATACTAAGAGTAGAGAACTAACGGCTCGATACCAAGTTGGGGCTGAGACCGCCGTAAGTGCGGTTACCATAGCAACGGCGGATACCAACCAATCAGACCGCTGTATTTGGCGAGTTACACCGTCCCAAACTTTAAGCCTGCAACTTGGTATCGAGCCCTAAAAGAGTTCAACGCCTACAAGGCATTTCAATGTACTATTTTAGTGCTGAACTGATAAAGTACATCTAGGAAAATGACTTCCTTCCAACTTCTCATTTTGTTGTAGTTTTGTTTTATTCTATTTATTTTTCAAACTCTCCTATTATTTGTTACAACATTATTATAGTATGTACGTCCAGCAGCTTTGTGATTTGATTGACCTGGTCAAATTTTCAAGTTTAGCATTGTAGATTTGCCGCCTTCTTACCTGGTGTGAATGTGACTTGTCAAGTTATGTTGCCTGTCAAAATTTACATCAGAAGTTGAAATCTTTGAAAAATTGACCGTGGCATGCGTGGAAATGCGATTCGGGGGCCGCAGAGACGTGTTACCTTCTTTTATGTAACAAATCTTCACGGCCTCCACAAAATTTCATTCAATGGGGAAGAGTTTTTCGCGGCAGCTCGACGGCAACGAAAAACTGTCGGGGAGGGGGACTGTTGTTGACGCATTATTTCAGCAAGGCTTTTCTTCTGCACCAGGAAAAAATGTAGGCTCATCCCTTGCGACACTTTTTTTAAAGCGACTGTATCAGGTTTTTAGATAAAAGCGTCGAAAATCGGAAGAGTCACTCGAATCACAGTCTGCTAGAAAGAAAAAGAGGCATGAAATGAAGAGAAGACCACCATTTTCTTCAAATTCAAAATCAAAAGACGAACTAAAAGTGCTATTCTGTAAAAAATAACATTCCATAAACGCTCTGTTACGTAAAAATTCGTGTAGGCCATTGGCTGTTGCCTAGGTAATAACAACGTAACATAGCCTTTATGGAATGTAATTTTTCAGAGAATCGCACCATAAATAGGTTCTATTTTTTTTATACTGTAGTGAATCACCCTTTATACAACAACTTTCGAAAACTGTACTGGAAATCAAACCAAGCTATCCTTGAGGTGCCAAGTTTATTAAATTTTTTTCCTATTTTTCAGGGACTGTTCATCTTCTGCGGAATTATATCTTGCTGTTATTGTTGCTGCTGCCTCTGCTGCTGTTGCAACTTTTGCTGCGGCAAGTGCAAACCCCGGCCGCCAGAGGACACCGGAGATTACCATACGTTGAACGTAAGCCAAAAACCGTTCATTTCTCTTTTTTCTTATTGTTCACTAACTTTTCCTCTTGTGTATATTTTTGATTTCGTGTTTTTCATCACAGCCATTGTCTTCCACCATGTTCGCATGTGTTTTTCTTTTCTGTTGTTGTTATAGTTGTCGTTTGGTATTGTCTTTGTGCGTGTTCACTCTGCTTGAAGAATAAAGGATGCTGATTGCTCATCGAACAACAGGCATTTTTTAGGTTTTGGCAAAGCTTTCTAGCAAGAAAAAAGTTTGCCTCTTGAATCACTTTTGAAAGAAAATCAAATTTGCTTGTCACGTTTCGTACTCGAAAAATGAAGATGTAGGAAGTGAAAAACAACAAAGATACACGGGGTGTCACGAAATGTTTTGTCAAAACCATTTGCATGCTCTCACGTTCACCACAACCAAAGCTCATCAAATTGAAGAAGGTAAGTTAAATTTGAATTGGGGCGTCAAGATTTTTCTTTTTTTGGTTCAGTTTTTAATTAAACGCTTCTGGGTCGTCCTTTCCGGTATTATTGAAGGTAAGACGTCGGAATAGAGTATTTTTTCGTTTTTTTTTTCTTGAGTACTACACACTATCAAGCTCTGGTTTCACTGACGTGACTCTAGATTCAGTCTTTTGGGTCCGAATTGGGCCGTGTGAATAAAAAATAGCTTTTGCTTTCAACTAGCTTTAGTTAGGAGTTGCTAGGAAGAATTTGCTTAGCAACTGCTAGGAAAATCGAAGTAAAAGCAAAAGCTACTAATTATTCACACGACCCATTGTACTAATGATTCGAGATTATGGTTTTGACTTTTTACTGATTTGAAGAGAATCAAAATATTAGGTGCTTTCCTTCACCGCAAAACTCACTGATCTGATCTAAGTTAGAGAGAGAAAAAGCGAGAAATCACATGCGCGGAAGTGAGATATCACTAACAACTTAGGTCAGAATACTTAGTTTAGGTTGTAAAAGGAAAGCACCTAATATGTATCTTGAATATCGAATGAAATATTGAGTTGTATAATTCAGGTCCTAGTCTGAATTATATATATAAAACTCTTCAACCTAGCAACCTTCATTCGATTCCACGTCTGCGGAACCGGTGGGGAATGGGGAAAGACCAAAAAAAAAGTAATTCTCAAGTCTTTGTTTTATTTGCAAAACCAAAACTTTTGAGGGAGGGCAAACATTTTTATCCATCTCAACGTTCACTATGTCGTTTGTTGTCCTTCTTTGCATTACTTATGATAAACAGGGCTATTTATAAATTTGGTCGAACAAATTGAACTACGTATGCAGCAAGATGGGTGACCACTCTTCAGTACGCTGTTTAATTTTGAAAACTCTTTATAAATTCCCTTTTTGTATAGGTTTCAGTGAAGTGTCTTTTTGGTGTGTGGTGTGATTTCTCTTAATACTCTATTATCAGCACAGAAACTAACTAATTCTTATTTTGTTTATAATGTTAACTGAGGTGTGTTCGCGATTTTTCAAACTTTCATTTTTTTTTTGTAATCATTCAGAACCAGTACCTAATTCTCGGGCCTCATTTTTTTTCCTACAAATTGTTACAAATCCGTCATTGCCTTGACAGGTTTTTTGGCGAAGAGAAAATTGGAGGAGAGAAGAGAAAACTTCCTCCAGTGAAAACAGTAACTTGACGCGAGTGAGTGTATCTCTCTTATAAAGCTAAAATGAAAAATTAAATAAAATTATAGATGCAGTGATGGGTGAGCGGCGAGGAACGTAGGTAAAAAAATCGAGGCCTAAAGCTTAGTTCAGGACAAGCGTTTTTTCGCGGCAGAGCGAATCTGGGCTGGGCTGAGCGGAGTAATTTTTTTATTGGGTCAATCACGGTGTGGGGACGTGACGTCATGAACGGACGTGATTAGTCCAGTCAAAAAATATCGCTCCGTTCAGCTCAGTCCGGCTTCGTTCCGCCGCGAAAAATCGCTTGTCCCGAGCTAATCTGGATGCGTTTTCATTAAACGTTTCTCTCCGGCTCGGCACTGATTCCAAACTGAGCGCGACAAAGAACCTTCCATTGATTCTTCGTGATACGTATCAACTTGTGCCAATGAGTATCAGTGGGTGTGCCCTCCCTAGCGCGCTTAATTTATAAATTGTGCTTTTGAAGTTTGATGGATGCTCAACATCAATGCGTGAATTAGTAGCCGGTTCTGAATGATTGGATTATTCTTTTTTTTTTGTAATTTGTTTTTTTTTTGTCGGCCGTTCTCATACGTAGTGATGTGTTTTCAGCGGGGACAGGGTCCAAGTAGCACTGAACCGATTACGGACCAGCCTGGTAGAAGGGTGAGTCTCTCCACCGACGTTTCGACTTTTCTCGGATTTTTGGTTTCACTTTTTGAAGAAATCGCCTCAAATCCTCTCTTCACAAAAATTCATCTCTCCCTTTATGTTACATATTATACACGAATATGTTGCTTTTCACTATCACCACTGGCATGCCACCCTCCCCTACCTTCCCCCCCACCCACCTCCGAGCACCCTTCTCCTGCGTGTCCGTCCTTGCGTTTTTTATAGAATTTTAATACAGGGTGATTGAAATTCGAGGGATCTCGTAAACGGTAAGAGAGACGAAGTGGGTTGAATTGGAAAAAGTTGCTAAGGGCGGGCGACTTTAGCTGCTTTTTCAACAACGTCAACATAATGTCAATTCTTGTCGGTACAGGATATGAAAAGTACCTACACATTATCGCGGGTGCAATTTGTAGACACTTTTTGTTGGGTTCAGAAGAAAGATAAAGGTTGATCTTGAACAAAACCAAAAAAAGATGTCCGTCCGTCCAGATTATGCATTAGAAATTCCAAAAAGAAGACAAAGGAATTTGCAGAAATGTCTATTATTCCTATTACGATAAGTAGAATTTTATGCTTGTGACGTTACGTTGCCTAGTAGCAGCCTATCAAGGAGATGGTTGCTACGTAACGTAACGTCACTAACGTAGTATTCTATTCATCGTCATAGGGCCTCAGTATCACTGTAGCTGCATTCCTTTTACACGAAATCTCGAGACAATCTCACCTCAGTTAGAGAGAGAAAAAGCGAGAATTGCATGAGAGGGAGAGAGACACAACTAGCAATTGAAGTGAGAATTCTCAGTTCAGATGATAAAAGTAACGCAGCTTATATCAGAAGGTTGACATAAGGTTTGTTCCATCAGCGGTCCCTGACTGTCCGCGGACGTCAGCAGCATGCGCATTACGATTTTGGCGTCCCATAAATCGTAATGCGCTGGCTGCTGACGTCCACGGACAGTCGAGAGACTGCTGATGGAACAAACCTATTAATTGACATTGTTGACAGCTGGAGTCCGCCTTGAGATTTTTTTAATTGAAACGACATCGATATTTTTTACCGCTCACTTGATGATTCCGATTTCCTGTATCTCATGTATTTTTGTATTCAGTTCAGTGGGAAATTATTTCTATTGGGAGATTTTTTGGAAACAAATATCGAAAATTCTGCGTCGATAGAGAGATGGTGACGATGGTGTTTTGTTTTCCAGGAGGATAACATTTCGGATATTGACGAGGCGGCGGGTGGTGGTGGTGGTGGTGGCGGCGTCGGGAACGGATCCAGGTCCGGATCGCCCGTGACGACACAACCGTCGCCGAAAAAGGGCCCCAACGCCCCCGTGTACGCCATGCCGCCCCCATCCTATAACTTAGGCGAGAGTGCGGCCCTGAATCAGGGAGACGTGCCATTGTACACGCCAGGTAAACAAAACTGTACAAAGAAGTGTGAATAGCCAACCCACGTTTTTTTTTTCTACCTTTACCTATCCAGGGGATTTTTAGTAACAGACTAACAGATCATACTGCAATTTCAAACGTAACTGTTCCAATTAGTATTTGCAATGATTTTGTGCTAATTACTTGTACTTAAAAGTATAATAAGTGTTTAACATTGCTCTACTCGGCTTGAGTATACATGTGTACATCTACCATCGATGCTCTCTTGGCGACGGTGTTGCTTTACGTGGAATTCTGTTGATTCCCTCGCATGCCTGATGCCTTGAAATATAGCATCTGCGGAATGCCTTTGATAGATGGCGCCGCTTGGAGGACTCACATATTAGGAGTCCTCCTGGGTGTATATTACCATGAGTTCTCTGACTGCCACAGCATCGGATGTTTGAGCTGATCACGCCTGCGCACTGATGAGCCCCCAGTAGGGGCGAAACACGTGTCTGTGCAGTTGTTCGGTTCGATCGTCTGGTGTTGTGGTTGGTCGGAGAGCTTAACTGCGAGGTGCCGCTATATGGCCCTAAGAGGCGCAATATTTATTTATATTCGCGTGTTTGTTTGTGTTTATAATAAGTGAGTCAAAAGTAAGCTCGTTCACGTATGGGCTACGTGCATATGTAGCGCCACGGCGGAATGTGAAGTTCTTGTTGGACTCAATTTAGTTAGGGAATGTTTCACTAGGTGGCGCTTGTGTCGAAAATGCAGGAAAAATCTCATTCTAACAGATGAGGAGACTTGTAAGTATAGTCTATGGGAAAACTTTGTTTTTAAATATTATTTTATTTACACCTTGTTCTTGCTTACTTTTGACTTTCACTGACGCAATATTTTTCAGTAAATTTTCCTTCAGAGTCGATAATATCGAACAAAAATGTCCATTTTCATTTTAAAACCTCTCGTTTTTCTCTAGAAACCAGAGAACGTGCCTCTTTTATGCCATCCACGGCTGATGACGCACATGTTCTAGATGACTATAACCCCAGAAGGGAACGTCGAAGATGGTCGAAAAAAGATTACTTATTATTTTTTTAACGCGATGCAACCAAAAAAACAAAGTCAAGCTAAGAGATTGTCAGTTTTTTAATACTGTTAGTAAGTATTTCTATTTAATTTTTCAATGATTTTCAATTCTGGAGAAGGGTGTATGGGGGAGGGGGGGTAAAATACATTCCATCATTCTTTGTCCCTGTTTCTTTTCAATTTTGATTTGACTAAATTTTAATTGTACTGCTCATCAGAAGTAAAGAAGAACTAAAATTTGCTCAAATTTCAAGTGAGAAAAAGGAAATATATCCAATTTAGAAAACTTGGCGCCTGGTAGAGCTTTCCTTCGGCTTCAAGATGCTATGTCGACTTGATGTCATCAGTGACTTTGTGCATTATACAAGTGTCCCGAAATTAATGCAACAAAATTTACAGGGAGGTAGAAAATTGAAAAATAAAGGTACTTCCTTGATAAAAATACCCTCGCAAACGTTATAGGGGAGATACAGGCCTTCAATGTTGGTTTTTTAAATAAGTTTTTTTTGCTTAAATCTTGAACCGTTGAACCGATTTCATTCAAATTTGAACCGATTTCATTCAAATTTGAACCGATTTCATTCAAATTTGAACCAACGTTTACTAAAATAGGTCTCTATCGAAGAATAATAACGCATTTCCTCAAACATTTTTAGGGGCGAAGATAATAGGGGGTACCTTTCCCCTTTTTCCCCTATTTTTCACCCGCCTGAATAATTTTGGAAACGGTTCCAGTTTTCGGGTTCTACGTTCAATTTAGAGAAAAAAATTACTCTTGCAAAATTTTGACTAGACGCTTCGTTTTTGAGATATTTGTGTTTGAAACTTTGGAAAACATCTCAAAATCGCCACTTTTCATGGCCCAAATTTTTCTTTTCTGAAAAGTTTTATGTTTTTTAGCAAAAAATGGTAGTTCATCAACTTGAAGCACCTAGAAAACTTATTTCAGTCGAGGAATCTTGAGTTTTCTTGAATTTCAATTTTTAAGGCCTTGAAAGTGGTGTTTTCCAGATGTTCTCCGTAGTTTCAAACCCAAATATCTCGAAAATGAAGCCTTTAATAAAAATTTTGCACGATTAACTTTTTTCTCTAAATTGAACGTATAATTCAAAAATTGTAACCATTTCCAAAAATATTCAGGGGGGTGGAAAAGTGGGGGGAAGGGGGGAAGGTACCCCCTATTATCTTCGCCCCTGGAAATATTTGATGAAATGCGTTATCATTGTTCGATAGAGACCTATTTTAGTGAACTTTGATTCAAATTTGAATTAAATCGGCTCAACGGTTCAAAAGTTATGCAAAAAAAACTGTTTTAAAAAAACCAACTTTGAAGGCCTGTATCTCCGTTATTACGTTTGCGAGAGTATTTTTATTTAAGAAGTCCCCTTATTTTTCACTTGTCTACCTCCCTGTAAATTTTGTTGCATTAATTTTGGGACACCTGTACAGGGTGTTTCGTAATAGTAGTTTACAATACGAGTTGGCTGTTACATAAGTGGTTTTCAGACACGAAGCCGAAATTTGCAGAACGAGGGCGCAGCCCGAGTTCTGTGAGAGGCTGAGTGTGGGAAAGCATCTTGTGTGACAAGCCACGAGTGTTGTACAACATTTTACGTGTTTGTTCTATTGAAAATTGTGAATTTTTTTTAATTTTTGAGGTTATTTTGACAAGTGTCAACTTAAATACATAAACTGTAATATCCATATACAACTTATATAAAAGTCATTACATCTCATGTATTAACACAACAAACACGTAAATGATGATACAAACTTCTAGGGGAGATTCCTCATCAAAAATGGACCAAGAAAAAATATACCTTTGATGTCCTAAAATGTTCCGTTGAAAAGTTACAGGGTGTTCAAGTTGAATCTTCAAAATCGATTTTTTGACATAAGTTTTGAACCGTTAAACCGATTTTGTTCAAATTTTCAACAAAATTAGCTGAAATAAGTCTTTATCGAATAATAGTAACGTGTTGAGGACAAAAATTCAGTAGAGTGTAGATAATGGGGGGTGTCCAAATTTTTACCCCCCTATTTTTTACTTCCCTAGCAATTTTTTCAAATTGTTTTTATTTTTCGATTCTACGTTCAAAATTAGAGAATAAAGTTACCCTTGTAAAATTTTGATTAGAGGCTTCGTTTTCGAGATATCTGGGTTTGAAACTTTGGAAAGCATCTCGAAATTGCCACTTTCAAAAGCCTAAAAATTAGAATTGAAAAAAACTCACGATTTCTCAGCAGAAATGAGGTCTCTAGAATTTCTAAGTTGATAAATCACTATTTTTTCCGAGAAACGAGAAGTTTTCAGGGACAAAAAAATTGGGCTCATTGAAAGTGGCGATTTCGAGATGTTTTCCACAGTTTCAAACCCAAATATCTCGAGAATGGAGCCTCCAATCAAAAAATTGCAGGAGTAACTTTTTTTCTAAATTGGACGTAGAATCCCAAAATTAGAACACTTTTGGAAAATAACTAGGAGGGTGAAAAATAGGGGGAGAAATATGAAGACATCTCCCATTATCTACGCACCTGAATTTTTTCTCCAAACACGTTGCTATTATTCGATAAAGACCTATTCTGGTTAACTTTGTTCCAAATTTGAACAAAATCAGTTGAACGGTTCAAAAGTTATGTCAAAAAATCGATTTTAAAGAGTCAACTTGAACACCCTGTATCTTTTTAACGGAGCTTCTAAGGACATCGAAGTTATCTTTTCTCCTGGTCCAATTTTGATGAGGAATCTCCCCTAGAAGTTTGTATCACCATTTTGGAAACACCTGTATACAAAAGAGGATCCCAAAGAAACGAGTGTCAGAAGGGTTAGTTTTTGAAACAAAAGAATATAATATACTGGATATTTTAAATCCAGTACTTTATACACTAACACTACTTACTATATTTATTCACTATACTCTTAAATTCTGACAATCAAAAAACCTGTATGGTTGGGAAATGAACATGAATATGAATATTAAGTACAATCAAAAAAACCGTTTTGTAATATTGATACCCCCTTTCCAAAACTTTAAAGAAAAAACTGAATTTTCCAAATCCAAAACAGTTGCACGACTTCAAAATTTAATCCTCTCAACACTTTTCCCTTTGGCATCCTATACAGAGGAGTGCATGAAAAACGGCCACCGATGTAGCATCGTTATTCCTCATTCGATCTTAAAAACTCAAAAACTAGTTCAAATGGTTTAATGTCTTCTATGATTTGACAGTAGAAACTATTTTTTTTGGTTATGATGCTTCCGAGCACTGATAGTCAACTTTTGTTTTTCAAATGGCAATAATATTTTTTTAATTTCTTGTTTGATTCCCTATGCTTATCTGAATATAATGATGCATCAATATCACACATTTTATTATCAGACACGAAGAAAAAAATTTGTAACTGCGAAATTTTTACACATATCATATAGTCGGAGAGCTGGCAACAAAAAAAAGTGCAACAGTTTTCTAAAGGCTGAAACTCTGGAATATGTTAGATTACTCAATTACATTCATGAAATGAACAGTCAGACACCGGTTCATTAGAACCTGCTCAATCGGCAGCCAAAAAAAGTCCAAAATGCCCGAACAGACAGTTCCGACAACGCACAGCTTTGTTATCTGACACACAGCTCTGTTGTCTGACCCACAGCTGTCAGCTGTTGTCTGAGTTACGGCTATGACCACACCTAGGTACTTACCTCTCCTCATTAGATGGTTTCATTACGCAAGGCTTCTCCGATTTTTTCCCCAAATCTGTATGTCGCTACGGGCGATTCATTTGAACCGTAACTCGGACAACAGCTGCAACTGCTGATATATTTGCATCAGACAACAGAGCTGTGCGTCAGACAACAATGCTGTGCGTTGTCAGAACTGTCCGTTTGGACATTTCGGACTTCTTTTGGCTGCCGATTGAGCAGGTTCTAATAAACCGGTGTCTGACTGTTTATTTCATGGATGTAATTGAATAATCTAACATATTCCAGAGTTTCAGCCTTTAGAAAACTGTTGCACTTTTTTTTGTCGCCAGCTCTTGGACTAATAGTAGCATCACAACACCCACGATATGCACGCAATCTGGTAGGCTGAGTGCAAAATGATGTTCAAAAGCACATAGTAGGTCAGGCGTTTGGTTTTTCAAAATGTAAATGTCAAAATGTTTTCAAAATCCAAAAAAGCTGTCCGTCTCCAAGACGCCTTTATTCTCTATTTTCAGCTTATTATTTCATATCTTTTTGAGTATAGTCTGTACACCGATAGAACGGACTTTTTTGAATTTCAGTGATGTAACCTATAGCAAACAAAAGCACCAAAGAATGTAACAACATAGGCGCGTTTGGAACTAAAATTAGTTTTGTTCGGTTGGTAGTCTTACCCGGGCAAATTATTCCTACGCCAAGCCAATGGCATGACATTCAGCGAGTTTGACACTTACGTACGATTTCTAACCTCCATTTCTCTATGATGTTTGTTATTTTCATTGAACTTTTTAGTCGGCTCGGCTGTTGTGAGTGTTGTGTAATAAAATCAGCTTCATTCAAAAACATTCATTTCTCATTCATTAAAATTGGTATTAAGCTGGTGTCATTTAAAATTACCATAGCACTTAGCTGTGATTAGCGGAAATAAGCACCTCTTTCTAACTAGAATTTTAAATTTCGCGGGTAACGCTCGGGACTACTTTTTAAGCGGAGGAGTCTGGTGGTCCTTTCTATCAGTGTATAGAGTATAGCTATGTATTGTGACCTGTCAGGAAGAAAGGTCTTATTGATTTTTTATTTTCACAATACACACTTGACAAAATATGAAATATTACCTCAGCTAAAAATAGAGCATAAACAAGTCTTAAAGACGGACACTTCTTTCGGATTTTGAAAACATTCTGATATTTACATTTTGAAAAACCAAACGCCTGACCTACTATGTGCTTTTGAACATCATTTTGCACCCAGCCTACCGGATTGCGTGCATGTCGTGGGTGTTCTGACGCTACTGTTGTGTGTGATAATTTCGCAGTTCAATTTTTTTCTTCGTGTTGATTAACAAAAAGTGTGATATTGATGCATCATTATATTCAGATAAGCGTAAGGAATCAGAAAAGAAATTAAAAAAATATAGTTGCTATTTGAAAAACAAAACTTGACTATCAGTGCTCAGAAGCATCATAATGAAAAAAATATTTTTCACTGTCGAATCATTATAAAGACATTATACCATTTAAACTGGTTTTTGAATTTTGAAGATTGGATAAGGAATAACGATGCTACAGCGGTGGCCGTTTTTTATACACCCCGCTGTATATCATGCACAAAGCTATTGATGGTCCAAGTGGACAAAGCGTCTTGCAGCCTAAGGATAGCTGTAAACTTTACCAGAGGCGTCATCAATTTTCTCCAAATTGGATGCTTTTCCCCAGAGATATCCTCACTTGAAATTGGAGCGAATTTTGGTCCATCCTAGACTTTTGACGAACAGATTAATTGAAGTTGAATAATTATAATAATGCAAGTGTGACATTTTCCGTAGGCATGACGAATTCACCAGCGAAGCAGCCACAACAGTGGTGAGGAGAACAGATCGAGGCTGAACACACCTCAACTAAAGTGTCGAGTAGCTCTGTGTCCTAGTCAGAAAAAACCAACTAAATTTTCAAAAAAAAAAACGAGACGCGGCATAAAGTATTCATGTCTTCTGTATTAATCAATCAATTATTAGCTACTATTCTATTTACACGTACATATATTATAAATTTAAAAAAAAACACATTACACCCCCCACACACACACATAAAAACACTAATTGGGAGGAATTGAAAAAAACCAATGGGGCGTTTAAAAAACCCTTTGTTTTTCGGACAAAATAAGCCATATTTATTTAGTAAGAATTAAATTTGTATAATATGTAATTGGTAAAACTTTCCTATTATTATTATTATTATCATTGTTAAGTTTTTCATTCGAATGCAAATGAAAAGACCACGGTTGTTTTTTATGTTGTGGTTTTGTGATGATTCGTTCCACGTACCATTGGAACTCACCCACCCGAAAAAAAAATCCCTCGTACCTTTGCTGTTAGTGTCGATTTTCAATTTGAATATTGTAATAATGATAATATAATGGTACCATAAAAATAATATATTACGATAATATAGTGTACTTACGTGACATTAATATTTGTTGACAAAGAAAATGTAGCAATGAATTTTAAATTGTTGTTGTAAAAAAAAAAACAAGTCCAGAAAGCCACGCTCACAGACGATGGGCGAAAAGCGCGCTTTCGTTCCCTTTTTGTATAATAGTGTAATTTTACTATTTATTCTATGTATAATTATTGTTGAAAAAAGATAAACCACAATCGATTTATTACGATTATTGTAATGTATAATTATTACAAACGTTATACTATTTAAGAATTATTAGCTTAGGATATACCTAATCATCATCAGCAGCAGCAAAATTTTGAGTGTACGGAACTATTAAATATTGATTAATATTGCAAAAATTGTTTTTTCTTTCTCTTCGTCATCCTGCAACATCCCCGTTATTTAGTATTAAATGAAACAACGTTCTGAAAATTTGACCAAGAAAGAAATTGTTGATTCAAATGAGTAGGCGCTTATAGAGGAACAACGTATTTTTTATTTACGTCTTTCTTAGTTGAGCGCCATCTTGCGTAGTTCTTTGCGTTGAATTTTACCGACGGCGTTTTTCGGTAATGCGGCGACGAATTCGATTCCGCCCTCCAGGCGCTTGTGCGACGACACCCGAGTCGAGACGAACTCTAACAGTTCGGCCGAGGTCGTGCCCTGTCGGGCCACCACGAAAGCTCTGGGTGCTTCCCCGTGCAAGGGATGAGGCACGCCCACTACGCCGGCGTCGTCGATTTTCGGATGGGCCCGAAGGATCGCTTCGAGCTCGGACGGAGACACTTGGAACCCTTTGACCTTGATGATGTCCTTGATGCGGTCGACTATGAAAAAGTGCTCGTGCTCGTCGTAGTAGCCCACGTCACCGGTTCTCAACCAGCCGTCTTCCGTCAGTGCTTCTGCGGTTGCTTTCGCGTCATTGTGATAGCCTTTCATTATCTGCGAAAAGGTCCTTGCGTGAGTGAGTCATGACAGTTGATTTTTGGAACATTGATTCCTCGATAAGTTTGAAGAAATGCTCTTGATTTGGGGATCAAAGTTTTAGTCAACTTTTACGTGCAGAAAATAGGTGTAGTGACTTGGTGGCGTCATTCTGCATAAACCGTTTCTGTTGGCCTGCGGCGCACCCCTGAATCGACACCCAAGAACATGAAAAATTGGTGCTTTTGATGTCGTTTCCCACATTTTCGTATCAGCCAATTCCATTTATGAAGTCGAAATTGCGATAGTCCTATTTTTAGAAGAATGCCAGACAAAGAAGTGAGCATTTATTATTGTTTAGTTCAACAGCGGTTTTCACAGTATTATAGTCTGTACACCGATAGAACGGACTTTTTTGAATTTCAGTGATGTAACCTATAACAAACAAAAGCACCAAAGAAGGTAACAACATAGGCGCGTTTGGAACTAATATTAGTTTTGTTCGGTTGGTAGTCTTACCCGGGCAAATTATTCCTACTCCAAGCCAATGGCATAACATTCAGCGAGTTTGACACTTATGTACGATTTCTAACCTCCATTTCTCTATGATGTTTGTTATTTTCATTGAACTTTTTTAGTCGGCTCGGCTGTTGTGAGTGTTGTGTAATAAAATCAGCTTTATTCAAAAACATTATTTTCTCATTTATTAAAATTGGTAATAAACTGGTGCCATTTAAAATTACCATAGCACTTAGCTGTGATTAGCGGAAATAAGCACCTCTTTCTAACTGGAATTTTAAATTTCGCGGGTAACGCTCGGGACTACTTTTCAAGCGGAGGAATCTGGTGGTCCTTTCTATCAGTGTATAGAGTATAGCAATATATATTACTGATAGCATTACTAGGAGAAAATAGATTGAACTGTCCTCCAACAACATTTCGAGATCTAAAACGCGGAAGCGCGTAAAAATCCCGTGAAGGAATTTTTAGCAAGAGCTTCTCATTAGGAGATGAAGGGCAAACTAATATAAAGCCCCTCCACAACTTCTTCACCATTGATATTAGAGAAATGTTCCCGTACAAAGCTGGAATCGGAGCTGCTTGTACTGTGGCGACACCTGGTCGGGCGATATCAAAATATGGAGCCACATCTTCAAAAAATGATACGATCAACGCTCGCGGGGAAGAAAAAATTCACGTACCGTTGGACCTCTGAGCATCAACTCGCCCATCTGGCACGAACCCAGACCCACGAGTGATTTGTCTTTGTCGTCATCATTTATCTGTATGATCTTGGCCTGCATGTTTCCGATCAAAAAGCCTACTCCGCCAATTTTCAAACCATTTTCAATGCGGTCCGTCTGGGTCAATACGACTCCGCTACATTCAGTCAAACCGTATCCTTGTCTGATCACGACCGCTTCATTGTCCACTTTGAATTTGAATCTCTCGACATCTGCGGCGCTCAACGGCGCCGCTCCGCATGTTACATATCTCAGACGAGACAGATCTTCAGTGGTGATCAGAGGGTTTTGTATTATCATATGCACTGAAACGTTATTCAAATATCAGCATAAAATGTCGTTCGAATTACCTGAAAACCTCGCTGAAAACACTTTTTTCAGTTTTTTGTAATGGAAAAAATGGGTTACGTTGGTACGGATGGCACATTGACGACTTGTTGGCAGCTATAGCTGTCTTCATGTGCAATTTTCAGTGTTACATTGTCACCGTCTCGGGGAGTCATGTACGAGAAAGTAAAAATTTTCGAGAATACGCGAGGAACTGTTAGTTTCCTTTGAGTGATTAGCAGTGTGGACGAGAAGGGGCATTGTCTTCACTTGTTGGTGGTCTCCAGTCTCCACCAAGGCTATTAGTTTTTTGCCGGCCACTGAGAAAATTATGCCGGAAGTCCGTGATGCCGTGAAGAAATGGAATGTAAAAAGGAAAAACCCACTGCCCAAGAGGAAACTTATTCTTTAAATGGACAATACGGATAGTAGAAATATAGGCCTATAATATATAAATATATATAGGCCCTCGAAACCGGTCAGGCGAATAAATATTTTTGCAAAAAACTGCGGGAAGACAGAAAAACCTAAGCTGCTAGTAGGACAATGATTTATGGAGTTTAACTGTACGGAGACTAGACAATTTGGCCGTGAGTAGGTAGTAGGTACACTGTGTTTTCTGCCAGAATGTGTCTTTATACCTTGCTTGCTGTTGCAGTAGGTATAATAGGTAGAGCTAGAGCTAAAATAGGTACCTAGTGCTCACTACTGCAGTGATGTTTATCATAGTGGCGGGGTTAACGGCCAAAAATGAAATGATCTGTGCATTTTGTGATCAAAGCATGAAATTTGGCATACGTGTTCAGACGAGGGGCGAACCGCAGGAAGAATTTTGTACACCAAAACTTCCATTTGCATTGACTTCCATCAACTTCCACTGACTTCCACCAACTTCCAAAAGACTTCCACTGACTTTCGCTAACTTCCACCAACTTCCACTAACTTCCAGAAGACTTCCACTGACTTCCACGAACTTCCAAGACTTCCATGAACTTCTACGCACTTCCGCGAACTTCCATTTTTACAAATTTTCTCAATTTTCAAAGACTTATGAAATGTGAGCAATGAGAACATTCCTTATTAATAAGTAAGTGGAGTCAAATCGTGCGATGAGCTACTTGAAAAAGCAAAATCCAAGGAATCTACGCCAACTTGAGGAATTTACTTGCTCATACTTGTTCACACTTCATCTTCCTTGGACTGTGGAAATGATACTTGAGTATGTAGTAGGTAGGTACGATAAGAATGAAGTACTCAAGTTCCGAAATTATTGCAACAAAATTCAAAGAAACATAGGAAATTGGAAAATAAGGGGACTTTCTTGATAAACATACCCTCGCAAGCGTCTAATAACGGAGATAGGTACAGGCCTCCAAAGTTTTTTTTTAGAACAGTTTTTTGCATAACTTTTGAACCGTCGAACCGATTTTATTCCAATTTGAACCAAAGTTTACTAAAACAAGTCTTTGCTGAACAGTAGTAACGCATCTCATCAAACATTTTTAGGGGCGAAGATAATAGGAGCTTCCCTCTCCCTTTTCCCTCCCTTTTTTTCACCTTCTTCAATCTTTTTGGAAATGGTTCCAATTTTTAAATTGGACGTTTAATTTAGAGAAAAAAGTTACTTGTGCAAAATTTCGATTCGGCGCTTCATTTTCGAGGTATTTGGGTTTGAAAACTTTGGAAAACATCTCAAAATCGCCATGTATTTTTCCAGGGCCCAAATTTTATTTTCTGAAAAACTTCATGTTTCTCGTCAAAAAATGGTGGTCCATCAACTTGAAACACCTAGAAAAATGTATTTCAGTTGAAGAATCATGAGTTTTCTTGAATTTTAATTTTTAAGGCCTTTGAAAGTGGCGATTCCGAGATGTTTTCCGAAGTTTCAAACTCAAATATCTCAAAAATGGTGCAACTTTCAGCAATGAACAAAATTTCAAAACTTGGAACCATTTCTGAAAATATTCAGGAAGTAAAAAATAGGGGAAAAGGGGGAGGGTACCTTCTATTATCTTCGCCCTTGAAAGTGTTTGATGAAATATGTCGCAATTCTTCAATAGAGACCTGTTTCAGTAAAGTTTGGTTTAAATTTGAATAAAATCGGTTGAACGGTCCAAAAGTTATTCAAATAAATATCTGATTTCAAAAAAACAACTTTGAAGGCCTGTATCTCCGTTAACCGTTAATAGTTATTTACATAATGAGGCAGGAAAGTGAATCTTCACAGGGATAGTAGGCATATTCAAGGACGAGCGTAAGCGAGGCCTAGAAGTCTACGTGCCCTGTAAAGACACTTTCCTGGCGTATTATGTACAACGTTTTACCCGAAACTACCTCAATAAACCATAAAGAAAGAAATTATTCTGGCACAATTTGGCAAACATCACGTTGCTGGGTCCGGTTTCCAGCAAACAAAACGTTTTTGACGCAGGAAAATCTCACTTTCCTGCGTCAAAAGACGCTTGTAATGGACACTTTACCTGTCAGTTTCGGGTAATATACGTTTATCTACAAGCGTTAAATAATACCCGTCACTTTTAGCACGTCGTCAAGGGCGACGTGAAAAAATAATGATTCTGCGCATTCCTGTCATATTTTCAATAAATTCTGACATTCACCAAACATTTCAAAGACCATTGTAGATAAAATCCTGTACGATACACGCGTTAAAAGTGTCTTATTTTGTTCGCGGGGTTGCTCTACTCGCTAATGCTCGTTTCGCAAGCGTCCCCGCTCACAAAATAATACCTGTCACTTTTAACACTCGTATCGTAAATAGCTATCATCTACAAGCGTTAAATAATACCCGTCACTTTTAGCACGTCGTCATGGGCGACGTGAAAAAATGATGATTCTGCGCATTCCTGTCATATTTTCAATAAATTCTGACATTTACCAAACATTTCAAAGACCATTGTAGATAAAATCCTGTACGATACACGCGTTAAAAGTGTCTTATTTTGTTCGCGGGGTTGCTCTACTCGCTAATGCTCGTTTCGCAAGCGTCCCCGCTCACAAAATAATACCTGTCACTTTTAACACTCGTATCGTAAATAGCTATTATCTACAAGCGGTAAATAATACCCGTCACTTTTAACACGTCGTCATGGGCGACGTGCTGAAAGTGATGATCCTGCGCGTTCCTGTCATATTTTCAATAAATTCTGACATTATTTACCAAACATTTCAAAGACCAGTGTAAATAGCTATTATGAGGGTATGTTTATTCAGAAAGTCCCATTATTTTCTCAATCTTTTATCTCCTTGTGCATTTTGTTGCATCAATTTCGGCACACCTGTATACAGAGTGTTTCGCAATTACGGTTTTAAACTTTGAGGGGAGATTCCCCGTCAAAAATGGACTAGAAAAAAAAAAACTTCGATGTCCTAAAATGCTCCGTTGAAAAGCTACAGGGTTCAAGTTCAAGTTGAATTTTTAAAATCGATTTTTTCACATAACTTTTGAATGGTGTGACCGATTTTGTTCAAATTTGAACCAAATTTCATTGAAATAGGTTTCTATCGAACAATATAACGTGTTGCAAAAAAAAAGATCAGGCGTGGATAATGGGGGGGTGTTTCTATTTTTTACCCCCTATTTTTTACCCCACTGGTTATTTTTCTAAATTATTCTTATTTTTTATTCTACTCTCAATTTAGAGAAAAAAAATTCCTTTAGCAAAATTTTGATCAAAGGCTTCATTGTCGAGATATTTGGGTTTGAAACTTTTGAAAACATCTCGAAATCGCCACTTTCCAGAGCCCAATTTGTTTTTTTTTTCCGAAAGCTCCTTGTTTCTGAGCAAAAAAAATTGTGGTTTATCGACTTAGAAAATCTATTCAACTTTTCAGTTGAAGAATCATGAGTTTTCTTGATTTCTAATTTTTAGGCCTTGAAAAGTGGTGATTTCGAGATGTTTTCCTAAGTTCCAATTAAACCCAAATGTATCGAAAATGAAGCCTCTCTCAAAATTTTGCAGGAGTAACTTTTTTTCTAAAATGAGTTTAAAATTCAGCCGAAGTCGATTGAAGAACTGCGGCGTAGAATTACCGAAGAATGTCGCGCGCTTTCAAGAGAAATCTTCGAAAATGTTCGACAAGAGTTCGAGAACAGACTTTATTATTGCCTTGAGAACAACGGCAATCATTTTGAACATTTGTTGTGAACATTCGGTTTTTTTACGACACCTAAATATTTTTCATGTACTATCTACCTATCTTCCTACCTATGTGTTCAGGCTGTTTTTACCGAGAAAGATGTGCCGTAATCGGAAAACAAAATCACAGGAGCTTGCATGGCTTGGCACCGAGCTCGGCACTCTTCAGCGTACAATAATCTACAATATTTTTCTTTACATGCGCCAGCCGCTGGTGCTTGTATTTGCAGTTACACTCAAGTACTTATTGTTGTACACCAAATGTTGATTATTGTCAACAACGAGGTCAACAGTGTGCAAAATAACATAGCCGCGCATGCCCAGTTCTCCAAAGACTTCCACTAACTTCCAGTAACTTCCACGCACTTCCGAAAGACTTCCATTGACTTCCACTGACTTCCACGAACTTCCTCTGACTTCCACTAACTTCCACCAACTTCCTCGCACTTCCAAAAGACTTCCATTGACTTCCACGGACTTCCACGAACTTCTGAGCATTTGTACACCAAACTTCCTCAGCGGTTCGCCCCTCGTGTTCAGAAGACCCTCCTTTGCAATTCCAGATGTGGCGCCACGCAAGATTTTGCACCAGAGGCACTGTATTGCGGTTAATATACCTGCTAGGGGTAAATTCTGCAAAAATGGTTCCTGGCTGGTCTCTGGTACCGCAGTCGGTATTTTTTCGTTCTGTTTAGCTGGAACTACATGTAGAAATGAGTGAGGAGTGCATTTTCACAAGCAAAGTTCCAAATGCTGCCTTTATACGTTGTTTTAATACATTTCAGGGCCAACTTTGTTTTAGTACAGGAAACATGGTAAAAAAATTGCCAAAGCCTCGGCAAAGACATGAACGTCCTGAAAATTTGATATTCTGTTCAGAATTAAGTGCCCTACTACATACCTGAAATTGCCAGAAATCGCACCCCGAGGCTTCGAGTTATTGGAGGGGGGGTAAAAAATTGCATCTCAAAATTAAAGGTATGGAACCCGATGGGACCCGTCAATCCAATGGATGCGAATACGTCGTAGTTCGACGCATCACATCCCGTTAATACAATTTTGGCACAAAAAGTGTCGATCATTGTTGAAGGGGGGTCACGGGGGAGGGCGAAACTCGGTTGGGTGGCTCTTTTTCTCCCTGGGTCATGAAGAATCGATCACGACAAGATTGGTATCTTTTCCGACTAAATTCAATGTCCTGAACTTGAATCCGATGTATAAATTTGGACAAAAACAAGTTCAAACAAGTTCACTTGAGAAAACCTGTTTTTTCTTTGACAATTTTCACAAAACTTTTTTTTACTGTTAGAGGCATTCATCTTTGAAAATATTTTAGAGGCCATTAGATTGAACTGTATTCTTCACGAAAATCATCCATTCGATCTGTAACTTTTTTTTCGAGATAGAAAAAATCGATTTGAATTTTAGTCGGCACAGCCCGTCGTCTACTACTGACCAGAACACTACACCATGCATCTTTAAATGAAAATAGCCCAAACTATCTGAAAAATTATAACTCATCTTTGAAAGTTCGAGGATCTGTGCAGAACTGAATCCCCTATAATATAAAAAAAAAATTGTCATAAATCGCAATGCAGGGTATTGAGTTATTACTTGAAGGTGCATGCTGTTGTGTTCTGGTCATTAGTAGACGCCGGGCAGTGCCGACTGAAGTTCAAATCGATTTCTCCTACCTCGAAAAACAAAGTTACAGATCGAATGGATGATTTTCGTGAAGAATACAATTTAGTCTAAAGGCCTCTGAAATATTTTTGAAGATGAATACCTCTAACAGTGAAAAAAAGTTTTGTGAAAATTGTCAAAGAAAAAACAGGTTTTCGCAAGTTAACTTGTTCGAACTTATTTTTATCCAAATTTACACATCGAATTCAAGTTCAGGACATTGAATTTAGTCGGAAAAGATACCAATCTTGTCGTGATCGATTCTTCATGGCCCAGGAAGAAAAAGAGCCACCCAGCCGAGTTTCGCCCTTCCCCACGACCCCCCTTCAACAATGATCGACACTTTTTGTGCCAAAATTGTATCAACTGGTTGTGATACGTCTAATTACGAAGTATTTGCATCCATTAGATTGACGGGTTCTATCGGGTTCTATACCTTTCATTTTGAGTTGCAATTTTTTACCTCCCCTCCAATAACTCGAAGTTTCGGGGTGCGATTTTTGGCAATTTTAGATATGTAGTAGGGCACATAATTCTAGACAGAATATCAAATTTTCAAGACGTTCATATCTTTGCCGAGGTTTTGGCAATTTTTTTACCATGTTTCCTGTACTAAAACAAAGTTGGCCTTAAAATGTATTAAAACAACGTATAAATGCAGCATTTGAGACTTTGCTTGTGAAAATGTACTCCTCACTCATTTCTACATGTAGTTTTAACTAAACAGAACTAAAAGATACCGACTGCGGTACCAGAGACCGGCCAGGAACCATTTTTGCAGAATTTACCCCTAGCAGGTATATTAACCGCAATACACTGCCTCTGGCGCAAAATCTTGCGTGGCGCCACATCTGGAATTGCGAAGGAGGGTCTTCTGAACAAGTATGCCCAATTTCATGCTTTGATCACAAAATGCATAGACCATTCCGCTAACCCCCCCACTATCAGAAGAGGTAGCCTTTTGGGCGGTGGGCCTTTTCATCCGAGTTGTATCCTGCCGATCTTTGACATCATTCATTAGTATAGCCGCCAAAAACCTAACAACCTTGGCGAAGACCCATCAACCAGTAAAGACAATGTCCCTTATCGTCCACACTGCAAAACACTCCAAAGAAACTCACGATTCCTGGCGTATGCTCAAAAATTTCCACTTTCGCGTACATGATACCTCAGCACGGTGACAAGGTGTCACATTAAAAATTGCACGTCGAGTTGTACGTGTAGACAGACAACTGGCTGGCATCTCCTTGTCATCGTATCATTCGTACCAACACAACACAATTTTTCCATAGCTTGCTCTGATTCAGAAAGCCGTGAAACTTATTATACCTATACGCTTTTAATATTATATTCTTTCAAGATGGATGCAAGAAAAATATATGGGTAGGTAAGTAATGCTAAAACATGAAGAATTGACAAAAGAAAAGTTACTCACAAACGTTTGGCACGCAAAACAATAGGGTGGGCTTGTGCTTCCTCAAAACATCGATAAAAATTTGGGAAGTGAATTTCGGAATCGTGACCACTTTGGAACCAGCAGCTACGCTTGACAGGCAGCTCATCATTCCGAAAGTATGACAAAAAGGTAGGAAGCCCGGAACGACATCTTGGACATCATCTAGTAAAAAAAAGAAATCGGTCAAAAGTTTGGCTAAAAGTAGTCTGAGGGCATCAGATCCGGTAGCCTTTGCAGGCTGTGCTCTCACCGGTAGTTTCTTGTCGGATATTGAACTTTGGCGAGCACAAGATTCCATGCACTACCGAAACCACGTTGTGGTGGGTGAACTCGACGCCTTTAGGTGAGCCAGTGGTGCCGCTAGAGTAGAGTATGAGAGCGACATCTGTGTGACTCACGACAATCGGAAGCTTCCGGATCTCTTCGGGGTACATGGAAACGTCAAAATTGCCGTCCTAAAATCAAACCGTGGAAGTTTATCGAGAACTGTTATTATGAATTTAAAAAAAAAACAAAAAATTTACTTTGTCTATTGAAATGAGTTCAGGTGGCGTTGGCTCGTTTTCAATCGCTTGATTCAGCCTCGTGAGAGCTTCCGGTGAGGTAAAAACTAGCTTAGCGGCCGAGTGTCGTAACTGGAACTTGAATTCTTCTGCAATGTTGAGGTTTCTTAATCTTAAGTAGGACGGAGGTGAATGATGACATTGAATTATACGAAGTGTCCGAAAAGTAGATGCCGCACTTTCAAGGCACTTTACATGTATGGCCTGCACCTACGTCATTGCTTACCTTTGGTGGAATTGGAATTGCAGGCGGTCACCGTCATGCCAGCCTGCAAAACGCCCAAAACCAAAATAGGGTATTCCGGTACGTTTTCCAAGGCCAGACAAATGCACTGGTACTTTTCGAATTTGTTTGTCAAGAAGTTTGCAACCATCAAGCTACGTTGCCTTAGCTCCTGGAAGTTGTAGTTTCGTCCAGTTTGGGCGCATACCTATAGCGATAGGTAGACTATTAGACTTCATCACCAATTCGCTCAAAAACTTGATTCAGGACCTAAATTGCACCCGTGTACCCACCAAATTTAAAGTTCGTATCTTTAAGATTATAGCGCGATGTGACGGAGAAAAAGTGTCTGCCCTGAGCAGGATTCGAACCTGCGTCTTCCATTTGCCGGATGGATACTCTAACCACTAAGCTATCAAGGGAGACAACAGTTCCCCCGTCACATGCCCATATGAGAGCCGCCACAGTACTCCCCCTCCAGAGACGTCGTTCGTCTCGTATGTCATCCGTGTTCACCGTTCTTATAAACCGTTGTTCGGTACCCTCCAGCTAGGGCGACGGATAGGACGTGGGTGGACGTAGGAAGAGAAATGGCGGTGCTATTCAATTGTTCGCTGTTACTTGTTTATTCAAGTAGCGTGTTGCGTACGTGTTATTGTTGTTCGGGGTCACCATTTATAGCGCGATGTGACGGAGAAAAAGTGTCTGCCCTGAGCAGGATTCGAACCTGCGTCTTCCATTTGCCGGATGGATACTCTAACCACTAAGCTATCAAGGGAGACAACAGTTCCTCCGTCACATGCCCATATGAAAGCCACCACAAGATCTTAGAACTTCGGCAAAGAAACCGAAACGTCAAAGTACGTATATATGTACTGTGATGGCCAGCTTAAAATCATAAAGGGGAATTAAATTGATGTGTTTGGCTGAAGAAAATTATTTGTCGTGAAGTATCATTTAACAGTAGTACCAAGTCAGTTATTAACAATTGTCGTGCATCAGTGGCAAGAGAAGAAAGCACCCAGGCAAGTCCATCTTCCATTGTATCAAATGATAATTGTTCAAAGGGATGGAAGTAATTGTTTGTTTATAAACTTTATTGAGCTGTTCCGTGTATTTCGATAATAACCAAAGGCCAAAGGTATTGTCAAACCAAGTAGATATTCAGCAGATAGCTGTGAGCTTTTAACTACATTGTTTTCCAGTAATCCAGTTACCTTAAAAAGCACTAGGTAAAGTCACCACGGTGACATATCAACCAAAATTAGCCTCCGCCAAGTGATGATGGGTCCTATCTGCGGACAATAAAGCGCTAAAGATACATATGCTTCACCTGGGCTAATTACGGTATCGCGATAATCTTTCCCCATAGAATAAAAGAGATTCAACCCTTTTTCAGCATGAAGTGGCCTCTTTTGCGTTCAAGTAGCGTTCCTTAAGACATGAGAACCGCTTGAGACAAGTCAAGGGGTCGATTTTGCTCAGAAAATTGACTACAAGACATCGAAAAGTAATAATTCTTTCTAGTTCAATTGATTAAGGGCTCAAACCTGAATCACGCATCTGACGTAGTAAATGTACACCGAGTTGACACTCACCTATAGCTGAGTGGCAATTCTGTAAGTTGAAAGTACAGCACCAGCTTAAAGTAAATTGATCACATTACTACAGTTAACTTCGAGGGGTTAACCACCTGGTAAATGTGGTGTACAAGGGTCGGTAAATGTGGTAAATGTCTAGTAAATGTGTAAATGTCTGGTAAATGTGGTAAATGTGGTAAATGTGTGGTAAATGTCTGTAAATGTGGTAAATGTCTGGTAAATGTGGTAAATGTCTGGTAAATGTGTAAATGTCTGGTAAATGTGTAAATGTCTGGTAAATGTGTAAATGTCTGGTAAATGTGTAAATGTCTGGTGAATGTGGTAAATGTGGTAGATGTCTGGTAAATGTCTGGTGAATGTGGTAATAAAAAATAATGAAAAATGCTACTCTCCAGCGCCAAACACAAAATTTGCGTCCATATAAAAACCAATACAGGGTGATTTTATTAAAAGTTTTCACCTCCGATATTTTCCCGCACAAATCTTTCCTGCAAAAAAGCCAAAACTCATACGTTTTGTTTTTGAGAGGACATCTAACCAGCATATTTTCAATCTTGCTGTTTCACCTCACTATATGTATAGGCAGGGGCTGCCCTTCTTAAAATCTTCAATGAGACTAGGGGTCTCCAACCTATGGCATTTGAGGGGTGATCACTAATAACATAGGTAAACAAATCGTCAACAACCAATTAGCGCGTTTTTCAGTAATCCATTTGAAACAAGATAGATAGTAGTAGACCCTCAAGTAGCACATTTCTGGCGCGGCTTCCTATTAAATACACCGCAAGTAGCGAGTTTTTTGCAATTCCTGCAGGAAGTTCTCTGTTTTTCATAACAACAATGCGGCAATGCCATTTGGAATAATCATACCACCTGCAAATGTCAATTTCAACAATCCATAAACTTCTATATATTGACAATTTTCTTCACACATTTGTTGGCAACTGCCGCATGAGGGTGCTGAAACGGGCGGGATATTCAAAATGTGCAGAGCGGCTATACTGTAAAAAATAAGATTTCATAAACGCTCTGTTATGTAAAAATTCCTGTCGGCCATTGGCTGTTGCCTAGGGAATAACAACGTAACAGAGCCATTATGAAATGTAATTTTTCAAAGATATGGACCATAAGTAGGTACCGGGTGTATATAAATGTCTATGATCGCATCGTCTTTGGAATCCGCTTTCATTCACTACAATAATTACGCCTGTTACTGCGTTTTCCGGCCTGACCCATGCCTGCCGCGATCACAGATTCTTATAAACACCCCGTATAAGTAAGTAGTAGTAGTAGTAGTAGTAGTAGGTAGGAGAGATGTGCCTGAGTTGGCATACATTTTGTGTTCAGGTTTCTATTTTTTTTCTTGACGCTTAGAAAACAATTCTATTTGCATTGAATTGAAGCCTAATATTTTGTATTAGAAATTCCGGGGCCTATGTAGGGCTCTTTTAATTTTTTGTTTTTATTTCCTATCAAATACTCATAATATGCCAACACCATCTTGTCCTGACTTTGTGCAGTGAGTTGACATTCATCATGTTCTCGTCTTTAGCAACGACTACTTTACTACTTCACTTTACTATTTCACTAAGTGTACTTTATTGAAGAATAATAGAATGTCATACAAAAATCTCATTCCAGTTGAAAAAGAATCCAAAAAGGAGAATGTGTGATAAAATTTCCAAACTTCACTGAAAAAAAAAATTCACAATACACAATTTTGCGCAACCGCTTAGCGCATGCGCTATATAACGAGGTGATTCGTTCTGGGTCTTCCGTATGTTACGCTGTAAAATATATGATTCGAAAACTAACCTCAACGGAGTATGCGTTGTTTTCAAGTAGAAGTGATTACATAGAAAAATCAAAGTAAGCCTCGCAACCTATTCATGAAAGCACATTATATGTGAGGGATCATTTCTAAATGCCCCAAATTACGGAATAAAGAAAAATTGAACACTTCAACCATAACATTCAAATTTACCGCGAAGTTGTTTGGAGATATTTTATCTAATCAGTGCTGCACTGTATTGATGACAGCATGAGTCTTTTTCGAGCTAATAACTTTTTATAACCGGTTGGTTATTAGCGGTTGACATTAGATTGAGGGATACCTACTGTAATTTTTTTGACATATGAAATTTCTCGCTAAAACGTTGCGGTTATAACTTTGGTTATCAGCATTTGGCGGGAAAACAGTGAATTTAATTGACGGAGAAAATTCTGCGGTACTTTGGCGGTACCGGCAAGGGAATAAAAATTTAATTTCCTGGAATCTGAAATATTGGTATCTCAATGAAAAACCTCTAATAAATCTAAGGCCTACGGCTAAAAAACAATTTAAAAACTCCAGCTTTAAAGGGTGATATCTTGGTAAAAAAGCTACAATTGAAAAACGGCGTGAATGGCACTTTCACGCAAAGAGAATCCCCCCTTGAAGTTGGTAACACCAGCTTGAAAACACCCTGTAGAATCCGTTCAAAACTTGAACCATAGGGGTTAACCATAGGCGGCCATCGGACTGATTGCCTGATGTTCTTGTGGGTCCATCGCAGAGGAGTCCATCGTCTTCGATTCTTCTTCCCTAGTCGCCAAGTCAAGTTTTTGAGGTTAGGTTAAATACGTCTGACGTTTGGAAATTCTGGACCGCTGCTTTTTTCAAATTCAAATCTGTTGCTGCCACAATTTGTTCCCCCACCATAACAATAACCAACCCTATGGCCAGGTTATGAAATGTATAGGTCGCGGTAACATAACCGTCACCTTGGCACCCGCTATGGCAACGTTGCAAGTATGCCTGACATGGCAACTGCGCAGTGCACATCTCTTTCGACGTTGAATTGACATAAAACGCTCGCGCAAGCGCAGACAGGGTGCCAGGGTACCGCTGTAGAGATTCGTTTGTTTTCAACATTACTCACACAAATCTTGAGTTTAGCACAATAATTTTTTTGGTAAAGTGGCAATTGTTCAATAAATCATTTATATAATTTATTACAACTAAAAAAAATGGTATTCACAAGTACTAGTGAGAATAAAATTATACCATATACCCATCTTTAGCACGCCATTTTTGTTCCCGCGACCTATAACCGATGATGATATCAAAATGGCTGCACTTCCTTTACCGCTTATAACCAATCCTCGCTCAAACGTCAAATTCTATAACCAAGTGTAACCGGTCATGAAAAGTTATTCGCTCGGAAAAGACTATGGTGTGACAACAGTCACTTCTCTGGGTGGCACACCCTTTTTCGACCGGCGAATATCCATTTTGAATCGGAAGACTTCACAACTTGCTGATAAAACTGAACAGACAACAAAACGTCAACGTCAAACACAGAAGTCAATTTCACTGTCGAATTTTGAACATGCGCGGTGATAACTTCTCTTTGTTTTCTTAGTTCGCACGACATCCGTGCCGGAGCGCCACTTCCGCGCAATATTGTGTATTGAAAGAAAAACATTTTCTTGTTGGCATTTTTGGTTAGAGCTCCACCTGTTATGGGCAGATACCACAAATGAAATTTTTTAATGCTCTGGAGACGCCAGTACACTCTGCATAGTATGCCATCTCGCCCGAGCCCCTGGTTTGCCAACCAGTCCTGAAATGCACTGTTTTAAGTTTATATTTCCCGCCGATTTATTTCTTTGGCCAACACTTGAAAGCTCGCTTGAAAGTTATAATGAGAGCACGAGCTCATAATACCAGAAATCATACATCAATTTGTTGAATTGATCCAGAGGAGCATTTTGAAGATAAAGACTATAACATTTACTTACCAGAAAAACTTTGAAGCCTAAATTTTCTTGTTTTGTAAAAAACGTAGATACTCTTCCGTCAAGTGACGTTGCGATTGACATGGTAGCATTGACAAGCAGTTGTATCAACATTGCTGCAGAGCGCAGCGCAGTATTTCAAATAGTTTCCCGGGAAAAGGGCCCTATGCCAACTCAGGCACATCTCCCCTACTATAAATAAATATAGGCTTTAGCAAAAAAGCGCCATTCAAATTGGCAGTGGCGTACCTTCAAGCTTGCGTAGGTAGGTACCTCTCCTCTATGGGGAGGGCAGGGAGGGCGTCGCTCTTCGGCGCCGATCAAGGGGAATATCAATTAATAAAGAAATTGCTTTTTTTCGGAGCGGAAGATTTTGCTTTTCCACTGAGCTTTTGCTATTTGTTGTTCTTGATAATCGAATACTCAAGTGATATCATCAATAGTAGCCCAAGAAAAATAGATTTTGACCTCAAAAAAAATACTGTAGTCGTGAAAATCACAGGTTTTGTTCAGAATTTTGTGCTTTTTCCAAATTTTTGGTTTTCAGAAAAATCCCAGCGGAGGCTTTTTTTTTAGAGCTGTCAAAAGTCTGAAGACTGATATTTCTGAACAATTTCAAATTAAGCTCAATTTTCCATGAGATTTCAAGTATACACAGTTATGTGGAGACTGCAAATGTTGAGAATGAACATACGAACAATTCTGAACCAAAAACGATGGAAAATTTCATAGTTCTGTTGGAATATTCTGATTTTTTCTGTCAAATGTATATGATACAGGAAAAATAGTAAAAAAATCCGCTTGAACCTTGGAAAAAATATAGACGTCCTGAAAATTTTATATTCTGTTTAGAATTGAATGCCCTTCTACATACCTGAAATTGACAGAAATCCCACCCCGGGGTTTTAAGTTATTGGAGGGGGGGTGATCAGTTGCATCTCAAAATGGAGGGGATGAAACCCGTTAATCCATTGGATGCAAATACATCTCAATTCGACGCATCATATCTCGTTGATACAAAAAGTCGAACAAAAAGTGTCGATCATTGTTGAGGGGGGGTCGTGGGAGGAGCGGAGCTCGGCTAGGTGATTCTTTTTGTTTTCCTGGTCATATATAACCGATCACGACAAGTTTGGTATTTTTTCCGACTAAATTAAAACTCCTGACCTCGAATCCGATGTGTAAATTTGAAAAGAAACAAGTTTGAACAAGTTAACTTGAAAAAACTTGTTCTTTTCTTTGACAATTTTGACAATTTTTTTTTCACTGTTAGAGGTCTGAATCCCTAGAGAATAGTTCATGGTCCATTAGATTGAAGTGTCTCCTTTACGAAAGTCATCCACTCGATGTACTATTTTGTTTCTGGATATTAAAAAATCAATTTGAACCTGTGAGTCGGCCCGGCGCGGTTTCTACTAATAACCAGAACACTGAAACATGCGCTTGCAAATAAAAGTAGCTCAAACTATTGAGCAAATAATAACTTATCTTTGAAAGTTTGAGGATCTCTGCAGAATTGAATTTGCTATAACATAAAACAAAATTGCTATGGATCGCTCTGCAGGGTTTTGAGTTTGAGCTATTTATATTTGCAGGTGCATGTTGTAGTGTTCTGGTCAGTAGTAGACACCACGCTGGATCGACTCACAGGTTCAAATTGATTTTTTAATATCAAAAAACAAAATAATACGTTGAGTAAATGATTTTCGTAAAAAAGACACTCGAATCTAATGGCTCTTGAAATATTTTTGAGGATTTCAGACCTCCAACAGTGAAAAAAAAACTGCCAAAATTGCCAAAGAAAAAAACAAGTTTTTTCAAGTTAACTTGTTTAAACTTGTTTCGTTTCAAATTTACACATCGGATTCGAGGTCAGGAGTTTCAATTTAGTCGGAAAAGATACCAAACTTGTCGTGATCGGTTATATATGACCAGGAAAACAAAAAGAATCACCTAGCCGAGCTCCGCCCCTCCCACGACCACCCCCTCAACAATGATCGACACTTTTTGTTCCAAAATGGTATCAACGAGATATGATGCGTCGAATTAAGATGTATTTGCATCCAATGGATTAACGGGTTTCATCCCCTCCATTTTGAGTTGCAACTGATCACCCCCCCTCCAATAACTCAAAACCCCGGGGTGGGATTCCTGTCAATTTCAGGTATGTAGAAGGGCATCCAATTCTGAACAGAATATGACATTTTCAGGACGTCCATACTTTTTCCAAGGTTTCAGTGATTTTTTTACTATTTTTCCTGTATCATATACATTTGACAGAAAAAATCAGAATATTCCAACAGAACTATGAAATTTTCTATCGTTTTTGGTTCAGAATTGTTCGTATGTTTATTCTCAACATTTGCAATCTCCACATAACTGTGTATACTTGAAATCTCATGAAAAATTGAGCTTAACTTGAAATTGTTCAGAAATATCAGTCTTCAGACTTTTGACAGCTCTAAAAAAAAGTCTCCGATGGGATTTTTCTGAAACCCAAAAATTTGGAAAGAGCACAAAATTCTGAACAGAACCTGTGATTTTCACGACTACAGTATTTTTTTTGAGGTTGAAGTGATATTTCAGCTAAAATTCCTGTACTATAGCATCAAGGTATAGCCGCCCGTACCCCGTACCTTGAAATTATTTTAAGCGTTGCGACGCTTTTCTAAAACCTTCATTACAAATTTTGTTCCGGTTTCTACAGGATGGTCCAGGTTATAGTAGCAATAATTCACCACTGGATGGTCCATCGAAAAATAAGTCGACGTGGATAATTTTATTTTTTCAAGAACACCTCCTGAGGAAAATGAAGCCCTTCAAAGTTGAGCTTTGAAAATCCGTCTGGTTACCGTCAGGTAAATATCTGGTAAATGTGTAAATGTCGGTAAATGTGGTAAATGTCTGGTAAATGTGGTAAATGTGTAAATGTCTAGTAAATGTCTGGTAAATGTGGTAAATGTGTAAATGTCTAGTAAATGTCTGGTAAATGTGTAAATGTCTGGTAAATGTGTAAATGTCTGGTAAATGTGGTAAATGTGGTAAATGTCTGGTAAATGTGGTAAATGTCTGGTAAATGTGTAAATGTCTAGTAAATGTCTGGTAAATGTGTAAATGTCTGGTAAATGTGTAAATGTCTGGTAAATGTGTAAATGTCTGGTAAATGTGTAAATGTCTGGTAAATGTGGTAAATGTGGTAAATGTCTGGTAAATGTGGTAAATGTCAAATGTGGTGTACACATTTTTCCTAGGTGGTCAACCCCTCGGTTAACTTCCATGTAAATTATTTTGATCCGTAATTACAAGAATGGCTATAATTTCGAAATACGAAGACAATACTCAGTGAATAGGTACCTAATAGTCTCTCTCCAAGTGGCGTGATCTATGTCTGCAGGTAGGATTTGTTGGGAAAACGTAACTCATCTATGCCTCTACTTCAAATTAATAGGAATACTGAAACGGGAATTCAATTGAGGGTCTGATTAATTAATCAGGCACAGGTTTTCGCAGGTAATTGGGATGTATTTCAATCTCAGAAACCGAATGTAAATTGAAGTAATTAATTCCTTATTGTTAGCTGGAGTCAGCAGAATATGAGAGTGTGAAATTAACAATTCATTCAAATTAAGTAATCAAGGTTGAATGACTTAAATTAGCGAACGTTGATTAATCGGTAAATAAATGATCAGGAGTGATTTTAATGACTTAGTTCATTTGCAATATTTATTGATTCGTCCTCTTCCAAATAGAACCTGGGGTACCAGCATGACTGGAGATTTGAGGGATTTGGAAATTTATTTGAATGATTCAGGTAAACAAGTTATAAGACTACGGCACAATAAAATACACAACGTCTTTACGTCCATGATTATTCCAAGTCTAAATAATTAGGGAAAAGAGGTTTTTATCACAGTACCTACGCATCTGAATTTTATTTAGTTCTGCACTATCACAATCGATCACATAATACTTCCTACATGTTAGTGGTAGGTTGAAGGAGTAAAACAGGTAGGTAATGAATAAAATTACATGCTTACAACGGCGGTTTTTTTCGACCACTTTTCCACGTTTTTCCACACGTATTCCTGGATAGTACATTTTGGAATTTCGCAATTCACTTTAGACCTTACAATAAAATCTGTGACTGGGTGAACTACATCCATAGTTAGTGGCTCAGTAATAAAACGTCACCAAAGAGCTAGACTTGCAACTTTCAACTTAGAATAATAGGTATCGGAAATCGCAAATATTACTTACATCTCAAAAAAAAATTATGATATTATAATTACATAGGTAGGTAATTAGTAGTACTTTCAACTGTCGTGATACTGATTTATATGTTATCTACAGAATAAATAAGTGACAAACCCTGTTGATAATTTTTATTGATACGACAAAAGTGTGTAAATTAATTAGATGCGTATAGGTAGGTATACCTAATCATGGCGAATTATGATAAAACGTTAAATACATTTTTGAAGGCTACTATCGTCAAGTACTATGTTGTCCGACTTTCAAGCGTCAAGACCGACAGAGTTATCATCGTAGACGTCCCTCTTATCACAATCAGGACAAAATTAACAAATCTGGATACTCGATATTGAATGGGGAGAATGATGGAATTTTCCCATTAGGACTCTGCCAAATCCCCAAAGCCGGTGCAGGTACATACGCGGTGGCCGCGCTGGTTCGTACTGATTCTGCTTTTCCCCCGCTTACGCTGGCGGTTATCCTTGTCGTACTACCGGTTGCAGTTTCAATACTCGGAGGCTTGTCTAATGCCATCCGAGAGGAATTTTCCTGTCTGTTCATAACTGGATGGGGTCCGTCTGTCCTAATTCCGACCAGTTGCTGGGCTCGAGTTATACCTCCGACTAGAACAGTGTACCATGCGCTGTGTGGTTCCTGCACAAAACAATAAAACTCGCCAATTTTTTTATAAATGTTTATTTTTTTTGTAACTGAAGTTTTAAAATAACATTTCAATATATAAATTAATATTAGTAGAAGTGTGTTTATGGCTTCCGAAATATGGACAACCGCGAGCAAAATCTCGGTTGTTGTACTTCTTTCAATGTAATTATAATTGCAATAATTGTGATCCGTTTTTGTTTTTCTCTTTTTTACCAAACTATACCTTCTATGTTTTTCTCTTTTTATTAAAACACCTTAAATTGGGGGACATAACAATCGTATCTATAACCACACCGATAATAAGCGTTCATCAAAACAATAATAATAATACTGATTAAGAAAATTTTCTCGGGGCAGTAAAAGAACAATCGATTGTTTTTTTTTTGTTTTTCGTTTGGAAATAGAGAAAAAGTATTATAGACTGTAGTTACAGATAGAATTTTACGCGGTAGCCTACTTAATAACATCTATTTTTTTTACCAATGAATTTTTATAGAACACATTACCTTACCTAATAATTAATTCTCGGGTGTAAGGAATATATCACCTGTTCATTTTCATTTTTTTTTGTTTTTGGTAAAAAAACAAATGATACAATCGATACGGAAACAGCCAATTCTCGTCGTGTTTGCGCGGAAACAAACACAAAAAGAACGCACACACACGATCGCGCTTGAAACTTTAAAAAGTACAAACAAAAGCTGCGTGTCTATTTGTTTTATTTTCTGGATGGCAAATACTTCGTACTTTCGAAAGTTAACATGGCCAAGCCGGTCCTGGACGTTTTTTTTTGTAAATAAAAATTCCACAAGAAAAAAACAAGAACTGAGTACATAACGTCCAGAACACTGCTCGGTTCACAATAGAATAATTAATAATTATAATAAATGTCCAGCATTAATTAATTTTTTTCAGGTTTTTGCAACATTAAAGTATTTCTCACTAAAAGCTATTTTTCCTCAGTTTTTTCTTTGTTTTTTAAATAGTTTTTTTTTAATACGGGGGTGGAAAATGGGACGAGTCTGTTTTTACAAAAAAAAAAAAAACGCGCGAAGTGGTCGTGGTATCTTAGTGAGCATCTTGGCGCGTGTGTCAATTGTTTTTTTGTTAATGTGTGTGTGTGTGTGTGTGTGTGTGTGAGTGGCAGTCGTGATAGGATAAACGCACATAAGACGACTTTCAAACACACGCCCACTTCGCGCGCCACAAACGAGGTTCTCGTTGCGTGAATCCCAAACCGACGGATCCCATTCGCAAAACTTTTATACAAAAAAATTTCATTCAACAATGAACAACAAAATAAAAACATAACTAAGATTCTAAATCCTCGGACATTACAAATGGGACCTACGTCACCATTTAGCATGCGGAAACGGCACGACTCTTTCTCACAAAGACCCGTCCCTGAAAAACTGACTAGGTTTTCCTCTACTACAAAAATAAAAACTAAAAACGCAACAACAAAAGGCGGATAATAAACTCTTCTTTCTTCTTGTTTTACAATAGAATTTGTTAATATAATAGTTTCACTATATATCGTTTAGTTAGTACATATAAAATTTTGATGCAAAACGTTAAAACATAAAAAAATAATTTACAATAATTAATAATAATAATAATTAAAGTTTCTAATCACAATGTTTTGTAAGAATGTATGCTGAGCTAGAGACCCGTGAAATTTTTTTATAATAGAATATTTTGTTTTTTTTTTGTTTTTAACAAATCGTTTCTCTCTCTCTGTCGCACACTACTATAATAAACTGAAGTCCTGCTTACAGCAGGGGGGCCACCAATGACTCCCACCATCATCAACATCGTCCATGCAAAATTTATCAATATAAATTCTTTTTAAAAATTTATTTTTGGCAGTAAATCCCGAATTTTGTGACCAGCACACGCGCGACACACGGTGGCGCCCCCCAACCTCCTTTCCTTTGCCCTGTGTGTCTGTTTGTCTCTTTTGTTTTTTTTCTTGTAATAATAATTATTTTGTCGACGTCGACACAACTTAAAACTCGAGCTAAATAAATAATTTAGTAATATTTCGTAACATATAATAGAGAATCTAACATTTATAGTGTTTGCAACACTGCACAGAAACCCAACTCACAAACTTATCATACGGCAATGGTGGCGGCTGGGACGCGGGCGAGGGGGGCGGCGGAAGTGTGTGTATCGGCCCCCACCCCCACCCCCCTGTCCTATCCGGTGCGTTGCATATTTTACCATCATCGCTCCTATCCAATTTTATAATTTGTTATTATAATAAATCTAATAGTCTAAAATGGCCAGGGCGCACCGGCCTACTTTAAACTTGTCCCGGTGTCCTGCTGGGTGTTGTTGCCAACCTGAAATTGAAAAAAAATTAGGTCAACTGTGCAGATAACATAACCACAAGCACAGTAGCCGCTTTCGTTCGGCTAGGATCATGGATCATTATCCGGGAATCCGCTTACGGGGTTGGTTGGCTGTGTCACGTGCAACCAATCCCACCAATCCAGTCAGCAGATTTACGAATCATGATCCGTGATTCTGGCCAAAAGAAAGCAGCTAGTATTGAGGAGGCTGGCTCATAAGAGCCAATGGGCGTCTCTGCGCTTGCGACTAAAATTAAAACTTGCGGCTAAATAAGCTGACTGAACGCTCCTTAAAACTGAGGGAATGTCACTTTTTGGCATCCATACGTCACGCGCAACACTGATCGCCTGAAAGGGATGTCATTAAAGGTACGTTCCGATATTCGTTCTGGTCGACCAACCGCCTGAAAAACTGTATATTGGAACGACCGACTGCCTGAAAAAGGTTAACCAGCTGTCAACCACAACGACCAGCTTTGGAGGCCGGTCAGTGAAGGTTAACCCAAACGTCAACTATCGTTCCGATATCAAAAGTCACCCACTGAAAAATTGGTCGACCGGCTGGTTAACCGGTTTTAATATCGGAACATACCTCAATGACATCGTTGACAGTCAAAAATAAAAGCCACCTGCCCAGGGTGGCTAAAGTAAAAGTCGTTAGTGACGAATCAGCCTACACTATTTTTTTTTTGTGATAAATTCAGTGGCGCCTAATTTTTCTGTAACCTATCATGTGAAGGTGAATGTTGGAAAACTTCATGTGAAATTTCTACAGGGTGATACAAAAATGCTGCAAAATTGCAACTATCTTCATCGTATCCCCATTTGTTTTTTTTACATGTATCCTGATACAAAAATCATGAAGTGTGATGTATTATCTCGGAACGGTACTGAAATTTCTCAGATTGGAAGTCTAACATTGAAGATATAAATTTTTACGTTGGATAACAACGTGTCGGCCTGACACAACAACCGTCAAACGGCTGTTTCTTATTAATCTCTAAAATTTGGCATTCGCATTTCACATGTTTTTAAATCTTTGAATGTGTTTTGTAATTTTATTCACAATGAGTTGGCAATCGATACATTCCCAACTTTGAAAAAGTTGGAAAGTGAATGATTCCTTACAGGTTGGAAAATTATGTCACTTTCGGACCACGGGCCGAAAGTGACGTATGAAGAGAGGTGATCTGATCTAAACAGCTGTCGCGGAGCGCGGAGTGTTGATGGATGCGTTGTTTGAAAAGGTTGCCTATGCCTCTCTGATAAAAACGTTTGACGCAAAAAACTCTCCATAAAGCCAATTATTCGCATTTAAACTGGATCATTGTGAATAAAGTCCTCTACATACCACGGAGTAAAGCGTCATTACAGCCTACGGGATCCTATCTCACCTCGGCACGCCTCGGTAACATATTGAATCCCTTGGCTGTAATGCGACGCTTTCCACCTCGGTATGTAATATACTAATTATTGTACAGGGCGAGTCGTAAATGCATGCAGAAAATTTGATATGAGAACTATTTGTACTGTTACGTGTATTTGGCGTACGGGTTCGATTATAATTGCGACGATCGTTTTAAAACACACACTATTCATTACTGCGTACTACAATAAATACACGCCAGTAATTATTTATTTAGGAATATAGCCGATTACTACTTCGCTTGTTTCGCATTCGATCGCTTCCAATTCAATACTGCCCGGGAGTCAACGATTGATGCTTCATTATAAACTGCTCAAAAATTGAAGTGGATATTTTTAAAAAAAGGTTTTTTTTTAAATCGCCAGAAAATTCTTGAAAATCACTCGATTGTGAAACCGCATGCACTGTATTGAAGAAAAATGTCAATATTTTCAAGAACTATCGAAGTCCTCCAAAAAAATCACATGGATATGTCTAATACAGGGTGAAGAAAAAAGTCTTTCAGTTTTGTTCTTTTGCAATCTCATGCAGGAGATTGTTCATCCACCCTGTACACCTATATTTACTTGGATCTTATAGTCTGTAGCTTATGTAACTCGTTAGTTTTTATTTTTTTGCTTTCCGTTGCGTACTTACCGAAATATAGCCTTTTTACTTTCCAAAGTCATTTTGTCGATGAATAAATCCGGGGGACTACTGGATTTTTTGGTACTTACAATGCCACTTGGTACTTTTAGAACGATTTTTTGAGTAGATTTCAAATGGAAGACTACATAAAAATATACAGGGTGTTGCATGAACAAAGAAATTTGTTTCTGACACCTTATTACAGGTTGTAGAAAATTCCACTTTTCAATTTTACAATTTTATGTCTAACAAGAAGAGATCTTTCATTACTGAAATTATTCTCGGGCGACCTTCTCCATGTGTGATTCGGGCACTGCCAGTAGCCTGGAGTCGTCTCTTTGCCCACCGATGACATTTTGTGATACGTTCACCAAATTAGCAATTTCTCTTTGCCTTGTACCATTCCGCAAGATATTTGCCACAGATACCGAACTTACCTGGAGTTGATCTTTGCAACGGCATTTTGCTACTGATTATTTCGAAATAAAATGAATCTCATAAATGATTTTTTTGCGACACCCTGTATACATCAGATGGTTGAGACGCCATACCTCCGTTAATAATTTTGAAATCTGCACAAAAAATTGTTCTAAAAGTACCAAGTGGCATTGCTAAGTGCAAAAAAGAATCCAGTTGCGCCCGGATTTAGTATATTCATCGATAAAACGACTTTGGAAAGTGAAAAGGCTATATTTAGGTAAGTACGCAACGGAAAACGAAAAACTAAAAACTGACGAGTTACATAAGCTACAGACTATAAGATCCAAGTAAATATAGGTGTACAGGGTGGATGAACAATCTCCTGCACGAGAGTAAAAAAGAACAAAACTAAACGAATTTTTTCATCACCCTGTATTAGACATATCCATGTGATTTTTGTGGAGGACTTGCGTAGTTCTTGGAAATATTGACATTTTTCTTCAAAACAGTGCAAGCGGTTTCACAATCGAGTAATTTTCAAGAATTTTCTGGCGATTTTGAAGAAACCTTTTTTTAAAAATATCCACTTCAATTTGTGAGCAGTTTAGGTCCGACTAATTCATCTCGAATGTTCCATGCGTTCTCCAGCAGATTCCACAGTGACCCGGCATACGGTTTCCATGCGACTCCCGAAATATCTTACACATTTCGCGGTCATCACCAACGTGCGGTGAATACGGCGCCTCCGCCAAAATGGACAATGTATCTTGTCGAAATAATGGGAGAGTCTAGAAAGATCGCGTGTTCACCAGAATGCACGGGAATCGCCGCTCGTTACAGTATTATTTGTTGCTCAATTTGTTGTTGCTTGTTGCAGTTTTATAGCCTCTAGAATCTTTCACGGACATTTTCGAGGAAAAATGGAGTTTTAGGATCCATTACTCACCGTGTACACTGAATAAAATTACAAAACACATTCAAATGTTCAAAAATTAGCGTTTTGGTCTGATGAAAAGAGTTTACTACCGTATGATCAAAAACTTTCTTACTAAAGCAGGCTGTGGTCCTGGTCATTGGCAGGCAAACGAGGCTGATTTTGGCCAGGACACAGCCTGCCTTGAGTAGGCAAGTTTTTGATCCTGATCATACTATAATCTTTCAAAATAACGAAAGGGGTCAAAAGGTGGTCCTCCAGATTTCCAAAAAAAATTTTTTTTTCTTCTTGCACTTTAGGATCATTTCTCAAACTGCGGTTGAATTTTGTACCCCAAGTTTGCAAACATCCTGTATAAAAGTCACTGCGGATCGAAATACGGATTTTTGTTCTATTGAATTCAGTTCAATCAAGAATGTCACTTCTTTTGAGTGAACCGTTCTAGACCATGCAAATGTCGGACGTGAAAAAAAGTGGCGGTATTTCTCACCAGCGGGTGGGGTTGGTCGGACTGGACGCCGCCGCCGCCTCCTCCGCCTCCGCCACCACCGGTCGTCCCGCTGCTACCGCCACCGCCGCCGCCGCTTCCTCCCCCCGCCACCGCCGACACGGACGACGAAGAGGACGGCTGCTGCTTGATCTTGTCACAGTAGTCGGCCAGGATGTCCCGGAAGCGAGGCCAGCTCTTCTCCGGTACGGTGATGGCAGTGCGGAAGTTCGTCTTCACTTCGGAGATGCGCATGTAGACGCCGCGGTTGTTCTGGCCGATGTCGAAGTAGAAGTTCTTGTTGTCGACGTGCATGTGCCTGCCCTCGGGCAGGTCCGGCTTGTAGGCGTGCTCGTCGGTGCTGAACTCGTCCAGGAGGTCGGTGAGGGCGTCGCGGAACTCGATCATCCCCTGGGCGGGGATGGCCACCTGCGAACGGGGCCCGCCCCTGGTTATCGTCTGGGAGACCCGCAGGAAGCGACCCCGCGAGTTCTCCTTCAGGTCGAGATAGTAGCGCCTGTTGTCCTTGATCATCATCTCGCTCTTCAGCTTGCCGTCTTCGGGCACGTTGTCGGGATTCGGGGGACCTGCAAAAGTCGCACTGCATCAGCAAAACACCTCTCTGTAGCGTAATTTGAAAAAGAAAAATCTGAGGCAGTCTTTTCAGGTCTTGAAATTTTGGGGAAATCCGACAGGGGAAAAGAGATGCGAAAAGACAAGACCGGAAAAGTGATTATATTTTTTTGGAGTATAATGCATTGAAGTTTGAAGTCTTACCCAACTTACCCAACGAGGAATAAAAGTCACTAAAGGCGGATAGATGATCCCGGAATTCGGCGGCGGTGGAGAGGGCCAGAAATATCTGCGATCGCCTGCCATCCGCCCCGATCTATTAGGGACACAGACAAAAATGAACGAAATGCTGAATAAACAATAAAAAAAAGCAAAAAAGAAAACATCAAATCAAAATTTTACGACGCGTATCAACCAGTGAAACAGCATTCTGTTAAAATAATAATTATTGAAATCCTCTTCGTTTTTCCCTTGTTTTTTTCCATTCCTGACCATTTACGCATAACCACCATCACCGCTTCCAAGACACCGCTACCGCATATGTACGTCGACACAATCCTGCTCCTACTATTGAACCGAGTATTGAGGAGTGAATCGACTTTTGCCGTATACGTACAACAAAATGTCGGTTTGCTCCAGTGGATCTACTGGACCGTTTTCCATCCGGAAAGATCCATTTCCATTAGAGGATAACATAGGAATGTGTAGAAAGTGCAGCCATGCGTCGACTTTTTCGAACTTCTACTCCTACCCACCACCCAAAACCCCAATGCATTTTTCAGTGAGCGAGGTCTGGTCAATTGAAGTCGAACGAAAAACATTGTTGGAGCATTTTTAATAAAATAATTGGAGAAACAATGGTGCTCAAAGTATTTTAGGAATGCTGTCTTGTTTGTGTGAGTTCCACAGATGACGATGCGCGTGTCGGTGAGCGAGGTCTGGTCAGTTGAAGCTGATCAAGAAGACGTTAGAGGTTCGATGGTGAGAAGGTTACAATTGAGATCTGCCTGAAGATAGTGTTTAGTGTGTTCTGGTAATGCTAGCTTGCATATGATTGTTGCATATTATCCGTTTCACCGTTATTTGCCACACAGCAAGCCATGATATTGTTTTGTTAGGTTTAGCATACCGACGAAACTATCAGCAAGGATGTCTGGCTGGATAAGAAACTTCGCCGCCATCTTGAAGCTTGATTTGAATCTGTGCCCGTCGGGATTGTCATCGTGACATTCGTGATGGACGCCGCCAGCCTCTTGTGCATCCATGGCGAATTATCGTTGATTATGCCGCGCAAGCCCAATAGTGTTCGCAACAAGCGGACCCCGCAACATAACACACTTTTTGTTGCAGGTAATTGACTAATTGCTATCATTTTACAAGACCGGGCCCATACCGGGCCTCGCAGCAAACTTCTGAACGACAGTTTCGAGCGTGCTCCGACTGAACGTGACTATGGTTACGGGTGGCGGACCAGTCGCGGACAATGACACTTTGACCGTCGGGATTGTCAAATCTCGGCTTCACCTTTCTACGTCAAAACCGGCGAAGCTTCTTGTCCAGTCAGTATAGACGTCCTTGACTATCAGTTTATTGACAAATTTTGACTATGTCAGGTCAAATCAGTTTTCAAGATGCGAAATCATCCCGCATCAAACGAAAATACAAGTTTGCGGCATATTCAGCACGTTGAGCGCCTAAAGTCAGACATGGCCGAAAACATGACGGTGAATGGGACTGCTTTAGCTTTTGGGGTAAGTGAAAACTTACGGTTCTTTTACTCCCAGCTCAAGTTTGACTTGGAGTCAAGCAATTCATGTTTTAGTTCCAAATAATAATTCACCTGTGCTTTTTTCTCGCTTTCCTTGGGCCTAGATCCCTGGCCCAAATTATTCTCCACGGCGTGGCGTCATTACGGAATCATTGTGGTGATATTAGTGAGAAGTCGGTTTGACAGCTTAGAAAAAATCGATCTTCGGATTATCAATACCAGATCTACATAACCTTCATTGCGTGAAACCACATGTGCGGTCTCAAGGATACCAACGTAACTGAAATTTTCCATAGCATGCTGAGTGGCAAATAAGGGTGAAACGGATAATAGGTAAAGATGCGTACGTCAGTGAGGTCTGGTCAGTTGGAGCAGTATCTCCAGGGGCCCTATTTCAGTACATGTGACCAATTCTAAAATGGTGCTTTCGGAACCACTTTCCGGCTGTACTCGTACATGTCCATGTAGGTATTGTTGAAGCTTAGCTGCCAGCTCTCATAATTGAAGTCATAATGATATCAAGTCTAGAAGTTGACATTTTCCAAAACAATTTCTTGTACCGACAGAAGCACAATATTACATACAGGATGTCCGTTTTTCGAGGCTAAGAATCAGTATCTCGCTTATCTTCAAAGATACAAAGTCAGTAAAATTAGGAAAAAGTTGCGCATTTTCATGACTACTATCAATGATCCACAAAGATATTTGACTTATCAGTTTTAGTTTTCGAGATACCGTGAAAAAAATGAAATTTGTATTTTTTTTTCATTCTTTATTTAAAAAACGGTTGAAGATTGCCTTTTCTAATCAAGACATTGTTGGATTGAAGCATTTCCAAGGGGATCCCCTTGGAAAAATCTGGATTCTAGCTTTCAGAACAACCGAGACACGACATTCAACTTTTTTATTCTCTTATGGGCGCCATATTGGATTTTGACATTTTTGAATACAGTATTTGACGGCCCACTAGTCGAGTGGGATGCGCACCCGCTCTAAGAAGTGAGGCCCCGGGTTCGATTCCCGGTGATGTAGGCCTGGGTGTTGCGACGTAAAATGGAATTTTTCTATGTAACTGAAAGTAATAAATGGCAAAACAAACTTCTATGGCCGTATGGGTGGGTGCCGAGAAAGAGAAAAACATTATTTTTCTTTTTTTTTACAGCACATTTTTTGTTTCTGGTTACAACGATATATCACATGTCACTGTTGAATAAATGTTTTTGAACTTTTTTTTTCAAAGAGGGCTTTGGAAACAAAATCAGCACTGACAATAAGAAAACGTAAATGTTGATTATTTTACATTTATTTATTTATTCAACAGTGACATGTGACACATCGTTGGAACCAGAATGTCGTATCTCGATTGTTTTAAAAGCTAGAATAAAGATTTTGGCAGCTTTGGATTCCCCTTGGAAAAGTACCCTGGCAATGTCTTGATTAGAAAAGGCCACCTTCAACCGTTTTTTAAATACAAAATTAAAACAACAATTCAAATCCGTCCGTCTCGAAAAACGGACACCTGTATATCCCGTTCACTTTTTATTTTCAGCAGAATGCCTTTCTGGAGCTGAAACGAAGTGACAAGCTGGAGCGCTGATGGGAGGATACGGCTGATGACCGCTGATAGTATCAGCGGTCATCAGCCGCTGAAAAACTTCAAAACTTAGCACGTGTGGTAGCCCCCCAGCTTGTCACTTCATTTTAGCTCAAAAAAATCATCCTATTGAATTTAAAACGTGAACGGCATATACCTTAAAATGCGTGTCATTGAAAAAAGCGGCAAGTTCTTCTTTTTACCTGGATCAACCACTGGGGTTATTAGCAGGATATTTTCTATACAGGGTGATTTTTTGAAAAGAACCCACTCCAGATTTCTGGCCACCAAAATTTTTCCCAGGAAAACGCCGAAGCAGGTCGATTTTCATTTGGAGGGAGACATCTAGGACACACATTGTTGAATTTCCATCTTCAACCCCTTCGCCCTCACCCTACCCTACTTAAGAATTTCAAATAGCACTACCTATGTTGTGATACATCAAGTTGAAGGTAATACAATTTTCTTTCTGTCAAACGTATTCTAATTTATTTCTAATTACCCCTCAGCCCTTCTCAAAACTATCTCATTATTAATTGAAAGAAAGCTTTTCCCTCATCAACTCCTGATTCTTGAAAAATAGATTTTCCAGCGAAAACAAGTCGATTTTTATTTCGAAGGAGGCATCTAAGACACGTTTTCGCGCAACTTGGTCTATGAGAGTCCGTTACACTCTAGGCAACATGGCCAACCGCGTTTTTAATCCTACTGAATTTAAAACGTGATCGGCATATATCGACAAATTTTCATCTTCAATCCCTTCGCCCCCACCCTACCCTACTTTAAAATTTCAAATAGCAACATCTACCTTGTTATACATCAGACTGAAGATAATAAAATTCTCTTTCTGTGGAAAATAATTTCAAGTTTTCTAAACCTCCCTCTAACCCTTTTCAAAAATTCTCTTAATTGGCAGGCGAAAAGGTTGAAAATAAAAATTTGGCATTACGTGTCTTAGATCTCTCCTTCGAAATAAAAATCGACCTGTTTTTGCTGGAAATTCTATTTCTCAAGGATCGGCAGTTAGTGAATTAAGGGAAAACCTTTTATTTGACCATGAAAAAATGTTGAGAAGGGTTCAGGGTGGTTTGAAAGAATTCAAAGTATGTTTGACAGAAAGAGAATTTTATTACCTTTAATTTGATATATCACAACATACATAGGTTAGTGCTATTTGATATTAAAAAAATCGATAAGGGCACCTCAAAATCTATAAAAACGAACAGCTTCCAAAATATCCAATTACCATGAAACATCGCATTCTAACACATTATAATGTAACAAGATTATTTTGACGGTTTTCGAAAAAAAGAAGTTAAAGAAAACTATGACAGAAAATATGTAATTGTTTCTTCTAAAATTGACATAAATAAACCGAGAAGCTTAGTTAAGCAAATTCCAAACGAAAAATCGAAGATCAATCAAGAAAACGAAATAAACAAAACAGACACGACCAAAGCTCTCCGTGATTCACCGCTTTATCAAGCCGCCCGATGCCGCTCTCCTATCATTTGTTTTCCACGCGTCGCGGTTGCTTCGACCTAGCGATTGGTTTTCTTTCTATTTTTTAATCGTCCGCGCTTTATTTGCACTATTTGTTTGAAGCGCGCGCGACAAACTCGAATTCATTATCCAGTCAGCGCGTCGCTAATTAGAAGGTTAAAAGGGGAGGGAGAGATAGACAGAGAGATAGAGAGAGATAGCGCAAGAGGGGGAACGCGATGAGAAGATGTCCTGCATGTTGCTCTCTGCAAGAATAAATCGATTCACGAAAAGTGTGCTTTGTCTGCCCATGGTCGTTGGATTTATCTCATTAGCTGTATCAATGAAAAATCTTAGCGAAATTGAACACAAAAAAAAATCGGCTCATCCCCAAACACATCGGAATTCCCAGCGATACGTCACGAGGATTACGTCACACCGTGAGAGCACAATAGCCGGCGTGCCATGATCACAAATGACTAATGATAGGCATACCGTAATCCGTGAACGTCACTCGTCCAAGGCACACTCAGAGCTCGGAGCTCTACTTAAAGCCGGTAAGTCGCGCGCGCTTTTCTAATTTTTAAGCAGTGACGTCATTTCCGGAAGAATGTGTGTATTTTTTTGCGTGCGCCAAACCGGCAACCACTCACTTTTCCAAAAATACGCGCGCTATCTTCTAGTGTTATTGTCCTGTCTCTCGCGCAAAATGTCTATTTTTAGTAATAATTTGTAGTGTTTACTTACTTGTTTTATCAAGGAGTATTACTTGCGTGTGCATAGTTTCATTTATATAATTATATTTAGATAATTATTATATAAAAATAAGGAAAATGCTGGTTATCTCATCTCATGATTATAAAATTATTCATGCTATTGCTAAGGAGAACGCAGAAAACTCACCTCGGCGACTTTAATAAACCTTCCCCTTCGATTCTGCTTCACGTCTAAATAAAAACGTTTACTTTGAATTTGCAACATTTTTGTGGCCAATTCTTGCTCGACCTGACCCTGTTGACCTGCAAGAAAAAAGAAAACAAAATTAATTGAAACGTCAGTTTACATAGCTGATAGTGATAGATGACAAGGGAAGTGGCAGATTTTTTTCAAATTTTACAAGAACAAGCTAGGTACGATAGGAAAAACACGAAATGAAAGCCGGGAAATTCTTGGAGATGCTCTGAGCGAAAGGGGTAAGAAATGGACAAAGCCTCAAAGTGGAATCAAAAGAATAGGTAGTAGGTCTATGATGGTAGTAGGTATGTGATGGTAGGACTGGTAGGGTAGGTAGTAGGTACCTACAATCCAACATAACCTATAAACAATTTATCGGTACGAAGAGAATAAAATTAACAGACAAACAAAAGGAATACACTACTTGGATCGTGCCAGTATTGGATCCTCCCGAGCGTCCAATCATCTTCCATGTTCCTGTGGAACAACACATGGGGGATTGTTTTCACACGAAAAGTAAATTTTGCAAAATTCTGCACGCCACCGCATTCGACCGAAATGTGCGAAAACACGAGGTATACTGAACATCAATGAATCACCATGTCTATAGTAATTCAAAGTGCTCCGTACGTTTCTTGGAATCCCAGCTTGTGTATGTGTGTGTGAGTCAGCACCATAGCAAAAGTGGTTTCATTCATAAAATGATAAACTCCTTCTGGCTAAGAAGAGGAACACTGCGGGGGGGGGGGAGGCCCTCGTACAAGAGGGAAGGTTTGGGCATGTTTCATTTGAATTTTCTCTGGAACGTCCGGGAGAAACCCTTCCAAAGAAGCGTAGACTTTGAGAATTCTGGTAAGACCGAGAGTGAGACCTACTTTTCATAGGTGGTTATCTGTTAAGAAATTTATAATGTGGTTTTCCAAGTTCTAGGAACGTAATCTTTTCCGCATTTTTTGCAAAATTGCTTTTCGATTACTTTCAAAACAAAATAATTCTAACAGCTCAGAAATTTCCACAAACATTCAGTATCTCATCAAAGCTGCCAACTGACATTGGACAAGTCAAACACAGGGAAGTCAAACATAGCACGCTAAGTTGATGTCATTATTCTGTCAAAAGTCGGGTGGGATTTAAAATAATACCTAGTTAAAAATAAACCTAACCGAATTATTCGCTTCCTATATTGTAACCTGAAAGAGATTCTTGGAAATTCAATCTAACTATGGTGATTACTAATTCAAGTTCATTGACTATTACACAATGACTTCTGAATCTGATGAATAAGAATTCTTTAGTTATAGAGTTCAGCTAGAGAGTTCAGTATAGATTTTTATCTTCCTTCTTCTCAAGGCCGAGAAAGCAAAAAATCTGACGGAACCGCCCAAACCACACGCACAGCAATATAAGTGTCCCGGAATATTATAGAATAGAAGTATAGTAGAAATATTTGTCATGAATGGGAGCTTTTCAGGTTTTTAATCTGAATTATCCAAAGTTCCTACAATACACGCACGTTTCCAATCAAAAGAGACAAGACGATCCGCCCCTGGTATTAAGCAACCCATAATATTTACATGTTCATGTTGCCACAATAATAATAATACGAATAATAATAATAATAATAATAATGATAATAATAATAATAATAATAGGCATGGTGCCACGAGTATGTATTTTGCTGCAGGACAGTGCAACAAACACTTTGACTTTGAAAAAAATCTGTTGTGAGCGATACAATACTTTCCTTCCCGGCGGTATCCAGCGCGAGATCCAGCGACTTAGGCAATGATTTTCATCGAAGCATACCGGAATCGGATTGGAAAATTGAAGGAAAAACCTACTAGGTTGAGCGAGCATCCTGGAAAACTAACTTTACGTATATAACTACATCAAACAGCACTGTGGCTGAAGAAGTCTCAAGGGGCTGCTGAACCTTGACCTCGAAGAAAAACCGGTTTCATATGCCACCCTCCTCAGAAACCATCCACCTTCACAACGACTGATCACCTTTTCAACTTCCATAAAAGAATCGTAGTAGTAACCTCGGTAGTAACGAAGACATTACTACGACCGTGGATGAAACACGATTAACACATCAAGAGCCAGCCAAAAATTGCAAAATAATGCAATGATAACCACTGACAAGCCCTGCCAAAGGACCTAATTTCTACATGTCTAATGCCGGAACCGAGGCCGGAACTGTCATGTTACCACACGGATTGTTACCATGGTCGAGGGTGTGTGGGCGAATGCATCAGCATCCGCCGCTCCCAGTAATTTATTTCCGCAACTTAGAAAATTTGCAGCTCCCGACCAGGAAATGGTGGAAACCTCCGCCTCCTGCTGTCCGAAACGGTTTTCATTGCCTTGCTTTTTGCCAAATTTGACTCAACTCCGTCAGGTAGTTTTTGAGTTACTAAATCAAACTTTGTTGTTCCATAAATTTTGATAGATGCAGCATCTCGGCAGCATCACTCCCAACTTTTCTGGTTTTTCAGTTTTTCAACGACTTTCAAATGACGTACACAACCAAAAACTTACCAGCTCATTCGATGGACCATATCTATACAGGGTAGCCCAACGAACACACAACGGGGGGATTTTTGGACATTTCATCCAATTTTTTTGAAAAAGCTCAGACAGGTCGATTTTTATATTGAGGGGGACATCTAAGCCCCTTCACCCCTACCCATCCCAACTTTGAAATGTTCAAAATTTCAAATGACACCATCTACTGTATAATCAAAAACTTTTTTTCTCTAGGCAGGCTGTGGCCTGGCCAAAATCAGCCTCGTTTGCCTGCCAATGACCAGACCACAGCCTGCCTAGAGAAAAGTTTTTGATCATACGGTACTTTGCGATACATCAAATCGAAGAGAATCAAATTTTCTTTCTGAAAATAATATTTTCAAGATTCATAACCCCACCCCCCTTCTTCCTAGAATTCTATGACTGTACCATTTAATATTCTCGACCCCTCAATTCTCTTTAATTTAATCAGCGTCATCATAAATAGCATCTGGGGAGAAAATTTTCGGTGGAAAAAAGTGCTACCCAAATTCACCCTCTTTCCTCTCCTCTCCCCCACCCCAACTTCAAAATTCAACTGACACTATCTATTTTGTGATATATCGAATTGAAGGAAAATGATTATCTTTCTGAAAACAATTTTTTTTCAAATTTTCAACCCCTCCCCTAATAAATTGAACATTCGGAGTATTTTAGGAGGGAAAGAGGGCTTTTTGAAAGTTCTGAGAATATTTTGTTCAGGAAGAGAATTCAATTCCCTTTAATTTGATGTATCACAAAGTAGGCAGTCATTTTGGATTTTGAAGTTGGGGTGGGGGAGTGAAGGTGTGAATTTGGGTGGCACTATTTACACAGAAAATTTAGTCCCTCCATGCTGTGCAGGATGACGTGGACTGTACTGCAGAGAAGAGGTCAAGAATCTTACATTGTAAACTCAAACAATTTTAGGAAGAAGGGGGGGTGAGGTTGTGAATTATAAAAATATTTTTTCAGAAAGAGAATTTAATCCTCTTTAATTTGATGTATCGCAAGGTGGGTGGTGTCACTTGGAACTTCGAAGTTGAGGTGGGTGGGGGTGTGGGGGCTAAAGATAGAAATTCCAAATTCGCCAATGTACGTTTCTGATGTCCCCCTCAATATAAAAATCGACCTGTCCCAGCATTTTTCAAAAAAATTAGGTGAAGTGCCCGAAAAGCCCTCTGTTAAGTTTTCGTTGGGCCATCCTGTATATCAAATTTCAACTTTATCGGATCAAAGGTTCGGCAGTTATCGTTTAGATTACTATTACAGACACAATAATACAGATTACTCTGGAAATGGTCTTAATTGCATTGGAAAACCTCATAACCTCATTTTTCAAAGCCCGAATCAGGCAGTAAAGCGCTAGTTCACGATACCATAAAATATTTCAAGATAAGATTCTCCAGGCAAAAATGACTAATCCGACACCTATCTTGGAAAAAAATTGGTCGTCACCATCACCATTTTTCCCAAAACAGAATTTTCAGGGGTATAATTCGTTGTTGCTTCTACAACTTTGTTTTTAAATTTGACGTAGATTCGAGGTAAAGGGTGTTTTTTTTAAAGTTGAGCGGTTTTGATTCATTTCTATGATGTTCCTAGATGTCAAACAGCTTCATATGTCACATCATTTTGTAGCTATAAGTTCCAAGTTTTGTACGACATGGAGCGCTGGCCCATTGATGATCGCGTTAGAACAGTACAGCTGTTTATAAGAAATAATAGAAAATGGCAACACAGTTACCATCAATTCTTATCGATATGCAGAAATGCTCCAGACATTTTTAGGTGATGCTATGAATCAGCTGCAGCTTCCTGGCGGTATGTGGTTCCAACAGGATGGAGCAAGGCCTCATACAGCCAACGTGAGCATGAATCTATTGAGAGAAATGTTTCCAAATCGACTTGTTTCGCAAAATGGAGACGTTGCTTATCCAGCGCACTCTCCAGATTTGAGCGTCCTGGATTACTTTTTATGGGGATTTCTGAAATCCAAAGTCTTCATAAATCCTTTGCAAGATTTGGATGACCTCAAAAACAAAATTCGACTGGCCATTGCCGAGATTCCCGCTGAAATGTGTCGCTGTGCAATGCACGATTTATTGCAGCGGGCGGAAATTTGCGTTCAAAGACGTGGGGGTCATTTATTGGATGAAATCTTTAAAACAAATTAGTGTAAGTTTCAATATAAAATCTTGAATGTTTGCTCTTTGTCCACAACATACTATGGATAAATTCCTTTGGCTAGTTAATTTTTTATTGAACTTTATAACCGCTCAGCTTTAAAAAAAACACCCTTTATTAGCTTGATTTCGTAAAATCCGCACTGGTGTAAAGAATTAAGCGGGAAAAATCTCGGGTGAGAATCGCCCGTTTTTAATTGCCGTCACTGATAACAAAGGTTCATTCCGGCTTTGCTCCATATTTTGACATTTATTTTCCGAATTAGGACTTATTTGTGGCCTTCAATTAACCAATTCATACTTTACAGAACGTCAGGTCGTCAATCCATGAATCTAAATCTTGGACCTGTATCTAAACTGGATTATGTATGCCACAAAACAAGAAATTACCCCCTATAATAGAGGCGGGCATCAAGGGTGCCGGGGCAGCAGTTCCGAGAAGAGATCTTGAAAACAAGCATCCCTCATCATCTGTAAACGTGACGTCGGGTTTGTTTAATTCAAAAAAAAGCATATCGTAAGTAGTGAGAAGGTCTTCAGCCACTCACTAGTCAGCAGTGCTGTCATCGCCGCTGATATTTTGTATAGGTGACGTTGTCACAGAGACACTGAGTCAAGCTGACTTCTCAGTTAATGGTTTGCACAAGGTATTTGTGTCAAATTAGAAAACGGTACATGTGAATAATCCAGGGTTGAATTTAATTATTGATTTTCCGTAGTTGAACTGAGGTCAAGTGCGTTCAACGACCTACGACTAGTACCGTTGGTGACGATGTAGTGATATTAGCAGCACAACAACATTATCGTTATGCCCTTTTTATGTGGGTAGGCTATAATCAGTCCAGTTTTGGTACAGAAATAATGCTGTACAACTTCTTGATTCAAAGAGTATTCCTGAATACTTCCTCCGAAGGTTTTTCATTTTCGAAGTATTCATTAGAATTTTCCATATTAACCGGCGATCTGGGATGCGCCGACTGTCAAAAATCCTCGGACAAATGACAAGAGTGAAGTTTAGTTTGCGCATATCTCAGTAGAGGGTGCTTGTGTCGACAAAAACGTATCGCGAGTCACTGAAACATCCACCGAACGCACAATGTTTCGTTTGTCCCCACACAAGCCTCCGATTTTTTCATTTCTTGCATTCTGACATGTTCAAACTTTCCTTGCCATTTAAAAAAACCGGCGCATGCTTCCCTCATATGAAGAGGGCCGGAAACTACCCTATTGCTTATTACCATGTGTTCAAATAAATTCTCGAGTGACCTCCTTAGGATTGTCATGAAAATCTGGTGAGAATCCATGTGAGACAACGAGGCTAACGACCAGCTTTGGTAGGCTTGGCGTGGCTTGAGTAGATAAAATGCACCGATATTTGCAACGTTGTCGCGTCTACCATGCGTTTATTTACGAAGACCCAATTCGAACGTTTTTCGTTTTGCGAACACTGCTCAAAAATTGGCAAACGGAAACGTATACGTAAATCTTCGTACGCAAATTTGCGCATAAGTAACTTTACGTATATTTTCAAAAATTGGCCCCCAGACCACGGTCTCCCATACCGTCACATTCATTTGAACACTAGATATTATACAAATATTGCCGCGCGGTATTAGTGCCATCATTTTGTGCATGGCTGTATTCCCCCATGAGGTTGATCCCTTGGTGAAGGTAATTCTGATCTCGTTAGGTCAGGTCAAGGTAGTTTGAAATCCAATTTCGATTGTCGGGATTTTGGGGTGTAACGATTTCGGGTCTGTCGGATTTACGTACTAAGCCATACGGGCCATGTTAAAACAGACCCCTAATAATGAGGGTGAATTCACCATGTAATTTGAACTGGAATTTCGTGGTTTCACGAACAATATAGGTACCTGATTTTTTCAATTTAATTTTTTGTGGCGCTCATTTCATAGATTCAGGTCATTGGCTTGTTTTTACAATTCCGATACAGAGTCCCTAAGGACCTCTAGAGCTTGTCGTTTCATATTACGTGGGGTTCTAATTCTGAACTCAATTGACAAAAATGGCCTTCTATTATCCAACCAGAGAGTACCTAAGCTCACTGCACAGTGGCAAACTCGGCGTAATCAATGCTAATTATGGTGTTGGAAACAAAAACAGATATTTTATAGACGCTCATCAGGTCCTCTATCCTTATTGAACCAGTTGTGGGAGTTCAAATAACATTTTGATGGTGCTGAGAGCCGAGTGCTTATTAGGCGAATAATTAAATAAAATGTCAAGCTGAAGAATTTCCAAAGCCTACTCTTGACACATTTTTCTGTTATTGTTATTGATCCAAGTGGCTGTAGGTTGTGGATATGTTTTTTTTTAGCTTGGGGCGTCATAGCCGGGGTAGTGTTCGAGTTTTTTCAAATCGTCATGCCACTAGCACAGGGGCTTGTTGGAACTGGCGAGAAGACAAAGAAAATGCCGCAAGGGGAGGGGGAGGAATGGCCGCATCCCTGTCACCTACCTGGGTCGTAATCGCTGCTTCCCTGCTCCATATTCTGGTGATACTCTAGAAAAGAAGAAACCCAAAACAGGAGCGTTAGTGTAAGAAAAGTGGCACATGGTTAGTACAACAATAAAACAAGGAAACAACGGGAATTTCGACATTGGGAGGGGGCGAAGGGGGAGGCCAGCCAGCCGGAGCAGCGAGCAACACAGCAGCAGCACGCAGTGGAACGAACCGTGTGGGGGAGGGGGAGTCGGGAGCGCGCAGGGGGGGAGGAGGAGCAGGGGCACACCGACGGATTGATTCCGTGGGGGGTGCGTAAGGTCGCATTTGGCGCGTCGCGGCGTATGCGGCGCCGTGTGCTGCCAACCTAACAGACGTTGGCCAAGGTCGTCGCGCGAGAGACTAGGACAATGTAGACTCGATTGCAGGGCCCCGCAGCACCCCCGAAGCCTTCCGCGGCCGCTGACATCCGCGGCCCGGGACGCCCCCGGGTGGGCGGCTGACGCCTGGGGGGCCGCGGGCTCGCGGAACCGCGCCGCTCCGGCGATCCGGAGGAATTTCGGCGGAGGAGCGATCGAAAAATCGCCATTTTGTCTGGGCTGTCAGAGCTGTCGCGGACGATTTGCACGTCTGCGAGGCCGAAGGGGGCTCCTCGGAGCAGCTGCGGGGGCGCACGGACGGCCGATCGACGGGGGATCGAGGCAGGGACGCCCCTGGGGGCTACTCACTTTGCGAACTTGAACCCTCATCTCCGCTTCCTAAATCCGACATCGCAGACCCGACACACACTCACACACACAACCTTCACACCAGTTTCTGGGGGAAAGTTGAAAAGTCACTAGGATTGGCACCAACTTGATCTGCGGGTTACATCGAATCGACTCGGCTTCGTCGAATGCGAAGCTAGAGTGCGAGAGAGAGAGAGAGATTGCCGGAGAAGCAGCGGGCAGGGCCGGACTCGCCGAAAGTTAACTTATTTTGTGAAATATGAAATCGGTAATAGTCCAATGGGCCTTATGAATTATGACTTATGAAAGACTAAGCAATTGCTTTTGCTTGATTTTCTGTTCTTATTCTTAAAAAATTCTCAAACGATTAGAAACTTCAAGTAGGTAATTTCTTGATTCAGGTTTTATTGAACATTCGAGTAACTGATTGAGATGATAACAATGGTTCGAAGTCTCATTTCCAAATGTTTCTCTGTTTTTGCTGCTAGATTTTAAGCAAAAGCAATAGACCTATTTCCTATGGGGAACAGAGACGTTCAGACAAGGATGAACAATTTTAAGCCACACCCCTGGCCAATTAAAGGCCTTCAATTATTAGGCGCGAAATTCGAGGAAAGCGATACTGTCACAATGAATTAGAATTGTCACTGTCACTTATGACTGCAACCTGTGTCGTGTCGCTACACTGATCGAATAATTCGAAAAATGCTCGTATATTGTGTGAAAAGTTGTCCGCACAAGTCCAAGGGAATATTTCCCTCAAATGTTTCGTTCTACGGTTTTCCTGCCGACGAAAATAAGCGAAATAAATGGATGGCCGCCACTGGAAGACACCGGCACCAGGAAGAATTTGAAGGCGAACGAAACAATTTCAGCTGTTTTACAAGTTGCACAAAGCCAAAAGCGGGGTCACCCAAATTACCGTTCAAAGTGCTGGGAATGCTATCTCACCTTCCTATTTGGCGATTACCCACTACAACTTCACAACAAAACCTCAATATTTTGCTTCAGTTTTGGTGTGCTCACGGCACTTCAGAGTGGAAGATTTCTATTCATCCAGTGATAGGTACAAACAGTGTTGCCAACGCTCTCTTGGGAGTTTTCACTAGATCGACTGTGAAAATCCACCAGAAATCCACCAGACACCAGATTTTCAAATAGTCGCGCAAAAACGGTAACGGCAATGGACAGTTTAGGACTTTGAGGAGGAAAGGGATTTGGCGGACAAACATTTTTTACGAATAATATTAATTTAAATAAATATTTTTTCAACATAAATAACTATTAACCAGTGAACCACCTGAGTAAGGACATTCTATTCCAAGGATACCTATATGCTGATGCATTTTTTCCATTTTAATTAGGTACCTTGGTACCCATTACCCATACCTAACGTAAAATTTTGGAGAAAAAAAGAACACTACACTTGACAGTTGACTTACACTTCGCGCGAGATTGACATGTGACAGTAAAAAATCACCAACAGATGAGAAGGTCGACAACCGTAACGTGAAATAGCCCTATCGGAATTGTGAACCGTGATCTCTCGTGATATTAAAGAAAAGTTTGGGTATCAAATTTGGCGAAAACTGCTGAAAATGAAATTCAGCTGAAAACCACCAGAAAGTCCGCTAAATGGATTTGGTGGATTTTTGCTCAGTTTCATCCACTAGATGGCTACTCAAATCCACCAGTTTTAGTAGAAATTCTACTGATCTGGCAACACTGGGTACAAAGATGACGCTGAAAACAAATGCTGTTCCGTACATTTTCTTGAGAAGCTTGTTACTTTTTCTGGCTCCTGTAGCACTCCGCTTTTACCTCCAGGTTATTCACAAGTACGTCTTCAAAATATCCTTTCACACTATACTTCAACCCCTTATCACGCTGGTTCCCCTTCATTTGATGCTTGCACTACACTCTTGTAAAGAAGTAAAGCGTTGTCGAGTCTGTAGGTTGCAGGTTGCAGCGTGACAAGACTTTTGGTTCTGTTCTACTGACAACTGATGACAAATTGTAACATATCGTTGTCGGGGGTAATGACAAGGAGAAAGTCAGTGGCACTGACAGAGTTGCTACGGGAGATTGTGAGGCAAATCTAGCCAATGAGCGGCGATAGGAGGCAAAAGGGGCGTGAAAAAGAAATAGGTCCATTGCTCAATCTTTATTCATAAGGCCCATTGTCCATGTTTCTTTGAAAGTCCATTGTGGTGCAAATGGCAAACACCTTCGCATGCCCATAGACCGCATACCTTCGCATTGACGGTAAATGCAAAGGTGGTGCTTGAGTCATAAAGGGCAACGGAAACCGCACATTTTACAGTACCTAACCTTCCTAACCATTTTACCACCATTGGCGAGTAACATTACCGATGGTGGCGCTGCTGATGCGCTTCGCATGTAAACAAACATGTCGGATAGGGCACGGATTGTTGCCCGCGCGTTCAAAAATCTCATCAGTAGTAAGCTGTTTTTAATGTCTTCCAGACGTGAAACGTGGTTAATTAGTACCTATTGCGGTGGAACTCGAAAATGGCAGAAGCGAATTGAGTGTTATGAAGGTTTTCAATCACTGGATGGCCTCAAGCCTCAACGGATTCTCGATCTATCGTGATGGGATACTGATGGGAGAGGAAATTCTGAAGTCACAATTTCTTGTGTTGTATGGTCGAAAGCGAACCGAATCAAGCTTCAGTTCAAACATAGACATATTTGGATTGTGTTTACAAACAAGCGCATTGTATGAATCTCCTCACGAGGCAACTGAGATTGTAATTAAAAGAAATAGTAGTAGAAGTTCCTGCGAGAGTTCCTGTGAAATTGGAACGTTTAAATGCACTTGCAAAGCAGGCCAGTCCGGGACATGCAAACATATCGCAGCTGTGCTTCTTCGATGCAGCCATTTAAAGTTCCTATTTTCAGCACACTTCCCAGGCTTTTCTCGTAGTCATATTTTCCACAGTGCCAAGTTTGTTTGTCATCTTGACTACCCAACTTGCGTCTTTCGCTTTCGACGGGAAACGGTGAAAATGTAACTCTTCCTTTTTCCGGTTTCCACAGCGCGACTCGCACTCGGAAACGCAACAGATTCTCCGCCACTTTTTGTCACTATGACAAAATCACAAATCTTACCTCCTCCCATTCTGATGCCACTTTTGCTTGCCAGTCGTCGTACACGTGCCACTCTTATTTAAAAATGCAATGCTTTTGCAACCGACGACACCTAGTATATTCAAGATAATGAAACGTGCGTGGCTCACGTACTTTGTTGGAAAAAATCAACGCCGCGTTAAGTCAGATGGAATCAATTAAAGTCACCAAACACCGCAACGCTCATAAGAGCCCACACAAATCTGCGGTTGATCCGTGCACAAACGTCGTTTACACGTTGGCCGTCAGATGACGTATTCGATCTTGAAACTCGCCAATTCTCTTCCTTATGCAACTGTTTAGGTAAGAACAGATGCGGTTTACTTAAGGTGCGTTCAGCTCGGCGTTCAGATCAATTCAGTTCAGATGCTAAAATTAAAACTTGCGATTGCGACTAAATAAACCCTTGAAATAAACTTTCTTTAATTGTTTGTTAAGTTGCATACCCACCCGGCGTAGAAAATATATCATGTGTGGTTCCAAAATTTCAGTAATTTTTTTCTTGAAAACCAGTGAATAATAATCCGCCAATTTTCTTTCGCATAACCTTCTTGGACACTGTTTTCAGTCCATTCCTACTTTTGAAATGTTTCAAATCGAGTCGACCGCCGAAAATACACTGCGTTGGTTCCGTAACTTTAATAGTTTTTTTCCCTAAAAACTAGTGGATAATCCGCAAGTTTTCTTTCACTGAACTTTATTGGATACTATCTTTAGTTTATTTCTTCTTTTGGAACTATCAAAATCGTGTCGCCCTTCATGACTCAAGATCCTGCAAAGGTGTGTGTCATTTGGAGTTTTTGCACCACAAATGGACTTAAAAAAAGGAATGTATACAAGGTGATTCAAAAATTGCGGATTTCCTCCCGTGTACGTTGTGGGAGAAAGTGACCGAGCACGGAAAAAAAGTAAAAAAAAAATTTGACTCATTATTCTTCGACTTATGAAGAGATGGAGAATTTAACTTCTTCAGTTTGCATGATTTTGAAGCAAAGCATTTTTACTTGCGAAGAATAACACAAGAATCGCAGAAGAATTGAGATATTTTCTCTATTGTGGAATTCATTTAGAGCTCCATCATTTGAGTCTGGTCTCGATAAGGCCGGTTACTCATTTCAAAGTGGAAAACTCTCTGGGAAAGCTTGAAGAATTTCAAGAGAGATTGCCTGAAAATACTCAAGGATCAATTAGATACCCTTTGTTTGAAGAACATTAGTATGAATCTGTTCACAAGCCAAAAATCGGTTGGTCATCTCAAAACTTTCCCGACTAGTTTCCAGGAACCTTATGTAAATTTTTGATCGAAACGTCCCTTCGGGCGGGAAGTTGGAATTAGAAAAAGAGATTGCAAATAGTTTGCAAGAAATTGAAAATTCTGTTGGAAAATTTTTAATTTTCCGGGAAAACCATAGTTACCTTATTCCAAATCATCTTACTGCAGAAATCGTCAATTAAGGCTTCACTTCGAACTCCATCATTCAAGTTCGGTCTCGAAAACCCAGGCCGGTTTTACATTTTCGACCGGGAAATTCCCGAGAAATTGAAGAAAAAATGGTAAAATGTTCAAGAACCAGTTCCCCTTGTTAAAAAAATGGTGAAAATCTGTTCACGGGATAAAGTTGGAAAATTTACCGTTTTTCCAGAGAGGAAAACTCAAAAAACGTGGGTCCGATTTCAAAAGTTTTTCCTCCAAAAATTAATCCAATCTTTTCTCCAACTTTCATTCCCAGCAGATCTGCACCTGAAATGAATATTTCGTGAGGCTCACGCTCACCGCATTCGAAGTTTGCACTGCATTTTTTCAAATTCACGGAATGTGCAAATTCCATTTTGAAAAAATTATTGTCGGAAAACTGGAACCGTGTCGATTTTGAAAATAGGCCTTCACGACGCCCAATCCGATCTACTTTCGATATCAGTGGGAATTTTCCGAAATAAGTCGATCCCCGAGCCGGAATGGATTTTTAAGTGGAGTCCTGCATCAAAAGCGAGTCGTCCTGGTCGAAATACGGACAAGAGACCCTCTCGCGTGGCAACGGTTAGGAGAAATTTTGCAAATTTATAACGCTCAACTAAAACATGGTGGAAGATTGCAACTGCAGACTCAATTTTACTATTTTGTTTTGTTGCTTCCTGCCAAATTAGGTCCCATCCATTGGATAGATTTCGAATAATTAAATGGTAAAATTTTGAACTTTGACGTTTTTTATTATTTGACAGATGACAGATAGGGCAATATTTTTAACTGTTCTGGCTGAATACAGTTTTTTATGGGCTTTTAACGGCATATCGCAAGTCAAGTACCGTGAGATACAGAATCTGTCATTTGTTGATAGTGACACTTCCGTTTGACAGATAACAGCCAAAAACTAATGGACTATCATTCGACGGTGAAACCATATGTTTGTGTAACAAATTTCAAGTCGATTAGATAGACGTTGCAGAGCTGTTATAGTTATCGTGGAAGGTTACAGAACAGACATACAAACATACAAATAAACATACAGAGATAACTCTGGAAATGGTCATAATCTGGAAATTAGGAGAGGAGGGGGGACCTCAAAACGTATACAGGGTGGTGAAAATTTCGATGCTCACCATTGTTATCTTGGAAACGGTAAGAGATACGAGGTCGGTTCAATTAAAAAAAAGTTGCGCATTTTAGTGGCGATTAAGAATCTGAAAAAAAACTTTGAATATTTTGATTGGTTTACGATTTATCACGAAAAAACTGAAAATTTTGATTTCAGAAATTATTTTATATCTTTCCAACCATTCAAGCTATTTCAATCAAACTTGGTAGTTTTATGTTTTTGATCACTCCGAGTCGATCAACGTTGACAGAGATTCTCCAGGCTTTCTAGATGTCAAATTATGATAGTCAACTTTTGTTTTTCTTATGGCCGCCATATTGGATTTTTGCACTAATAGATAGAGAAAAAAAATAAATTTCCGAATTACTAACCAACATGTTCTTTTTATGACATCTTTAGCGTCAAATTTTGAAATTTTCGTGAATTATTGACAAAATCGGGCAGTGGCGCAGCCAGGATTTAGCCATGGGGGGGGGCTACCTTAAATTGAAGTAGGTATTAAATTCAGTATTCCCCGGGTTTTCGGGGAAAATGACAGTAATAAATGGTAGTATTGACACTTGCAAACTGACAGTTACGTCATACACAATCGTTTGGCACATACAAACGATACGGCCGAACGCAGCTGTTCACGAAATACGGTTTTTCGTGCTCTTGTTAGATCTATCGATAGTGGCAGTCTGAACGATAATCGTTCGCTAACGAGTCGTTAGTTGGCAGTCTGAAGGATAATCGTTCGCTAACAAGTCGTTAGTGAACGACAAGTTACAAAATAAGCCTGATAGGTAGGTGAGTAAAATAAGCGTTGTGGAATCAATAATCCCTGTGGGTTCATTCCCTGGCAGAATCTTACCATTTAGGTCTCTCTCGAAAGCTACAAGGATGCAGTTTGGTTTGAGCCCAGTAGCATTTCCAAAATCGATTTTTTTTTTGATTTTTGGATAAACAATTGATTTTTGGATTTTGGAAATGCCAATGGGCTCAAACCAAAGTGCATCCTTGTAGCTTTCGGAAGAAACCTAAATGGTGAGATTCTGTCAAGAAATGAACCCACAGGGATTGATTCCGCAACGCTTATCTTACCAATTCAACTCCGTCCTTGAACCGGAAAAGATTCTCTCTCCGCACCAATTGAAAAAAAACGCGCAATCCAATCGCAGTGCAACTCTTACACCGAGAGATTAATGATCCATTTTCTAAATAATGAAAAAGATAAGAGTCGAACACAATAATTTTTTAATTTTGTTCAAAAATTTTCATTGCTTCGGTGAAAAAGCGAGACTGTCTGGGGGGGGCTATAGCCCCCTAGCCCCCCCCTTGGCTGCGCCACTGAAATCGGGAATGCTTTGGAAAACAATTGAAATATTATTATCAATAGCAACAACAACAAAGTGACAGATGGTGTGCAATTGACGTATCTAACTTCTTAATCGTGTTTTGTGCTTGTTTGTACCGGTAGTTCATAGATTAAATGGGTAAAGGGTGTCTGTGAGTTCAGAGACGTCTGTCGGAACTAGCATTGTTCTTGTTAAAGTTTGACAAATTTATTAGAAAAGGAGTAAGGATTACCCTAGTTTCGACAGACGTTTTTGAATTCACAGGCACCCTTGACTCATTAATTTATGAACTCTCGGTACAAACAAGCACAAAACACGATTAAGAAGTTACGGCTCGATACCAAGTTGGGGCTGAGACCGGCGCCGTAAGTGCCGTTACCTACCATAGCAACGGCGGATACCAACCAATCAGACCGCGCTGTATTTGGCGAGTTACACCGTCCCAAACTTTGCGCCTGCAACTTGGTATCGAGCCCTTAGATACGTCAATTGAAGACAATCTGTCTTTTTTTTGTTGTTGCTATTGATAATATTTCAATTGTTTTTCAAAGCATTCCCGATTTTGTCAATAATTTACGGAAATTTCACAATTTGACGCTAAAAATGTCATAAAAAGAACATGTTGGTTACTAATTCGGAAAGCTAATTTTTTTCTCTATCTATCAGTGCAAAAATTCAATATGGCGGCCATAAGAAAAAAAAAAGTTGACTATCATAATTTGACATCTAGAAGGCCTGGAAAATTTCTGTCAACGTTGATCGACTCGGGAGTGATCAAAAACATAAAACTACCAAGTTTGATTGGAATAGCTTAAATGGTTGGAATGATAAAAATCAATTTCTGAATTCAAAACTTTCAGTTTTTTCTTGATAAATCGTAAACCAATCAAAATATTTAAAGTTTCTTTTCAGATTCTCAATCGCCACAAAAATGCGCAACTTTTTTCTAATTCAACCGACCTCGTATCTCTCACCGTTTCCAAGATACCAATGGTGAGCATCGAAATTTTCACCACCCTGTATATCCGTCGAAATCATGAAAAGATTTTTTAGCGCGTTCACAATACTTCCCCTCCTCGTTGGGTGGTGGGTCGGGGAAGTAAAAAGTAAGTATATATTATAAGCACCCTAGTGGAAATGTTTTCGGAAGCTCAATGTGTCCATGTGCACCATGGGGGGATATTCCCAATGTACCCCCATGCTGGGCACATCCCCATGGTGCATATGGGCACACTTGTACAATGCGATCTTATGTGAACACTCGAATAGCCTGAACAAACTTCCCCCTACGATAGGATGAATTACGATTTTCAATTTCACAAATTTTAGACGCTTATTGTCATTGTCATTGGTGCTATTTTTTCGAAACCTCGTAAAAATCCCAGAAAATATTCAAGATAGACGAAAAAGACGAAAGCTGAAATGTCGATGATTTTTTGGAGTTACCTTGGCCCGACCCTGTCAAGCCTTTGTCATTCAAATCAAACCAAGGCACACTACAAACGACCGATTTTTCAACGTTTGTGTCTCGACGAACATCGCTCGGCTTTTGTTTTTTTTTCTCCAAGAACTCCCTCTTCCCTCGTGACAACGGCACCAAAATTGCAGCAGTTTATCGATCGCATCGCCCCCCGCTGTGTCAATGTTTATATGCACAAGGCCTACCCCCGACCTCTCCTCCACCCCTTGCCATTGCCCGGCTTACATATAACCAAAATGCCCGAATTAGATTCGATGTAGACGTTACGTCGAATCGCTCACGGCGCAGGCGCCTTCCCCCACGGCTCCGGCGTCCCGGCCCGAGCGCTGTGTCCATGTCTGGCAGCGAGGGGAACAAAGATGGCTATGGCTCTATCCGCCATTTTCTAAAGTGAGACAGACGTAAGTGTTTTTCGCGAAAATCCGCGTTTTCCGGTGATTTTTGTGGTTTTTTCGGCCGCCACCGAAGGGCAATCGCAGCGCGGCAGCGCGGAGCGCCAGCAGGAATCGCTCCGAAGCCCCACCGGGCCCCAGGAGCACGTCGGCGTCCGCCGAGAACGGCTGCATCGTCGCGCCGCAAAGGTGAATGGTTGGTTTTCTTTGTTACTTCTGTGCACTTATTTCATTTCAACTTTATCAGCGTCTTTGTTGTAAAAAGAGATAAATTTGAGCGAGAAGATAGACTTTTGAAATGCGATGTCGTGTGTATGTGCGAGAGTATCCACATGTAGGGGGTTTTCATGAATGATTGACACAAGACACGGTTCTTCACTTTCGTTTGTTTTTTGTTTGGAATTTTCATTATTCATTTTTTGGTACTTTCATCTTGGACTTTATCGAAACTTTCGAGTCGGCTTGTCCGTAAAAAAAGAAGCCCAAAAAAACCGGAAATAGCGCTTGTTATACAACCGGAATTGCCGCATTATCGATCGCATTTTTGTGGTTCCACAATGGGCAGTAGGCACCGACCTCTCCCCCGCCTCCTTGATTTTGGGTTCGTTGGTATGTAAATAAAGGAAAGGGTTGGAGGTTGGAGGGGGGGAAATAATCCAAAGTCACTAGATAGTAGATATCGCGAAAATGAAAATGTAGCCGAATACCTACCTACGCTTTTGCTTCATGCTTGCTTTTGCATCAATATATAAATTCGCTATCTACTGTGTGGCTTCGGTACTGGCTTGCGATCGTGGTAGCCCACCTCCGCATTTTTACAGCAAGATTCACTAGAATCGAAATAGAATAATGCTCAGCTCTGTTTTCAAATCAAAGTGTTGTTTTTTTTTATTACCCACTGTTAAATCGTCTGTTGCTCTTTACCCTTTTGTTTGAGGCAGGCAGGTACCTAGGTCCTAGAGGTCCCTGTCTCACCTTGAACAAAAAAAAATTGTTAGGTGTGAGTAATGAACTGTACAATCACTGCAATCAATGAAATTTACATTTGGACTATACTCCTAACTATACTATTTGGAGTTGGCTGTCGAAATAAAATACCTATTCGTCAATTGGAGCGGAGCGACAGGATTGGCTGAATGACTGATGAGTATTTTTTGTCTCTAAAAGCCATAGCAACTTCAAATATACAGGTTTTTTACCGCGCCCACTACTGGGATGTCGGAAACGGTAAGAGAAAAAGATGCATAGTAGCATTATAGTAGGCGCTGAAAAAAAGATTCACGTCACTCTCACGGTAGTCGATCAAAGACCACCAAAAATGTCAAGATATCAATTTTCAGGTGTCAGGTGGATGATAGGTGTCATAATAAAGAAGTGATTTGTGATTTCAAATTTTCGTCTTCGACATTTTTCAGTTTTTTCTGCTTATTTCAAAAACGACCAAAGATATTTTGGATTTCTTGACATTATTGGGATAGTCATAAAATATTGCGACTTTTTTTTCTTATTAGGCTCGTCATTAGAGTTATTCCGAGGGTTATTCTGTAAGGAAGATGTATACTTTGATGTAAGGCGCTTTTAGCTTCACTTTGTCCGTCCGTCCGCGTCCGTCCGTCTGTCCGCACCCGGAATAACTCCTCAGGAAAAAGATATATCGATGTGGTGTAAACGCTGATCAATAGTACTTATGTCCAGGATGTCAAGTTGACCTTTGTTTTTTTTTGTTACTTTGCCGCCATCTTTGATCCGTCATTTTGAATTTCTCTAAGTGTGATCCGATTGGAATGAAATTTGCAGGCAATGTAAACCACATCAAGATACATCCAATTTTCGACAATTGATGCTCAGCCGCCATCTTGTATTCTCCATATTGAACATGTTTCAAAGTGATAGAACTAGGAGAATTATGAATTCTGCTCGGAATTCTGTCTCAATGGAAAGAGATATCGATGTGGTGCAAACGCCTATCGAATGCGTAAGTGTTCACCATTTAAAGTTGACCAATGGTTCTTGTCACTTGGCCGCCCTATATTTGATCCGTCATTTTGAATTTCTCATAATTGAATTATAGCTGTATTACACTACACAATTTCTTGTACAATCTGCTAAAATAGTGTCAAAAAACAATGAACTTGATTGTTTAACTGACAGATTGTACAAGAAATTGTGTTGTGTAATACAGTTATAAGATACATCCGATTTTGGCAAATGATTCTCTGCCGCCATCTTGGCCTCCATATTGAAATTTCTTATCAGTGGAACGTTTTTCATGGAACTTCCGCTTGTTTCGTATGATCATTCTTATTCTCTAGCCAAATTTCAACATTCAAGTAACGGTAGAGCCCTAATCAACATCTTGCGTTCACTAATCCTTCAAAAAGGAAGTGCGCTACTGAGCCTCATGCCCATGAGGCACATTCGCTTGCTGACTCATGTTTTTACCCTCTTCTGGAATCGTCGTTTATTTGATAACATGGATAATAATTTTCAGCCGTTCCTTCTCGCGTTCTTATTTACCTAAACCGTAACGGTAAACAATGAACAATGGGAAAGGGATACACTGATTCTTGGATTTCTGAGCCTAATGGTGGGTTCAGTCTTCGACCATGCATATTCAGCGCTTCATGCTTATGGACAAGGAAATCCCGAAGCTTCCAGTGTGCGAAAAACACTCCAACGTTAAAACGAGAGGGCAATATCTTTAGCCCAGGAATTTTAGGGTTTGACCCTGGAATAAACATGTCCCTTTTGAAATTTTGCACAAACGGCCTTTGACCAACGTTAAACAACATACTAAAAGCTGCGGTCCAACATGTGTGCGGAACATAGTTTTTTGAGTCAAGAAAGGAGTAAGTGCCGCTAAATCTGATAAACTCTTGCTGTTATTCAGAAAAGGGTACTGTAAGTCTCAACGTTGACCAACGTGCCCCTCAAGCAATGCTGATTAATGTAATGAAAGCTCCAGGCCCTGAAATGTGAGCGTCATAGTTTTTGATGAGCAAGAAGGGAGTAAGTCCCACAACAGTGATAACAATGTAAAATTTGATTTCCTCAAAATTTTGAAGGACCCTGGTTGGTTTGAATGCCTTTCAATCACTGCTGATCCACATTTCAAAACTGAATTCTTTGATTTTTCTCCTCCTGATCCACCAACCAAAGAGGAGGGAAAGTATTGTGAAGGCGCTAAAAAACATTTTTCGAGATGAACACGGAAATATCCATTTTGAGCCTCCCTGAGGCGATTAGGACCATTTTTAGATGAAAGTTTGTCTGTTTGTGTGTTGACTAATTTTGTGCCTGGCTGTGTTGTGTGTCTGTCTGTAATATTTCACGATAACGACCAAATGGTTGATCTGATCGACTTGAAATTTGGTATGCGGACATAGTTGTGCTGTCGAATGAGCCCACTAATTTTTCAAAAATTAGTGACAAAAAAGTCACTATAAAAAAATGACATAAGCTATATCTCACAGAACTTGACATGCAATATGTCGTTCGAAAGCCTTTGCAAAACTGTATTCAGGACAGTTAAAAGTACTTCTCTATCTGTCATATGTCAAATTTAAAAAAATGTCCAAATTCAAAACTTTGCCATTCAATTATTCAAAATCTATGTGATGGATTGGAACCAAATTTGGCAGCCAGCAACAGAATAAAAGAGTCAAATTGAGTCTGCAGTTAGAGTTTTCCATCATCTCTCAATCAAGCGCTATACGAGATTTGGCGGCACTTACTCCTTTCTTGCCCCAAAAAACTATGTTCCGCACACTTGTTCGACTGGAGCTTTCAGTATGTTGTTCAGCATTGGTCAAAGACCGTTTGTGCAACATTTCAAAAGGGGCATATTTATTTCAGGGTTTGACCAAAATTTTACCTAAAATGCCTGGGCTACTTTTCGCTCTCAGAGGAACGGAAATGTGTCCATTACACTGCCAAACTTATATCGCATGGGTAAGGAGGCGTTGCCGTAGCACCTGAATTTCTATACCGAGCAACTTTTTCAACAAAATTTCATTAACAACTTTGTATAAAAATGCTCCATGACTTTTTAGTGTACCTATAGCCGTAGCCGAAATTTATTCGAGGATTAGTTTTTTTTTTGTCTTTACAAGCTGTGTGGATATAGGTCGCAGGAACAAAAAAAAACGTCCTAAAGATGGGTATATGGTATAATGTTATTTTCACTAGTAGCTACTTCGAGACCTACTAATACAATTTTATTTAGTTGTAAAGTTGTAATAAATATACAGAGTGTTCGGGTATGGTTATTACAAACTTCGAGGGATGATTCCCCATCAAAAATGAAGCCGAAAGTACAAAGAACTCATGGTCCTAAAATGCTTCCTTAAAAAGATACAGGGTGTTAAAGTTGCCTTTTTTAAATGGTTTTTTCACCGTAACTTTTGAACCGTTGGACCGATTTTGATCAAATTCAAACCAGAGTTCAGTCAAATGAGTCTCCATCGAATAATAATACCACAATTCATCAAAAATTTCAGGGGGCGTAGATAATGTTCCCTATTTTTGCCCCTATTTTCATCTCCCCTAATTATTCTTCCAAATTGTTGATATTTTCGGATTCTACGTTCAATTTAGAAGAAAAAGTTACACTCGCAAAATTTTGAATAAAGGCTCTGTTTTCGAGATATTTGGGATTGAAACATTGGAAAACATCTCGAAATCGCCACTTTCCTGGACCTAAAAATTAAAATTCAAGGAAACCCATGATTCGTCAACTGGAATGAGTTTTCTGGGTGTTTTAAGTTGATAAACCACCATTTTCGCTGAGAAACATGATGTTTTTCTGAAAAAACAATTTGGGCCCTGGAAAGTGGCGATTTCGTATTGATGTTTCCCAATTTGTCAAATCCAAATATCTTGAAAATCAAGCCTCTAATCAAAATTTTGAATCCAATAATATCAACAATTTCAAAAAATAATAAGGGGAGATGAAAATAGGGGCAAAAATTGGGGACAGTCTCCTATTATACACGCCCCCAGAAATTTTTGATGAACTGTAGTATTATTATTATTCGATGGAGACCCAGTTGCCTGAACTTTGGTTCAAATTTGATTGAAGTCGGTCCAAGGGTTCAAAAGTTGAGGTGAAAAAACGATTTAAAAAAGTTAAATTCAACACCCTGTATCTTTTTGAGGAAGCATTTTAGGACCATGAGTTTTTTGTTCTTTCGGCTTTATTTTTGATGGGAAATCATCCCTCAAAGTTTGTAATAACCAGACCCGAACACCCTGTATATAGATAATTTATTGAACAATTGTGGCTTTATCAAAAAAATAATGTGCTAAACTAGAGATTTGACTGAGTAATGTCAAAAACAACCAAATCTCTACAGCATTACCTTGGCACCCCATCATGCGCAAGCGCGGGCGAGAAGCTGGCAAGAGGCGCTTTCGTTGTGCCGGCAGGAGCTGCTCAGGGTAGATCACTAGACAAAAAAAGTAGATCCATCTGGGCCGTGATTGGCGTATGTATCTACTTTCTCTATCTAGTGATCTACCCGGAGCAACTCGTGGCGCAAAACAAAAGCGGCCAAGAAGGCGGAAATGCGCAATGCGCTGTTGCCACGTCAGGCATACTTGCAACGTTGCCATAGCGGGTGCCAAGGTGACGGTTATGTTCCCGCGACCTATTATACGGTTCTCATAATTCAGGTGAAGTAAATTGAACTCCTCATGATCACTGAGGATTCATGGAAGAAGAGGCAACGTTGAAAATGTCTTTCAGAGGGTACCGTACCGCTTTTGTTATTCAAGCAGGTAGTCCCTTTTGTTTTGCAGGCTTGGGTGCTCGGGGTATACACTAGATCCAACTGGGATGTGATTGGTGAACATATATCTACTTCTCTGTTTAGTGATCTACTCCGAGTAGCACCCACCGCTGGCAAAACAAAAGCGCCTTTGACTAGCTTGCGTAATTTCAACTTCTTCTCGTGACGAAGAGGACGACTCCTTTAGGTTCTCGTGCGTTTTTCGGCCTGGTATTACTTGTCCATAAGCCCTCATGAACCGAACCTTTTCTTGCGTTGCCACCTCTCTACTTGCACCCCGCTTTGCAGTGAATGAGAGGTAGGGGGTGAGGTAGGGGGTGGTTTACCTGAAACATATAAATTCGTAGACGAAAGTCTTGAACATCCCATTTCAGTTATTGGCACCGTGCGTTACCCGAGGATATATTTATTATTTATAAATTGAATGAAATTTCAAAAAAAAAGCTTTGAACGGTGCAATACAGTTACTTTTTACAGAATATATTTTGTTTGAAAAACTTTTTTTATTCGACTAGAAAAATCGGTGAGTACAATATTGATTTGCGTATGTATTCAGCTTACTATCCGCTATGTGCATTCAGTCAAGTAGCGACATCTCGCAGCCGAAAATAACACAAATAGGCATTCTTCAGTTTCGTAAATCAAAAATCACCACTTTGAGCGCTGAGTCGACTCCTCCCGGCGAACGCACATAGCGGAATCACCATGTGCATTCAGCCGAGTAGCGACATCTAGCTACCGAAAACAGAATAAATAGGCATTATTCAGTTTCGTAAATCGTCACCTTGAGCGCTGATGTCGACTCCTCCCACTTTTTTTGTGAACGCACATAGCGGATAGTATGTTCCTTCTACCGTGATTCTAGTCGGCTGTGAGATTTTTTTCAAGTTTCCAAATGTGAAACATAGAAAATCCCCAAAACTCTGCGGTTGGCTGCCATGCGGCTTCATTCGGCGCAACAATTCACGAAGAGACACGAAGTCGTCCGGACCAGTTTTGAAACACATTTTCTGCGTATTTCCTCTGCAGATAGACGGATTATTTTTGCGGGACGTGATGTCTGACGCTGTTTTCCATTTTATTGGAAAATGTAGTAATTTCTCGACCTGTTTTTAATTTTCGCCAATGAACAAATAAATCAAAGAAGCCTTGACATTTGACAGTTGTCAAAAATATTTCTAACCTCTCGAAGCCGATTCAACTACTTTCGATGGCTCAAATTAAAGAATATAAAGCCCTTCGTCCAAAAAAGGGGCCCCATGCAATCATCAACCCTTTCGCATGTTCCAGTCAAAAAGACACGCCAAGTCTTGGAGAATTATAGGCGGTATAAGATTTAAAAATTCGACAACTTTTATTGAGACACCCAAGTTTATATTGGGTATGAAAGAAAGTTATATGGAAGTCGATCAATTTTTTTGGCGAATGAATGAATGAAAATTAGAAGAAAAGAAAACTCATCAAGACGACCTTTCGTCATACCGCACTGATCGAGTTTCCCACCTTCAATTACTTATAGCCGACTCAAACAAGCCCTCTAGTGTTGGCGGATGACGTTTCGCTTGGGACTCGACGAGGGGAAGCAGGCCACTCTTATGCGAGCCTCTCCGATCGATGTGTCACGTTTTAATCAATACAGTTATTAATTTCTTTGCATTGATATTTAATTCTCATCCACTGCCTTTACTAGATTCGGAGAAGTCAAGTTACCCACTACTTATATATGTATTTCGGATTAAATCCAGTTCGATTGTTCTATCTACTTACCAAAGCCAGTATTTATTTATGACTTGTGGATAGTAATAGATTTGCAAGCAAATGCGATTTTTACGTCACCATTCAGCCATTCACATTCAGTAATCGCTTGCTGCTAGGTTATTGCTGCCTACGTAAATGACCGCACCATTCGAACCAAATATCGGCATTTTGCAAGCTAATAATAGATATAGCGAGCACACTACTATTATGATTGTGTATTGTGTTGCCAATTCCAAAAGACGTGGGCATCATACCATTCATTATGCAATTTTAGGTGTCTGATTTATTACCATAGCTTCCCTAAGGCTCTTCGACAGGGCTCTACGGAACCTAATTTTAAACGTCATTAAACCTTAGATTACGCCATGGCTACGCTCTTGGTGTTTCACATAAACTAATGTATTACTAATGTCTTACTAATGTTATAAAGTCAAGCAACGCAATGGAGATTCGAATAATCGAAGTGTCAGTCTGAGTGGCCGATTAAACTGAAATAGTCACTAGATCTGGAACTATGCGTTAATTCAAAACGATTGCATTTTCTTTTCTCAGCAGGTAACGAGGGCGTGAAAAGGAGCTTAAGATTAAGTTACAAGCGAGCCAAATCAAGTCTGCCAAAGATGTAAATCTAAAGAAAACTTCGAATCTCGCTTCAAATTTTTTCAGAGTCATATTTAGTTTTTCAGTAGTTTTGAAAAAAAGACTGCGGTTTTAATTATGGATATTTGAAAGTGAGACGCTTTTGATATTTACGAGGGCAGTACAGGGCAGTCTTCAAGGCACGTTGGTGATGCCCACGAAATGTGTAGGATTTTTCGTGGTCACTGTGGAATTTGCTGGAGGACCTATGGAACATTCGAGATCAATAGTCGGAGCTATATAAGGCACCGATACTTGACCCACGAGCAGTATTGAATGCGAAGTGGTACAGAGCGGATATGAAGCGACTAGTAATCAGCGATATCCCCAAGCGCAATAATTGTTGGCGTGTATTTATTGTAGTATGCAGTAATAAACAGTTTGTGTTTTAAAACGATCGTCTCAATTATAATCGAACCCGTACGCGAAATACGTAACAGGAGCATTTTAGGACATCGAATTTATATTTTTTTCTAGCTCATTTTTGATCAGGAATCTTCGCTAAAAGTTTGTAACCGTAATTGCGAAACGCCCTGTATAGCCTGTACCGGGGATGACCGATCGTTTTTAATTGTCAGTAATCAACTGGTCTCTTGTTGCAGATTTAGGATTGGCGACGGTACTACATAAAGCAATTCGATGATGTTCGATCCGAACGCCATCACGACGCAGCAGTCGCAGATCCAGTACCAGACGCAGCAGCCCCAGCAGGCGCAGCAGCAGCAGCAAAACGACAAGGACAAGAACCAGGATGGCACGCAGAAGGACACGTTTCCGTCATTCTGCTATGCCAACGTCAACATGGTCCACAAAATCACGCCCAACACCACCGCCCAGACCCACAACTCCACCATAAACATGTCCCAGCTGTCGGACGACAAGTGCTACATAACGCAGCCTTTCGGGTACAGCAGCTACGCCCTCGTGAATCAGATGTCACTGACCCAAAACACCATATCCAACATCACCTTCAAGTGTGAAGTGTGCGGACTGATGTTCGCCCACTTGTCCCTGCTGAACCACCACAAGAGGATCCATCAGCAGGGCGACCAGAGCCAGTCGCAGCAGCAGCAGATCACCGTGCAGGTAGATATCTTCATTGATCGATTCGGTTCCAGAAAAAGTAGAAACCGAACCGCGTGCCATTCATAATCCACTCGGCGAGCGAACACTTCTCTCGGGTGTGGCTGTGAATCTAGAATTTCAAGATGGAGACTTAAACGTCATGAGTGGCGGGGCAAATTTTTTAGCTCAGCAGTGTAGCTTTCTCGTGTGAAATGACTTGTCAAAAGTTATGTTGCCTGCCAAACTGACATCAAAATTTTGAAATCTTTGAAAAATGGACCGTATCATGCGTGGAAATGTAATTCGGGGGCGTGTTACCGTCGTTTAGACACTAAAACTGCATGGGTCCTCTTTGAATTTCACAGGACTCGGGAAATTGACCAGAGGTAGCACCGCCAGAAACTCGTCTCGCATAGGCCCCAAAACGAGAGCAACTGGTAAGTAGAAGAGAATCACATGGATTCAGGTTCAATATACGCAACTTTCAACTGAGTTGTTTGAAGTTTTGATTAATTGACTCTTTAAACGTGAGTCCTGCTGCCCATGGCAGACCGCCGGGGCGTACCTGTTCAGCCAATAGTTCTTCAAGGCTTGGTTCATCTTTTTGGCTGGAGCAGGCCAACTGGTCGTTGCTTCCATTACGACACTTTCTTTTGATCGTGCGACTACTCACACGTGGTTAGTCTCAGAATGAGAAGCTTGACGTGTCTGAGACCACCCCGGTGTTTCAGCTTGAGAGGCGTAAACGATGTGCTGCAGCATCAGCAAATTCTCACAAAAACACCTGAACGACTCGAAATGGATTATGAATGGTTCGGCTGGTTCGGTTTTCGAACCTAACCAACTTAGAGTTTAAGGCTTAGGTTTAAGCTGATTCGGACTTGAACACACTGTATACTGTTGCGTGTTTAATTTCTTCCTCCCCCTGGTGGTGCAGGTCCAGCAGCCCCAGCAGCAGCCCACCCAAATCCAGATAGTGTCGGCCGACAGGATCCGATATCCTTGCGAGGAGTGCGGTCTGACGTTCAACAACCAGACGGACCTGAAATCGCATAAGATTCAGTCCCACCAGCCACAGCAGCAACAGGTGGTGTACTAAACCCTTGAAGGATTGTAGTAGATAAAATTTGGCAGTATTTTTTTTCCGATTTTAGCGTTTAGTATGCAACTTGTCGAGTTTGAGCTGCTAAACTCACGTAGGTAGTATTGGTCTTCTGGAGTTAGTCTAGTCTTTTACTCTTCTAGTTTGGTAACTTTCTGGCTAGCTAGAGCATAAAATCTGTACACTCAGCGGCGCTTGAAAATTCGATCCAGCTTGAGAATGAGATGTTTTGAGAGCCATCACGTAAGTACTTAGTAAGATATAATAAAAGCGCAAATCAAGTACTTGAAGCAAGGTTGAAAAAATAAGACCTTATAAATATAATAGCTTCAGTTCCAGGCTGGTCTGGGAAAAGGTACAATGGACCCAATAGCGAGGCCTACGTGCCAGGTGGAACAATGTTCCATCAACTCCCCCAAATAAATCCAGAAACTCCAGTTAGATCAGGCTAGAAAACTCTGCATATATAAAACCTCTTAAGAGAATCCTACACGTGTTTTTCATTCCTGACTTCTGCATCAAATTTGTATTCGAGTCAGTCTCCTTCCTGGCGTTCGTCCCCTCGCATATCGATAGTTTGACAACTCGTCACCCGATGTTTCCGATGCAATTCTCAACTTTTTCTCTCACCAAATAACCTGCCAGACAATGTCGCCTTATAAATTAAAAGAAAATACTGTTTTGCCATTGTCAGTACAAGACTATAGACTGCTCAGTCGATTACCAAGTCTCATCCATAATTTGAATTCAACTGAGGTTGGCATACTTTTAACGTTTAGTATTCCACATGTTCAATAAAAAATGAAATTCAACAGTCAAAGGGCTATTTGCTAGCTATTTTCGGTAATTTTTATAAATTGAACGGTTCATTGACCAAAGCTGCCGGCTGCTGGTGGTCTGCAAAAAGACCGAAAGTGTTCAAGGTCGTTTCTAGAGCATCCGCTTTTCCACATAAAACCGCTATCCAGTTCTTTTTAACTCACCTTTTTTTTTAAACACCCGAATACCGTAAGATGGATCGAATTTTGGCCGCTGAGTATACATTTCAATCTGTCTAATCTTCGTCTTTCTATTTATTCCAATAACTTGACTAATTAATTTGTTAAGACCTCTCACAAGTGAGCAGGCAAGCACTAATAGTACAATTTCACTTTTTTTTTTGCATTTTTTTTTCTGAAAAAGCAAGACGTAAATTGAAATCTCCGGAGGTCACCCAGTTACATATTTCCGTTCTTGATATGTCAGCATAACTTTTGTAATCGTTTTGCATCTGTACTGATGAGCAAAGATGACAGAATGATTTTTTCAAATCAAAGTTTTTACTCGAATTTATGAGACTGTCACATGACCGCTATGACTTTAACATAAATAAATAAATAAATAAATACATTTATTTCCAACAGGTAAACAACCCAATTACAGGAAACATAAAGCAGTGAAAAACAAAACAAAAATAAGAAATAAAGATATATGCAATAAGAATGTATAAAAAAGATTTTTTGGTCCCAATTCTGAAAATAAAATTATTGATTAAACTCAAGATAACAAGAGATCACAACGTTCATTGAATCAAAATTGATGTCACAGACTTTCGAAACTTTATTAAATTCGTAGCACATAATGGAAATAGGGGAACTGAATAGGATGTTGGTTCTGGAGCACTGAGAATAAAATGTTATACGTTGCCTCGAACTGCATCGCGGAACAAAAAAGTTAATTTTTGATAACAAATAGGGACAGTCGATGTCGCCATGTAAAAGGCGATATAAACATTTGATAGCTAGAGGCATGATTTTAGAAAAAGAACTGTCTCTTGATAATGAATCAGCTATTAGCAAAATATTTACTATACACAGATGGACTACTTACAGAAAGTGTGAAGCCGTCACTGAACCTGTTGAAGCGTGACTGAACTTCTTGTAGTCACGTAATCATGGGACAATCTCATAAATTCCATTGCAAAATTTTGAGAAAATCTGACGACTGGTTGGGTCGGTAAGAGAATTCCAAAAAAAAATTCCGCGAAAATAGACTTTTCATCTTGTTTTTCCAGAAAAACCTTGAAATTGTGCAACTACTGGTTGCCTGCTCACCGGCGCGAGGTCTTAGATGTAGGTGCTTATAAGATATGAACGAATACTGATGTTTGAATGCCATTTTAGGTGACGACGCAGCCCCAGCAGACGCAACAGAACACGCTGAAGATCAAAAATTGCGAGAGCTGTGGCGCCCCCCTGCCGCAGGACAATAACAAAAAGCGGGCGGTGATGAAGGTCAAGTGCGAAAGCTGCCTGTCCGCCGAAGCCATCCAGCCGCAGATATTCGTGGTGGCGACGGCGGCGGACGGCACGGGAGTCAAATTCGAGGAGTCCACCGGCACCCAGACGTCTTCCACATTGGGCACCCAGAATTCGATACCGATCGGGATCAAAAACAACCATCCGGTGAAGCGACGGGGCGTCGCGTCGGTAACCAAATGCACCAAGTGCAACGGCAGCGGCATCATCTTCATAGGCGGTTCCAAAAACCAGCAGAGCAACGTCGACAAACCATTCCACTGTAACATTTGCAATGGTACGGTATTGTTTGGAGTTGAATCAGAGCATAGCTGTTTTCCCCGCCCATCAACATGTAGAACAGTAGCAGGATTTTAGGTTGCACAAGGTCCCACCGATTTTTCCAGCGCACTTTACCGAAAAAAAGGGGGAAAAAAAGGCGCTTTTAGTTTCACTTGCCCGTCCGCCCGTACCCGAGATAACTCCTCAGGAAAAAGTGATATAGCTGCGTTCCTTTTATCATCTGAACTGAGAATTCTCACTTCAATTGCTAGTTGTGTCTCTCTCCCTCTCATGCAATTCTCGCTCTTTCTCTCTCTAACTGAGGTGAGATTATGTGAGATTTCGTGTAAAAGGAATACAGTTATAGATATAGTACATATATCCAGGATGTCAAGTTGACTTTGGATTTTTTGTTACTTTGCCGCCCTCTTTGATCCGCCATTTATCCGCCATTTTGAATGTCTCTAAAAGGGATCCAATTGGAATTGAATGTGCAGGCAATGGAAACCACATCAAGATACGTACATCCAATTTTCGACAATTGATGCTCTGCCGCCATCTTGTGTTTTCAATATTGAACATGTTTTAAAGTGATAGAACTAGAAGAATTATGTCTCAACGAAAAAAGGTATCGATATGATGCAGACGTCAATCGGATGCGTACGTGTCCACCATATAAAGTTGCCAATGGTTCTTGTCACTTGGCCGCCATCTTTGATCCGCCATTTTGGATTTCTCTTAAAGTGGTCCGATTTGAGTGAAATTCGCAGGCAATGTGATCTTCATTAAGATACATCCAATTTTGGATAAATGATGCTCCACCGCCATATTGGCCGCCATATTTAAATTTCTTATCAGTGGAACGATTTTCATGAAACTTGGAACTAACCCTTGTCTAGTACGATCATTCTGATTTTCAAGCCAAATCTGATGATTCTTCCGCTGTTTTGGCCGCCACATTGTAATTTTTTTGCCCGAATCATGGTAGAACCCTAACTAACATCTTGCCCTCACTAATCCTTCAAAAAGGAAGTGCGCTACTGAGCCTCATGCCCGTGAGGCATATTTGCTTGTTAATACATACAGGTGATTCACAACCCATGGTTTTCCTGTCAAGAGTAGATCATTTGTCTTATTATCAGATGATAATTATTTGAAAAACAAAGTTCAAGAAATTTTTTCAGTTTTTTGAGGTGTGAAATTGAACAAGATGAATTAGATAGGCAGGATTTGACTAGTGGAAAAAGAGCTCGATATGTTAATCAATTTAGAAAATATGAAAGTCTGTTGCTCGATATGTCAACCATTCTAGAAGATGTGAAAGATTGTTACAATATATTCGCTGGAGACTCCGACTTGGGGATAAGATACAAACCCGGAGACTCCGATTTGAGGGTAAGCCACAAAACCGTACAATTGGCGGAGGAGCCGTTTTGGTAACACACCTGCAGGGGGGGTGAATTGTGTATTTCCGTATCTAATACACCGATAGGTGAGCCTCGTGAAAAAGGTCGATGTCAAGCGAGAGAGAATACATCGAACCTAAAGGTTTATGTCATTGTTAAATTGTCACGACAATTCACCGTATAAGCCTAAAAACGCCTAAAAGCTGAATGTGTGTTATCAACTGGTATTACGGCGGTAATACATCTGCAGGGAGGTGAATTGCCGTATGTAATACACCGATAGAGGTGTATTTGTTAAGACCAAACAACCAAACAACACTAAAAATCTTCCTAAAAAAGGTGAAAACTACTCGAATGTTTGAAGTTGGCCATTCTGGAGGGGTGTTTTCACCAATGACCTTGGTGGTAATACACTTGTACGGCCTACTATTTTAAAGAGTGAGGTGAATTGTCGTAGCAATAAATATTCACATTTTTTCCCTAACTTCCACGCAAGTACAATTTTTTTCTAAAAAGACAACAAATCAACAAAGTTTAATTTAAAATCCAAATCCGCCCCTTCGCTGAACATGTCCATTGTCAACAAAGTAATAATTTGACAAGCTGTTTGAAATTTACGTCGTTAAGATATGTGCAAAGTACTGCCAACGTAACAAATATTAACCTTTACTTGGGCTTTGCTAAGCGGCCACCCAGTCATATGGATGTACAACGCCATGCCATTTTAAACTTGAGTTTAGTATGAGCTCGTAATCCCATGTGGTGAATGCAAGAATTTTGCTGGAGCTGGCTGCTAAACGGTATTTCATATGGATCGAGTACGCTGTGAACGGGATTTCCATGACAATGTTGCAATTTTTGTTTTCCAAGGAACCAAGTCAAATCAATTTGACAGCGTTAAATCCGCAACTGTTACTCCAAGGTCGGTTAGCTCAGCTCCGACTTCAACTGTTAACTCAGTTTCGTTACCCTGGAAATAATCTTTGCAATTATTGAATGTATGGCAACAAAACCAAGCTTCAAGCTGAAGTCTTACGGAGTCAATGGATCCTAAAGTAACTGTTGCAGAGTCAACGTTGTCAGATTGATTGGTTCCTTTGACTTTTGTAGAAAAAGTTTCTTGTATATGAGATGCAACTGAGTAGAGCCTATAATTTTAGTTATTCAACTCGTAAGCTAACGTGGGGGTTGTTTACGCTAAACATAGATGGCGCTAGTGTCCAGTCTCACTCTTCCGGGCCTTGCCATTTCACGTAAGAGCTCCAGTAACCTATTCAATCGTCACTCTGGATTCCCTTCAGTTGCGAATAAATCTTTCGCCTTTTACTAAAGATTTCCGTGGAGGGGATCAACTCAAATGAGTCTATAATCAATTTTTTGATTGCCTGACGAAAGTCGGGCTCCTGAGTAATTCAAATACAATCCCGCTCCTTATTATAATAATGCTCATACTCATACCTCAGATCCCTGTTTCCCATACCACAGAATTTCCCATACCCTTGTTCCTTGTTTGTTTGTACCCTTCCTTCCTAGTAGTTCCTAGCATCCTAGCTCGTCTCATACTCGTACTACTCGTAGTGATGTTGATGGTAACTCTGGTTCCTCTCAGGTACTCAGAGTATTCAATATTAATGTTTGTGTCGTTATCGCTTACTTATCAGCGACTTCGCAGTTTGTGTTCGTTACCGTTACTTGAAGCGATAGTAGCGCATCAGGGTTCATATAAGCTTGGTGGCACTGTACTAATTGATATTGAAATTGGTCAGTGACTGCCCCCAATATATATAATTAGCTGACGGAGGCCCATGTAACTACAGTCGAAGTATATTCGTCTTGAAAAAAAAACAAGTTTTGAGGGCATTTAGTCACTCTCAGCGTCCTTACCTTAGCTACTCAGAAACTAACGAAACCAATAAAATAACAAATCAACGAATACTTTTTCAATTATGTATTCATACCAACGAGTAGGTACACGGGAAGTAACAGCTGTTACTTTGCACAGTCAGCTTCTCCACGCAAGATTTTATAGAGGAAAACCACAGAGTGGAGAGCTCTACGATTGTTGTGGTTCTCGTGATTTTATTAAAATTAATCGGTAGCCAACTTCCCCGCTAGCTAAATGTTCCATATCTTTGGCGGCTCCACATATCGATCTGTGTCTTCGGTAACCGAATCTTCATCTATTTCGGCTCGACATTATCGCATTTTGAGAACGATTGGCCAGAGAAACAATTCCTAACAAATACATAGTAGATTGTAGATACAGTTGATAGATAATTATTGGACCGTATGGTTGCAATTATCAAATCGACGATGTCTAGTCATCGGGCTATGGCAGCTGTCTGAAATGTCCAGAGTTTGCCTAATTAATGGCAACCGTACCTACGAATCATCGTTCTGTGGATCTTCAAGTTTCGTCCATATGAGAGAGCTCTAAGGAAGTCTAGCAGCTTCGCTTCTGAATCTGGCAAGCTCTCGAACGGCTCCTCCGCCAATTGTACGGGTTTGTGGCTTACCCCCATGTCGGAGTTTCCGGGTTGTGTTTAATCTCTCTTTTGTGTTTTACAATCTTTTTCGGCTCGCTTATTATCACTACGTCGTGACAGACGTCGCCGTTCTCCATAAATTATAATGCCGTTATAATTTGTCCTGCAAGAATTGTAATAATGACTAGAATTATTATAGTACGTACAGCGAATGATTGGACTTTCTCAAATTTCTCGCTTATTTCGACTGAAATTGAAACAGATAAAAGTATGTTAGGATGAAGTAGAAATTGAAGAAACTCAGTCTTGTTAAAACAGACTAGTGTGGCTTTCAACCTTTTTTTTTTAATATTCAAACGATACAGGAGGGTATGTCGTTCGTTTGGGAAAGTTCGATTGCAGCTACGCCGTTAATGATACCGAAATAACCTAATCATCGCAACTGGGTGGCCAAAATGCAGTTGATAAAATAATTTTTCCCTATGCAGGTGCGCTTTTTTTTGCAGACTACCTAATTTTTAGCGCACTTCTCCAAACGGGAAGGCGCTTTTGTCCTCGCTTTGTCCGTCCGTCCGTCCGTCCGTCCGTCCGTCCGTCCCCGCATCTAGTCCTAGACGAAAAGGTTTTTGCGAAAAATTTTTACTCCATTGGGTAGCTCATGACCTTGTATCCCGAACCAAGAAAAATCTTGACGAAATAATAATAAACAATGACAATAATAACAATTTAGTGTGACGCGGCATCGCCGTTGAATGCTGCATTTCAGAAGCCGGCCTGATCTCGAAAGTTATCACATGCGAGGAAGTACCCGATCTTATCATTTTACCATAATACATATGCGGAGTTATATTTAGAGGATGATTTGAACTTTATTTTAATGAAAATTTCACATCGGTGCGAGGTGCCCATTAGTAGTTATTAATTTTTGAACATGACTCCGAAACTACGGCTCGGCCGCCAATGATTTATTCGTTGCTTGCTGGTGCTTGATATCCTTTCCTCCGAACAAAACGAAATTCAATACAGAAAATATTTCAACTCGAATGGGTAGCTCATGGCCTTGGTACGCGAATCAAGAAAAATGTTGCCGAAATAATCATGAACAATTACAAAAATAACATTTTGGTGTAGGGCGGCTTCGCCGATCAAGTGCTGGCATTCGCGGTAAGATGTAGAAAGTTGCGATATGCAGGCAACTACAATTTCTTAATGAAATACATCACTGCATGTACGGCATTATATTTAGAGAACAATTTGAACTTTCTTTTGACAAAAACCCCACTTCGATCCGACCGTTAGGTCAATTGTTATCGATTTTTGAAAACGGCCGCGAAGCCACGGCTCGGCGCATATTACACGACCCTACAAATTTAAAATCAGACGTGCCGAAATAGTAATTGAACATTTTGAAATAGCCAATACTAGGTACCTGAAGGATAATGGCACTCAAATTACGAAACATGTTCGCTCAATAACAAAAAAAAAGTAGGTAGGTATCACTAAAAATCATGTGACAAGGCTACCATTTTTTCGGTTTTTCGATAAAAAAGAAATGTTCCAATTCAAAAGTGAACCCGATATTCGTGTTCAGGAGGTCGAAATCAGTTGGAGCACATTTTTTTATATAAGTAACAGAATGACGCTTATGTGGCCGGTTTGTCTGTCTGTCTGTCTGTCTGTCTGTCTGTCTGTCTGTCTGTCTGTCTGTCTGTCCGAGTCCGTGCAGAAATTAAGACGCTGTACTCCTTCTCGAGAATTGAAACAAGAGTCTTGGAACTTTTTTCCGATTAATAGCTGATGTCTCCAAGGGTGGCCAATGGGCACTATTTTTGTTATCCATACATCGTTATCATTATTCTCAAAAAACAGAGATCTCCTGTGCACTTCGATGAAGTTGAACTTCTCCTCGGGAAATAAAGCTACAGCCGTTGAAGATTGAACTTTATCCGGTGGATAGCTTAGGTCCTCAAGGACCAAATAGGCAGGTTGGCTTTCATAATTCGGCCGCCATCTTGGCTGCCATATTGAAATTTCTTATTAGTGGAACGATTGTCATGAAACTTGAAACTCACCCTTGTCTAGTATGATCATTTTTATTTTCAAGCCAAATTTTATGATTGCCCCACCATCTTGGCCGCCATATTGAAATCTCTTATAAGTGGAAAGATTTTCATGAAACTTGAGAGTTACGCTTGTCTCGTACGATCATTCCTATTTTCAAGCTGAGTTTCATAATTCTGCTGCCATCTTGGCCGCCATATTGAAATCTCTTGTTAGTGGAACGATTTTCATGAAACTTGGAACTTACCCTTGTCTAGTACGATCATTTTGATTTTCAAGCCGAATTTCATGATTCTGTCGATATTTTGGCCGCCATATTGCAATTTTTTGCCCAAGACGGTAGAACCCTAATCACTTAATATCTTGCGTTCACTAATCCTCCAAAAAGGAAGTGCGCTACTGAGCCTCATGCCCATGAGGCATATTCGCTTGTTTTAAATAGCACCCTCTTTATATTTTTACTCACAACCACTGTGTAATTGTTTCATTACATACCATGTAAGAGGGCGGGAAATGACTCTTTACCTACTCCAGCCAACCAAGATAGAAGCTCCAGCAAAATTGGACAGCTGATCTGAAGTTATGGCAAAAAGTTGGTATTCAAATTTCAACATTTGAACGACCTAATCTTGCAAGCTGTAAACTCACATGGTTGTGAGTATAAAATAATATACATACTCTCGACGGTATATCCATCATTCCTGCTTAGGGCTAAAGCTTCCAGGTGAAGCTGAAGGCTCTCTTTGCCCTCAGCAGCACCTCAAGTTGCTCAATTTTTCTAAAAGAAATTGCGTTGGCAAACGTTGTACCCTTGATTTTAAAACTCATAAGAGTCATAAGCCAACGACATGGTTGCGGTTACAGAGTTGACGGATCCATGAGCAGAGCCTATAATTTTACTATTCAGTTTCACTTTTACACTGAACATAGATGGCGCTAGTGTCCAATCTCACCCTTCCTCACCTTGCCATTTCACGTAAGGGCTCCAGTAACCTATGCATTCTTCACTCTGGATTCCCTTCAATGCGAATAAATCTTTCGCCTTTTACTAAAGATTTCCGTGGAGGGGATCAACTCAAATGAGTCTGTAATCAATTTTTCGACTGCCTGACGAAAGTCGGGCTCCTTAAAAACCGAAACAAAAGCAATCGCTTTTCTAGGATTTTTTCATGGAATCCTTGCACTATGTACAACATTACAACATTATGTAAACTGATTCCTAGTTTATACTGCGATTCTGTAAAAAATACCATTCCATAATAGCTATTTACGATACGAGTGTTAAAAGTGACAGGTATTATTTTGTGAGCCGGGACGCTTGTGAAACGAGCATTAGCGAGTAGAGCAACCCCGCGAGCAAAATAAGACACTAACGCGTGTATCGTACAGGATTTTATCTACAATGGTCTTTGAAATGTTTGGTAAATGTCAGAATTTATTGAAAATATGACAGGAAAGCGCAGAATCATCATTTTTTCACGTCGCCCATGACGACGTGCTAAAAGTGACGGGTATTATTTAACGCTTGTAGATAAAAGCTGTTATGTAAAAAATCCTGTCGGCCATTGGCTGTTGCCTAGGTAATAACAGCGTAACAGAGCCTTTATGGAATGTTATTTTTTCGAGAATCGCACCATTAGCTATTATGTAGATGGTACTCAAGTAGTCCAGTTCCTAGTGTACTTTTCCTAGTTCAGTAGTTCTTAGCTCGTCGTTATGATGTTGATGTTAATTTTCGTTACTTTCTGGTACTCGAGCTCGTTACTATTTATAACTGTCATTCTCAGCATTCGTTACTTCGTAGTCTGTATTCGTTACTTTTGTCATAGGTAGGTACTCGGACTATTATTACAAAATTTTCAGTTTCACAAAATCAAGTTTTGATGCCATTCAGCCCATCTCAGCGAAGAAAAAGAAAAGATCGAGTACACGGAAAGTACCAGCTGTACTTTGTAACAAATTCTTTTTAGGCCTCGCAATACGGAGCAGCGAAGGCATTATATGGCCGCCTTTTTTCTTTCATCTGTCCGTTACTGTTTTTTTTTTCTGTAGCGTAGCCTGTTTCTCGGTAGCTAAATGCTAAATCTCTTTGTTTCCAACATATCTTTTTCGTTAGTCGAGTTCATCTCTTTCCTCTCGACACCAGTTGCATTTGTGGACAATGGGTCAACTGAACAATTCTTGAAAAGACATAAATATGTAGGTATTTGTTTAAATTTCGTCCACATGGGAGAGCTGTAAAAAAGTCCAGCAGCTTCGCTGATGAATCCGACAAGCTCTCGAACGACTCCTCCGCCAAATGTACGGTTTTGTGGCTTACCCTCAAATCGGAGTCTCCGGGTTTGTGTCTTATCCCCAAGTCGGAGTCTCCGGGTCTGTATCTTATCCCCAAGTCGGAGTCTCCAGCAAATATTGAACAATCTTTCATATCTTTTAGAATGGTTCACATATCGAGTTTTTTTTCCACTAATCGAATCCTTCCTTTCAATTTCGACTCGTTTAACTACACCACTAAATCGTGGATAGACGTCACCGCTCATCATATTTTACTATTTTAGCGCGTACAGCGAGTAATACTCAATTTTTTAAATTTTCTGCGCTTTTAAAATGCAGCGTACCCTATGTGGTTGTGACATCGATATTTCCAATGTTGTATCCCAGTTACAATTTTGACAAGGATTTTTCAGGGAAGATCTCATTGGATTAGGCTAGTGAAACAGGTGAAAGAATGAAGTGGAACTTGGAAAAATCCAATTTTATGCAGAAATCCTAGTAAATCCGAAAATCCGAAATGCGTAGATGCTAATAAAACTGGCTGTACGTGTTGCTTCCAATCAGTTTCAATCGCCAAATTTTATATTTCAACCACAATCATAAAAAGTAATCTTCAAAAAACGAATACCCGAGTATTGCATTTATTCGAAACATGTTCTTTTTATTTACAGGATCATTCAGCAGATACTCTTCCTTGTGGTCCCACAAGCGGCTCCACACCGGTGAGAAGAATTTCAAATGCAGCATCTGCGGCCTCGCGTTCGCCAAGGCGGCCTATTTGAAGAACCACTCGCGAATCCACACCGGCGAGAAACCTTACCGGTGCAACGTGTGCGGCATGCAGTTTTCCCAGAGTCCGCACCTGAAGAACCACGAACGGATCCATTCCGGCGAACGACCTTACGTCTGCGAAGTCTGCGAGAAATCCTTCGCTCGTCATTCCACGCTGTGGAACCACAGGCGGATTCACACGGGGGAAAAACCATACCGCTGCGACATTTGCGGGTCGTGCTTCAACCAGGCCACGCATTTGAAGAACCACGCCAAAGTGCATTCTGGCGAGAAGCCGTTCAAGTGCGACATTTGTTCAGTCGGATTTTCGGACAGGTAATCAGTATTATCTAGCTAGTCAATAAGTCACTCTAGGAATGCTAAAATGTGCGAGTCGAAAAAGGAAATATTCATAGTTAGAAAAAAACGGCACACCACAGGACGGGGCTGAACAGAAAAACAAAAATCGTTTTGGACGAGTCCGTGTGTAAAAATAAGGGAAGCGACACCGTCAGCTGGAGTGGTGGACCATTACCAGGTCACAGGCGAACCTAAAATCCCACTGCAAATCTAGGTGCACCACTAAATGAACTCAGTTCGCGCAATCAGGCTCCGCCCACAGGTCCCTCTAGTATTCCGAGTACTCTTCTATTAATTTTACGTGGGTTTTGCGAAGAAAATTGGACATGTTACAAAGTCTGCCTACCATCGAACTCAAACGCCCGACCTAGCAGGGAACTCTCAGACACGTGTTTAGGCCTTTTGGACTTCGACTGTGAGAGAAGAATCCCAGCTAGGATGCTCGATGATGCACAGATCCAGCAATTTTTGCGACAAGACATAACTTTCATATTATTCATAGTTACGTCGTGTCTTCAAACACAACGGCTTTTCTATTGTCGCATGCCTGCATCACACCTTTAATGTAACTTTTTTTCAAATTGAAGAATGGAAGAAACACCACTACATTTCCGCCAACATTTTTCATTGACTTCCTTTCCTTCAGTATCCTTCTTTGCACCTTGCACTAACGTACCATTACCATATATCATACTATTATTCTCCCGTAATGTCGTTGTGCCTTGCAGCCTTCTTATTCTCCAGGTTCTAAGTTTTAATCAGCAAAGAGCATCCGTCTAGGTATAACAATAATGAAAATAAACCTATATTTTTCCAGATTTGCACTGAAACGACACAGAAACATCCACGAAAAGTACGGCAGAACAAAACCGAATCCTCCGCCGGCATCAGCGGGTGACGACAACACGCAAACCAACGCAGTAAGCGATTCGTCGAACACGACAACTGTGACGACAGTGGCGACGGCTACGCAAGATTCTAATGAAGAGATGAAGTACGAAGAAAAGTACGTTCCGAGCGACGAGATAACTGAAGAAATCTCTGACATTTCAGAGTTGCAAGTTCAGCTGTCCTAAAAATGCGCTTTATCTTGTGTTTTTCGCAATTATTCATAACTTTCTCAAGATGGATTTATCTGCCCTGTGCTCTGAGGGTGAACTCCTAATTTCGCTTCTTTGCAGTACTATGACTCCATAAATCCATCATTTCTTTTTACAATAATTAGAAGAACTTTATTACGGTAAATTTATTACTTTTCTCTAGTATTACGCCCTCCCTTGTACATAACATGAACTTTACATAGGACCGCTGAATTTTTTACGTACCTATTGCCCATCCCCTTCCTAATATGAACTCTTGCTCCTGCTCGCTTTCTAGAATATTTACGATTTATAGTAAAAAAGAAACAAATATGAAAACAAGAAACTGAGACAGATGCAACAGTCGTGTGAGTCTGCCATAGATTTTGCGGATTATTTTTCTATTATTATTATTGTTATATTGTGACGCTTTATACAAGAATTTTGTTTTTGTTTCCTTCAGTCGTCCGCGAAAAAAGAGATACTGATTTATGAATAAATGCTCAAAGTGATTTGTTCTTTTCTTACACCTCTTTATAGTAACCTATTACTAGCCATAATGTGGTGATTGGCATTAAAAAATGCTTTGGCGTCAAGGGGTGCTTTTATGCTCTGATTTCCGTAGAAATAATAGTATATTATTATAGGAGTTTCATAAGAAATAGTATTGTCACACGACGAGCTTGTGAGGAATGTTCCAAAGGAAGGAGTGTGACAATACACACGTCTTATTAAACAAGTGTATTATACTATTTTATTCAATCCTACTGAATAATGCACGCATTATCACGCGCATACATGCCTGAATTTTTCAATAAGACTGGATAAAGCATAGTATTGTTACGAAGCTCGCGATCATCCTGGCTCTTTCTAGAGAAATCTAGATTTCCGCGTTGCATTCGGGAAGCATCGAGAGACTTCAGCGGTAGGTCACGACACGTCGAGACTTCTGGTGGAGGTGCCGTGGAAGGTACGCGTATATTCTCGACGCAGATACCAGAAAAATCCTTGTGTGCTGGAAACACCAACGATCAAACAGGAAGCATCCAGAACCTTCGATGCCACTATAAGAGAGGAACTCGACCTGGCATCAGCAGAGTTGGAATCGAGCAATCGTGGCGTTAACATCTCAAGCGACATTGTGAATTTCTAAGCGATTAATAATTCTGTGCGTTATTTAGTTGTATCGGTAGTAGCTAATAAAGTGCAGTTTGTTTACAAGTAAATCAGCGCGTTTAATTTCGAAATAGGCGAACCCGAATACCGTTACAGTATTCTACTCGCGGGTAATGTCTATTACTCATTTGGATGCTTTACGACACTCGCCAAGGCTCGTGTCGGCAAACTGCATCCACATGAGTAAGAAGCAATAATCACCCGCTTGGTGAATTTTTCTACTATTACCTTTACTATTACCTTACTTTACCTCATGGAGGTTAGAGAGAAGGAGACTGAACGACATTGGTTTCTGTCATAAAAAATGGCACTATTTTATGTCGCAAAAATTCAGTTCAAAAATTATACACTGTGTCGCTGGAATCTGGGGACGGCTCACAGGAAACTGTAATTTTGCTCAAAGGATAGAGCTCTGTAATTATTCATGGTTCAGAACTGAGGCCCGTCTCATAAAACTACAAACGGCATGACACATTAGCTGCTTTCTTTCGGTCAGGATCACGGATCATGATTCGTAAATCCCCTGACTGGATTGGTTGGATTGGTTGCACGTGACACAGCCAACCAACCCCGTGAGCGGATTTCGGGATCATGATCCGTGATCCTGACCGAAAGAAAGCGGCTATTACATACAAATGACAAATTACAAATGTATAACCTTGACGACAAATTGTTGCAACAATGGGTTACCAAGACTACACACTTGTAAATTGTCGTTTGAACTTTTATGAAACGGGCCCCCGATGATGCTTTTATGTGAACGAGGTGTAACGGAAACGATCATATATTTGTATATTTTCTAAGAAACATCGATACATAATTATATCAAAAGGAAAAGGTAATGGGGGAACCATTTAAAAATATGTACTATCAATATGGCAAGCATGTGAATCCAATTTTGCCACGAATTTTGCACGAAAACTAATACTCTGATGGGAGGGAAATTTGCATCGAATTTCTTCGTCCGTAATAAGCATTGGTCGATGTTCGGGTGCGTTTATGTCTTCGATCGTGGGTATCTGTCGATGAGCAGGTGAGGTGAAACATGGCTGTCAATGGGGCTTCGCTTGTCTGCAGGCTGTCTGAGCACGATCTTCTCAGCTCCAGTCTCATTCGTTTTCCTTATATTTGATGGAACCTCCACCTCCCTTTGGCCAAACGATTCATGCTATTTCGAAAAAGTGGTGAGAACTACATTCTCCTTCCATTTTGGAATGCTCCTCTTAATCACCTGGAAGACTGTTCCATCCGAAAGCTCTGTTGTGAAACAGATACCATTCAATGTCATCATCTCTAAAATGTAGTTCGCAACAGGGATCAGCTTTGTAAACCTTTTCTCTCGATGTCAGGGGTCTACCTTGCCTCCTGATGGCATTCCTCCATTCACAAGCCATTTCGTCCTTCAACAAGGCAAAACGTTAAACAGATACTATTATAATAAGAATAAATATATCATAGAGGAACCAAGAGAGTCGGATCGGAACCCCACGTATAATAGGTACAAAGTTTATACAGTTGAACTTACTGCGTGAGGTCGGAACATGCTCCGGCATTTTTGGCCACTTTTCCTCAACCGGGCCTTCTCATTTCTTCACATCTCATTTCAATACGAACAGTCCGGTTGGTTGAGCTTGGGCGAAATGTTCACCTTGCGGCTTGCCTCGTTAGTCTACAAGTTGGACGTCACCTTGCATCCCGAGTACTTGCGCAGTAGAGTGATCAGAAACGAAAACATCCATTCAATTGATACGAGAGGCCGTGGTCTGTGTGTAGTTCCTCGACACCGGAGTACACAGTTCCGTGGCTCCTTCTCCTACTGTGCCGCGGTCACAATGAATAGAGTCCCGTTTCATATCAAGAGCGCCTCTAGCCTCCAATCATTTCAATCCCAACTCAGGAAATTTCTTTTGAGCGACCGATCATGATACTTATTGTTTTTTTTTTCATGATATATACGTGATTTATGTTATTTTGTTTATTATATACATATTTTTTGTTATATGTTTATTGTTGTATTGTTGTGGTTGTATGGAAGAGCAGCTTCGCTGAATACCGCCAATAAAGACATTTTATTATTATTATTATTATTTCCGATGGAGCTTGTGCACCCTGGCGCACAGCAAGACACGGTGACGGAATAAAGAAGGAATTTACCTACTCCTAGTTTTGTTACTGTCATCACAAGCAAATTGAATCAGTCACTTTGACAAATAACTAATTCCAAAATTTGCCACACGAGCGCAAGCAACAGTGGACGGCTCCCGGAATTTTCACGACAAAAAAGTAGCACACATTTGAATGCCTCGTTCAGTCTCCTTACCTCTAACCTCCATGCTTTACCTTTACTTTACCTTTACTATTATCTACTTCACTCTGATAATGGGATGTTTTCCTGACAGGTTCTCAATAGACCGGAGAAGTGATGACGTCACAACATGGCAACATGGCCGGCGGTTGACATTTTCTGGAGGCCAACGTCACATGAACGTGACGTTTCTATGTTTGGTTGTGTTTGGCATGACATTTTCTGGAGGTTCACAACAAAAGTCACAAAAGTCAGTGCAAAATGGCAGTGAGCATTGCTGAAATTGCCAGCCTAAGAGACAGCCAGCGTCATACAGGCGGACTTGGTTGCAAAAAGGCCAGACATAGCCCAACTCATTGACAGAGAGCTGCGCAAAGCTGCACTCAGAACCACCAGTGCCTACAGAACGGTTCCGCATGATGCAGGGATGCAGCACGAGCGCTCTCGGGTATCCCACCCTTCGCCCTGATGCTTGCGATTAGAGGAAACAAGCCTAGGAGTGCCCACCAGCAAACCAGATAGCAGGAACAAGGCCAGAGAGCAGTTCGTCGAGCAGTGGCAACGGCAGTGGAACGCCTTGGTTCAAAGTTGGATGAAAGAAATACTGGGGAGCCTCAAAAGCCTCAGCACCAGGACAACGCGGAACACGCTCGTTTTCATTGTAACGGTCCATCAAGGCAGCGAGAAGACCTCGAAGAAAAACTGGGCAGGAGAATCGCCGTCGACAATCTCGTTCATGAGATGCTCAGAGGCAAAGAGCAATGGGCCCTCTGAGCAATGGATCGCAGTTTATAGTGTAAACCTAGTACGGTCCTGACCTTCCGGCGGTGGAGAGGATGCGCGTACAGCGGGGCGAGACGGGGGACTTGGAGCAGGCCAGCGAAGGAGAAGTACGCAGGTTGAAAAAGCTCCGGCTCTAATGTTCATAAAAGTGCACCTAATAAACGTTTCTCGCGCCACCTGAGGTTTTTATTAACAATAGTTAGCAGTTTTTAGTTTATAGCAATATAGTTTGATTTCCTCCACCTGATATAGTCCAAAATATGGATCTTTTTTTGTTGTATCCATTTCCGTTATTTACCTTCGCAAAAATTTGACAAACACATGACAAACACAAACAGAGAAACGTCAAGTGCATGCCACGTGCCGTGCATCCCACGGTCATGTCACGTTTGACGTTGGCCTCCAGAAAATGTCAACCGCCGGCCATGTTGCCGTGTTGTGACGTCACACTTCTTCGGTCTATAGGAGGAGGCCTATCATAGGAGCCAATGGGCGTCGCTGCGCTTGCGACTAAAATTAAAACTTGCGGCTAAATAAGCTGACTGAACGCACCTTTACAAGTCCATCTTCTCACCTCAAGATGTGTTTAATAGGAGGCCTCACCCAGAAATTTAATTTACTTATTAAAAAGCTATTGAGCAAGCGTTCAAATGGATTCGACGTAAAAGTAGGCGAGGTCGTGGAAAAGTAGTTCTTGAACTTGAGGATGAATTTTCATTTTCTCCACGTCCGATGACAACCAGAGGCGGGTGGCATGAAAGGGATCTTTCTGCAAGCGATTTCAAATAAGTTGAGCTGTATTGCTCGGAAGTGATTTCTTTATTACTTTGATAGATTCTATTGATATGTCATAGAGTAACCGGATGCAGAAAATAGAAGAAAAACTCTGATTTTTATTTTATTCATAGATTTTTCAACGTTTGTTGGATGACAATGTTGTTTTTAGAAACACCCTATAAATTGCGAAATATAGAAAATTTTTGTTCACAAATTGAAACTCTACGAAAAATAGTTGCGCGAAAAAGGTTTTTCACTTCCAAATTATTTCGGCGGAGAAATTCGCCAGGTCGGGGGGGAGGATAATCTGGCCAGATCACACGGAAATAAAATGCAAACATGTCTCAAATCCAAATTATATTCACATAAATTTCATTTATATACTTAAAATAAGTACACTTTGGGAACAAGAACAATTATTTATTGGACACATTCACTATAAGTCTTGGTATCGTTTCAAAGAATTATATAAAAAAAGAAAGGAATGTACCGAGGAATGTACCTAATTCGTATGCCTGGTATAACAGCAGTTTGGATAATAATTTTACAATTATGACGAGATTGACATGTGATGAGAGAATGTACATACAAAGCAATTTTTAGTAACAAATGTAATTAATCAATCATGAATAAAAAAGCCGAGGAATAAAGTATCATTTACATAGACCTTAACCGTAACAGCAACAGCAACGCTAACCTTAGTGTATAGCAGTTTGGACCTGCACATTTCATCCGTGAGGCCGAGAATACAACAAAAGCAGGTGGTCGGCGCCGAGACTGAAAACCGGCAACATGCCTTTCGTTGCGTTCTCGGCCTCACTGATGGATCGTACAGGTTCAAACTTCTACACTAAGGTTAGCGTTGCTGTTACTGTTACGGTTAAGGTCTATGTAAATGAGCCCTAAAGCTACTTTGAGAATGGGTAGGTACAGAATGATTCAAAGCCCAAGCAGAAATTTTAGCAGAAATATTTTGGAAAATAGCAAATTAGGTACCTAGGTATTTTAGTTGCATTTCCAGTGGTGGGTATAGCTATGAAAAATTATCAATCGACTGCATGTTATGTTATAACCATACATCCATATCACTTTTCGAAACATTTCGAGGTAGGACAGCCTGTTTCAAAGTGCAAAAGACAAATTGTAAGAGAAAAGAAATGATAAATTTCATGAGTTCTCGATTTGTTCGCGAGGGAGCGTCGAGTAAAGGTGCGTTCAGTCAGCTTATTCAGCCGCCAGTTTTAATTTTAGTCGCAAGCGCAGCGACGCCCATTGGCTCTTATGAACCAGCCTCCTCAGAACAGCCAATAAGCGATGCAGCGCTTACGACTAAAATAAAAACTTGCGGCTAAATAAGCTGACTGAACGCACCTTTAGAATCATCCTGTACCTACACAGAATTATCTTTGGTCGATTCTAGCTGACTTGCCGATCGACATTTTGATTGGACAATGTAGATTCTTTTTGTGGGGCTGAGGCACCCTTAAGTTCAGTATCATTAAATAGTGACTCTTAAGGTGAGGCACCCCTGCAGTTCGTAGCGCCTCCAATGCAACATCTGTGTGGTCTGTAGTCGGAGGCTTCGCTCTCCCTTTTTTGTGGGCTTGGATCTGGACGGTTATGGCGTCCTTTTTTCGGTGATTCTTCCCCGTTTGCTGGGTTAAAATGAAGGAGGTTAGGAATCACTTACTGGACAATTAAAGATTCTACGGAGTTCCAGACCATACATAGTGACATTGACCAGGTAAAAATCTACATACTCCAAACTTAAATTATTGGTTTATCCTCAACATTTTTCGGGTAGCCTACAGTTGCGTACCTACCTATCACAAATTACAATAATAAGATACCTATCGAATAATTGAAGTACTTAATGCTAATCATATTTCATAGTTCATGTTGCAAGAGACCATTATCCAAAGGAGATGCTATTAGGTTATTACCATGCCTTGACAGGGAAGAAGTAGATTAGGGCGGTGATAAAGAGTAGAACTGATCCGCCGATCAGAATCGTACATATTACTTCTTTGCAGTCCTCCTTTGGATAATGGAAACAGCTGCGGTCGGGCATCTCTGCAATTCCCCCGTCTTGTTCTTCTTCCAGTGGAATCAATATAGGATTGTTGTTTATGTCGTAGTAGTAGTTTTCGCCCATGGTGATCACCTGAAATCAGCATGAAAATGTCAGATTTTTTTTTCAAACAATAGGTACCTGAAGGCTGAAGGGTGATTTAAAATGGTGCATTAGGTAACTCAATGCATAAGCTGTGACATAAAGAATCGTTGGCATATAAGCTCCTCAGTTGTAAAAGTAGTAGAAGAATAATCATTTTAATCAGCGAGTTCATCGGGGAGTCGGAAAAAATTATTATTCTTCATCATGCATATTCTTGATACGAAAAAGTCCTGGGGGTTACCAAAAAATTGAAACAATTAAAAATGAAATGAAAATATTATAATAAAATACAAAAACTATTCTCAGTTTAGTAAGTACCTATGAACTACACTTGTGCTGGCACTATGTAGTACCGCATGATCAAAAACTTTTTTTACTTCAAGTGCTATGATTTTTTTTTGCTTTTTTCAATTATGTTGCGAGTATGTAGGCTGCATTTCTGTCTGCAACTTCAAAGTGGCATCAGCATTTTGATCACCTCCTTGGCATATTTGGCCCAAGTATATTATACAGTGACACTGACATTGGCCAATTTATTTACCGTGGGTTCCACCAAAATATTTAACCAGCTGATAGCTAACTCGAGATTTCTTTTGATGGATTTTGGCCAAATGATCAATGTAAATTCAGGTTTCATGCTAAGTAAATCACGAAAGGGTGGTATACTTGCGATAAACCATATTTTCCATAATGAATCTACCAGCATTGACCAGAAAAAAAATCCGTTTAAACTCGGTTTAGCTTAACCGCTCTTAAAATTTTTGGTGGAACCCGCGGTCAGTCGTTATGATGGCCAACCTTTTGTAAATAGAATAATAATTCCATAGCACTCTAGAGACGAAAAGTTTTCGATCATACGGTAATCCTCGGGTACCTAATAACCTACAGCACACTACTTAGCTACGCAGCTAAATTAAGGTGCGTTCAGTCAGCTTATTTAGCCGCAATTTTAATTTTAGCCGTAAGCGCTGCATCGCTTATTGGCTGTTCCGAGGAGGCTGGTTCATAAGAGCCAATGGGCGTCGCTGCGCTTGCGACTAAAATTAAAACTTGCGGCTAAATAAGCTGACTGAACGCACCTTTAGAACGTGCTCAAGCAAAACTGGTGGCGCAAAATTACTCGCAAAATTGGCAGGAAATGGATCTAAGATCTAAGGCAGCTCGGTATACAAGTTTCCTAGAATTCCTAGATTTGTAGGCAAAAAATCAATCATAGAGTCTTCCGATGATGCTGTAAGAGCACCTGTGAAGTTCTTTTTTCAAAAATCGACTTTATTTTTTTCGTTTGCTTCTGTCACTCTACTCTGGAATCCTTGCTGAAACCGCTGGTGTCGGAATTTTCCTGAAATTTGACTTGAGGGTGGACAATCAGTGCTATTCACGACAGGTAGGTACTGACGTCAGTCAGTATTGAAAACTTGACATATTAAGACAACAGACATACAGTGCGGCCTTACTGTGACAATACGCTCAATCCACCTTTCCCACGGGAGTTTCGCGCATACCTGTGAACCCAGAACTAGAGGTCTGTATTAGCCGTTTGTACTAGCGAGAGTATGCGCTCACAGGTATGCGCACAAGTGATTTCCATCATGGGAAAGGTGGATTAGTGATGACGTCAAAAGTTATGCTAGGTCAGGGCTTTGTATGAAAACAATCTCTGCTAGGTTGGCAGCACCTACTGTCAGTCCTGGTTCCTCCCCCTACACTACAGCTACTATAGTAGCTATAGGTCGCGGGAACATAACCGTCACCTTGGCACCCGCTATGGCAACGTTGCAGGCACGCCGGCACAATGAAGCCGAGAACGAAGCACCTCTTACCAGCTTCTTGCCCGCGTTTGCGCCTAATGGGGTGCCAAAGTACCGCTGTAGAGATTCGCTTGTTTTTGACATTACTCAGTTAAATCTTGAGTTTAGCACATTGATTTATATGATAAAGCGACAATTGTTCAATAAATTATCTATATATTTATTACAACTTTACAACTGAAGACAACTGTATCAACAAGTACGTACTAGTGAAAATAACATCATACCATATACCCATCTTTAGAACGCCATTTTTGTTCCCGCGACCTATACTCTACACCTTCCCACACACTCACTGCAGCTGTCAAACAAAATGTAAAACGTATTTAACCCGAGATTTAACCTGCATTTCCACCCCCGAAGGCCCTTTTGGTTACGAAACACCCTACAGGAAGGTCGTTGTACTTACCGTTGAATGGTTGATAAACAGAAATAAATCACAATACGCAAAATTCCGTTAGAAGTCACTTTGACAACTAGTGTTGCCAACTTATGTGTTTATTGTTTTCATACAAAACCTTGACCTATGCCAATTGAGCGTGTTCATAGTTACTTAACTTCATCATTCATTTCTTGCCACTGCCTCAGCGTTTTCGACTTCTTTGGCGCTTTACTTAAACTAAAAAAGAGGAACAAGAACAAGAAACTGAATGCATATTCCGCATCCACTATTTTTCATTTTAGACGCTATTCTGCTTGGATTGCCATATTGGACTAATTTCTTCCACGATTGCTCTGATGTCTATGAGTTCTATTCTATGACACAAGACTCAATAAATGGCGATAAGACGATAAAAGGCTAGACCTGAGTTCTTCGGTCACTTCTGTTGTGTCAATGTGTCGGCGAGAAAAGCGCACAAGTGCGTAATTTTTTCAAGAAAATAAACTTTTGAGCACGGGGACAGGTTCCCCCAATCTTAAAAATCTGCCACCATACGACTGCGTGAACACGTTATTCAAACATCAACATAATGCACGATCATGCACGACGACAGATGAGCAGCACCCTGTCATTATCAATTATATGCTACCTACCCTACAACAATCCTTCATCTTGTTTGCGTTTCGCAGCTCCCCTATCGGTAGTTCAAATAGCGAATACGTAGTAGATAGGAAGATAGGTAGGTACTGAATGTCCAGTTGGATTTCAATCAGAGGTTGACTGGGTATCTGACTCAATGACAGTGCTTGAACTCGCTGTCGACCGGAGAGGCTGAAACCCAACTGAGGGTGTGACTGAGGGTCAGCAGGTGCTTGTAATATATCTAGTGGGCACTGGGCCTGGGAGAGATATAATTATAATAGATAACGTGCTTCAAAATCGTCGCCTTTTTTTCTCTTATCTGAAATGAGTTCAGTAGGTACCTACTTTTCAAAACAGACCAAAGAGCTCTAAAAATGCGTATCATCTTATTCAGTGTCTGTTTGTTTTCTGAGTAGAGATGGTAGAGATACATACCTACGTACCTACAATACGTACGTGACGTAGACGTAGCACGTACTTTGGTGCCTTGGTGTAGGTCAGGTGCGTGAGGTCAGGGCACCGTTGTCATTATAAGCATATTTTCGCGAGTGACCGGGTTACCCACACCAGTAACCAGACCGGTTACTCTCCCCTCTTCCAACATGGCGATTAACTTGTCTTTTCGCGAAAGTTACAGTGGTTACAGATAAAGGCAGTTGTCACTTGTCAAAAAGAAAAATTGAGATTTGAGGGAAATATCCATAGGTACCTGGAAATATCTATTAATTCCGATAGCTTTATTAAAGCTTTACTATAGCATATATTTTACCCAGGGAGTGATCAGGCAGGGTTACTGAATGGGTAACACGGTATATCACTTTCCCTCACTTACCGATATGCGCGAAAATGGAGCGGTTACAGTTCAACGCGAACTCGCGAAAACATGGTAATTGCTACCGATTACTACATGGATGGATACAAACCCGAACTGACAGTAGTTGACGTTGGCCACACTTTTACTTTTAAACTGCACTTGATCTTCCTTGCTCGGTGTTTCGCTGAGAAAATGTTGAATTCTACCTGACAAGGCTTTTTTATACATTTTGTTATTTGACAGCCCGCAACACCGTTTACAGGTCGCGCCGGGAACATAACCGTCACCTTGGCACCCGCTATGGCAACGTTGCAAGTATGCCTGACGTAGCAACTGCGCAATGCGCATCCTTTTCGACGTTGAATTGACATAAAATGCTCGCGCAAGCGCAACAGACAGGGTGCCAAGGTACCGCTATTATAGAGATTCGTTTGTTTTTAACATTACTCAGACAAATCTTGAGTTTAGCACAATTATTTTTTTGATAAAGTGGCAATTGTTCAATAAATCATCTATATAATTTATTACAACTGAAGAAAATGGTATTCATAAGTACTAAAGTAGGTTCACTTATACCGTGATTCTAGTCGGCTGTGAGATTTTGTTTCTAAGTCTCCAAATGTGGAATATAGAAAATCCCCAAAACTTTGCAGTTGGCTGCTCTGGCCGGACCAGTTTTGAAACACATTTTTTGCGTATCTCCTTTGCAGATAGCCGGAACATTTTTGCGGGACGTGATGTCTGACGCTCTATTCCATTTTATTGGAAAATGTAACAATTTTTCGACCTGTTTTTAATTTTTGCCAATGAACAAATAAATCAAGAGAGCCTTGACACTTGACAGTTGTGAAAAATATTCCTAACCTCTCGAAGCCGGTTCAACTTTCGAAGCTTCAAATTAAAGAGTATACAATGCCCTTCGTCCAAAAAAAGGGCCCCATATGCAATCATCAACCTTTTCACCTCTTCCAGTCAAAAATACAAGCCAAACCCTAAAGAATTATGGGCGATACAAGGATCGCCGTGCAGTCTGTCATTGGCAAAAGAATTTACGTGTAAAAAGTAAATTCAACCAAATTTCAAAAAACCCAGCCGCTCAAAGCTGCGTATTGGACCAAAATTGATGTTAGTACCTTCAATTTGCAATTTGCTTTCGTTCTGGGGCTTTTCGGGACGAGTTTTTGTCGACCCCGAATGGGCCGCCGTCAAGATGACTTAGATTTGCGGCCGCCCCGTGCTCTTTTGGTGTCTACATGACGGTAACACAGCTCTGCGCCCCCCTAGTCGCACTTCCACATATGACCAGGTCAGTTTTCCAAGATTTCAACATCAATTTGATAAAAAATATAACTTCACTTCCAGAGAAGTCAGTTTCACACCAAGTGAAAAGGCGGCAAGCCTACAATGCTAAAGTGGAAAATTTGCCCAGCCAACTAGAGTCACAGTACAAGTGAACCTACTATAGTAAAAGCAACATTATACCATATTATACCCATCTTTAGCGCGCCATTTTTGTTCCCGCGACCAAATAGCTGCGGTCCTTTTATCATCTGAGGCCTTATTCTTGAAACGGAGAACAAAAATCTCATGCGGTGTTGCTATGCAAGGAAAGCTATGATTGGCCCTTGCCTAGCAACTACACATGTGAACTCTGTTCCCGGTTTCAAGAATAGGGCCCCTGAACTGAGAATTCTCACTTCAATTGCTAGTTGTGTTTCTCTCCCTCTCATGCAATTCTCACTCTTTCTCTCTCTAACTGAGGTGAGATTATCTGAGATTTCGTGTAAAAGGAATACAGCTATTGTTGACGCTTTTGGACGCAAGTAATGTCAACGTCAACTGCCCTCGCAACTGCCATTCCGTGTTCCGGGTTTGCATCGATAGGTTGCCATGGCAACAGCGCGCTGACCTACACCAACCTACGTCATCACTAATTGAGTGTATTTTTGTATTTCATTATCAAGATGTAACGAAGAAGTCCTTTTTTAAAGTCCATTGTGGTGCAAATGGCGAACAGTCGAACACCTTCGCATTGAAGGTGAATGCAAAGCACATACTTAAATAGCTATACCGCGCAAGAGAGACGTCCGACACCTGTAATTATGGGCGCCGCCATCTTGATGGTTATTTAGGGACTTTCGGTGGTGTGGACTGGCACCACTTCGCTAGTTGGCCACTTGACTAAGCACGACATTATTTTGCTTCTCCCTCAAAGTACGTGAAATCAACACTAATAACATCAAGTGGGAATCAACAGGTGAAGAAAAGGTGTGCGATCATTCCAGCATCCAAAAGTTCGGTTAACTACGTGATGTTTATTTACACTGTCAAAAAGCTGTCACTTGACGTTTCGTTTACTCAGAGTACAGTGACTCCCAACCATCCAACTCGATGTGAGTATTTCGTAATTTCAAGAAAACTAAATACACTTACGTGATGGTACTTGAGAAAACTGGATCGCTATTGTAAAATTGCAGAAGGTTTGATCAGTTTCACGGCCCTTAGGATATTTTGTGGTAGCTATATAGCTCGGTATTTTGAGATACACTGGAAATTAACCATCAAGATGGCGTCATTCTCTAACTCCTTCTGTTACGCGGCGCGACAGAATGCGCAATAGGTTCATGAGCGGTATAGCTATTTAAGTATGTGATGCAAAGGTGTGTGGTGTGTGCCATTTGCACCACAAATGGACTTAAAAAAAGGAATGTAACAACAGGCGAAAATTTTGGCGGGTACGGTCCCTTGACATGCCTACTGACTGCTATATACTGTCAGCTGTCACAACTGTCAGTAACTCAGTACTGTCACATCCCAAGTCAACTGTCAAGGCGTCAGCGGCGGTCGGCGGTTTGAAAGTAAACTAAACGAGGCGAAAAACGTCCCCCCGTGTGTTTCTGTTAAGTATCACCCGTTTAACTCCGTCAATCTCATCAAATCTCATTTGTCACATTTGTGTTAAAAATTCAGTTGCTGTCTAACGCTCTGTAGGCAGGAATTATTGACGAGAAAAGATTGACGATTTCATTTCTAGATACATAAGTTATACATATACCTACCGCCAGGGCCGGCAACAATAGTGGTGCTGACGTGCTCGAGCCCCACACGTAATCCAAAGAGGTGGTGCCGAGCACCACATGTTAAAAATGCAAAAATTGAAATTAGCGCCATAGCACTCCAATTTACCAATTTCGAGAATTTTTGTTTTATTTCAAAGTTTTATTTATGTATTATTACCCCTATATTATACAGGTGTCCCAGAATAAAGTAGCCAACGGCCTATGGAAGTCCAGAAGACACTAAATGACCTCATATAATTTTTTTGCGAAAGGCTGAAATTCGCCAGAGACTTGTTTAGAATGGTTCCCCACTTATTGGCATAATTTTACTTTATTCCAACCAATAGTAAAACAAATAAAAATTGAAATAAAAAAAGAATAGAAAAAATTCGAATGCCAAAAAAAATATCTAGGGGCCTCTAATCTCTTCCGGGCTATCTCCCATATGCGTTTGGCTACTTTATTTTGGGACAGCCTGTACCTATAGTATATTTTATTCAAATATGACGTGTGCCTGATTTTTTTTTTCAAGTTCAGACTTCTAAACCTCAAAAAAAAATCGCCTGCCACGCTGATACCCCTCTCCCCCAGTCCTTTTTCTGAAATATTCAATACTCAGCACCACACGTTCAAATCCAAAGTTGCCGGCCCTGCCTACCGCTGAACCGTTGAGTAAATTAATTATGTACCAAGATACGCCATGGGCCATGGTAACCTTCCGGGTTTGGCTGGTAGATGATAATTGATGCCACAGTGCCACAGTACAAACAAGCATGATTGAAATAATTTGAAAATGTAGAAAGAGGGAAAGGAAAGAGGAAAGAGGCGTCATGGCAACCTTTTGTCCTAGACCGGTAGATGACGCCACGGTAACACGGTACACGGGGTACACACAACTTCCGAAATCGCAGAAAGCGAATGAAATGAATACCTTGCCATTGTCAAAAACATCATCAATGTCACCGATGGTGGCTCCCAAAACTTTTCACTCAGCCGGTTGTACATAACCTAATACCATGGCGACCATTCACAGGTTACAGATTTGGGATTATGGCCTGAATATCGCCCGACGACAGCAGGAAGCCTATTCGCCTATTCGTTGATTTTGTTCACATCGTACCTACCCGAATTCCGAATGATTAGGTATATTATTTTGACATCCGCCATCCGCGTTGGTTCTGTGTCTGTGAGTCGGGATAGAAAAGCGAGTAGAAAAGTGAGCTGTGCAAATTCGAATTTTGTGATTTTAGTGTTGTGAAGCGTGATCCCTGGTTGTGAATGCTGTGATTGTCATTATCGCTGTGGGCTGTGGCACTGTACCTCAATGACCAATAATCCAGGTACTGTCAAGACTGCCAAGGGTGTCAAAACAGGACTTGAGACCGAGGAAGAGTCAAGCCACCCGTTCAGAACATCAAAAAAATAGTGATCAAGGAAAAGGAGTAAGATTTAGCCGATAATACGTTACTTTTTCAATTATAGTTACCTACCTAAACAAACCTGTTAACCATACCTATCAGTAGACCAAATTATGGGAAGGTGTCTTTCATCCAAGATGATCCCGGAAGGTCGGATCGAAGCAGTACCTATACCACGGTATTATCACGTATTATGGAGTCTTTTATGGAGCCCACAAAAATAACATAAAAATTCTTTGACTTTCATTTTCGAAGTTATGATTGGTGGCAGAATCATGAATAAAAAAATCTGTTGTGGGGCGACACAAAACTTTCCCGGCGGTATCCAGGGACGTCAGTAATGATTTTGATCTAAGCGTCCCTTCGGGAAAGTGGGATTCAATTGAGAAGTTGATTGAAAAAGTCTAGTGAGTTGAGCGTTTGGCGAGCATCCTGCATCCATTGTCGGGCCGACAGAACAAGTGACAGGCTCTTGGATTTTCACGGTGATGAAATATTTCGAAAAGTAGGACTAGGAAGCTAACTGTTGTGATATCTCAAGAATGCAATGCTATTTTGTTCCTACTTTAGACATGATGATGAAATTACACCAAACTTGACTGAGAAATTTCTGCATCTGTGTGTCAAATTTCAACTCTATATCTTCAACTTAGAGCTTGGGCAGACAAGCCCAGACCCAATGTGCCATCTGAGGGCTTCCAAACTAAATCATCTACCCAAAGTCTAATCAGGTCATTCCAGGCTGAACTTCTGCTTTCGTACCTGATTTCGATTTGATCGGATCAACAATTCGGTAGTTATCATGGCAGAACCGTTTAATTTGAGCGATCGCATTATGAACTAGGTACAAGGTGATGATATAATTCAAATGGTAGAACTAGAGGTAGTTAACTGTTGTGATATCTCAAGAATGCAATGCTAGTTCCACACAAGGGGGTTTACGCAGCCCCAAACAACACTTGAAGACACAATCAATCGGGGCGCACTGTTGCCTTTAATGATGCAACCTAAATTATTGTTTGAAAAATAACTGGTGAAAATCAGTCGCGGATTGAAAACCCGGGGCAGAGTTCTAATTAATTGCAATTCAGGGCCCCCAAGTGGTGACCTGTGAAATGAGACTTCGAGTCCATCAAGAAGTTAGGTCCGAACCACACCTGAAGGCACGATAGTTCCGAAAACTAAAAAAAAAGAGGGGGGCTCAGTGGGGCTTCAAGAGGCACCCGTAGACACCAGAAGCCTGAAGGGCCTCAACGAACCCAAGAAGACACAAGGCCGCAGTTTTGGCCTGAAACGGCAAAATCTGATAGACACAGATGGGGGCCCCATCAGGGCCTTGAACGGCAGACACCATGGGGATGGGGCCCTGGTACCGAATCAAATAAAGGAACTACACACATTACAGTTTGTACATATACGTCAATGGAATGGGCATACTGAAGTTGCTAAAGCTACAGAAAACACAAGGGGGTTTACGGAGCCGCAAACAACACAAAGGATCGGTTCGCACTGTTGCCTCAAATGATGCAAGAAGATACAAAAGAAAACACCGAGAACCTGCCAAGAACAGCGTTCATGTTGTCACTTTGACTGTGCTTTGACATTGATACGATTCGTAACAAAAACGTAGTTACCTACCGGTTTGGTTGCTATGTTGCTAAAAAAATTAAATAGGCCAAAAATCAAGGAACAGGCAAGCGAGGCTGGAATCGGCTAGGAAAATTTTGAAAAATCCATAGCGCTTGTCCGGAAAACGGTGGGAAACTCCAACTTCAGCATTAGTTTGATTCTTTGGTAATGTTGCTTCCTGCCGGGTTTGGTTCACATCTGTCCTATAGATTTTGAATAATTAAATGGCAAAGTTCCAGACTTTGATATTTTTTATAATTTGACAGGTAACAGGTAGGAAAATACTTTCAACTGTTCTGAATACAGTTCTTCAAGGGCTTTCAAATGACATATCGCCAGTCAAGTTCCGTGAGATGTAGCTTCTGTCATTTGCTGATAGTGACACTTCTGTTTGACAGATGACAGCCAAAAACTAATCCGGTCATTCCAGGGCGAAACCATGTCTGCATATCAAATTTCAAATCGATCGGATAAACGGTTCGGCAGTTATCGTGGAAGATCACACACACACACACACACACATATACACACACACCCACAGACAGACATCATTCTGGAAATGGTCGTAATCGACTTGGGGGATCTCAAAATGGATATATCCGGTGAAATCTCAAAACTTTTTTTCTGCACCATTACAATACTTTCCCTTCATGTTGGTGGGGCCGGGAAAGTAAAAAAACTGGGTCGAGAAGAAAAGTTTCTCACTCACACTATAATGGGGAACTATAGGCAAAACGGATTGTAGAGGGCGACGTGTTCTATGCACCCATATTGACACTCTTGACAGTTATCGTACATAACCTCCCTCAAAGAAATGTACGGAAAGGGGAAAAGTGCTAATGCTCAAAGAAGAGTCGAGGCGGAGAGGAGCCCCACTGAGAGGAAAAGAAAGAGCTGGTGCAAGGTGCAGCCTGGTACATAACACGGCACTACCTTTTTTTTTCACCGCTATTTTTCGCTTGTCGACTTTTAGACTTTTCTCTGCTTTTTAACTCACGAAGTGACGCAAACCGCTGGTTATATGCTGAGTGCTGACAAATGAAAATGAAATTACACTTCCAAAGTTGAGGTTATGTACGCTTAAAATGACACTAATGATTGCTAGGGTGCATGGAACACAAGCGCCATTACTTCAGGCGATTGCCACTATAGTTCCCCATTATAGAAAAAGAAACACATCCAGTTTGTTAGTGGGCATTGATGACATGGCCCGGACAAAGTAGTCGAAATTTTCATCGGTTTTCAAAACTGAATATCTTGGGACTGCGTCGGACGATTTTGGATCTTTTTAAAGTGGTAGATGGCTAGATCCTTTGGTTATCAGATTTAAATTTTGCGGAGTAACGTGAAACCAAATAAAGTTTCTACAGGGTGACAAATGAAGCAAGCGGTGATAGCCGGTGGTACAGGTGATGGCAAGCCAAACCATTCGCGCTGCCCTGTGTGGGTTTGAATCCTACTTCATCCATGGATATTTTGTGCTGTCCCCGAGGTTGCATGGTAGAGCAGCTTATAGCTGAATACCGCCTCGTAAAATAAGACAATTAAAAATTAAATTAAATGTAGCAAGCACAAAATTGCTGACAATGGGGTACTTGCACAACTTTTTTTATTGGCTTAATGGATAGTCTGGTGAAAAATAATGTACCCGTATTTTTTCTTTTTCCTAAATTCCCAAAACTGCGACCGTGATGCGTGTTTTAAAAATATATTTGTGACGTCTCAAATATACAAAAAACTAAACAAACAGCATTGTTGGATTGAAAACTCAGAAAACTGTTAGAGTGGCATAACCATATTTCAAAAATACAGACATGAAAATCCCACTGAAGTTTCCCAACTGTTACCAACCATTAAAAAAAAATCAAAACAATGTTTTTTTGGTAACCAATGAATATTTTTTCCAGAAATTTTCAGGAATTACTCTTTATTACTTTTGTTGATGATTGGAAGTATTTATAGTCAAATCTATTTCATTGGCAAGTACCCAAATCGGATAACATTTTTTCCCTCGATCAGGTTGACTCACACCGGATCAGTTGGAACTTTCGTTTTTACGGGACAAGTGAGAAGGTAAGTACCTATATCATCGCTGAAATGGCAATCTTTTGGTTTTCACATTTTTTTAATTTTGAAGTCTACAATTTTGTGTTTGTAAAATCATTTGAGCAGATTTCAGGACAAATTACAAAGCAGATGCAGAGCTATTGTTTTCAATATTTCGTGGGACCTCCTCTGTAGCTCGCAGGAGAGCCGCAACCATTCTAGGCACCTCCTCCACGAGGTTTTGCAAAAAATTCTGAGGGATAGCCTTCCATTAATTCACCAAATCATCCACTATTTCAATTTGTCCTTCTCTTTCTTTCAACTTTTTTTTCATTCTACTCCATACATGCTCTATCACATTCATGTCTGGAGACAAGGGCAGCTAGTTACATACGTGCGCAATGTGGTCTGGCATTTTCATCGACCAGAATGAAATCATCACCGAAATTTTCCGCTTAGGAGATCACATCTCAATATATCTTTGATACTCAAAGCCCGGTACGTCTCACCTAGAATTCTTAATATTCAATATCTCTTGATATATTATATTTAGCTCTTAATATCACCAATTCACACTTCCCTGTTCCCACTCCAAACTTTCCAAAAAGACCTGAATGATGGATTTCTGTCAAGGAATAAACTCAGACGGATTGATTCCGCAACGCCTCATTTTACCAATTGAACTCCGTCCTTACGTAAGAAAATCAAATTTTTGAAACAAACTTCAATGCAAGACTTTTTATTGAAAAAAACTAAGCCACAAAATGCTCCTGGCGATGGTAGTAGTAGATCGGACGATCCCCGAGGATATCCCTATTACAACTTTTGTGAGAACTGTTATTGTTGGTATCTAGTAGTGCCATATCTCTAGCTAATTTTAACAATAAAAAGTTTTTTGACTGAAACGGGCGATGACGAGGGTGATGATGGTTAAATTTTCAGCAATTTTGCACTGCTTCATTTTTATTTTTCGTTCTGTAGGAACTTTGTGTGGCTTATTGCTATTCCGCAAAATTGAAATCTGATAACCAAAAGGTTTGGCATTCTGGATTCTGGTCATCGACCACTTCAAACAGATCTAAAATCGTCGAACGGAGTTCCGAGATATGCAGTTTTGAAAACCGATGCAAATTTCGATTTTGACACTTATTTTGTTGATCAGTGTAGAATTAGGAAATATCAACAGGGTCAGCGTCCGTTCTTGTCATTGCCCGGTCATTGCTGACAATGACCTACAATGAGGTACTTACCCATTTTTTTTTTAATATGGCTTAATCGATAGTATGGGTGAAAATATTGCACGCGTATTTTTTCTTTTTCTCAAATTCCCAAAATTGCGGCCGTAGTGCCTGTTTTAAAAATATATTTGTGACGTCACAAATATACTAAAAACTGAACAAACAGCACTGTTGGGTTGAAAGCTCAAAAAACTGGTAGAGTGGCATCACAATATTTAAAAAATACAGACATAAAAATTTGAGTGAAGTTTCCGTACTGTTACCAACCCTTTGAAAAAAAAATCGGAAAAAATAATTTTTTTCACCAATGGATATAGTTTCCGAAAATTTTCAGGAAATATTATTCATCACTCTTGTCGATGACTGAAAGTATTTCCAGTCAAATCCGTTTCATTGGCAAGTACCCCATTCAAGTCATTGACCGGATTGTCACTATGTCCGTATAACATTTAAAAAAAGTCAAAATTAGTTACCTACCTGGGTACCTACCTAAAAAGTGTTTTGCAGTGTATCACCAAAATTGAGTCTACCTACGTGACTATTGTGAGAAGTGTAAATGAAGTTGCCTATAAACACCATCATGCACACATTAATACCATCATTCGGCACATTCCACAACCAAAGCTAACTAAATCGAAATTCCCAATCCGTTAAAGTTGTAAAAAAGACACAAACTTACAAGGAAAAGTATTCGCGTTGGTCACCATTTTCTCTGCTGGCTCGTTTTTCTGTGAAAATAGACCTTTCCCTGAATTTCCGTTTTTTGAATTCCGTGTTAAAGTAGGTAGGTAGGGGTAGTACCTATAGGTATTGTGCGATCATATTATTTCCAACATAACCTTACCTCACTGCCGATGCCGGCTTTACAGCGTTGAACTTCTGGTACTCAATTGAGTAGGATATTGTGCCAATTCGGGATATTTTCAGAATGTGCAGAATCAATTTCTGGTCCAAATGCGCTCTCAGACTTTTTGGATATTTGGATGAGTCACTGAAGGAGGGGAACACGGATGCGCCCGCGTCGTTGTTGTCTATTCGTAAAACTGGCACCTTCGGAGATCACCGAAATACTGTTACCTACTGAAATCGAATGCGAAACGAAAGAGTGAAATTGAACGAAGAAATGACGAGATCAGCGGAGGAGGGGAAGTGTGCCCGACTGCCGATGCCGGCCGGCTGTCTCGGGCCATTGCATCCGCACCGGAACGTTTCTACCTCCTGTCTTGTGGAATTCCAATCGTGGTTCGGCAAAAATGTATGAAATTCTGTCATTTTGTTGACATTTTTTTCCAGTTTTTTTTACAAAAAATATTCAGCAAAATGTTTACGGAATTGGGAGTATGTGTTGTGACCTAAGAGCTCGAATTTTATCGAAAATGAAATAAAAATGCATCGTGTAGATACGCATTATCTCAAGGCCAACTTTTTTACTCATTTCAGAGCTCTTATATTACCTCTTATCAAAAATGAAAATAGGTGCAATTTTTTTATATATATTTTTTTTGATTTTTAGAAAAGTGACATAAGCTTCTCATCGTAATTTGTCAAAGAGAAATGTCACTGTCAAAAAGTGGCAGAAGGTTTTTCATACAACGAATTTGACGTGCAATTCGCGATTTTATAACTACCGATGGGGGCGCTGTAAACAAGATGGAGGATTGTAAGTTTTTCTGTCACCTGTCATCATGCGTTGTATAACGGTTGTATTTGTGGTATTTGGGTTAATCAATTATTTATCGCTATTTAACAAAAGTTCATTTTATTGAATAACTCGATCACCTATACGAGTATTTTGGCAAATCGCGCGATTGTCAATGGCTATCTGACAGAAGCGACAGAACAGAAATGACGTAAAAACTCACAAACTAGGTTCGCCATTTCAGCCGCCAGAGGTCGTCTAGATTTTTGAAATCGCGAATAGGCGAGGCAATAGGTCATTTTCAAGCCGTTCCTTCGCAACTGTCACATGTCACATGTCAGACTAAAATTGTGTGCTTATACGAGGATGTATCTACGTACGGTACATAGTCGTAATAACTCCCTATTCTTATTATGGCAGCAGCGACGGTAGAAAAAAAGCAAGAGCACCTCACGGCTCTGAAGAAATTAGCTCTTTGCATAATTTATCCCTAATGCTTGAAGGTCACCAACAAAACGACCATCTTCTGTTTCCAGCGCCGGCCTAAAGCAGCTTCGCATGAATTCGGCAAGCGCTCGAGCGGCTCCTCCGCCAATTGTACGGGTTCGTGGCTTATTCCCGAGTCGGGGTCTCCGGGTTGGTGGCTTATACCCGAATTGGAGTTTCCATCAAATACCGGAACAATATTGTTTATCCCCATTAGTTTCTGCAGTGCACTTAGCGACTTAACTTAATCTTGAAGAGCTGTTGAAAAACAAAATGCTAGACGCATCTTACGCGCTTGATGAAAATTTATCTGCGGTATTTTCACGTGTGGTTCCACAATCATGCAAACTCTTGAAAAATTGTTAGAGGACATTCCAACCTCTTTTTTCTAGTGATGTTATCTGTAATACCGATTGGGAATATTGAAAAAACTGCTGTTGAACTAACTGAGCAATAACAATTGCTCACTTCTTTGCCTAGCAATCCTGGCATCCTCAATCAATTTTAGTCTATGATTTTAGTGTTTTTTCACTAAGTGCAAGGTTCATGTCACTAACCTCCGGACTATTTGTGAAGGGTGCAATTGTGAAACTTAGACACTTCAACCAATTCTTTTTACATTCAAAATAATGCATCTTCAAGAAAATGCGCTATAGTTAGACTCATTCACTTGTTTAATTTTTCGACTTCATTTTTGATGGGGGATCATCTTTCAAAGTTTGTAACAAAAAACCAGTACCTAACACTCTGTATATTTGATATTATTTATATACATAATATTTTTACATAAGAAAATAAATTCAGAATCGCAAACTGAAACTTTTATTATTGTCAAAAGTCATAATAATCATTATCATAAGTAGGTATATCCTTTAATTATCTTAGTTCAGATTTCCAGAGACCATCATTCAAAACAAACGCGGAGCATTGCTCTTGCAAAAGCCCCAATAGTGCTGACAGCCCTGGCGAGACCTCCAAATCCAAAACATGCTAGACCAGCACGGAAAGTGGCACGGCAATCCCACCGAAAGGTTATGGAACCGTCGGTAATGGAACAGTGAAAATTCGAGATGTGGTTTTGGTTCATGTCCATCAGTTGGTTGTTTGTCTCATCATCATCATCATCATCAGAATGTGTTTCCTCAGTTATTGGGATCATAGTATCCGGTTTATCGTTTCGGGGTTCATAGAATCCTATGGCCATGGTATCTGGAACAATAAGATTTTGTTTTAGTATTTTTTCAATCATCACTTATTGTCACAAAAAAATATTCATGAGTACCTCATACTCCATAACATGCTTATCAAGTGAAAAGTACTCTCTATTATTATTATTGTCATCAGTATACTCGTTTTCAATACTTCACTCCTCCCATGAGTCATATGACTCATAGGTAGGTACCCAATCGAAGTATCTCAGGTTAGGTACTATCACAAAATTTCAGACGTTTTTTATTTCAAGGGAAAACTTCATTAAATAACAAAAAGTGCTCCCTGTAACCGGTAAGCATGGAGGTTCCTGTAAGTATGTAGGTATATAAACTTCAGTTCCACGGCTTTTTTCATCAGGGTGAGAGTGAGCTATGGAGAAAATATGTTGTGTTGGTACTTTTGGTACGAATAATATGACTAGGGCACATGGTCATGGACCTCTACTACCAGTAGATAGAATATGTATGTTCTGCTTCACTTTAGGCACGGGTGGGGATAGGCACCGTGGGTGGAGCCAAAATGAGGTGGAGCTTCAGACAATGGTGGGGTGGAGCATCAAGCAATGGCGGCCGCGGAGCCTAAAATCTGGGTGGTAACCTATCCATAGCCCCGCCCCCTAAGCCAATCCCCAGCATGTTCCGAATGCAAGCTCCTCCTCCTTGGTACCTGATTGGTCTGTGAGGTGTGACTGTCGGCCATTGTGAAAAATGTCCTGTGCTGCGATTGGTTGTCGTCCATTGTTGAAGAACTGGCGGCCATTGTATAAAATTTCCTGTGTTGCGATTGGTTGTTGTAAATTGTTCGTCATCTTGTCTTCTGATTGGTCAGAGAGGTGTGACAGGCTTGATCGTAGATAATTGTCTGTGCTGCGATTGGCTGGTGGTAATTGTTTAAGAAAAACTCCTGTGTTGTGATTGGTCCTATCGTTCTCTCTCACTCTCACTCACTCGTTTCTCTTTCTCTCTCTATCTCTTTCTCTCTCTCTCTCTCTCTTGCTCTCTCTGGACTCTCTTCCTCTCTTTTGGAGCTCTGATGCTGGCGCCCCCTGGCGTTCAGGCGGCGGCCGTGGCCCCGGCGGAGGCATAGGCTCTGGTTGTTTTCGAGCGTAATATAAATGATTTGTTGAACGAGAATTTTACTCAGTTTGATTAATTGCACGAGTCATAATGGATCTAAGTGACTTCTTGAAGACATATGGCGATAGAATTTTTGATGAGCATAAAGACTTATTGATGGATATCATAAGTGACAGAGAACAAAGTAATTACGGAAAGAAGACTCTTTCACGATATGGAGAACATTACACAATTTGTCCCTGGTCATCTAACGAAGAATCAGTTTGCGGTCCCGACAAATGCAGTTGTCGCTCAAGAAAAAAAAAAGAGAGAAGAGCCTCTTTTGTAATAGCTTTGTATTTACGAATGTTCAAACCGTTATCACCTGCCGCCAAACGTCCTTTGAGATGGGTTCCAGGACCACAATAATGATATCCAGGGAGATGTAATTCAAATGGTAATTTGTTAATAGCAGAGTTGAGTAAACTGCTTCCTTGGATAGTCGAATACGAACTAGTCGGACGTACGCGATAATCAATCATTATATATGATGTTATCTATTGGATTGTAATCCATGAACTGGTTTTTTCTTTAAATATATAAACTTATATACAAATCATTCAGTAGCTAAGATGCGGTTCGTTCGTCAACATGAACAACTCGAGGTTAAGAATTTTGATCATGATCAAGAGAAACAATTATATTTCAAACATGGTAGATTATTACCAAACAGTATACGAGCGTTATTCGTGGGACCTTCTAATTGCGGAAAAACAAATGCTCTTATATCTTTACTAGTACAACCTAACGGTTTGAGATTTGAAAATGTTTACGTTTATTCTAAAACTCTAGAACAACCTAAATATGCAACACTAGAAATGATACTCGATGGAATAAAAGGGTTGGGATATCACAAATTTTTGGAAAATAGTTCCGTAATATCGCCTGATGAAGCTAAACGTAATTCTATTTTTGAGTTTGATGATATTGCTTGCGAGAAACAAAACTATATGCGAATGTATTTTTCAATGGGCCGTCATAAGCATATTGATAGTTTTTATTTAGGGCAATCTTACTCCAGAATTCCAAAACAGTTGATACGAGATAATGCAAATTTTCTTGTTGTTTTTAAGCAGGATTTAACTAATTTAAAACATATTTTCGAAGATCACGTCGGTACAGATATGACTTTTGATGAATTTCAAGAATTAGGTTCTGAGTGTTGGAAGGATGAATATGGGTTTTTAACTATAAATAAAGATTGTTCGATGGATAAAAGACGATATCGGAAAGGCTTCGATATCTTTATTATGATATAAATAGCAGAAGCTCACTATAACATTCTAATTTCGTCTCTCATTACAAAACTGCAAGGATCAAAGTGTTGGAAAGGTGTTAGTGCTGATCAAGAGCTGTTCAAGCTGTAGAAACCGTTGAAGCTGTTGAAACCGTTGAAGCTGTTGAAGCTGTTCAAGCTGTTCAAGCTGTTCAAGCTGTTCAAGCTGTTCAAGATTGTGAAAAAAGAAGCTGTTTTAGGCTGCTGAAACCTGTTCGAGTTGTTGAGGAAGCCGATCAAGCTGTTCAAACTAAGAAAATAGCTGATCAAGCTGTTCAAAACTAAGAAAAAATAGCTGTTCGGAGTGTGATAGTGTGTTTCTCATAAATGAATAGGAAAATTAATAGAAAAATAGTCAAGGATCTCATTAAAACACGTAATATAATTCGAAAAAAATATGAATCACTAAAAGCTGGTAGATTCGATGAATCAACACACTTCACTCGTATCTTTGAACCTATCACAACCTCAATAGAAAAATTATCAACCAGCCAGAACCCAACAAATTCCTCCCCCGTATCTCCTTTTTCTTTGAAAAAGAAAAGAAAGAAAAAAAAGAAATTCAATGATAACTCGGAAATTTTTACTCCCTCAAATAATGATGAAACATATGAAAGTAGCAGTCATAATAACACACCTTTTCGTGAATTATCACATTCGAAAAAGAGATTACTTGAATCAACACCTAACCAGGAGTTGAATTTTGATGAGCAGCTAACTGATGTCTCTTTAGATGATGTACGACAACAGACTCAAACAATTTCACAACTGAATGCGTTACATCCTACAAATAGTTTCATGCAATCACTAAAGTTCGATGTATCTGACTTAGATCACAAATATGGTCCTTACTTTGATTCTACTACTGGAGGTTGGAAAATTGGGAGCTCTCCCTTCACAATCACAAATACGAATATTTTCATAAATGATAAAGTCTACACTTCAACTCCAGGATTAATCAATTTACTATTTTTAAAGAAACCCAAATTAGACTCTAGTACTGCAAGCGATATTTCAATTTATTTAGAGATCGTTCGTATGAGTAATTTGCTCCATCGTAACTTTGATAAAGCACAACAGCTAGCTGGAAATAAAAGTACAAAGTATAAATTTCTCAAAAAACTTTATAATGAACATTCGCATGAAGGATCAGGAATGCTACAGATGCAGCTGACAACAAAAAAGCCCAATTATATCTACTGGGATAATCCCAACGAGTTGGTCAATAGGCTTCGACTTTTATTGGCCTCCAAACAAGCAGGTCATACTAATCATAATAATGAAATTATCTCAATATTAGAAGAATTGAGAGAAGCAAATATTATCATATAATTGTTATATAAGAAATTGTATATCTTTTTTATTTCATTGTTGCGATGGTTCTTGATAAATTCGGACGTTCTTCTGATCCTCCTCTACGTTACGCGCCTTCGCGGTTTGCTTCTCATTTTCTCGGTTTCACTATAACTGATGATGGAAACTATGATTTTCAACAAAAGCGCATGTGCAATTTGAAAAATCCCAAGCATTTTGCTGATGCTGCAACTAAATCTTACGTCGATGAAAAATCTCATCAAATAATCCTTATTCAAAACGAGATTCACAAGAAAATTGCAAGTTTAAGTGATACAATAAACAAACTGCAAAATCATGTTAATGAGATGGATAAAATGCTTACATCAGAACAGTTTAAAAAAAGTGTCATCATAGCTTCAGCACAAAAACAGGAACCTCGAGCGAAACAACTTCAGTTATTGAATCATCCTAGATCAAACAAAAACGTCAGTGTAAATATATCTACTAGTTCGCAAACACAAGAGGTGCATCCCTCGGGACAGCAACATCTCTCAACAACTTCAGTTAATAAAAACGAAAATAAAAGAATGCGAATACATTAATGTATTTTGCCTGGTAACAATTTCAATACAACTTTTCGATACTTCATTAACTATGAGTAAACAACAGTTGGTGAATGAATTACATAAACCTGCACGACGGAACTTTCAACGTCGCTCTGTTATTTTGAAAGGAATCAATGATCTCTGGCAAGCAGATCTTGTAGAAATGGGGGATTATTCGGCTGATAATAAGGGATATCGATTTTTATTAACAGTTATAGATGCTTTCTCAAAACTCGCTTGGGCTTTACCATTGAAAACTAAAACAGGCGTTGAAGTAACTAAAGCTATGGATTCTATTTTGAAAAAACGTTCTCCTAGAAATTTGCAAACCGATCACGGTGAAGAGTTTTATAATACCTACTTTCAAAATCTAATGAAAAAATATAATATCAATCATTATTCAACCTTCAGCACATTGAAAGCCTCGATCGTAGAAAGATTCAATAGAACATTGAAGGGTTGGATGTGGAAACAATTCAGTCTGAACGGATCTTACAAGTGGATTGATAATATCCAACATTTAGTTGACGCTTATAATAACAAAGTTCATAGAACAATCAAAATGCGTCCCAACGATGTTAACAAAAGCAATGAGTCTGATTTATTACGAACGGTTTACAGCAAAATCAAAACATTCCCTCTAGCAAAATTCAGGATCGGAGATGCTGTACGCATTAGTAAGCATAAGCATTTATTTGCAAAAGGATATACTCCAAATTGAACTACTGAAATTTTCAAAATTGTTAAAATCAACATAACTAATCCTGTTACATATATCCTTGAAGATTATCAAAAGAATCCAATCAAAGGCAGTTTTTATGAACATGAATTATTGAAAACTAAACATCCCAACATTTATTTAGTCAGGAAAATATTGAAAGAGAAAGGTAATAAGGTATATGTAGAATGATTAGGCTTTCCGAAAGAACATAATTCGTGGATTGATAAGACCGATATCAAGTAGCATATAAGCTCATCAAGAGCTAATCGCACCCATTTCATTATAATAATTCGAATCATAATACCATAGTAAGAACGTTAGAGTAACATTTATAACGGGATAACTGTCAATTGAAATCAGATAACAATCAGAAAACGTCACTGATAATCGAATTTCTACTATAAAAGATCACGTTCAGTCACATGAACATCAGAATAAACCCAAGCTGTTAGCTTGCTCTTTCTACTATCACATAGACTATCAGTTTGCAAAAATGTATTTCTCCTTTTTCTTTCTTCTGTCATCGATTCTTACATTTATTATAACTAGTTCCAATCCTATTCCAATTCAACTAGACAGTTCAGATACAACAGTTCGAAGAAAATTTCTCATAACATTGGCAACGAACGATACAATTCAGATCAATCTTACATTCAAACTACTAACGCCGAGTAAACCGTTACCTCTATTCAATACTACGATAGAATCGAAAAACTCGAGTGATTCCGAAAGCAGTTCAGAACCAGTGACACTCTCAACCAGCACAACACCACCGACATTGGCTACATCAACAACCCAATCTTCGGATCTTGTAATGGAAACAGAAATCTCCACAACAAAAGAAGAAGAAGGTAACGAGACATACATCGATGTGGGGTATACATCAGCTCCACAAAATTTAGAAGGTGCTGAAGCTCTCTTATCTTCGGATATGGATGAATCAGCAACAACACCATTACCAGACTATTTTGCAACAGTAGAGGAAGCCATTGAAGGATTCCGAAGACACTTGATTGATTCGGAAATGGAAATCGGAGGCATATTTGAAAGCCCACATCCATTCTATAGACATTTCAAACTTGCATTTGGTTCTGGTGTTGAATTACCAATCCGCTGTACCTACGAGGCTCAGCATAAAGAAAGGACTCTGAAAATTTCTTGTTACGAATATCGAGAATTCGGACTTGAACGAATATTGAGCAACGGAGAAATTGAGGGAGCGCAAGCCTTAACATATATACCGGAATATATCGATGTGAGAAATGTCACTCAAACATTATCTATGACAATATCATAAAAAGAAATATGTTATTTTTTTCTTATTATTATTATTATATATTTTTAATCATACTAATAAAATCCACAACTTTTATATAGCTGGGCTTTTATTTTACATATAGATTTATCCTTCTTCTTCTCTTCCTTCTTCTCTCTCGACTAATGATAAATTAAGATGAATCATGAAAAAACATTCAGTTTAAACACGATGGCACAACTTAAAGCAAGTCTCCTTATTCTTGCTGTTCTAGTTAAAAACAATTTTATACTCTATCATCAGTCAGAAGTATCCGAAGCATTTGTTTGTTTCAATGAACAAAATGAAAGCTGGCCCTCTCAATGGATGAAACTACAACCATTAGCACAAGATGGTATCCCAATTTTCCAAGCTGGTAACGTACCTTTAAAAAATACATCAGTTTTTAAATATAAACTGAAATACATATACTCCGACCGAAGTTTTGGTGACAGCCAATGGAAGATAATCTACAATGAATCCTTCATCATTTCCAATGATAACAACTCATCAATAACATCCAATTTTGGTCAGTATGATCAAGCTACAGAAGATCTACTATCGTTTCTAAATCTATATAATGTAATAGGAATTTTGTTTACCATATTACTTATTTTAACAATCATAGTTACGATGTTGAGAATTTGTACTATAATAAAAAAGTCTTACTAAAACATAACGAATAAAAATAATCACCAAATCCATTAGTTTTATTACGCTCGAAAACAACCAGAGCCTATGCCTCCGCCGGGGCCACGGCCGCCGCCTGAATGCCAGGGGGCGCCAGCATCAGAGCTCCAAAAGAGAGGAAGAGAGTCCAGAGAGAGCAAGAGAGAGAGTGAGAGAAAGAGATAGAGAGAGAAAGAGAAACGAGTGAGTGAGAGTGAGAGAGAACGATAGGACCAATCACAACACAGGAGTTTTTCTTAAACAATTACCACCAGCCAATCGCAGCACAGACAATTATCTACGATCAAGCCTGTCACACCTCTCTGACCAATCAGAAGACAAGATGACGAACAATTTACAACAACCAATCGCAACACAGGAAATTTTATACAATGGCCGCCAGTTCTTCAACAATGGACGACAACCAATCGCAGCACAGGACATTTTTCACAATGGCCGACAGTCACACCTCACAGACCAATCAGATACCAAGGAGGAGGAGCTTGCATTCGGAACATGCTGGGGATTGGCTTAGGGGGCGGGGCTATGGATAGGTTACCACCCAGATTTTAGGCTCCGCGGCCGCCATTGCTTGATGCTCCACCCCACCATTGTCTGAAGCTCCACCTCATTTTGGCTCCACCCACGGTGCCTATCCCCACCCGTGCCTAAAGTGAAGCAGAACATACATACATATTCTATCTACTACTACCTCTAGAAAATTACATAGTTTAATTAGTCATGGTTACGATTATTCCGGTTAAGCTCAAGTAAAAGATGAACCTAACAATAAAATTGGATAGGTGGTCAAGTGTCGAACTCATTTATAAATGGTGGAGGTGCTGAGCGTTTTAAGAAAGTTTCATTGTAGAAATGGTGATGGATATCTATATAGTGAGGAACTCGGGAAGAGCAAAACTGGAGGTCATAACGTAGCCAAAATTACAAGACTAGGAATTACGATTTAGGAACAAGTTGATAATGATGTACCTATACTAGTTCTTTTTCGGCTAGTGTGGAAACAGAATAAACTCACCAGTGATGGAAGAATGCTTGGGATGCTTTCTTGTGGGTTGTTATTTCCGAAATTCGCACTTTGAACTGATGCAATGCAAGCCGAAATGACGTCACTTTTTGTTGTAAAAAATTTTAGGCGCGAACTTTCACGGCTGCTCAGTTAGGTACAATAATAGTTGAATATTAGTGTTATCAGTCTGAGATGCGCTAAGTGGAATGTGCAGTCTCGGAACTATACCACCGATTTGCGGTTGCCTTGCCTTACTGTACAACGTGTGAGTGAAGAATGACGGAAATCTGCAGAGCAGCAAAGCCAAAGATGCGTCGACTGATGACCGATAATAATGTGGTAGGGGTGATACCACTAATTCGTATGGTAAAAAAATGTTATGGCTATATTATAGGTCCTGACTACCTGACTTCCTATGTGTGTTGTGGAATATTGCAATTGATTATGGTTTTACAGGCACTTAAAGGGGGACTGTGGGTAAAATTTTGTGTCAATTTCAAAATTTATATAGCTGCGGGATGGCTTTAGTTGATTTTTAGTCAAAATCGCATCGAAAAATTTCAAGCCGTTACGAAGTTATCGTAAATTTTGTGGGCTGATTATGACGTCATACTGCGCACCGGAAAGGACAGGTCGCAGGGCAAGGCACCACGCCAACAATTACTAGACCTTTATAAAATGAAACAAGTTTACCAAACGGTAGACGCAGGTCATTTGACTTTAATTTCAAAGTACGGTGAACCAAATTTCAGTAGATATTTTCAAAAACATAATTAAAGTGCGACTTTATCTGTCAATGAAATAAAGCGGCAACATGGCGAAATCGCGAAATGAAATTCGGCAGCTTGACAGAAGCTTGACAGTATAGGGAAGTCACAGTCTATCGTATAACCCTGAAAACTTCCGTCAGTGAAATCTGTTGGTGCATGAAAATAAGAGATCAGGTATACCAGGCCAAAATGATAATGCTATAAGGTCAGAAACACGATGTCAGGAACGACCAGGACCATTTTCAATAAAAACGCACTGGTGTGGCTGACTTAAAGAAATATGAACGGATTCTGATATACACTTATTTTAAATTCCGACCCTAATCGGTAGTCGGTTGTACCACCGATTAGAAAAAAGTCCCATCAGCGGCAGCAGCCCTAAAATACATTTAATTGAGGTCTCCAATTTTCCGTTGTCTCTCTTTACTGTGACGTCATGCGTATAAGAGACGGTTAATCGAGGTCATTGGGCGCGTCCCAATAAGGCGTATAAGGACACAATTCGACACATATGGACACAATTTGACACAGCTAGCGTTCCAATAGCAGTAATAGCACCACATGTCGACACAATCGAAACATTGGCGAGGCTGAGTTTAGAATTGAGCTGGCAAGTGCACTTTGACATTGTGTATCCGTCTTGTCGCAGTTATTGGAAAGCGCCCTATGTTTCTTGAGATGTGACATTTCGTTTCTGACAATGGGAAATTTTTCGAATCTGACAAGCGCTCTGTCGTGTATTTATTTGATTTCAGCATGGATTTCATGATTTCACTTGTTCTTATCCTCGTTCTTACCAATAAGTGTGTTATATGTAGTGGAAAACTGAGAAGATACTTACAGAAACGGTTCAAGGGTGTTGTGTAGCTCTATGCGAGTGCGAGAATAAGACGAATACACTCGGCATAACCATGCACCGGTTCACGAAAGACCCAAACTTGATGGAAGTGTGGCTGCACCAGCACCAGCAGGGATCACGCTGCACCAGACACGTGCATCTTACTACGAAAAAACTCAATTACTTCGTCCATTAAAAACTCCCTTATGGGCTCTAGTGACTTTCCCCACATGATAATGGGAACAGTATAGCTGACCGATTCAAAATTCCCGCAAAAGTCAGAAACGAAACGTCCAAATGTCATAAACGTCAAAACGTCAAGGGTGACCTCGAAAAACTATCTATTTTCTATCTCCTAAAATTGGAAAGGTCAATTATTCACTACATTATTATGTGGAAGCGAAAAGTATACCTGATCTCTTATTTTCATGCACCAACAGATTTCACCGACGGAAGTTTTCAGGGTTATACGATAGACTGTGACTTCCTTATACTGTCAAGCTTCTGTCAAGCTGCCGAATTTCATTTCGCGATTTCGCCTTGTTGCCGCTTTATTTCATTGACAGATAGAGTCGCACTTTAATTATGTTTTTGAAAATATCTACTGAAATTTGGTTCACCGTACTTTGAAATTAAAGTCAAATGATCTGCGTCTACCGTTTGGTAAACTTGTTTCATTTTATAAAGGTCTAGTAATTGTTGGCGTGGTGCCTTGCCCTGCCGACCTGTCTTTTCCGGTGCGCAGTATGACGTCATAATCAGCCCACAAAATTTACGATAACTTCGTAACGGCTTGGAATTTTTCGATGCGATTTTGACTAAAAATCACCTGAAGCCATCCCGCAGCTATATAAATTTTAAAGTTGACACAAAATTTTACCCACAGTTCCCCTTTAAACATTATTATTTGTTTGAAACCGGCAAGCATGAAACGATAAATTTGAAAATTAAATTTCAATGTATAAAACACGACTCACGTGCGCCGGTATTTTTATTCCTATTTCTTGCCGCGGCCGAGTCCTACGAAGATACCAGTAATAAATAACTAGCCACTGATAATCAGGAGTTGATGATGAAAAGTCAAAAAAAAGCAGTGAAGAATACAACATCCAGCAATATAAAAATAAAGAAATAAACGTCACCGAGTCTTATTATTATAATAATTTTTATTGATATTAGATACAATCGTAATAAAATACAAAGCTATGTAGAAAATTCAATGATTATATTAAGTAGAGAATAGATGCTTATATCGAGATATTTTGCAAAAAAAAAACAGTCGTTAGTAAATATGTATTGGTCTTATTGTGTAGACAGTTTCTAGAGACCATTAGTGCAAAGGAAACACTAAGTTTTTTCTTATTGATTTGACATCTCTTCGTCATATTCCTCTCATCTTATTCAGATGAAACAAACGACAATGACGACAGCCAGAGCCGAACCGCCAAGTGACGTCCAGAAGATGGATTCGCAATCGTCCCAGCAGGTGGCTGTGGAACCGCAAAATGATAAACCGCGACCTTGCTTCTTATCAAGCCCACGGCGGCCATTTTCTTCTTCGTTATCCGTTTCTGCTGCGACTTCGATTGGTATTTTCACCTCTCTGATGTTATTATTCACATCAAAGTTTGCATGTTGCCCATATTTTTCAGATAATTCGGTGTACTTGAAGGATACCAAGTACACTGTCTTCGCCTCATCTTCGACTGATGGTGTTTTCATCCTTTTGAAATTTTTTACGTGCCGATGAAGGAAGTTTGCGTTGATTTTGAATAAATCAGTATAACTAAACGACACCAGGAACACCATGACTGTCACCTAAAATCGCAAAGATGAGAAAATAATTACCATGGACTTTTTATTGGAAAACATTATTTATTACAATATTTCAAATAAATATAATCGTGGTCGCTATTTTCAAGGTTCAAATCGAAACTTCGAATTTTACAGTCGGATATCAGAATCAGTGATATCGCTCCTATTACGTGGGTGAATTACAATAATTGTAAAGTTGTTTCTTGATTTCCAATTGAATGTTTCACGTTAACCCTGATTAGCTGCATTCTGTGTACAGTTTTTCAATCAGTTGAGAAAAAACAAAATTAAAAAAAAGTGAAAATCGAGGTGAAAATTGAAAGAACCTTTTTTATAATGCATTTTCAATGAAATTCAGGAAAATCACAGTAAGTTACTATATTATGATTTTCCTTGAAAATCACACTTGAAACACTATCGCAATTTCAAGATTTGGTCATCATCCACAATGCTATATTGATCCAGCACAGCATGCGAGATTTAGAGAGCCCATGACGTCATCAACATTGATTTTATTTTTTTAAGCACCTCAGATTGATCTGTCGCGTTGCGGTTTTCATCATAAATCACGTGAAAAAATTTGTTTTATAGAACAATGTGTTGCCTATAAAATGCCTATTAACGTTGCGGTCTATCGCCCCACCCCATTTCCTACTTCCGCTTGCAAAAAATACAATTCGGTAATTTTTCCCTGAATCATATATTTACCTCTCCGATTCAAGTTTCCTTGTATCTTCAAATTGCTGATGAAATTAAATAAAAATATTTTTGTTATAATAAAATCCAAGTTATAGGTCAAATTGGCAATAATCCCACTTGGTGATGATGTTCCTAATTATGATTGAAACTGATGTGTGATCTGGTACCTATCAGCAACCGAGATTGAAACGCGTAAGCAAGATAAGTAAATCGGTTATTGTTGAATATTAATATGGACTGATTCTGATTGTGCGCTCAAGCTAACACCTCTTTCTCCTTCGACGTTTGTGACAGCACTGATACAAGGTGGAAGGGGGATAATAACTATAAGATGGTTTGATGTCGAAGAATTATTGTCAAGCGCAAGCGCAATCTCTTAATAATCTCTTGATAATAGCACTTAATCATGGTTCTTAATTTGCGAGCACCACCAGCACATACTTTTTCAAATAGGTACCTACCTTATGCTTTTACGCAATGCTTGTGTGAAGAGGTGAAACGAAATTTACTGCAGAGAGTGAGAGGCCAGAGAAATTAATTCCTTCGGCACGAGCCATTACTGCACAGTTATTAATATTATTCTACTATACGATACGGCACGGTAACCCACAACTTAATTTTGTCTCAAGGCCACCGGCACGGGTGAACCACCTGGCCGTAAACCTGTCGAGACTTGTCGTGTGCCGTTTTGATCAGCCACGCAAAGCTTATTGAGATGAATTATTTTTAATCGGATCATGCGCACTCTTGCATCTCTTCTTAGTCAGTAGGACACCGAGCAACGGAAGACGACGACGACCGTGCATTGTCCAAGACTTGACGAATACGACAGCGATAATAAGGAAGCAATGCTTATCTACTTATCTATAGAGTCTCGCTCAAACCTAAAGGAGGAATTTGAATACTTCTGTAAGGTAACAAAAGGCCAGAGTGGACAACATAATATATAATATACAATGATAATATGCTTCGTAACAACTTAAAACAATCTACTATCACAACTATAGACCGCAGGTACTCAACGTGCTAAGCCGTCAGCCCTTAGCTTAAGACTGCCTGAGTGGCGGCCATCCAGTGGGAACGTGAGGGGCCAGGATTTCGGTAATAAAACATGCAGACGGATCGGGTTGCCGTCTTGCTTTATCGTCGTTCCCAACATTCGGCCATCCTGACTTCTTATTCTGTCCTCAGAATAGCAATCATTCTTAAACAGGTACAAATACTTGAACCGTGAATAGCAAAATTTTTCAACTTCCCTTTTTGTTGCATTTGGTGATGCCCGGATACGAATCGAATTGAAACTCATTTGGCATGACTTTTGTTGATCTTCCATCAACTCGACTGTATTCCTTGTTTTATGACACACCAAATTGATGTCATCTCTTCTCCAGTGACATGAGTACTGGTCCTTGATAGACCCCATGTCCATTCAGCTTGATGGAATGGTCCTGCATAGGTACTGCGTCTTGGTAGAGCCCATACCAATCTATCTTGGTCGATCAGCAACTGTCAGCGTAATCGTGAGGCACCGTTGGTCTCGAATGTGCTTCGTGGATACTGCTTGTTGGACCTTGGTAGAACCCATATCCATCCATCTTGGTCGATCAGCAACCGTCAGCGTAATCGTGAAGCACTGTTGATCTCGAATGGTTCTAGATGGATACTGCTCCTTGAACCTTGGTAGAACCCATATCCATCCATCTTGGTCGATCAGCAACCGTCAACGTACTCGTGAGGCACTGTTGATCTCGAATGGTTCTAGATGGATACTGCTTCATGGACCTTGGTAGAACCCATATCCAACCATCTTGGTCGATCAGCAACCGTCAGCGTAATCGTGAAGCACTGTTGATCTCGAATGGTTCTAGATGGATACTGCTCCTTGAACCTTGGCAGAACCCATATCCATCCATCTTGGTCGATCAGCAACCGTCAACGTACTCGTGAGGCACTGTTGATCTCGAATGGTTCTAGATGGGTACTGCTTCTTGGACCTTGGTAGAACCCATATCCAACCATCTTGGTTCTTTGTCAACACTAGTCATAAACTCTGTTGACCATTGTCAACGTCACTCATGAACTATGGTGGTCCTCGGCCAACACTAGTCATGAACCTTGTCAGTCATCAACTATGGTGGTCCTCGACTAACACTAATCATGAGCCTTGTCGACCCTTGTCAACGTCAGTCATCAACTATGGTGGTCCACGGCCAACACTAGTCATGAACCTTGTTGACCTTTGTTAACGTCAGTCATGAACTATGGTGATCCTTAGCCAACACTAGTCATGAACCTTGTTGACATTTGTCAACCTTAATCATGAACTATGTTGGTCCTTCGCCAACACTAGTCATGAACCTTGTTGACCTTTGTCAACGTCAATCATAAACTATGGTGGTCCACGGCCAACACTAGTCATGAACCTTGTTGACATTTGTCAACCTTAATCATGAACTATGTTGGTCCTTCGCCAACACTAGTCATGAACCTTGTTGACCTTTGTCAACGTCAATCATAAACTATGGTGGTCCACGGCCAACACTAGTCATGAACCTTGTTGACCTTTGTCAACGTCAGTCATGAACTATGGTGGTCCTTGGCCAACACTAGTCATGAACCTTGTTGACATTTGTCAACCTTAATCATGAACTATGTTGGTCCTTCGCCAACACTAGTCATGAACCTTGTTGACCTTTGTCAACATCAGTCATGAATTATGGTGGTCCTTGGCCAACACTAGTCATGAACTTTGTTGACCTTCGTCAACTTCAACCATGAACTATGTTGGTCCTTTGCCAACACTAGTCATGTACTTTGTTGACCTTTGTCAACCTTGATTATGAACTATGTTGGTCCTTTGCCAACACTAGTCATGCACTTTGTTGACCTTTGTCAACCTTGATCATGAACTATGTTGGTCAATTGCCAACACTAGTTATGAGTCTTGTTGACCTTTGTCAACCTTAATCATCAACTATGTTGGTCCTTTGCCAACACTAGTCATGAACTTTGTTGACCTTCGTCAACTTCAACCATGAACTATGTTGGTCCTTTGCCAACACTAGTCATGCACTTTGTTGACCTTTGTCAACCTTGATCATGAACTATGTTGGTCAATTGCCAACACTAGTTATGAGTCTTGTTGACCTTTGTCAACCTTAATCATGAACTATGTTGGTCCTTTGCCAACACTAGTCATGTACTTTGTTGACCTTTGTCAACCTTGATCATGAACTATGTTGGTCAATTGCCAACACTAGTTATGAGTCTTGTTGACCTTTGTCAACCTTAATCATTAACTATGTTGGTCCTTTGCCAACACTAGTCATGTACTTTGTTGACCTTTGTCAACCTTGATCATGAACTATGTTGGTTCTTTGCCAACATTAGTCACGAACTTTGTTGACCTTCGTCAACCTTGATCATCATATTTCAAGGATTGAGTCTCGCTAATCGTTATTAGTCTTTACATGCCACTCATCGTATCTTAAGGGTTGAATCAGACCTTGAAATATGAAAACTCAGATCCTCACCTTTCAAAACCACCCAGGGTTTCCTCTTGTTGACCGCTATCACAGTGGTGGTAGCTCGTGTGCAGTTTTCTCGTAAGTCCTTGACTTCGTAACGGTCGTTCGGCAAAATCTTCCAAACTCTGAATGGACCCTTTGACTTCGGTAGTAGTTTCCTGCTGTCACCCCTACTCGATGTCGCATTCAAGACTACTACCGGCTGGCCTTCCTCGTATTTGGTAGCTGCAGCTCGAGTCTGGTCGAATCTCTACTTTTGAGCATTTCGATCTTCGGTAATTCTTCGTTTGATGGTGCCTCTCCATTTCACCAAGTCTGCTCAAGTCACCTTGTATTTTGCCAAGATACTAGAGTCAGCAACGTGACGTGGTTTGCATTCAGCTAGTGTTTCAAGTCTTGATACACGCTCTGGTGGCACCCTGTATTCATTTAATGGGCTTGTCCCATTCGTCTTCTGCATTTCTTAAACAAGTGACAGTCAAAAAACATTCAAAACAGTACGGTTACATCTTCCATGCACTGCCCATTGACACAAAGTAGGTAGTGGCGATAGCATTCAACGTGTGTTTGATCTCATTTGTTTTCACAAAACAACTTGCGACTTGTGAGGTAAAATACCTTCCTTCTCTCAGTAATAATGTAAAGGTAAAGGTACACCAATCAAAAACATTATACTCGTCATCGTCTTCGTCAGCATCTAATACCTATGCAATAAAATTACCTCTCTCACAAACTGTCATTCGATACGGTCCGTAACCATCGGCTCGTCTGTGGTGTGATGCACTTCGATTTTCGATGCTCTTGCTTTTCCCCCAAATTACTTACACATTGAAAACGAAATACAACCACGGCATTCTTGGGGCGATTTTACTGTGGAAATCTTCTTGTCTTGCGGACATTCCTTATACTGTTATATTAACAAAATAATAAATTCGCACTCATTCCCAAACTTCAACAATCGTTACTTTAATTGCAATTTTGTTCGTCGTATTTAAGATTTCTTACGACCATGTGCGTCAACAACCCAAAAGGGAACTGCGTGAAATATCTTAATTTACCATGACATCAGTCTAGACGCTCCAACACGGCTCGAGCGTCTGACCTAGGAGGGTAGGTCCCATATCAGCTTGCACCTGTTATGCGTTTTGTGGTGTTTTGAATATATTCATTCAAGTTATAACATTTAGGTACCAATCTAAACACGGGGTCGGCAAGAATTCGTACAATATTCGTGCGTTAGGTACCACGTAAACTATAGTGGCTAATTCGCACGCGGTCATTTGTTTCCAGTTATGGAAAGTTACCACTTCATCAAATTTGCGAATCCTGTCAATTATTACCTTCTCACTGTTCTCTTCGTCCCATTTAAACAACGGGATGATGGCCTCATCAAGATTGGTACTAGAACGAGTACTCACAGTTTTGTAGTTCTGATAGCTCACGTTTCAATCTCGTATTTTTCTTGACAACAAGCATCATCCTCGTTTCGAGAGGGTGGTAGTGGCATCCTACTCGGCGACTGCGAGTGGCGAGCTCGGGAGTCGGGACTGGCTTGAGCGGTGTGAATATTCTCGGTGGTGTCCTGGTGATCGGTTCATCATCACAATAATTACCCATTACCCAGGTGTGCACCAAACTTCAATAACAGGATTCACTGCTCACTATCATTTGAATACAGTTCTTTCGTTTTGGGTTGCGGGAAGCTCACCCCGAACATTGCTTGAACATGTGAGTTAACTTGAGGTCTACATTTCAATTTCAATTATTTTTCAAAAATTGTGGGCGTACACTTGGAGCTTAATCCCACTTCTGACTTCTGTAAGGTAACAAAAGGCCAGAGTGGACAACATAATATATAATATACAATGATAATATGCTTCGTAACAACTTAAAACAATCTACTATCACAACTATAGACCGCAGGTACTCAACGTGCTAAGCCGTCAGCCCTTAGCTTAAGACTGCCTGAGTGGCGGCCATCCAGTGGGAACGTGAGGGGCCAGGATTTCGGTAATAAAACATGCAGACGGATCGGGTTGCCGTCTTGCTTTATCGTCGTTCCCAACACTTATGTCAAGAAAAAAATTCTTGGCTGAACAGTGAGGAATGATAATAATTGTCAATATTGTCATGTTTACTTCCAGTTTAGATGTGAATTGTGAGAAATGTGGATTCCTACCGAGTTCATTGCCATGACTGAATCGAGAAAACGGCCAAGGTCAGCGCTTTAGCCGATGTGTTGAATTATTATTTCTCATCCACAACACCGGTTGTGATTAATTTCAGATTTTAGCAAATGGCCGTCATGATTTCCGACGACAAAGAAAATTTGGAACAACAATGAAGTAAAAATCCAGTCAAGTGCAGGCCCTATCAAAATACATACTAGGTATACATCTTAAAGCCGTATTAGGTACCAACATCACAATACATTATACAATTTTACAAATTTTGAAACAATCAGTGAATCAGCCTTGTCGTCAGTAACACTGATACCATAACCATGTGTTCAATATAACTGAAGCCACCAGTTCAATATATTATTTATTAGTGTAGTTAACTACAATCGCATAAGATATAAGAATACAAAATAAAATAATTGTTGAGTTTCACGTCTCCGATGTTATTATTTATGTACATCAAAGTTTGCATCGTTCGCATTATGCGGATATGTTTCTGATAAATCGGTGTAGCTGAACGACACCAAGTACCTACATCTTCACCTCATCCGCAAGTGATATTTTTATGGTTATCTTATTATGTATTCAAGTGCTGATGGAAGTTTGCGTTGGTTTTAGATAAATCAGTGTATATGAACGAGATCAAGTACCTCATGATGACTGCAACTTATAATCTCGAATCAAGAAAAATGAATAGTAGGTCGATTGGCACCAAGATAAGTTGAACGATTAGATACCTATTGATTGTTGAGGATATGAGTTGATTGATTCGTTGAAGCCAAGCTCACACCTCCTTCCCGTTTGATGGTTTTGAGGACACTGATGCATGCAAGATGGAGGAGTGGCTATTATAATATACCTTGTAATACACTGAATACTCTAGAATCGAAGAAAGGTCAAAGTCCAGTTCAGCATTGCGCAATATTCTAGAATAATTGCATCTATATTATAAATGGCTCCTAATCTACGGTCACCATTTCTTTGAGGCTTTCATGTAATCCTCAATCCTCCTATTATTAAGAAGAATTAAAAAAAACGAGATCCGCATTCACAATGATCTGTATATGCAGTATGCACAGAGATGTTTATCCATATTTTAATTAGTTAGGTAAGTATAGTGCTCGGTATTGGGCACTTTCCATTTACCGACACAAGTACTTGTGTCGACACAAATCGGCACAAATGCGTTCCATTTGATTTGTGTTGCTGTGTGTCATCGACACAAGCTAACACAAGCCGACTTCTGTTGACACAAACCGACACAAAATGTTGTAAATGGAAAGCACTCATAGTGTAGTGAATAAGGTGATAAATACTCGTAGGTACTATGTACGCTACTTCAGATAGTGAAAGGCGGAAGAAATTACTACTCGAGCATCATTTCTGTCGAGGCTTGTCGCGTGCCGTTCTGCCAATCGCAGAGCTTACTGTTGCCAAGCCCCTTCATTCAAGTTGCAAGTGGGCATTTAAGCAGCGGCTCTTCTCTACGACGGAACTACGGACTAGACGAAAGCAAGAAAATAATAAAGACAGGGCAGTGACCATGGAGGACTGCAGCCCTTTATTGGGTTCCATGGCCACCAAGAAGGATCGCGACGTCTGCTGTTACTTCGTGGTGATCGTTATTGGGTTTTGCATATTCGTTTCTTTTTTGATTTCGGTGATTAACAAACGTTGATCATTTATGCTAACAAGAACAGAAAGCAATTTATTGTTACGAGTTGCAAAGCTCTCGAGCGATTCCACTTCATTCGAGAACAAGCATTTTCACAATAGGCGGAGGCGACGACGATATTTTTGGCACCTAAAACGCCACAAAGCAGTTACTCTAAATCTAAGTTATTACGAAACCTTACTAGCCAAAATAAAATGATGGGATGGGTAGGTCTTGTTGCGAGAGCAATGCTTTGTAGTACAAGACCTAAATTTTTTTCTGAAAAAAATCCCCAATATTGACCACAAGACAGAAGGGAAATGAAATAAATCCGTTGAAAACTTTTTCAGCAATTTGAAAAAAAAATGAGGTCAAGATTCTCGTATCGGCAGTCTTATTCTCGTCTCGAACTCGTCTCGGATCTCGAGGTAAGATCGAGACGAGATCAAGAACCGAGACGAGATTCGTGCAACACTAAATGTAACCTACGTTACGAACAACAAAGCTGGTAATTGAACCTAGAAACATTGTTGGATTTTTCTTGATTCAATAAATGGTGCACTTCAAGGCAAGTTGATTTCCGACGAGTTCCATCTCCAAATCTGATTTTGGGGGTTATTCAAATCTGCGTCACTTTTGATGCAGACTCTCAATTTCAAGTTTTCTCCTGTATCAATTTTGAAGACCTATTGTTCCCTGAAGCTTTAGCTCCAACATGAGCTACGGATTATAAAAATCGGCCAACCAGTAAAAAAGCTCTGACCAAAAAACCAAAAAGCTGTTTTCTTCGAATCACCCTGTAGTTTGGGAAGATAATCGGAAAACTGAAAAATCGTTCCAAAATATGGGTGTACCAACCAACCTGGACCAGTTTAAAATATTCCAAAATATGTTTTTCGGAATTGGGAGTTACTCAAACTTTTCAGTTTTTGCAGGGTCTTACACGACGCCCTGTACAACGAACACGGAAGATCTGAACTTTATTCTGTATCCACCCTGTGACAGACAATGAGCGTAGGGAGTTGGGATAAAAAAAAATTTGGAGCTACTCTTGTTTTTGCGGGAGCTAGGGAACTTTACTATAAATTTTGGGTGCATGGGCCACTTCAATTGTTGAGTAGTTTATTTTTGACGGTTATTTAATTTTAATTTTTTTTTTAATTTTTGGACAAATATTGGAATACTTATTTCACCTGGCGGATTCAGTTGCGGTCATCTCTTTCTCAAAGGGCTTTTTGACATAAATTTGCCCATCAGGCCCTCTTTTGGGTCCCAGCCCAGCACGCGCCTGAACTTCAGAGGAAGATGTTTTATTACTTTTGTTACCGATTTGACAAAGCAATTTTTGTTTTTTTAATGGTTTGTAGGTGACGCAGGGTAATAGATTCAGAGTTGGTATACTACAGAGAGTGAGAGGTGCGAGAGAAATTATTACCTAACTACGGCGCGAGCCATTACCGCACCGCTATTTACACGGTACGGTAGGCCACGAGTGCCACTACCCATATAGTTATGTCTCAAGGCCACCGTGAACGGGTGAACAACCTGATGCAAACCTGTCAAGACTTGTCGACTTGTCGTGTGCCGTTTTGTTGATCAGCCACGCAAAGCTCGAGAGTTGAGAGTGGGTTGTTTATTCGGATATGCGCACTCATGCATGCAGCAGGCAGCTCTTCACTCTTCTCAGTCAGTAGGACAACGAGCAACATACGACGACGACGACCGAGCATTGTTCAAAACTTCACAAATAATGCAACAGCGATAATTAGAAAACAATGCGTATCTCGAGTCTAGCTCAAATCTAGAGGAGGAATTTGAATATGTCGAGAAAATAGTAAAATATAAACTTTTCGACTGAACCGTGAGGACTTGAAGAATTCCGTTTACTAAAGTGTAGTTCAGATGTGAATAGGTCCCTTCGTTTCGGTTTTTTGAGTGCGCATGTCTGGCGCGAATTTCATAGTTTCGTACACCGATATTGAAAATTAACACTAAAAAATATTGTAGTGCACCTAAAATTCCACAAATTATTTGGTTGAATATTAGATACCATTTTTTATATTTAAAGAAAATGTTTCATTGAAATCGAGTTCAATGATCATTTGTGGAAGTTCAGGAACAACGAAAATGGCAACAGCGCTCAAAACAACAAGACATCGGCGCCAACTGTCACTTTTGACAATTATGATCACACTTCTCGCGTCCACCTGACCTACATTTCATTTGCTCATGTTTTGACGAAAGAACACAACTTGTTGAAAATGGCTGTACCGAGAAGGAAGTTCAAAGAAGCTACGAAGAGATGCATTTACGGTATGTGTAAAAGTGACAGCCAGAAACCAGTAGTTAGTCAGGCGGCTAGACAGAGCATGCAGCGTTGCCATTCAACTGACAGGTGTACGAAAGTTTTCAAAATTTGGAGCCTTCAAGCATGCGCACCTGCCCAAACGAAGTAGCCTATTGTGAAGAAGGTAGATTCCTACCGGGTTTACTGCCATGACTGAATCAAGAAAATGGCCAAGAAGGTAAGCGCTTTAGCCAATGTTAAATTGTTACCCACAGTACCGATTTACCGATTGTGAGTTATTTCCAATTTTAGCCGAACAAAATAAATGCGTATGACATCATACAAATTTCTTGTATAACTTTTGAAACAATCGTCAATCAAACAGGTTAATTGGTTTTGAAACAGATTGCTCTAAAAATTGTGCAATAAATTGTCCTGTCGGTCAATAACATGACTCCCGATGGTATGGTATAGTCTAATTTCATAGATTTTGTCAGCCCTGTTGTCAGCTAAAACCATCTGATACCATAACCGCATGTGTTCAATATAACAAAAACCACCAATTCAGTGTAGTGATATTTATTAGTAGAGGTACCTACAATCGTATAGAGTAAAAAATACAAAATACATACAGTAATTATTGAGTAGATAGCTGAATTATCCTAGAGAGGAATTATACAATGATGTTCGAAAAAGAAAAACAGGCGATTGGTTGTTCTTGACATTGCTCTGTGTGGTGTCCAGCGTAGTAGCAGAGGAGACAATTGATAGAGACCATTAGTGCAAAGAAACACTAAATTTTTGCGTAATTGTCGACATTCACGACATATTCTACTATATTGCGACAACTCCCAATAATATTGTCGCGGCAGCAAGAACCAAACCGCCAAGTCCCGTCCAGAAGATGGATTTGCAGTCATCCCAGCAGGTGGCCGTTGAACAGCAAAATGATAAACCGTGACCTCGATTCTCATCAATTCCACGGCGGCCATTTGCTTTTTTATCATCATCAGTTTTTGCAGCTCCCTCGATCGGTATTTTCACGTCTCCAATGTTATTATTTGTATCAAAGTTTGTATCGCTTGCATTATGCGGATGTGTTACTGATAAATCGGTGTAATTGAACGACACCAAGTACATCTTCACCTCATCCGCGATTGATATTTTGATGGTTATGGTTTTATTGAAGTGCTGATGGAAATTTGCGTTGGTTTTAGATAAATCAGTGTATATGAACGAGACCAAGTACTTCATGATGACTGCAACTTAAAATCTCGAATCAAAGAGAATAAAAATAGTAGGTCGATTGGCACCCAGATAAGTTGGACGGTCAGGTATTGATTGTTGAGGATGGGTTGATTGATCCGTTGAAGCGAAGCTCACACCTCCTTTCTTTTTGATGGTTTTGAGGACACTGATGCAAGATGGAGGAGTGGCAATTATAATATACCTCGAATACACTGAATACTCTAAAATCGAAGGAAGGTCAAAGTCCAGTTCAGCATTGCGCAATCTCTAGAAAAATCGCATCTATTATAAACGGTTCTCGATCTACGGTCACCATTTCTTTGGGGCTTTTATCCGTACCTTCTAATACCAAGAAAAAATAAAAGAACAAGACCCATATTCAGTCTTACCTGTATATAGGTCTTCATCTATCGGATAACATCAACGTTTAGGTGACATGTTACATTGTTGATTTCGTATGAATAGAAATGTTTGTTTATATTTAGTTAGGTAAGTAGTGTAATGAATAAATTGATAAGTAGGTACTCGTGCTACAGATAGTGAAAGGCGAGAGAAATTACGGGCGAGCTACTACCGTGATCAACAGATGTTTCAAGGTCACTGTGCGCGATCGCGGGTGAACCACCTGACCATCATAATCCTTGCTGAGACTTGTCACGTGTCGTTTTGACCAATCACAGCGCTTAAGACTGTTGCCGGGCCCCTTCATTCAAGTCGCATGTGCGCATACATGCACCGGCTCCTCTTAGTCAGTTGAGCAACAAACGTCAGACACGCACCATCCACAGCTTTGCGTATATCGCGGCGAAAACAAAAATCCAATAAGGTTTATCAAACTCAAGGTCAAATCCAGACAAGGAAAATTTGGAAAAGTCGAAGAAAAAGCGAACAAATACATCACTACTGAGCAGTAAAGACTCGGAAGGATTCTAATTATTGCAATTCGGACGCAAATAGTGAGAAATATGGATTCCTACCGGGTCATTGCCCATGATTGAATCATGAAAATGGCCAAGGTCTCCGCTTTAGCCAACGGATTGAATTATTATCATCAACATCGATTGTGAGTATATTTCAAAATTTACCTCGGGCCTTTGCGGCTTTACTTCAATTATTGATATCGGCCAAAACTTTGATTTTTATCTCGACTTCTTATGTCATTGATTGCTAATTTGACATACCCCTTACAGCAAATGGCCGCCATGCTGTCCGACCCCAACGACAATAATATGGCCCCCATGATGTCCGACCCCAACGACAATAATAACAATGAAGTGAAAATCGAAATGGAACCACTAAATGAGCCTTTGGGACTCGAGATGGTGTATGTTACAATTTTGAGCTCTTCGGTTTTTGAAATCTACAAATTCTATTCTTCTTTCAGAACAAAAAGCAGCACATGCTTTCGCTTTTCTGCCTCACTGTACTTACCTATTATATCTACATTTGAATGAACTTTTCTAACTTCTCAGGACAATATCTTTCGTTTTAGGACTGACTGCATTCTGGCTTTCAATGGTCCAAATGGATCACCAGTTGCTTCCAAAGCGAAACGATCTGGACGAAAGAAAGAAAATAAGCAAGAAAGGGCAGTGACGGACTGCAGCCCTTGGTGTTCCATGGCCACGAAGAATGATCGCGACGTCTGCTATTACTTCGTGGTGATTTTCGTTATTTTATTTTTTATATTTGTATTATTGTGTTTCGGAGATGTCAGATCACTGATCATTCGTGCCATAAGTAATAGGAAGTAATTCAGGTATTATCATCTACCCCAGTAAATGCAATTTTTTGAATGTTAAACGAATGTGTAAGGTATCTAGTGCAGTAGTTGTAGTATGTAGTAGTTTGTATTCTAGCACCTAGTAGTAGTAGTAGTAGTAGTAGAGTAGTAGTAGTAGTAGTAGTAGTAGTAGTAGTAGTAGTAGTAGTAGAGTAGTAGTAGTAGTAGTAGTAGTAGTAGAGTAGTAGTAGTAGTAGTAGTAGTAGTAGAGTAGTAGTAGTAGTAGTAGTAGTAGTAGAGTAGTAGTAGTAGTAGTAGAGTAGTAGTGTGTAGTCGAATGTAGCATGGTTTGAACGAGGGTTTGAATGTCTCAGAATTTAGATTTTCTATTTATTCAATTATTTATCATAATTTTAAAATCATAGTTTAATTTTTCTACATTTCTGTTTACTGCCCCAAGTAGATAGGTATACCTAGCAATATTATGACATTCCTAACCATGATGGAATCAGGCTGTGATTTTTTAAATTGAATTTTAGAGTCAAGACTGAAAACAGACTCAAAATGTAGTAGGTATGTACCATCGCGGGCAAGAAAATCTAGTACAATATGTTGACACAGTTATGTAATATTTGCTGGAATTCGACTTGATTGTCACACTGACCAATAGTATATTATATACCAAGGTTGAGAAAGTATTATTATAGCTGAAGCGCCAGTTTAGATCCCGAAGCGCAGCTGAGGGATATAAGGCGCTTAAGCTATAATAATTTTCTCGACCGTGGTTTATATAGAATTTTTTTTACTACTTGAAAATCGCCATCCTAGTCGAGGGACAGGTTAATAATGATGTACTTCACGGCTAGTAGTGGAAAAAATCATTTTAAAACAGTTCCCCGCGTTGTACTTCTAAATCTTTAGACCGAACTCTCAAAGTTAACAAATTCGTGTTTCGGAACTGTGTCGGTCATTTCTGGTGAACTCAAGCCCTCCTGGTCATCTCAAAGGGAAGACATTGTGTAATTGAATCCGTAAGTGCTTTCAAACTTATTCTTATGATTTACTGTGCCTCAAACCATAGAGTAGAGTCTCAAACTTAGAACCTACCGGCTCTCTGCCAAGCTACGACCCCCAAAGCCAAAGGTACTAAACCCTTTGATCCCAGCGGACAGCCAACGGCCACAAGGTAGCCGAATACCCTTGACAATATAATTTGGACTCACCAGATCTTTCTTCGCGATGGTACTCAAGTATAAGTACAGGTACTTTAAGAGTTACCTGAATATAATAATATGTTCTCGTTTTTAGAAAGTGTTGAAGTTTGTTCAGATAGTAATTATAATTATTACGTTTTGATACCTAATTTATGTAAATGTTTTGGAAGAAAAAAATTGAAGAATAAAAGCTGTTTTTTATAATGTGTCATAGTTTCATTCTAGTCATTAATTTAATTTGGAAATTAGTTTAACTAGCTCTTCGATAATATTTGATTTGGGATTAAGACTACTTTCAGTCAAGCATCGAGTGGGAACTTAATAAAGGACTTGAAAATCGTTGTAACTTATGAATTATAGAGCAAGAACTGGTAGTAAAGTTACTATTTAGTACTACAGCAATGTTTTGGTCAAACTGCTGGTAGAACTATTCTGATGCCTCTGATGATGATGATGTTGTTGGCATATGATGATGATTCAGACCCTATTTTAGTATTTTCCTATATCTCTTCGTTCTTCCAAAGTTTTTGTTCATCTTGATCTCGATCTTGACATCTTCATGCTTGTTGATTTTTGGGCTACTTGAAATATAATCCGACGGATTGGTTTCCCCAACTTGATGTAGAGTTGTGAATTGGTGTTAGTGTTATATTTTCAGAAATGTTCGTTAAATTCTTGCACTTGTAGAAATCCTCACGTTCCGAAGAACGTTCACAAGTGGTGTGTGGTCAGTTTGTACTACGAATTCCACTCCAAACAAGACCATGTGGAAGTGCTGGAAGCCCCCTCTCAGCAGCAGTGTTGATGCCGAAAAACAAACGCTTGTACTTACCTAAATAATTCAATGTGTGTGGTGAAATTTGTGATTACGAACTTAGATTGTAGGGAACAGGGGGAAAAATAGAAAAGAAGAAAAAAGTTCCACTCCTTTTTCGGTGTCTAGACGTTGGGCCTAACCCTAACATGACCTCTACTAACATAAATGTTGAATCTGATTGAGTCACGATAAGAATTTCCAACCACGCTACCCAAACAAAGTTTAAATATTGGTCAAGGTGTAGAATCAGGTGTTTGTCAAAGTATTGATGTGTGACGGCTTTGAAATAGGAAATTATTAGGCGAAACTCATCGGAACACTTCTGAAAACTTAGCCATCCTAGTTTACAGCGTTGAGGTCGGATTAGGTATAGAAACGAGCCTTTCTTCAAACACTTTGGCATGTATATATTTAGAAGTCAATACAATTATTTTTTTACAACTAATTTCTGTGTTCAACCAAAACAGGTGATTGAACCTGAACTAGAGGTTAAATCTATCTCAACAATCTCAGGAGCTTTATCCTCTAACCATAGGAAAGAAGCACAATAGGTTGGTGTCCTGATACTAGATGATCACCGGCCAAGCAGTTTCAAAAGCGAGAAAAGTGATTTGATTCAAATGAGTTGAAATAAATTGAAGTATGTTGGGTTGCCTAGCCATCCAAGAGCTACAAAAGAGTTAAGGAGGGTTTCAATACCAAATGATGTAAATTACTTGCTCGCTTCATGTTTATTGAAATAGAAATTACAATTTAAGCCTCGCATTGCATTATAATTATTTTCCACTTCCGATATGTCGTCCTATTTGACTTTTGAGAAATACCTAAATAACGATGTACCTACGTCATCGCTTCATCTATTCATTTCAACTTGAGAAACTTTTTCTCTCTTAGCTATAGTGTATAAATATGATAAATACAAAGAAAGGAAAAGAAAAACATGCTAAAGAAAAGAAAAAATCTCGTCCAAATCATCTGTCAGCGGTGATGTGCCTAAGACGCTGATAGCGTTTCCACGCTGGATCGTAAGGCTGATTCGCTGCATACAAAGGAGCTTAATTTATGAGATGGTGACTCTTCTGACAGCAACTTTTCAATGTCGTTGAAAACTGCTTTTGTGTCAGGGGTCCAAAAGTTTCAACAGCAATATCAGCGAACTCGTGGTCCTTCTTGATTTTGGCGTACTTCTTGTGCTTCAGTTGTTCTGCTGACTGTTCAGCGTAACCAGCGTTTATACAACTTCCATGTACGTGTGTTGGGGCAACCGTGTCAACACAGGTGGCATCCCACACCAATGCTCTGCCCAGTGGCGGACTAAGGGAATTGGGGGCCCGGGGCGGAATTGTGTGATGGGGCCCTTAAGGAGTGAAAGTTGAGAATATGAAAGGGGGCCGGCAGACTTTTTGGCCCGGCAAATTTTTTGGGCATAATAATAATAATGATGCTGATGATGATCGGTATATTTCGTGCGTTTTGCGATTTCGGTTTCCGACGTTTTCACCAAAATTACTTGATAATCAAACTTCTTTTCAGAAAATTTTTGCGCTTCTTGAAAATTTTCGCCAGAATTTTTTCTGTATCTGTTAAGTGTGGAATGAAGTGCCATGGGTGCTTGGGAGGTAGGGGGGGGGGTGGTCTAATTCGCTCACTTTCGCCCCCCTTGGCTATGCCACTGACCACCAGTACCTACAAGAAGTTTCCGGTTCCAGCTTTGGATGTTGAATTGGATTTGAACTGTTCACTCAATGCTAAAACCTACTCGTATATGCCAAATTAGGGATAATATGATTTTCCACTACCTGCAGCGCAAAGAAAAAATAACTTATGTTGTTTTGTCTTTCCCCTCTTTTGAAAAGAAATGATAAAATACAAAATTTCAAGAGGCTTGAGGCTCCTGGCACTGTGATATCGAGGGCCGGGGCCCCTAAAACCCAATGTGAAAATAATTCGCAAGGACTCCGTGATACAGACACACCTCTATTGCCTGTGTGTAGGCCCCCAAACCTGTTGTCATGGGGCCTGCCAAGGTAACTTTAAAATGGAAAAAATAGGAAAACAATGTTTTTCACCTAAGTAATATGCGAAAAAAAATGGTCAACGAAGGTAATAAAATTGAAATTTTTGGATTTTATCCCAATTTTTTGCAGTATTTTTCTCAAACAAGAGGAATTGGGGGCCCCATCAGATGATTGAGGCCCCGAGGCCCGGGGCGGACCGCCCCTGCCGCCCCCCCCTTAGTCCGCCACTGGCTCTGCCTCTCTTCCATGGAATTAGGGACGTTCCATCTGGACGCTTCCCGTCGTCTTGGAACAGACCATTGAGTTTCAAAAGACATGGAATTTTCACCGATGCCAGAGTTCGTTCAAAGAGACTGTTTAGAGCGTTGTGCCGGTAAAGTCTTCCCGCACTTCGCTGACAGGACAGACCATCACGCATGTATGTGGTTGGCAGATTTCAATACGGCTTCTCAAGGCTATTGTGATTTGAAGACTTTGCTTGTCTAGCAGTGTTCCGAGATTGGAAGATGGTAAAGCATCCAACCAGACCACCAACCAAGAGGTACCCGGTTGAAACCCGGCCGTTCCCGAAGAACTTTTCTCCTGAGCCAAGTGTTAATGACTGTGTGAATATTGATATTGTATTATGTTACGTATTTAAAAATGAAAATTTGTTGATTATTACTGATAACTGACCATTATTGTGTACATATGACCAAATGCAAAGAAACACTCAATAAAAAGGGTACACTCCTATGACAAAAAAAAAGTCGATAAGGAGTAAAATATTATTATTAAAAAAGCATTCAACCATGCGCCAGATTCAGGTTGAGCAACTGCAAGCAGAATGGCTTTGTCGGGTCCTTCGTTGGCAGTGGAGAGTAACGTATCGTGGATGTTTCTTGCCGTAACCATGTCCCAGCTTTTTTGAGAGGATTTGGTATTAGGTGTTGATGACCCCAGGTTTGCCATGTTCCATTTATGAAGTGCTTCTGAATAATATTCAACCTCAAAATCTTTCAGAGATGGCTTGATAATTGTACCAATGAGAGTTGAACTGCTATTTACTGAAGCAAGGAAAGCAGGAAGGGCTACCTCTTCCATCAATTGAATGCCTAAGCCACCCAAGTTTACAGGCAGGGAAAACTGTCGCCAACCGTTGAAGAAATTCTGATGTTTAACATTTTTTCCTGTGTAATTTATCGAAAAAAAATTGTAAAAAGGACAGCTTCGAAAGAAATAACTCAATTTAAGAACCCAGTAGCAGTTTTTCAATAGAAAGAAAGCCATCTGAGGATTCAGAGAATAAAGATTCTCCGTTAAAATTGAGATTTTTTTTTCAAGAGATTGGTAGCAACACCTGAAAAGAGTTTTCTGTCAAAGATGCACCGAGAAATAAAAGATGATCATCGGTAGTGTTAACTATACCAGGAGACAGCGTAGCGAACTAGCTCATGATTTGAGTTTTATCAACACCAACCAGATTCTTGCAGAAATATATTTCACATTTGTTGAAGTTCAGTTGAAGGTTGAAGACCAATTTTTTCGAAATTTTCAAATATGGAAGACAAATCACTTGAAACTGCTTCTTTAGTGCCACACAGTAAACCGTCATCTAAATACCAAACGTTTAATTCGGATTTGAGATTGGTGATGTAGGGCTGGATGCGTAAACTAAAGACAGCCGGTCCTAAAGGGTCGCCTTGTTGGCAACCAACAATGGAATGTGACTTGAAATCTTGATAAAAAAAGATTGTGGGTGAAGAATAACACTGATATAAATATGTACGGATACAAGGATAAATTTCCGCAACCTTTTCTTTACCATTAAAAAGCATCGTGTCCCTTTCCACCGTATTGAAGGCGTTCTTGACAATTTTTAGATGGATCTCTGCCAAGGAACTTTTAGATAGAAAAGTTCTTGCAGCATGAACAGCTGCTTCACATCCACTTTTGACACCAAAACCCAGCTGTTGGGGTAAAAAAAACACTTTGATAATGTTGGTGCTATTCGAATGCAACATAATTTTGGAACCAGGCGTCGAAAAGTGCATTCTATAGGCATTGGACGTATCCCTCCATTCTTTTTTCTTAGAGTGCATAAAGATGCTCATATAAAAAAGGTATGATGAACTCATCAATTTTTCCGGAGAGCATAAAATTACAAAGACGAGTAATTTGGTATAAAAGACGTCTCGCAGCTTCACCAACAGAGTAACCTAAAAGGTCCTTCAAATGCTGAGGGCTGCTGACCCGTCGAACCCAGCAGAAGAAACATTTGAAAAAGACTTCACAGCCTTCAAAACAGTCACTAAAATCTGGGTGCAATCTTCATCGGGAGGTTGAGGGAGCCGTAATTGTCGAGATCGAGATTGCTCTGGATGTTTCTTCTTGAGCTCTTCGATAGTGTGTTGGTCATTTATTGCTTATTTTCCTCACAATAAAATAAATACTTCAACAGTATTACTCTGGTAGTGGTATTCTGTGAGAAGAATAAGGAAAGATATGTTTCTCAAGTTATAAAAAAGCAGGCGTTGGTAACTCTTGACATTGAGGTAGGTCATGTCCAATGTAGTAGCAGAGTAAACAATTTGGTAGAGACCATTAGTGCAGAGGAAACACTACATTTTTCCTAATAATAATTAACATCAACGTCAAATTATACTGTATCTTGCGATTCTTGCGACAACGACCAATATTTTATCGCAGCAGCAAGAACCAAATCGCCAAGTCCCGCCCAGATGATTTGCAATCAAATCAGCAGGTGGCGGTGGCCGTAGAACAGCAAAATGATAAACCGTGAGTCGTGACCGTGACCTCGATTCTTACCATTTCACGGCGACTATTTGCTTTTTTATTATCCATTTTTGGAGCTTCCTCGATTGGTATTTCGACGTCTCTGATGTTGTTATTATTATTATTTATATCAAAGTTTGCATTGTGGCTCCCATGTATTGCTGATATGTTTCGGATGAATCCTGAGATAGATTGGTGTAGTTGAACGACACCAAATACACCATGACTGCCACCTATGTTTTGTAATCTGAAATAAAAGAAAATAAATATTGGGTGGATTGAAACCAAAATAAATTGAACGGTTTTGTTGAAGGCGAGTTGATTGATGCGTTGAATATCACAGTGAAGCTGACACCTCCTTACTTTTTGAAGGTTTTGAGAACACTAATATGATACCGTATGATCAAAAACTTTCCTCCTCTCGGCAGGCTGTGGTCTGGCCAAAATCAGCCTCGTTTGCCTGCCAATGACCAGACCACAGCCTGCCTAGAGGAGGAAAGTTTTTGATCATGCGATACAAGGAGCAATCACAATTTGCATAGCCAGCTTGTGAAATACAGCACTTCATCGGCGAAGCCGCTTCAAACTGATTTGTAATTTTTGTAATTTTTTATCATTATTTCTGCAACTTTTTTTTTGAATACGGGTCATGAAGGTCATGAGCTACCTATTAGAGTTGAAATTTTTCACAGAAATGTAGATGGTGTGACGGGCAGACAAACACACATCCACACCAGTCATACACAGAAACCGACAAAGCGAAGGCGCCTTCCCATTTGGAAAAGGGTGCTGAAAAATAAACGAAAGGAAGTCCGCACTATACTGTAATCTATGTAGGTACCTAGGCAGTTACACCTACCGGATTACATGACGGGATGTGTTGTTTTATTGTCGATTTGATCTACGTATGATTATAAAATGTTTGTTTATATTTAGTCAGTGAGTAGGTAGTGCAATAAAGTTAACCTATACTACAGATAGGAAAAGGCGGGAGAAATTATGAGAGCTGTCACGGAAATTCACAGATATCTCAAGCCCAAGCTCACTGTAATTCTCGGCCGCGTGGTTGAGACTTTTCGCGCGCAATTTTGACCAATCACAGAGCTTTTAAACTGTTGCGAAGCCCCTTCTTATAAGTCGCATATGCGCACTCTTGCACAGGCTTCTCTTTTTTGTCAGTACTATCAGTAGAGCTACAAGAGCCAAACAAGTGGCATCCGAAGCTTCGCAAATACCACAGTGAAAATAAGAGGAGAAGAAGAATCCAAGTCAAGGTCAAAGGTAAAGAAAATAAATTCAGGAAACTCGAGGGAAAGACAAATAAAAACATCTTGCATGCACAGTGAGAACTCGAATAAGTCTAATTATTTCAATTCGGATACAAATTGTGAGAAATAATATGGATTCCTGCCGAGATTCTTGCCGGTTCCGCATTGCCATGATGGATTCATGAAGATGGCCGAGACCAGTGTTTTAGCCGATAGATTAAATTATCATCAACATCAAGTGTAAGTACATTTTCAAATTTTATCTCGTGCTTTTGTGGCTTTAATAACCGAAGTCGGTCAAAACTTCTAATTTTTATTTCGACTTCTAGTCTACTTACTATAATAATATACTTTATACTACCTATATGCTTTTCTTCGGGAAAATTAGTAGAAAACTGAAATTTTGCACACACATTCCTTTGACTGTCATGAATGGTCTGTAAAGTCTCCTGAAATCCAAGCTTGGAAACTTCGGATAATCGCCATCAAGTGTTAAAAACTCGTTTTTTCAGCGAAGAAGTCTTGCTATGCCCCAGAATCGTTCGTCTTGTGATTGAATGATTGCGTAATACCATCTTGATAATCACCATTATACTATTTCCACTTTGGCGCCCAAAAGCAAGAGATGTAGAAAGACTTGACTTTCTTTTTTTTTTTTTTTCGTTTATTTAACGTCGGCCTATTTCCGCAACGAGGCCTAACACCGACGCCGGTGAATGCTTTCCTCCACTATACCGGAAATTTTGCCGAACCCCTGTGTGTTCCAACACAGGGTAGGGATTTTAAACGACCACCAACATCGCATGGGGTCGGCACCATCGTTCGTATTTTACGTGCTATGCGACACACGGCGCGTCTTGCATTTAGCAAGCATTCCAACTAAACCAAGGAGCTTGTTTTTCGAGGCCGAAAATCCGTCCCCGGCGGAGATCGAACCGGCGACCTCTGGAGTGGCAGTCGAACGCGCTAACTAACCACACCACAAGCTCCTCGACTTGACTTTCTTATTGCTGATAATAGCAGACCTGAAAAATGTCTAATGACTGCATTTTATTTCCTACATGAATTAGGTATTGTAGAAATATCGAAGTTATACTTCAGTCTCTCGAAAAATTACTGGTATATTGAAAGAAGTTGAATGGTGGCAGATACTCACAGTTTTATAAATGGCGCCAGTGTAGCTGCAGTAGTTCAAAAATGGCATCTGAATCTCACCACACTGTCAAAGTAGTCAAATTTATTTCATGAACACGGGCCTGTTACACTGAGTAAGGTTGAAGCAAGTTTGGAGAAAAAAGTCTTTTACTATTGGAAGTGAGACAGTCAACTCTTTTTATTTCTTGGCCGCTATCTGTGTAAACACCACCTATTTTGCGATACGTCGAATTGAAGGAAATTGAATTCTTTTTCCGAAAATATTGCCAAAGTTTTTAACCGCACCCCTCTTCTCCCCAAAAATTCTTCGAGTGTCCCATTTAATATTCTGGACTATCAGAGATTTTTCAGGTCTTTTACTATTGAAAGTGAGACAGTCAACTCTTCTTATTTCTTGGCCGCTATCTGTGTAAAAGCAGAAGTGGAAATAGTGTATGGTGATTGTCAAGATGGTAAGACGCAATCATTCAATTACAAAAAGGACAATCTTAGGAAATGACTTCTTCGCCGAAAAAATACTTTCTAAAACTTGATGGCGATTATTCAAAGATCTCAAGCTCGAATTTTTCAGGGAATTTTTACAAACTGTTCACGACAATCTAAGGAATGTGTGTAGAAAATCCCAGCCCTTTACTAGTTTTTCCGAAGTTGATACGATTTTTTGAAAATAGTGTTAGACTGATTGCTAATTTGACATACCACTTACAGCAAATGGCCGCCATGATGTCCGACCCCAACGATAATAATATAACCGCCATGATGTCAGACCCCAACGACAATAATAACAATGAAGTGAAAATCCAAATGGAACCGCTAGATGAGCCTTTGGAATTCGAAATGGTGTATGACACAAATTTTGAGCTCTTCGGTTTTTGAAATCTTCAAGTTCTACTCTTCTTTCAGAACAAAAAGCTACATGCTTTCGCTTTTCTGCCTCACTCACCTACCTATCATACATTTGAATGAACTTTTCTACCGTATGATCAAAAACTTTCCTCCTCTTGTGGCCTGGCCAAAATCAGCCTCGTTTGCCTGCCAATGACCAAACCCTCGACCAAACCACAGCCTGCCTTTAGAGGAGGAAAGTTTTTGATCATATTGTACTAACTTCTCAGGACAATATCTTTCGTTCTAGGACTGACACCATTCTGGATTCCAACGGCTCAAGTGGGTCACCAGTTGTTTCCAAAGCTAAACGAGTTGGACGAAACAAAAAAAATAAGACAGAAAGGGCATTGACGGACTGCAGCCCTTGGTTTTCCATGGCCACCAAGGAGGACCGCGACGTCTGCTGTTACTTTGTGGTGATTTTCGTTATTTTGTTCTGCATAGTAGTATTCAAATCCGAAGAAATCAGAACAATCTTCATTCTTTCTTTTAAAAATACGAAATAACTTATTATTTATTACCTGCAATAGCTTTAGTAGTTTGTATGTAGTACGGTTGATTGCAGAATTTTTGGTGTGATCGTGAAGGAACCCTATTTTTTGAATTAGAATTACTCGCATTCGCTTGCGATTCGAGAAAATATTTTTCTCTCAGAACTTGAAGGGAACTTCCGAGAGCTCTTGAAGCAAGTAGTGTCTTGAGATACTGCAGTTATTCAAAAACTGATAATTATTTTACAATCGTATTAAAACACTTTGTGATCAACTGTACTTAGCTGTCTTACCGTCAGTTCCACAAAAAAGATGATCAGCGATCAAGGCTGATTGCAGATTAACTGAACTTTTGTCTGCTGAATGCTAGGCGATTAACCACAAAAAATGCCTGAAATCTGCACTAGACCCATCATCTTTCCATTATTGAGGGATAAACCAGCATTTTCATTGATCACTCAGCTACAAATTGACAAACAAAATCGCGAATCAACTAATCTCGTATTATCTTTTTTGTGGAACCCACGGTTAGGTCAGATCAGTAGTGTAGTCGAATGTAGGTAGTATTTTTTGAATGTTTGAGAGCGTAGATTTTTTAATTTATTGTTGTTTAAGTATTATAACTGAACTTGACCAAAATTGAACTGGACCATTCTGAAGTTTTGCCCTCGTTGAAATGAGAATATCTTGGGAAAAAATTGTTCGATTCTGGAAAAACTTGTGATTTCTGATAGAGTAATCTTTTGGCGACAAGGTGCTATTTCAGATCACATGATTTTCATCTGAATGTAGGATATACACAGGGTGACGGTGAAAGAAGTGCAGAAAAAGACCTGATTTTGGAAAGGTGATGCTTCGAGAAAACAACTCGCAGAATCATTTATGTCACATTTTTGGAAAGAGAACATCAATATCTCGAAACGGTTCTGGACTTCTCATCGTATTTTTATTTTTATTGTTTGTTTTGTGATTTATGGATTTAGGCCAGTCAACCTGGCTCAAAAAGTGTCTTAAATTTACAAAACGTATACTCTGGCTGCATTTTTGCATACACCTAGGGAATCCCCCACAGAGCCCCGAATCGCGAAAATCCACCAAAATTTTCTTGAGCTTCCCGAGATAAGGGTGTTTTTCGGTATCTCGGTTGCTATTGGTTGGATTTCGATTTTCTTTTTTTGAAATGTTCGTAAAAATATTGGGAACAAGTTGTGTTCAGAACTTTTCAATAACTTGTCGAGAAAAAGTGCCAGAAGCCGAAAACCGTCGTTTTTTAGGGGGTGAAGAGAAAAACTCAATACAATGAAATTATAAATGCTTGAAGTACAAGAAAAGGTTTAATTGACAAAAAAAATCTCAATATTCATCAGATGGAATATCTTTGCAGCAGGGTAAAAGTATCTTCAATATTTCTCCCTCAAAAATGAAGATAAAAACTCATTTTTTTATGCGGTGCACTGAGTGTGTTAGAAAATGTAGTACGTAGCGTTTTTTCAATTAAGTGGGGATAAAATCCTTTCTTGGTGAAAAATTTCTTCAAAAATCGGTCATGTATCAAATTTTCTACGTCTCTCAAAAATTAAAAAGCAGTTTATAATTCTTTCGTTTGTCAAAAAATGCCCACCTATATCTTCTTTATCTCTTCATCTTTATTTTTGAGAGAGAAATTTCATTTATTTCATCCATTATACTCCTTATGTGATGCTGATGGTGACCCTGAAATATATTCTTATGAAATATTAATACCCTGCGAATACAGTCTGAAAAGAGTGTGGTGCACACTGCACATGTCATAGTTTCTTATATCTTCATATAAGAATCAAAACCAAAACCACTCCCTACAAAACGACGGTTTTCGGCTTCTGGCACTTTTTCTCGACAAGTTATTGAAAGGTTCTGAGCACAACTTGTTCCAAATATTTTTTCGAACATTTCAAAAAAGAGAAGATCTAAATCCAACCAACAGCAACCGAGATATAGAAAAAGACCCTTATCTCGGACAGCTCAAGGAAATTTTGGTGGATTTTCGCGGTTCGGGGCTCTGTGGGGGATTTCCTAGGTGTGTGCAAAAATTCAGCCAAAGTATACGTTTTGCCATACCAAATTCCTTATTGACTGACCTAATTAACACTTCAGTTGTAAAGCAAACACCCATGATGGGACAATCTGGTGACTATGGCAATTTTAATGCAAAGGATAATTGCCATTGGTGCATTTTGAACCACCCTGGGCCATTTAATATGTAATGCAATGGTACAGCATGCTTGATTTGTCATAGTTCCAAAAGTGGTCCAGGTCCTTAAAGGAAACCACCACACAAAATACAAGTTGGTCTCAGATGAAAGAGTTGGAAAAACTAGAACGATTGCATAGGGTCTTGTAATATTACTTAGCTCGTGGCGGGCGCTGCGGTTATAATGGAGCCTTGCAATTGAAAAACTCGACGTGAGGTCGCCACTACTGTAGGTACTGTATGTACGCTACTACTGTACTTTTCCGCCCTAAATGACGGAAAAACACGGGAGTTTGAGTAGTTTGATCAGTAACTGACAGTGACTGGAAACGTCAAGCACGAAACAGAGGTTATCCAAAATTCAAATCAAGACATAAAATGACGGACGCCGGTCGTTGAAGCGTCAACGCCGTCAAAATTGTCGAATTTGCCCCCAACGGTTGTGGCGCCCTCGGTGTGTAAAAGTGGCAGTGCAAGGCCCCATTGAACGACAATGACGTCAGAAGGGCAAATTTTCACGGGCTACCTATACCTATAGCTACGCACGGGCATACCTGTACCTGATTCCGTTGCCGATGAGATGACGACGGTTTGAACCCTGCCATAATTATTACTGATTGTTTGAAGACAATGAAGTCTGTCAAAACGACAATAGCAATATCAAGACCATGGGAACGTGATAAGTGAAAATCGGAGGTGAAAATCTAGGTAAAAACATCTTCCCAAGTGACGTCACGAGAATATTTTCAAAATGTTTTATTGCGGCTGATTGGACTCGTCTAGAAAAGTTAGATTTGTTCCGTATACTCTTAAACTACCTCCCCCATGAGTTACTCAAATGAAATATAGACTCGATTTTTGTGTTATGGTCTCGTTATGGTCGGTTATGGTTTAAGATCAAATCGTTTCATGGTACGTTTAATACAGTTATCATGTATAAAAGAATCCAAAAATCACAAAACATTCGATCAAAAGTCCAAAAGTTCTTGATATTGATATTAGCTTTTCAGAATTGTGACAGAAAAATTCTGCGACTTGTTTTCTTGAAACGGAACCTTGCTGAAGCTAGGTTATTTTTGCAGGGGCGTGCTGGGACCCTTAAAAGGGCCTGGGCAAATTCATGACAGAAGGCCCCACCTCCCCCCCGACTAGAGGTGCAAGATTTTCAAAAATAAAAATCAGGACCGTAGAATTTCTGAATAATAAAAGTGAAAAGCGAGGTGAAAATATGGAACAGACTCTCTCTGGAAATTAAGCAGGCGGCTAGCTTGGGCATTTTCAAAAGGAAGGTGAAACAATCGCTGTTGAGGCATTCTTTTTACACAGCAGATGAATTTTTAAAATGTAACCAGTTTTAACTGTTGTGATACCATACCTATTCCTAGTCAATATGGTACTCATATTTTGTGTACTATGCTGTGAATAATTGTGTAATTATATATTGTTATGTATCATAGGTACCTACTTATATCTCAATCTTTTACTTATTATTATTATTATTATTATTATTATTAATGTTATTATTATTTGGACGAATCCTTTTTGTATGTATATTATACACTAAGGATCACTAATAAACTATAGAACTATTGAACTATTGAACTACTGAAACATCATCAAACAGCAAAATGGCGCCGCAGGCGAAAATTTCTCGAAATGATAATAATGCCCGTGTTCGTAAGTCACAACAGTTGTGGAGCACTTCAACGCCATTGGTCAAAATTAAAATTTCGACGAATCGCGTGGAAGTGCTCCACAACTGTTGTGACTTACGAATGCGGCCATTGCTAATAATAACTGGGAACAAATTTCAAATTAGGTACTAGGTAAGTACAAGTTTTTTCTTTTTTATTTTATTTTAATATTCAACATTCAGCAAATCGAAAGTATTTGGCCACGTCCCAAAAAAAAACTGGACCCTTTCACGGAGCCCTTTGGTTCCAAATCCCCAAATTAAAAATTCACTTTGGTCCCTTGGTACATAATATACTGTTATACATATAGGTACATTTCTGGCTAATGTAAATTTTGATGATTTCAGAGAGCCTTTAAAACATTTTACAGTGAAGCTGTGAGCTGACCACTTCTTTAGTGTATTTAGTGAAGCTTACAGAGCAAATGCATGTTGATATTTGACTCGGGATAGGTGCTTAGAGTCTCGCATATAGACTAAATCGAGGAAATATGTAAAATTTTTCTGATCTGATTTGATTCTCTCAGTACACCTGTATATGTACAATGTGACGTTTTTGACTTTTCTATATTCGTAATCTACGGTTCAAGAGGGAGAGTTTAAGACTATAACGGCAACTATAGCATGAAGGATTCTTGAGAAATCTCATTTTGAAATTTTTTTGTCATCAACATTTCAGTTTTTCGAGTCAAGTGCCCATGGAGCTTTTACGACAATGCCTCTTGCTTCCAGAAGCTCTATCTCAAAGACCATAGGTCGCAGAAAGTTCATTTGAAAACTGTTCTGTAGGGAATTTCATTGATTTCAAAATGACTCCCCACATCTTTTGGTGTCAGATGGCCCAAAATCAAGATATTCGGCAAAAACCACGCTGGTGCACTTCTTGTTGATGATGGCGACATGACGCCGACATTTCCGAAAGGGGGGAAATTAGTATGTCAAAACCTAAGCCACATGGATCGTATTAAGCTAGTTTCCAGCCAGTAGACAATTACTTCCTTATTGAGCTGATTTTTGCTCCCTGGCGCCTGGGCTAAAAACACAGCCATTTAGGCACTGTAGGTACATGAAATGTTACTTAAAATGGGTCCAATAACGCGAAATCTAAGAACTGTTAATTTGTATGAATACCGATTTCCGCACGGCACAGGGGACGAGAGAGGAGTGCTACTCTCGAAATACGTCACTCATCTCAACAGAAGATTCTTACCAAGTATCTGTGGATCAATTACCTCACACCAAGCCAGCCACTAGAATCTCAGTGAGCCTGTTTGCTAATTTCCCAATTCTTTGTGTCGGGTTTTGCAAACGTCGTTGGTATTTTCACGAGTTGCGAGGCTCTCGTGCCATTCCAATACATTCGAGAGCATATGCGAATCTTCCTAGATCGTGCCCACAACAGGCTAGTGAACACATCTGCCCAGTTGGCGGATGTGCAACGCTTCCAGAGCATTCCGAATGTGGTGGACGTTTCGAAAGCTGTCGCGAATCTACTTGCGGCGGTCAATGTGGAATATGTCGGAGAAACGGTGAAATGTTTTCGAAGGTCACGCAATCGGAGTATATAAGCACAGATGAGCCGACAGACACCAGATTTAAATTCAGAGCGACAACAGTGAGTGATCGGCGGAGTTAACCAAAGCGATAAACCCAAGCGTGAATAATAATGACCGTGTATTTAGTAGTTATGCAGTAATAAACAGTGTGTGTTAAGCGTTCGTCTCTCAATTATAAAAGTACACAGCGCTAATCCGCGACAGTATGAACACGTTTTGAATTAATGCGGTTGAATAGTTTTCCGCAAGAAAATTTGTCTTATATTACGTAGGTAAATGTAGATAGTATTTATCACCTGATTGCTTAATACATATGCATGTGTGTGTGTCTTGTATAGACACGGTGGTAGACAGTAGTAGACTGATAAAGTAGTAGAAGTAAATAGTGGATGTAGTATTTCATGGTGAATTCTTTATCATAGCACCCGGAAAGTATGGTGTGGTGCACGATTATTTGTGGGTTTATTAGCATTCTTTTAAATAAACTATTATACAGGGTGTTTCAGTGACCTTGCATAATACTTCGGAAGGTGATTCCTCTCAAAAAAATAAGTCGAAAAGTAATTGTAAATTTTTTTCCCCAAGTGCTCCCTGAGGGAGTTACAGCTCCTCAAAGGTACAAAATGCAACAAAGGTTTCAATCATTTGCTCAAGAACTGTCAAAGGTCAGAGCTTTAGATTAGATTTTTTCGATAGATTCGTTCAATCCAAAACTTTTATTCCTCATGCATTTTTTCCGTATGATGCATCATTCTGAAGTAAAAGTGGAAAAACACGGACGTGTCATGAATAATTTTCAACATAATCCCAATCCCCTCTAATTTCGCCGCCACTGGTTAGATTTGCTCAGAACTTAGCATGTACATTTCTACTGTTGAGAAACTTCTCTATACCAAATTTGAAGTTCCTACCTTTGACAGTTTTTCAACAAATAATTAAAAACTTTGTTTAACTTCGTACTTTTGAGGGGCTGTAACTCCCTTAGGAAGCATTTCAGGGAAAAATGTTTCTCTTACTTTTTGACTTATTTTCTTGAAAGGAATCACCTCCCGAAGTATTATGCAAGGTCACCGAAACACCCTGTAGAGAAACAGAATGTGTTATTCTTCAATTGTGAGAGTTTTCAGGTATTGTTACGTCGATTAAAAATCACAGCCGCACGCGCGAAGAAGTATATGAGGCGCCGTTTGTGCCATAATGTGGATTTATGTCTGATAAATAGTTTTTAAACACTTACACAGGTGATTTTTTTAAAAGAACCCACCTCCAATTTCTCGCTGCACAATTTTTTCCGAGAAAAAACTGACACACGTTCGATTTTCTTTTCGAGGGGAACATATAACTAGCGTAGTTTCAATCTTTCCGTTCCACCCCTTTAGGCATGATGACTGCCCTTTCAAGAATTTCAAATGATAATAGGGGTCAAGTTACACATCATTCAGAAGTTCTTTTAATTATCTTTATACATGTGCAATAGTTTTTGAAAAATTAAAGTCTAATAACCCATTTCGAAGTTATGAATTTTTCAAAATCGTCAATAACATTGAATATAAAAAATCAGTTGATTTCTTCAGTGAACATCTTAGACTGGACGAAAATACAGCAGCTTTATATCCCGGAATTTGACCATGTCACAGCCTACCCCAATTCGGAATGGTTTGGATCACACGGTACCTACGAGTACAAAATTTAAATTACCATTTTTCACTCCATGGTTGGAACTAAGCTAGGGTATGGGGTAGAGGAGGTCTGGTACTAATTTTTGACCTCTCATTTCAAATTTCGAAAGTGGATTCAGGCTCTTTAAAAAGAGAGTACTATTTACTCCAGCTCCAGTTGTAACTGAAAACTTAGAAAGGATATTTTCACTTTGTCCGGGGGCATAGGGTCAAAGTTATATGTCCTAATCGATTCTTAGGTTTTCGCATAGCTTTCAGAGTTCCAGTAGAACCCTCTTCTGCCTTCTTGTGCTCGAGGACCCCTTGTGTTTTTAATGTCGTTTCAAACTTTTGTTACGAGCGGCGATCCCGTGCATTCTGATGAACACGCGATCTTTCTATATTCGTCCATCCATTATGACGCGGTGTAGATACAAGTGTGGAGCTCTGGACGTTTTCAGAAGTATACACGATGGCTTGGCATTGGGAACCTTCAACGCTCGATCAAGACACATATGCTCATTTTGGCGGAGGCGCTGGTTCTAGAGCACGACAATTATACGGGTAATGTGCAAGATTTTTCGGGAGTCGTATGGAAACCGTATGTCGGGTCACTGTGGAAACTACTGGAGAAGGCATGGAACATTCGAGATGAACTAGTCGGACCTATATACGGCTTCAATCGTCATCTCACGAGCAGTATTGAATTGTAAGGGACAGTGAGCGAATAGGAAGCGATAGTTTCAGCGATATTTCCAAGCGTAAAAAATTGTTGGCGTGTATTTATTGTAGTACGCAGTAATAAACAGTCCAAGTTTTAAAACGATCGTCTCAATTATATTCGAACCCGTACGCGAAATACGTAAAACTCTGTTAAGCCCGTCTGTGTGCCCGTCCCTTAGTGACCCGTCTTGTTTCTTTTTCAAGTCTTTTCAACTTTAGCAAGGCTTATTGTGCCTTCTTGTGTTGTTAGAAGCCCTATACTGGCCCCCTGTTTCATAATTGTCGTTTGAAGCTCTGCTGAGCCCACTTGCTTTTTTCCGTGGCTTTCGCAGGTTTAGTTATAGCCTCCAGTAGGGGATATAAGGGCGCGGAGTCAGGAGTGGGGGGAGCAACCTTGACCTTGACGGGTCATTCACCTGACCTTGACAGGTCATTCACCTTGACGGGTAATTCACCTGACCTTGACAGGTCATTCACCTTGACGGGTCATTCACCTGACCTTGACAGGTCATTCAGCTCAAAAGGTCGTTCACCTTAACCTTGACAGAGGTCATTCATCTCAACCTTGACCGACCATTGACCTTCAACAGGTTTATCCACCTTGACCGGCTCTGACCTTGATACATAAAGTGGTGGGGAAGTGGTAGGGATGGAATAGATATATTGAAGATCATCAGCAGTGTGGTTCAGTTATCATCATGGAGAAGTCCAATAGCAAGTCACCTTCGGGTTATTTACCTTTGATAAATGAAACAACGCATTTTTTGAATAAATCAAAACGCAAATACATCAGTGTCGGCTTGAGTATTGAGCGACAGTTTGCTCCACTAGTGAGATTGTGTGGTAATAATCAATGTGTCAACTTTGAGGAAGAAGATTGGATTGAGTTCCAGGAAATTTTCGATCTTCTTTTCGATTACTTACAGCTACAATCCCCTTCAAACAAACCGATGCCTCTACTACTGAAAAACATCAGCATCCACTTCACTGAAGTAAACAACGTTCGAGTTATTCAAATTATAAACGAACATCAACATGTTTTTTTGGCACGAGAAACAGCTACAGAATGGCGCGGCATATGTGAAATCATCAGCAATCGATTGAACATCCTCAAACATCAGGAATTTAAAAATTTCTACTTCGACTTGCTAAGAGCGTGAGCAGCTGCTCCTACTCTTTCTCCCACCTTTCAATACCTTACCTGCGAGCACCATAGTCCCACACCTCAGTTTACCTGAAACAGTGAAACTAGTAACTTGTAATGGCGTAGTCAGTTCAAGCAGAAGAAAGTTGGGATGAATGTGATGCTATATCATCAGAACACAGCCACCAGGGCTCACGAAAACACAAAAGAAACGGTGGCGGGAGGAACAGAGAGAGATCCATGCAAAATGGGTTGAAGGTACTTATAAAATTACTTCTGTCATTATTATTTATTATTGCTTATTGAAGTTCTTTTAGTTATTCCGCAGTTTGTTTAATTTTGTATTACCGATCGGTTTTGGTAGCATCAACGGAGCTTGTACAACAGGGTTGAATAAATATTTGTAAAATGTGAGGTAATTTGTTAAAATTGATAAGGAATATATATATATATAACTTCAATAACCTATAAGTATACTCTATACACTGATAGAAAGGACCACCAGATTCCTCCGCTTGAAAAGTAGTCCCGATAGCGTTACCCGCGAAATTTAAAATTCCAGTTAGAAAGAGGTGCTTATTTCCGCTAATCACGGCTAAGTGCTATGGTAATTTTAAATGACACCAGTTTAATACCAATTTCAATAAATGAGAAAATAATGTTTTTGAATGAAGCTGATTTTATTACACAACACTCACAACAGCCGAGCCGACTAAAAAAGTTCAATGAAAATAACAAACATCATAGAGAAATGGAGGTTAGAAATCGTACGTAAGTGTCAAACTCGCTGAATGTAATGCCATTGGCTTGGCGTAGGAATAATTTGCCCGGGTAAGACTACCAACCGAACAAAACTAATATTAGTTCCAAACGCGCCTATGTTGTTACATTCTTTGGTGCTTTTGTTTGCTATAGGTTACATCACTGAAATTCAAAAAAGTCCGTTCTATCGGTGTACAGACTATACCTACTGCAATTCCACTGCAAGCATGGAGTTATTTAGTTTTCACATAAAACTAATCATCATTGATTCCAGATACTATGAATATACCACCAGTGGTACCAGCAGCAGCAGCATCCAGCATCGGTAGCATCAGCAGCAGTTACGCAGCAGCAAAAAGAAGAAGAAGAAAACTGGGATACGTGTGATGCTCCCACTTACATCCCAAATCCGCCACCACATATCATAAAAACGCAACCTCCCGGGCTTACAAAAGCACAAAGAAAACGGTGGCGGGAAGAACAGCGGGGGATCCATGCAAAGTGGGAAGCTGGAAGGTACTTACTAGAACTATTTATTTTTGTTGTTATTAGACATTATATATAATTGTGATCACACTCATTATATTATTATTGGTTCCAGATACTAAAATATACGGGGCAGCAGCAGCAGCAGCAGCAGCAGCAGCAGCAGCAATAAAAGAATATATATTATAATTTCACTATACTTATTGCGATAATAAAATTTATTTGAAAGTAATATTTGTCTTTATTATGTATTATTTATAGTATGTTATATTTGTCCTAAACAAACTAAACTGATTTGAGCTTATATAGACCCGCACCATGATCTGTCGAGGTGTGAATGAGTTATTGAGACCGAGGTTAATGAGCTCTCAAGGTTGAGAGGATATCAAAGTGGTTGAGCGGTCAAGGTAAATGACTTCTTGAAGAGTCAATGGCTGATCACGGTCAACGACCTCTCGAAGAGTCAATGGCCGGTCAAGGTGGATAAACCTGTTGAAGGTCAATGGTCGGTCAAGGTTGAGATGAATGACCTCTGTCAAGGTTAAGGTGAACGACCTTTTGAGCTGAATGACCTGTCAAGGTCAGGTGAATGACCCGTCAAGGTGAATGACCTGTCAAGGTCAGGTGAATGACCCGTCAAGGTCAAGGTTGCTCCCCCCACTCCTGACTCCGCGCCCTTATATCCCCTACTGCCTCCGTGTGATATCCGTAGCCCTATTTGGCCACCTTGTGTCCTCACATGTAGTTGGAGCCTCGATGAACCTCATTATGTTTTTTAATGGCTTTCAGAATCCCAAATTACTCCCTTTTGCCTTCTTGTGTTATTGAGGGCTCCCTTGGTCGTCCTTGTGTCTTCAATGTTATTTGAAGCTCTTCTGAGCCCTTCTGCACTTTTCCGTGGCTTTCGCAATTTTGATGAAAACGACCTTTGTGCCGTCATGTCATATTTGGAGCCCTATCTGCCCACGGTAGAGTCAAGCTCTGTTTTGAGGTCCTTAGGAGTCCCCTGAAGTTTTTTTCTTAGCTTTCAGAATTCCAGTATGCCCCATTCTACCTGATTGTGTTGTCCAGTGCTCCATTAGGTCCCCATGTGTCTTCAATGTTGCTTAGAGCCCTGCTAATTCCAAGAGATAATGCTAGGTTGAAATTCATAATCAGCCAAACTGGGAACGTTTCAGGCTGGAACTAGATCCAGGCCCCCAAAAACATTTCAATTCGGCGTTGTAATATCCTAGTGTGATTACTGATTCAGGACTTTTAATTTTCTATCGATAGCTTAAAGCGAGTACCTAGCCTAGATCCATTTCAGATGTCTGATGTAACTACTGTAGTGGAAGTGGTGGCTTGCATTCATGTTGACATTTCAATGAAGACAATAAGTAGGTACAAAAAAAAAGTTCTGACAAGACAAACGTCAAAAACACCTCCACCACTGAAAAAGTATATAGACGTGAAAATTTGCACATCATGCTCGACTGACCAATAATATGTCCGTTGGAATCAAAGAAAAGATCATGGCTCTACCTTTATTCGTCTAGGAGATATCACTTTTGGAAATATCCAGTGACTTGGGAAGTTACAAAATCACCCATGATGGGACTAACTGGTAACCATGGTAATTTTGATGCAACGTATGGTTACAAGTCTTGCATTTTTAACCTTGCTGGTCTTGATAAGTGTCAATGTGATGTTGCAGTAGGCTTCATTGGACATCTTCCCTGAAGAGATTCAGAGAATCACCTCTCTTCTGGGGGCCAATGAGGACAAATTTCTTGATATAATTTCTGGTATAATTCATCCAACAATTGTGTACGTTTCTGTGGATTGTCAAAATACCTGGAATAAGCAATAGCGCTAGCAAATTCTGGATAAAAAAATGAAAACTTCACAAGAAAATCAAGAAGGAACAAAATACGATCAAATGTTAAAAATCTTTATGAGAAATTTATAGGTATTCGCTTTTTAAAACTATAGAGAAAAAAATCCGAATTTTCTCCTAAAAAAGTTCCACGACTTCAAACAATAACACTTTTGACACTCCTTCCTTTGGCATCCTGTAAATCATGAACAGAGTCATTGGTGCTGTGAGTCGACATGGCGTCTTGCAGCTAAAGAAAAGCTCTACCAGGCACCAAAAATTTTTTTCAAATCGGATATTTTTTCCCAAGGATATCCTTGCTTGAAATTGGAGCAATTTTGGCCTATGCTTAACTTTTGTCGAGCAGTTCATGTGATAATCATAAATGAAAAATACCTCGAGGTTTTAAAAAGTTTTTTCAGTTTTGTGTACTATTTACATGTACGTATGTACCTAAGTGCGTATTTCTCAAAATGACTCTCCCACAGGTTTGATGATCATTTCATGGACCTGGAAAAACGTTTTTGTTCAATAAATGCAAAAAAGCGAATAAAGTGGAAAAATAATTATTGTAAATATTTTTGTTATACCTGAACGTGCTCGGGCGTGGATAAAGCATATACAACTGCGTCCGCAATGTCCGCGGCCTCCAAAATTGGTATACTCTGGAATATTTTCTGGCGTTCCGCTGAATTATTCGGGTTCATCGTCGTCATTTCACTTGTCACGGCACCTGGACTCACTTCCTGAAAAAAAAAAACACAGTGTTCACAGTTGAGTAAATGCAGTGCTACTGTCTGTTCGAATTCTATTTTCGCAATTCGTCAAGTTATCACCAAAACTCTTTTGTTTGTTCAAATCGTTGTCAAACGACGTTTGATATAAGAGGAGCTCCCGTGCAAAAGCCTTACATATCCACTTTAGGTAAATGTTCAGAAATCATGAAAAACTATTAACATTCACTTGCTTTGTTAATTTTTCGCGGTTTTGTGTTATTAAATTGTTAAAAAAAATGAGAGATCAGTAGCAGGAAGTTAAGAACGAATAAACTCAAAAATGAGTGATCTTTTTTCAAAAACATTTTGCAGATATCGGGTTTTGCTCAAAATCGATGGGATATGTCCGGATTTTGCTCAAAATCAGCTTGCGCTGCTCAGTAAAAAAGCCAACTTTCATTCATCGTGGAAAACAAGAAGAACAAGATAGAACCGCAGACAATCTTGCAAGACAATCCGTCGACTTCATTCTCGACTTTATTTTAGCGGGAACGTGATTGAGATTCTACTGCAAACAGCTGATAGGATTTGTCGACTTTTTGCTCAAAAATCTTGAAAACCCTAATGATTACTATATGGATATGTCCCGTTTCGCTTGAAAATTGTTCAAGTCACTTAGAGGAGGATATGTAGGGTGTTGACCAAAATCATGTATTTTGGCAATGCTTTTCACATGGATTTATAGGTTTCAGGACAAATCTGAGGTCATATTCATATTTCGATTCAGCTCATCGAGTAGAACAAGTTCCGCCATCTAACTAATTTTTTCTCAAATATGGATTTGTCGGCTTTTGTACGGGAGCTCCTCATAAGTTGGCCTTGGTTCAAAATGATTACAGCCAATTCTGCCTCGATTGTCTCATAAAATGCTGAAGGGTGCCGTGAGAACGAGTTTTGGAGTTTTTTCAAAGGATTGCAAAAGATGGGCATTGCAGTCAATATTCTGTTGTTTTTCATGGCTCACCCTCAGATGTTCAAGAGACAATCTTGGAAAAAGTCAACAACTTTATGGCTCGAACTGATTTTATAGGTTTAAGACTGTAATGGAACTCACAGTGACTCTGATTTTCGTCTGCAGCCTGACGAGTTCCTGCCTCAAAGTTTCAGTCAGAGCCTTCACGGCATGCTTGGACGCCGGATAGACGTTCAAGCCCGGGAAATTGGGCACACCGTGACCCGCTATGCTGCCAATGTGGACGATGTGACCGTTGATGTTGTTGGCCTTCATAATTTTCACGGCCTCCCTGGTGGCGATGCAGAGGCCCAAGACGTTGACATCCAAGACGGTTTTGAAATCTGCAGCGCTGCCATCTGTCAGATTCACTTCCCTGGTAACGCCCGCGTTGTTGATCAGAATCGAAACCGGACCGACGTTCTTGGAGATCCATTCGAAGGCCCTGAGGATGTCCTCTTCTTTCGAAACGTCGGCCTTGACCGCGTACAGTTTGCCTTTTTTGCCAGAGAGTTTTTTGGCTTTTTCTTCGATCAGCTCCGCTCGGCGGGCCACTCCAACCACCTGTAACCGGCACGTGAAATCAAGAGCCTCATCTTGTGATGAAACTATGTTTGCTGAATATATTAGCCACTGAATAAGTTTGTAATAGATGATTGGCAAAATTGTGCGATTTTTCAAGTACCTAGGTACCTATTTGAAGTGAGTAAACTGAAATATCCGAGATATATATCTTACCTTGAGGCCATTTTCAACTAAAGCATCAACAATAGCAGAGCCAATCCCTGAGCTTGCCCCTGTTACAACAGCTACTTTTCCAACCCACCTTTCCATCGACACAACCATTTTTCAGCTTTTCGTTAACGGTATATGTTGACTGGACCGAATCAAGAGAGCAACTGGCCCAGTAATAATCGCTAAATTTGCTTTATAATTGTTACCTCGCCTGACGGCCTTGAAAAATAATTATCTAATCATGGCCAGTGATATAATAAGTACATTCCTACAGAACATACCTAGCGTGATTCAGCAATACTCATACCAAATTAGTAGGTAGGTGGTAGGTAGTACATATTATACACCTAAAGTGTAATCATTTATTGACAATGATCAACCAGGTAATTCAGGGTGTTTCAGCGATGATAGCAAAAAATTCAACCATAACTAGATCTCGTCTAGATTTCTTTTGAACTTTTATTTTACGTTTTATTATGAGGTTGAGAATTTTCTAATATGTTTATATTGTCTTTGATTGTTGTTTTTGTTTCACTTCCACTGAAATTATTATGACAAATTACTAAAGTTATTATGAATTTGTATTATTTTGTTACTTTGTAATAGGAATGTAAATTCTTTAAATACAATAAACTTATATTATTATTATTATTATATAGATCTCGTCAAAATAATTATGTTGAAAACTTGTATGTATACCATTTTGCAAAGTTCGGTCTAACGATGAAGATCACGAAGATAACAGTCTTTCAAAGCTCACTTTTTTCGGATCCCAAGAATTTGTAACTCAGGAACTTTTTGACTGAATGAGCTTAAAACCAAGAGTTAGTTTGTCGAAGTTATCTATCAATCTGCCAAATTTTGAAAGAATCTAACCAGTGGCGTAGAAGTTATGGAGGAGGGAAGACTGGTCACCTCAAGTCAAACTTTCTACACGTCAAGGTATCTACGTGTTTTTTTTAGGCCATAATAGAACAATCGCAAGTGAAGAGCGTTTACGTTTGTTGTTATGGGATACCTGAATGTCAATATAATGTCAACGCCAAATGTCTAGTGTGATTTTTAAGCTGTCATCCAACTCATGAGTCTTCTTGAACACCAAATAACACAACATTTTCCCTTCCACGTGTCATGAGTCACTTCAAGGATGGGGCTAAATAGGTTATTCAGTTTGGGCAGGTGCGCATGCGTAACGTCAAGGCGCCAAATTTTGAAAACTTTCGTACACCTGTCAGTTTGAATGGCAACGCTGCATGCTCTGTACAAGAAACACGATAGTTCTTGTCCGGTGTCTGTAATTTTTTCGGTTCTATTTTTTTTTTCGTCGGGGGCGGCGTATGAGGGCGGCGGCTGAAACTAATTTTCCTATGATGTCGAATAGACTGGGAACACAATGATTTGTCTCCTGTGGCTGTAAGTTTTTTGATTGTTTTTTTTCGTTGGCGGCGTTTGAGGCCGGCGTCGGTTGAAACCGTTTTTCAGTAATGGCAGAGGTGCAGGAAACACGTTATTTCTGTCCCGTATCTGTAACTTCTGTGGTTCTGGTTTTTTGTTGGGGGCGGCGTATAGGGGGCGACGGTGACTGAAACTATTGTTGCGAGCGGCGACTCCGTGCATTCTGGTGAACACGCGATCTCTCTAGATTCTTCCATCCATTAGATCGCGGTGTAGATACAAGTGCAGAGTTCTGGACGTTTACAGCATATACGTGATGGATTGGTAATTGAAATACGTGTAACCTTCAACGCTCGATCAAGACACATCTGTTCATTTTGGCGGAAGTGCAGACATTCCGGAGCACACGGGAAGCACGCGAAAAGAGTGTGATTATTCAGGAGTCGTCTAGAATCCATATGCCGTATTACTATGGAAACTGCTGGAGAATGCATGAAACATTCGAGATGAATTGGTCGGACCTATCCGCTATGTGCATTCAGTCGAGTAGCGACATCTCGCAGCCAAAAATAACGCAAATAGGCATCCTTCACTTTCGTAAATTACCACTTTGAGCGCTGAGTCGACTCCTCCCGGCGAACGCACATAGCGGAATCACCATGTGCATTCAGTCGAGTAGCAACATCTAGCTACCGAAAACAGAATAAATATGCATTATTCAGTTTCGTAAATCGTCACCTTGAGCGCTGATGTCGACTCCTCCCACTTTTTTGGCGAACGCACATAGCGGATATAAGGCATCAACCGTCAGCGCGTCAGCTCACGGGCAGTTATGAATTGGAATGCGGAGTGGTAGCGAGCGGATTAGAAAGCGAGTAGTAATCACAGCGATATTCCTAAGTAATTAATTGTTGGCGTGTATCTATTGTAGTACGCAGTGATAAACAGTGTGTGTTTTAAAACGATCGTCCCAAATATATTCGAACCCGTACGCGAAAAATGTAACACTATTTTTTCAATATATGTATTTAATAAAGGGGCAGGGAACACGATTAGTTTTGTCACGTGTCTGTAACTTCTGTGGATCTGTTTTTTTTCTGTCAGGGGCGGCGTATAGGGGGCGGCGGTGGCTGAAACTACTTTTCCTGTGACGTCGAATAAACACGAAACACGATAGTTTTTGTCCGGTGTCTGTAACTTGTTCGGTTTTGTTTCTATTTCGTCTGAGGCGGCGTATAAGGGCGGCTGCTGAAACTATTTTTCCTGTGATGTCGAATGGACTGGGAACACTATGGTTTTTCTCCTGTGGCTATAACTCTTTCGATTCTGTTTTTTTTTGTCGGGGGCGGCGTGTGGAGACGGCGTCGGTTAAAACTATTTTCTCTGTAATGGCAAAGGAGCAGGAAACACGATTACGAAACTTCTCTGGTTGTGTTTTTGTCGTCGAGGGCGGCATATGGGAGGCGGCGGCGGCTGACACTATTTTTCCTGTGATGTTGAATGGCCAGGGAACACAATGAGACAAATCAACGGCTATTCTCATGTATACAAACTGTCCGTTTTTTGAGGCTGAGCATGGGTATCTCGCTTATCTTTAGAGATACAGAGGCGGTTAAATCAGAAAAAATCGGTTGTGTCACCCCAAAACTTCCCCGACGAGTAGCAAAGAACGGATGGAAATTTTATTATGAGACGTCCCTTAGGGTGGGAAGTTAGAATTTGGGGGAAGATTGAAGAATTGAGATATTTTCTCTAATAAGGGCTCCATCATTTGAGTCCGGCAGTCCGGTCTCCATAAGCCAGGCCGGTTACTCATTTTGAAGTGGAAAACTCTTGGATAACTTGGAGAATTTTAAGAGAAATTGCCTGGGAATGTTCAAGAATCACTTATCCTTCGTTTGAAAGAAGCTGGCATAAATATGTTCACAAGCTAAAAAGTTATAGAAATTTGCAGTTTTTCACAAGAAACCAAAATTATGTAGAAAGAAAAGCGAGTGAGGCAGTCAGACGCATTGGATGGTACATGGATGAAGGTGAACGATCTGGAACCGGCATCACAGAAAGAATGAAATAATTTGCAGGAAATTGGAAATTTTGAAAATTCGAATTTCCCGGAGAAACCTCAAATCTTTTCCCAAATCATCTTATTGTTCAGATCGTCAATTATGGCTTCACTTTAAGCTCCATCATTCAAATCCGGTTTCCATAACCCAGGCCTGTTTTACATTTTTAACAGGGAAATTCCCGGGAAATTCAGAAGAAAACTATTGGAAAATGTTGAAGAGCCAGTAACCCCTTGTTTGAAAAAAAATGGTGAAAATCTGTTCACGGGATAAAAAGTTGGAAAATTTGCGGTTTTTCTAGAGATGAAAACTCGGAAACCGTAAGTCCGATTTCGAAAATTTTCTTTCCAAAAATTGATTTAATTCTTTCTCCAACTTCCATTTGCATCATGTCTGCACCTGATATGTATATTTCGTGGGGCTCACCGCATGTCAAAGTTGGCATTGTAGTTTTTTCAAATTCACGGAATATACAAATTTCATTTTGAAAAAATTACCGTCAGAAAACCGGAACCGTGCCAATTTTGAAAATGGGTCTACACGTCGCCCAATCCAATATACTTTCGATATCAGTTTGACTTTTCCGAAAAAAGTTTTTTGAATACAATATTTTTTCTGGTTACAACGATGTGTCACATGCTACTGTTGAATTCATGATTTTGAGAAAATTTTTAATTTTATTTTTCGAAGAGTGCTCTGGAAAAAAATTGGCACCGACAAAAAAAAACCGTTAATAATTGACATTTATTCAACAGTGACATGTCGCACATCGTTGTAACTGGAAAAGAATACCGTATTCAAAAATATCAAAATCCAATATGACACCCATTAGAGAAAAAAGTTGAATGTCGTATCTTGGTTGCTTTGAAAGCTAGAATAATGATTTTGGCGGCTTTGAATTCTCCTTGAAAAAGTGCCCTGACAATGTCTAGATTAGAAAAGGCCACCTTCAACCGATTTATTGAATGAAAAATAGAAACAAAAATTCAAATACCTGGTTTTTCATGATATCTCAAAAACTAAAATCGATACGTCAAATTTCTTTTTGGATCATTGATCGTCATAAAAATGCGCAACTTTTTCCCGATTCAACCTACTTTGTATCCTTCAAAATAAGCGCGATACCCATGCTTAGCCTCAAATACGGACACCCTGTATAGGCGATTGACCTTATTGGGGAAAATGGAAAATGGAACCTGTGTAATGTAACAGTCACCAGTCGCAATTTTTCCACCGCAACTGCAATGCAATGCTTTGCTGGTGGCGCAGTCTCACCCCTGGAATTAGATTTACTACTAGCCTGCTAAATACGCTGACCACCAAGATCAAATATAGGGGACACAAAAGCAAACCTCTTCTCACAATATTCCTATTTGTCAAATTTCATGTCATTGATGTGGGTATTCAGGTATCTACTAGTGCCTACCTAGGCTACTAGACGTCCAATTATACATTATATCCCATACACTCTCTATTTTCAGTAGAACGACTTTTCTGAAGCAAAAATAAAGTGACAAGCTGGAACGCTGGGAGAATACGACCGATGGCCGCTGATAGTTTTGCTCTGAAGCTTTGCAGGTGCCATCAGCCGTAGCGGAGCTTGTCACTCAATTTTTGCTTCAAAAAGTAATTCCACTGAAAACAGGGCCGTCCCTAGACATTTGGCCGCCCTCGTGCAAAAATGTTAAGGCCGCCCCCTTCTTCAATTTTTTTTAATGTCAAATTTTGTGTATACTTTGCTTTTTTAATAAAAAATTAAAAATGTTCAGGAGCGGCCGCGGAGGTAAATTATGAAAAGCAAGAAAAAACTGGGAAAAACGCCCCCTGAATCTCGCCGCCCTTGTGCCATGCACGAGTTGCACGCCCGCTTTAGACGGCCCTGACTGAAAATAGGAAGTGTATGGGATATAAACTGCTCAACAATGAAAGTGTTACAAAGCAAACATTCACCCAATTTTGAACCGCTATAACTTTTGATTGGCACATATGATTCTGATTTTGTTTCAAGTACTGAATAGCCCAATCTTTTGGCCATCTTCCTTGTCAATATGGAATGCAAAGAGCTTTCCATAAATTTTCTACAGGGTGATGCACAGAGCAGTGCAAAATTGATGAAAGTTCAACATACCCCCGTTTTCGCAAAAATTTTTTCTGGGAGTATCAACACCAAATTTATGAAGAATGATGTGTTTCCTCGAAACTTTTTTTGTATTTTCGGGATTCCAGTCGAAACAGCAAAAATGTGATTTTTTATTGTGAATACTGCACCGGGTGATCATTTGAAAACTATCCACCTGCAATAACTCCCGATTCCTAGTGAATATTTCTTCGAGCAAAAACAGGTCGATTTTTATATCAAAGGGGACATCTGAAACATAAATTGGCAAATTTCTATCTTAAGCCCCCTCGCCCCCATTCACCCCAACTTTGAAATTTCAAATGACATGACCTACCTTGCGATACATCAAATTGAAAAGAATTAAATTTTCTTTCTGAAAAACATATTTACAAAAAATTTAACTCCACCTTACTTCGCCCCAAAGATTTTCTGACTGTCTCATTTTTAATTCTGGACCTCTCAATTGTTTTTAATTCAGTCAGTGTCATCATAGAAAAAATCGAAGAAAATAATTTTCGGTGGAAAAAGTGCTGCCCAAATTGACCCTTTGCTCTTCCCCACCTCCGCTTCAAAATTTAACGAAACACCGCCTACTTTGTGATACATCAAATTGAAGGCAATTGAATTCTCTTCCCAAAAACAATTTTTTTGAAATTTTCAACCCCTCTCCAAATAAATTAGACATTTGGGGTGTTTTGTGAGAAAAATGGGGGCTTTAAAAAATTTGAAAAAATTTTGTTCATGAAGAGAATTCAATTTCCTTCAATTTGATGTATCACAAAGTAGGTATTGCCATTTTAGATTTTTGAGATGAGGTGGGGGGAGCAAAAGGGTGCAATTTGGGTGGCATTTTTTCCATTGAAAATTATTATCTCTTCCAATGCTTTGCGGGATGACGTTGACTGCATTGAAAAAAATTGAGAGGTCAAGAATATCAAATTGGACACTCACACACACACACACACACACACACAATTGGAATTTCAGGAAGAAGGGGGGTGGGGTTAAAAATTCTATAAATATTTTTCGGAAAGAGATAGACAGATAAACAGACAGATAGACAGATCTTATTGACAGAATCCCATTCAGGGGACCAACATTTCAAGAAATGATGCCAAACATGCCTATGTTTTAAAATTAAAGGTGAAAGCAAAAAATTCCAAAATGGCGGAAATGTGGCTAATCCAATTCTGATGACGTAGTCCCATGATGACTAAAGAGAGTAAAAGTTAACCTTTTTTCAATGCTAAAAACCCGAATTTTAGGAGTAGTACCAAAAAGTCCGCTGCCAATTGGGCTTTTCCTCACCCCTACACTAGACAATACAAACGTGTTGCAAGTCAAATTGCTCAGAATTGTTCAGTGAACTACCAAGTGGCAGCTGGTAGCTACCATCTTGATATGAAAAGTGAAGAATGAAGAATGAAGTCGACATCCTGTTCTGCACTCCTGCTTCTGTATATGCTGCCTTCTCTAAACTCGACCTGTAATTGGACTCTGGCCTGTTGGTCGTTTTAATCACTAATAATAATAATAATAATAATAATAATAAAAGTTTCAATGTTTTTGCGTTGCTACAGGAATAATATACAGTATTCACAATAAAAAATCACATTTTGGCTGTTTCGACTGGAATCCTGAAAATTCGAAAACCGTTTCGAGGGAACACATCATTCTTTAAAAATTTGGTGTTGTTACTCCCGAATTTTTTTTTAACAAAAACGGGGGTATGTTGAACTTCCATCAATTTTACACTGCTCTGTTCATCACCCTGTAGAAGTTTTATGAGGGGCTCTATGGATTCCATATTGACAAGAAAGATGACCAAAAGATAGGGCTCTCCAGTACTTGAAACAGAATCAGAATCGTTCGTGCCAATCAAAAGTTACAGCGGTTCAAAATTGGGTGAATTTTTGCTTTGTAACACTTTCATTGTTGAGCAGTTTATGTTCCAATGCTTCCAATGTTATGCTACCAGTGGCGCCGAACTCCTAAAAAGTTACTATGGCGAAAAAGATTTTAGACCCCCCCCTATTGCTACGCTACGGTCGGGCCTGGGGATCTAAGTGCACCTCGTGCAGTTGACGCCGCAGGCGAAATTTTTTCAGAATAATAATAATAATAATAACTATAATAAGCGAAAAAGGGGAAGCCGCTGACTAAATTGTCCATAGATTTAATCATCTTTCACACAAAAATCGAAAGTTTTTTTGTGAGATCGTAAGATCGTGAGGTTTTCCTAGTCCATTTGGTTGGCTGTTCAAATACCGTTTGATCAAAACCTTTTTGCCTCTAGTCTAGAGTGCTATGAAATTATTATTTTATATGTATATCAAAGGTTGGCCGTAATCGAGGCCATAATGACTGAATAAACTGTTGAATGTCAGTGTCGGTCTCTGATAAATGTTAAAAACTGAATAAGAAGTTTTTCACTATCAAAAGTTATTTTCGAAATGGCACAAAATTGGAAAACGGAGAATGGTCGTATTCCCTACCTACAAGCATTGGAGATTGCCAAACAACATGCAGATGTCATTTTGAGGTAAATTGCAGGATATACTACTACCAACAATTGAAAAAGGCAAAAAAAATAAGCATAGCACTCTTGAAGTAAAATCGTTTTGCTCATACGGTACCTATACCTAGGTAAACATCGCAAATAACTGTCATTTAGATTCAAAGTGCCTATAATAATCCTAATATCCGATGATTTGCTGGGTGAATCTCTTTTCCTCTTCTCCTTCCTTCTTCTCCTTATTTCTTTTCTTCTCCTTTCCCCCTTTTTTCCCCTCCAGACCCCCCCCCCTCATTTTGAGGTATGGCGAGTGCCACAAAATAAGGTCTATTCGGCGCCACTGTATGCTACAATGCGGCTACGTCATAATGCCAGTAGCCTTAGCCCGATCCTGTCTAATCATATGGCGCGCTTCCCTCTCCCATCAAACTTGTCTTGTCAGATCTCTGCTTTGCTAACTGCTCATGTAGTTTGTAGTTATGTGCATAAGCTTAGGTACGTTATAATATGCTCATATCTACTTGTACCACAATTCATTTTCAAGTTAACGCTTCGTGCTCAGCATTCCATTCGTTGACTTGACAGTGCAGTGTTATCATAAGTCGCTGCAGAGTATTATTCACTGAGTGACTGAGTGTTAGCAAGGTTGTATGCCAAGCTGGTGAAGAGTTCAGCAATTTGAATAAAATGTCGGACGAACTGCCGACCCTTTACGAATACTACACTTCCGGCGGCATCACCACTGGCCTCCTGGCGGACCAACCCGGTGAATTTCTGCTCAATCAAAAGCCGATAACTCTGTACAGCGGCGCCGTGCACTATTTCCGCGTGCCGCCGGCGTACTGGCGCGACCGGCTGAGAAAAGTGCGAGCTGCCGGACTAAACTGCGTGGAGACCTACGTGCCGTGGAACCTCCACCAGCCGGAGGCCCTGCCCAAGTTCGACTTCGGCGACGGAGGAAACGACCATTCGCAGTTCTTGGACGTGGTGAAGTTCCTGAAGATCGCCCGCGAAGAGGACCTGCTGGTGATCGTGCGGCCGGGGCCGTACATTTGCGCGGAATGGGACTTCGGCGGGATGCCCAGCTGGCTGTTGAGACAGCGCGACATGAAGCTGAGGACCAAAGACGCCAAGTTCATGGAGGCCATGAAGGTGTACCTCAAGGCCTTATTTCAGGTATAGCTTCGTCATTTATTCATACCACTTCATACCTTCTTTCCCCTATGCCATTATTTTGGAGTTGATTTTGGAAAATAGTGTAGGTACCATCGGCTTCGTAGAAAACTAGCACCTAAAGCCAATTTTGCACAGATTGAATTGAGCTCTAATAAAATAAGTCATCACAAATTCCATGGAGACCACAAATTCAAACAAACTCTCGATGACACTGACGTACTTCCGAGCGTACTTCGTTAATAAAGAGTGATCGAATAAATTTCTCCTCAAAGTAGGCCTCGCTCTCCTTGGTAGCCACGTTTTTTCGCCAGATTTTCAGAAATCATAGGCGACTTGAGGAGAAATTCATTCGATCACTCGTTACAAGCATCGAGCAAAAATGCCAGAGTTGAACGAAGCCCAAAAAGCTATAATCCAAACGAAACTGAACGATGGTGTAAGCCTCGGTGTAAGCATAACAGCAATGGCCCGCTAAATCGGCGTTGACAAGAGCACAGTGCAACTTGCCAAAAATAAAATCCGCAATGGTGGATCAATTATGAGAGAAGCAGGAACCGGATCAAAAAAAAGTGAGCACCTATCAACAAGACCACAATCTGGTGAATTTTCTCCGACCTAACTAACAAAGCAGGCCACTTTTCTGTAAACGTTTGGGCATGGATCAGCTCTAGGGGTCCAGGTGTTTGCACCATCATAGATGAGAGGCTGACTGGTCTGGCGCACTAAAGAATTTTGCAATTTTGGGAGAAATTCTATTGCCTTCCGTCCGACCACTTTTTGGAGATTATTATTATCATTATAATAATACCGAGATATTTGGTTTTTAAACTTTGGAAAATATCTCGAAATCACCCCACTTTCCAGAGCCCAAATTGTTTTTCTCTGAAAACGCCTAGTTTCTTAGCCAAAAATGGCAGTAAATCAACCTAAGCGACCTTGAAAACTTATTCCAGTTGAGGAATCATGAGTTTTCTTGGATTTCAATTTTTAGGCCTTTGAAAGTCGTGATTTCGAGGCGTTTTCCAAAGTTTCAAACCCAAATATCTCGGGAACGAAGCCTCTAATCAAAATTTTACAAGAGTAACTTTTTTTTTTACATTAACAAGGAATTCAAAAAAAGTATAATTTTTCAAAAATATCCAGTGGCGTAAGAAATGGGGTGGGAGAAGTTGAACCATCTACGCTCGCTCTTCTTCCTTGAGGATTTCAATGTAGAGCAAAGTGACTCGGAACGTTTTCGGATTTTCTCAACGTATGGCCTAGCCATCTGTATTTTCGTTTCTTGATTTCTTCATTGATATCGCCCTGATCCGTTCTTCGCCATAGTTCTTCGTTTGTCATCCGTTCCGGCCACCATACTCCCAATATATTCCTTAGACATCTCTTGACAAAGGACTGGAGCCCTCGCTTCGTCGTCGCTGTAGCCATCCAAGTTTCCGAACCGTAAAGCAAAACTGACTTGACTGTGGCATTGAACACTTTCATTTTTGTTGGCAGTCCCAGATGACTCGAGCGCCAGGTGCTTCTCAAGCCTGCAAATACCTGTCTCGCTTTATTTATTCTTTGCCGAATGTCCGTCGCCGTTCCTCCGTCGCTCGAGACGACACTGCCGAGATATGTGAGATCGTCCACGTTTCTAAAGGTGCATCTTCTAGTTTGATTATAACAGACTCTTTGGTGTTGATTGTGAGCACTTTGGTTTTATTTCTGTTTATTTCTAGTCCAACTTTCTTGGATTCAATCACCAAGTCGTTCAGTTCAGATTGCATGTTACGTACTGCGGAGGAAAACAAGCACACGTCGTCCGCGTAATCCAGGTCTTCCAAAACACCCGTCAGGCCCCAGCGAATACCTCTTGCTCTGTTGGTTAGTTGCTGTAGTGATTACCATATCTGTAATGATCAAAAAGAACAACGGCGACATTATACAGCCCTGTTTCACTCCTGTATCAGACCTGAAAGATTCTGAAAGGTGTCCCTTGTAAAGCACCCGACATCTATACTCTGTGTAGCCTTCTTTAATCAAACGAATTATTTTCTGTGACAGACCCTTATTTTCAAGTGCTCTCCACTGGCGGTCTACAGAATCAAAGGCTCGTTTGTAGTCTATAAACAGTAGTTGCAATGGAGAACCATATTCCTGTGATTGTTCTAGTATAATCCTGATAGTATTGATGTTGTCGATACAAGAACGACCAGGCCTGAAACCGCTCTGCTCCTCTCTGATCGTTTCGTCAAGTGCACCGCCAATTCGATTCAGTATGATGCGACTAAAGACCTTGCTGGCTACATTTAACAGACTGATGCCTCTTCAGCTCTCGCATTTCTGTGCATCGCCTTTCTTTGGTATTTTGATGATCATTTCTTCCTTCCAGTCTTCAGGGAATGTTTCTCCCACCCAGATTTTTTCAAGGAGCGGTAACATGATGTCTGCTGTAACATTTATGTCGATCTTGAGAATATCTGCATTTCCAGCGGCTTTACCATCTTTCATTTCTTGCAGGGCTTGTTCCACTTCTTCTCTTGATGGGACATCTGTGTTTATTGGTAGTTGGGTTACGTTTGTTGCTGGTGGTATCTCAATGTCTGCACTACGCACGTTTGTTATTTCCTCAAAGTATTCTCGCCATCTTTCCAGTTGTCCATTGTCAGTATGTATGTTAGTTCCGTTTTTGTCTTCCACTGGTAGTTCGCTATTCTCACTTTTATTTCCTGCAAGTTGTCTTTTTTTCTTGTATAACTCTCTGGTATCTTTTTTGTCGGCAGCAGATTGTGCACATCTGGCGAGATCTTCAACATATTTTGTTTTGTCACTTCGAATGTTTCTCTTTACAGCTTTGCTGCATTTTCTATACTCTTCTTGGATCTTCTTTCTTTCTTGTTCGTTTTTTGCACTTAGGACTCGTTCTTTAATTTTTCTTCTTTCATTAATTTTCGACCATGATTCATTACTCATCCATTCGGCTCTCTTTTTTTTTTCTCTCGTAGTGACTGGTGATTGTTGACAGCATTCACTGTACACTCTTTTGCAGCTTAACCATATTTCTTCAATAGGGAGATCGTAGTTGATAGTTTTGGATCCCTTCTCAAATTTTTTTATCAGTTTTTCTTTTGCATCTTCGTCTAATTTTTTTGGGTCTAGTAGTTTCGGCCGTTGACAGGTTTTGTTGTTCTTCTTTCTTTTACTTACTCTCTTGCCATCTTTTAACCTGAGTTTAGCCATTAGTAGATAGTGGTCTGATCCAATATCAGCGCCCCTTCTATTTCTCACGTCCAGGAGGGTTTTACTTAAGTTTTGACTGAAGCATAAATGATCAATCTGATTTTCTGTTTTTCCATCTGGTGCCATCCATGTGACTTTGTGACACGATTTATGAGCAAACACTGTGCCTCCTACCTGGAGTTCGAAATTTCCGCACAGTTCCAGTAGAAGTTCTCCATTTTCATTTAAAGTTCCCATTCTATGTTCACATATTACATCTTCAAAATTTTCTGGACAACTCCCACTCTCGCGTTGAAGTCACCCATCAGTATCATCAGTTCTTTGTCTTTTATATTTGCTAACGTACTATTGAGACTGTCATATAATATTACTTTTTTATCTGGTTCTGAAACTTTTGTAGGTGCGTAACATTGAACTACTGTAACTTAATTTCCATTTAGATTTATTTTGGCGGTAATTATGCGTTCGTTGATAGGATTCCATTCCATCAAGTTGTGCTTCAGATGTGATGCAAATAGTAATCCTCCGCCGTATTGATGTCTGTTAGTATCTTTCAATCCTGAATATAGAAGAGTATAATTATTTGAAGACGTAATTTTCCCACTTCCGGTCCATCTGGTCTCGCTGATTTCGAGCAGGTCAATCTTATAGTGTTTCATCTCCTTAGCCGCTTCTTTGAGTTTTCCACCTTGATGAAGTGTTCTCACATTCCACTGGGCCACTCTGTATATTACAGATTTTGGCGTGTCTTGGTATTTTATTATTTCTCTCCATCCGTAGTAACGGTTTCTTTCTTCCGGTTCTAAATCCTTATCCATAGCCTGGGTCGTTGTTTTTGTTTTCTCTATCCCGTCCTGATGGTTGTCTATGGGACTTGGTTTTTTGACGGTTTCCCATTTTTTGAAAGAATTCGAATCTTTTTTCGCTCGACGTCTATTTCTTCTTCCTCTGGCGGATCCTCCGCTGGATTCCTCTGGATCGCTGACTATATGTTCTTGTGTTTTTTCTTGGTGGTTCCGGTGTTTTGTGCTTTCTTTCTCTATCTTTTATCTCTTCTAATGTGTATGCTTTTCCGTCTGTTATAGTTTTGTTAAATCTGACAAATGATTTATTTCCTTCATCTTTTTCTTCATTCACGTATTATACCAGTTATTTTCTTTCTTCCATTATTTTCTTTGGGAAAGCTTCCTTGATCCATATTACAGAATGTAAGTCCTTCAACTTTTTCTTTTCTTTTAGTATTGGGTTTGTAAGCTTAGCTGTCGCTATTTCAACTTATATCGGCCTTTCCTTTTGATTCTCCTTTCTTTCAAATCTTTTTGCTTCGTGTATGTCTTGTTCGCTGAATTCAATTCTCAAAGATTTAATTATCTGGGTGACCTTTGCTTCGAATTTCAAAGCATTTTCTTTCTCTTCTTCTTCTTTAACGCCATATAAAATGATCTTTTTCTTCAAAATCTCGCGTTCTAACGTATCTATCCTCTCCTCTTGGCTTCTTATTCGCATTTGAAGGTGGTAGTTTTCAGATTTCAAACTTTCCACTGATTTCAGACTTTGTTCAAGTTTGACGTCCATAATGTCCAACTTGTCCAGCTTTGCATTGATTTCCGCTATTTTTCTCAGCACTACATCCATCTTTGCGTCTTATGTTATCCAGTTTCCAAATTTCACAGATTGTGAAGTAGGTACCTACCAGTATTAATGTCGGCGCCAGGAAACAAACTCCGGAGGAAATATTCTTACCGACCGTTTGTGCCTATTTATTTATGTTCAGTAGAAAGTAGGTACAATATTAGGACGAATATTTCTACTACGGGCCTGTTTTTCGACAGCGGCTGATATCAATGCGGCTGTCTGGTATAGAGCTGATAAGAAATTCGGCGTTGCAGCCAAGCTGTTTATATTGTTTAAATACGATTTTAGGTCGAATTGGGTGTTGCGAGTACTCACAGTTCTTGTTTGGGTATTCGTTTTTAACCAGGTAGCGGCCAGTTGACAACGAAAAGGAGATTCGCGTCAATCACAGCAGCAATTCGCACGGGGTAATAACATAACCTGTCACAACAAGAGCAGGACCGTCACTCTCCCGTCTTTGCCTTTGGAGATAATACTAGAGAAATACTAGTAAAATTTTTATGTTATTGCTCTTTGAATAATTGAACTAAGTATATCCCATACACTTTTTATTTTCAATAGATTGCATTTTTGGAGCAAAAATAAAGTGACAAGCTGGAGCGCTAGGAGAATACAGCCGATGGCCGCTGATAGTTTCGCTCCAAAGCTTTGCAGGTGCCATCAGCCGTATAGCCGTAGCCTTGCCGTAGCCCCCCAGCTTGTCACTTTATTTTTGCTTCAAAAGTCATTCTACTGAAAATACAAAGTGTATTGGATATACAGCGTCTTTTTCTATGGATGTCATCATTTGAATGGCTTCTGACAGGTGAAGTAAGAAACTTATCAACAGGGGCATGGCAGCATCTTGTAACTTATAGTTTCAAGTTTTGTTTGACACTACAACTACAGTTGTGAGCCATCAACTTTGTCTGCACGGTGCGACAGAACAAAATGTTGTGCTTGGCCATAGAAGGAAACAGTGTTGAAAAGTCGCTTTGTTTTTTCTTTGTAGGCATTCTCAAAGACCAGGTATTCACAGACGTAATCAGGGACATTCGTTATCTTGAGGAGAGAATAAAAAATATCTGCACTGAAGTTACGTTTCGAGATTCTGTAACACCCGCCGAGCACTGCATTTATGATTAAAGACTTTTTTGGGAAACGGCGGCCATCACCCTGAAGTTGCACGAAGACAATTTTCACCGTATCAAAATTCAAATTCTAGGTTTCAATTTGTCACAAGTTTCAAGTGAATTGGTACAGAAATAGAGGAGAATTTTGAATTTCAAAATGAAGAAACAAAAAATTTGCAACTTTGAGGCTCTTGGCACCCTGTACACGAAGTTGATGACTGTCAGCCATGTGGTTGTAGTGTCAAACAAAACTTGAAACTGTAAACTACAAGATGCTGCTATACCCTTGTCAAAAAGTTGCGTACTTTGTTTACCAGAGGCTTCCGGAATAGTGACATTGCTAAAAAAGACCCTGTATGTCTGTTGGGCTCATTATTTAAATCACTTTTCAACCTCCGAATTATTTTGTTAGCAGTGATACTGACGATACAACGGACGTGACATGATGGACATTACAGGGGCACGATTACGATGATACGTACCTAGCGACCCCACACAACTAAAAAATCCTAAAATCACGGTATCTTGACTTTTCTACTGTACTAGTTTTCTATGAAGCCGATGGTACACAACAAGCGTCTGGGTTCGAGTCCTACACTGTGGGCGCTCGGATTTTCGTCACAAAACAAGCTCTTTGATTTAGTTGGAATGCTTGCTAAATGCAAAACGCGCCGTGTGTCGCATAGCATGTTAAATACGAACGATGGCGATGGTGCGAACCCCATACGATGTTAGTGGTCGTTGAAAATCCCTACCCGGTGTTGGAACACACAGGAATTCGTCAAAATTTCCGGTATAGTGGCGGAAAGCGTTCACCGGCGTCGGTGTTAGGCCTCGTTGCGGAAATAGGCCGACGTTAAATGAACGGATGAAAAAAATTAATGAAAAAAGCAGTAAGCGTCTAAAGTGACGTTCCGCGTGAGTGTGAAGTTTCATGAACGAGGCTTGCCGAGTTTAAAAAAATCACCCGAGATACGATCGCGAGAAAGACACTTTCGAGCAAGTATGTAAGCTCACTTTTTACTACTAGCATAAAAATTTGCGCTTTTTCTTTAAATGATATATTTCCGTTATTGTTAGATACATTGTTTGGACATAGCTGGTCGGCTAAATCTAATTGTCTCCATATGAATTCCTAAGTTGATTTTATGACTCCATGTGAAGTTTTTTCTTTCGAAATTCGACTTTTCTCATGACCCCTCAGCCCTTCCCAACTTTGGAACCATTGGTTGGATTTGAGTGAAATTCTACTTATGAATAGATCATCATACAAAACAGATCTCTGGCAAGTTACAGGTTACAGCCAAATACTCCAAGTTTAAAGGGCTGTATCTCCGTTATCAAGCGTTTGAGAGGCATGCTTTTATAATCAAGTCAGCTTAACTTTTGATGCTCCATCCACTTTTAAAATTGAAAGCCTGGACACCTTGTAGAACGCAAGTAAATAATTGAACGCCAACGTTAAAGTGAATTCTATCTTTTCAGGTACTGGAGCCGTTCCAGTTCACGAATAACGGCCCGATAATAGCCTTCCAGGTGGAAAACGAGTACGGAAACGTCAACAAAACGAACATAGCCGACGGAACCGAGTACTTGCAGCAGCTCCAAGCGATTTTCCTGGAAAACGGCATCAAAGAGCTCCTCTTCACGTCGGACACTCCGTCGGCCGGTTTCACCGGCACCATCCCCGGCGTCCTGGCCACGGCGAACTTCGACCTGGTGCCCATCATCGAGCTGGGCATCCTCAGGCTCCACCAGCCCGGCAGGCCCCTGATGGTGATGGAATTCTGGAGCGGCTGGTTCGACCACTGGACCGAAAAGCACCACGTCAAAGATCCCAAAGAGTTCGCCACCAGAATCAAAGAAATCCTCGATTTCGGATCGTCCATCAACTTTTACATGTTCCACGGCGGCACCAACTGGGGCTTCTTGAACGGCGCCAATGTGACTTCGAAATCGACTGACAACGCTTCGTACCAGCCGGACATTTCGAGTTACGATTACGACGCGCCGCTCAGCGAATCCGGGCAGTATACGGAAAAGTACGAGCTGCTCAGAAGCATCGTCATCGAACACAATAAGGTTCAGACTAAGCTTCCGGACTTGCCACCTGCGCCGAAGCTCAGTAAGTACGACGCAGCTCCGATCACGTCGAAGCTCAGCTTCGCTAAGATTTTGGATCAATGTCAGAAGTTTGGTGGGTTCAAATCGCCGGTACCAATGGAAGACTTGCCGATCAACAACGATTCGGGGCAGAGCTTCGGTTACGTGGCCTACGGCAAAACGGTGGACATTCCTCCGAATTCGCAGCTCAAAATCGGAGGGAGAGTTTGCGACACAGTCATGGTCCTGATCAACGGCAATTTGGTGTCTAAACCTTTGACGAACCTGGACGATTTCGGTACTTGGCGTACGGAAGGTTCGACTCTCGATTTGGGACCTGAGGGATATACCGGAGCTGATCTGGAGCTGGTCGTCGAGAATTGGGGGAGAATCAACTATGGCGAACTGGATCAGTTCAACCAGTACAAAGGGCTTTGGCAAGGTGCAATTTTGCTCAACGATCGGCCACTAGAAGATCTGCAAATAGCACCGCTTGAGTTCAAAAGTGAATGGTTGGGGGCTCTGGATGGCTGGGATGCGTACACTGGGAAAGAATCCGGTCCGGGTTTGTTCAGAGCCGAGTTCACGCTCGAAGAAGTCGCAGATACTTACGTGGACATGCGAAAATGGTCGAAAGGCATAGTGATCGTCAATGGATTCGTGCTTTCCAGGCATTTCCATTTGGGTCCTCAACAAACTGCGTATCTACCGGCACCGTTTTTGAATGTTGGGAAAAATACGGTGATGATATTTGAACATTTCCAGGCAAACGACAAAGTCGAGTTTGTTGATGCGCCAATTTTTGAGACTGTTTCGTAAAGCTTTTATTGTTCATAATGTACCTTCTTAAATATAGGATAAATAATAATTTGTGGTATTTGTTGATCATTCTTCTAGTGCTTTCCGAAACCTACCGATCATCCTGTCGAGTTCTTCTTCCACGACCAATTTTTTGGACCAGACAATTTTCAATTTTTTCTTTAGCTCGACTTGCTCGGCCCAAACGCTTAAGCTGCCACGCACTCCGACCAGTAGTTCAACTTTAATTCTGACTTTTTCCTTGGGTGCTTGCGTCAGATCGAAGATTTTCATTGCGCCCACTACCTGCTTTTTAGCTCCAGCATCTGTGATCCAAGGAATCTTCAAGACCTTGAAATTTAAGAGTTTTTAAATGTAAAAATGTGTAGATTGAATCATAAATTTCAATAATGCAAGCTATGCCACCGAACTCCAGTGTAGATATTGGGTCGTATGCCAAGAGGAGGTACTTGCTACGAATTTACGTTTTACGAGGATCTGCCAAGGAAAATTTACTCAGCAACTTCTTGTGAAAAGTTGAGTTGAAGCAAATGCTTCCTGTAGATAATTATACGACTAATTAGCAACATAGCTTTTCAGTAGCGGACAATTCGTCCCCACACTCAACATGGTGGACAGTTTGTCCCCTGACATTACAGGTGTCCAGAAAATGGCGGAAGAGCTCTCCAGTACGTGGTAATGGACCCTTCAGGGAATTCCGAAAATATGATGAAATTTTTTTTCGACTTTCATTTTTGGGGCTATTAAGTGTCAAGGGACGGACATTCCGAATCTTCTAGTTTTGTTAATTCAAAATATTTCAGTTCACTGTTGAAACGCCTCACCAACTGTTTGAGATTTCAGCTGTTAATCTGTTGTCGCTACTAGTTGATCACCGGCCAAGCAGTCCCAAAAGCGAGAAAAGTGATTTAATTCAAATAAGTTGCATCAAATTGAAGTATGTGGGGTTGCCCACCCACCAAGGCGCATAAGCTAAATAGTGTGGGGAGGTTCCAGTGGTGCCGTGACCAGGATGGAGGCGTCCATGGTCAGGTCTGGTCAGGTATGTTTAGACGCCCAACATCTAAATTCTTAGATGGTGTCAGACTGGGAATGCCCGCCGAGTGTAGAGCAGATTCTACAACGTTTTCACAATTGTCGTTATCTAACGACGCTTGATTTGGTCCAATCCTATTGGCAAATCCCACTTTCAAAAGAAAGTCGTCAATATACCGCCGTCCTATATAATGGTCGTAGCTACGTATCGTATAACGTATATAAAGTTTTACCGTTCGACTTGAAAACTGCCGTGGGATCAGATTCTTGGTCCTGAAATAAGGGACCTCGTTCACAATTATATAGACGATCTTTTGATAGCCTCCCGGACCTTCAAGGAACATACGGAACATTTGACTAGAGTATTTACCCGTCTGCAAGAAGCAGGGTTTACATTGAATTTGAAGAAATCTTGTTTTGTACGCGATCGAGTCGCGTTCTTGGGACATTTAATTACCTCTGATGGAATTACAACGGATCCAGACAAAATTCAAGCAATCCAAGAACTACCTCGACCTCTTCGTCTTAATGACCTTCGAGCCTTTCCCAAGCCTTTGCAATTATTATAGAAAATCCGTCCAACAATATAGTGAGATAACGATTTCCCTTTGTCGGTTACTGAGAAAAGATGTAGAGTGGAGTTTGGGGCCCAGAAGAGGAAGTATGTTTTGGAGCGGTCGAAAAAGCCTTTCTACGAACTGTATTGATTCACCCGGACCCGACGAAAACTTTTTTCTTTCAAACTGATTGTTCCTTAGCTATCGGAGCTGTATTATACCAACAACTCACTCTGGACGAGAAAGGCGTCGTGGGATTTCTCAGCCGAGTTTACGAGGACCAGAATTAAATTACTCCACGACTGAAAAAGAACTGCCGAGCATCGTTTATGCCTTATTCAAGTTTCGTCTTTACTTGTGCAACGTTCCATTCGTACTTCGAACGGACCATAATGCCTTATTGTTAATGCAAAAATGTGGATTTTTGAACGAGCGCTTGATGAGATGGATGTTGTATGTTCAACAATATGAATTTGAACTCCAACGGATCCCGGGAAAAGAAAATACGGTTGCTGACGTTTTGTGTAGGTATCTTTCTGAGGGAAGTGTTGACCCAGATCCGATTGTAGCCATCTTCGAAGTGGAGGGAACTGTGGAGTTACTGAAGGACTTGGAAAATTTGAAGGCGCTCTAGGAACAAGACCCGCAGTTATTGAAGGTGATGCAAATTAAACGAGGACTGATCAAGTAACCGATAGACGGAAAGAAAAATGTGTGGAAAAGTATGTATTAGAAAAAGGAGTCTTACTTCATAAAGATCCCTACATTCAGGCCGTAACTATAAAGGTCCCGACAGTCCAGCAAGAACGACTAATTTGGCACTACCATTACAAACTAGGGCATTTTGGGGCAGATAAAAATTTTGCAGTGATGCGCTAGTCTTTGCATTGGCCAAATATGCGAAGAAAGATTCAAAAGCTAGTGTCCACCTGTGAATTATGTCAGTTGACAGAAAAAACGGAGTTATACCAATGAAAACCCTTGCAACCCTATCAGTTATTCCAGAACGTATTGGTAACCTGGTTGCGGTTGATTTTTATGGACCCCCACCTAAAGGACGTGGAGGCGTCACTTGTATCCTCGTGGCTATTGGAGTATTTTCGAAATACATCAAACTCTTTGCTGTGAAGAGAGCCACCGCCGAAGCCGCCCTTAAAAGACTCACTGAAGATTATTTCCCAGTGATTAAACCAAAGATAATCCTCTTGGACCACGGAACGCAATTTACAGCAACAAAATGGAAAAAAGGACTCTTGAGTCAGAATATGCGACCAACCTACTCATCCATTCGCCACGCTAGCTCCAGTCCGTCCGAGAGATGTATGAAGAAGTTGGGTCTGTTCTTCAGAACCTATTATCACCAACACAATCGTTCCTGAGCCCACTATCTTCTGACTATTGAGAACTGTTTCAACGCTACGTGAGGGGGTTTCACTGTTGACGGCTGAATTACTTATGAGAAATTAATATCTACCACTGGATGTGTTTTTTTATTCACAGGGTGAGTCAGAAACTAAGAAAACTATTATTCGAGGGACCAGTTTTTGACCCTTGAGAGCTTTAAAAATGGAAGACAAAGATTGTTTTGATCATTTTCTCAGAATTCCCCAGAAGGTCCTCCCCAACGTGCTGCAGAGCTTTTCCGTCATTTTCTGGACACCCTGTATAAGTGCCCACAATTGTTCAAGGACGAATTATTGTCCAAGCATCCCAGCAAGCTCGATATAAGATAAGCATCTTTGGGTTACTTTTGTCGGCATGCTGTTGACATTCAAGTCTTAACCTGGAGACTAGGATAGATTTGTTGATTGCGTTACCCTGTCAGCCATTTTGTGAACAATCCAATCAGTTACAAATGTGGTTAGCGTTAGTACTAACCGTTTGATTGTCGCAGCTCGTGCCGAAGAACTTGACAATTTTCCGATTCTCCTGGGTGATTTCCCTCTTCGCCACCTCTTCCAGCGTGATTTCCGGCGCTTCGCCCGGCCATTTTTGAGACGGATTCAAGATGGCCGCCAAAATTGCTGCTCCCTCGGCGGCCATCGTCCCTCTGGACTTGCGCCGTTTGATTTCGACGTTGCGGTCGACGTGGTTCCTGACAATGCACTCCAACCGGGGCATGACGTCGCCCACGAGGATGACTCGCTGGATCGCGTTGCCGTTGGCGATTTGCTTCAAAACTTCGTTCATTTGTCGAAAATAGCAAAAGTTGATTTGTTCGAAGGCTTCGCGTGTCACGAGCATTTCCACGTCGAAACTGATGCCGATTTCGTCGTTGATCGATAGTTCGTTGAGGCGCAGCACAGCCGAAGCGTTCACGTTCAACTCATCCATCACGGCCCTGTAATTTGATAGTTACTCAACTGTAACAGCAGCAACAACGATACGAGTACCTACGTATATAAAGTACGTATTATACGAGTGAAATACAGGTAGAGTGATAAAAAAATTACAAGAACGGTGAGGCTAAACATGAAAACGGTGTAAATGGCGATGAGAGAAAGACAAGATCCTGACGAGAATAAGGAACAGGAATGAAATTAAACGGGAAGAACGAGAAAGCTATAGTGAAACTCATACCTACAATGCCGCCTGAGGCGTTTCGTAGCCATGCCATCGAAATCATCTTCGTACCCCAACTTCTTCTGCGTCCTGATCTGCTCAGCACAGTACGCAAACAAATTGTCTTCGAACTTTTCGACGCCCAAATCTCTCACGTGCGCGTGCCTCAACATTTCAAACCGCCCCTCGCTTTTCCAGCTGCGGACCGCGGTCGCCTCGAAGTGATCCCTGGTCAGTTCGCAAACCAGGGTGACTTTTTCACCCTGACCTTCGTCATCACAGTCTTCATCCTCGTCTTGCTCGTCATCAAAAGCGAACACCATGGCCGCAGCATCGTCGACCAACCGCACCACTTCCCAGCCGGCGTTCTCGACGGAGGTTCGCAGCGTTGCCCTCTGTGTGTCGTCGAAATAACCGGGGACCGCAACCAGAGCCCTGAGGGACTCGTGTTTGCCGAAAACGGCGTTTTTCGTCAGGTCCTTCAGGATTTCGGTGAGGATGTCTTCGATCTGGACGTTGCGGGTGATCTTTTCGCCTGCCGGACGCACGCGGAGCTCGCATCGGCCGTTCGAGTCGTTTTTGGTCAAGAACTCGCGGTGGTGGACACGCTGCTGGTTGTCGTCGTACTTCCGGCAAAGCAGTGGCAGAAGTTCTGTGAATATTATCGATCACTAGAGTATTCAAGACACAGCTGTAGTACTGACAAGTTAATAAGCATGAAGCATAAAATAGGCTTAGGTCCTAGATAGAGGAGGCTTAAAGAGACTTAAACTAATTTGTAATAAAAATTGTACCTGAGTGGCTTTTGAAACCAAAAGAACTAATGGGAGACAGTTTTTCTGAGAAATGGAAGATGTAGACACGTATTTTGCTATATTGTTTCAGCTCATCAGTACAGCATCCAAGAATAATAATTTCTGGAGAACTACCAATAGTACCTTTTTACCTAACTACCTTTTTAAAGATTTTCAATAAAAAACCTTTTCCAACAAACATATTTCAATTTTTCTTAGACACATCTTGAATTTTTTCAAAATTTTCTCGTTGTTAATTCAAGGAAAGCTTTCCCTATTAGCTCCTTGATTCTTGAGAAACAGATTTTCCAGCAAAAACAGGTCGATGTTCATTTCGAGGAGAACATCTGAGACACGTATTGCCAAATGTTTACCTTTAATCACTCCGCCCCTACCTTACTCTACTTTAAAATTTTGAATATAGCGCTATCTCTCTTGTGATAGTTACATCAAATTGAAGGTAATTGAATTCTCTTTCTGTCAAACATATTTTGAAAAATTGTAAATCCATTCCCTAATACTTTTAAAGTATGGTAGAGTGGGGGCGAAGGGGTTAAAGATAGAAATGTGGCAGTACGTATTCTATATAGATGTCCTCCTTAAAATAAAAATCGAGCTGTTTCGGCATTCTCCTGGATACATTTTGACGGCGAGAAATCTGAGGTAGAAAGTTGAAAATGAACACCTGTTCGATAATTCGATATAATGTATATCGAGCAAAAGTTATTGAATAATCTTCAGGCATCTGTTATCATTATATGAAAGTCTGGAACGTTCTACATATTCCAAGAAACTTAGCTGCACTACAACTCAGAAGCCAGTCGAACTCCATCGAAGGAGCCCAGACAGCTTCTTGACAGACAGCAGACAGCCTTGAACTGTAAACACTGTCAACGATGCCGACCCGAATGACATCAATTCCTTCCGTCTGTCAATTTGAGTATCAGTAGGTCATTGTGAGCAAACTATGAGGCAACGACGGATCTTCGGACGGAGCCACAGAGTAGACGGAACTATCTGAGACTGATATTTACCAAGTTCCTTTTTGAGTGATCCAGCCGAATGGAAGCACGTGGCTCCATTGGAGGAGGTCGTGGCAAAAATTGTGACGTCGTTGTTTTGGACGGCGACGTTTTCCACAGCAGTCCCCCTGCACAAGGCAATGCAGGAATCTGCCATCTTTAATTCAATTCCGTATGTCGGAGATGACATTTTCACGCCTTTATCGCACACCAGACATACCGAAATTTTTGTTATTATGCACTAGGTAGGTACTACCTACATTATTATTTGATCACGCGCGTTATTTTGTCTTATCTTATCTGCCAGTAGCGTATACAGGTTGTTCCAGGAATAATCGAAAGAAAAAAAAACCTTCTATTTCATCTCATTTGATTGCGCCCATAACTTTTTTCGAAATTCGACTTTTCGTGACTATGATTCCTCAGCCCACACAACCTGTTTTACCACTGGTTAGATTTCAGTGAAATTTGACTCATGAGTAGATGATAATTCAAAACAAATCTCTGGAGGATTTATACAGTACCTACCACGCTAAATGCTTGACCCGTTTATGAATCATTTATGGAATTTCTCGAAGAAAAAAACAAATTTTAGAGAACTGTATCTCCTGTACGGAGACGAATTGTTATTGAAACCAACTTCACAGGCAGTCATGATAAAAATTGGGATGTCTAGGGTTTTTTCTTCAAATAATTTCTATGACACCCTGTATGGGTTCCTCGAGGGGTTCCTCTCATCGCAGTAATCAAAAACTCTATTAGGATACAAACAGGTGGAATTACAAGGTTAAATTCCCTCGCTCTTTATGACTCTCCTTGACTCTGCGTAAAATTGTTAGCCTGAACACCTGTTTGCTCCCACACAAGTACACGGCGACGCGAGGAATTGTGAAGTCAAAACAAACGGTTTTTTAGGAAGAAAATCTCAATAAGTGTGACGTAGGCTGGTGTAGGTCAGGGCGCCGTTGTCATGTCTACGTGGATACAATACCGAAATGACAGTTGTCGTTGACTTTATTTTTAAACTGCACCTAATCTTTCTTGCACGGTGTTTCGCTGAAAAAAGTTTGATTTTGCGACTTGGAACGGCCTTTTGCGCATATATATTGTTATTTGACATCCCGCAACCCCGTTTATTGTTGACGATTTTAGAAAGTAATGTCAACATCAACTGCCATTTCGGGTTTGCATCCATTGGTTGCCATGGCAACGGCGCCCTGACCTACACCAACCTACGTCTCTATTGGCGAGTTTCAAGATCGAATACGCCATCTGACGGCCAACGTGTAAACGACGTTTGTGCACGGATCAACCGCAGATTTGTGTGGGCTCTTATGAGCGTTGCGGTGTTTGGTGACTTTAATTGATTCCATCTGACTTACGCGGCGTTGATTTTTTCCAACAAAGTACGTGAGCCACGCACGTTTCATTATCTTGAATATACTAGGTGTCGTCGGTTGCAAAAGCATTGCATTTTTAAATGAGAATGGCACGTGTACGACGACTGGCAAGCAAAAGTGGCATCAGAATGGAAGGTGGTAAGATTTGTGATTTTGTCAAAGTGACAAAAAGTGGCGGAGAATTTGTTGCGTTTCCGAGTGCGAGTCACGCTGTGGAAACCGGAAAAAGGAAGAGTTACATTTTCACCGTTTCCCGTCGAAAGCGAAAGACGCAAGTTGGGTAGTCAAGATGACAAACTTGGCACTGTGGAAAATATGACTACGAGAAAAGCCTGGGAAGTGTCGCTGAAAATAGGAACTTTAAATGGTTGCATCGAAGAAGCACAGCTGCGATATGTTTGCATGTCCCGGACTGGCCTGCTTTGCAAAGTGCATTTAAATGTTCGAATTTCACAGGAACTCTCGCAGGAACTGCTACTACTATTTCTTTTAATAGTACCTTTCATTATCCAGCCGCGCTGATCCAGCGCGCCATCAGCGCGCATACTCGTCTTCTGAAGTAATGGCGTCAAATACAAAATTTGCGAACAAATGCTAGAAAATGGCGTGAAAAACCGCCATAGAGTTGAAAAATACGCGCCGCAGCGAACAGGGTAATAGGCTAGAGGTTAATACACACTAGTGATTACTCATTTTCCATCAAAAAGTCCGCATTGTTCATTAAATTATAAATAACTGCGTTTTAGATTGATCGGATGTGCGTACGCAACCCATAATGCAACCCCCAACAGCTCTATTTTCAGTTTGACTAGCGAAAGTTGCCTAAAAACCACGATTTTAGGCAACACTCGCTACATCAGTGTACTGCGGAATGTATTTTACTCCCAGGGACTTTTCTCACACGATTCAAGAATAGCGGCCCACTTGTTCACAAACGTACGACACTCGGAGCGAACTTCAAAATGGCGAATAAATAGTGGACGTTGACAGCAGACAGCAGCGGAAAGTCACGGCCGTTGCTTGTCAAACTGAAAATAGAGTTGGTGGGGGTTGCATTATGGGTTGCGTACGCACATATCCGATCAATGTAAAACGCAGTTATTTATAATTTAATGAACAATGCGGACTTTTTGATGAAAAATAAGTAATCACTAGTGTGTATTAACCTCTAGCCTATTACCCTGTTCGCTGCGGCGCGTATTTTTCAACTTTGTGGCGGTTTTTCTTGCGATTTTGTAGCATTTGTTCGCAAATTTTGTATTTGACGCCAAAATTTGGCGCAAGCGTTGGGTATACCACTATAATGAAAGTTACTATTACAATCTCAGTTGCCCCGTGAGGAGATTCATACAATGCGCTTGTTTGTAAACATAATCCAAATATGTCTATGTTTGAACTGAAGCTTGATTCGGTTCGCTTTCGACCACACAACACAAGAAATTGTAACTTCAGAATTTCCTCTCCCATCAGTATCCCATCACGATACATCGAGAATCCGTTGAGGCTTGAGGCCATCCAGTGATTGAAAACCTTCATAACACTCAATTCGCTTCTGCCATTTTCGAGTTCCACCGCAATAGGTACTAATTGACCACGTTTCACGTCTGGAGGACATTAAAAACCGCTTACTACTGATAAGATTTTTGAACGCGCGGGCAACAATCCGTGCCCTATCCGACATGTTTGTTTACATGCGAAGCGCATCAGCAGCGCCACCATCGGTAATGTTACTCGCCAATAAGCTCCGACCGTAGCATACTCAATGTGATATCTTGCCAGCACAAAACATGACAAAAAAGATAAGCAGACTTTATTGACCATTTATGTGGTTATTATGGTATGAGTGTGATATGTAATCATAATCAACAGCGAGCACCGAAATTGATGTCAGTTTTAGCAAAAACCTCCATATTTTGTATCAGCCAAGCTACCTACATAATAGTCATGTCTTCAATAGAATCTGGGACAGTACTTTGGTATATTAACACGGGGTGTACATGTAATTTTTTAGGTATTGGCTCGAATGCCACAGCAAGCCAAAATCAATGAACAGTATATTATCCGACGAGCGTGTAATGTATGCTATTATTCACAAAGATGCAGTTTGCCGATCCTCCAGTAAATTCCACAGTGGCCCGGCATACGGTCTCTGGACGACTCCCGAATAATCACACACCTTTCGCGTGCTTCCCGTGTGTTCTGGTATGTGGCACCTCCGCCAAAATAGAGAGATGTGGCTTGACCCACTGCTGAAGTCTCCATCCAGTTGCACGGGCAAAAACCTACACGCGCGCTCTGGAACACACCAGAGCCCCGCACTTGCACACTGCGACCTAATGGGAAAAGTCTAGAACGATCGCGTGTTATCCAGAATCGCCGCTCGTAACAATAGGTACAATGCTTTATATGGCATACAGGTGATTTTTTGAATAGCATCCACCTCCAGTTTGTCGCTGCACAATTTTTTTGTCTGGAAAAACCTGACACAGGGTGATTTTTTTTTCGAGGTGAACTTGACAAAAAATTTAAATCCGTTAACTTATTTCAAAGTTACGGATTCTTCAAAATTATATATCATCGAGAGAATTAAAAGCCTCCAAAATGATGTGCAAGTGCAACTCGACCAGAAGGTCCTCGGGCTAGAATCTCGTCACCCTCCGGACATCATCATCTTTGTAACTCCCTTGGAACATAAATAGCTATCACAGTTCTGTATTTTATTGATAAGTCACTCGTGTTGCTAGGTACAGTTATCGTCGAGTTCGAATGTTGTCCAGCAACATCAATTTAGTGGTCAATACATCGAAAAAAATATTGCAAAAATTCAACCACTCGTGATATTACTACTATTGATAGCACTACCTGCCATCCGCAGATTTTCTAAAACTTTTGGAAAAATTCAAAACCCAACAGTCTCAGCTGTACTTAAATACCGAGACTTTTCAAACAGCGCAAGTGTGTTGGATTATAATCAAGTACAAAGCCACTAGCACATTCGAAACAGACAATTTTGATACGGCATATTGGATGAGTGATGACTTGATAAGCTTTGTGGTAAACGCGAAACGCGTCTTTGCTCTCTTGGGATGTCTGTTTGTAACTTAAACGTTTTGAATTTTTAGAAAGATTTGGAGAATTCTTATCAAATTAATCATTCAGTTATTCGAATAGACTATTTCGTTTGGGCAGGTGCGCATGCGTGAAGACAAATTTTGAAAACATTTATACATACACCTGTTAGTTCAAATGGCAACGTTGCATACTGTATCTGAATCTAGCCCCCTTACTAGCTACTTGATCCTGGCTGTCACTGTTATTAATGCCATAAATGACTTGTTGATGTTGAGCATTTAACGTTCTTTACTGTGACTCTAGTTGGCTGGGCAAATTTTCTACTTTAGCATTGTAGGCTTGCCGCCTTTTCACCTGGTGTGAAACTGACTTCTCTGGAAGTGAAGTTATATTTCTTATCAAATTGATATTGAAATCTTGGAAAACTGACCTGGTCATATGTGGAAGTGCGACTAGGGGAACGCAGAGCTGTGTTACCGTCATGTAGACACCAAAAAAGCACGGGGCGGCCGCAAATCTAAGTCATCTTGACGGCGGCCCATTCAGGGTCGACATAAACTCGTCCCGGAAAGCCCCAAAACAGAAGCAAATTGCAAATCGAAAGTATTAACATCAATTTCGGTCCAATACGCAACTTTGAGCAGCTGGGTTTTTTGAAATTTGGTTTAATTCACTTTTTACACGTGAATTCTTTTGCCAATGACAGACTGCACGGCTATCCTTGTATCGCCTATAATTCTTCAGGGTTTGGCTTGTATTTTTGACTGGAAGAGACGAAAGGGTTGATGATTGCATGGGGTACCTTTTTTCGACGAAGGGCATTGTATACTCTTTAATTTGAAGCATCGAAAGTTGAACCGGCTTCGAGAGGTTAGGAAAATTTTTCACAACTGTCAAATGTCAAGGCTCTTTTGATTAATTTGTTCATTGTCGAAAATTGAGAACAGGTTGCAAATAAAATGCAAAAAAGCATCAGACATCACGTCCCACGAAAATGTTCCGACTATCTGCAAAGGAAATACGCAAAAAATGTGTTTCAAAATTGGTCCGGCCAGAGCAGCCAACTGCAAAGTTTTGGGTGAACATAGTATATACTCGTACTTGCGGTGTTTCGGTGTCTCAGCTGTTTTCTCGTTGTTTTCAAGTGCTTCACTTGTTTTCGTTTTTGTTATTTTTAGAAATGACAAATCTCATGTCATAAGTGACAGTTGGCAGCGATCTATGGTTCGTTTCGAGCGCAGTTGCCAGTTTTATTTTTCTTTCATCATCTTAGATACCCAAACGGTGTTAAACATCCACCTAAATTATTTGTGGAATTTTAGGCGTACGAAAATCGTTTTCAGTGGCAATTTCCAATATTGGTGTTCGAAACTATGAAATTCGCATCACACATGCGCACTCAAAAAAATCCCAAACGAACCTCGTGTCAGTTTTGGACAGGTTTCGGATTATTCGCTGAATCGCGGTGCAAAAGGGGTCTACAGAACTGGGGCGCAAGGCCTTAGAGGGTGCGAAACTAGCTGGTGAAGACCCATTTTTCGAAACAAATTTGCCTGTTGTGCTTTTTTCTTACATTAGTCACTATTTTTAGTGTATTCCGCTTTGTCAAAAAATGGTTTTTCTGCATCCAAATCCTAAAAATCTCAGGGCGCAAAATTGACTAATTTGGCACGGAAGGTGTCACTATACAGCCTGCAGCTTATTTTCTAGGTAGGTTTGGGAAGAAGGGAGTGTCACAGGATAGTCCACCCCGGGTGCCAAATAGGCTAAGTACGCCACTGACCACATATAAATTGTAGTACAAAAAAAAAAACCATAATAGTTGTATATTTTGTAAAATTATTATATTTTCAGTATGTGGTATAAATTTATACTTTTTTCAAAAAAAAAGATATTTAAAATTGAGGGCATGATAAAAACTTATTAGAATGGTTCTCCAACCGGTTTGATGATGATTTCGTGAACCTGAAACAAAAACAAAAAACCGTTTTATTGAATGTTAGAGAAATGTTGTGATATGATTTCATCGATTGTGACATATTCGACAATATTTGTCCAGAAAGAACAAGTGCGAAAGTAGGTACCCTTATTCTTGATTGTGTCTGCCATTTTGAATTTCAAAAATTTGACCATATTGTAATATTAGCTGTATTTCTTTTACACGAAGACTCAGATAGGTAATCCCACCTGAGTTGTGGAGAGAAAAAGCGAGATTTGCATAAGAGGGAGAGAGATACAACTAGAAATTGAAGTAAGAATTCAGACTCATTATATGACAGACATTATAACTCAGCTCAGATGATAGAAGGAAGGCAGCTTCCGACATGGTCGCCTATTCAGTTGCTCATCCACTAATGTCAAGCTCATTGAAATCGGTTGGCAAATAAAGAGCTAACTAACACCAGAGGAACCAAAATTTTCAGTGACTCTTTCCTTTCCAGATAAAAAAGTATTAAGTAGGCGTCAATCCAACTCTCAATATCTCCTTAGTGGCTCAAACGATTCACTTTATTCCAGTCTTTGATTGTCAAGAAATGTTTGTTCTATCAAAATGCATCAATTGTTGTGTCACTCTGATAATTTTGATCCAGAAAGAACGAGCGCAAAGGTAGGAGGTAGGTAATCTTATTTTCAATCGTATTCGCCATTTTGAATTTCAAAAATTACGTCATATTGGAATATTGACATGGTAGCCTGTTCAAATGATTATCATCGGTGCTGGGCTCTTGAAAATGACCAAGAAACAAAAAATCTAGAGGGAAAATCCAGCGTCCGATTTTTTATCACCCACCCAGTAAATAGCCCTATCTAACAACACTGCATTTGAGTCGTGTCACTTGTCACTGTGTTACCATGGATAGCGCAAGAGGTCGCACATAGAGACAATTTGACTCTCTACAATTTGAGGCTAGGCTAAGATGATGCAAGAGCGTTAACGGCGCCACACGACATCGTCAAATTCTTCAAGACCTGGTCTGGAAATGTGATTTTCCAGTCTGGTCATTGTCTCAAAGCTTATCAGTTATGTAGAAAAATTAATACCTTGGAGAATATAAACTTATTCTCTCTTGTTGGTGATACTGATAAAGTGATAAACAACGAGTGCAAAAGAAAAACATCAGGAATCGGCCTAATAATAATAAGTGACAATAATAATGTTCAGAATTATAATTGTACCATAAATTTCAAATTGTTAAAATGTTGACTTTAACATGATTCAACTTAATTGGCTAGACCAGCAAAATATTGATATTGAACTGAAAAAAAAAACTCACTTGAACATGCTCTGGAGTTGACAAAGCGTAGATTACGCCATCTGCGATGTCCTCGGCTTCCAAAATAGGCAGGGCACTCAGAAGAGCTTTTCGTTCGGGGCTGTGTTCCTTGCTAAGGGTGGTCATTTCGCTGGTGACCACTCCTGGGCTGATTTCCTGAAAAATATAGTTCCACATCAACACCAATGACAGTTGATGCATAACCGATGTAACCGCCCTCTCATGCAATCGTCGTACTACTCTTTCTGATTCTTTGACCTTGTGCCACGTACCAACCATACCCTTTCGGGCATCGAATTTTCTGTCACTCCAAAAAGAAATGATTCAACCTTGGATTTAAGTTCAAAAGAGTTCTTAACGATAAAACTAGACTGACAATGTCGCTTTTCTGATATGTCAAAAAATGGCAATGCACGCAAAGCTCAACGTAGAGGTCGCCACTACTGAAGAAGTGTCCACTTGTTAGTTTCCTTATTCTCACATTAGACAGTTCCGACCTATATCTGTCAGTGCGTGATTTAACGTCACGTCAACTGTCTATAACCTGCATTTTTAAACGATATGTGTTTATTTAAAGGGATGTTGTATTGGGGATGTTGACATGAGGTTGAATCAAATCTAAAGTCTTCCAAGTTGAAGTTTGATTTGTGACACTAAAACTGTCATCTGTCATCTGTCAGTTGTCAATTTTATCCCTCTTCACTTATGGCGTTCTCCAGTGGGCATAATAAGCAGTGCATAGCTCCATTCTTTAGCTTCTACTAATTCTTCTGTATGATTCATTCTCTCCCTTGTCGCTGAACTGAGCCAATATCCCAGAAGCCTTATTCTTGAAACGGGGAACAAAGTTCTCATCCGGTGTTGCTGTGCAAGAAGAGCTATAATTGGCCCTTGCTTAGCAACTACACATGTGAACTCTGTTTTCTGTTTCAAGAATAGGGCCCCCTGATTGAAACACGGATCCTGAAAAGCTTAGCGTCTAGTTTGTAACTTGAAGCCGTGCGGCCGATATCGAGAAGCGTATTTGTTGAAACAATGTGTTGAACAACGAAATATGATTAATGCTGCATAAACTCACGGAAACCCTTATTTTCGATTGCTGTCTGACCAGCTCCTGCCTCAGAGTCTCCGTCAGGGCCTTGACCGCGTGCTTGGAGGCCGTGTAGACGTTGATGCCCGGGAAATTGGGCACAACGTGCCCCGCGACGCTGCAGATGTGGATGATGTGCCCGTTGATGTTGTTGGCCTTCATTATCTTAACGGCCTCCCTGGTGGCGATGCACAGGCCCAGCACGTTGATGTCGAAAACGGTCTTGAAGACTTCAGTCGGCGCATCCGACAGGTTGCCCTCTTTGGACACGCCGGCGTTGTTGATCAGAATCGACACCGGACCCAGGTTCTTCGTCACCCATTCGAAGGCCTTCAGGATGTCCTCTTCCTTCGAAATGTCGGCCTTGACGGCGTGCAGCTTGCCCTTCTTTCCGGCGAGCTTTTTGGCGTTTTCTTCGATCAGCTCGACGCGGCGAGCCACTCCAGCTACCTGTGCGAATCAAACCATCAACTTATCAATTATGTACCCCAGTATGGTTAGCGAAGAGACCAAGTTATACCAAGTATCCGAGTGAAAATTCTCAGTTATACGATTATTTCAGCCATTTTCAAATTACATAGTTACATTTTTCAAATGTCAGCTTCACATTACCGCGGAGAAACAGAAAATATCAAGTACTTTTCACGAAAATTATTATACAGGGTGTTTGCAAACTTGGGGTAGAAAATTGAGCAGCAGGTAAGAAATGCTCCAGAAGTGTCAGAAAAATTCAACAATAATTGATTTTTATTTTTGGAAATATGGAGGATCGACCCCCTCTATTTTCTTTATTTCAAAAGAATTTAGTAAACTCTTTTTATCAGACCAAAGCAAATTTTTTGAACCTTTGAATGTGTTTTGTAATGTAGTTTAGTGTCTAGAGTGAGTCATAAATACTGAAAATCTATTTTCCCTCGAAAATGCTTGTGAAAAGTTTTAGAGGTTATCAAACTGACGTAGAGCAACAAATAACACAAATAGTTCCCATATGAGATTGTCTGCATGAATTTTTGGGATTTACGATTCACCTGTATAGTAAATAAAACTACAAAACACATTTCAAAGTTCAGAAACATTTCTTTTTGATCTCTTGGGAAGAGTTTACTAAAATCTTACAAAATAACGGAAACAGAGGAGGTCGAAGGACCACCATTTAACGCTCCATATTTAAAAAAAAGTCCTACATTTTTTCAACATTTTCCCAATTTTTTGAAGGAATTCCCTGACTGCGGTTCAATTTTCTACCCTAAGTTTGCGAACATCCTGTATTATTATCGGAAAAGTTTCAATCGAAAACAATGACAGCGAGGAAACTGATAGCGAATATATCAACAACGAAGTTTCAATTGATGATTTCATGAAACAAAATTCATATTGTTACGAAACTCATTGGAGACCACGACGCGCGAATAAGACACACACCTGCACAATTGGCGGAGGAACCGGCATCGCACGTTTGCCGGGATTCTCGCGAGGCCAACAAACTGATTTTCATCCTAGACCTATCGGAAATACCAGGTGGAATATGCCGGAATGGAAACGACTAGAGCTTTCGAGGCTTTTTATAAATTTCGGATATTGTGGAATGCAAAAGCATCTATATAAAGGAGCGGCTCAGCATCGGAGAGCAGAGATGAATTCAGAACGACAGTAGGAACACAGCTTGAGTGCGATGATAAGTGCGACAAGTTATGGGACTTGTAAATTGGTGGTATGGCAGTATCTAATGAATAATGTGTGTTTAAACATTTTGGTCTCCTAATTAATACCGAATTACCGAAACAAATCCGAAAATGTAAGGGCTTATCTACGAGAGTGTTTGGCGCGGTCAGTGAATTTCCAAGGAATGTGATTCAAGATAGCAAAATGTAAATTGTTGTAATACCAATACTTAATAACGGTGTGATGGATTGTTGAAAATTGTGTAGGTACGGTACGTATGTATGTATAGGTAGTTATGACAAAAATTTTAGTCTGGAATAGTTCAGTTGGAAGGTCGATTTGGTCATCAGAATTTACTAAACTAAATATGAGATGTTCCACTGTGAAAACAACTTGGAAAACGTACCTACTATTTTGGAGAGATAAAATCAAAACTCTGGTCAATCAAGTACCTACCTGTAAGCCATTTTCAACAAGAGCCTCAGCAATGGCAGCTCCAATTCCGGAACTGGCACCGGTGACTATAGCCACTTTGCCGACCCAACGTTCCATGGAAAGAACCATTTTTCTTCGCTGTGTGTAGCAATAATTTTCAATTCAAAGTTCAAAGAAGCACACTTTTAGATGTTACTCGGGCGAGATTCAATGGTGAACTGATGCAGAGGGGGCCGCGAAACGGGAACCTCCGGTCAGTTAGTTGGATTTAATGAAGAACGAGAATAGCTCAATTCGTCCTTGACATAGCATGTTACCGTATTATGAAACTCAGAAGCGAAAGAGTCCATCTCAAGTTCATGGCACGTAGGTATGAATCTCCAACAGGTTGTGTGTGGTGTTTCGCTGATTTATGCTAATTTAGGCTTTCGGCAGGATTTTTGTCGAGTCATCATGAATGTTTACTTTTTTGTGAGTAGGTATTTATCTGCTCTAGATCAAGAAGGTATACTTGCCTGAACCTATACCACAGACACCGTATTATACCCTACGCCAGAGACTCCTATGCCTAGGTATACAGAGTGTTCAACTTTTTTGTCCAACTGTTTTGAGATGGTAGGGTATTAAAAAGCAAGTGGGCTTTCTCGAAAAATATCACATCGGAAAAGTATTACAACGGAGATAGAGGCTCTCAAAGTTGAGTTTTGAAAATGTTTCTCTGTCATAACTCCAAATTTAATCACTGGATTTTGACCAAATTTGGTACACATATGTAAGTTGATGATGCATACCTACAAGCTGGTCTGATTGACTTTTGTTACATTTGTGACATTTGTGATTTTTTATTTACTTTTTCGACTTGATTTAAATTGCGCTTTTGAGGCGGTCGGGCCAGGAAACGCAAAAAGATAAATCTAGTCTAGTCTCGGACATACGTTCCCAGCTAGTGATGGGCACTATCGAATAAATACTATCGAATTATTTGATAGCACGTTCGAATGAATAAATGAATGAATGAATGAATGAATGAATGAATAAATGAACGAATGAATGAATAAATGAACGAATGAATGAATAAATGAACGAATGAATAAATGAATGAATGAACGAATGAATGAATGAATGAAGGAACGAATGAATGAACGAATGGATGAACGAATGAATGAACAAATGAATGAACGAATGAATAAACGAATGAATGAACAAATGAATGAATGAATGAACGAACTGATGGATGAATGAACGAACGAATGAATGAATGAATGAACGAACGATTAAATGGATGGATGATTCAATATACAAGTGGATCTAATGGATGAACTGAATAATTTTAATGCGAAACAGAAATGATTAATGAACGAGTGAATGGATGAATTTTTTGTTAAAATTGAAATTTTTTGTTACGTCCATGTATTATCATCAGCTCTCCATGTTCTATTTTCAGTCGACTTTTTGGAATGAATTATGAGATGTACAATTTTATAATATATTTAATTATTGATTTTTATAGGTAAGTGAATGAAATCAAGATGAATAGAGAGACATATCAAATTTAAACTCGAAATTATCCAATGAAAAGGAAAAAACTTGCTGCTCAAAAATATTATCAAATCTAGGTTCTTCCCGGTCAGACGATTTCTCCTTTGATTGGTGATTTGCTAAGCTTTAGAGAAAACACGCTTCGACTATACTCCGGTACTGATGTAGCAGGCACGGACAAATGCTTGAGGGCCCTTTCAAATAATTCGGGAAAAATAGATACATGTCTTTCCCAAAACCCAAAAGGGCCTTTTATTGCTCGTCGACACGGATGAAATTGACAAAAGGAGTTTTTGTTTTTTCCACGGCGCGCTAACATCATTCATAGCCGTCGGTACATCCAAGTTGTTGCGTGTATTTATAACTTAGATTTTTGCACAGAGTGATTTTTGCGATATTAGTAAGTAGTACTACGTTGAATGATATGTGGCTTCAGTCAAGTCCATTTAATTGCAAAAATTACCTACGATTTACGACAACGACAACTGACCACAAAATGCTTAGTCCTAGCTCTTATAATCCTATAGTACCTCTACCTAGAACCTACCTTAACAATTCAATCCCAAAACGAATGGTTGATTAACGAGGAAATTTGAAAGTTTATATTTTGTAATGTTTCAGTTGAATTAATGCATCAAATTGATGAATGGATTGGAAATGAAATACAAGAATGAATGAATGGATTAATGAATGAATTAATGAATGGATAAATGAATAAATAAATGAATGGATGAATGGATGAATGGATGAATGGATGGATGAATGAATGGACGAATGGATGAATAAATGAATGAATGAATGGACGAATGGATGAATGGATGAATGGATGGATGAATGGATGAATGAATGGATGGATGAATGAATGGATGAATGAATGGATGAATGAATGGATGAATGAATGAATGGATGCATGAATGGATGAATGGATGAATGAATAAATGAATGGATGGATGAATGAATGAATGAATGAATGAATGAATGATTCGATAGCACATGAATGAATTCAACGGATTCATATGTGAATAAATGAACTTGAATGAATCATTCGATAGTTTCAGTCATTTGATAGTCGATAATTTGATAGTAAAATTTATCGAAAGTGCCCATCACTAGTTCCCACCTTCGGCATGGTGATAAGGTGTCACATCAAAAATTGCACGTGTAGACAACTGGCTGGCATCCACTTGTCTTCACATGAAGCCGTGAAATTGATTATAGCTCCAATTCACAGTTTCAAAAACCTATGAAAAAGAAATATTATGATAAGATACCAAGTGGGTAAACAATTATCTCGTAAATACCAATTTTAAATCAACTATCAATATCTTGAATTACTATTGTAGTAGGTAAATAAGTAGGTACCTATCTACTTAAGGACGGCGTATTCATGTGAATCAGAGTTGAGCTTAGCAGTACCTGAATGAGGTAGACAGAGGAATACCTCTGAGAAATACATTTTGAATCAAAGTCAAAGCACCTCTTTTACGTACATACATAAAAACAGGTGATTGGCTGATTGGGTCATATACACCAGCTCCAACCAAACTTTTTACAGTAAACGATACTCACCACACACCATCTCATCTACATCCATTTTCTAACAATTGTAATACGGGCGATTGTTTCATTATTATTAAATTCAATTGCGAAAGACTACTTTCCAGTGCGTCAATCACTTAATGGTCACAACTGTATCCCTGGTCGCAACACCAGCTGTCGGGTTCATACCGAGCACTTCTCTTTACTTTGGCTCTCAAATGTCAATTTCATATGGACATTGGGCGATGTCATTGCTCATTGTCAAAACTCGATAATATACACCATACACTACGCCCGAAAAGCTGTGTACATGGACCCTTTGAAGTCCCTAGTTTTTTTTTGAGCCCAAAATTCTGCAATTCGCCCGAAAAGCTGTGTACTATGACCTCGTCAGGTTCCTTCTTTTATGAGCCCGAAAAACTGCAATTCGCTCGTTAGTGTCTAAGCTTTGTTCCAATGACCTTACATTTTTCCTTTTTTATTTGCCGTTTTCCTTCACCTCCTCATTTTTTCTTCCTTTGCACCTTCTTTTCCCTTCCTTATTTATGCTAAATAATCTGTCTTTTTATAAACGTTTTTCGACTGCGATTTACCCACCTTCTCATCCACCCCAGTAACCCTTTTCGCTGCTCGGTCCCATTACTGGAAAAGCAATAAAAATTTCTTTCTTCTGTTCCAATTTCTTTTTTTTTGCCGTGATCTTTATTTCTTTTTTTTTCCTTCAAAATCCCAGCTTTTCTATGCGAAGGCCATTTTGTCTGTTTTATAACTCTTTCCCGCGTGTTGTTCAAGCTGCTCACCCACCCAGCACCCAGCATCCCAGTTCGTTCCCCGATTCCGTAACTCAGCTTTGAGAAACGAGAAACGCTAACATTAAGTGTGATGTGGGTGGTGCTGGTGAGGTGGTGACGAATCGGCCTATGTTAAAATGCATCTATAAATCCTGGGTACTATAAGTTCACTGACCAATACAACACTCATCAGTACCGCGAGTTGCTGTACTGTTCATTGCGAATAAGAAATCTAAAGCAAGGAACAAACGTGATCAGGTAACGCATTACAGGGGTAAGAAGAAACTGAATACCTTCAAGTACAAAAAACTGCATGGAAAGTTTGAGAGTTCGTCCAGATACGGCTTTAAACTTATTACAATGCCGAATTCAATTTGCGTGATGAACATCTAGTTACATGTAATAAGCGTCTAATGAACGTTTAATGAACGTCTAGCGAACGTCCAGTGAACGTCCGATGAACGTCTAATGAGCGTCATTGTAGAATGAAAACGTATCTAAATATATTGCCTGCCAAACACCAAACACAACACCAAAATGCCGTGAACCATATTTTGCTCAAATATTCACAGAAAGTGTGTTTTGACTACTCGAATCAACCAATGGACCGAGGAGGCAAATTGTGAACGACAAAAAAAGTCTGGTCCTCCACCAGTTTTTGTTCTTCGTGAAAATGTTTGTCTTCAAGTGGCTGCTATAAGATGTTAGGAACAAATGATAGGTATGATCGAGGATAATTGGACTGCGGCCCTAGAACGTCTGATTCCGGCGAGTATCAATTTTAGACAAATTCCGTCTTCTGGACCTAATTTCTGTCGTCCTCTTTTGACTGCAAGAGGACGACATGCCGGAGACTTGAATGGTTCTATATAAGCAAAACAGTGTAGCTCAAGAAATAATAGAAGGATGTTTCCAGGGACGAATGCCACTTTTGTTTTGACGCTTATGACTATAGTAGGCGAATGGGGCGCTTTCTTGGAGAGCGAAGGTGTTGCACTTTTTTTGGCGGGCAGTATATTATTTGCAAAAAAATCCAAAATTTTGGCAAAATATGTAGCTACTTTTTTTTTCAAAGTTCACACCGAAAGCCAGAAGCAATACATATATTTCTGAGATATTTCCTTGATATTTCACCAAAATATTAAGTTACAGGATGACTTCCAACCTATGTCATCAAATTCATAGGATGATGTCTTGATCTGTTTCATGACTAACTGTGTAAATAAATTTCTTCTAGAGGATTTAGTTTTCAAGTAGAGGCTGTTGAAGTGGGTCGGTGGTGGGAACTAGTTTTTTTTTTCCCAATGGAAGGCAAAAAAATTACAATACCAATTCAAAACTTTGGGTAGTTGAATACCTATCACATCTATACCTACATATTTGGGTAGAGTTGTTTTCATTCTATTGTCGCTAGAAGAAAACATGATTTTCCAAAGATGGTTTTCGTCTCAGAATGAGTCAAGGACTGTCCCTCGAAACGAATGGCATAGGATGGAGCTCACCCTGTATATTTAATGGACTTTAATTATGCTGCTTGGTAGACAGGTGAGATTCCTCACGAAGGAAGGTAGGTAGGTTTTTTATTTTGTTGGAGAACACAGAATTTTTTGCAAAAATTATCATTTTCGATGACTGAGCATATTTTTAAATTGTTGTGCAATGTTGCATTTTATTTCGGCATAATATTTTTTTTAAAGTTTTTTTCATGATTTTGAGAATCGGAATGGTCGAGATGTCAGTAATTAGGAGAGTAATTATTATTACTATTCGATTTCTTGCCCATAATTGGAAAACCAAAACCTTTTTGCCAGGTTTGCGTTCTTGTATAATACAGAAGAATATCATAACGAAATCAAAAATTCTAACAACAACAATATAATATCTGCTCTAATCTAGGCGAGGCATCAGTTGAGTAATCAATTAGGTACTCCTGTCAAATCATTGTTTTATATTCTCTTATCTTTCAAGTTTTCATGTCATTTAGGTAGTTAAGTACCTAAGTATATGTATGTACTGTTATGCTTAACTATCTCTGGATATAAATTGGAAGCAAAAACAATTCATTACAGTCTATTTTCAACCTACAATCGGGTCTCATTGATCTATACCAAAAAAAAAACAACAACAACGTCATGGTTTTGTCAATGGATCGCTGGGTCGGAAAAGTGGCAATAGTCTCTGGTGCCAGTGCTGGAATCGGTGCAGGGATTGTGGATGCCCTGGTTGAACAAGGCATCAAGGTAGGCTTCACATCACAAGAATAGATTAAGTAATTGTCACTCTGACCCACCAATAAAAATAGTAAGTAGTCACATTAACAGTCAATACCGCGAGTTAGTCGTATACTTTAAAGCCAGATTTACAATGTTATGTCGCATGCGAAATTCACATCCTGACTGATTACGCGCTCTTTTATTTCTCTATCTGTTCATGGACCAGAGTACAGAATTTTGTTGTTAGGTTAGCGGTAGACTGTATTATAATTAGATCCAACAACCAATCGCGAAAGCACTTCATCATAATTTAGTCCTCTGCTCGAAATGCACAAAATTTCTTGAAAATCGCGTTTTGATTACGCCTTTTACTCTATCGATTGGTGGATCAGAGTATAAGTCAAAATCTCGCTTGCATGCTACTAAATTTACATTACTCACCCGTTGTAGACACATCTCTTCTTCTACCCACGACCTATTCACTTTTTTTTTTAATAACAGAATGGAAGTTTTCGAATATCAAAAAGCGAAATTATCGTAATGGAGTAATGAATATGTCTTTAGGTAGTAGGCGTAGCTCGATTGCTAGTCTAGGGCTTCATAGAAAAAGTCCATCATTGGCATCACGAATTCGCGAGTATTCCTGCTACTCTCGATGCACGGCTCCTCCGCCAATTGTGCAGGTATGTGTCTTACGCGTGCGTCGTGATCTCCAGCGTGTTTCCATCACAGTATATGTAAATGTAATTTTATAATAATTATTGCACAATGGCACAATGCCCAATATTGCTGTCCTACTGGAATAATAGTCGGGAAGTGCTTCATCACTGCTGAGAGCAAGATAGCTGCGAGCTTTGCTTTGCTTAGCTTTGCTCGAAGCAGGAATGAAGCAATTACCGCAGAGAGTATGTATACTATTTCTTCAATTCGAGCCTGTCATTTCGTCACCCATCTGTCAGTTGTCAATAAATCAAGGAGGCCATGCACTTCCCGCCCTCTAACCGGGGCGGAAAGTGATTCCGGAGGCGGAAAAAAAAGTCATCAACAAAACGTCTTTTTCCAATTTTTTTGAAGTCAGTATTGAGTCTATTACTCCATAAAGTAATTATCAAAGCTTCATCAGCCGAAATGATGTCTTCAGGTAGTAGGCGTAGCTCGCCGTGTCGAAGTCGTGGAACAACGCGCCAAGACCCTCTCGAACAAAAAAGGCAAACTCTACCCTTTCAAAGCCGACTTTTCCAAAGAAGCGGACATCCTCAAGACTTTCGAATGGACCACGAAAAACGTAGGCCCCGTTTCGATCCTCATCAACAACGCGGGCGTCGGAAAGGAAGCGCACCTGTCCGAAGCCAGCACGGACGTTCTCAGGACCGTACTGGACCTGAACGTTCTTGGCCTTTGCATAGCGACCAGGGAAGCCGTGAAAATCATGAAGGCAAACAACATCAACGGGCACATCATCCACATCAACAGCTTGGCCGGACACAGGATTCCCAATTTTCCCAAGCTCAACGTTTATCCGGCCTCAAAACACGCCGTTACGGCCCTGACCGAGACTCTGAGACAGGAACTGGCCAGGATGAAGTCGAAAATCAGAGTTACTGTAAGTTGGATATTCATTGAATAAGTAATTATTTGCGAACGATCTGTGATGTTTGGAGATAGAATATACGTATATTTCTTTTTATCTAGAACGTCAAAAAATCAGCGTCATGATTGGCTGAATTTTCAAAGAATCTTTCAATTTTAACGCATTTCATCGACATGGGTACCTATGCATGCACACGTTTCCAATAAAAATTCTCGCTCTTTAATCGTGACGCGAAATAGACGCCGGCATTGGAAATAGATGGTCGTTATGTTTTGTTGGTTGCATAAGTACCGGGAGTAACTCAGGGAGTTAATAGTTCGTGGGAACAAAAATGGCGTCCTAAAGATGGGTATGAAATGATATAATGTGTTTTTCACTAGTACTTGTTGATAAATCTCTACAGCGGTACATTGGCACCTTGGGTTGCACTGGCGCGAGCGTCTTGTGTAAATTCAACATCGAAAAGAATGCGCATTGCGCTGTTGCCACGTCAGGCATACTTGCAACGTTGCCATAGCGGGTGCCAAGTGCACTATTTCAATAAAAATTCTTTGTCTTCCTCTAATCGTGGGGTCACTGGATAGACGTCGGTATGGAAATGATGGTCATTGTGTTGGCGCCATAAGCACTCTTTGAATAAGCTCTTTTTTTGTCTGAAATGTGACAGTTCCATAGGAACGCACGGCACTGGTGATACATCCGTCAAATTATGTGGTCGATATGTATCACTGGTTGCATAGTACCAGGGGCAGATCGTCTATGTCCTTCAACTGGAAACGTGTATTGGTCATTTAGAAAGTGATTTCTGTTAAAAGCTCGGTTAAAAGTCAAGCTCATGTAGGTATCAGTACGCCAAAGACTTGTGGATGACAGAAAATACTTATAGGGGGCAGTTCGGGGCCATTTTTGTACAATAACATGAAACGCCGTACGCACTACCGGTCCACGGGTATCTTTGTAGATTATGTAAACCAGAAAATTACCATTAGTCATCATCATTTATAAGGTCAGTACAGACTTATTTATTTAATTGATTTGATTTTCAAAGAGCATCAGCCCTGGTTTGGTGGAAAGCGAGATGACAACTTTAAATAAGGAGGCCACGCCGGAAAGAATTGCCATTATAAAAGCTTCTTTTGATACGATTTTGAAACCTGAGGATTTGGCAGATGCTGTTGTATATGTGTTGTCTACGCCAGAACATGTTCAGGTAATATTATTGTTTGTCAAGTGATTGAATTAAGTACCTACCAATTGATTAATTTTTTTAGGTTCATGAATTGATGATCAGGCCTGCTGGAAAGCAGTTTTAAATGAGATGTACTCAATATTGTTGTACATGTTTACATATTACGTATTATCAACGCGACTGGATCATTACTAAATAAAAATCATATTCCTGAACTAAATTCTAATTCAAAACTTGTGACCGGTCCAACTCCTTGCTCGCCTAATTATTTAAATACAAATACTTACTTACCTCTTGCTAACATATTGTTACGAGCGGCGATTCTGCTGTGCATTGTAGAGCATACCTAATATCCGACTGTTCGTATAGTGTTACGAGGTTCGAAGCTCTAGGCAGTCGAGAACATACGACAAGGTTTGCACCATTTAATTTGCCTGGAGATTCCAATAGCCGAGTAGGAAACGACCACCCAATTGGCGGCGGCACCGCTCTTCAACACATTGGTGAATAAATAATACACGCAAAAGTTCGAGAGACGTCCTAAGCTACATGCCGCGGCTCAGTGTGGAACTTGCTAAGGACCGGTGAAATCTTCCAGAATACCAGTCGGAGCTATACAGGCACCACAGATCTGCCAACAGACCAGTTATTAAATCTGAAGCGACAACAGCGAGAAGTTGAAGCGATATACCTAAGCGCAAATAATTGTTGACGCGGTATTTATAGTAGTACGATAAACTATGGGGGTACAAAAAATTGATAAAAAACTAAGAAATATTTTTTTTTACATATTTTACAAAAGTCAATGTGACCAGATTGTAGGTATGCATCAACTTCCCACTCAGAATAGCATGTCATGTTTCATGAATGAGATGATCTCAATCATGTCACAAAATAACATCACAATGAACGTTACTTCCACATCTATGTGATGTTCATCCGCGATGTTATACGATGTAATGTCTGAGAGATGTTTCGAGATGAGCTTAAATTGAACATCACACATGAGACATCTACCGGACGTAACATTGTTACTTCTTTTAACTTGCCGAAGTGTAACATCTCACTGACGTCAATAAGACGTAGTCACTGAGAGATTTTTTAAATTTCGCGGGCTGTCATCCGTTGAGCTCTGTGTGTCGGAAAATATTTATTAAATATTTTTGCCCCCTATAGGCACTCTGCGGATTTGCTTCAGCGCCAAAAATGTTTTTTTTTTGTACTTTTCCCACAGGAAGTTATCTATTTCCATAACAACAATGCCATTTAGGTAATCATACCACCTGCAAATGTCAATTTCAACAATGCATGAACTTCAATTTTGACAATTTTCCTCACACATATGTTCGTGTCTGCCGCATGAGGGTGCTGAAACGGGCGGGATATTCAAAATGTGCAGAGCGCCTATTAGATGTGTGTGATGCCAAAACAGCCTTTATGTTTTCATGTTCAGTTTGAGGCCCTTATGTCTTCAGATGTCATTTGGAACCATTTTTGTGTCTTCTTGTGCTTATGGCTTTCGATCGGAACTAGTGTGCCCCGTTTGTGTCTCCTTGTGTTCTTCGAAAGCCTACTGGGCCTTCTTGCATTTTGTCGTGGCTTCTCACCTTTGGTGAACCCTTGTGTCTGCTCTTGTGTTATTCGGAACCCCAAAATGGGCCCTTTTTTGTCTTATTGTGCTTTCGAATACTTTGATGACTCCCGTTCATGTCTTATTGTAACGTCCGGGGCCCCTTGTGTCTTGCTGTAACTGGGGCTCGGTGTATCCTTTGGAGTCCCAATGAAATATCCCGAGAAATATCCCTGATTATCAAGTGCGCTGTTTAAATATACTGTATTAGACAAGTTGGTAGCTTAGACGAATCGGCAGCAGTGTCTTCAGCTATCACCTGTGGGGATCCGGGTTCAAATCCTGCGGAGGACGCTAATAGAAGAACACCTTCACTTAGGGAAAAAACGTGCTGAAGAGATTGTAAAAATTAGTAAAAATAGGTGTGGAACCTCTTATGACATAAACTATGTTGAAAAGTGGTGGAAAATTAGTTTTTATTTCAAAATACACATGCATCCAAAATGCGACGTTATATGTACGTCAAAAAGTGATATCTACGAGATGTGGAATTGCGATGTAGATAGTATGTCACATTTGGACATCTTTGAGATATCTCATTCATGTTCTAATTACCCGGACATAAGAGGTAACAGAGATGTCCACTTAACATCGCATAGACTTTTTTTTTTGTTAACATCGCAGTTGTGATTTGAACATCTAAGTGATGTCACAGAGATGTTTTCTTGCTGAGTGGGTTACTTTGTGTACCAAATGTGATCAAAATCCAGTTATTAAATTTAGAACTAAATAGAACACAAAAACCATTTTTAAAAATCAACTTTGAAAGCCTCTATCTACGTTATAATGCGTTTCCGATATACAATTTTCGAGAAAGTCTACTTATTTTTTAATGCTCTACCATCTACCAAAATATTGGCAAAAAAGTGTAACACCCTGTATATACCTTCAACTCCACAATTGATAGACTATATCGCCAAATATGAGTTTATTGAATAAGATGAAGTAACATCACAATATGTATAATTAAAAAGTCTAGGTACAATAATGCAAATATTAAAAAAAAGTCGATTAATTACTAATATGTACACAATACATACAATTTGGTAAATATTTCAAATAAATAAAATAATAAAAACGTTAGATAAATATACCTAACACGCACATTTTTCTTACTCAAAATTTCCCCAACACCATAGTCAGAAGCGCCATCCTCACGTACATTCCGTTCTCCACTTGCCGGAAATACGCGGCTCTCGGGTCGGTATCGAAGTCGGGACTGATCTCGAACACCCTCGGCAGCGGATGCAGCACCACCATCTTCTTCTTGGCCCTGGTCATCAGCTGCGGCGTCACCACGAAGTGCCCGCAGGCCTTGTTGTACTCCTCCTCGCTGTCGAAGCGTTCCCTCTGGATCCGGGTCATGTACAGAACGTCCGTGTCCGGCAGGACCTGCTCCAAGCTGGTGTACTCCTCCTGGCTGATCCCCTTGGATCTGACGAACTTCTGGATGTGATCCGGCATCCGGAGGAAGGGCGGGCTGACGTATCGCAGCTGGATGTTGTAGAGCGTCAGCAGACGCGCCAGGGAATGGACGGTGCGTCCGTTTTTCAGATCGCCGACCATGGTTATCGTCATGCCGTTGACGGTGCCGATCTCTTCGCGGATGGTGAAGATGTCGAGGAGCGCCTGGCTCGGGTGTTCTCCGACGCCGTCGCCGGCATTGATCAGCGGCTTGCGGCAGTGGTTCGAGGCGATTTTGACCGAGCCCGGTTGGGGGTGCCTCAGCACCACCACGTCCGCGTATCTGGCTTGCGTGCTGATGGAATCGGCCAAGCTTTCGCCTTTTTTAACCGAAGACGTGGTTTCGTCCATGTAAATCACGCCGCCGCCCAGCCGTTGCATGGCCGCTGCAAAACTGCAGCTCGTCCTCGTCGAGACTTCGTAGAAAACGGACGCCATGATTTTGCCTCGCAGGACGTGGTCCAAGCTGCGCTTCTTGAACACGCTGTTCCTGAACGTTTGAGCCAGGTTGAATATTTCGTTCAGCTGCTCCTTCGAAAACATGTCGACGCTTAGAATGTGCTGTCCGACTAGGCTGTGTCCGACTTGTTGTTCTTGAGTGAAGCTCTCGGTTCTTACCCTGCCTTCGGCAAAACCAGGAGTCGGAGACACGCCTCGCGTATCCTCATCGAAATGAACCTTGGGTTCCAGCAGCTTCATGAAGGCTTCGTTCGTTTGTCCGTCGTTGAACTCGTCAAGTTCAGATCTAGCCGAATCCCAGCTGCGTACGTTCTGACCGAATCCAGGTTGAATCAGAACTTGCCCATCGACGTACGCCACTTCTCCCCTCAAAATGACTCTGTGCACGGCCCCTTTGACTTTCCGACCAGCAAACGGCGTCCATTTAGCTTTGCTGTACTGCGTAGCCTCAGGGATCACGTGTTCTTCATCCATATCCACTTCAACGTACGTGTTCACTTGATCCGGCAAATTGAAGATTTTTTTGGGGTTCTTGTGCAGCTTACTGATGACTTCTTCCAGAGTCAACCGACCCTCGTTGACGGCATTCAGAAGCAGCGGAAGCATCGTTTCCAGGCCGGGGAAGCCCGGTGGTGGTTTGGCACTGTTCTTCTCTTCCAACGTGTGAGGAGCGTGGTCGGTGGCGAAGCAATCGATCACGTGCAAGTTGTCCCAAAGCGCTTTCTGGTCTTGTGGCGATACCAGAACGGGACGCACTTGGCTTTTGCCGTCGCCCAATTTGGCCACGTCGTCCGTGGACAAGAACAAATGATGAGGGCAAACTTCGCAAGTGACTTTTATGCCGTTTTCTTTGGCTTGTTTGATGATCTCGATCTCTTCTTTTCGTGCGACGTGGCAAACGTGCAAAGGTCTGTCGAGGAGGCTAGCCCATAAGATTACCGCGGCCGTGGTTTGACCTTCGGCGTGGACGCAAAGCGGGGATTTCTTGGGCCAGTTCATCAAGTGCTTTTTCCAGGTTTCCATGTCCTGTAAAACAACATCACCAACAATAGTACATCAACAAAAAGAAGTGAAAACTTTATAAAAGAAGGAGCTAGAGCTCTTCAGAATTAAGAAATAATTCACCAAGTCAAATCTGTGGTAAACATACCTTGAGCCTCAAAGTGGTGAACGTTTCGTTGAGATACATCTTCAGACCGGCCACCTTGGGAGCGAGCTCGGCGATGGACTTGTAGTTGTCCGACGAAGCGCCCATGAAAATTGCGTAATCGCAACGGGCCTTGGCGTTCGCCAAGGCTTTCACCACGTTGAGGGCTTCTTCGTCGACGACTGCCGGAGTGGTGTTGGGCATTGCACAAATCAACGTGATGCCTCCGGCCAGAGCTGCAGCTGTGCAGGTATCGTAGTCCTCTTTGTGAGTGGCGCCAGGCTCGCGTACGTGGACGTGAGTGTCGATCAGGCCCGGAAGACGCACCAGCTTACGCGAAGACAAGCAGTCGGTGTGGGTCTTCATGGGTGGAGCTCTTCCGATCCGGTTCAAAGCCTACAAACATCAATGTATTTACTACAAGTTTTTTACAGTTGTTTTCTTTTTTCTACATTGAAAAGAATCGGACTTGTTTTGAATGTACTCATACGAGTAACCTCGCACGAAAGACCCTGCAGAGTCGTTATCGTTACTTTCACATCTCTTCTGCCCAACGTGAGTATTCAAAAATTCAATATGTCGGTAATGATTCACTAAGTCTTATTCTATCTAGTCTTTGGCGGCTTACCTCGACCAAAAGCTTGGCACATTTGACGTCTGTGATCAGTGGAATCGAATAGTCGATGGCCAACCGCCTGGTTCTATATCCGTGGGTCATGAATGAAGAAACTCTTCTTGCGCCTCCGTTACGCATCGGAAGGTTGATGACCAAATCAAACTTCTTCTTGGACAAGAACTCGGCCAAGTGCTTCAGTTCGCCTTTGCTGGCTATCTCGTCCAAGTTGTCGAACGTCCACTGAACTGATTCCACCTGCAAATTTTTGTTTATTTATTTACTCAGAAGCATTAGATCGTTCCTTTGAAATCCTCAAAGGACCCTTCCATGAAAACGTGGTTTCGGTGAATTTGGCTGAATTTTTTATATGTTGTAAACTTTGACTCGAGAAATATTTTCTTGAAAAATTCGACCCCTCATATGAACAGTTTTCTCCTACACTCGTAATAAAGTCCAAATTAGGAATTGTTTCGAAACATTTGAAATTTATGAAACAAGCTCACGAAGTTGTGATCACAAGAAAAATCACTAAAAAAATCTAACTCATGAATTGGGGTAGTTACCGAGGGGGATGGGGGTCAAAGTCGAGAAAATAAAATAAAATTCTGGAACATTAAATTTTCATAAAAGCCAAGCAAAAGAATACCTAATGGAAAATCAATTTGGAACATTCTAATCAATTGACTGGGAATGGTTTTCAAGGGGGTTGGAGGTCAAATTCAAAGAAATATGGAGTGAAATTCCGCAACTTCTGAGCAATGAGTGAATAATTCAAAGAATTCGGGAATTTCCAGTTCATCTAGAAATTGATGTGGTCGAATGACAAAATGATGATAAAACCAATTTGAATGAGGATTAAGCTCTTCATTTCTCACCATGATATCTGCCTGTAACCATGTCCCAGTCCAAATTAGAAATTGTCTAAAATTTTTTGAATTTCGTGAAAATGGCTTAAAGTAAGGTTGTGATCATGAAAAATAAAATCAAAACATCTAAGTTGTAGATTGGAGTAGTCACCTAGTTATTAGAGGTGAAGGGTTGAAATCAAGTGGAAGAAGTAACATTCCAGAGCTTTCGATTGAAGGAATAATGAAGAAATAGGTAATTTAAAAAACCCTGGATCAATAAACTGGGGTGGTTACTGAGAGGACGGGGGTCCCAATCTAGAAAACAGAAGAAAGTTCCTAAACTTTAAACTCATAGGACAGAGCCGAGGACAGAACTAAAAATTCAGATTTGAAAAAATTGAGTTTGACTTCCAAGATCGATCTATTTTTGGAATCTCATCAAATCAACCAATGACCAAAAGCAGAGGGTTCATATTTATTAAAAAAAAAGATACTCAGTGGGAGTCTGGTCCAGTTGTTTTTAGCTATATGATGGACGCACACAGAACTGTGACGAGCTTCTCGAGAATCTGCAATATAAATATTATTCGTGAGTTCTCAGAATCTCGATTGCAACCCTCAAGCCTCCCATTATGGTTGTAGGTATAGGTATCATGGTGGGTGGGTAAGGGGTAGGGATGATCGAGAAAGAAGGACTCGATCCTTATCCAGATTGGTTTCATTATCATCTCGTCATTCGACCGGATCAATTTCTAGATGAACTGGAAGGTCCCGAATTTACTGTTTTCTCTCTTTCGACCCTCCACACCCTCAATAACTCCCAGTCATTGGTTTAAACCGCTTATATTTGGTAGAATTATTTCCCCATTGCTCGTAAGATCAAAAATTATGGGAAACAGGGGTCTCGGAATTTTACTCAATTTCCTTGATTTAGACCCCCCACTCCCTTGAAAACCACCCCCAGTCAATTGATTAGGATTTAAAAAAATAATTTCTCCATTATTCTTTTGCTCAGCTTTCACGAGGAAGAAAAGTTCCGGAATTTTATTTCATTTCCTCGTTTTTGACCCCCATCCCCCTCGGTAACTACCCCAATTCATAAGTTAGATTTTTCAAGTGATTTTTATCATGATCACAGTCTCGATAGGAGCCCGTTTCATGAATTTCAAAAGTTTCGAGGCAAATCCTAATTTGGACTTCATTAAGAGTGTAGAGGAAGAACTGGTCATAGGAGGGTCCAATTTTTGAGGAATATTTTTCTCGGATCAAGATCTACAACATATAGAAAATTCAGATGAGTTCACCGAAACCACTTTTTCATAGTAAACATGCGGGGTTTTTTGACTCAGCAGATGATTAAATGCGAACGACACGGCATTGTTGAAGAACCATTATTGATTGTCGAGTTGATTGTGTGATCAATGATAGTGCTTTCGTTATGATTACTTAGGCAAAAAAGAACGTTTTTCGGCTGAAAAATTGAAAGTGGCGTACCGCAGGGCAACACTTCAAGACCTCTTCTTTCAGCCTAGTCGTGTTTAGGTTAGTTTTATTCACAATTTAGCAATATATAGCATACCTCAACTCCATGTTCGTTGTAAAAATCAGCTGTTCCCAAACTGGCGTAAAGTTTGTAACCCAGCTTCTGCAGTGCTCTAATACTAGGCAACAGTTCCATTTTGTGCTGAAATTGAAAAGTGATTTAGTACTTTGATTGTGTTTTGTTTTTTAGGCTAAAATTCTTCATTCAGTCAGAAGTAGATTGCAGACGAGGAGAAGAGGTGAAAAAAGGGACCAATTTAATGATGATACAAAAGAAGAAATAAAATACAAATAATAATGAGAGAAGGACAAATGCATACCTTGAAGCTCCCAATGGACAGCAGAATGGACTGATCTGGGATGCAAAATCCGGTGCTCATGAGTCCCTTGAGGTAGGCCTCGTACCTGTTGTCTCCGAAACCGGCGACTTCTCCCGTCGATGCCATTTCAACGCCCAACATGAAATCGGCCCCGGCCAGCCTCGAAAACGAGAACTGCGGCACTTTCACGCCGACTTTTTTGTTGCCGACGCCGTACAGAACGTCAACTGGGTGCACGCTTTCGCCCATGATGGCTCTGGTGGCCGTCGCGACGAAATCATGATTCAGCGTCTTCGACACGAACGGGAACGATCTGGAGACCCTCACGTTGCACTCGATGACTTTCAGGTCGTTGTCCTAAAAAGAAAAGAGCAATGTTGAGCAAATCAAGTAGGCATCCTCTTTGAAAGGTGTTATCAACTGCAGACCGCTTGGGCGCATCCTGTATTTGTAGCTTGAGATAATGGCCTGCGAGATGCTCAGATCCAAGCCTTCTTGAGTTCTATCTACTCGGACTAACTCACGTCTGGACTGTACCTATGCTGCCAAAAACTCCTGTGTCCCGTAATTGAATGCAACTGTTTTTTTTATATTATCAACGTAATGACACTGATTAGGCTGTATCAAATGTATATTTGAGTTTTTTTAATTCCTGGTCAAATCCCTATATGACGTCGGGACGCCATGAAAAATCTATTAAAACATAGATGATGCGGCCATATACCTAGCGCACTGTTTACAGTTTTATTTGCTGAATTTGAATTTCTTAATTCTATAAGAAATGGCTGTTTTGGTGCCGGACACAAACCAATGAAGCACCCTGTATAGAGTATTCAATAGAATTTCATCTATGATTTCATGTCATACAAATGTTCAGGAATAACAGACGACTAGTAAAATGAAACGATGACTCACTTTGGCGATTAACTGCATGTTGAACGGCCCAGTGACTTCCAGCGCGGCGGCGATTTCCCTGCAAATGTGCCGGATCTTCTCCAGAGTTTCGGTGTTGATGTCCTGGGGCGGCGTGACCAAAGTGGCGTCTCCGGAATGCACCCCGGCGTTTTCCACGTGCTCAGACACGGCCATGCATATCAAAAGGCCGTCGCAAGCCACGGCGTCCACGTCGATCTCTTTCGATTCCAGCAGAAACTTGGAAATGACCACCGGATGCTCCTTGCTGACATCGCTGGCCGCATTCAGGTACGTCTCCAGGTCTTGGTTCGAATGCGCCACGTTCATCGCAGCTCCGCTCAGGACGTACGAAGGCCGCACCAGGCACGGATAACCGACGTCTTCGCAAAACTCGATGGCCGACTTGAGGTTGGTCAGTTCTTTCCACCGCGGTTGCATGATGTTGATCTGGTCCAGCATTCTGGAGAATTTGAAGCGATTTTCGGCGCCGTCTATGGAATCAGGCGACGTGCCCAGGATCCTCGCTTGCTGCCTGTGCAGGTCCATGGCGATGTTATTGGGTAGCTGGCCGCCCATTGATAAAATGATACCGGTCGGATTCTCGAGGTTGTAGATGTCCATGACGACTTCGAATGAGATCTCTTCGAAATACAATCTGTCCGACATGTCGTAATCTGTCGACACGGTCTCGGGGTTGTAGTTGACCATGATGGTTTTCTTGTTGAGCTTTCTCAATTCACGCAAGCAGCCTACGGCGCTGCAATCGAACTCGACGGAGCAACCGATCCGGTACACGCCAGATCCGATGACCATTGTATGTTCCACGTCGAAGCTCACGTCGTGGGATGCCACGTCGGCATTGTAAGTCAAGTACAAGTAGTTGGTGCCGGCAGGCCACTCGGCGGCGACGGTGTCAATCTGTTTGACCACCGGAGTGATTTGGTACTCTTCTCTCTGCTTTCGGACGGCCAGCTCGGTGCTCTTGACGGCATCGGCGATTTGCTTGTCGCTGAAGCCCATCTGCTTGACTTTGAGCATGGTTCCGCGGGACAGGTGCACTTGATCGATGGATTCCAGCTCGGTGGTCAGGTCGATGATGTTCTTCATCTTCTGCAGGAACCAGCGGTCGATTTTGGTCAGGTCGTACAGTCTGTCGACGGTGTAGCCGCTTCTGAGGGCAGCCGCGACGACAAACATGCGCTTGTCGGTGGGTTCTTTCAGTTCCTCGTCGTTGACGGCCTGCAGCTTCGGGTCGAAGCCGTAGACGTTCTCGTCGACCATGCGCAGGGCTTTCTGGAAGGCCTCTTCGAACTTGCGGCCGATCGCCATCACTTCGCCGACGCTCTTCATCGAACTGCCTATCTTCGTGCTGACTCTGGAAAAGAAACGTCTGAGATTACTCATCTTTCTTCATACATCGATCGAAACCGAGTCGAAACATACTAAGTTGCTGGCAGTTTTGACCATCGTAGTCTGAGTGCGGCAAAGATTAGACTTTGAACGATTATTTATCGGGTAGTTAAAAAAAAACCGGACTGTTTTATTTTCCTTCTAAAATATTTGTTTCTCAACCGATTTTCACAAACTTTGTGAAAGTGGATGGCCAAGGAAATAGGCTACAAGACTAAATACAAGAATAGCCGAACTGTCAAAAATTCAAGATGGCGGACGCAATTGAAAATAAGCATTTTCTGACCTCGTTTTATTTTTATTAGAAAATTATATTGTCGCTGCCGAACCGTTATAGTGTACTTGAAATAGTAAAAAAATATCTCTTGCTTGAAGAGAGTAGTTTTCGAACGGTCTTTTGCTATATGGTTAGCTCATCCCCACCTGTTCAACATGTTGAAAGCATACATCCCTGTGACGCGTAATACTTAGTATACAGGGTGAAAATTGAAAAATAAATCTTAGAAATTTTTTACTACGCTGAAACAATCCTCGAGAAAAATAATCTCTCATTATTTAGCGACCTTATAGTCTCCTATTGAACATTTGAAAAATATACCCCTTCATAGTCGCTGGTATCCTACGTACAGGGTGAAATCAATTTTTTTTCAATGCTTTTTATCTTCATCGAATCAATCCAAACACAAGCCAATTCCAGCTCTGTTACAAGCCTATAGTCTCTCATTCAAGATATAAAAATGTCACATTCCTCAAACTCCCTAAACACAACCTACAGGGTGAAACATAGTTTTTATTTTTTTTCTGGATAAAATGATTCAGAATAATAATCTTATCTGGTTCACTGAAAAGCTCAGAGTTTTCCGCAAGCCATATAAAAAATTAGAATTTCTAATATCACTTTGACTTGATATACAGGATGAATTATATGTTGCTTCAACTTTTGTTGTGCAAGGAGTGGCTAAGGAAATTGTCCTTAGCAACTCTTCGCACAACTAAATCGCAAAAATGCTTGATGCTACAGTAGCCAGTAGTTGCAGTGATTGCAGAAATGTAAATTTTTGATATGTTTTGCCAAATACTCTAGGCTCTCCTTTGAAGTGGGTAAGATTATCATCCGAATTAATGTGACCCAGGAGAAAAATTGAAGAAAAAAAAGGGTGTTTCACCCTGTATGCCATGTTTTAGCAGTTTAAGGAATGTGATATTTTCATATCTTCAATGAGAGATTATAGACTTTTAACAGAGCTGGAATTGGTCTTTGTCCGGATGGATTTGATCAAGATAAAATTTATTGAAAAAAAATTTGATTTCACCCTGTACGCAGAATACCAGCAGCTATCGAGGGGTGAGTTTTTCACACGTTCAGTAGGAGACCATGAGGTTGCTGAATAATGCACAGGTGTCCTCAAGTAGAAATGAGTTTAACAAAATTGTCACCAAAAACTGTTAATGGGACCTTGTAATAGAGGTTCCGGGGAGCACAGAAATGTATCTAACAAAATCGTAGCTGATCCCGAACGGCAATCATTTAATTTTTAAGATTATCAGTTAAAAATGTCGTGATAAAAATTTTGCTTTGTTTTTTTTTCAAATTTTTAGAATAACTTAGATTGTCTAAATGGTTAATTTTGCATCTCTCCCAATATCTGGAAAAATCTCTGTGAATAGACTCATACCCTTCTGTTCTAATGAGAGTCCAAGACCTCCATTGTTCAGGAACTTCAACAAGTTTTGGAGAATACATGAATTTCCAAAGCTTCTGATAACACTTTTGTCCCAAAACACTTGATAATATATTTATGCCCCCTTCGTAAGGTCCAGCTACAACCTTTGCAGTGCTGAAACACTTTTCAACTATTTTGTTCATCGTTTTGAAGTCTGATACAAACGGAATCACTCAAAGTACTCCCACATTTTCTACGTTTTCCGGATCAGTAAGACCGGCGCTCTCATTTGAAAGTTTCCGGCAGGCGTTCCTTTTGAATATCTCGTCTTGGTAACTTTTGCCCACTAAGCTCAACTTCTTGGGCCAGAGCAAAACTTCATCACGCCAAAGTATCAGCACAAGATCATTCCGAAACAAATGGTTCACAAACCTTTGAAAAGATGCAACTCTGGAATGATGCAATTCTCGGTAACATACAAGCTTTGTCTTTTTCAAAAAAAGGGGGGGTTGATTGAGCTTGTGACACTCTTTTGAAAACTTCTTTCTTCCTTCAGAGCAAAATTTCTCATCAATGCGCCTTTAAATCTTCATAAGTTTTCATACTCGTAACCATTTTTTGCTATTATTTTCTTCACAAACCTCATTTCAACGTCATTTTATCGAATTTCCCTCGTAAGTCTTTTGAAGTGATGAAGCAGTACGGGCATGGTTGTCGTGTAGCCATTCGCTGGCCATTGATCAAGAGAATAAGTTCAAGATCCGAAACAAATTTAAACTCAAGTCCATTGATGTTGGTCATTTGAAACATCAACTCGATATTTTTATATAGGTTTTTTTCACCTGGGGTACAATGCAAACCATTCATAAGCCTATTGAAACTGGTTGATACCCCCATTTTCCTATATCGATCCTCAATCTACGTAACGCTCGACGTAACGACTTTTTTGCTGCCTGTGTAATTTTTCTTTTCCTCTTTCTCTAAAATTATTTCTGCATCTTCTAGACCAATTAAAATCAAGTTGATGTTTGAAATGACTAATATCAATGCAATTCCTTTAAAATTTGTTCAGGAATTTAAACTTCTTTTGATCAATAACCAGCAAACAACTACGGCTACTTCCATGTCCGTACTGCTTCATCACCTCGTTCATCACTCTAAAAGACTTACGTGGGAAATTCAATGAAATTACGTTGAATAAGGTTTGTGAAGAAGATAAACAGAAAGAGATGGTTACGAGTATGAAGACTTATGGAGATTTGAGGCGCATTGATTGGAAATTTTGCTCTGCAGGAAAAAAAGAAGAACTTTGCGAAAGATTGTCACATCATAATTAACATGCTTTTCGAAGCATCTCCTTTGAGGGTTTGTGAACCATTTATTTTGGAATGGTCTTGTGACGATACTTGGGTGTGATGAAGTTTTGCTGTGGCCCAAGGAGCTAAAATTGGTCGCCAAAAGTTATCAACATAAGATTTTTGAAGAGAACTCGTATCGGAAACTTTCAAAGGAAAGCAACAGTCTCAATGATCCGTGAAAAATGTGGAAGTACTTTGCGTGATTCCGTTTGTGTCTGGCTTCAAAACGATTAACAAAATTGTTGAAAAGTGTTTCAGCACTGCAAAGGTTGTAGCTGGACCTTACGAAGAGGGCATAAATATGTTATCAAAGTGTTTTGGGACAAGGGTGTTATCAGAAGCTTTGTAAATTAATGTCATCTCCAAAACTTGTTGGAGTTCCTCAACAATGGAGGTCTTGGACTCTCATTAAAACAGAAGGATATGAATCTATCCACAGAGATTATTTTAGATATTGGGAGAGATGCAAAATGACCCGTTTAGACAATCTTAGTTATTTTGAAAATTTGAAAAAAACCGAAGCCAAATTTTTATCTCGACATTTTTAACATTCTCGACATCAACCGCATACTTGACACAAAGAATAAGCCTAGCAGTTCAACGTGGCAATGCTGCTTCAATTCTTGGCACCATGCCTCATTCTGACGTGGGATTAGCTGAAATTTTCTATATTTTATAATTTTATCTTCACGATTTTTACCTCGATTTTCAATAAATACTGATAATCTTAAAAATTGAATAATTGCCGTTCGGGATCAGCTCCGATTTTGTTAGGTACATTTCTGTGCTCCCCAGAACCTCTATTACAAGGTCCCATCAACATTTTTTGGTGACAATTTTGTTAAACTCATTTCTACTTGAGGACACCTGTGAATGAGAGGCTGTTTTTTTCGAGAATTGTTTCACCGGAATAAAAAAGTTTGAAGATTTATTTTTTAATTTTCACCCTGTATACTAAGTATTACGCGTCACAGGGATGTATGCTTTCAACATGCTGAACAGGTGGGGATGAGCTAACCATAATATAGCAAAAAACTGTTTGAGAACTCTCTTCAAGCAAAAATTCTAATTCAAATATACTATTAATCCGATCGACTTGAAATTTGGTTTACAGAATTACAGACAAGGGGTAGTATTAATAAAATATAAGCATAAGCATTTGCTTGAATTTCATAGGCGTTGCTAGGGAAAGACTGCTTAGCAACTCCTGAAAAATCTAAGCAAATGCTTATGCTTATTTTTTATTAATACTACCCAAGGTCTTGCTGCCATATAAGCTGATCAGTTTTAGGCTGTCATCTGTCAAACTGACATTCAACGGTCAAACGCAACTGTCACTATCAAAAAAATTACATAACTTATATCTAACAAAAATTGACTTGCAATATGTCATTTAGAAGCCCTTGAAGACTGCTGTCATCTGTCGATAATTAAAAAAATTCCAAAGTTCAACCCTTTGACATTTCCTTATTAAAGTTCTATCCGATAGACTGGAACCAAACACAATGAGGGAATCAAATTAGGCCTGCAGTAGGAGTTTTCCACCATTTTCCAGTCGGGCGTTACGAATTTTGAAATTTTCTCCTGGCTTACCACTGAAGAGGGCCACAAGCCCGGGTCTTGACCAGGACGACCCGCTTTTGGTGCAGGTAAGCCCCACGAAATATTTATCCTAGGTGCAGACTTCCTGCGAGTCACAGTTGCGACCCTCTCGGGTGATAACGGCCGGGATGTAATTCAAAAATTCATAACGCAAAATGGTGGGGAACTCTAACTGCAGACTCAATTTGATTCTCTTGTTGTGTTTGTTTCTGCCGAGTTTGGTTCCAATCCATCGGATAGAATTCAAATAATTGAGAACTTCGACCTCGACGTCGACATTTTCAATTGTCGACAAGGTGATAGTTGGAGGAATGCTTCAACGGTTCTGATACAGCTCTTCAAAGGTTTCTCAATGGCATATTAAAAGTCAAGTTTTGTGATATACCTATATCTTCTGTCATTTTTTGATAGTGACAGTTGCATTTGACAGATGACAGTCAAAAACTTTTCAGCTCATTTGACAGCAAGACCTTGTCTATAAACTAAATTTCAAGTCGATCAGATCAACGCTTCGGCAACTAGGTTTCCTCCAAAAAATTGACGAGAAGGCCTGTTTTTCGTCCACTGTATCTCTGCAGTGGATGGATCAGTTTGATTCATATACTCAGCGATGTAAGACAAAAGGAAGGTTCATTCATCCCATATCAGTCATAAAATCTGGCGATATAATAATTGTCAACCAAAAAAAACGAGGCCAGAGAATGCTTATTTTAAATTGCGTCCGCCATCTTGATATTTTGACAGTTCGGCTATCCTCGTATTTGGTCTTGTAGCCTATTTTTCTTGCCATCCGCTCATGCAAAATTTAGATTTTTTTAGATCATCTGGTATCTGGGAGTATCAGATGTTATAAGAAATTCTCTGAGGTTTGCAACTAAGTTTTCAACAATGCCTTACTGCCCTTCATGTTCTTCCTGCTTTTCCTTATCCTTCTTCCATTGTTCTTCTCTGTGCGGGGATCAAGAGAGGAAGTCAAAATGAAACAAGAAACAATAGGGGAGGAGATGGCCAAAAGAGAAGAAATTTGGAAAAAAAAAACTAAAAGAATAAAAAAATAGAAAAGAAGGGTGGAAAATAAAGAAAGAACGAAACGAAAAAACAGAATTGTGCAAAAAGGTTTGGATATGCAAACGGAAGACGTGAATAAGGTAGAAGAAAGAATTGTAGATGAAAAGTGGTAAGTGCCATGTAGAATAAAAAATGTTCATAAGATAGAAATGAAAAAAGGACGCAGTCTGGTATTTGCAGAAGTAGAAAACGAACTGACAAAGAAAGAGACATACAAATGGGAATAAAAATTATAGCTGGTGGGGAAACGACAAATGAGAAGAGAGTGAAAATGGGATATCAGAACGAGGACATAAGCGGTAAATAGAAATACAAGGGCTGAAAAAGCAGAAGCTGTTTAGCACGAAAGCGTGAGTGAATTTTTTTTGGCAATCGACCTGTCTCAAGAAATTATACTTTTAAAAAAAGCTAAAATAAGGATAGTTTCACGATAAATTTTTATCTGAATATATCACGAAGTTGCCATGCTAAGAATAACCTTACTTCACTTATCATACATATTCCATGTAGGTTTATCAAGAGCTTGATGTAGCTTGACGTTCTTGCTTGATTGAATAACAACAATGTAAAATTAACTTGTTAACTCACCTAGAAAACTTGGCCAGGTCCCACCGGGGGATCTTCACGACGCAATAATCCAGAGACGGCTCGAAGCACGCCGTCGTGACGCCAGTCACCGAATTCTTGATGACCGGCAGGGGCATTCCCAGCGCCAGCTTGGCCGCGATGTAGGCCAAAGGATACCCGGTGGCCTTGCTGGCCAAAGCCGAACTCCTGGACAGCCTGGCATTGACCTCGATGATGTAGAACTCTTCCGAGTTCGGGTTGAGCGCGTACTGGATGTTGCACTCGCCGACCACGCCGAAATGCCGGATGACATTTATGGCGGTCGTTCTCAACATGTTGTATTCTTTGTTGGAAAGCGTCTGGCTGGGGGCCACGACGATGGATTCGCCGGTGTGGATGCCCAGCGGATCGACGTTTTCCATGTTGCAGACTGTGATGCAGTTGTCGTAAGCGTCCCGCACGACTTCGTATTCGACCTCTTTCCATCCTCGCAGGGACTTGTCGATTATCAGCTGGCTGGAGTGGGCTTGCAGGGCCTGGGTGGCCAAGTTGGTGAGTTCGGTTTCGTCTTTGGCGAAACCCGAGCCTAAGCCTCCTAGCGAGAACGCTGCGCGGACCATAAGCGGGTAACCTAGAACTTCGGCCGCGGCCAAAGCTTCTGAAACGCTGTGCGCAGCCATAGACGGCGCAACTTTCTCTCCAATCGCCGTAATTCGTTCGCTGAATACTTTCCGGTCTTCGGTATCGATGATGGCTTGGATTGGCGTTCCCAAAATCTTGACGTTGTACTTGTCGAAGATTCCCATTCTTTGGAGTTCGACGCCGCAATTCAACCCGGTTTGACCACCGAAAGTGAGCAAGACGCCGCCAGGGCGCTCCGATTTGATCACTTGCTCCACGTATTCCGGAACCAGCGGCAAGAAGTAGACTTTGTCGGCCATGCCTTTGGAAGTCTGCACTGTCGCAATGTTCGGATTGATCAGAACGGTTTGGATGTTTTCTTCGCGCAAAGCTTTGATCGCTTGCGAACCGGAATAATCGAATTCGCCGGCTTGTCCGATTGATAGCCCCCCGGAACCTATGATCAAGACTTTTTTTGGATTGGTTCCGATTATTGGTGGCGGTGCAACCAAGTGCTGCGTCAACAAGTCTTTGATTTTGGCTCCGGTTCTGACGTTGGTCAAAAACACGTCGAAGAGACACTCGAGGTCTTGAGGACCTGCGGTGTGCTCGGGGTGGAACTGCACACTGAAATAAGGCAGTTTGGTGTGTACTATTCCTTCGTTGGTGCCGTCGTTGGCGTTGGTGAACAGAATTTCCCAGGCATCAGGTAAAGACGCTGGATCCACGGCGAAGCCGTGATTCTGCGAGGTCATGTAGCACCTCTGCGTGGCGTCGTAAATGCACGGCTGGTTATGCCCGCGGTTGCCGTACTTCATCTTGAAACTGTCGCAGCCGATGGCTACCGAAAGCAACTGGTGTCCAAGACAAATTCCGAAAATTGGTTTCTGCTGCTTTCCGGCCAGAACTTTCCGGATGTTATCTATCGTCGCTTTGCACATCTGCGGGTTGCCGGGGCCGTTGCTCAAGAACAGCCCGTCGTATTCGTCGACGTTCAGCGGATGGTCCCAGGGAACCACGTCTACCCTGGCGCCCCTTTTGAGCAGGCACCGTAGCTGGTTGTACTTCAAGCCGCAATCTACGGCGCAGATTCTGGGGCTGCCGCTGGGATTGTACGTGGTCTTCGACCGCACGGAAACCTCGCAAACCAAGTTTCTCTGGTTGGGGTCGGGAAAGAGCATGCCGTCGACGGAGATGGGCAGTTCGTACACGATTTTGCCCAGCATGGTGCCGTTTTCGCGGATGATTTTCGTCAGTCTGCGCGTGTCGATGCCTTGGATGCCGGGAACGCCTTGCTGCTCCATCCACGAGGACAGCGTCTTGACGTTGCGCCAGTGACTGGGGCTGTCGCAGTGCTCGCTCACTATCAGCCCGGCGGCCCAGATGCGGCTCGATTCGAAGAAACTATTCAGAAATAGAAATATGCATGTCAGAATAATTGAAATAGTAGGTGGGTACTTATATTATTCATACACAAGAAAGGAATAATACCCATTTCTTTCCAGGCATGAAGTTTGCAACTAAAACTGTACTGAAATAAACAAAATTAAAGATGATGCGTAGGCAAATTCATACGAGTAAGAAAGCTGAGATTTAATCACAGTTGTACATTATGCTTCATCCTCGTCTAGTCTTTTCTGTCCGATTGCAGAAATTGGGGTGAAATTTCAGTTTAGTGGGAGGATGTGACTGTTTAGTGAAAGAATATGACAGCAATGCTATTTCCTCACAGAACTATCAATGTTAGTGCAAAGCTCATCAGATTTCCAAAGAAAAATGTTTGACAAACAATGTTCAAATCAGTTTGGTTTGTTTACCAGCAAAAGTAGGTGGATGCAAAATTAAGCGAAATTCAGTTGTATGAATGTGGAAAATTCATACAGAAATGATTCAAGTGTAGATATAAATCAACAGTAATCAATACTACTTACTAAGGAATTCCGTGTTCGTCTTTTTTCGCATTGGGAACGCCATAGTTTCCAACCAGAGGTACCGTCAGCAGCACAATCTGGGTATGGTAACTGGGATCGGTTAACGATTCCACATAACCGACCATTCCAGTTTGGAATACTGCAAAAAATTATAGAACTAGTCAGCAAAAATGTATTCACAAAAAATAACGATACTTGAGGGAGCTGATCGTTTGCTGTAGAATGCGCTCACGCCTTTGTTCGAAACAGCTTTATTTTGACATAGATGTAGAGTTTGTTCTCGCGAACCTAATAATTTCGATGCAACATCCACTCAAAGTTCATACCGAGAGTTCATAAATCAAATGGGTCAAGGGTGCCTGTGAATTCAAAAACGTCTGTCTAAACTAGCGTAATCCTTTTGTAATAAATTTGTCAAACTTTGACAAGTTACATCCCATACTATTGATTTCTGATCTGCCATAAGTGCACGAGAATACTTCAAATTCGAAAATACTCCTCGATCATGTAGGTTTTGTGCCCTGCCGTGAAAACCACATTTAAAATGTTCCGAAAACGAAAACTGTGGCTGGTTTGACAGATGACGATAACCAAAAAATTACAGACATCAAATGAACGATGCTAGTTCCGACAGATGTTTTCAGACTCACAGCCACCCTTGACCCATTTAATTTATGAACGCTCGGTAGAAGTAGTCTACCCGTGAAATGGAACATGTATTAGAAGCTGGTCGAATAATTACCAGGGTAGCTATTCTTGAAAGTGTGGGAGAAACTCCCTGGGAGTTTTATATAATCCGTGCTACACTGTTGTAGCTAAAGTTGCCTAAAAAACATGATTTTAGGCAACATTCGCTACATCAGTGTACTGCGGAATATATTTTATTCCCAGGGAGTTTCTGTCACACTTTCAAGAATAGCTACCCAGGACACTTGACGACGCGACAATTCAAGAAATTTGTACCCACCGGATGTCCGCGCTAAATCTTACAGTTGCGGTAATTTAATAGGCACAAGTAAGAACGGAGCGGACCAATTCGTCTCACCCCTAGCAACCCTAATTTTTTTTCAAATGGCATTCTACTTTTTTCATATCTTTCTCTGAAAAAGAATGTCATTCATGATCCATTTGTGAATTATGAAAGAAAAAACTCAAAGTTTTTTGAGAAACCAATTTTTCAATAATCTAAAATTGCAACATATTTAATTTGGATGTTTCTTGTCGAAACAAAAAGCCATTACAACCGATTACCTTGGAGTTTCATGCTGGATGTTAGGTACTAAACAAATTTTACCTGTCAACAACTCACCCCCACCCCCGTACAAACCCCGCATTGGTGTTAATTTTTCTTAAAGTGAGAATGTAAATTTGCTCTGTTAAAGAGGGAAGGTAAAATTCAGTTTAATTGATACAAAAATTGGTGTAGACAGTGTTTATTTGTCAAACTTGACATTTTTTCACTTGACTTTAAAAAATTAAGTATTTCGCATTCCAGCGAGTTCAAACCGAATTTGAGACTCGTCCTTATCGCTGTATGGAAGTGAATGGCAAATATTTTGAGCATTGTTATGAATGTCCAAGACACTGAAGTGTTTTACTGCCATACTTCAAGTTGAAATTGATCCATTACCTCTCCTTTTACATACTTGATCGTAATATTATCAGATTTTTTTGAAGCCAATTGAAAAAATATTCAGTTTTACAAATAAAAAAGCTGTCTACACCAATTTTTGTATCAACTAAACTGAATTGTACCTTTCTTTTAACAAAGTAAACTAACAACATTCTTACAATAAAAAAAAACTAAAAACCATAGCGGGGCTTGAGCGAATTGTTCAGTCACATCCAGAATGAAGTTTCAAGCAATTCGGTTGTAATAGCTTCTCGTTTCGACAAGAAAGTCAAGGAACATCTAAATTAAATGAGTTGCAATTCTAGATAATTTAAAAATTGATCTCTCAAAAAAATGTGAACTTTTTTAAATTTTTTACAGATGTATCAGAATGACATCCTTAGAAAAAATGAAGAAGGTAGGGTGCCATTTAAAAAAAAAATTAGGTTGCTAGGGGTGGAACGAATTGGTCCGCTCCATTCCTACTTGTGCCTACCGATGTCCCCCGTGTTACTAATAGGGTGATTGCATGTAGAGGGAGTTTATGGCAAAATGTCAACAGTGTCATTGTCATCTGTCAACGAGTATGTCAAGTTTCATCCATGTCGGAGTCAACGTCAACCGAACTAACCTCACTATATACTGTCATTTTTACGTGTTTTGTTCACATACTGTTTTGTTCGGCGTTTGCGAGATCGAGATTGTGATTTCTGATCATTCTAAATGCCTTACACCTGTTATGTGCCCAAAGGCAATTCCTTAACAAACGTCAAAACATAACTAGGTCTTTGCGCTGCCTGCCGGTGATCAGGTGAACGAATTCATTCAATCACCCTATTCACACAGTGAAATTTGAAATCTGTATCTTGAAAATTGGACAAATTATCGCAACTGTAAGTTTTCGCGCAGACACCTGGTATATAATAAATTGTTAGGACTCGATTTAGTTTCGCGGTTTGATATTTATTTATAGGAAACAATAATAATTGTTTCGAAGCTTTTTCGCGTTAGTTCGTCGGCAGGCAGAATTGTAGGTTTTCATCAGTGATAGGTAGGTTAATTCCACTCAAAACCATACGAGGCGCAATCAAAAAGGTCTTCACATAAAAGCCTTTTACCTCGATGAGTAACTGTTTCGCGCACATTATTGGTTCCGAAGTTTAGGAAGGGTGAAAATGAGTTCAACATTTCCGGCTATAGACACACGCGCCGCTAAGATTCGAGGGCAATTCAAGGTGAAAAATAGGTTCAGTCCTCCACAAAGGCAGAGCCACATCGAATTCGTTTCCAAAACGGACTATACCATAGCCTGAAAAGAGCAAAGTAAGAAAGAATATTCCAGAGATAAGAGAAGCAGCCTTTGAAAAGAGACGTATAATGAGAGGAGCCCCAGAAGCTGGGCCTAACCGCAACCATAACCTCTAACCCTAACATAAATGTTGAATCTGATGAAGCCACAATAGAAATTTCGAACCACGCTCCCCAGAGAAGGTTTGAATATTGATCAAGCAATATTGACATTCATAACTAGAGAGCGGATTTATAATTTTTTACATGTTTTATTCGCTAAGTTGGATGCAACTGTCGATTTGCAGCTTGACGTTTTCATCTATAAGGAACCTAAATACCAAGTTTTATTTCGCATATAATTTATTATTTTGACTTTTTAACGCATACAAATTGATAGTCCATATAATCGCATATAGCCGCATATTTAGTCCATATTTTTGCACATAACTGAATATTTGTCACTATTTTGGCCATTTTATCTATATGTGCGAGATAATCACGATATTTTGATTTCAAGGAGAAAATAATTTAAAATTTTCGAAGAATTTTTTTTTTTTTACTTAGATGATCAAAGTTGGTTGGTTGGTTTTACATGTAAATGTTGTATTTTTCACTATTCTTGCAGCTTATATCACATATTTACTCGCATATATTGCTCTATTTGAACACTTTTACCGCATATTTTGATACTTTTTAAGCGCATATAAACTGCATATTTTGGACTTTTTTACCGCATATAAATCCGCTCTCTATTCATAACCCACTGCCAAAGCCCCGCCCAGTGGGTTATGGGCCCATAACTCAATGGCTCCAACCAACCACAAGTGGCAATTTCCGTAAATGTAACATATCAAGGAGGCTTATAAGATGACTTGATTTTTAGTCAAATGTCAAATAAAAAATTTACCAGGTACCTTTCACTGTAAATTTTCATTTTGCTACATTCACGAAGCTATAATTCAGTTGTCTTTTCATAGTTCATAATAATTATTGTTGCAACTAAGTCAATGAAATGCTTCCAGTGAAATATGTACTTGCATTTCACGGTTTTTTGAATGTAACTGTTGAAATACGTACGTACTTTGTATTTTGAAATGGATTATATTTTCTATTTTGTATTTTAAAGACACTTCAAGAAGTAGTTTTTATTTTTTATTTCGACTATCTGGGATCGTGTATTCTGTATTTTGTATCTAAATACATTTTTCAAAGTATTTTGCCTAGCCCTGCTTGGAACTATTCTTCGCAATCAAGTTGGCAAGAATACTAAACATTGAGGCACCTTCGAGTGAACGCATAAATTCTTCGATTTCCACAAATACAGTGGCAGTTGCACATTGACTAAATTGTTGGCAGCAATGCTAATCACCGCTGTTCCCTATCAAGTTGCCAAATCAGGGGCGTTCCTAAGGTGTTAGTTTGCTGCCCTTGTGCGAAATAAAATTCGCTGCCCATCTGCACAGGAAAGTTAAAATTATCAAAAAGGGGGACAGGGGTTTGGGGACCATTTGGGAAAGTTTTCGAACTAATAATAATGGCTGATAATAATAAGTGAAAGAAAAGACAGCTGCTGAAAAAAAATGTTGATAGATTTCTTCAAACTGGAAAGTTTTAGCTTGGAATCTTTGAAATGACCAAATTGCGCTGCTGAATATAATACCACGCACAAATTTTTTTGAAATTGTACCTCCTTCAGTATTGAATATTTAAACTGCGCAAAGTTTGCACAGGGTGATATGTAAACCATTGCAAATTGTCACTGTGTTCAACCAAACCCTGTTTGTGAAAAAAATGTTTTTTCCTAGTTTCAAATTAAGACATTATGAAGCTTCATGTCTTACCTCGAAGCGGTTTTAGAATTTTTCCGGATCGGAAGTCGAACAACGAGGATATAATTTTAATTTCGAACTAGTGAGACTTTCGATACGCTGAATTTTTTTCAAATTTTGTCTTTTGAGTCACTGTTCAAAACTTGACAAACTGAAACTTCAATTTGACAACAGAATCATACACAGGAGGTCAAAATTATGGAAAAACCAAATTTCACACATGAATATCTGCTAATGTTCAGTTCTCGACTTGTTAGTCCAACTCGAGGCTCAACTGCTATATTGGGAAAACTGGCCAATAGGCCAATGACGGCACAAATGGCCATCATGATGGCCAATATCTTCGTTATCTTACATTTTACTCTTGTCATTTAATGTTATATAAATAATGCGTTTTGGAGTTCAGTAAAGTGTCCAAGTGGTGCCCGTGATCGAATTTTTGCTTTTGATTTCGACTAACTGCGACCTTCAAGCGACTTCGACTGCTGACAGACAAACCAAGTTATTGATTTTTCAAGCTTTTTGGAGTTGAAGATTGGCTCACGCACTTCACTACTACACTAAACCAATCAGTCCAAAGATAAACGATACTGATGAACCTGCGCCCTAAGGACCTTGGGTAAATAAGGATGGCTATAGGATGAACTCCCAGAAGATGAGGCTAACAGCTAACGGACATCGCAAACCGAATCAAAATATTTGGCGGAAATCAAAAGTTCCATCGTTTTCAAAAGAGACAAAATTTACGGAAAAAAATATAACCAGAATGATTCTGCATTACTTAACTTCAGAAATGCTGCCCCTAAATTTAGCTGCCCTTGTTGTTTACACAATAGGCACCATGGGTAGGAACGCCCCTGCGCCAAATACTTATACATATAATTCAGAAAAAAAATCAAGCGCTGATTCAGAAAAAAAATTCAAGCGCTGATTCAGAAAATATCGTGACAACCTGTATTAGAAGAGAAGGGTTTGGATTATTCTTCTGGGTAGGGGCCCTGTCACCATGAGTGGAATACTACGTTTGTGACGTCACGTTGCGTAGCAACCACCCCTCTGATAGGCTGCTGCTAGACAACGTGACGTCATAAGCTTAGAATTCTACTCATCGTAATAGGGCTGCAGACCTACAGAGCTGCATTCTACAGACAAAATCTGCTACAGTCAAGAATTATTGACCTCAATTTTGAAGTTGGCAGATGATAAAACAGCCACCTGCGAAAAAATCAAGAAGCAAGACGTGTTTCAATAAGCATGTTCAGCAAACGATGGATTTGGATATGTCATGTGAACCTGTTTGTTCATGAATAATTACAGAGCTTGCATAGAAACTAAGCAAAAATTATGAATATTCTCGCGTGAAATTATTTTGAAATACCAAATTATTCAAACTCCTGCTTCAAAATAAAAAGTTTTAGGGGAAACACATATCAAGTCTACGTGTCAAAAAAGTCAAAAAACCGTGAAGTATCTATTGATGGTTTTAATTTTTTTCAAATCTCACAAAGGAAGCGCTTAGGCATGGGGGGAGGGGGTGAACTATCTTGTAATAATCCAAGAACTATACAGACGAAAGATACATTCCATTGCAATAATGCTGCATTGTTTTGAATTTGAACGTAATAATAACCCTGCAAATTAATGCAATCAGAAAAAGCTGAATCTGCATCTCAAGCTGAAAAACAGAAAACACTCTGACATAATCTGAGTTTACAGAGAAAAACAAACAAAGAACAAACAACGGAAACAACACGGGCTTTGTGCACGTAAGTATAATGATCCTTTATCATTGTCGGCTAACCGTTCAGAAGAAAGTCTTTATCCATTAATAAAATCCTAATCCGAAAAGCAGGGGCGTCCATTTAAAACGCTTTCACGTTAAGGTGGTTTGTAAACTCTATACATACAATGGCTATACTCAAGTACCAAGTATCTACCTATTAATAAGCGTGTCCTCCGATAAATTAATATCCAATTTTATGACCCTATTATAAATAGCTTGTCAAAACTACTAACTGGAACTAAGTATACCTATCTACAGGTTGTAACAAACTTTGAAATATGATTCCCAATCAAAAATGAAGTCAAAAAATAAATTAATCTCATTGTCGTAAAATGCTTTCTTGAAAATATACTGGTTGCTGGAGTTGACTTTTGAAAGTTGTTTTTTTTTGCCGTAACTTTTGATCCGTTCAACCGATTTTCAACAAATCACAATAAAAGTTGAGTAAAATAAGTCTCTACCGATCACTCGACCGATCATAATGCGTTTCACTAAAAAATTGAGAGATGAAGATAAATGGGAGGCTGTCTTCCCCTTTAATCCCTTTTTTATCCCTAGCTATTTTTGAAAATTGTTTCTATGTTTTTATTATAACGTTCAATTTAGAAAAAATTATTCTTGTGAAATTTCTTCAGCTCAATTTTTTAAAGATTTGGGCTTAAAACTCTGAAAAACACCTCGAAAACAGCTCTTTTTAAGATCATAGGCAATTTTTTTTCTCGAAACTTGTTGTTTCTGTTCAAGTTGATCAATCACAATTCTACTGGAATTTTAATTTTGATGTTCTCAAAAATGGTATTTTCAAGATGTTAGTCGAAATTTTGAACCCAAAGGTCCCAGAGAAGGAACTCATATAGAAATTTTGCCAAAGTAATTTTTTCCAAATTGATTGTAGAATTGACCATATTAATTATTCAGAGCGCAGTCGCAGATCGGGGAGAGAGACAACCACATGTGCTGGGTTGAAACTCCCATAAGAATATGCATGTTGAATGACTTTGTAAAATGATCAATTCAAGGTGCAAATTGACAATTTCAACGAATGTATAACACAGCAAGTGTGTAAAAAGGAATACCTGATCTACTTTTCACCATAATGAAATGGAAAATCTTGCTGTGAAGTTTATGCGAAGCAAGTTAGAATGGGGTTTGTGAATCCAAAACAATTTCAAATTACCCGCCATATTTTATTGCACAACTTCCGCTAACGAGAATTTTGACAGCGCTTGAAAGCGAACCGAGCGTCAGCCGTCACGTAAAAGTATGGTTAAAAAGGTTAAAACGTCCCAAGAATCAAGAAAACACCTTGAAATCGTAAATTCTGACAGCGACAGCAAAGTTCCGTTTTCTATGCATGCTGTGGCGCGCGAGATCTTCTACTGCAGTGCGCATGGTCACAGGCACATACCTAACTTACAAATGACTAGTGGAAGGGGAAAGTGAGACTAATTAATATGGTCTATTCAAAAACAGAAACACTTTCAAAGATAACCAAGGGGTGGAAGAGAGGAAGGAGAAAGGTGAGGACAACCCTTATAATCTTTGCCTCTCAACATTTTTTGATGAAACGCGTAATTAATTTTTGATAGACACTGATATCTATTAGTGAACTTTGATTCGAATTTGAGCAAAATCTGTTGAATGGTTCAGAGGTTACAGTAAAAAAAAACAATTTCAAAAAGTCAATCTCAACACCCTGTAGCTTTTAAATAAGCATTCAAGGTCCATGAGTTTTCTCATGAGTATTTTTCACTCAATTTTGAACTTAATCTCTCAAAGTTTGTAACAAGTAGTACCTAGCACCCTGTATAATTTTGGGTTGCGAAACAAATAATAAAATTTGATTTGAGGTGCAAGCTGTTTAATTTTTGTTCAAACATGAAAACTTGGACAAATTAATTTTTGCCCACGCCACGTGGTTACGCCACTGATGTTGCCGGCAGAACCCACAGACGACTGAGTCTGGCGATTGCTTTCTCAATCAACAGGCGTGTGTATCATGTATACGTTTGTAATTTCAAACCGTTTTCACAAATCAAAACCCTGGCATTGACTTTCAATTGAAAATAATTGAAGCTGAACTTTTTTCTCAAATTCGGGTGAAAAAAATTACATTGCATAATGGAATCGATAGCAGATGATTCAAATTGTGTACACAAAACGAGAACACGAGACTGAGAATTCAAGCCGGGTTAGGTTACCTACTAGCTGTAGTGAAAACATGTGGACGCCAACAACCACGTGTTGCACTTACCGAGTTCTCCATCGGTGATTTTTCTTGCGCCAAAACTTTCACCGGCCAGGATGGTCCCGTCCTCCAGGACCAGGAAGCACTTTTTTTCTTTTTGCGGCATTTTCAATTAACGGCACTTTTTGCTTGTTTGTGTGTAATTCCGATTCTAACAGGAATGTTGGATGTCCTTCCACCTTGAAATGCCGGCCACTACTGGATCGAGACAAGGGGAAACCGGGCACTTATACGAGATGGTCTATGGTCTATTGTCCCGGGTCCAAGCCATTGATGCGATGGGCAAATAATCGACAATTGAGTAATTGAGAAATAATGGCCCTTACCGCCTTACCTAATGTTCCATGTTGAACTCCCAATGACTGTAGGACTGTAGGTGCTATTGTCTTTTCTTGTCGATCAGGGCGCCAAATAGATTAAGTACCAGCTACATCCTGCTAAAGATAACAATATTCATAAACCGCAGGTAACATTTTTAAGCCTTGCCACTTGCCATACAGAGTAACGAAAGCTATTTTTGACCGCCTAGCTTATAGTGATTTTACTGATTTGTTTGATGAATTTTTTGGTCTTCGCAGTAGATTTTTCTTGGTAGTTTCATTTCCCATATCTTTCAAACAGTTAAACATCTCGAGTTAGAGTCTTCGCTAATCTTAAGCCTAAACTTTAAGCCTAGTTGGTTGGGAAAAGCTCCAATAAAGTACAACACCTTCGCTTGTGAATCCGGGAAGCTATCGAGCAGCTCCTCCGCCAATTGTACGGGTTTGTGGCTTACTCTCACGTCGAAGTCTCCGGGTTTGTGACTTACTTACTCTGATTTTCTTTTCGTCAGCTTGAATTTCTTCAATAAATATACCGTATGATCAAAAACTTTTCTCCTCTAGGCAGGCTGTGGCCTGGCCAAAATCAGCCTCGTTTGCCTGCCAATGACCAGACCACAGCCTACCTAGAGGAGGAAAGTTTTTATCATACGGTATTATGCAGCATGTACGGACATCAGATTTTGGAATTTATAAAATGTGCAAGCTTCGCAGGGAAAAAATCGGTTGTGTCACCCCAAAACTTTCCCGACAAGTAGCAAGGAATGAATGGGAATTTTTGTATGAGACGTTCTTTCGGGTGGGAAATTGGAATTTGAGTAAAATATTGAAGAATTGAGATTTTTCTCTAATAAGAGCTTCATCATTTGAATCAGGTCTCGATAAGTATCAGGCCAGTTTCTCATTTTAAAGTGGAAACCTCTTGGAAAACCTAAAGAATTCCAAGAGAAATTGCCTGAAAATGTTCAAGAATCACTTACCTTTTGTTTAAAAAAAGGTGGTATAAATCTGTTCACAAGCCAAAAAGTTGAAAATCAGCAGTTTTCCACAAGGAACCAATTATGTAGAAAGAAAAGCGAGTTAAGCAGTCAGACGCATTGGTGCATAGTTGAAGGTGGATGATCTGAGACTGGCACTACAGAAGGATTGAAAATAATTTGCAGAAAATTGAAAATTTTAGAAATTTGAATTTTTCGGGAAAACCTCTAATCTTTCTGCAAATCATCTAATAGGGTCCTTGCATGAATTTTATATCGAGACGATTACTTCATAAAATCATTCAAAACGTTATCTACAATAATTTTCGCCCAGAAAAAAAATTCAAAAAAATTGGTCCATCCCTTAAATGAAGATCAAAGTTTGAATTTTTTTGCACCAAAAACGCGGTCGCTTTCACAATGACCTTGTATGACTACGATGACGTCAACCCAAGAGTTCTATTTTTCGTTTGCAAGTTTTTTTCTTTGCGAGGTTGCAGCTCTGCGCCCTGAGACCCCGCGAAAACTCAAATCTTCATTATTTCACAGACCTATTTCAATTTTGGAGCCGCGAACAGCGCCGTCGCCTTTGCTCACGTGTCAGGGCCATCCCCAAGCTCGTGCTGCGCGCTTTTCAACCTGTATTGAGCGTCAGCCCCACAGACGTCTGAAACGGTGACAGTGAGATTATGTCAAACATTTGAAATTCGTAGTCGCAATCTGTTAGTGTAGAATCAAGTAGCCCTAGCCCGGGGCACGATGACGTCATCCCGCAGCTGACACATCGGTGCATGGAAGTTGCATGCCTAACAGTTTTTGTGTTTTAAATTTACAAAATAAAATAATATATTGAGATTCTCAAAAAACCGTTCAGTCTGTGGTGCTATTTGGCTACCAAAGCATCATTGGAGGCAATGAAAAAAAATTGTGCAAGGACTCTATTGTATGAATTCGTTGATTGAGGCTCCATTTTAAGCCCCATAATTCAAGTCCGGCCTTGATAACCCTGGCCGGTTTTTCATTTTCAACAGGAAAATTCCCGGGAAATTGACTAGGGAATGTTCAAAAACCAGCTACCTCTTGTACGGGGTGTTTATAAGAGACTGTGATCGCGGCAGGCTTGGGTCAGGCCGAAAAACGTAGTAACAGGCGCAATTGTAGTGATCGAGAGGGGATTCCAGAGGCGATGCGATCACAGACGTTTATAAACACCCGGTATAAAAAAAATACTTGGAAATCTGTTGACGGGAAGGAAAGTTTTCAGAGAGGAAAACTCGAAAACCGTGGGTCCAATTTAGAAAATTTTCACTTCAAAAATTGATCCAATCTTTTCTCCAACTGTCATTTCCAGTATGTCTGCACCTAAAATTAATATTTTGTCAAAATGTCAAAATTTGCTCGGGAGTTTTTTCAAATTCACGGAATGTGCAAATGATAATTTTTAAAAATTATCCTCGGGAAACCAAAGCTGTATGGATTTTTAAAATTGGTCCACACGATACCTAAACCAATCGGCTTCCGATATGATTGGAAGTATTCGAAAAATTCAATCCCTGAGGAGGAATAAACTTTTGAGTGGAGTCCTGCATCAGAAGCAAGTCGTCCTGGTCCTCGTCCTGGTCAAAACCCGGGTGAGAGGACCACTCGGGTGACAACGGCTAGGGGAAATTTTGAAAATTCATAACGCCCAACTGGAGAATGGTGAAAAACTGCAACTGCAGACTTAATTTTACTCTTTTGGTGTGTCGCTTCCTGCCAAATTTGGTTCCCAGCCATCATCCATCGGATTGATTTCGAATAATTGAATGGTAAAGTTTTGAACTTTGACATTTTTTATTATTTGACAGATGACAGGTAGACGAAAATGTTCAATTTATTTACTTAAATCATAATTGGCAAAAAATCAGTTTCAATCTAAAACGTCTAATTTTTGGTCAGAAATATAAATATGAATACAAAGATTATAAGTTGGTAAGCTATAGGAATCATGGTGATATTTCCAAGAGTCACAACCACACCGATAAAATACAGTTTTGTTGAGTACCTATATGCCCATTAAATCTAAACCAGAAAGAAATTCATCCAGCTTATGACAGTTGAAGAAAGCTAAATATTGATGGTATGGTATGCATGTAGGGTTGTCCCAACATCTCTATTCTTGCAGGTCGCATCTCCTGATTAATTAGGTGTCTTGATGAGGCTTATGGTCAATAGCTACGTAAGGGCTAGTTGCTGCAGACAGAGATTATCTCAATGAATCTAGGTTAAATACCGAATATTTGAGCTGTTGCTCTTTTTACAACTTGGGCATAAAAAACGTGAGTGCGTGACCATAGTCACCCTCGGAAGAAGTGAAACTTCTATAGATATGAATCAATCAGCAAACAACGTTCGAAGAGGTGTTCTTTTCGTACTGCTGCTCCGCTCCCTCACGGTTTGTATCATCTTGTTTGTCTCAATATCAATCTTATTATTATTATTATTATTATTATTGAAGCCACCCGCATTTGGCGGGCCGAAAATAATCCGGAGGAAAATAATTCAAAGCCGTGAAATCGAGGTATGAGAATGTGAATATTCAGAGTCAAGGCATCATCAAAAGATGTCGCTAGCTATTTAATTCATTCGTGTAAATCCCGCGAAGCTCTATAACATAATTTACTGGCCCCTCATCGACATTCAATAACCTTCCTTGCTTGACGTCCGACGAAATGGTGAATTGGTGCAGATGGAGTAAAGTACCCGCACTTCAACCAAACCAGTTGCCGCCGTGCCGTACTCCGGCTGTTAAATCGCTCCGTGCTGCCCGCTCGCCGCCGCCATCATCCGATGTTCACGTGTTGTCACCCGGTGTCCCGGTGTCCCAGCGCAATGGATTTAATTACCCATTGGAATTTCACGGCTATACGGTCGTTTTGGATGCGAAAAAAATATTCCGAATTGCTGGGAATGGAGGATATCGCCGGAGGTTGACCGTGGTACCTGGACCAATCCTCCTGGGCTGCCGTCCGCTCCCGACTTGTCACGTCCGTCGCCGAGTGCTTCTGCGGGCCTGTTAGCGAAGAGTTTTAGTCCCCTTCGAGGAAGCTGAGTTAGAACCCGTTTATGTTGCGTCGCGACCCTCCTAGAGGCCGAAGCGTCGAAGCCCCAATGATGAGCCCCAGCCCACTTGGAAAATGACGAGTCGATTCCCTCCGGCTGATGTGTCTCAAAGGCCCCCTGGAGAAAGTCGAGTTGGAACCCTTCGGAGTCGTGTTTTGGTCCCCTTGGGGGCACGCTGAGTCGAGAACCCTCCAGGTTGAGTTTTGACCCTCCGAGAGACTGATGAGTTGCTTCCCCCGTTGAGTTGCAACCCGTCTCTAGGATGTCGTGTCAGAGCCCTTGGACGTTGAGTCTTGATCCGCCTCCAGGTGTCGAGTCAGAGCCCTCCGACGACGAGCTCCAGCCCTTTTTCCAGGTCGATGTGCCAAGGCCCTTCCGGTGTTGAGTTTCGACCCTTCTCCAAGTCGTAGAGTTGGGACCCGTTGACGAAGTGTTTCGAACCCCCTCCAGGATGCTGAGTCGCGTTCCCTCGACGGTGAGTTCTAGCCCACTTCGAGGATGTCGAGTTAAAGCCCCTAAATGATCCAGGCCCGATAGAAATGAGGTCTCTCGTTTCGGTATCTCGTGTGGCGGAGTGATGACCTCGACGAGCGGGAGGTTAGTCTTGGTGAGTTGGGATAGTTGCTTACGGTTAGGCTTTGTCGGAAAAATGTGTGATGGAGCTCACGCGTGCGTTCTGAATCTGCCTGCACGTGCTGGTGTCTGCGCTACTGTCTGCCGTCAGGTACAGCCACTTTCAAGCCTCGTCCTTTGTTGGATACCTTCATAGAAAGGTATTCGCGCCCTTGGGCCCTCTGGACTGGGCTTTGTGACTGCGGTACTCAGAGCACCGGACCTAGTGGGTTAGATCTGGAAACTCGCGGGTGAGCTTCCTCTGCGTTTCTGAAGTTCCTAGTTATTCGGAAAATGTAAATTTTGAGAACTACGTGAAAAATCAAGTAATTGGAAAAATAGAATCGCGTTTGTATCGGGGTTCGGACCCTGCCGTAGACTCGCAATTGTTGATCGGATTGATGGACATCCCCCCCCCCCTCCTTGAAACTAATAATTTTGTTTTAGCGCCACGACAGTTCCTGATATTTCCATGTAGAGCCTGTCCCGGAAATGAAAACGTTCTTATTCGAAACTCATGAATTCAATCCGGTACCCAACGACGCCATCGTTCAAATAGGGACTTTGTAAAAATGAACTGTTATTAGGGCTCGATCAGGAATAGTGTAGACGGCGATTACTTCGTGTTAGGGCAAAGATTATTTCGACGCCTCTCCGCATCGGCTTTTCGACGAACACCCTGTGTAGTCTATTCACTGCGTTTTGTTTTTCCTGGCTGCGGCCATCTCTCACAAATTGCTAAACAACAACGAACTAGCGCGTATACGGGGCGTGCTCAAAACGTTCTTCACATTAAATTAGTACCTTGACTTGAGTAATTGTTTCGCGTACACCATCGGTTCGAAAGTTTTTGGAAGGGCGAAATTTGGTTCAACATTTCCGGTTATAGGCACTTTCGATCATGGGAATCTTTCTGAGCGTTGGGGGCAATTCACGGTGAAAACAGGTTCAAAGCCCCCACAAAGGCCAGCCATATCCAATCCCTTCCAAACGGGCAAAAGAGAACCATAGCCCAAAAAGAGCGTTAGCCTTTGAAAAGAGGCTCCACAAAAAGGGGGCCACCGCACACACCGGCCCACAAATCTTAGATTGCATTCGTGTTCGAAGTCACTCTTCTCTTTGCAGTGTCTAGAAGCCGGGCCTAACCCTAACATAACCTTTAACACTAACATAAATGTTGGATCTGATTTGACCACAAAAAGAACTTTGAACCGCGAAAGCCAGTCAGAATTAAATGTCGGTCAAGGTGTAGAGCCAGGTGTTCGTCGGAGGGTTGGGGTGTTGGGACGTCTGAAATAATTAGGGGAAAGTTATCTCTTCGGGAATAGGTTAGATCATTTAGATATTTCAGCCTGCGATGTGAAGGTAGGACTAGGTATAGGGGCGAGCCATTATTTAAACATTTTGAATTGTACATAGAAGTCAATAGATTGATGTTATGTTAAAATTTTATACTGTGTCTTATTGCGTTCAAACTTGTAGTCAGACCTGTCTCAACAATCTCGAGAACTCTATAATCGAACAAGAAGAAGAGAGGTACAACGGGATGTCGTCCTGATACTAGATGATCATCGGCCAAGCGGTTCCAAAAGCGGGAAAAGGGATTTAATTCAAATAAGTTGAATTAAATGCCAGTATAATGGGTTGCCTACCCATTCAGGGGCCAAGACGATAGCTGGGGTCGTTTCATTATTATTATTATTATGAGTCACTCAAAGGGCAGATACTTTCGACGTGATTTTTTCACGATTGGACTTCTTTTGTTCCTTTTCTCGCTGCGCTCGGCGCTAAAACTACCATTCTTCGTCACATAAAGTTTCACTCATACCTCTAATACAACAAAGACCTTTCAAGCTTGTATCTGTTTTGCCCCGTCGGATTCGAAACACTGGGCTCGTGGGGAAGTGAAGCTCTTCGTTTCATCGACGAAATTGGGTCTAGGATTGCCACGAAGACTTTGGAGCCAAGATCCTGTTCGTTTTTACGCCAACGAATAAGCCTAGAGATCCAAAGAGGAAATGCCTTCTGCGTTCGTTCGGCGCAACCCCAGGCTTCTTCATTGAAAGAGAATATTTCTCTACTCTAAATATTCAATTTTAAATGTACTTATCTATTTTTACACTTGTTGGATAAATATGTACGATTTTCCCCGTTATGTTACAGCACGGTGGATACTGTGTTCTGGCAGGCACAGCATGGCAATCTAATAATCTCCACAAAGTATTTACATAGGTATGTAGGTAGGTACCTCGTGAATGTGATTTGAGGTAACTACGTGGTTCTAAAGTTCGTACGATATCATCTTTTCCAATCAAAATATAGGCCAGGCGGTAGGTCATTCTGGATGGAAAAAATTCCGACCAAAGCTTTTATGGTGTCAAACTCTTCGTAAGGTCAGTAGGTATCTACCACTGAGTTTCCGCCCAAAAACGAGTTGTGCTAATTCCTCCACATCTGCCCAAAGGTAAAAGATCTCTTGAAGGTGCAAAAAGACCTGTTAAACCCCAGTACTTTTTCATTTTATTTGCCTCAATGCAAACGTACAACTCTAACGCAAACATTAGAAGCATTTGTCATCATCTCTGTGCCAGTCTTACTGTTGAAAAAAAGACTTCTTTGTGCGGGTCAGATAAATCACATTTAATTGTTTTTCCACACAAGAAAACGATGGGGCAACATGTATTTTGGATGTTTCCTAATAACTTGTACTCACTGAGCCCATTTATGGCGTTAAAAATTCAATAACAGCATTTTGGAAGATATTGCCCGCTAAGAAGAGAATAATTTTCACCCGTCTGTTCAGCAGGAGTTTTTTCAATTTTACCAAACACCGTTCTCGAAAATTTTATAGGAAATGACAAGCTGGAACTGTTTTCTAATGATATTATATCTGGCTCAACCGCGGCACGCTTTTTGGGAGTGTAGGAAACTAATTTCTTTCGAGCGGTTCTATTTTACCCGCGTGCGGCCTTGCCTACTTGACATAGACCGGACTGATTACACAAGCTTGGAAATGTACTCTCTTCCAGGTTTGAAACACGACCATTAATGATAAAATAATGTATGATTTCTTCATAAATCAATGTAGAAAGTCGCAATAATAATGGTCGCGTTTTAAAGCTGGAAAAGAGTACATTTCCAAGCTCGTGTAATCAGTCCGGTCTATGTCAAGTAGGCACGGCCGCACACGGGTGAAACAGGACCTCTCGAAAAAAAATATAGTTTTTATAGACCTTCAAATGCGTGTCGCGGTTGAGCCAGGCACGATATCGTTAGAGAAGGGTTTGAGCTTTCCATTCCTCATAAAATTTTCGCAAACGGTGTTTGGTAAAATTGAAAAAATTGCTGCTGAACAGGCGGGTGAAAATTATTCACTTTTTTGCTGGCAACATCTTCAAAAATGCTGTTATTGAAATTTTATTGCCATAGATGGGCTCAGTGAGTACAAGTCATTAGAAAACATCCAAAATACATGTTGTTCCATCGTTTTCTTGTGTGGAAAAACAATAAAATGTGATTTATCTGATCCGCACAAAGAAATCTTTTTTTTCAACAGTAAGACTGGCACAGAGATGATGACAGATGCTTCCAATGTTTGCGTAAGAGTTGTACGTTTGCATTCAGGCAAATATAACAAAAAAGTACGGAGGTTTAACAGCTCTTTTTGCACTTTCGAAGCATCCTTTACCTTCGCGCAGATGTGGAGGAATCAGCACAACTCGTTTTTGGGCGGAAACTCAGTGGTAGATAACTACTGACCTTACGAAGAGTTTGACACCATAAAAGCTTTGGTCGGAGTTTTTTCCAGATTGTAGTGATTTTACCGACATACCGCCTGGCCTAATAAGGCCGTAGGTTGAATTGAAATATTGACAGAATTGATATGAGTGGGATTTCCAGTTACTATTGGTAACAAAATGAACTCATACAGCGTCTAAATCCAGTCGCCGTGATTATTTATCATTTGGTTGGGGTGGATTCGACTTTTGACGATTTGGTCGTCATGTCTCCCAGAGTTGTCATTTCCGAAAGATCTAGCTATCAAAGTCAAGTTGAAATTTAAAAATATTGGTAAAGTTTTTGAACTGAATCTGCCTTGGATGCTGCACTCCGATCCCAAAAGCCTACTCTCGATAAATGTGAGTGAGCGAAAATAGCAGATGAGTCCGCTTCCTCAAGTCTGTTAAAAACGTCCTCCTAGTAGCCACCCTGCAGCACAGTTCAGACTCTCGAACTCGGCGGTTCGCAGTCATCGAGCAGCCTGAAAAGGCATTTTTGTTTATCGCTTATCCTGCCGTACTGAAGGGATCATGTCGTAATTGATCGAGCAGCACTTGGTCTTGGTCCACAGTGGAAATTCTTGGCTTTCCGGCACCACCTCTTCTAGCAAAGTTCCCATGTTCCGCCCATTGCTTCTTCACAGACCAGTACAGCCATTTTGTCGATGCCAAACATCAAAGTAACCTGTCTAGAGAGACCTTCTTCCAGCTGTATAACAATTCTGTCTCGAATTCTGTTTTTCGTTCATGCTAAATCGAGGCATGATTGACGGAAATCAGCTTGATTGAGCTTTGTCACCTTGGCACTGACAGAAATGTTCAATTCACGCAGCCAAAATATAGCTGTATGAGTTAATTTTGTTATCAATAGTATGTGCTCGCCACCGTACTTATATTTAGAATGTCACATTTAATTGAGTTGAAATCAAACCATTCAAAAAATCAACGAAGAATAATGTCAAAAATCAATTTCCAAACATGAAAATTTGATTATCAAACCAGTATGATATCATCGCTATACAATCAGCTGACATCTAGAACATTAAGCAACTGTTTCAGCCTCAATTGTCAAAAATTCTTCTTCCCCTCTGGGTTTTAGTCATCCACCCCTGCTTTCCTGCTTAATAGGTACATAGGTACCTGAAAGTTGTGTCTACATTTGGGTGTGCGGTATTCGATTTAATTTTTGAATTGTAAACGTTTGTTGAAGAATATACCCAGGGCCGGACCTGGCCTATTTGCCGTTTGCGTGCCACCGAAAAATTGCCGCCCCCCTCACCGGCAGTAGAGAGCCCCACGAAATGCGGGAATGAAAAGATACCTTCGAAATTCAACTTGATTATTATATTACCACCCCTATGACTTGCCGCCTGCCGTACCCGCCTGGGCGCCGGAACGCACTGCACGCCTACTAGGCCCGGCCCTGAATATACCTCCCTATCCCTTTAATAAAATACATCCGCTCGAATCTATTCAAGCCAAGTCGAGATTCATTCCTGTCGGGCCAACAGTACGACAACACGAAGAGCAGTCCAGTGTCGGCGATTAGTAAAAAAAAACCGAACGCGACGAACGCTACAACAGCTTATTCTTCCATTTCCTGGGACGACGCTGGTCGCCCCAAGGTCAGAGAAGACAACGTTACAGGCGTTCGTTACAACCACTGATGCTATGAACCAATTTCACTCCCAAGTGTGGTTCTGCGGTTAGTGGTGTGTTGTGATCTAGGCGCGAGAATAGAAGTTTCACTTCAATAAATCTTGCCCGCGTCATGTTGACACGAGCAGGAAACTGACACAAGTCTTTAAACGATAGATATTTCTCCGACAGAAATGATGAACCACGTCCTCACCCAATCTCTGCGAGCTCTGGAGGAACTTATCCTGCTCAAACCCGATTTATTACATTCATCACTGTAACATGCAGCAGCCAGTTTTTGATATTTTTTCGATTGGAAAGTATTCAATTATATTCACTCAGGCATCGACCTACGCCAATGAAATCGTATCATATAAGTTTGCACAAGCACAAGACCCCAAAATGTGTTTTTGGCGGGAAACCTACGAGTGGCCGCCTCAACGTGTTCAACACCATCATTTCCACAACATATTCGGTCAGAGGTTTCACGAGCAGCACCTGACCTTTGATAAGCCCGCAATTATTATTGATAAATTGGATACACGACAATATTTTTAAAGACTGTACTGCTAAAAATCACTTAAACTTGACTCTCTCTGAAGAATGGAGCTCCAAATCCAAATTTTACGCCTCAGTCTGCTGGTTGTTACCCTGTTGCTGTTTCTACAAAGCCAAGGCCAAGAAGGTAAGTTTCACTTTGTCTATTAAATAGTACTTAATTTTACTTACTATTCAATAATACTAGATCTGCCGAGTGTTCACAAATGCTACACACTTTATAAACGCGTACCTATAGCATAGGTGTGCCGATACCCACCTGAAATGTCACTGAAGTCAGGTTCAGGCTTCCAAAGTTAAGGATTTATTGGTGAAATAAGGCATTGCGAGATCAACTCCAGCCTCGACTCCAGCCGATTTATTCCTTGGCATAAAGCTAGCAGCTCAATATCTCTTTTTCGAAAGCTACAGGAAGGTACTATGAATTATTGATCTAATTTTTTTTGAAATTCGAAAGAATTCGAGTTTTGAAAAAACTGTTTTTATTCACAAAAAAAATTATCAACCAGTGAGTGTGCACTGAATTTCTGTTTACCATAATACAGGGTAGGTACTTAACTGATAATGAATCACAAAAGTCCAGTTTTCTCTATTAATGCCTGTTATATGGGTAGGTACCTACCTTGCCAAAACAGTGTTAAATCGGATGAAATTATATTAGTGATGCTGATGACATTTTTCGATTCTTATTGACGTAATCTGGACCAGAATTTTTGACCCCTATTAGAGACGTCATGCATTATGGCTATCTATTTTTTCTTGAAACTTATCATTATGTATTTCATTTTGCTTTTTAAGATGAGTTGCTAACGTCTCTCTGGAGCATATTAATGTAGTGGGTTTTATACACCTCGCCGACATCCAACTCTCGACAAGACAACTTGCCGACATGAGAAACTTATCGACAAGAAAATGCGTCGACAGAGACTATTGCCGACAGGGTATCATAGTTCACAAAATAACTTTTTTATTTTTTCATAACTTTGAGAAGAGGACTTCCATGTGATAGTTGTTTACGATACAAGTTGGCTGTCACCTACATAAGTGGTTTTTAAACACGAAGCCGAAATAACGAGGGCGCAGCCCGAGTTCTCTAAGAGGCTCTGAGTGTCGGAAAACAGCTTGTGTAAACAGCGACGAGTGTACTATTTTACTTGTTTTTTTCCATTGCAAATTGGAAATTTTTTGTAATTTTTGAGGTTATTCCGACAAGTGTCAACTTAAATACATAAACTGTAATATCCGTATACAACTTATATAACAGTCCTTACATCTTATGTATTAACACAACAAACACGTGAACTAAATCTCGTATGCATGCCTACTTATAGAGTTTCTTATTTGGAAATATGTAGGTACCTACTTTGGACAGGGCCAGGCCTGGCCTATTTGCCGCCTGCGTGCCACAGAAAAATTGCCGCCCCCCTCACCGGCAATGGAGAGCCCCACCAAAGGCGGGAATGAAGAGAACCCTTTGAAATTCAACTTTATTATTATATTGCCGCTCCTATGACTTGGCGCCTGCCATACCCGCCTGCGTGCCGGCACGCACTGCACGCCTGCTAGGCCCGGCCCTGACTTTGGATTTTGAAGTCCACCCGTAGCGTGCATTAGGGTTATTTCAAAATGGAGTATCTATATAATCGATAGTAGGTATAATACCACAATAGAGTGATAATAAATTGAAAATACCTAATTTGACAGATTTTCTTCGAAAACGTGTTTGCTTGGCAATAGACACGAGATCCCGTAGGTATGAAATGGTATATTTCGTGCTGCCATAATCGAAAATGACAATATACGCTCGGTGTCCTGCACTGTAATATTCAGAAAAAGATCTAGAGTGGCAAAGTAAAAAATACACGTGAAAAATAAACTAACTTCGCAGAATCATTCAAAATTCAAGAAAGATTACGTTTCAAATGTTATAGCTTGAAATTTTTGGTTTAAATCACTTGAAATTATAAATTATTACTTTGGAAATTGACAATTCAGGGTCATTTTTCCTAATAGCTGTTGGTACAATTGCAAAATGATTTTTGACGTTTTGTGGCGCGAAGGTTCAAAAGTGATCAATTTATGCCATTTTCTGTGTTTCGTCGTCACACAAGACATTAGAGCTCAGTGATTTCGGGATTTTTGGGGGATGGCCCTTCTAATTGGGGAAGGGAAGGGCGGTTTCAAGCAAGAAAATTCAAACATAGGACGTAATTTTTCAAATCGACATTTGACAAACAAAAATCTGCATCTAGTAGGTATATGCCTCGTGTCTTGGTGATGAATGGCAGAAGTACCAACTTGAAATTTATTCCAATGATTATTGCGATATGATCGGCCCCACGGTTCAAAAGGTATGCAGAAAAAACTGTTTTCAAAAACCAACTTTGAAGGCCTGTATCTCCGTTCCGTTCCTCCGCTCCTTACGTTTTCGAGAGTATTTTTATCAAGGAAGTCCCTTTATTTTTCAACTGTCTACCTCTTGTAAATTTTATTGCATTAATTTCGGGACACCCTGTATATCGCATGCATTCTGGAGCACACCACACGGTCTTTCTATATTTACTGTACGAGTGTTCGTATAAGATCGCATTGTACAAATGCGAAGCTCTAGTGCATCCCAGAAAATACACGAAGGTATTCACGCGAAGCATTGAATTCAAGGCGATAACGAGCGGATAGAAAGCGAGTAGAGTAATCAGCGATATTCCCAAGCAGTAATAATTGTTGGCGTGTATTTATTGTAGTACGCAGTAATAAACAATGTGTGTTTCGAAACGATCGTCTCAATTATAAAATAACCTAATTGCGAAATACGTAACAATATGTAAAAGCCATTATTAAGAATATAAATGATATAAAGATAAATAATAATATAAATTATTAAACATCGAAACTAGAACTCTGAATTCTTATTTTCCTGAACAAAAGTTGGGGATCAGTACGGACGGACGAACGGACGAACGAATGAATTACGGACAATTTTTTTTTGAGAAAAAAATTCTTTAAAACACTACCACCTACTTAATATCTGTGATTTTTGTACAACTACAGCAGGATCAGCTGCCAATTGTACGGACCAGTTCAAGTGTGCCGACGGCCAATGCATACCAACGACTTGGCTGTGTGATGAAGATTACGACTGCGCGGACCATTCGGATGAATTAAACTGCACCAAAAGAGAGTGAGTGCTTTTTTATTTGTTTTTCAACGGATAAAACCGCGTGAATATCGATTTTTTGCAAGTGTGTACAGAGTGTTCACGTATAAATTATATTTAGAGACTTCCCCTTTCAATAGAATTTCAAAAATCAAGAACGATTTTCATATGATTTTTTCTGTACGCTTCGAATCTGTCCACAAAAAATTTCTGTGCTATATCGCTTAACTACAAGGTCAAACACTGACAATTTCTTCTCAAATTGGACACTATGTATTTTGTTATGGGAATCGAATCCGCTTTTCATCCTGATTATAAATATATATCACACGTGATAGGTTAGTAACAAAAATATTTGTGGAAAAATCTGTTGAAATTGAAAAAAATATTTTTTTCACGTTTGTAAAGTTAAGTAAAAGTTTCAGACAACGATCGGATCCGGTTCCCCAAAATGAAAAAAAAAAATTCATTGAGCTCCTTACTTTTAAAAAAATCAATTTTCGATATTTTTTAAAATTCCATCCGTTTTTTCACATAAGTTTTGTTGACTAAACGTATCAAGTATGATATACAGAGGAGTGCATAAATAACGGTCACCGCTGTAGGATCGTTATTCCTCATCCGATCTTCATTCAAACCTTCAAAAACCAGTTCAAATGGTATGATGTCTTCTCACTCGACAATAAGAGATTTCATCATGATGCTTCTGAGCACTGACAGTCAACTTTTGTTTTTCAAATGACAACTATATTTTTTTAATTTTTTTTTGGATTTCTTACGTTTATTTGAATATATGTAATCATGCATCAATAACACCCTTTTTGTTATCAAACACGGAGAAAAAAAAATTAAACTGTGGAATTTTTACACATCACAGTAGCATCACAACACCCACCATGTGCACGCAATCCAGTAGGCTGGGTGCAAAATGATGTTCAAAAGCGCAGAGTGGGTCAGACGTTTGACTTTTCAAAATGTAAATGTCAAAATGTTTTCAAAGTTCGAAAGAAGCTATCCCATCTCCAAGACTTGTTTATTCTATATTTCCAGTTAACTATTTTATATCTTTTTAGGTATGTGTTGTGAGAATGAAAAATCAATAAGACTTTTTTCCTGACGGGTCACAATACATACTTAGAAAGATGTGAAACAGTAAGCTGAAAATAGAGAATGAAGACGTCTTAGAGACGGGCAGCTTTTTTTGAACTTAAAAAACATTTTGACATTCACCTTCTGAAATACCAAACGCCTGACCTACTCTAGGCTTTTGAACATCGTTTTGCACCCAGCCTACCAGATTGCGTGCATATCGTGGGTGTTCCGATGCTTCTGTAATGTGTAAAAATTTCGCAGTTTTATTTTTTCTCTTTGTGTTTGATAACAGAAAGTGTGATACTGATGCATCATTATATTCAGATGAGCGTGAAGAATTCAAAATGAAATTAAAAAAATATAGTTGCTATTTGAAAAATAAAAGTTGACTGTCAGTGCTCAGAAGCATCATAATAAAAAAATATTTTTTTACTAGCAAATCATAGAAGACATTATACCATTTCAACAGGTTTTTGAGTTTTTGAGATCAGATAAGGAACAACGATGCTACAACGGTGGCCGTTTTCCATGCACTCCTCTGTATTGTTACGATAGTCCAGGAATTATAGAGAAAATTGCGAACAAAAAATGATAACTAGCCGGATTTTTGTATATAAGCTTAATTAAGCATGTAGTTCAACATAGTAAAAGTCCTCAAGAATCCGGTGTGAGCTTCGGCCGTTGTGGCCTCGAGAAGAACTTGAGGATCAGTTTTTCATGTTTATCTCGTAAACGATGGCACTTGGAGGAAAAGTACTTGAAGCAAAATTGTTGGAAATTGTGTTGTCTACAAGAAAAGTCCCTACATATTCCATCATCAGTCTACTCCTTCTTCGTCAAAACACAAGAAAAGCTAAATAGTCCAGATGCTCGATGCCGAAGACTGTACGGACCTTCAGTTTTATGATGGCAGGGTGCCACTTGGTAGAGGTGTTGTTCGATTCATTCTCTTTTGATTGAAACTTAATGTCATCAATACCAACTATGCCGGCGGCATATACAGGGTGACATAAAAATAAAAAGTTGAACAAATGTACCTCAAGAACCAAAATAGGTGAAGACATGTAAAACGCCGAAAATATTTCTAATTTCATGACCATGAAGTCGTCGTAAACTTGAATCAAATATGTTGAGCCGTTTCTGAAATATCTTCAGAAGACTGAAGTCGTTACGAAAAAAAAAATAGTTTTTCGTATATCAGTAATTCTTCAGATCTTGAATCGAAACTTGGTGCTTTGAATCGAAACAATGATAAATTACAATTGAAATGAAATTACAGTGGAAAGCTCTCTCTAGGCCAACTAATTTTAAAAAAGACACAGTCAACTTTTTTTCTAATAAGTAAACGAAAATATATTTTTTTTTTGTAACAACTTCAGTCTTTTGAAGATATTTCAAGAACGGCTCAAGATATTCAATTCAAGTTTACGACGGCTTCATGACCATGAAATCAGAATTATTTATGGCGATTTACATGTCTTCACCTATTTTGGTTCTCGAGGTACAAATGTTTAACTTTTTATTTTTATTTCACACTGTATATGCCGCCGGCATAGTTTGTCTTGATGGCTTCAAGTTTAAACCAAAAGAGAGTGGATCAAACAACACCTCTACAAAGTGGCACTCCGCCATCATAAAACTCAAGGTCCATACCAGTCTTCATCATCGAGCATCTGGACTATTTTTATTTTCTTGTGTTTTGACGAAGAAGGAGATGACTGACGATGAAATGTGTGAGAACCTTTCTTGTAGAAAATAAAATTTCCAACAATTTCTTTCCAGGAACTTTTTTCCCAAGTGCTATTGTTCATGAGATATACGCGAAAAACTGACCCTCAAGTTCTTCTCGAGGCCTCAACGGCCGAAGCTCACACCGGATTCTTGAGGACTTTTACTATGTTGAACTACATGCTTAACTGAGCTTATACAGGGTGTTTCGCAATTACGGTTACAAACTTCTAGGGGAGATTCTCCATCAAAAATGGACCAGGAAAAAATATAACTTTGATGTCCTAAAATGCTCCGTTACAAAGATACAGGGTGTTCAAGTTGACTTTTTAAAATCGATTTTTTGACATAACTTTTAAACCGTTCAACTGATTTTGTTCAAATTTGGTACAAAGTCAACCAGAATAGGTCTCTATCAAATAATAGAAACGCATTTAGAAAAAAAATCAGGGGCGTAGATAATGGGGGGTGTCTTCATATTCCCCCCCCCCCCTATTTTGTACCCCATAGCTATTTTCCCAAATTGTTCTAATTTTTGAATTCTACGTCCAATTTAGAGAAAAAAGTTACTCCTGCAAAATTTTGATTCAAGGCTTTGTTTTCGAGATATCTGGGATTGAAACTTTGGAAAACATCTCGAAATTGCTACTTTCAAAGGCCTAAAAATTAGAATCTAAAAAAAACTCGTGATTTCTCAGCAGAAATAGGTTCTCTAGAATTTCTAAGTTGATAAACCACCATTTTTCCTGAGAAACGGGAAGTTTTCAGGGAAAAAAAATTGGACTCATTGAAAGTGGCGATTTCGAGATGTTTTCCAAAGTTCCAAACCCAAATATCTCAGAAATGGAGCCTCTAAACAAAATTTTGCAAAAGTAACTTTTTTTTTAAATCGGACGTAGAATCCAAAAATTGGAACAATTCAGCAAAATAGTTGAGGGGGTGAAAAATAGGGGGGAAAATATGAAGACACCCCTCATTATCTACGTCCCTGTATTTTTTTTTCTAAACACGTTGCTATTATTCGATAGAGACTTATTCTGTTTAACTTTGTTCCAAATTTGAACAAAATCATTCCAACGGTTCAAAAGTTACGTGGAAAAATCGATTTTAAAAAGTCAACTTGAACACCCTGTATCTTTTTAACGGAGCATTTTAGGACATCGAAGTTATATTTTTTCTTGGTCCATTTTTGATGGGGAATCTCCCCTAGAAGTTTGTAACCGTAATTGCGAAACACCCTGTATACAAAAATCCGGCTAGTTATCATTTTTGTTCGCTGTTTGCGATTTAAACAGCTAAAATTCCTGGACTACGAGCGGCGATCTCGCACATATTGGTAAACACTCGATGTTTCTGGATCTTTCCATCATTAGATCGCAGTGTAAAAGTCTGGAACGATCTGGTGCATTCCAGAGCGTTCGTGTATGTGAAACTGAAGGTAGACTTCAATCCTCGATCAAGAAAGACCTGTCCATTTTGGCGGAGGCGCCGCTCGTAACCCGGCAGAATTATACGGGTAAAGTGTACGATTATTCAGGAATGATCTAAAAACCGCATATGCCAGACCAACATGGAATTTGCTGGAAGTAGACAGAAAGCTCGAGAACGCTGTTCGAAGGCCTCATATAAGGCATCAGCCGGCAGCTCGCGGCAGTATTGAATTGGAATGCGAAGTGGTAACGAGTGCGAAACAAGCGAAGTACCTACGATTTATTGTTGTAGTACGCAGAAATAAACAGTGTGTGTTTTACGATCGTCTCAATTATATTCGAACCCGTACGCGAGATATCGTAGCAGTATATTCATAATCAGAATGAAAAGCGGAATCGATTTCCACATTAAGTGTCCAATTTGAAAAAAAATTCCAATGTTGCACCCTGTGGGTGATACATTACAGAAAAAAATTTGAGCGGATTCGAAGCCTACGGAAAAAAATCATATAGGATTCGTTCTCCATTTCAAAGACATTTTTAAGGGGAAGCCTCGAAGGAACGGTATAATTTATACGTGAATACCTTGTTCATTTAGAAGCCTTTCACTTGCCAAAATAAAAAAAAAGATAAATATTATGTATTTCGTGTTAACCAAACCATGGGGTGGGCAGGACCTGAAAAGATCCGAGCCTTTCTTGGCAAAATATATCTAATTGTCATCGTTTTTGTATGATAATAAGGTATGAAATTAAAAACTACAATCCATTTTTAAATTCCACTTTCACGAAATGACGATACCGTGATGCCGTAGAATAGGGCGATTGTAGGGGGCGCTTTTGCGTAAGTTGAGATTTACTGTCAAGAGTATAGGCTGTCTGATTTCTACATGATTCTAGTGGGCTGCGATTCAGGCCGCGATCGGCCGATGGCGACCAGAAACACAGCCCACTACAATCATGTTGAAATCAGACAGCCTATATCAACGTTGAGTGTATCAATTACTAGCATTAGTCCTAGCGGTACACGTAAAAATGGCTCTAATTGTGACAAAAGTGTGAAATTTGGTATGTGGACTCCTAAAAGCATTTAAAAGGTTTTTAGAAGGGGAGCCAAGAAAAATTTTGATTTTGAATTTTCAATTTTTTGTGACGTCATTTTTTTTATTTTTTTTTCAATTTTTGCAACTATTTGAGATTTTTCACTTTTGTTTCCATATTATAGTAAGTATTTGCCTAATCCAAGAAACAAAAGAAAGAATTTGCAAAAAAAATTATTGGAACTGGAATGATGACGTTTTTTGTAAAAATCACATTTTTCAATTTTTTTCGAAAACTATCATGAATATGTGAAAAATGAAAAAACACAATTATCCCTCAATAAAAGCCTAATCGGAAGTTTCCGGAGTTCTTCTCCAAATTCCAAGCCGTTTTCGAGATTTTTGGAAAAATGTTATTTCTTGCGACTGTTTCTTCGTATTAGCTCCTATCACATCAAATACATCACATGGTTTTTTTTTCTTGGAAATATACTTCAGAATGATCGGACGGAAGATTTCTCAGTAGTTTATTGTAGATTGTAATTTTTCCAGTGGCGTAGATCACGGAAACTAGAATTATTTCTAACCTCCAACCGTACTTTCTACACCACTTGATTTAGAGAATATGTGACATTTTGGCATTATGATCATCTAAGATCACCTGGTATGACACTTCTTTTGAAAGCAAGATGAGGTCGAAGATCTTGAGTACCTACACAATTTTTCTGCTGATCAGATCGACTGCCAAACATTGCATCTTGTATCACCTCCTCCAACCTACCATACCAACCTACTTATTTGTGAAACAAAACGTCGGGAAACAAAAATACAGGCCTTAATTCAACTATAAAGAGTATAAACCTGTGAGGCGGAAGTCCATAATAAGTCAACCACATCCCCATGCGTAGTGGAAATGTGCCCGTATTTCCCGATTGTTTGTTGCAAGTAAGAAGTAAATAAGTAAATATAGGTATGTACAGTTGGGAGCGAAATGATTCATACGGCACCGCTGGGAAGTCGGCTGGATTTCAGAAATGTTAGCTGCTTGGATCGTTCGTGAATTTGAGTTTTGATTATGACCAATCTCTGATCAAAACTGGCATTCAAGAAGAATTCAACCAGCTAACATTTCTGAAGTCCAGCCGACTTCCTAGCAGAACTGTATGAATCATTTCGCTCCCAACTGTGCCTGTGTTCGGGACAGCATTGATTGCAAAGTTGAGACAATATCTTTTCTTTCGATGTTATTGATGGTCACTGAACCAACAACCAACTTCACTGTTGATAAAATGGACAATTATTAGCCTATAGAAAGAGGCAATCAACTCTATAACGTACTTTTTGATTCTGATTCTTGTCCATTTGGATTCAGTAATGAAGGATTTTCTATTGGTAGATTTTTGGACACAAACAAGAAAAAACCCTAGGTATTTGCCGACGTTTCGATTTAATTAAAATCTTTTTCAAGGGTCATGAGCCTTGAAAAAGATTTTAATTAAATCGAAACGTCGGCAAATACCTAGAGTTTTTTCTTGTTTTTGTCCAAAAATCTACCCCAAGAGAAAATCCTTTATTTCTATAACGTACATAATGTGAAAAAATTACGATGAAGATTGCAATGTTTGGCAGTAGACCTGAGCAGCGAAAAAGTCGTGTGATCTTGGATCTCATCGAGTTTTTGAACGGGATGTCATAACAGCTAGGTGGCTTCAGATGATCAACTTGTCAAACATAATACAGATATTCGTAATTTTACAACCTATTTGCAAATAAATAGGTAGGTCCTATGTTCCAAATCGCAATAATTACAAAATGGATGAGATGACATTTATGCCTTCGACGCCAGTGATGACCACCCAACCAACTTTACCGTTGATAAAGTGGTCTTTCTCATGTAGTTTTCAAAAGAAGTGTCATATTAAAATCTTGTGTCAAATCGTGTCAAATCAAAATTACTTAAAATCCGTTTGTATTTTAAGTATCTGTCTTTTGAATTTTCAATAGTTGCCTATTCAATCGCACTCACACACAAAGTTCCCTTGAGGAACTTTAAGTGAGGCTTACTCTTTTCCCAGTACAGCTAGTGCTTTGTTGATGTAGGTGGTTTGTGTTATTTTGTAAAGTGTAATTTTTTCTGCTGTTGCTAAAATGGGAAAATAAATTTATTATTTATTATTATTATTAGGTGATCTTGAATGATCATAATGCTAAAATGCCATATATTTTCTGAATAATCGAGTGGTGTAGAAAGTACGGTGGAAGGGTAGAAATGGTTCGAATTCCCATGATGTACGCCACTGGAAAAATTACAATTTACAAAAAACTACTAAGGAATCTTCTGTCCGATCATGCCGAAGTATATTTTCAAGAAAAAAGAACCTTGTGATGTGTTTGATGTAACAGGAGCCAATACGAAGAAACAGTCGCAAGAAATAACATTTTTCCAAATATCTCGGAAACAACTTAGAATTTGGAGAAACACTCCGGGAACTTCTGGTAGGACTTATTTTGAGGGATAATTGCTCCTTTCTATTTTCCACATGTTCACAATATTTTTCGAAAAAAATGGAAAAGTTTGATTTTTACAAAAAAACGTCATCATTTCAGTTCAGTCAATTTTTTTTGAAAATTTCCCCTTTCGTTTCTTGGATTGAGCAATTACTCATCATAATACAATAACAAATGTCAAAAATCTCGAGAAGTTCCAAAAATAAAAAAAAATTATAAAAAAATGACGTCACAAAAAATTGAAAATTGAAAATCAAAATTTTTCTTGGCTCCCCTTCTAGAAACCTTTTAAATGCTTTCAGGAGTCCACACAACAAATTTCATACTTTTGTCACAATTAGAGCCATTTTTATGTAATTTTGCTTATACCGCTAGGACTACATCAGTACCTACACGGTTCGGCCAAAGTCGAAAATGACAAAAAAAATTGTCCATGAATTTTAATACGTGCAAGTGGTTACTCACATCTTTTCATGTAAAAAAAAACGTTGTACCAAAATTATATCATTGTTAGTTTTTGTTTTTTCCCAAAAAGCGAAAGTTATGTGTCATTTGATAATGTTTGATTATCACCCACATGCCCAATTCAGCTAATCAGAACAACCGGAATATGACACACGTGACTCAGTTTAAGCTATTGATTATTGCATACTAGCAAGTGAAAAGAGCACACTAGGTAAAAGCACCATACTAGGGTGATTCAAAATTTTGGAGTTAGGATTTTATGATGAGAATTTCAATTGGGAATTATTCAACAAAAACTTTTTTTTTCACTATGGCTAGCTTTCAGTCCCCTCTCCAACAAATCAAATGTCCTTATCTCTGGTACTGCTACAAATCAGTATACAGGGTGAAAGTTTATTATTATTCTTCACTTTCTTTCTTTCAGTTTAATTTGTTTAATTTAATTGATTTATATCTGTGAATAAAAACGCAGCTGTAGAAGAAATGTATATTTTTGATAATTATGTTTGATTAGAAATTCTGAGTTCTTAAAAGAACCATTCGTAGTTGTTGTGTGAGCCGATTTTACCAAGGAATTAAATGTAAACGTGAAAAAGTCTTCTCACCCTGTAAATTGAAATGCATCAGTTACAGGAATATATTATTTTTATATGTTTAGCACGTTAGCTGCCGAACCGAATTTTGCCACATTACCGCAATGCCACTTGACAGCCGGCGGTCATTACGTGTGATCACTGGTACGCCGCTTGACCGCCCGCTGTCAAAAACGCGCATTACTAGAAACGTCGTCTGGAAGCCGGCGATTCAAATCTTATGGTTCTTCGTATAAGGCTAGTTTCTTCGGCATACAAGGAAACCCCAATTGAAATGGTTCGGCATTCCAAGCATGTTCACTCAAAAAAAATTTTCTTTCAAGTTTCAAGTGGTATTTTTAGCGTATTTTCGTAGGGAAACGCTATATTGTTTCAAATTTATACCAGAATTTTTTTCTCAGGCATTTATTACACATTAAAACGATAGGATAGATAGATACCCAGTGTACCGCCGGCGGTCATTTGGCATTCTGGTAATACGTGTAACACTGATACGCCGCCTGACAGCCGGCGACCATTCCAAAATGATGCCATGGTTCGATTGAGCTTCAAAAATAGTACATATTATGTTTTTTCCAATTTTTTCTGACATTGGGAACTTCAGATTTCATGATGACAGATTTGGTAATTATCAGTTTTACTACGGCGACGCAACAGAAAATGGCACAAATGACAGCCGGCTGTCAGGCAGCAGCTTACGTGTTAGTATGACATTATAAGCTTGCAAAAGAACTAGAACTGGCCTCAATCTAGATTAATTCCACCAAGAAAAAAATTGAAGATCAGAAATATTTTTCACCTTTTAACTTGATACATAGCAGTTGCTGGGTGGTATATTTTTGATATGTTTATTGGCAGACCATAATAGTCTATAAAACTAGCCGCAAACCGTTTTTCTAAGTCATCAGTCTCTCAAGAAAGAAAGCAAGTAAAGAAGAATAATAAACTTTCACCCTGTATACTGATTTGTAGCAGTCCCAGAGATAAGCACGTTTGATATGTTGAAGGGGGCACTGAAAGCTTGCCATGGTAAAAAAAAAACAGTTTCTGTTTGCATTAATTCCACCTGAAATTCTATTTCCAATATACTATTCTCCGGGGTGGCTCATCAAAAAATCCAAATTTAAAAATTTTGAATCATCCTAGTATAGGTGTTATAGCCCAGGTACTATCGAGTTTCAGCATGAACTAATTTATGGTCGGCCAAATTTTTCATAAAACGACAATAAAGAGTGTCTGCTATAACATACCAAAAGTCCCCTAAGATCCCGTGTCGGCGTCCCCCTTTTTGGGGCGTTTTTCTGAAATATGATAGTTACGTTATAAGTATAACACACAGATATTGGGACGCGCGCCTGTCACCCGGAATAGCTCAGTGGCAAAGGCTTTGATTTCCGATCGATGGATCGCTGGTTTGAATCTCGTTCAAGACACTATTTTTTTTTTCGTGGAAGTGATTTTTTCCTTCTCCTAAAAATTATCCAAGGGATGACAGTGCTTATTCTGAAGCATTTTCGACTTTTTTCTCGAGAAAATAAATCTACTAATACGAGTTCTGGACACATAATAAACAATAAACTGTGATGCCATCATGGCTTTTCCATCACATTTTTCAACTCATAAAATGTAGTTACCTGTCCATTGCGAAAATGTATTTAGGTATTTTCAATAATAATGCTGTACGAGCATCTCCACTTGTCCTCTAGCTTGTTATACTGTCCCATTTTTTTGAACCACTTCACACAAGGTGGATTTCCTGGGACATTAAATAGACGCATGGTCACGCAGAAAAGATCTTATAGGTCGCAGTGCAGAAAGGATCCTCCGAGACCAAACAACCACCTCTAATCTACAATCTACAATCTGAACCACTTCATTTTTTTATATACGAGTCATTCAAAAAAGATGTCCACACCGAGGTCCACACCCATTTTTCTCAATATCCGTTAAAGCTAGCGAGTTGCGGTGAAGACCATTGGATTCAGCTGGTTTTTCTGATCAAATTTGATAATTCAACAAAACTACTTCAGCAAAACTCTGAGTACGGAGGCACCTCAAAATTTTTGACGAACGAACGAACGAAGACGAGGATGACTTCTTCAATTAATTCTTGTTATTTATCTATGGATACAAAAATGTTTCTACAAAGTTTATTTTTGGTTCAAAACTGGCTTTTATTTTTTTAGGCCTTCCTTTCAAAAGGTCTATTTTTGTTACTCTTCTTTAATCATTATTGTACATTTCGGATATCGCGAAAATAGAATATTTTGCACATTTGTACTCGAACGGGTGCCCTTTAGCAACACCCTAGCGATAACCCGACAGTTATTTGGAATCACCTGTATTTTAAATTGATAATGATAATTGATAATTGATTGACAAGGACAAGTGGAGATGCTCGTCCAGCATTATTATTGAAAATACCTAAATACATTTTCGCAATGGACAGGTAACTACATTTTATGAGCTGAAAAATGTGACGAAAAAGCCATGATGGCATTACAGCTTATTGTTTATTATGTGTCCAGAACTCGTATTAATAGATTTATTTTCTCGAGAAAAAAGTCGAAAATGCTTCAGAATAAGCACTCTCATCCCTTGGATAACTTTTAGGAGAAGGAAAAAATCACTTCCACGAAAAAAAAAATAGTGTCTTGAACGAGATTCAAACCAGCGATCCATCGATCGGAAATCAAAGCCTTTGCCACTGAGCTATTCCGGGTGACAGGCGCGCGTCCCAATATCTGTGTGTTATACTTATAACGTAACTGTCATATTTCAGAAAAACGCCCCAAAAAGGGGGACGCCGACACGGGATCTTAGGGGACTTTTAGTATGTTATAGCAGACACTCTTTACTGTCGTTTTATGAAAAATTTGGCCGACCATAAATTAGTTCACGCTTTGACTTGAATAGCACCTAAAATACCTGGGCTATTATTACCTAATGTACTCTTTTCACTTGCTAGTATGCAATAATCGATAGCTTGAACTTAGTCACGTGGGTCTTATCCGGTTGTTCTGATTGGCTGAATTGGGTATGTGGGTGATAACCATTATCAAATAAGACATAACTTTTGCTTTTTGAAAAAAATCGAAAACTAACAATGATACAATTTTGGTGTAACGTTTTTTTCAGATGAAAACATGTGAATAACCACTTGCACGTATTAAAATTCGTGGACAATTTTTTTTTGTCATTTTCGACTTTGGCCGAACCGTGAGTAGTCTTTCACCGAGTCTTTCACTCACCTGTCATCGCTGTCACCTGTGACCTACGCCTAATCTTACTATCATGTTCATGACTATCAATAATTGAAAAGTCCGATCTAAAAACAAGTAAAGGCTGGTTTATATTGGATGTAAACTTATGCCGTTATCCCTAACCGTATTCTTTATTCTTTAAACTTTAACGCTGTGGTTTATATTCACCGTAAAAACATTTCAGCTGTCAGTGCCTTGACAGGGAAGACACGTGTTCTACATGTGACAGTGAGAGTTACACATATCAAACTGTCAGATTAATCTGAATAACTTGTTTGTTTTGTTAACTATTTCTTTCCAAGTCTGCAGTAGAGTTACAGTACAATATTAAAAATGAATACGAACATGCAGTAACGATACCGAAGATTTTGCCAATTGCGATTCCGCCATGTTACTCATTATAGCTGCCGGTGCCGCCAGTGCAGCAGCTGAAGACCAAAACAAGAAGAGACCACAAAGGAAGAGGCGCTGGAGCGTCCGGCCAATATTTACAGAACGAAATAAAAAAAGGCATTCCGTAATTTATTTCAAACCATGGTGTGCGTGCCATAAACTGGTATATATATTTCGTAGAGTTCAAAAGCAAAAATGGTATACAGCAAATAAAAGAAAAAAGTATCAAATTTCAACATCAAGTGCCGCTATCCAGTCAGTTGCGTCCTCACAGGCTTGGTGTGTTTCCATTTTGTTTCCGTAAAACGTCTAATGAGGCAATCTAACACGTTAAGGTCCATAGTTTGGATTGGGTGTCCGCAGTCACATCCTGGTTCTTCCGAAAGTCCCCATTTATGCTTGAAAACCCCCACCTCCCATGGCCCCGGTTCTGATTCGGTTCAGTTCACACCACAAATGCCTGTCTAGTTCGAATCCTGCAGGTTGCATTTATTCGGGTCTTCGATCAGATTCAGTCTGTCTGGATTTGTTCTTGATCATTCGTTCATCCAGGCCGTTTCTGTGTCGAAGTTTTGTTCCAAGAGCTCGTTTGTCAGACTCCACGTTGGCTTTCTTTTAGTCTCGTTCGTCTTGTGCAGTCCGGGTGGACTGGCAATTGATGATTGTGGTGGCATTTGAACCATTCTTTTTTTGTGATAAGTTTTCTACGGATCTCAGGAGGGGCGATGTTGGACAGAACTGGTGAAACGAAGCAACCGAGTTGGATCAACTTGGTGTCGAGATCCATTTTTTCTTCCATTTTCGCACAAGTAGTGAGAACAAAAATAACCAACAAACCAACATCAGATCGACAGTGACGTTCGACGATGTGATTGTGTAACTGGTTGTATGTGATTGGCTGTCCGCATTCCCTATGCCGTAAAACTTGAAACTTGGCGAATTCTACGGTAAGAGAATAAATCACGGGATTATTCCCTGTCAATATAAACGTTTGTATTCAAATGCTACCTTTCAACTTTACGGTAAGGGAATAAGTTACCGGTTACGGCCAATATAAACCAGCCTTAAGCCTCGAAGAAAGCAATAAACACCGTGTGATTCCGTGTTTAGCACCCAACTAAAACATGATAAAAACCTTTGAGAAATCGGGCAGTAGTCAGCCTCGGAAGTCGAAACCACACAAAATTTTGTGAGCCTCCCCTCAAATCGCCTCCTGAATCTAAAAGGCTTTTGCCTCGAGTTTTCCAACAAGTGCGTCCGAAATTCCAAATCAACAGCGCCAAGTAGGCTTTGAATATAATTGTCAAACTTAGACAGCTGTATTCTATAAATCTTGGCAAATCGACATGATAAGATATACAGTTCAGTTCTTCAACAACCATGTTCGGTGTGCCTGTTCGGTTCGCGAGACGTTTCACGCGTTGCAAGAAATCCAACAGTTTTCTTAGCAACAATGTGACTGTGCGACGTACCTATCACACATCTCATCGGACAATTGTTTTTTTTTTTGGAACAAAAATTTACGGGACGTGTTATTTGAAAAAATTCTAACATCAACTGGCCACCAAAATGAGTACTCGTGAGTACTTATTCCTACGGGGTTATACCGTATGATCAAAAACTTTTCTCCCCTAGGCTGGCTGTGGTCTGATCATTGGCAGGAATGGCAGGCAAACGAGGCTGATTTTGGCCAGGCCATAGCCTACCTAGAGGAGTAAAGTTTTTGATCATACCGTATATACTCTGGTTTCCGCAAATAGTCCACAAACTAACAATCTCAGAGCTAAAAGGCAACATTCAACGCACTATTATACGAATATTCCACCTGATGTGTGCGAAAAATTTATCGAGCCTCCATAATTCACTTGACCTGACTGGCATTAACAAGCCCGTTAACAAATTCTCTCAAATTTGTTTATTTCATCTGGTGGTGCCTCCCAGGGTACCTCACATGTATCAATCAATAACAATATCACATCAGAAGTACCAATAAAACTTATTGATAAGGACGCGGCCGCGAATATTAGGATGCAACCAGTGATATTTCATTTCAGTTCTCTTAATTGCGCAAAAGAGTTGTAGGTACCTATATCTATGAACAGATTTTCCGAGGGATTTCCTCAATATTTTGAAACTCCGCAACAATTTAATCTAAAATTTGAAGGAAAGGAAAAATCTGTGGTGGGAAGTTTGAAAGGCTGGGAAACACAAGAAGAGGTACCGAGTTTGGCAGACAACGGCAGCTGGCGCAGAGTTGATGTCTTTGCCATTGACAGAAAGCGACGGAAAGGATACATATTATATCCAACTATAATAGATATCAAAGAACAACCTGAAGCTGTCCATGTTGAAAAGCGACCCATTTATGAACCGACTTCGAGTACCTTATAGGAGCTCGGGGAACCATTCCCAAATTTTTTATCACAAATTTCTGTTAGTTATTCAATGTATATCGACCAGATGGGCGAAGGATATCGCATTATCCGCACTCAAGGATTCCATCACAATTTTCAAACACCATATGTTCTCAATTTGAGATTTAAATGTATAAATCCCAATTCAAATTTGCTCTTGGACAATCTTTTTTATATAGAAGGGTGCTATTTTATTTTATTTGAATAATATATTTATACATACAAATCACATTTTTTGAATTTTTTTTTAACCACTATGTAGGTATACTGCAAGATATAGAAAATTTGTTGCCTAAATTTGAATTCTACGGGGAAAATTGTTACCAAAATTGTTTTTCCCTGCCAGTTTATTCGAACGGGGAAAATTCTTACAAGGGGGACTCTTGGTGCATCAGCCTGTACACGGTATATTTTTCAACAGGTGTCCAGCGGACCAGTTCCAGTGTGGCAACGGCCGATGCGTACCAAAGCGTTGGCGGTGTGATGACAAAGTAGACTGCTCGGACTATTCAGATGAAATAAACTGCAACAAAACTGGGTGAGTGCTTTTTTATTTTTCAGTGTATTATGAAACAGCATAAATATCAATTTTCAATCGCAAGCACAGTTAGCGTCAACGAAATTTGAACGAATTTGTCTGTATCTCAGTCAAAAAGGGCGCGTGAAAAATGGTCGGACATTTGATGGAGGAAGAGCACCTATCGCCTAATATGGGGTAGAGGTACATTTTTTGGAAAGTCTGGAAAATTTGAGGATTTCCACTTTTTGCGGAAAGGGTCAATGACCTCTCAAGGTCAAGGTCAAATTCAAGGTCATGGTCAAATTCAAGGTCAAGGGTCAATGACCTCTCAAGGTCAAGGTTAAATTCAAGGTCAAGGTCAAGGTCAGGGGTCAATGACCTGTCAAGGTTGCTCCTCTGCAGCCCCCATATTTTATCTACTCGCGTATACTTCTGGAATGCACCAGATCGCTCCGCACTTCTACACTGCGATCTGATGGATGGAAGAATCCAGAAAGATCCCGTGTTTACCAGTATGCACGGAATAGCCGCTCGTAACAGTATGAATGAATGTGACCATCAACCAATGTCCACAATTATTGGTATTCTCAAAAATAATGTAGTCAACTGTTTTTCCTTCTTGGCCGCCATATTGACTTCGCCTTCCAGGCAACTGTCAAAATATTGTATGGAAATTCTTAAAATTGTAACGTGCAATCATCCAATTGCAAAAAAAAAAATCTCGAGCTGAGACAATGACTTCTTTGTCCAAAATAACTGGTTTTTAACACTTGATGGCGATGGCCTTTATCATGGATTCTAAGCCAGGATTTTAGGTGACTTTCTATAGTTAATTTCTTACTACCTTCTTGAAGACCATAATATGTACAAAATTTCAACCTTCTACTATTTTTTCCAAAGTTGCTAGGGTTTTTTGAACATAGTGACTGGACTAAGTATATCCATGCATTTCTCCATCAATTGAATTCACTCTTCTCCCATCAAACGCTGATAACCAAAGTTGAAGTTATAACCGCAGCGTCTTAGCAAGACGACATGTCAACCACCAATGACTAACCGGTTACAAAAATTGCTCGCTTGGAAAAGACTATAGCATCAAACCGTAGGAGCATTGTTTGATAACATAATGACAATGACCATAGATGGAACTACAAGAATGGCGTAAAAATTTAGGTACTCCATATTGGGAACTATCCTCATATTAGGCGCTTTTCCTCTACCTACTCACGTTGACATGAATTATAGAAACTTTATGTCATTGTGACGGGTGTCAATCCGTGACAATTGCTTAAGGTTGAAAAATTATATTAGCTGCTTTCTTTCGGCTAAAATTACGGATCATGATTCGGAAATCCGCTGACTGGATTGGTTGGATTGGTTGCACGTGACACAGCCAACCAACCCCGTGAGCGGATTTTCGGATCATGATCCGTCATCCTGGCCGAAAGAAAGCTGCTATTATGTACCGTATGTTCGTTAAAATGATGAATTAGGGCAGGCTCTGAACTTCGAAACGTATGTCCAAAATGTATTCCATGACGACGGCTCATCACTCGGGTCATCATGTTGACATCAAATTATAGTGATTATTGATAAATTCACGACATACGTTTCTACTTCCATAGCCTGCCCTAATTCATGATTTTAACGAACATACGGTAGGTACTCACTTCGTCTCAAGGCCGTAGCCAGAGGGGTGGCCAGGACCTGAAAAGATCCGAGCCTTCCCTGGCAAAATATACCTAGACGTCATTGTTCTGGTGTTGCCACTCACTGCTGCACGATTGAAAATTTCCAAAAACTGAAAATCAGTATCATTTTTGAACATTCCAGGAAAACTGATTAATGCTAAATCAGGAGTCCCTCAAGCAACAATATACCTTCAACAACACAGAAGCATCGCAAAACAAAGGAAAAATGCTTCAAAGTGTCTCTCGGAAAAGATGATGGGATGAAGGAGTTATTTTATATGATTTGTTTTTTATACCTTAATATTGCTATATGTATCACCTATTGTTTATTATACATTCGAAATGTATATTCATATAATATAAATATATCTTTTATCTAGCAAAAAAATGTTTCAAATTCCACTTCCACAAAATGACGGGTGAGGCGATTACGTGTACCGTATGATTAAAAACTTTTCTCCTCTGGGCAGGCTGTGGTCTGGTCATTGGCAGGCAAACGAGGCAGATTTTGGCCAGGCTACAGCCTGACTAGAGGAGAAAAGTTTTTGCTCATACGGTATATCCCATACACTTTCTATTTTCAGTAGAATGACCTTTTGGAGCAAAAATAAAGTGACAAGCTGGGGCGCTGGAAGAATACGGCCGATGGCCGCTGGATAGTTTCGCTCCAAAACTTTGCAGGTGCCATCAGCCGTAGCTGTAACCCCCCAAGCTTGTAACTTTATTTTTGCTTCAAAAAGTCATTCTACTGAAAATAGAAAGTGTATGGGATATAGGTGGCGCTTTTGCACAAGTTGGGAAAGGGAACCTTATTATGACGCGACGGGCGGCCGGCATAAGGGTACCGCATTCTGGCCGACCGTTTGTTTACTAAACGGCCTCACGGATTCAGGGACTGATAGCCGTCGGTTTCACGGAACGCCATAGGCGTCCGTCCCAACAGGTTCTAGCTGTCAAGAGCGTGTTTATTTTGGATTTAGGTGTACAAATTCGTGTGAGGGGTGGATATGATTTGCCCGATGAGTTTCAAAACACGTCTTTCATGCCGCTAGATGAAATGAAATTTCCATACGTTGGGTTGCGGACATCAAGCAACGGCACCTAACCCCGAAAATTTTTTTTTTGCTCCGCTCATGGTAAGTTTTGACACATAGCTGAATTTGAGCCCGTCCCATCAGCCCTTAGCTTTAGCAATGGAAACGGATGATTGCGTAACCCTTGTACAGCGAAAGTTGTCAATCATCGAGCAACCCTAAGTTGTAATTTACTGAGGATTTATTGTCAGTAGTGTCAATAACTAGCGTCAGAAGTCTGTCACTCACCTGTCGTCGTGTTATGTTTAAAAAAACGAGGTTGCAGGACGGGTCTTTGCAAGGTTGGGAGAGAAACAAATGACAGCGGATATCTACGTCAAATTGGAAGGTGAGAAGGAAATCGAAGGTGCAGCTGCGACCGTTTAAAGTGTTTCCAGCTCGGTTTCCAGTCTCCCATTGAATCTGATAAAATGTTTTTTGTGTTTGTTGTGTTAATACATAAGATGTAATGACTTTTATATAAGTTGTATATGGATATTACAGTTTATGTACCTATTTAAGTTGACACTTGTCAAAATAACCTCAAAAATTACGAAACATTTCAAATTTGCAATGAAACAAACACGTGAAATGTTGTACAACACTCGTGGCTTATTACACAAGATGCTTTCCGACACTCAGCCTCTTACAGAACTTGGGCTGCGCCCTCGTTCTGCAAATTTCGGCTTCGTGTCTGAAAACCACTTATGTAACAGCCAACTCGTATTGAAATAGTATGTTTCGATACAAGAGCGCGTTTCTCGGCCCAAAGCCTTGTTTGCCATCATGAGGCGTAGCCGAATGCTGCAAAAGAGGCTGAAGGCCTGAAAAAGCTCAGCGCTCGTTTGTCGAACAACATTTTTCGTAATCGTTGCTCAAATTGAGAGAAAACTCGAATTTCTCGTAAATTTGACACTACTTTGACAAAAGTCAAACCAGATACATAAACTGCAAAACTTATATTTTTAGTTATGTATTACTTTGCGCATTATGTATGTATGAAACGATTACGAAAACTACTATTACGAACTCGCATGTTGAAGTTTCCTGCATGCTGAACCAATCGGAAAGTCATCTAGAATACTACTTAGCACGGCGAGACAGTTTATCCTCTTCTCCCAGTTTGATAAGCAGGCTATCCAATAGACGATCGAAGGTAAAATTCCCGTACAAATCTTCAAGGACGAAGTTGAATTGGTAGAATAAAAAGCGTTGCAAAATCAATCCTTGTGGGTTTATTCCTTGACAGAATCTTACCATTCACCTAGGTCTCTTTCGAAAGCTACAAGGATGTACTTTGGTTAGAGCCGATTGGCATTTCCAAAATCAAAAAATATTTTTAAGCAAATTATCATGGGCACGAAAACCAAATATTGATGGTGATGGGGCTGTTTTTAGCAACGACGCGACGGGCAAAACCAGCCGCCATGACGGCGGAAAGCGGTTATTTTTTCGAATGAATTCCCAATTGCCTTTGGGGTGACGCAGAGTTCCTAGGAACTTTTGATTTCTTTTATCACACGCTGTCAAAAACTCACTATGGATGGAAAGTGCACGATCAGCTCAAAAAGTGACATAACTGAATAAACGTCGTGAATGGGATATGAGAACAATTTTATTTTACAAAAATTGTCATCAGTTTCTGGTAGTAGTTTATGAAGCCTTGGGGGCTATCAAAAAAAACCGAGGCCTTGGGCACAGGCCACAGGCCCTTCGGGCCGAGCTCCGGGCCCATGCCTAAAGACGGCATTGGCTACACCGTTTTAAAAGCAAGCAAAATTTTGGGGAGTAGCACTTTCATTTTTGCGCAGTTTATACAGGAAAGACCTTGATTCCGGAGCCTGGCGCTTGCTTAACGTGTTCAACGACATCATTACCACAACATACTTGGTCAGAAGCTCTACGTGTGGTACATAACCTTTGATATGTCCGCCAGTTATTGGCGATACTGATGATAACTCGGAAATATTATGTCAATGTTTTCAAAGACTGCACCGACGATAATTATTTAAACCTGAATCTCTCTGAAGAATGGAGCTCCAAATACAAATTTCACGCCTCAGTCTACTGGTTATTATCTTGTTGCTGTTTCTACAAAGCCAAAAAAGTAAGTTTCACTTTGTTTAAAAAATAGTACTTAGATTTAATAATAATAACTATAGTCGCTTATTAATCTTAGATGTGCAGGACGTTTACAAATTGACATCTGCTGCAGACAAATATGGTGGAGGCGCCGATATGGGCTCCGTCTGGTAACAAGAAATTGACTGTACGTACCCCATTTGTTTTGATTTGACAAAAATCTGTTTTTGCGGGCCATTTTACTACTATGGCAGACAAAAGGGCAGAGATGAGAAGGTGGAAAAGTGAAAATTTGGAAAGGGCACCGCAAGATCTATAACAATGCCAAGTTTCAAAATATCGGATATTTTTAAAGAAACAGTGGGATTTTAGCATAACAAAGACTATTTTGACAATTTCACAGAATGTCATTTGGAAATCTAAATATGGAATAATAAGAGAATTTATTCGTCTACAAAATGACGTTCCAACGGTCGAAAAACAGACGAGGTACAGCCAGTTTTTTTTATTGATAGAAAAATAAATGGGATGCTTTTCTTGTAGCCTATTCCTCACAAAATTTTACAATAATTCAACATTAAAAACGACGCGTTAGACAGTCATCATCATGCAATACAAAACAAATTAATTTGTGGAAAATCCACTTATTAAGGTGCGGTAGTAGATGCGAGGTACCGTATCAAATATCGATATACGCGATTTGCCGTAACGTCCAGCCCACCTGTTGAATTGTCGAAGCTTTACTATAGGTCTACCCAACTTTCTCTAGAATCCCATAGGTTTATAATCTACCACCCTTATCTAAATGTTATTTTTCAGGTGGCGCAATCAAGTGTTTCGAATGCAGTTCAGACTATGATCCATTTTGTGAAGATCCTTTCACCAATTCCACAATACTCTTCACCGACTGCACCGACAAGGCCAAGCCATTGGAAAGTCTTTCTGATGTTGAATCTAATTTGTGTCGCAAAATCCGATATAAACGTAACAGAAATGTTGAATCTGATATTGAATTGATGATACAATTATATCTTATTTGAATCTGATTTCTTATTCATCTAATAAAATGTAACGTTTCAGTTCACGGGGAATGGAAAATCCAAAGGAGCTGTGCTTTTCTGGGAGAACCCGATAAGCTCGAAGGGGATAAGAGACCTTGCTTGACCAGGACTTCGGTGAACAACATTTTCATGGAAATCTGCACTTGCGACAGCGACGGATGTAATTCTACTGCGAAATTGACGGTTTCGCCTTTGATGATCTTTTTCAATTTATTGGCAGCATCAGGAATATTGATCAATTTTACGCAATAAAAAATGTTTCCGTTTCTGAGAACTTGTTATAAAGTTATAACGATATTGTCAACGCCTGTCGAAGCTGGAAAATAAGGAAATATTGTGAAATACACATATACATCAAGAAATGCAGCCTCAACATATGGTTTTTAAAATCCTGCCTGAAACACGAAGTCACACCGAACTCTATAAGCGTGAAAATCAGTACCGAATCCACTGCTGCCAGAAAAGCTGAAGCGTCGGCCGAAAAAACATGGCTCAAAAATGAAATGAAGCACTGGTACCAACAACGAGATCAACAACGGACATTTTTATGGATCATCCACAAAGATATATCTTTCTTTTTACACCCTGCTATTTTTTATTCTTTTGATTGTAAGGTAAGAGACAAGGTTGAATATTTTGCTGACTCAAATTTCAAAAGACTCAACAACATACTCAACAATTTGATTTCAAAAAGTTTATCGAACAACCAATTCACACCAAATTATTTTTCCGATTTCAAGTTTCACCAGAGTTCTAAATTTATCATCCAAAAATTTCACACATTCTCAGTCAAAACTTTTGGATTTTGGTTTAAAATATAATCCTCCTGTTCCACTAACTCCTCAAGATGGAGATATTTTTATAGCTTCAACAGAATAATCTTTAAAAGTTGTGAAACATGTTTAAAATCCTTTACCTCTTCTGCAATCAGTCAGTCACTTTGCTCTCATCCTATTCACCACCATCAATTCCAAATAATGTTAAAAAAAATACTTCAGAAATCAAGCCAATACAAAACTCTATTTTAAATGATAACATGAACACAACAACAGAAACTTTTTTAAATTCTCCGGATTTTGAAATTTTGCAAAAGAATCCAATCAATCAATTCATCACTTCAATTAGAAACAATATCAAAATCAATTCAGAAGTGATTAAACATTTCAATTATTCTTCATATTAATTGATGTTAACTAATCCTCGACTTCCTCAATTATATGCTCTTCCAAAAATTCACAAACCAAAACAATCCGATAAGACCCGTTGTTTCTTCTATAAATTCTCCTGCCTATAAATTATCAAAATTCCTTAGTAAAATTTTACCAGATATTTTGAATTTTAAACCAAATTTTAGTGTCAAAAACACAACCGAGTTGATCAACAAAATTAAAAACATTGTTCCACCACCAAATTCATTTTTGATTTCCTTTGATGTCACAAATTTATTCCCATCCGTTCCAATTGCAGAATGTCTACTTTTAATAAAAAATATGCTATTTAATTCCTCTCTTTCAAACAATTATTCAAATAGCTTGTTTTCTCTTTCAGAAACTGCTGTTAAACAAAATTTCTTCAATTTTAACAATAGAATTTATAGACAAAAAACTGGACTAGGTATGGGATTCCCACTTTCCCTATTTTTAGCTGAAGTTTTTCTAGAATCTCTCGAAAATTGTTGAGGAAAAGATCTCAACAAATATTTTATTTTCACGTCATATACTCAATTGGTTCCGCTATGTTGATGACATCTCAGTTTTATTCAATGGAACTGAAGATGAAGTTAGAATGTTCCTAGATTTTTTGAATAATGTTCATTCAAATTTAGAATTTACAGTTGAATTCAGCATAGGCAACAAAATGTCTTATCTTGATCTATCTATTTCCATTATAAACAATAAATTTTCTTTCGAAATTTATCATAAACCAACTTCTACAGATTCTATTATTCCATTTTTTCATCATATCCCATGTCTCACAAACTAGCATTTTCCCATTCAAGTTTCCATCGTTTGTTTTCTATTCCAATGGATGATATAAATTTCAATAAAGAATTGAATCTGATCAAACAAATCGCAGTAAACAATTACTATCCCCTGAAGTGAATTAATTCTTTATATCAGAAAATATACTCCACAAATTCCAAATCAATCAAGTCACTTCATTGAATTCTTCTCAAGAAGATTCGAGAATTACCTCGATTACATATATTCCTTTACCATATTTTTCAAATAATTCCGAAAAAATCTCGGAACTATTGAAAAGTCAGAATATCAAAATTTCTTTTTCGATACCTCATCCTTAGAAATCATCAATTATAAAAACAAAACATTTATTCCGATTTTTGAAAAAAGTGGCGTTTACAAATTGACATGTAGCTGTGGAAAATTCTATGTTGGCCGAACTTATCGAAATTTCAATGTACGAATCAAAGAACACCTGCGACCTCTAAATACTTTGAATTTCGACAATAATTCAGCATTCACTTCTCATTTACCACTCTCATCCCATCACATAGATTAAACCATTTTCAAAAAAGTATTACATACAACAGACGATAAAATTTTATGTAACTATCTCGAGGAGTTATAAATAAGAAAGTTATATTCAAAGTTCCCTCATCTTTGTTTGAACGACCAAATCCATTTTAATTCATCAATTTTACTCCCTTTTCTTTATCCTCACTACAAAAATTCAAAATTCTCAACAACAAACCAAAATAATACATACCTTGTCTCTAACCAACTTCGTTTTGATTGTTATTATTATTTAATTGTTTACTTTGACTTTGACACTTTATACATTTTACACCTTTACTGCTTTAAAGATGGCCCTTTACTCCTATTTGTAAGGCCGAAACGCGTCAGCAAAATATATTTATACAATTTACGTGGAGAGACAGATTATTTATACAACTTTATTTCTACAAGATGCCTCCGAGGGGTAAACCACCTTGGAAATCTGGTGTACACTTCCATGGAAATCATTGGAAATCATTCAGAAATCATGTGGAAATCATTTGGAAATCATTTGGAAATCATTGGAAATCTTTGTAAATCTTCGGAAATCCTTGGAAATCATTTGAAATATCATTGGAAATCGGTGTACAAAAATTCCGTCAGTGGTTTACCCCTCGGATGCCTCCATTAAGAGAATCCCTCAACTTTTACGAACTTGTTATTAGGTACGGCTGTTTTGCCAAAATAAACTGCACATCGACGAATTTTATCAAGTAAGCGCCCTGCGCCCCCGGAAAAACGCTACTTTTCTGTCCTATCTTACATCAGCCAAATTTTCGTAATTTGCTTTGTTTATCATGCACGACCTCTCAGATAATAAGGTCTTTCTGAATACAGAGTGCTGTTTATGATTGATCTGAATTTATTTCTTTTCATTTCGAGTCAGCCTGTTGGAAAACTTTCGAATAAAATGTGAAACCCGTGGAGAATGAATCCCCTGTATAGTCTGATGGATATTTCCGAGTATTTTCCTCATATTCTGGTAACAATATCGCGATTTCCCGAAGTGTGACCTAATATGGACCTTTCTAATTTTACCTGCTAGGGTTTGTCAATGGAAGCGGCACATTTCCGATTTAGAGTTGGCAGGTCAAAATACAATTGTCAGAAGTATCAGCCAGTGTGGGAGACCCTTTGTCTATTTGAGGCAAAAAAGAATGGACAGTTTTGGCAGCGCACAGCTAATACGCCTTTACAAATTTGAAATATCCTTTTCTGATGTCACGCCACGGTCGTTTATGGCTGTTTTGCATTATAGTGGCTGAAAATGAGCTGTAACGGATAAACATAATCAAAAGCTATTTACTATAGAGAGACTATCTGCGCCCCAAACAAAGCTTGAACCGGGCCAGTTCTTTATCTCTTCACTTTGGAAAGGTCTGTTGCCCAGTACCGTCAATCTCGGCAATGAAAATTCCCACTTCGAATGAGTCATAATCAGACAAAGTTGTCGTTTACGAAAGCTGAAAACTAGCAATGTAGGTGATAATGCCCTTTGTGATGAATTGGAAAAAGTTGAATGCATTAATAGTACCTTTCATATCCAGCGCGCCATCAGCGCGCATACTCGTCTTCTGAAGTAATGGCGTCAAATACAAAATTTGCGAACAAATGCTAGAAAATGGCGTGAAAAACCGCCATAGAGTTGAAAAATACGCGCCGCAGCGAACAGGGTAATAGGCTAGAGGTTAATACACACTAGTGATTACTCATTTTTCATCAAAAAGTCCGCATTGTTTATTAAATTATAAATAACTGCGTTTTACATTGATCGGATGTGCGTACGCAACCCATAATGCAACCCCCAACAGCTCTATTTTCAGTTTGACTAGCGAAAGTTGCCTAAAAACCACGATTTTAGGCAACACTCGCTACATCAGTGTACTGCGGAATGTATTTTACTCCCAGGGACTTTTCTCACACGATTCAAGAATAGCGGCCCACTTGTTCACAAACGTACGACACTCGGAGCGAACTTCAAAATGGCGAATAAATAGTTGACGTTGACAGCAGACAGCAGCGGAAAGTCACGGCCGTTGCTTGTCAAACTGAAAATAGAGTTGGTGGGGGTTGCATTATGGGTTGCGTACGCACATCCGATCAATGTAAAACGCAGTTATTTATAATTTAATGGACAATGCGGACTTTTTGATGAAAAATAAGTAATCACTAGTGTGTATTAACCTCTAGCCTATTACCCTGTTCGCTGCGGCGCGTATTTTTCAACTTTGTGGCGGTTCTTCTTGCGATTTTGTAGCATTTGTTCGCAAATTTTGTATTTGACGCCAAAATTTGGCGCAAGCGTTGGGTATACCAGTATAATGAAAGTTACTATTGGCTGATACAGGTGTTGATTCGGGAAGGACCCTTATCGTATACCCCGCGAGCTATGAATCTTACCATGCAAACTGCAGCTAGCTACATTTTTGCAAAATTTTGCTTTGTAGCAAACGCCTTTGTCATGAGTATTCACCCACAACTTTTTAATGTGTGAAATATGAACCATCAAGGCTCAGACATTTTCGAACAAGATTTTGCAAAAGCCAGCTAGCCACATAGTTTACCAGGTAAAATTCATAGCTCTTGGGATATAAGCCTCGATATAACCTATGATAAAATGTGGACATGCTGTTTCATATTATAGGTAGGCCGATGGTTATAAACAAAAAAAAAATCTTTTTAAAATTTTATTGAAAGAAAAACAGAAAATTATATATCACAATCGAATCTAGGTTCCTAGATTACAAATAATCCACGAATATAATAGAGAATTCTTACAAAAGAAGATGGCACTGTCCATCCCCTCAACAGATTGCAAAGCAGATTCAACAGATTGCAAAGCAGATTCAACAGATTCCGACAGTAGCTTCGGTTCTGTATTTTCTTTGGTCTGGTACTCGTACATGTGACAGTAGCATCGTTGTATGTAGCATTGTGACTCTTTCTGTTGCTATCAGGGATGGGTTTTAGCATTTTCTCGTACTCCTCTCTTGCTTTCTCCACAACCTGCAACGCATGTTCACTATTGAATTACTGTGACAATTCAACTGTCAAAAATGTAACTAATAAAGAAGGGTTATTTCAGCAATTTCCACCAATCAGTCTATGATTAGATGAAAATTGCAGTAGTGTAATTTCCGGTACGGAAATACAATTATGGAGGATGAAAATGGAAAATCGTTTCGTTCGAAATGTCATGCCAAATACATCTCGAGACTTCGTAATTACAGGAAATTTTTGGCTTTCAATAATTCGTGCTTGTTGGATACAGAAATGACCACTCGCGCTTCGCGCTCGTGATCATTTCAGTTACCAAAAATTTCCGGTAATTACGAAGTCTCGAGATGTATTTGGCATGACATTTCGAACGAAACGATTTTCCATTTTCATCCATTATATATGAAAATTGCTGTCGAAAAATTAAAAAAACTGCGTTGCTCCGCGACACCATACAGGGTGATTCAAAAATGGCGCATTTCCTCCCGTGTACGTTGTGGGAGACGTTGAGGGAGCACGGAAAAAATAGTAAAAAAAAATTGGCTCATTTATCCTTCGAGTTATGAAGAGGTGAAGTTGAGAATTCAACTTCTTCAGTTTGCATGATTTTAAAGCAAAGCATTGTTACTTGCGAACAGTCGCATGTCGTTAGTAGTTCCCGATTGAAATTTTTTCTTGCAATTGAGATTTGAGTCGTATTTTCAAATTTCAAAATTCGTCTTTCACCTGAAAAGTGCCGTGGAAATACATGTGGCAAGTATGTTTGGTATGGTCTGGCAGGTTCTACGGAGTTTCCAGGGTAACAATACAATAATGCTATTGTGATGGCGTGATCCCTGTTGTGATGTACCGGTTTGATCTAAAGGTGCCAGGTAGGTACTAATGCGATGCTGCCAGATTGGACAGATTTGTTTTTGTTAATAACTTGCAAATCGAAGCCGATTAATTTTTTTAATTATTTTTCCCATGCTCCGTTAACGTCCACTATAACGTGCCCGAAAGGAAATGCGCCATTTTTGAATCACCCTGTATACATATTGAGTTTTATGAAAAAAAAAAGATCAAACAATACTCACAGCTTCAATCATCTCGTCCAGCTGACGGCAATGTAACAGCGAATCGACCGGTTCTCGACAACATGGACAGGTCAAATTATTATTGTTATCACTTCGCAGCCATGTCTTGATGCACAGGTGACAAAATATATGCAAACATGGTGGCATCGAGACCTTTTTGATCACGTCCATGCAAATAGGGCACCTCAATTCTTCTTTTACCGATCGTAAGTCACGCAAGAATTTTTTGTCGTCTCTGTCCAGAGATTCACGGAATTGGTTTTTCGTGAGACCCACGTTCTTGGTTGCAGCTTTTTCGGTTTTTTCGTCCAAGCTTGACTCTGTTAGTATTGCTTCCACCACGTCTTCTGTTTGTGTCGATGTCAAAACCATGTTGAACGTAGGTATCTCCGCCATTTGTCTATGACTGTTTTGTGTGAAATTTGCGACTAGTTTGTATGTATAACGGGTCAATCCGTAAAACCGATTCGATATATAAGTTAATTCGGCGCGAGACTGTAAAGTTAATTTGACTTCATTGGTTTTTATCGGTTTATTAAAATACACGTGGATTAGTAACCAATACACCGATAGAATGCATGTGAATTGCATGGGCTTGAGTGAAAGAATGTCCGGGTATACTAGGTAAGCCGAACTATCGAAAGCGTGGAGTTTAAAAGGAACCCTCGCTTTTGGTCAGCATATTGCGTTGCCTCGTTGTAGCATTGTTTGTGTTCTACCATTGTGTTCTACTAGTACGCCGGATAGCGACATTTTACCTAAGTCATTTCATCACGCGACAGACTCGGTCAAATCGATAGTTTTTGTGATGGCAAACAAGAAAAACAACTTCTGTCACTCATGCGTCGGTTGCTTCAGAAGTTACAGGGTGTCAAACATGTCAAAAAAAAATCTTACCCAAGTCGTTTCATCACAAGACAGAAACGGTTAAATCGATAATTTTTGTGATGAGAAACAAGAAAAACAAGTTCTGTCACTCATGCGTCGGTTGCTTCAGAAGTTACAGAGTGTCAAACATGTCAAAAAAAAATCTTACTCAAGTCATTTCATCACGAGACAGAAACGGTTAAATCGATAGTTTTTGTGATGGCAAACAAGGAGAACGACTTCTGTCACTCATGCGTCGGTTGCTTCAGAAGTTACAGAGTGTCAAACATGTCAAAAAAAATCTTACTCAAGTCATTTCATCACGAGACAGAAACGGTTAAATCGATAGTTTTTGTGATGGCAAACAAGGAAAACGACTTCTGTCACTCATGCGTCGGTTGCTTCAGAAGTTACAGGATATCAAACATGTCAAAAAAAATCTACTCAAGTCATTTCATCACGAGACAGAAACGGTTAAATCCAAAGGGTCGGAAAACCCCGGCGTTCATAGTATAACTGGTATTTAAGTGATATTTAAGTTTAACTTTAAATTGATGAGTGTGTTGGAATACAAAACAACGGTACAAAAAGTACTCTTGATAAAACAAACTCATCAATTTCAAGTTAAACATATCTTAAATATCACTCAAATACCAGTTATACTGACCACGGCGACCACGCCATAGGTATGTACCCAGAGGCGTATCTACGGGGGGGCAAGTGGGGCACGTGCCATGGGCGCACTTTGATCCTCAGGGCGCAAATGAGAAGAAAAGATAAAGATGTAAAAAATTAAAAATGAAAAAATGAAATAATGTAGATATTTGAACTGTTGGGCGCAATTCGTGTGAACAATAATTGACAAGCGAAATGGGAATAGTGAAAGAAGGAAAAAACCAAACCAACACATTCAAACAGACGATATCAACTCTCGACTTTCATCCGATCCAGATATAGCCTAATACGGGGGCCCAATTTGTCGTTGACCCACCTGAATAGGCGATTGAACTTATTTAGCCCAGGCGCCAGGGAAAACAATAAAGAAATAATTGTTTCCTGGCTGGAAACCAGCTAAAAACGATCTGTGTAACTTGGGTTTTGACATACTAGTTTCCCCCCTTTCGGAAATGTCGGCGTCATGTCGCCATCATCAACAAGAAGTGCACCAGCGTGGTTTTTGCCGAATATCCTAATTTTGGGTCATCTGACAGCAAAAAATGTAGGAAGTCATTTTGAAGCCTATGAAATTCCCTACAGTTTGGTTTTTCAATCAATTTTCTGCGACCTATATTCTTTGAGATAGAGCTTCTGGAAGCGGGAGTCATTGTCGTGAAAGCTCCATGGCCACTTCACTCGAAAAACCAAAATGTCGATGTGATAAAAAAAAATTCAAAATGAGATTACTCGAGAATCCTTCATGCCATAGTTGCGGTGATGGTCTTAAACTCTTCCTCTTGAACCGTAGATCACGAATATTGAAAAGTCAAAAACGTCACATTGTACATATATAGGGGGTACTACGGGAATCAAATCAGAACAGATAAACTTGACATATTTCTTCGATTTAGCCTATGCGAAACTCTAAGCACTTATCACGAGTTCAATATCAATATGCATTGCTCTGTAAGCTTCACTTGATACACTTAAGAAGTGGTCAGCTAACAGCCTTCCTGTAAAATGTTTTGAAGGCCCTCTGAAATCATCAAAATTTACAGTAGCAAGAAATGTATGAATAAATAAAATAAAATAAGTTTATTCCTTCTTTAGCAATTACAACAATACAAAGCGGTTTTCAAAGTGCTTACAGAAAGTTAAAGAGAATAAAGCAGTAAACTTTACTTAAAGCTCCTTCAAGGAGCTTTGTGTGTAAGTGCAAGTGCATGATCACCGTATAATATGTTAAATATGCGTATAATTTTGGGCTATGAAAAGCCTTTGCAAAAGATGGACATACATGTTTGAAAAAAAAAGTATAGGTAAAATTTGAAACGAACACAAGAGTACAACAAGTTAAAATCATGTGTATGTAACAGTATATTACATATCAAGGAACCAAGGTGAATTTTTGATCCCTTGGGTGGAGTTAGTTGCTCGAGGGTCCTTTCGGTCCAAATCCCCAAATTGAAAATTCACTTTGGTCCCTTGGTATATAATATACTGTTATATACATTCCTTGGTACTGTAAATTGTTAATATTTTGATGATTTTAGAGGGCCTTCAAAACATTTCACAGTGAAGCTGTGAGCTGACCACTTCTTTAGTGTATTAAGTGAAGCTTACAGAGTAAATTCATATTGATATTGGACTCGTGCTAGGTGCTTAGAGTGTCGCATATAGGCTAAATCGAAGAAATATGTAAAATTTCTCTGATCTGATTTAATAATAATAATAATAATAATAATATTTTACTCCTTATCGACTTATTTTTTGTCATAGGAGGCGGAGGAGGGGCGGCCGGTAGCTCAGGAGTTACGACGCAAGACCACCAACCAAGAGGTACCCGGTTCGAAACCCGGCCGTTCCCGAAGAACTTTTCTCCTGAGCCAACTTTTAATGACTCTGATCTGATTTGATTCCCTCAGTACACCCTGTATATGTACAATGTGACGTTTTTGATTTTTCTATATTCGTAATCAACAGTTCAAGAGAAAGAGTTTAAGACCATCACCGCAACTATAGCATGAAGGATTCTCGAGAAATCTCATTTTGAAATTTTTTTGTCACATCGACATTTTACTTTTTCGAGTCAAGTGGCCATGGAGCTTTTACGACAATGCCTCTCGCTTCCAGAAGCTCTATCTCAAAAACCATAGGTCGCAGAAAGGTCATTTAAAAATTATTCCGTAGGGAATTTCATTGATTTCAAAATGACTCTCCACATCTTTTGCTGTCAGATGACCCAAAATTAAGATATTCGGCAAAAACCACGCTGGTGCACTTCTTGTTGATGATGGCGACATGACGCCGAAATTTCCGAAAGGGGGGAAACTAGTATGTCAAAACCCAAGCTACACAGATCGTTTTAAGCTGGTTTCCAGCCAGAAAACAATTATTTTCTTATTGAGCTGATTTTTGCTCCCTGGCGACTGGGCTAATTGGGAAAAATGGCCGTTTCGTCGAGGAAGTTTTAGGGAATTAATTGTCAGAAGAGGTGTAAGTTGCCGCAGGCAACGTCGGCTGTTACGTCAATTGGTGGCACGTCAAAACTGTCATTTTGCTGTCTTGTGCAGTCCACTACAAGCAAACTTTTGTTCCTGTGAACCCTTGGGACCCCGTAGGCTCTTTATTGGGCCCCATGTTGATGACCAGCGTCGTCGCAGACCTTTCTCTAAATCATCCATAGCTTCCGCCCAAGGAAGAGCAACAAACTGTCACATCCGCACGACCGCACGGAGGGAAACACACAAACCCGTCGACCAGCCAAGAAAAAATCACCTCGGGCTGGCTGTGCAGAGTCAACCACCACCTACCTTTTTTCTTCACTTTTTTCTAAAGATTTTCTGCCTGGACTTCAGCTGGGGATCGGCATTTTACATTCTAATAAGCTCGCCGTAGCTCTTTATGTTCGGGACGTGAACGTTGTCTTTTTTTTTTATCGCAATGTAGTGCATTGCTGGAGGCGTAGTCTTTCAGCTGCGCACCTCTGGGTCTAGATCTACTACAAGCCTGCTAAATATGCTAACCATAACATGAAATAAGAGACACAAATGCAAACCCATTATTTCCACAATATTTCTGTTTGTTAAATTTCCATGTCAATAATGTGGGTATTGCAGGTATCCACTGGTGCTCACCTAGGCTACTAGACGTCGGAGCATGTGTTCCTCGCGAAACGTCCTCTACGATCAAGTACCGAGTTCTACACCAGGTGGCGTTTTTTAAATGTAAATCGCTTATTCTGAAAAAACCGGCTGCGGCGCCATTTCCAAAGTTTCTAATTCAGGGGCGCACTTTTTATGTTTTGCCCTAGGCGCAATTCACCCTAGATACGCCACTGTATGTACCTGGGTTACTACCTGAACGCCGGGGTTTCTCGACCCTTTGGATTTAACGGTTTCGGTCTCTAGCCCAGGCGCCAGGGAGCAAAAATCAGCTCAATAAGGAAATAATTGTTTCCTGGCTGGAAACTAGCTTAAAACGATCTGTGTGGCTTAGGTTTTGACATACTAATTTCCCCCCTTTCGGAAATGTTGGCGCCATGTCGCCATCATCAACAAGAAGTGCACCAGCGTGGTTTTTGCCGGATATCTTGATTTTAGGCCATCTGACAGCAAAAGATGTGAGGAGTCATTTTGAAACCAATGAAATTCCCTATGGAATAGTTTTTAAATGACCTTTCTGCGACCTATGGTTTTTGAGATAGAGCTTCTGGACGCGAGAGGCATTGTCGTAAAAGCTCCATGGCCACTTGACTCAAAAAACTAAAATGTCGATGTGACAAAAAAAATTCAAAATGAGATTTCTCGAGAATTTTTTATGCTATAGTTGCGGTGATGGTCTTAAACTCTTTCTCTTGAACCGTTGATTACGAATATAGAAAAGTCAAAAACATCACATTGTACATATACAGGGTGTACTGAGGGAGTCAAATCAGATCAGAGAAATTTTACATATTTCTTCGATTTAGCCTATATGCGACACTCTAAGCAGCTAACACGAGTCCAATATCAATATGGATTTGCTCTATAAGCTCCACTTAATACACTAAAGGAGTGGTCAGCTCACAGCTTTACTGTAAAATGTTTTGAAGGCCCTCTGAAATCATCAAAATATAAAAAATTTACAGTACCAAGAAATGTATATAACAGTATATTATATACCAAGGGACCAAAGTGAATTTTTGATCTGAGGATTTGGACCCAAAGGGCCCTCGAGCAACAAACCTCACCCAAGGGATCAAAAATTCACTTTAGTTCCGTGGTATATAATATACTGTTACATACATTTCTTGCTACTGTAAATTTTGATGATTTCAGAGGGCCTTCAAAACATTTTACAGGGAGGCTGTGAGCTAACCACTTCTTAATTGTATCAAGTGAAGCTCACAGAGCAATGCATATTGATATTGGACTCGTGATAAGTGCTTAGAGTTTCGCATAGGCTATATCGAAGAAATATGTCAAATTTTTCTGTTCTGATTTGATTCCCGTAGTAGGTACACCCTGTATATGTACAATGTGACGTTTTTGACTTTTCAATATTCGTAATCTACGGTTCAAGTGGAAGAGTTTAAGACCATCACCGCAACTATAGCATGAAGAATTCTCGAGTAATCTTATTTTGAATTTTTTTTTGTCACATCGACATTTAAGTTTTTCGAGTCAAGTGGCCATGGAGCTTTCACGACAATGACTCTCGCTTCCAGAAGCTCTATCTCAAAGACCATAGGTCGCAGAGAATTGATTGAAAAACCAAAGTGTGGGGAATTTCATAGGCTTCAAAATGACTCCTTACATCTTTTTCTGTCCGATGACCCAAAATTAAGATATTCGGCAGAAATCACGCTGGTGCACTTCTTGTTGATGATGGCGACATGACGCCGACATTTCCGAAAGGGGGGAAACTAGTATGTCAAAACCTAAGCTACACAGATCGTTTTAAGCTAGTTTCCAGCCAGGAAACAATTATTTCCTTATTGTTTTCCCTGGCGCCTGGGCTACTCGTGACGAGATGACTTATGTAAGTTTGTATTTGACATGTTTGACACCCTGTAACTTTTGAAGCAACCGACGCATGAGTGACAGAAGTTGTTTTTCTTGTTTGCCATCACAAAAACTATCGATTTAACCGTTTCTGTCTCGTGATGAAATGACTTCGGTAAGATTTTTTTTACATGTTTCACACCCTGTAACTTCTGAAGCAACCGACGCGTGAGTGACAGAAAATGTTTTTCTTGTTTCCCATCACAAAAACTATCGATTTAACCGTTTCTGTCTTGTAATGAAATGACTTGGGTAAGCTTTTTTTTGACATGTTTGACACCCTGTAACTTCTGAAGCAACCGACGCATGAGTGACAGAAGTTGTTTTCCTTGTTTGCCATCACAAAAACTACCGATTTGACCAAGTCTGCCGCGTGATGAAATGACTTGGAAATTCGTGTCGCTATCCGGCGTACTATACCATTGCAGACAGGCTAGGCTCCAAGAAAGTCCCAAATGACAACTTTGGCCCTAATAATAGAAGGGACAACTACCTATTATTATACCCAGCTGTTACCCGCCCTGGATCGCATAGAAATTATAAAAGCTGTGCCAGTCCATCTCCTGTCTTCGTCCATTAGGCCACATTAGGCTTGAAATTTGTACAGGTAGCAAGAAAAAACCTAACGTGGTTTTGGTGTTCGTTTGAGTGTTTACTTTTTTATTTTATTGTCTTTAGTGCAATTCGAGTGAATCTGATGAAATATGGTAAGTTTTATATTGTTAGTGCTATAACTAAGTAGATATTGTTTTCTGAGGACAGTTCCACTATTTTTCAACACTGTTTCTTACTGATGTAAGTTTTTTCTGTTGAAACCGAAACAACACTGAACATATTTTACCAATAAGTAGGTACTGTTTTTTCATAGGAGCCCCGCTACAACTTTGATATGTTGCCAGACGAAGTGGTGTTGAAGATTTTCTCGAAAATTCCTGTAACCGATATAAACAAAGTCGCCAAAACGTGCCAGAGGTTTGAACGTCTCATGTACGACAAACACGTGTGGAAACATGCTTCCATAAAATATCCACCACTGAAGCAGGTAAAATTCGAAGACCTCTTCGCTGGACCTTGCGGGATCAAAGAACTCAACTTCGAAAGTTGTCAGGTAAGTGCATCTCGACAAAATATACTTAAGGTGGATTTATACTCGCAGAAAATAAGAATAAAAATAATAATAACAATAAGAATAACCACTAGCAAGAAATTTCATAATGGCGGCCAAGATGGCGGCGAGATCGTGAAATTTAGCTTAAAAATAAGAATGATCATACAAGACAAAGGTAACTTCCAAGTTTCATGAAAATCGTTCCACCAATAAGGAATTTCAATATGGCGGCCAAGATGGCGGCGGAATCATGGAATTCAGCTTGAAAATGAGAATTATCATACAAGACAAGTGACACTTTCAAGTTTCATAAAAATCGTTCCACTAATAAGAAATTTCAATATGGCGGCCAAGATGGCGGCACAACCATGAAATCCAATCTGCCCACTGGCCACCCACGAGGGCCTGAGCTACCATTGGAGAATGTTCCACGGCTCTAGATTCATTCCCCGAGGAGGAGTTCAGCTTCTTAGAAGTGCACAGGAAATCTTTGTTTTGTGATAATAATAATGATAACTATGCATGTATTGAAAAAATAATGCCCATTGGCCACCCTTGGGAATATCAGCTATACATCGGAAAAAGTTCCAAGGCTCTAGCTTGATTCTCCGAGGAGGAGTTCAACTTCTTAGAAGTGCACAGAAAATTTTTGTTTTGTGATAATAATAATGATAACTATGCATGGATAAAAAAAAATAATGCCCATTGGCCACCCTTGGACACATCAGCTACCTATCAAAAAAAGTTCTAAGGCTCTAGCTTTATTCCTCGAGGAGGAGTACAACTTCTTAACTTCTACACGGACAGACAGACAGACGGACGGACAGACGGACGGACGGACAGACGGACGGACAGACGGATGGACAGACGGACGGACAGACGGACGGACAGACGGACGGACAGACGGACGGACAGACGGACGGACAGACGGACGGACAGACGGACGGACAGACGGACGGACAGACGGACGGACAGACAGACGGACGGACAGACGGACGGACAGACGGACGGACAGACGGACGGACAGACGGACAAACCGGCCATATAAGCGTTATTTTCTTACGAAAATACGCTAAAAATAAGAAAATGTTGAAAATGAGCTTTCAGATGGAAGCATTTATACACCAAAATAAGAAATAACAATAAGAATAAGGAACTCCAACTTTCCATTCACTGTTGCGTATTGAAGATGCGCAGATATGGCACTAGTGGCAGCGTAAAAGATTTTTTGAGGGCGAAATGTTTCCTAAATTCTGCACAAATCATCCTCAATGTTATTGATTAATCAAGTTACGCGGTTAACTCATGCAGAATAATATTCCACAGTGTGTTTTAAAGCCTTCCGTGGCTTGTGTTTCCTTCCGTTCAGGACGAGATCCTAGCCCCTCCCAAAAAATACTTACCGCCGCTACTGCTCAAGAAATTTAAGAATAAAAATAACAAGTTGAATATTTCCAACTTCTGCTCAAAGATAAGCCAAACGAGTGATAAATGCAGTCGAGCTTTGCCAATGACGATGGGGGCTGCTTTCATGCAATCCGCAGTACATCAATGTAGCAAGAGTTGCCTGAAACCGCCTGTTTTGGTGTGGGCGAAAACTCCCACGGGCTGTTTTGTAACGGTGGTCCAAACGTGGCGCCATCGACCAGTTATCCTCACAAGTTCAAATCAGTGATAATTATCTATTACTGCAATAATTTTGATTGAGAAGTAGATACCTACACTACACATGATATTAATTTGAAATAATGCGATGTAAAAAATTCTTTTGGATACTTATTCAAGTATTATTACAGATTAGTGATATTGTATAACACCAAACAAAACAAGTAGAAAAACAATCGCAATAACAACAGCATAAAGCTAAGAACTGTAGCTCAAAATTTTGACGACTGTCATTCTAATGCTTCGAGCGACACCTAGGAGCAATGTTCCGAACTATTTCTTATTCTTATTTTTATTTCTGGAGTATAAATGGGCAGTTGCTGTTCGTGTTTTTCTTATTTTTATTCTTATCGTTATTTTTTTTTATTTTTATTTTTTGCGAGTACAAATCCACCTTTTACTCAGCGGCTTAGTGCAAATTAAAACCAGGAGTTTAGAGTGACCGGCTATAAAACTCATTTGATAATACTTCAAAATTGAACAGGGTGTCCCACGAAGTAACCGACATAGTTCAAGGGTAGATATACTTTCTCGAAGCAAATCAGAATCTGATTAATTTTCCCGACGTCCTCCGTTTCTGATATACAGGGTGATTTATGTATTCAACCGAAAAGTTTGATTGGCCATATCGAACGAATTGATTGATAGAATCGATTGAAATTTTGCAGGTATATTCCAAAACCAAAAGCCTTTGTATCGCCCTATTCATTTATGAAATAAATACAAGACCGTACCCAAAATTTTCTTTTTCGAGTTTCTGGCAAAAAAGTTCCTGTATAGATTTTTTTCAAAATTTGATGTTATATTCAGAAGATACATGAAAAATTCCACAACATGCGATACCTATATTGTTTGGCACTAATTTAGCTGATTTGAAAAAAATTATTACTGGGAAATTTTCAGGGATATTTTTGAAAATTTCAATTCAAGTCAGTGAAATGCTATTTCAGATGGTCAAGCGAAGTCATTATTTTATTTGTGGTGCTCTAACTAACCAAGGATGATTTCAGGAGAATTTTCTGGAAACATGAATTTGCTAGCTCAGATTCCTACCCAAATTCATGTTTCCAGGTAATCTCCTGAATTATCCTTGGTTTGGTAGAAAATCAAAATTGAAATTTTGACTTTGTTTGACCATCTGGAATAGCGTTTGAGTGATTTCAAATTAAATTTTCAAAAATATTCATGAATAATCTCTATCAATACGCAATAGTTTTTTTTCGAATCAGCTGACTCAGTGACAAACACTTTAGTGATCGCATTTTGTAGCATTTTGATGTAACTTCTGAATATGACATCAGATTTAAAAAAAAATCTATACAGGATGACTTCTTCAACAGAAACTCGGAAAACAAAATTTTGGATACGGTCCTGTATTTATTGTTTGAATAAATAAGGCGCTGAAAAAGCCCTCGGCTCTAGAATATACCTGCGAAATTTTAATAAATTCTATTGATTTATTCCTGAGATATGGCCAATCAAACTTTTCAGTTGAACACATAAGTCACCCTGTATATCGGAAACCCAGGACGTGAGAAAATTTTCGAATGCAGATTCTAATTTTCCTTATTCCTTGGAAAAGTAAATCTACCATGGAATCTACGGTTACTTCGTGGGACATCCTGTATATCTAGTACAATTAAAATAAAATGACATCTTAGGCAGCGGTGAAATTTGACATTTGCGCTAGAAATAAAGCGTTTTCTAAATGAAATCATGTTCATCTAGAACATTTCCATCAATTTGTGAACGTTTAATAATAATCCAGGGGCGTAACTAGGCACCCGCAGTCCCCCCGATTACGGGAGGGCCGAGAACTTTTTGAAATTCCATGGGGCCCCCAAGAACTCAGTGTTTACAAAAGAAATTCCAATCGGGAAGGTATTACAATTCATTTTTTCTATTTTGCGATCATAAGAAAGTCATTTCGATACGCAAATGACGTCATTCGCGTATCGTAAGAGGCTCCATTTCGATACGCATTTTTTCAATCCCAAATGTTGGCAAATGCATCGGGCATGACATCGACATGACAGCACTCACTGACAGACGAGACAGCTTAGGGGACATCACTTCGCAGAAGGGGTTTATTTCAGGAAAATCCGGCTCATGTTTTATGATAAACTGTGCCTTCACCATCAAGAGCAATTCCCAACCATTTTGTTGGCAGAGGCACATATTTTACTTTTTTTTTTATTCAAAAAAAGCATGGAATAGCTCCAAAATAGAAAGGAGGTCACCTATTGTCACACTCGTCAATACACAATATTGCGTGACCGCTTAGCGCATGCGCTAAAAAACGAGTTTCTAAGTCTTCCAAATGTTATGCTGTAAAATAGGTGATTCTCAAACTAAGCTCAATGGATTATGCGTCGTTTTCAAGTAGAAGTGGTTACATAGAAAAATCGGAGTAACTCTCGCAACTTATTCATGAAAGCACATTTCCATCATCATCATTTCCAAATGCCCCAAATTACGAAATAAAAAAAAAACATGGAACACTTCAACCATAAGATTCAAATTTACCGCGAAATTGTTTGGGGATATTTCATTTGATCAGTGCTGTATTGTATTAACGAAAGCATGGTGTGGCGACAGTCAGTCCTTTGAGTGGCACACACTTTTTTGACCGCCGAATATCCATTTTAAATCGGAAGACTTCACAAATTGCTGATGAAACTGAGCAGAACGTCAACGTCAAACACATAAATCAATGTCATTGTCGAATTCGGAACATGCGCGATGATAACTTGTCACCGAGCTTGTCACCGTTTTCTTAGTTTGCATGACATCCGTGTCGGAGGGCCACTTCCGCGCAATATTGTGTATTGAATCACTCGTCACTTCGCTCCTCGTGCTTCAAAATAACGCGTGTGACAATACGATGTCTTATGAAACTTGTATTATAATATACTATTTTGGGCTCCAAACTCGGACCACTTTATTCTTTATTTTATTTTATTCAATCTAAAAAATGGTTGTTAACCGCCGCACTAGTACGCCACTGGTGCATTACACTTCCTGGAAACTTATTGCATTGTGTTTCTCGACCTTGAAAATATCCAATGAGAAATGTACGAAAAAAACAACAATTTTAAAATTGGTAACTTCTTAGACCTTCGATCTCCAACAGAAAAATTGACAAGCCTCGAACAGGGTGGGAATTTGATTATGTTATTTACTACCCATCGAATTTTGAAGGGATTCACGAATTCTTAGCTCTTCTCCAATTTATTTTAGATTAAAACATGTTTTGCCTGGGTAAATATCTTTTCTATGCTATAATCTTCACTTTGAGAAAACCGTGCTTCACCTAATGAAAAAAACAATTTTCAGGTCTTGCTGCCTCAGCACAAACAAGAGAGAAGTGCACCAGTCACGGTCCACCGGCTGAATCTGTCCCATCTTTTGAACTGTTTGACGACTCCAGTCGTCTTGAGAGCCATTCTGAGAAAATATCAGGCAGAAGAGTTGATCCTGGACTGGACCTTGATCGCGTCCAACAAAACTCTGGAAGCCATTGCCAGGCAAAAACATTTGCAAGTTTTGTCCCTCCAGTCAATTTATGGCGTGCTCCATTCTTCCGGTTACGTCGACATCATCCGGAGCTGCAGGCAACTCAGAGACTTGGATCTGAGCTTTACAACCTTGGAGCAGGCGGCAGCCGCGTTTTTGTGTCGGAGTTCTCCGCCCTGCCTTCAAAAACTGAAAATGAACGGTTGTCGGATAAGACTCTGCGATGAAGACGTCCGAGCTTTGGCAGAAAACAGTCCTGATATCGAGGAGCTCGGTCTGTCGATAGTTAACGTAATCAGGTCTTCGGCTTTGCCCAAGTTGAGATCTCTGAAGAGTCTGGTCTTGTGCGGCTGGCGTGGTTTCAGAATACGAGAGCTGCAAACGTGAGTTTACCGTATATTAGAGAGTTTGCATGCAACCGCCACCCGTAGTACGACGTATGGTAACTTTCAAAGTAAAAATGAACGAGTTTGTTACTTGCACTTCCTCAGTTCCAGAGGAATTTTCTTGTTCTACGTTGCGTTACATCGTACGTAAAAGGCTGTCAACTACATCTTGTTGCGAAATTGAGCTATTGGTTCCAATCTATTACAACCATCACCTACACGTTAAACCAAACCCAATTTTCAAACCAGCGTTGTAATCTTTTGGTTCTCATCACAGTATAATTTTTATAGGTACTTGACCGGCCTGTCCAAACTTGAGAAAGTTTACCTTTTGAACATAAAGATGAGACTTGACATGACACCAGAAGAATTCAGGACGATGGAAGATGTCCTGACAACAAACAACATAGAAGTGACGGTTGCAAAAATAGATGTTAGAATTTCTTCCGCAAGACCTTATTCTTGTAGCAAATCTTGCTGTCAAAGTGTATTTGATCTCTAGATATTCTTCGAAGGCGCCTATCACAGAAAAAAACAGAGATGAGTGTGGCCAGAAATCACCCATAGATTGCAACGACTCGATATATCTAAACAAGAAAACACCCCTGAAGTAAGTGATGTCTTGCGTATTGCGTAAGATCTTCAGTGCAAACAGTGCAAACCGAATCAGAAGTCAGAACCAACCACTGCATGCCGATGCGCTAGCTTCTGTTCGAATGAGGGAAAATCGTCTCACCACATTGTTACTGCAATGCTAAAATGTCATATCCTCAAGGAATGTTATTTTGGAAGGAAGAAAGGGGGTATCTTGCTTTCTTGTTTTCGCATTGTTTTGTTGTTCTCTGTTCTGTGTTTTTGTTGTATTGTTCATTGTTCTATTGTTCTATTAGTCCGGGTACTAAGAGACAAATCCAAGTGAAACTCTGCACTTGGTGATAAAGTTTTGAAACTTGGCACACATGTTCTTTGAATGATTCTCAACAAACCTGGATGTGGGGCAGACTTGACAGGTGGCGTATACAGAGGGTGAAAAATAAAGTTGAAAAATTAAAAATGTATATCTGAAGAAACAAAAGTGCTGGAGTCTTGCAAATCACCATATTTAGATGTAGTTTAATGTTCATGAAGCTCCCCTAAACAGTTTTGAAATATCTTGTTTTTTCTCTGAGATATTTTGAAAAACGTAAAAATGCTCGAAAAAAAAACCGGCTTTTTGGCCATAAATCAGCAAATTTTGAAGATTTTGAGGCGAAACTTGGTATTTCTACAATGTGTGGCGTTAGAAATACGATAGTTAACTTTTTGTTGTCTTCACGGCGGCCATTTTGAATTTTCCTGTGACTGAATATTTCAAAACGTGGTCGGCAATTGTAAAGGAGACTGCATTGGACCATTATATACAGAGAAAGACATTCTGAAACAGGAACCTTTCTCAATGGAGTGCAGAGGACTATGAGATTTTCATTTTTGTTAAAAAAGTGTAATATTTTATTTAGACGTGAAGACGACAAGAAATTTTTGAACTGATGATGGTGAATTTTGGCACAAGATCTCGGCAAAGATAGAGGTTTGAATTTCTGGTTGTATTTCACTTCTGCAAGTACCACGTCACCCGTCATCCACACTGAAAATGTGCCAACCAGGGAAAACTATAGATTTACAGATTTTAAGTCTGACTTTAATTTACGTAAAAATCACTACTTTCTCTTGCAGAATGTCTTTTTATGTATGTAATGGTCCAATGTAGTCTTCTTCACATTGGCTGACCTTGCTTGCTGACCTCGTTTTGGAATATTCAATCACAAGAAAACTCAAAATGGCCGCCGTGAAGACAACAAGAAGTTGACTACCGTATTTCTGAAAATAGGAGGCCTAGAAATTGGCTCCTGGTCTTATTTCATTTCTAACGTCACACATGGTAGAAATACCAAGTTGCACCTTAAAATCTTTGAAATTTGCTGATTTATGGGCAAAACGTCGTTTTTTCGAGCATTTTTACGTTTTTCAAAATATCTCAGGAAAGAAACAAGATATTGCAAAACTGTTTTGGGCAGCTTCATAAACATTAAATCACACATATAGGTACCTATATGGCGATTTATAAGACTTCAGCTCTTTTGGTTCTTCAGATAGAAATTTTCAATTTTTCAACTTTATTTTTCACCCTGTATACGCTAGCTGTCAAGTCTGCCCCATATCCAGGTTTGTTGAGAATAATTAAAAAAACATGTGTGTCAAGTTTCAAAACTTTATCACCAAGTGCAGAGTCTTTTCCCTTAGTACCTGGACTATATTTATATACCACTGATGTTTTGTTGATTTTTAATTATTGTTGTCTGCAGAGGCGTATCTACGGGGGGGCAAGTGGGGCACGTGCCATGGGCGCACTTTAATCCTCAGGGCGCAAATGAGAGGAAAAGATAGAAATGTGAAAAAATTAAGAAAAAAATTGGAAAAACGAATCAAAGACCAAGTTCTTTGAACTTTATATAATAGGCTAGTGGACATGGGTTTTTTTATTTCTTTTCATGAAAGATCCTCCCAAAATTGTTGCATTGGCAAGATAATTTTGTTTAAAAAAGTTTTTGTACATATAAAAAAAACATGAAAAAGATTTGTCTGTTTGAATGGCGCGGCAAGTGCGTGACGTCACATTTTGAAGAGCCAATAGAAACTCTAGTTGGCCATTCAATGACTGGAAAACACTTTCTCGTTTTAAACTGATTTATACCAGAAAAATATAATGAAATGCTGGAGTGCTATGGTTTGACCTAACATTTTGGTCGATTCTTCCTTAAAATTCACTTATTTTTGCTCGTGCAGGCTTTGGATTAATGTCACAACAGTGTTATTAGTGCCATATGAGTGGCAGTACTGCGAGTGTCGCATGCCATATATGTCAACCCCATGTCAAATAATCTAGTTTTCATCACAATTTCGCTTCATAATACATGATAACTCCATGCAATGGCATCAAAAATAAGTTCTCTGTGACAAAGTTGTGCTCGCACGTGAAAATACACCACTACGTATAGATCCATAACGAATGCTTCGGTCGAATGTCAAATGCGTTTCCCTCTCCTTCCTCCCTCCCACCTCCTAGCTCACTTTCAAGCTGTGACGTAGCATATTATTCCTGATTTGAATAAGTCCACTTTCAAATTGATTTTTTACTGAAATGAAATCATATTTCGAAAAACTTTTCCAACTACAAATTCGTCATTCAGATATTTATCAGGTTTATGATAGTTTTATACTGAAATGCGATTGATGTCCAGTAGCCTATTATATACAAGATGTCTCAAAACTCACGCCCCAGAGAAAATGAAGCAAAACTAGATAGCAGTCAGATGTAATACCGAGAAAAAAATCTACCTCAAATGGTATTCGAGAAAAGACAAAGTTAAGTTAACCAATCACAGACCTGTACATTTGAGGTATGTTACCTCAATTCCAAGTTGCCAGGTTCAAGTATCTAAATTTGACAGTGTCACAGTTACAGTGAGCCAAACATTTATTACAAAATGACAGGCAGTTGGTATTACTTTCAAAGCTTAGCAACTGGGTTAAATTTTGCAAATTTACCTCGAATTGACCCTCCGGGATTGGTGGATTCAAAAAACTCATGACTCCTTTATGCAAGCAGTAATACATTTTTTCTTTCGTTTCCTGGGAACCTATTGTCGTCGGCACCATGTCAGTGTTCTCTGGAGCGCGAGTTTTGAGACACCCTGGATAATGTAGATATTTGAACTATTGGGCGCAATTCGTGTGAGCAATAATTTACAAGCGAAATGGGAATAGAGAAAGAGGGAAAACCAAAACCAATACATTCAAACAGACGATCAACTTTCAACTTTTTCATCTGATCTAGGTATAACCTATAACAGGGACCCTATTTTCGGAACCAGGGAACAGTTCATCAGGTGATGTTGCCTAGGTGATAGCCTAGTGACAGCCCTGGTTGCCTAGCAACTTTGCATGGGAACAGATCACACGTGGGGGCCCTATTTGTCGTTGGCCCACCTGAATTTTGAAAAACTGCCTGAGGCGCATTTCCCAGGGTTTCTAATTCAGGGGCGCAATTTTCATGTTTTGCCCTAGGCGCAATTTACCCTAGATACGCCACTGGTTGTCTGTCATTCTAAAGTAATTAGTCAGGAGTCATCTGGTATCCCGTGGGCTCCTTCGTGAAGGGGGCAAGAGACCTTTCGTTTCTCATAGTCCTATGTGTGAAGATACCGAAATGTTTTGGTGCCACTTTCAAAATTGCGTCATTTCAAAATGGCGGCCATTTGTTTCCGGTGACATTTATTCAGTCCTAACTTGCTTTATTCTTGCCCGGTTCAAAAACTTTTTTCTATAGAAATACGTGAATTCATATCCTCTATCCGCTGCTGTCATCGGTTATCATTTATATCAATCTGTTCGATTGGAATTAGAAAAAAAACTGAAAATTATGATGACTTTCAGTCTTATAGGATTCTCGACTGTTTCTCAACGTAATTCAAGTTGTATTGATCCTAATAGCATCTACAATAAATGAAGCTCACTAAAAACTCAGCTTGCTGGAAAAATAATGGCCACAAGTGGTCAAAAGTAAGGGGAAAAAGAGCAATATTCACGAAAAATGATAAAATTGAGGAGGAAAGTGCCGTATGTTTTTTCAGGAAGTAGGAATACCTGTGATTTTCCAGTTACTACGTCTCTGGCCTCTAAAGACACTTAAATGCTCTAGTACCAATTTCGTAATGGCGTCGTTCCAAAATGGCGACCGTTTAATTTTGGTAACATGGATTCACACTCAACTTACACCTATTTTCGCTCGACTCGAACCGATTTTATTGATTTTTTTTTTTGATCAGGCATGGATTGATGTTTCTATTTGCTATTGTCCGAAATTTGCATATGTGCCAAATAGTTTTTCCAAAAAGCGAAAAAAAAACTAGAAAATCAGTGATTTTTACGATCCCTATTGCTTCAGGTGCTGCGTGCTTCCCCGTAAAAGGCATGTCTGGCACATATTTTTTTTTATTCTCATATGCATGAAGTTACCGAAATGCTTTGATGCCACTTTCAAAATGGCGGCGTACCGATTTGGCGGCCACCTGGATTTTGATAAGGTGTTCAATAATGCAAAAACTCCAACTCGGTAACCAGGAGAGTTATAGTGATGAAAGTCACAAGGTAGATTGACAATTCAACGCTTGTTGAGATAAAATAAACCGCATCTCCAATCCTTGAACCGTTCATGGAAAATCTTGATATTAGTGGTCAGTTGCATTAAAATTGACATTTTTTAATAAATCAGTGGATTTTTTTAGGAACGGCTCAAGAAATTGAGATGCGGTTTGTTTTATCTCAAGTAGCATTGAATTGTAAATCTACCTTGTGACTTTCATCACTATAACTCTTTTGGTTACCGAGTTGGAATTTTTGCATTATTGAACACCTTATCAAAATCCAGGTGTCCGCCAAATCGGTACGCTGCCATTTTGAAAGTGGCACTAAAGCATTTCGATAATTTTATACATATGAGAATAATAAAAAAACATTTGCCAGACATGCCTTTCACGGGGAAGCACACAGCACCTGAGGCAATGGGGATCGTAAAAATCACTGATTCTCTGGTTGTTTTTTTTTTTTCACTTTTTGGAAAAAGTATTTGGCACACATGCAAATCTTGGACAATAGCAAATAGAGAACATCAATCCATACCTGAACTGAAAAAATCATCCAAATGGGTTGAGTCGAGCGAAAATAGGCGTAAGTAGAGTAAGAATCAAAAAAAATCAAATGGTCGCCATTTTGGAACGACGCCATTTTGGAACGACGCCATTTTGAAATTGGTACCAGAGTATTTAGGTGTCTTCAGAGGCCAGAGAAGTAGTAACTAAAAAATCACACGTGTACCCACTTCCTGAAAAATCATACGGCACTTTCCTTCCTAATTTTACCATTTTTTGTGAATATCGCTCTTTTTTCCCCTACTGTATCACTTGTGGCCATTATTTTTCCATCAAGCTGAGTTTTTAGTGAACTTCATTTATTGTAGATGCTGTTAGGATCAATACAGCTTGAATTAGGTTGAGAAACAGTCGAGAAACCTATAGGACTAAAAGCCAACATAATTTTCAGTTTGTTTCTAATTTCCGGTTGAACAGATTGATATAAATGATAACCAATGACAGCAGCGGATGGAGACCGGAAACAAATAGCCGCCATTTTGAAACGACGCAATTTTGAAAGTGGCACCAAAACATTTCGGTATTTCCAGATATAGGACTATAAGAAATAAAAGGTCTCTTGCCCCCTTCACGAAGAAGCCCACGAGATCAGTTTTTTGAACCTATGGTACCTGACTAAATGGTGTTTTGAGAAAAAGGGCGAATTATTCGAAAATTTTGCTCATCGATAATTATTCGCATAAAATTTCAGTTGTTTGCTTTTTTGGGCGTTTTATTAGAATCTCGGCCGGCCAACATCGTCGAAAGGTTCTACCTACCACCACAGACTAGATCAAGCTTTGATGAAAAGTCATTAAAAATATATTGAGAACTCATCAAAACGGGTTCTCATATCACCTAAACTGAATCATTAACAACTATTCTTTACTGTTAGTAGGAAAATCTGACATCAGATTGGTTTTAAAGCGTTCTACAATAGCGTTTATCTCTATTTTTATCCTCGTATCATCCCTTACTTGAAGTCAGTTTTAAGATAGGTTGAGACGCAGCCGTTGATGACACAAAAGTCTTAGTACTAATCTACCTACCAGTATACCACCTTTACTTCACTTGTCTAGCCATAGACAAAGGGCGTAAATATACAGATACCTACATTCAACTATTCAACATGACTGTGATACTAGAAGAAGACTTGGATGTGTTTCTAACAGAGTCAGAAGGGGAAACCGAAGAAGATGCAAACGAGAACGGAGACAGATCTGTGAATGTTACAAAACAACAATTCCGGGAATCTCTGGATAGAGACGAAAACAAATTCTTGAAAAACTTACGAACGGTAAGAGAGAAATTGATGTGCCCTATTTGCATGGACGTGGTCAAAAAGGTCGTGTTGACAAAATGCCAGCATGTATTTTGTCACATGTGCATTAAAACGTGGCTGCGAAGCAATAACAATAATTTGACCTGTCCATGTTGTCGAGGATCGGTCGCATCGCTGTTTCATTGTCCTCAGCTGGACGACATGATTGAAGCTGTGAGTATTGTTTGATATTATTTATTAAAATTCAACACGTACCTACAGGGTGTCGAAAAATGACGCAGTTTTCAACATTTTTCGGCAGCAATTTTTACAGTAGTTTGATAGTGGACATGCTTTTCAGGTTGTGGAAAAAGCGAGAGAGGACTACGTAAAAACGCCAAAAATCATCCCTGATAACAACAGAATCGAGAATAATGCTACGAACAACGATGCTGATGCTAACACGTGTACGAGTACCAGACCAAAAGAAATACCTCGGGAAATACAGACGCAAGGCTACTGTCAGAATCTGCTGAATCTGCTCCGCTATCATTCTGTTCAGGGGACGGACACTCGGATAGTGTCATCTTTTTTTGTACGAATTCTTTCTTATATCTCTGGATTATTTGTAAGTACCCTCAATGGCCATCTGAACAATTAGGAACCTAGATTTGATTGTATTATAATTTTCTATTTTTTACAATAAAATTATCGAAAGATGTTTTTCGTTCATTATTATTAACCTTTGGTCTATTTTCGCCCCAAGGTCTAACACCGATGCCGTTCAATAGGACATTTTCCTGGCCATGCTGCACATGTGCGAGGTGCAAGTAATGGCGGGATATTGAAAACAACCGGACAAACTTATGCATTCACGCAGATTTCTCAAAAACAAAATTTCTGCACAGATGAAATATTATAGCATATTTCATCTCAAAATAGACTAGCCTTGGAAATTTACCGCGTTATATTATATTACAGGTGCATTAGAGTAGGATTCAAAGGCTTTTGTCCGGTTTTTTCAAAAAAGCCCGCCTAAAATTCAGCGCATGTCCCTGAAATGATTGCTCAGGACAAGCCCCTATGCTTTTCTCTACTATACCGGAAATGCTGATCCCTGTGTGTTTATAGCCCAGTCAAAGCATAATTTAGGAGAATAGCGAAAATAAATAGTGTACTTAGTTCTGAAAATTGTTACAGATGTTCTTGGAAGCTTGCTGAAATTGACCTGAGAGCGTCGCCGTTGGGTTCAAGTCGTAGAGGAGATATTACATTTCTCACGATGACTTCGAAGAGTCACGCAAAACTGCAATGGAATGCTATTTCGGTAACCTTCGTTGATGAACAAAAAATCATTTTTTTTTTGTCAATACTTCAAAAGATATCGGGGGGGGGGGAATCGTTTCGAGGGAACAAATGAGTGATCCATTTATGATACAAGGTGCAAAATACAAAATATTCATTATACAGGGTGAGTCATAATTCATGAGAGTCTACTTTTTCTCAAGAGAATGCAAAAAGTCCGAGTCGTTTCTGAACCGATTTGGATCACAAGATGGTATTGCAATTTGCTTTCGAAAACTTTGGTTGTATTCTGGATAAAATGGGTTTTTGTAATCCATCGTGACTCATTCTGTATAGTAACTGGAAATCCATTACAAACCCAGCATTCTCAAATTATCGCTTATTATTCTCCTTCGATTAGTTTTCCAAGATATTCTCAGTTGAAGAAAAACAGAAACAGACGCTCCAAGGAATAAATAAAATAAAAATGTGACAATGTGAAAACTTTAGTTTTCTTCACCAACTTTATCATGAGGATAAGAAATGAGTTTTGATCAAACACACCTTTTTTTTATTTCGTCTGAAGCAATATGCCCGTGTTCATAGTCGTGACTTGAGGTCCACCTTGATACTTTAGTATAACTTCGACCAGAAACGCGTTTCGTAGACGTAAAAGTTCTACTCAATTATAACTTGACGATGTGGTAGAACCCTTCTCTGCCTTGAGTATCACTTGAGAAATATTTGTTTTCCTATTTTTGCAATAATTTGGAAGGAAAAAAACTTCCTTCAACGATTTTTTTCACATAGCTTTCGCAATTGAAGAGTATAATTTTCTATCACCGGTCATATACGGGGTGAAAAAACTGTTTATGCGACGCCTGTGTATTATTCATTTAATCTGATTAGTTTTTCATCCTGAACACAAATATAAATACAGGGTGTTTCATTTTTCTCGTCAATATTTCGAGATGGTAGAGCTTCGAGAAATGAGTACTTCCGTCAAAAAAAAAACATAAATAGAAAAATGGGAAAAAAATAAAAGATCACAACTTTTACAAATGTGACAAAAGTCAATATGACCGCGTGTACTTTGTGTACTGTGTTCCAAATTTGATCAAAACAGATTAGATTTGGAATTATAATAAAAAAGCCATTTTCAAAACTCAATTTTGAAAGCCTCCATCTTCATTATAATACGTTTTCAATATATTTTTTTGAGAAAATCCACTTATTTTTGACGTTCTACCATATCCTGAATTATTGACAAAAAAAGTAAAACACTGAAACACCCCTGTAAATGATAAAAGTGAAACACTGAAACACCCTGTATATAACTTGAGTAGGGTGGGCTTTTTCTAAAGAGAAAATGTCAACAAATTCAAAAAGTTGCATAATTTTGACTTAAATTTAATTTTACGTCAATGTGCTAAACATATTTTTGAATTCTACAGAAAAAACTCAAAAGAATTTATTTTCATCCAAAATTGACATATTTACACCCATAACTTCAATTTATTTTTTAATTCAGGTCGGATGAAGTGAAGCAGCCTGATGTATTTTTGTGATAATTTTTGAAAAAAAAAATTGAAAAATACAACCATTCATGCATATATTTGTGTCCAGGATGAAAAACTACATCAGTTGAAATCAAAAAATACAAAATGTCGTAAAAACAAAAAGTTATTTTCAGCGACACCCTGTATAGGCGGTATAACAAGGGATGAAAAAAATCAATTTTGGAGTCTACGGAAAGAATCGTATGGTAAAGTTTTTTCTCTGCAAATTATTGCGAAAGGGAAAGCCTCTATTTGGGGGGGTTCTGGGTGATCACCCTGTAGGTACATACTCTTGTTTCAAATTTTTGAATTATCCCGCAGCTTTTTCAGTTGTTCGGGTTCGCGTTTCTGGGAAACAGGTTGTCTGTTGTACATCCGGGTTATTTTTTTCCAGGCCTCCTTTTCGGCTGCCCATATTGTACCGCTCTTCGTTTATTTTCGATGATGTGCATTGAAAAATGCAATCCACCAAATTTGCAACATCGAGTTTTTTATGCGAAGTCACAATTTTATATAATATACTCTATGGTATATGTAACTTATTTCCAGTTACTATACAAGGTGAGTCACGATGAATTACAAAAATCCAGTTTGCTCAAAATACAACCGAACAATTTGTTCGAAGTTCAAATAAAAGGCCATGCCATCTTGTGATCTAAATAGATCGGTTCAGAAACGACTCGAAGTTTTTGCACTCTGGCTCTCTTGAAAAAAAGTAGATTCTCATAATTCATTACTCACCTTGTATAACGAGTGTTTTGTATGTTGCATCTTGTATCATAAATGGATCACTCATTAGTTCCCCCAAACTGTTTTTTGAATTTTACTTTCCCGACCCACCACCCAACGAAAAGGGGAAGTATTGTGAACGCGCAAATTTTTTTTCGAGATTAAGACGGATATATCCATGTTGAGGTCCCCCAAGCGAGCCCCCAAGACGATTAAGAACATTTTTGGAGTGACGTCTCTGTGTGTGTTTGTATGTGTGTGTGACTGTGTGTCTCTCTGTTCGTCTGTAATCTGCTACGAAATTAGCCACAGCGTTGATCTGATCGACTTGAAATTCGGCATGGGGACATTGTTGGTCTGTGGAATGAGTGAGTCGATTAGTTTTTGACTGTCATCTGTCAAACGGAAATGTCACTATCAAAGAATGACAGAAGCTATACATCACGGAACTTGACTTGCAGTATGTCACCTGAAAGCCCTTAAAAAAACTCTATCTAAAGCTAATAATAATTTTTGTCCATCTGTCATCTATCGAATATCAAAAAACGTCAAAGTTCAGAACTTTATCATCAATTGTTATTCAAAATCTAGCCGATGGATTGAAACCAAATATGGCAGGAAGCAACAAAACCAAAGAATCAAATCAATGCTGCAATTAAAGTTTCCCATCATTCACAAGACGGGCGCAATGAATTTTCAAAATTTGGCCTGGCCGATTTCAGCCGGGTGTGCCTGTTCGCTAAAGACAAAGGTTCAAGGCAACAAACAGTACGCCCAGATTTTCTGTGTCTTCAAGTATCGTTTTGGGGCTCCGTAAATACCCCCTTGTGTTTTCTGTAGCTTAAGCAACTTCAGTATGCCCATCCCGTTGGCGTATACATGCGTTCAAGCTTTAATATGTGCGGTTCCTTTGTATGATTCGGTACCAGGGCCCCATGGTGTCTTATTCCTGATGCCGTTCAAAGCCCTGATGGGGCCCCCACTTGTGACTATCAGATTTTGCCGTTTCAGGCCAAGGCGACGCTCTTGTGTCTCTTTGGGTTGGCTGGAGCCTCATAGGTTCCCTGTTGTCTACAGGTGTCTCCTGGAGCCCCCACTGAGCCTCCTCTTGTTTGGGACTCTGAAGTGCAAATAACAAGAACTCTGCCCCAAGTATTCAGCTCGTGAACCGATTCCCACCAATTTTTCCTTAAACAAGAGGTAACTGGTTTCCAAATATTCTCCAACAATTTTATTTTCGATTTTCCGAGAATTTCCCTGTTGAGAATGTAAAACCGGCCTGGGTTATTGAGACCGGACTCAAATTATGGAACTCAAAATGAAGCCCTTATTGAGGAAAATATCTCAGTTCTTCAATCTTTTTCTCAAATTCTTACTTCCTACCCGAAGGGACGTCTCATACAAAACATTCCATCCGTTCCTTTGCTAGTCGTCGGGGAAGTTTTGGGGCGACGACACAACCGATTTTCTTATAAATAACCGGAATATTGAGGTTTAATGTTCTCCCTATGAGCCCCCCCCCATATTTTTTGAAGTGATGAGCAAAAAGTGTCTTTATTTTTTTTTCATCAACGAAGGTTATCCACACAGTATTGCATTGCAATTTTGCGTGACTCCAAGATGGTGGCGATTCCACACCACCCATTGCTAGGGACTTTCTATACAATAGTCAGCTAGCTTTCGAAAACATCTCTACCAATTTTTAGAACTACACTATTTATTTTCGCAATTTTTTCTTCGTGATAACAGTAGACAGTGTGATAAGAGTTCTGAGGAGTTTTTATCTCCAAAAAGTTAGCATGATGAGTAGGGATACTACATTATTATTTATTTAAGAGACGAGACCAAGGTACTAACAAATACCTACCAGTATACCACCTTTACTGGACATAGACAAGGGGCGTAGATACCTACATTCCGCATGATGGTGTTTGTGGAAGAAGATGTGAGTGTGTTTTTAACAGAGTCAAGCTCAGATGAGCAAACCGAAGAAGCTGCAACCAATAACGGAGACAGGTTGATGAGTCTTACGGAAGAACAAAAAAAAAGCTGTGAATCTCTGGATAGTGACGGAAAAACATTCTGGGAAAACCAAAAGGAAGAATTACGAGCGATGAGAGAAAATTTTACGTGCTCTATATGCATGGACGTGGTCAAAAAGCTCGTAATGACAAAATGTCACCATGTATTTTGTCGTCTGTGCATCAAAACGTGGCTGCAAAGCGGTAACAATAATTTGACCTGTCCATATTGTCGAGAATCGGTCGCATCGCTGTCCCATTGTCCTCAGGTGGACGACAAGATTGAAGTTGTGAGTATTGTTTGATAATATTCGAGATAATATCTTTATAAAATTCAATAATTATGTACCTGCAGGGTGTCGCAAAATAACGCAGTTTTTTTGATTTTTCGGCAGCAATTTTTACAGTAATTCAATAGTTGACATGCTTTGCAGGTTGTGGAAAAATTGAGAGAGGGCAACGTAAAACTATTAAAACTCATCTCTGATAACAACAGAAACGAGAATAATGCTACAAACAACGATGCCGCTGACACGTGTACAAGAACCAGACCAAAAGAAATACCTCGGGAAATACAGACGCAAAGCTACTGTTGGAATCTGTTGACTCTGCTTCGCAATCTGTTCAGGGGACGGACGGTGTAATATTGTTTTGTACGAATTCTTTCTTATATTTCTAAATTATTTGCGAGCACCAATGACGATCTGAACAATTGGGAACGTAGATTTGATTGCATATCAAATCTAATTTTTTCAAATTATTTTCATCTTTTATAATAGAAATTATGAAAAGATGTTTGTTTTTTCTTTTATTATTCCTAATCAAGGCTTCTTTTTCAACTCCATCAGCTCCAAGCTCCAAACTCCAGGCCAGTTTTGCATTTCAAACTAAATAGATAACTCCCGGGAAATTGAGAAAAGTGATTGTCGTAACATTTGAAGAACGAGTTACCTCTTGCTAAAAAAAAGGTAAATTTGCAGTTTTTCAGGGAAAAAAAAACTTGAAAATCCTGCTTGGCTCGATTTGAAGAATCACCCCTTTTCCCCGTTCATTGATTATTTCAATATTTCCCTCAACTATGACTCGTAGCAAGTCTGCACCTATAATGAACATTTCGTGGGGCTTATCGCTGGCTTTTGCACTGTAGTTTTTTTTAATTCACGGAATATTCAAGTTTCATTTTGAAAAAATTACTGCCGGGAAACCGAAGCCGTGTTGCATTTCAGCATGGGCACAACGCCCATTGCAATCTACTTTTGATATCCGTCATAATTTTTCAAAAAAAAACGATCCCTCAGTCCTCACCAAGAAAGGACATTTGGGCTGAGTCCTGCACCAAACGCGGGCCGTCCTGCTCAAAACCTGGGTAAGCGGCCATCTCGGGTGGTAACGGCCAAGATGAAATTCCAAAAATTCGTAGCACCCGACTGGGAAACAGTTGGAGACTCCAAGGCAAAGTTTTTTAATTTTTATTTCACTTTGTGACCGTGTTATAAAAGGGTCCTCGATTTTGATCATTCCAAAAGCAGTAATGGACTACAAACAGTGGCCAAGAAGGTTTTTCAAAGGAAATTTTGTGTAAGATCCACAAACTTTCGAGAAAAAAACTCTGGAAGTTAGAAAACTACGCAGTGTATTTTTAGCGCCAGGCGCATATGCAACCCCCTGAACGAAATGAAAATGGTGATGGTAAACGAAAGATAAAATACATCAGCGAGACTGGGAAGTAAAAAAGGGTGTTGGGCGGGGAGAAGCTAAGAAGAGCGCGTCGTAAAACAAGAAACAGAGCTAGAAATCGCAGCAATCGTGAAAAAAACGGTAACCGGAATAAACATCGCAGGAGAAAACATCGCAGGAAAAAACATAGCGGAAAAAACATAGCAGGAAAAAAGATCGCATGGAAATAACATCGTATGGAAAAAACATTGCACGGAAGAAACATCGCACGGAAGAAACATCGACCGGAAAAAACATAGCATGGAATAAACATCGCAGGAGAAAACATAGCGGAAAAAATATAGCCGGAAAAAACATCGCACGGTAAAACATAGCAGGGAAATAACATCGCAAGGGTGTATTTTTCCAAATCTCCTGTGGTCTCCTAACTATCAAAATCAAGTATGACTGCAAGTACGCGGAAATGAAGTCTTCAGTACAGGTCTAAGTACGAATGGGGGCCGCCTGGGGTGGAGGCCTGGATATATCAGAAGTCTGGCCGTGCATGATGTGCATGATGGAAGTCTACACACGGTAAGGTATCATGTTTGGGTCGTGAGATTCAAGTAGGTACCTATGAGAGTCGTTCAAGTCAAAGACATAAATAAGTATAGGGGCTGTCTGTAGCAGAATTTTTTCCTGGCTGTGATTTTTTCATGCTATGTTCTCTCCGGTGACCGGACAATTCTTCGCTAGACAATTCTTCGCGCCGAAAAATTTGGAGCTCTGATGAGGCCGAGTGTGAGTGTGATATTCAGAGCCCTATCCCCCACTGGGTTTTTACGTAGCGTTTCAAGCCTTGTTGAGCCCCCTTGTCTCTACAAGGTATCGTTTGGGATCTTTATGAATCCCCTTGGGTATCTTGGGGGATTTGCTTCGCCCTTATGCCTTGGACAGTTCCACAGAGCCCTATTAGGCCCCATTGTCTTCATGTTGCATTTGTAGCCCTGCTGAGCCCCTTTTCACAATGTGTTAGTTTTCAAGCCCTAGTTAGCTCCTATTAGTGTTTATGTGTTGATCAAAGTTCTACGGGCCCCCTCGTGTCCCCAAGTGTCATTTGGAACTCCAGTGAGCCCCGCCAGGCATTCGCTCGATTTTCAGAGGCCTCTCCTCTCTTGTGTCTACATTGGAGCGTTTCAAGCCCTACTGAGCCCCTTTGTATCTCCAAGTATTGTTGGAGCCCTATTGAGCCCCCTTGTGTCTTCAATTATCGTTTGCGGACCAGGTGACCCTCTCCTGATTTCTCGAGGTTTCTGGATTCTAAGAAAGCTCCTTCGTGCCTTATCAAGTTTCTGAGAGTCCTATGTTGCCCCCCTGTGTCTTTGTTTCATTTGTAGCCCTGCTGAGCCCCTTTTTTTTAATGTGTTAGTTTTTTAAGGTCTAGTTAGCTCCTGTTAGTCTCTATGTGTTGGTCAAAGTTCTACGGGGCCACCTCGTGTCCCCAACTGTCATTTAGAGCCCCAGTGAGCCCCGCCAGGCCTTCGTGCGATTTTTGGAAGCCTCTTCTCTCTTGTGTCTACATTGGAGCGTTTCAAGCCCTACTGAGCCCCATTGTATCTCCAAGGATCGTTTGGAGCCCTATTGAGCCCCTTGTGTCTCCAATTATCGTTTGCAGACCAGGTGACCCCCTTCTGATTTCTCGATGTTTCTGGAATCTCAGAAAGCTCCTTGTGCCTTATTGAGTTTTTCAGAGCCGTATGTGCCCCCCCTCTGTGTCTTCATGTTACATTTGTAGCCCTGCTAAGCTCCTTTTTTCAAGCTCTAGTTAGCTCCTGTTCGTCTTTGTGTGTTGGTCAAAGTTCTACGAAGCCACCTCATGTCTCCAAGTGTCATTTGGAGCCCCAGTGAGCCCCGCCAGGCCTTCGTCCGATTTATAGAGGCCTCTTCTCTCTTGTGTTCACATCGAAGCGTTTCAAGCTCTACTAAGCCCCTTTGTATCTTCAAGTATCGTTTGGAGCCCTATTGAGCCCTCTTGTGTCTTCAATTATTGTTTGCAGACCAGGTGACCTCCTTCAGATTTCTCGAAGTTTCCGGAATCTTAGCAGCTCCTTTGTGCCTTTTTATGTTTTCAGAGGCCTATGTGGCCCCCCTGTGTCTTTATGTTTCATTTATAGCTCTGCTGAGCCCCTTTTTAGATTGTGCTAGTTTTCGAAGCTCTAGTTAGCTCCTATGAGTCTTTATGTGTTGGTCGAAGTTCTACAGGGCGCCCCGAGCTCTCTTTGTGTCTCAAAGTTTCATTTGGCGCCTTAGTGGGCCTCGCCAGGCCTTCTTGCAATTATAAGAATCCTATCCTCCCTTATATCTACATTGAAGCGTTTCAAACCCTGCTGACCCCCCTTGTATCTTTAAGTATCGTTTGGAGCCCTAATGAGCCCCCTTGTGTCCACAATTATGGTTTGGGGCCTCGGTGACCCCCTTCTGACCTCTTGACATTTCTGGCATCTTAGAAAGCTCTCTTGTGCCTTTCCAGGTTTCTCAAAGCCCTATCAGGCCCCCCTGTGTCTTAATGTGTCATTTGTAGCCCTGTTGAGCCCCTTTCCAACCCGTATTTGTTGCGGAGCTCTAGTCAGCTCCTGTGTGTCTTCACGTGTTGATCGGAGCCCTATAGGCCCCCCTTATGCCTTAGGGTGTCATTTGGAGCCCTAGTGAGTCCTATCAGTCCTTCTTGCGATATTTACAGCCTTATCCTCTCTTGGTCTACAGTGTAGTGGTTTAGGCCCTGCTGAGCACCCTTGTGTCTCCTAATGTCGTTTGGAGCCCCATTGAGCCCTTCATGCCTTTTTGTGTTTTTCGAAGCCCTATCTAGCCTTGTGTCTACATTGTGGCTATTTGAGTCCTGCTAGCCCCCTTGTGTCTTGAAGTATGCGCGGGCGCAATGCTTGCGAAGAATTGTCCAGCGAAGAATTGTCCCAGCACCATTCTCCCCTGCTATGTTTTTTTCCGCGATATTTATTCCGTGCGATGTTTTATCCTGCTATGTTTTTTCCATGCTATGTTTTCTCCCTGCTATGTTTTTTTCCGCGATATTTATTCCGTGCGATGTTTATTCCGTGCTATGTTTTATCCTGCTATGTTTTTTCCATGCTATGTTTTTTCCCTGCGATGTTTTTTCCATGCTATGTTTTCTCCGCTATGTTTTTTCCGGCTATGTTTTTTCCAGCGATGTTTTTTCCTAGATCCGAAAAAAACATTGAAAAGAAGGAATAAATTACACGGAAAAGGAAGAAAGTCGCAAAAAAGGCAGTCGACGCGTGTAAAGAAGGAATGATATAGGAAAAAATAGCGAAAGAGCGCAAAAAAAGGATAACAACAAAAAGAAGGAATAAAACATAAAACGGGAAGAAAGTCGTGAAAATTAGGTGCGAAAAACGTATTCGAGTACCAAACCAAACGATATACAGAAGCGAAGCTACTGTCGAAATCTACTTCGCAATCTGTTTAGGAGAAGGACAGTTTCACTTACATTTGTACGAATTCTTCCTTATATTTCATTCCTGGATTATTTGTATGTACCTACCCGGAATGGCGACCCGAACAATTAGGAACCTATATTCGATTGTGTTATAATTTTCTATTTTTATTCAATAAAATTACGAAGAGAATTTTTTCGTTCATTCACCGTCGGCGCATTTTCAACACAGACACCGGTTAATGCTTTTACTCACAACCAGTATGGTAATTGATTCATTACATACCTAGTAGGAGGTCAGGAAGTGACCCATTACCGACCTCCCAAGAAAGTGAAAAAATGGTAGCTTTAGAAGGGAAATTTCAAAATATGCATCCAACCAAACAATAGGTGTGTTGATCAGTATCTCCTAAACCACGTTTCCGCAAAATTAATCGGCCTATCTGGAAGTTATGACAAATAGTTAATTTTCAGATTTCAACTTTTGAACGCCTGTAATCCTGCAGGCTGAGTACATGGTTGTGAGTGAAATAGTATACATACTCTCGACGGTAAATACATCATTCCAGCTTCGGGCTAGAGCCTCCAGGGCAAAACCTGGAGGCTCTATGTGCCTTCAGCAGTAATGATGTATTTCCCGTCTCGGTATGTAATATATTATTCTTCACTGTGTTGGAGAACGGGAATGTTGTCAAGTTTTTCGCAGTTCTGTATTATCTGCAGTAAATAAGCACTAAAGCTGGATTCATGCTCAATTATTCACTAGTCATTTATTATCACGCATCATTCGTCACTACAATGACAAAAAAATCCGTTGTGAGCGGCAAAAAACTTTCCCAACTAATATCCAGGAACCTATAAGGAATTCTTTGTTCGAGACGTCCTTTGAGTGAGGTAGTTGGATTTGAGAGAAAGATTGAAAATAATTTGCAGGAAATTGAAAATTTTGTCAGGAAAATTTCAATTTTCTGGGAAAGCCTAAAATCTTATTCCAAATCATCTTATTGTTGAAATCGTCAGTTAAGGCTTCACTTTAAGATCCATTGAAGTTTCGGTCTCGAAAACCCAGGCCGGTTTCACACTTTCAATCGGACTATTCCCGGGAAATTGGAAACGAAAATGTTGGAAAATGTTCAAGAACCAGTTACTGCTTGTATCGAAAAATTGATTGAAATCTGTTCACGGAAAAAAATTGCAGTTTTTTCAGAGAAGAAAACTCAAGAAGCGTAGGTCCGATTTTGAAAGTTTTTTTTCAAAAAATCAATTCAATCTTTCCTTCAACTTTCAGTCCATGTCTGCACTTGAAATGGATATTTTGTGGGGCTCATCGCATGTCGAAGTTTGCACTGCAGTTTTTCCAAATTCACGGAATTGCCAAATTTCATTTTGAAGAAATCGTTGGAAAACCGGAACCGTGTCGATTTTAAAAATGAATCTACATGACGCCCAATCCAATCAAAAGCGAGTCGTCCTGGTCGAGAAACGGGCGAGAGGCCCTCTCGGGTGGCAACGGCTAAGAGAAATTTTGAAAATTCATAACGCCTCACTGGAGAACGGTGGAAAACTGCAACTGCAGACCTAATTTGACCCTTTTGTTGTGTTGCTTCTCGCCAACTTTGGTTCCAATCCATTGGATAGATTTTGAATTATCAAATGGTAAAGTTTTAAGCTCAGACATTTTGTACTATTTGGCAGATGACAGATAGGGGGATACTTCTAAGTGTTCCCAATACAGCTTTTCAAGAGCTTCCAAATGACATACCACAAGTTAAGTTCCGTGAGATATAACTTCTGACATTTGTTGATGGTGACACTTGTTTGACAGATGACAGCCAAAAACTAATGGACTCATTTTACAAAAAAATCATAAACAAATCCGCTTACCAAATTTCAAGTCGATAGGGTCAACGGTTTGGCAGCTATCGTGGAAGATCCCAAGCAGACACACACACACAGGCAGACATCATTCTGAAAAATAAATGGCCTTTATTATCTTGGGGATCTCAAAATGGATATATCCAGTGAAATCTGCACGATTACAATAATTTTCCTTCCATGTTGGTGGAGAGTTCGGGGAATGGGCGACAGAAAACTGTCCTGACTTATATCCAGGAAATTAAGGAATTCTCTGTTCGAAACGTTCCTTAGGGTGAGAAGTTGGATTTGAGAGAAAGATTGAAATAAGTTTGCAGGAAACTGAGAATATCTCCAAGTAAATTCAGTTACCCTTTAAAACTTTGAAGCTTTTTGGCTTTTTCTGAATCATCTCATCGTAGAAATTCAAGAAAGAGTTTCTTTTAACCCATTAGGGACTGAATTATTTTTTTTAAGTAAAGTAATATTTGCTAGGGTAATTTTAGTAAAACTGGTCTTAGTAAGAGAAATATGCATATAACGAATTTTTTTTTCATACTTTTGGATGGTGAGGGTGGGGGTGGGAAATTGTGTGACCATACGGTCACGCTAGGCTTTAAAGGTATGGAAGTAGTCAATAATGGATATGTAGAGAAACGTTCAACAATTATTGATTATCGATTTAAATGATGAAAAAACTGAACAATTATTGTACAACATCTAATGAAAAAACATCAGTGTAAAGAGTGATAGGGAACCAAACAAAGAATACAGAGTCCAATTTTAAACTTTCTGCATTGTTGTCGTCGTCGTTTGTTGACCGTTGCTGCTTCTATCAGATGATCTTGACCAGGGCCGGTCCGAAGGGGGGGTGTGGGGGGTGTAACACCCCCCCAGTCGCGAACATCCAGTCGGCAAAATCAAATTCAGTCGGCGAAATCGAGATGAACTGAAATATTGTAAAAACGATTTGAAAAAAAAGGCGCCCAACTATCACGCATTCGCGCATAATGCAACAGGAACTTTGTTGGTACCTATAAGTTTGTGTGTATTGTATTATATTCACTCGAACACTGTCACCAAATTGTCATCAGTGTTGGTAGTTTGAAAGTTTTTTAAAGTTTTTCATCAGCACCAAAAACTATATGTATGAGAAAATATACAATTTGGACTATTCCAACAATTGCAGAACTTCTTTGTAGGATATATTCTAGTGATATCTATAGGTACCTATTATCCATAGACGAAATTTTTGAAGAGCGGGCCAAGGCTCTAAGGCGGCTTGATTCCTCGATATTATAATTTGATGTGATTGTATGATACCTCTAGGTACTCCCTTCTTGATGGAATTAATGTTCTGTTTTTGGAATACTTCTACTCTTTCGAGTTTCAACTCCACATTTCGTCCTTGCGCTATTGAGAATCACCCTAGGGTTATGACCTATTTGTCCCATTTTCTTCTTGATGGAGCTATTTATAAAAAACAAAGAAAGAAAAACAAAATGAGGAGCTTGTGGTGTGGTGGTCAGCGCGTCCGTATGTCATGTCAAGAGTCTGACGTTCGATTCCCACCGAGGGCGGTCGGATATTAGTCTCTAAAACAAGCTTCTTGATTTGTGTGTCGCATAGCACATAAAATGTGAACAATGGTGCCTATCCCATGCGATATTGATGGTCGCTAAAAATCCCTACCCTGTGTTGGAACACACAAGGGCAAAATTTCCGGCGTCGGATTCAAGCTTTGTTGCAGAAAAAGGCTAACGTTGAATTGATGAAAAAAAACAACAAAAGGAATTGAGAAAATTCCCTATTTTGCTTATTACTATCAGTATTATTATCAATTAACCAGAAAATTCTCGCCTGCGGCGCTGTTCCTTCTTCACACTCCTTTAAATATGAACTAGAACTTCTCAATCCTCCTCTGTTCATAAATCTAGGTTCGCCACTGGTCACCACTGTAATAATAATAGTCGGCATTTTGAGATTTTTCACACCCCCCCAACCAAATCGGTTTCGGTCTGGCCCTGATCTTGACGATCTATTCTAATATTTCTTGAACTGAAACTCTTTCATTGGATGGACGTTCACTTTTTTTGGTAGGTTTTGGTACTTTCCAAGATAAGCTCTGGCAATCTCTCGTCGAAGTATAGCTACGAAAAATTGCAGTCAGCGTCCCTCATAAGGATCCAGACGTTTTGAACAAAGATATTGATCAGCCAAGTGAATATACACCACCATCATTTTTTTCCATGTACACCAATCCTTTAATTTCAAATGTCAGCGTCCCTTTGATCAGTCTCTCCCATGTATATTCCTCAATCAGGTGTAGGCGAGATATTCCAATTTTTTCTTCTGAACTCTCGGATATCTGCTAACTTTTGATGTTGGATGAACTCCATGGACTGTTGAAGCAACAGTGACAACAGAATTGTCCATCCAATGGGCAACTACAAAGGGCTCAGATATCTAGATTGGCCAGGGCGTAATCCAATTCTCAATTACTCAAAAAGTTGTATGGGTGTCATGTTTTCATAAACAGAATGATTTTGTTCCGGGAAATTCTCATTTGTTTGTGAAGGTAGATCTTGATCTTTTTTCATGTCAATTTTATAGGAAGCAGATGCTGTCGAAGCTCGCCGAGTGGTAGATTGTCCTTTTCGCCAAAATTATCCAATGTCCCGATATTCTTTCTCTATTCTTTCTCCACTTCTGAGAACAGCTTTTGCTCCAGTAGGCAACTGTCTACCAGACAGATTATTATCTAGAAGACTTCCACCGTCCTCTTCACCAGAATCTTCATCTGCTTGAACCGCATTTCCTGGGGGTTCGATAAAAACATCTGTGATGTCATTGCCCCAGAAATCTTCGTCTTCCAAAATGTCTGCTGATACTTGGACACTCAAGGCTCGGTTGTAATGAGAAAAAAAAAACGGGAAACATAAGAAACAATACATAAAACAATGTTTGCAGGGAGCAAATTATCAAGAAGTCTAGTTGGCTACTATTTATCAAAATAAGTCGGGGTAAAGACCAGCGTGACCATATGGTCACAGTCGCATAAACTTGGTAATAGCAACATTAGTTTTTTAAAAAAATCGAACAAAATGCCTTAGGCGCTAGCTTTGATACATAATATATACAGAAAATGAAAATTACCCACAACTTACAAAAAATAACATCACAATTGTGTACTTACTTTTTAGATCACGACATTTTCACTACGCGAAATTTAGAACGTAAATTATTCGGTTGCTGTGTAAAAAAAACAGTCATCTAGTAGCGACTAGTTTTATTATAAGTTGAAACAAGTTTCTTCAGAAACACATAGATGGGTCGGTGAGAATTTTTCGTAAACAAAATTTGTCACAATTCCACATCAAAAAGGCGAGGTTTAGCGTGACCATATGGGTTAAGAGTGAATAAGCAAAATGTGTTTTGTTGGTATAAATCAATAAGGAACAAATGATACGATGCTGACTTGATGCCAACATCTTGGCAGCTAGTTGTGTAGATGTGCTATGTCATCGCGAATCCCGGAATACAACGTTCGATACAAGAGCGCCGAGGAAAGCGCCATTTCAGCCCAGAGGCTCTGTTTGCTAGGCATGAGACGAATATGAATGCTGCAGAAGAGGCTGAGGCTGAGGGCCTGAAATGACACAACACTTGAGTGTCAAACAACATTTCTCGTTATCCTTTCATCAAATTAGAAAAAATTTGGATGTTTTGTGAATCTTGACACTACCTACTTTTGACAAAAAAACGTCAAGCGTGAAGAAATTGCAAAATCTGGGCTCTGGACATTGAATGCGATCTCTTTAATCGGAAACACTTGTTCGCAAACAGTTCACGGCGAGGTTGATGACAAATCATGAATAATTTTCTATCAAAATGTATAGCGAATCTAGAATGGCGTCATAACTCTTTTTTTCAAATATGCCACCTATAAGTAGGTAGGTACTTGGATGTTTACTTATATTTATTCTTCCAAAATCAAAATGTTGTTTCTAGAAGTAAAGCATTTGAAAAGTCATTCGTGTGGGTAAAAAATACTATTTTGATCTATTGCTCATGTATTTGTATATTTTAGGTAAGCACAGGAGATATCAAGTAGATAGGTTATACCTAGCCCACAGCATATAATAGATATCACAATAATTGAGGATGACATTGAATTTTTTGGACCCACTCTAGCAGTTCCTATAAAAACTCGCGTAAACGCTCAATTAACTTCAGTCACAACGTAGGTAGCTTTCAGACGAGAAAGGTGTAAAAAAATATTGAATTTAAAAAAACAAAAATGGTGCTTTCATTCGACAGATGGGTGGGTAAAGTTGCCGTAGTATCCGGTGCCAGTGCTGGCATTGGTTACAGGATTGTGCAAGATCTCGTCGATAAAGGCTTGAAGGTACGTCTACAATATTACTTTTGTTTCTTCAATTCATTTCTTTTCTTTTTGTCAATCAAATTCAAAATCAAAAGTTCTGCCAGTCAAGTACTTACCTAATCTTGATAAACAGGCCTTCTGAATAAAGATTAAGTAATTGCTTTTGCTTGATTTTCTGTTTTTAAAAAATTCTCAAAAAATCAGAAACTTCAAGTAATTCCTTGATTCCGGTTTTATTGAACATTTGAGTAACTGATTGGAATAATAACAATGGTTCAAAGTCTCATTTCCAAATGTTTCTCCGTTTTTTGCTGCTAGATTTAAAGCAAAAGCAATTACTTAATCTTCATTCATGAGGCCCACTGATCTAGACTCTTTTATTGTTTTGATTTATTATTTGTAACTTTTTTTTGCCAAAATAAAAAAAACTACCAGCTTTCGAACTGTTTGTGTAGGTGGTCGGCGTAGCAAGACGTTCCGAAAAAGTAGAAGAACTGGCCAAAAAACTCTCAGGGAAAAAGGGAAAACTGTACGCTTTCAAGGCCGACTTCACCAAGGAAGAGGACATTTTGAAAACTTTCCAATGGGTTTCGAAAACTGTCGGACCAGTGTCAATCATGATCAACAACGCCGGAGTCTTGCCGCAATCGAATTTGTACGACGCCAAAACTGAGAACTTGACCCAAGTTTTGAACCTCAACGTTCTGGGTTTGAGCATCGCGACCAGGGAAGCGGTCAAGATCATGAGGGACAACAACATCAACGGCCACATCATCCACATCAACAGCCTGGCGGGACATTACGTCTTCAATTTCCCCGGCTTGGGAATTTACACCGCCTCGAAACATGCTGTTACTGCCCTGACGGAGACCCTCAGGCAGGAACTGGTCAGGCTGGGTACCAAAATCAAGGTTACTGTGAGTATTATTCTCATCTGTTGAGCAACCAGGTTGCTTCCAGCAGGCTTATTTTGTTCGAATGTCTTCCCTGTGTTTCGATAGAGTTCTGATCAATGCGCTTTTATTTCTAGAGCATCAGTCCTGGAGGAGTTGAGAGCGAAATGACAACGCAGAGACCGAACATTTCAGCGGAACATCTTGAATTTTTGAAAAAGATTCCAATTATGAAACCAGAAGATATATCAGATGGAGTTTTATATGTATTGTCTACACCTGAACATGTACAGGTAATTGCTTTCTCTGAGTTTTAGTCGTTTGGCTGTGTCAACTTTTTATAGTTTCATCTTCTTTTGTGCTTTTGTTCTTCTGATTTCTTTTCCTAAAGACTAAAAATAACTATTTTTTTGTTTTCATCTATAGGTACATGAATTGATGATACGAGCAACAGGAGACCCAATGTAGATTACACCCACTATATTGTGTGTGAATACCCACCCACCCACACCACTCCAGTAAATAAGTATTCTTGTTATTTCTTGCTGTTAATTATTAAAAATTCGTTTGATTGTTTTTCAAAAAGTTCATTCTCATTTCTTTCTATACTACTTAGTGCCCGCGAGGGTAGAGGACCTGATTGAAAAATTGAACACATTGATTCAAGTGTGTACTTAGCGTGTTCGATATCAACCAAACTTCGACCATCTCAAGATAGCATTGTCAAAATTTGCGTATGATCTTCAGAAGTCGAACAAAGCTGTCATCTTTGGAAATATGTCTGGCTGGAGATCTAGATCACAAAGTCAGCGCTCATTGCTGACTTGATTAGTTGAATATTACCTATATCCCATACACTTTCTATTTTCAGTGGAATAACTTTTTGGAGCAAAAATAAAGTGACAAGCTGAGAAACTACAGCTACGGCTGATGGCACTTGCAAAGTTTTGGAGCTAAACTATCAGCAGCCATCGGCCGTATTCTCCCAGAGCCCCGGCTTGTCACTTTATTTTTGCTCCAAAAAGTAATTCTACTGAAAATAGAAAGTGCATGGGATATATTGGTTATTATGTTTTGGGCTCGGTTTTGGGGGTCATTAGATGAATACATCCTCAGTCAGAAATATATGGATAAACTCACAATTGCCCATTTGCTTATTTCGCCTGTAAGAGGAAGTGACATCCCAGATGACAGATTGAAACAACCCCATGTAGTTCTGTGACGACGACATTTGTCAAAAGTCAAAACCTGTTTTAATACCGTCCCATAGTAGGCAATAGACCCATTCAGTTTTACCTGGTCTGCGCGCGCATCTGCACGACTCGGTGCCATGATAACGGTGCAGGTGAAATGGTGAAAAATGACATCCTTGGAAAAATCAAAGTCAAAGTGTCAAACAGTTAAAGTGATAAGTGTATCGTACATACGCGTGATCCCTGGTACATACCATGTATGCTCCCTGCAAACATCACCTTTAAAGAAGAGTGGTTAAAAGCAACAAGATGTGGTTGGAAGTCCCCGATCGCGGAAAACACGGACAGTAGCTAGTAGCTCCCAGACCCCCAGTTCCTTTGAGTGTTCCTGCCCGCGATAGTGTGACAAATTTTTACAGGTCGGCCTGTCTTCGGCTACTGTCACCTTCTGGGAGCATTCATAGGTCATAGTCGTAGTTCTCTAGGCCCTCGAAGAGTTGCTGTCGGTGACAAAGAATGCAAAGCTTCTTCCATGAGGTTGACCCGAAATACATGTTCTGTAATAGGTGGGAATGCTGCTGACCTGTATGTTTTGCGGTTACACGGTCTCTTCCTCTCCTTCCTTTAGAGGGGTAGCCCTGGCACACATCTTGTTCCATGTTGAATGGAGGTCACCTTATCATTCAGCAGTGAATTCTCACTAGCGTAAACGTCAAAATGACGGCACTTGAAGTCTTAATCCACATGCTCCGTCAAAATTGAAACATAAAGGGAATATCAGGACCGCAAACCTCATGCTGAATTTCCCTAGATGGTCGTTCAGATGCGCGCGCAACTCACTTTGTGTCTCTTTTCTCACACAGATTTCTGTATAAGTCTGTCTCTCTCGTTTTCACCGAATAGGTCTATAAGCTGCTTCAGTCAGTAAGTAGGTAGCTATTTTTCAATCTATTTTTCAATTGAAAAATAAGTAAATAAGAATGTGTTCAAGTGCTGTTTTGGTTTATTTTTGAAGTCTAGCGATAATTTTATCTCCAGAAAGGAGGAGCATTGAATTGGTAGAGATAGTACCTACAATAATAACAAAAATTGCGATAACAAACTACAACTTTTCACTCTCATAATAAATACAATTTGTATATACTCGTGATCACGTAATATATACTTATTTTAATAATAATAGTAATAGTAATTATTATTAAGAAATTAAGTTGTAACTGACGGACCAATAATTATTGTCAATGTACAGATCTGTGATTTTTTTTATTTCACTCAGGGGTGCCAAAACCGATAGGTCGTTCAAGAAACATATCCAAACGATCGAATTGTTTTCTCATGCCCTGGACCCATTTTGAAAAAAGAAAATAAAGCCTATTATTTGTGTCAGTGACCACAACCCACAACAACACACCTTGTAAGATAGTAGAAAATCGATGATTTTAGGATAGATCAGAAGTCTACAGAAAAAGCTGTAGAACTTTTTATTCCTCAAAATATATATTTCAAGGAAAAATCGCCGGCCATTTACCACTTGACTGCAAATCTCACATATTATGCAGTTTTGGAATATACGCAAAACTGAACCGTACTGCACCACATTTTAGGGACTGGACTTTTTAAGTACCTTCTCACGGTCAAATTTTTGAACTGGCATCGTAACGAAAAATCCAAACCTCTGTCGACCCCTTCATGCTAGGCAACTAAACATACAGCAGGTTAGGCATTTCCACATGACGTCACGAGGTCGTCAGTGTTGCCAACCTAGTTGAATTTATAACCTCAAAAAGTGTTTTGGGAACAACCCATGTTGTTATGATTTGAAAAAAGTACTTTTTTGAGATTTTGGATATCTAAGGAAGCAAGTTTGTGCGTGATAATTGTTCACGAAACTCTGGCGCTCCAATCAATACCGATGGTTGGAGATGTGCTGCCCCAAATAGCTTAATAAACAAGGAAGTTGGTGAAGTGCTTATTTATATCTTTTTCGTCGAAAAAAACGGAGCCCACTCAGCAGTCCACAGCGAAATCAGTCCACAGATCAAACGTCAAACGTCCCACCGGAAAAAAGTCCACGACTCATTTATCCCCAAGTTCTCCCACCGCGAGGACATCCGCTGCTAAAACGATCTACCGGAAAAAAAGTCCACCACGCATATATCCCCGAATTTTGACTCCGCACAGACATCCACTGCTCAAACGGTCCACCGGAAAAAAGGTCCACCACGCATTTATACCCGAGTCTTCATACCGATAAATCATCCCACGGCTCAAATGTCCCCCCGGAAAAAAGTCCACCGCTCATTCAGCCACTGACATATATGCCGTCTACACCCATAGCCATTTCAAAACTAATAAGATAAGATAAGAGTAATTTGCTTCGAAAATATACATTTCATAGCAATGTGAAAATAAACGATATAAACAAAAGCGACAATGTAATAACAACAACAACGCATGATGAACATGACAATAAAAATTAGTGTTAGGTGCAAGGCAATGTATTGGTTCCTGTCATAGAGGTTCCCCCTGCAGGATTGGAGAGCGCGTTCACACACTCACCACTCACTCAGGATGAATGAACACAGCCTCAGAGAGTTTGAAAGAAAACCAAATAATCTTCAAATGGTGCCTGTCTCCGTGCATGTGAGCACGTCATGGAGGTCCTGATTCGCGAAAAGTTCCTTCCGTTTGAATTCACGATACATGGGACACTCAAAAAGTATGTGAGCCAGGGTTTCGCTCTTCCTCAGGTTACATATGCCACACAATACCCCTGTATCGATCGAGTACGATACACCCTTTATGTACAGTTTCATGACCGCGCTGTAAGTTGTTCTAAGCTGAAAGTAGAATCTCTTGAGGTGAAGATCCAGTGCGTAAAAGACGAATTGTTTGTTCATGTGATTGAGGAACTTATATTGGTCGTTGTTTACGGACAACAAAACACAGTTCCAGTCGGAGAACCTAAGTTGTATCTCGATTTTTTCCAGAACACCACTGATGTTTCCCTCGAACGCGGATATATTGTTCGGATCTACTCTGATATTCCACTTTGACAGGGTATCAAGAAGTTGGGAGAGCCAGTTGTACTTCTTGTAGACATTGTCATTGTGAAGTTGTAGGTATCGCTTGTAAGCTCTAGATGGCAGTCTGACATCTGACATTTTACTCACTCTGATTAAGTACTGCAAAGCCTGTTTTACCACAAAATAGATTACATTGGTTATTTCCATTTCGATCCGAACAATATAACCGGCCAGGCCGTGTTAGGTTCCAGATAGAACAGTTTTTTGAAGAAATTCATTTGTATCTTCTCGAGATCCGCTTCATGTCTTAGTCCCCACGTTGAAGAGCAATCAAAACTTATAGATGGTCTGTTGAATGTAGGTTTGATTGCATAATCATATTAGCATGAAAAATAGCCACCAGAAATACAGCCCAAACTCCATCTAGTTTTGCAATGTTCATGGGCGAAGTCACCTGACAGTAGATAAATGCGTCGTGGACTTTTTTCCGGTATGCCGTTTGAGCAGTGGACTCATTTCGCCGTGGACTGCTGAATATGGACTCGAAAAAAAAACCGTGGCTTTTTCAGAAAACTGGGTTCCTGGAAGGAAAGAGCATCTCAGGACGTATCTCTAAGTGCCATGAAATGCGACTCAAAGACATCTGGAAAGGAGAAAATATGTCAGCTCTTAATCCTGCCGATAAGGTAAAAAGCTGACTAATTGTTGGAATACAGAATAAATGTAGAATGATTTTACAAGTTATCCATTACTAAGTGCCCTTCCGATTTCAGAAATTATGGCTGTGGCAAAAACTGTGATCTATGGCGATCTCGAAATGGGAAAATCCAGCGACTACAATTTTACCTCAAATCCTGCTTATTTGAAGAAATTTCAGGGCAAATGTGCCTTGACGCGATGAAGCCATCAACTGAAAATTCAAGATTGTTAAGTCAGATGCATGATTTTGTCATCAGAAGATGTCACTGCGGGCGCGGTCGACTTCATCGGAAGTTTCTGACCAAGGTCTCAAATAATTTTCCTACACAATAACGTACTTCAACTTACGTCAAGCCGTACGTTAAATGGGGACTGTGGGTAAAATTTTGCGTCAATTTTGAAATTTATATAGCTGCGGGATGGCTTTAGTTGTTACGTTTCATAGGTTTATTCAAATCTAATGCTCGTGATAATCCACTAGCTATATATACCGGGTGATCATTTGAAAACTATCCACCTGCAATAACTCCAGATTCCTAGTGAATATCTTTCCGAGCAAAAACAGGTCGATTTTTATATTGGGGGGGGACATCTAAAACTTACATTGGCAAATTTCTATATTCACCCCCCTCGCCCCCACTCACCCCAACTTTGAAATTTCAAATGACACTACCTACCTTGTGATACATCAAATTGGAGAGAATTAAATTCTCTTTCTAAAAAAAATATTTCCAAAATTTTTAACCCCACCCCCTTTTCCTAAAAATTCTCTGACTGTCCCATTTTATATTCTAGACCCCTAATTTTTTTCTTGATTTAGTCGGCGTCATCCTAGATAGCATCGAAGAAGAAAATTTTCGGTGGAAAAAGTGCTACCCAAATTCACCCCTTTGCTCTCCCCCACCTCAACTCCCAAATTTCACAAAATACCACCTACATTGTGATACATCAAATTGAAGGAAATTGAATTCTCTTCCCGAAAAGTATTTTTTTGAAATTTTCCACCCCTCCCCCAATAAATTGGCCATTTGGAGTATTCTAGGGGGGAAATAGGGGGCTTTAAAAATTGTCAAAATTTTTTTTTCAGGTAGAGCATTTAATCTCCTTCAATTTGATGTATTACAAAGTGGGTATTGACATTTTAGATTTTCAAGGTCAGGTGGGGGGAGCGAAGGGGTGAATTTGGGTGGCACTTTTTTTATAGAGAATTTTCTCTTTCGATGCTGTGCAAGATGACGTTGACTGTGTTGAAGGGAAATGGAGGTCAAGAATGTTAACTTGGACACTAAGAGAATTTTAGGAAGAACGGGGGGTGGGGTTTAAAAATTTCAAAATATTTTTTTTAGAAAGAGAATTTAATTTTTTTCAATTTGATGTATCGCAAGATAGGTAGTGTTATTTGAAATTTCAAAGTTGGGGTGAGTGGGGGCGAGGGGGCTCAAGATATAAATTCTCCAATGTATGTTTTAGATGTCCTCCTCGATATAAAAATCGACCTGTTTTTGCTCAAAGACATTTGCACTAGGAATCGGGAGATATTGCAGGTGGATAGTTTTCAAATGATCACACGGTATGTACAATGAATTGATATTGTTACGTATTTCGCGTACGGGTTCGAATATAATTGAGACGATCGTTTTAAAACACACACTGTTTATCACTGCGTACTACAATAAATACACGCCAACAATTATTTACTTGGAAATATCGCTGTGATTACCACTCGCTTTTAATCCGCTCGCTACCACTTCGCATTCCAATGATTAACTTCCCGTGAGCTGACGGTTGATGCCTTATATAGGCCTCCGAATAGTGTTCCCGAATTTTCCATCATCTTCCAGCAAACTCGACAGTGACCCGGAATACGATTTTCTAGGCTTCTCCCGAATAATCCCATACATTTCGCGTATAATTCTGCCGTGCTGTAGAACCGGCACCGCCGTCAAATGGACGGATATGTCTTCATCAGGCGTTGGAGTCTCCATGTATTTCAATGCCATGAAGTTGAGAAATGTCCAGAGCTCCGCGCATTTGTACACTGCGGCCGTGGAAGAGCCTAGAAATATCGCGTGTGTCCGGATTGCACGGGCATCGCCGCTCGTAACAATATAATAATAAATAATTATCAATAATAAATAATTCCTTCTCAAACAACAGGTGACTGGTTCTTGCGTCATTTGCCTATGATCAGTGGTCACCGTCCGTCCCCGCGTATGAGAAAGAAGCTTTACTCTTTTCCAGAAAAAAATGCCAAGCCTCGGAAAGATGAGGACTTTTGATATCTTCCGTATAAAATTCTGAACAGGATTCTAAGTTACCAGTCCGTTCCCTGCTCAATTTATTTCTGGTAAAAAAACCTGTGTTTTTACCTTTGGAACAAACTTTTGGCATAGGATAAAGGAACCTAAGTATGGATTAGTAACCTTGGAAGGAATTATGAATTCCTCAAGCCGCAAGTCCCGAAATACACCGTTCGATACGAGAGGGTAATTTCGGTCCAGAGGCTTTGTTTGCTAGGCATGACGCGCATCCAAATGCTGCCATGCTGCAAAAGAGGCTGAGGCTCAAGGCCTAAAATGGCACAACACTCGAGTGCCGAACAACATTTTTTCGTAATCCTCTCATTGGTTTCGAAAAAATTTGAATTTCTTGTAATTTTAGACACTACTTACTTTCGACAAAAAAATGTCAATCGTGATACAAAAACTGCAAAATTTGTGAACTCTGGACTGGACTCTGAATGAGTTATTTTTGATCGGAAACAATTGATCGCAAAGAGTTCACGTTAAGGCTGATGACAAATCAAGAATTATTTGTTAGCAAAATGTATATCGAACCTAGAATGGCGTGATAACTTTTTTTTCAAATATACTACCTACAAGTAGATAGGTACTTATGTTTATTTTTGGTTCCAAAATCAAAATGTTCTTAGAAGTAAGGCATTTGAAAAGTCATTCATAGGTAGGTAAAAAAACATTATTGGTTTATTGCTCATGTGCCTGTGTATATCAGGTAGGTACAGGAGATTTAAAAAGTGGATAGATTAGCACACAGAACATAATACTTTTAGATATGACAATAATTGAGGATGACATTGAATTATTTGGTTCTCTAGCAGCGCTCATATAAACTCAGGTAAACGATCAACAATTCCAGTAACAAAGTAGCTTCTAGTCGAGAAAGGAGTAAAAAAATATTGTAATCAAATAGAGAAAATGGTGCTTTCATTCGACAGATGGGTTGGTAAAGTTGCCGTAGTATCCGGTGCCAGTGCCGGTATTGGTTATAGAATCGTGCAAGATCTCGTCGACAAAGGGTTAAAGGTACGTCTACATTATTTTTTGTTTATCAAATCCATTTTTTTCTTTCTGTCAACAAAATCCAAAAATTGATTCAGATTATTTCGTAACTTTCGTTGAATTTTCCTGATACTTGTGATTATTTTTTCTTGCCAAATCAAAAAAATACTAGCTTTCGAAATGTTTGTGTAGGTGGTCGGAGTAGCAAGGCGTTCCGAAAAAGTGGAAGAACTGGCCAAAAAACTCTCAGGGAAAAAGGGAAAACTGTACGCTTTCAAGGCCGACTTCACCAAGGAAGAGGACATTTTGAAAACTTTCCAATGGGTTTCGAAAAACGTCGGACCCGTTTCGATCATGATCAACAATGCCGGAGTCGCGCCGCAATCGAATTTGTGCGACGCCAAAACTGAGGACTTGACCCAAGTTTTGAACCTCAACGTTCTGGGTTTGAGCATCGCGACCAGGGAAGCGGTCAAGATCATGAGGGACAACAACATCAACGGCCACATCATCCACATCAATAGCGTGGTGGGACATTACGTCCTCAACTTTCCCGGCATAGGAATTTATACCGCCTCGAAACATGCCGTTACGGCCTTGACGGAGACCCTCAGACAGGAACTGGCCAGGATTGGTACCAAAATCAAGGTTACTGTGAGTATTATTATTTTCATCTGTTGAACAACCAGGTTGCTTCCAGCAGGCTTATTTTGTTCAAATGTCTTCCCCGTGTTTCGGCAGAATCCTGATCGATGCGCTCTTATTTCAGAGTATCAGTCCTGGAGGAGTTGAGAGCGAAATGACGACGCAGAGACCGAACATTTCAGCGGAACATCTTGAATTGTTCAAGAAGATTCCAATTATGAAACCTGAAGATATATCAGATGGAGTTTTATATGTTTTGTCTACACCTGAACATGTTCAGGTAATTATTTTTTCTGATTTTTGATCGTTAGGGTGTGACAACTCTTCACAATTTCATCTTTTTGTGTCTTTGTTTTCCTGATTCCTTTCCCTGAAAACTAACTTTATCTCATTTATAGGTACATGAATTGATGATACGAGCAGCAGGAGACCCAATGTAGAATTCATCCACTATAGTAGGTAGATAGCTACCACTTCAGTAAATAAGTATTTTTGTTAATTCTTGCTGATATTTATTAAAAATTTGTTTCATTGTTTTTTTAAAAGTTCATTTCATTTTCCCGGCCCGTCCCCTCACTCGGAAGGGAAAATCATGTAATGATGTAGGGAAAACTTTCTGACACGCAAGCTGCTGAACGATTGATCCGATAGACTTGAAATTTGGCTCACTGTCGGATGAATCCGAGGATGAATCGATTAGTTTTTGGCTGTCATCTGTCAAACGGAAGTGTCACTATCAAAAAATTACAGGAGCTATATCTCACGAAACTCGACTTGCAATATATCATTTGAAAGCTCTCAGCTTTGAAATATTCATTCAGAACAGTTGAAATGATTCATCAACTGTCACTTGTTGATAATTAAAAAAAATATCAAAATCCAAAGCTTTGACATTCAATTATTCAAAATCTATCCAATGGATTGGAACCCAATTTGGCAGGAGCAACATAACTAAAAAATATAATTAGGGCTGCAGTTGTGATTTTCCATCATTTCCCATCAGGCGTTACGAGTTTTCGGATTTTCTTCTGATCGTTATCACCCGAGAGGAGGGCCGCTCACTCGAGTTTTGACCGAGACTACCCGCGTTTGGTGTAGGACTCAACTTAGACGCTCTTTCTGCTTGAGAATCAATTTTTTTCAACAAAATTCTAATTGATATCAAAAGAAGATTACACTGGGCGTCGTGTGGGCTTATTTTCAAATGCGACGCGGTTCGGGTTCTCCGGCGTCGGCGGTGATTTTTTCAAAATGGAACTTGCACATTCCGTAATTTAAAAAAAAACGCAGATCAAACTTTGACATGCGGTGAGCCCACCTGGTGAGCTCCACGAAAATTCATTTCAGGTGCAGACTGTACCACTGCAAGTCATAGTTGGAGAAGGATTATATAAATTGTGGAGAAAATTTTTGAAATTGAACAAAGATTTTCGAGTTTTCCACCCTGAAAAAACTTCAAATTTTTAATTTTTTATCCTGTGGACAGATTCTCACCAATCTTTTCAAGACAAGAACTAACTGGTTCTTAAATATTTTCTATGAATTTCTTTTCTCAATTTTTCGAGTTTTTCAGATGAAAATTGAAAACCTTCTCATCGAGACGTACTCACATGATGGAGCTCAAAATGAAGCCTCAATTGAGAAAAGTTTTTCCCGGAAGACTCAGAATTTATTGATTTTTTTTAAATTAAGTACTGCATATTTGTCCCAATCTTTCTCTTAAACTTCAGCTTCCCACCCGGAAGGACGTCTCGAACAAAAATTTCCATAAGTTTCTGGATACTAGTCGGAAATGTTTTGTGTCGCCCACAAGAGATTTTTGTTGTGGTATGCAGACCCGAGTGCAGACCAAACCTCTTCAAACGGCAAGATGTCCAGTCCAGTGAGGAAGAAAATACAAGGCGTTGAGAGAGGCCTTCATTTATAAACTTTTTTTTCAAAAGGTTTTCGCAAAGAAAATCACTTATTTGATCAGTTCTTTATTGAAAAAGATATGATAGAAAGTCACTTCCTTAAAGGTAGAGGGTGAGACGTGAGCGTAGAAAATAAAACATCTCCAAATTGAGGAAATGACCAATAATTAACGTATGGTCCGAAAGTTTTGGGAAATTGTTCAAAGCTAATAACTTTTTCTCGATAGTCTTTATTTTTCAACTTGATATTGCAAATGGGGTATAGTTACCCATTGGGGTACTTGCCAATGAAACAGATTTGACTGAGAATACTCTCAATCATCAACAAGAGTAATAAAGACTATTTCCTGAAAATTTCCGGAAAATATATCCATTGGTTAAAAAGATTTTTTTTAATTTTTCATTTTTCAAAGGGTTGGTAACAATAGGGAAACGTCAGTAGGATTTTCATGTCTGTATTTTTCAAATATTGTAATGTCACTCTAACAGTTTTTTGAGTTTCCAATCCAACAGTGCTGTTTGTTTAGTTTTTCGTATATTTGTGACGTCACAAATATATTTTTAAAACACGCATCACGGCCGCAATTTTGGGAATTTAAGAAGAAGAAAAAATACGGGTACATTATTTTTAACCACACTATCGATTAAGCCAATATAAAAAAATTGGGCAAGTACCCCATTAACATCATTATACAACAATAACAAATTCATATTCAGCATATTGATAATGGACCATTATCTTCGATGGGTCTCAATTTTATTCTGCCATGTTTCATGATTTTCTGTATCAATTTTTCAAATGTGAAATTCTCTAATGTTATTGAAAAATGCGACGGCGTAATTGGTCTTCATTTGCAGCTTCCCATCCCTTGTCGTATACTATTCTGCTCAATACTTACCAAAAATCTTCTACTGGTCGAGCTTGCGCCTTGCGGTACATTGGGAGGCAGGAGCTCAGAGAAATTAATCCTGCTGTTGTCCAGAGAATGATCGAACATGGCAGAAGAAAACCGAGAGCCATCAAAGATAATGGCCCATCTTCAATATGTTGAATATGAATTTGGTATTGTTAAAGGTGATGCTAGTTTTTGCAATATTGAGCTACAAAATTGAATTTATTTTAAAAAAATTATTAGCTCTTCAAAAAATTCCCAAAACTTTTGGACGTTATAATTAAAAAAAGAGTTTTCCTCGTACAGTTTAAACGCTTCTACATATTAACATACTACACACTACATGTTACTTTGAACTGCCATTTGCCCCCGTTTTAGGGCCCGCGCGAGACGAGTTTGTGTCGGCATCGCCTAACCGTCAAGACAAATCCCGAATGTAATCAAATTTGAAGGACGGTCGTGCGGTTTTGATGCCTTAACAACGGTCTCTACGGCCCCCGAGTTGCATTTCCACGAATGACACAGTCAACTTACAGAAAAATTCAGTGTGATGTGAGCTTGACAGGCAACGTCGTTCTGGACAAACTAGTTCACACCAGGTAAAAAGGCGACAAGCTCAAAACGCTGAACTAGAAAATTTGTCCAGGCCGCTTGAATCACAGTTCAGCTGGATATGAATTTGATTTTTTTTTATCCCCCGCGATTGAACCCGTGACCTCTGGAGTGGTAGTCGACCGCGCTGACCACCACACTACAAGCTCCTCATGAATTTGAAACAATTTGGTGAAATACCTCGAATAACACAATAATTTTGATCAACATTTGGGATTTCAAGCCTCTCAAATTCGGAAACATTTCGTCTGCGACGCGTTTTGAGGGAAGCTTCATACTTTCTGGGGCTCCGCAACGACTTTTTCGACGAAATACCCAGCAACTGAAGAGCGGCACTTTATCCATAGCAAAAAAAACAGCCAACAGGCCACAAACGGTCCTGTAATGACATGTACACGATACGTGATTCAACTAAAAAAAAATAATACCTAGGCTGGGTAAATCAGTGGGCGCCATCGACAATAATAATCATTCAACTTCGAGGGCTTGGCTTGGCAGGATGGCAGGAAGCCGTCAAAGGGGATCTGTGAGACAACTTGAAAAAATTATACCTAGGTACATATTTATAAAAAATAATTTTTGCCAGAAAATCTTGGTTTGGTTTACCAAGCAGAAAACGGAGGTGGATTGGTTACTATTGAAGAAAAAGCAGAAACAATGGTGAATCCAAGCCAGAAACCAACTCTGCAATCTGCAACAAAAATCAGACCCTATAACAGCCAATTATTATTACCATCAACGCTCTATAGTTCAACCAAAACCTCAACAAACCTCAGGTGAAACAAAAAAAAATCAAACGTCACAACGTTATGAAAAAACAAATTGAAACGTCATGTCACTAACACAGTGACTGAGGCATCCAATCCTGAGACATAATCGAAATCCCGGGATTTCGGGATCAAAAATTTCAAATCCCGGTATCCCGGGATTTCTCAAATGATGCAGCTTTTCACCTCCGTTGAGTAAGAAACAGAGTCAATGCAGGAAACACAGATCATTCAAGTAAGTACATCATCATTTGACACCAATATTGGTATTTTATTGTATTTATTTGGCAATAATGAAACATCGCAGTTGCATTGCAATAATTCGTGCTTTATTCGAGAAAGCAAAAATTATTGCCGAGGAAAAAATAGATTGTTTTTTCTTCAATTTATTATATTGAGTCTTGTTCTATTCAATGAGTTTGGACATGTTCATTAGTTTTCAAGGGCTGGTATTTTCACTTCCATATCAAATTATGATGTACTTACTTTAATAATCTGTGTTTCTTGTATTGACTCTATTTTTTATTCAATTGAGGTAAAAGGAGCATCATTTCAAAAATCACGAAAATCCCGGGATCTCGGTGGAAAAATCCCGGGATTTTCGGGATTGGGAGCCTAACGGTATCCCGAGACTCGGGATCCCCGGATTGGATGCCCTAACAGTGACATGAAAAAATTAGGTACTAGGAAAATCTGTAAATTAAGGCAATTCTACCTACTAGTTGGAGATAACCAGTGATGAAAAAACTGGCAGTAGGTTTTTTTTTTTCGAAAAATGAAACCAATTCATTCAGGTGTGGCACCTGTGACTTTGACACAACGTGATATTAGATACTTACGTAGAATTCAGTCTTGAAATCGAGATGTTTCTAGAAAGAGAAAATTTGAAAAGTCATCCATAAAATATCCATTTTTGTTTATTTTGATCATATGCTATAAATGTTTGAGGTGTAGTGTACCTATGTACCAGCAGATACCGTAGGTATATTGCAGATAAACGCGGCAGATAGATAAATTCATTTAATGGAAGAGGATGACATAAACAAAATTTGCCTTCGTTTTTTTAGGTAATTCAAGGCTAAATCAATACACAATGATGTGAACGAGTCCGGAGGCACCTATATAAACTGGCATGAGCGCTATAAACATTATGCATTCGCAGCTTGGCTTCGACAAAGCTAATAACGTGTAAAAAATATAATTTAATCCCAAAATAATAACCTGTTCAGGAAATAAAATGGTTCTTTCATTTGATAGATGGGTCGGCAAAGTTGCCGTAGTGTCCGGTGCTAGTGCTGGTATTGGGGCTAAGATTGTAGAAGATCTTGTGAACAAAGGCATGAAGGTATATTATTATTTTTCCCTTTTAAATTTTAATTAATTAAACCAAACAGCAACTCTCACACTTTCATATGAATTTATATTTATTTAGAAATATATATTCATTTAAAAAGCTGTACTGCAAAAATTTCTTGTACAATTTCTTGAACAATCTGCCAAAATAGTGTCAAAAAACAATGAACTTGACTGTTTAACTGACAGATTGGCTGCCTGCGGTGCGGAAGTCCCGGGTTCGATTCCCGGTGAAAAGTCTGGATGTTGTGTTGTCCGAAGTCGCACTTTTCTTTGTAATAAATTGCGTAATGAATAAACGCGCAAACTCCTATGGCAAAAAAGCCGATAAGGAGGAAAACATCAGAATAAAAAAAACTGACAGATTATTCAAGAAATTGTGTAGTTACAGTCATATAAGGACGACATTTCCTACTGTTTTTTTTTAAACGTGAATTTTTATGAAAACCAGTGGATTAGAAGAAATAAAAAAAAGAAGCGTAAACTAAAATCAAGTAGGTACAAAAACGTCCTATAAGTATTTCAAAATTAAAAAAACTCGATTTTTTTTCAAAATTTTCATGTTTTTCGAAAAAAAGACCCTCATTCTCTTGTCAGCCCAGATTTGAGTAACTCATTTTTATGTTACATTTTTAGCTGCACAGATTTGGCAGAAACTCACGCCACAAGAATCTATCTGTTTCTCTTTCGCTCTGCAGTTAATCCAGAGTCTGTTTCAGCCATTTTTTATTCTAGGAAATGCCGTCCTTGAATCATTTTTTTGACAAAATGCTTTTGCACAATACAATATTATATATTGCATACCCTTGAACCCTTGTAGAATCAGTAATGACACTGAAATTTTCATTAATCATCTTAGGTGGTTGGCGTGGCAAGACGTTCCGAAAAAGTCGAAGAGCTCGCCAAAAAACTCTCCGGGAAAAAGGGAAAACTGTACGCTTACAAGGCCGATTTCAGCAAGGAAGCGGACATTCTGAGAACTTTCGAATGGGTATCGAAAAACGTCGGACCCGTTTCGATTTTGATCAACAACGCCGGAGTGTTGCCGGAATCCAACTTGTACGACGCCACCACCGAGAACATGACCAAAGTTTTGGACCTCAACGTTCTGGGTTTGAGCATCGCGACCAGGGAGGCGATCAAGATCATGCGGGAGAACAACATCAACGGCCACATCATCCACATCAACAGCATAGGAGGACACTACTGCGTCAATTTCCCCGGTTTGGGAATTTACATCGCCTCGAAGCACGCCGTTACGGCCCTGACCGAGACCCTCAGGCAGGAACTGGCCAGGATCGGAACCAAAATCAAGGTTTCTGTGAGTATTTTTTTCGTATTATTCTTCTGGATGGGCTTTTGGGTATCAGTTGCAGAAGTGGGTATCAGGGGCAGGAGATCTTTTCTTAGATAATGGAACATGGTACTGGTTGTTATGAACATCTTGCAAAGATTTTCCTTGTATGATACAGAGTATAGAAGTTTTCTTCGACGTAGGTACCTACCCTCAGTTTCAATCCTTACTCTAGAAAAGAGATGTCCATCAAGATTTGACTAGGAAAATGCGCCGTAGGTTCGGTCGATTCTTTCTTTCTTTCTTTCTTTCTTTCGCATTCACAACGATCATTCGTCTCACTCTTCAGCTCAGCGGAGGTTACTGTTGTAGGTTGTGTTGCCTATTATTATGCTCCAAGCTTCATCAAAATCGAAAGTAAAATGAGTCAGATTCATCATGAGGTGATCATCATCTGATGATTCAACATCAGATTACGTTGTTATCGAGTGTTAGAACGGTCAGTTAGAGCACCAAACTTGCAATAGTGACTTTGTGAATATTTGGAATAGCGTATTTGACTGATCTAAATAAATTGAAATTTTTGATAATATTCCTTGTGATAAAGCGTCTATGTAGCGCGAGATAAATAGGTAGCAAGCGCACTCGTCCCGCGGTAAATAAAAGGTCCCAACGGTGACCAAGAGAGGGCGCCGTGCGGCCAAGCCACCGCACCGCGTCCAACGACCCAACGTAAGTAAAGTTGTGGCGGACGGCATCATTATCATTCAATTCTTCTGGATCGCATGTACGCATGTCTATGTAAAGACGTTGTACAGAGAATGCATCAGTCATAAAAAGACACGCAGATTGTGCCAGTCGCAATCGGCAAGGCGAACATCTAGGGAGGGTACATGAACGGTGCTTGATGAATTAACTGGCCGCGGCTAGGGATGAGCGATATCGTGATTTTTCGATCACTGTGATATCAATCACAGCGATCGTTTAGTATCAGTGATTTTAAACTGTTACTGTGATTGACAGAGGGGGGCTTTTGAAGGCGCCAATTTTTTTTTCCAAATAGGATTTTAAATTTTCGGTGCCGAAAAACCATGTCTGCTCAATATGTTACAGAAAGTGGACGTACCTACTGAAACTGACATGCCATATAGCATACATCAGGTAAATTTTAAATCAAATTTGGAAAAAAATATAGAGGTAGCTACGTTCAGTATCGAGATCGGAGATTAATTATTTGCAAAATTTTATATTTAAACATTTTATAAACTATGAAGTATGAACAAAAAAAGAATGTTTAAGAGGTTCACATTTCAATCAAATCAAATCAAATTCTTTATTTCCTTATTGGCTACAAAGTAGTAGGTATAGGATTTGTCAATATAAAAAAGTAAACTACATCACATAACGATTAGTACAAACAACATATAATTAAAACAGTCGGTCATACCATCAGTCACCAACAAAAAGCCACCCATCTTGGTAGGCCAGCGACCCAACACAAGGGCTACAGTTCGTTCGATGCATAAATGCATCTGTCGACTAAGAAGCCCCTCAATCTCTTTTTAAAGAGGTACGGGCTTTCAATATTTCGAATGGCATCGGGAAGCCCATTGTAAAATCTGACGCCAGCGTATGCTGCGGACCTTGAGTATGAATGGAATTGACCGTTTCTGTCAAATTTCGACATGTTCGCCCTGACAAACAAAACAACCTTGAAAATGTAGATGGCCGGGAAAGTTAAAAGTCCATTTTTTTTAAAAGTTTCTCTACAGGATGTTAAGGGACCCAAGTTGAAAATGGTGCGAATCATCCGCTTCTGAGTTATGAACACCCTACTGGCGCCGACGGCACCACCCCAAAATATGACATTGTAGGACAAGATGGAATAAGCCAGAGCGTAGTAGATGCTGATAAGATCTTTCGTGTCCATCACCTTGCGCAGCCGAATTAAGAGACAGATGGTACTGTTTAGTTTTTTACAAACGTATTCAATATGGGGCTGCCAAGATAGCTCTCTGTCGATGTAGATGCCCAGAAACCTTGTACAGCTCTCAATCCTAAACTCGTCGTTTTCGACGGATATGTGAGTCAGTGGGTTTAGCTTCTTCTGACCAAATATGATGCATGCTGTTTTTTCTACATTTAGGCAGAGGTGGTTAAGATTGCACCACTCGATGAATTTACTTATGGCTGTCTGCAGTTTTTCCAGCAGCAACTCCTCGCTTGAAGCGGAAACCGCTATAGTGGTGTCATCAGCAAAAAGTGTTATAGAGTCGGCGCGTACAAAATCGGGCAAATCGTTTATATAAATTAAAAATATTTCAGGTCCCAAATTAGTTCCCTGAGGTACGCCAACGTCTACAGTATAAGTGGACGAAAAGTGGATTTGAATTCACAAACAAGAAATATTGATGAACGTAGGTATATAAACTAATTAATATATTATAAACTGTTGAACAAAGATAAGAATTTAATTTGAATTCACAAACAAGAAATATGGATAAACGTAGGTATAAAACTAAAATAAGTATTATAAACTGTTGAGCAAGGGTAAAAATTTAAAGTTTCACATTTGCATTAAGTCATCGGCACAGTGGAAGGCAAGACAAGTGCGGTGACGACAACGGTCGAGACCAAGTCGACCCGGCGCAGATGAAGGTGACCATCCATTGGCGCGAATTCGCGAAGCTCGAAACGGAACCGAACGGGCAAAATTTGCCAAATTCTGATCAGCAACGCATTATTTCGGATTTTCGGTCAATCACAGCGATCACGGTGATCACGGCGATCACCGGGTTAGAGGAAAATTAGTAACATCCGTTATTCGTGATTGAGTGATATCAGTGATTGAATCACAGTTCGTGAAATATCGCCCATCCCTAGCCGCGGCCGACCAATTCGTACACCAGTGCCAATCTAGTTTGTTTGAACCAAGCCGACGACGGCCAGCTGACGCGGTGATGCCGGAATCGCACTTCTCGCTTCTCGCCACTTGGCATTGAGATGCAATAGTGTCCTGCGGGAGCGGCGTCGGAGCTGTGGATGACAACCTGACCGTTGTCCTGAGCCCCTGATACTGCGACATCAACCGAAAGGGGGCGACTGTGTGGATGCCCCTCCGTGTTAATACCGCGTCCTGCGGGCCGTCTTCGTGGTGCTCTCTCTCTGGTGTCCTGTCTACGGATAACACGGTTGTCTGGGACGTGGGTACCGGACGAGTGACCTGAAGGGGGCTGCTGTGTAATACCGCGTCCTGCGGGCCGTCTTCGTGGTGCTCTCTCTCTGGTGTCCTGTCTACGGATAACACGGTTGTCTGGGACGTGGGTACCGGACGAGTGACCTGAAGGGGGCTGCTGTGTGGATTGCTCTTGTAGGCTTACTCCACCTTACACTGTTGCGGGGTGGAGCGGATACGAAGAGTACCCTAGACTGTTGCGGGGTCGGAACCCATCGGTGCTTCACACCAAACGAGTAGCGCATTGCACTGAAGTTGGATAATTGACGGTAGTCGTGTTGTTGTGGTAGATTCCCACAGGGTGGATAGGTGCGGTCACATTTCTCTCTAAGTAATGTTGTAAACTGTAAATATAGTCGTTGTCTTTTTTTTATACTTGTTTAAGATATTGTTGTGTGTTCAATAGACCATATTAATTATTCTCACTTTCCCCTTCCACCAGTCATTTGTAAGTTAGGTATATGCCGATCACGTTTTAAATTCAGCAGAAATTAAAACGCGGTTGGCCATGTTCCCTAGGGTGTAACGGACGCTGACGGACCAAGTTTCGTGAAAACGGGCTTTTTGTGGCGAAGTCCAGTGAGGTTAGGAAATTTTGACATGAAATGCCAATTCTGGCGTCTCCTTGCATCATATTCCGCTACAGTGTTGCCTTGCTGTTATGACTGTTATCTTGTCAGAATGGCAGGTAAGTGACAGAGTGCCGAGCCGTTCTAGGTTTTAGACACTAGGCCTTCATTTCTGACCATACATTAGAACAGTTTTCTCAACCTAGTATATAATATGATGGTATATTATGATTCACTATTTTATTCAAAAAAAACTGTTCACCAGTCGCCCATTTAAACTGGAGAAAGTCTACCAAAATCAAGACGTCTTGAGCGTTCATATACAATCTTGCAACAGCGGTGTACTCGATTGACAATACGAATTCAAGGTCATCTGGGGAAATATTGATCCAACATTACAAATTTGAGCATCCCCAAATATCGCAAAATTGCCAACTTGGCGTGCAAAAATTACCGTTCTAGTGCTGAATTTGAAAGCTGATCGGCATATATGTGCCTGTGACCATGCGCACTGCAGTAGAAGATCTCGCGCGCCACAGCATGCATAGAAAACGGAACTTTGCTGTCGCTGTCAGAATTTACGATTTCAAGGTGTTTTCTTGATTCTTGGGACGTTTTAACCTTTTTAACCATACTTTTACATGACGGCTGACGCTCGGTTTGCTTTCAAGCGCTGTCAAAATTCTCGTTAGCGGAAGTTGTGCAATAAAATATGGCGGGTAATTTGAAATTGTTTTGGATTCAAAAACCTCATTCTAAATTGCTTCGCATAAACTTCACAGTAAGATTTTCCATTCCATTATGGTGAAAAGTAGATCAGGTATTTCTTTTTACACACTTGCTATGTTATACATTCGTTGAAATTGTCAATTTGCACCTTGAATTGATCATTTTACAAAGTCATTCAACATGCATATTCTTATGGGAGTTTCAATCCAGCACATGTGGTTGTCTCTCTCCCCGATCTGCGACTGCGCTTTGAATAATTAATATGGTCAATATACTAAAGTAAAACCCGAATCTTGTTTAAATTCCTTGCGGTAAAGTAAGGTGGCGCCCGAGCAAACCCCCTAGAGAGAAACGCATCGATTCATGTGGGAAGAGTAAGAACCCGCGAATCTATTCGAGTTAAAAGAGGAAAGAAAGCGTTCATTTTTCCCCCCCCGTTACATCCTGAAACATTTCAGTTACTTATATTTTTTCCTTCAAATCAGCCAAAGTGTGCCAAACAATTGAGGAATCGCATTTTATAGCATTTTTTATGATGGCCTTGAAATCTTATATCAGATTTTGGAAAAAAGAAATTTCAAGCTATGGAATGTTAATGATTTCAAAAATTGATTTCTTTCCCATTGTGTATTTTACAACAAAGGATAAAAAAGTAATGTTGAGAAAAAATTATAATTCGAATAATTCCAAGAGTAGGTATTCATTCTTTGAGATTATTCAATTTCCGAGATTATTCAATTTTCGAGATTGTTTAATCTTCAAGTTATTCGTCAAGTCTTCAATGTTCAGGACCACATTACTTTCAGTTGAAGGCGCGCAACCTAGTATAATAAACTGAGACAGTATTTCACACAAAGTGTATATCCCATACACTTTCTATTTTTAGTAGAATGACTTTTTGGAGCAAAAATTAAGTGACAAGCTGGAGCCCTGGGAGAATACGGCCGATGACCGCTAATAGCTTTGCTCCAAAACTTTGCAGGTGCCATCAGCCGTAGCCGTAGCCCCCTCAGCTTGTCACTTTATTTTCGCTCCAAAAAGTCATTCTACTGGAAATAGAAAGTTGATGGGATATAGAGAGGTAGGTATCTACTGATTTGGCTTGGTGTCACGGTGACAAAAAAAGCCAAACTTCATAAAATCAGTACACTCTGCGTGAAGTATTTGCTATTTTTTTGGAACCGAATTTATATCTGCCTTTTTTGAAATTATTAATGTTGCATATTACTCTGCAGTAAATAGACTTGTAATGGGGTAGGGCGAGAAGTGGTCTTTTTGCGGTTTTTCCACCTGTCAGTCCTAGTGTTTTTGAGGTCGAGTAGCACAAGGAAGTGAGTTTCAAGGGCGTTTTTCATTGTAGGTACGTTGTCTAGCTTCCTGCCATCAGCCTAGCTCAATGGCAAAAATAAGTTGATCACACTTATATGTCAGGTAAATATGGAGTAGAAGAACGATAATAACAGTAAATACCTACTTGTGTTATTGCCATTGATCACTAGGTAAGTAATAAGCAGGCAATGCAACAATGTCAAATGCATTGTGCAAAAGCCTCGGCATCAATAATAATTCGTGGTAATTATTGATAGCTGGGACGTTCAGAACTGTTGTTTATACGTAGGAGTATAGGAATAGTCCCGAGTATGGTCCTCATTTATATGAGTGGCCATCAAACCAATATCCTAAAAAATTTTGTTTCAACCACAAAAAATTGGGACGGACTGGAAATTTTGTTGTTGCTTAGCCTATGTGCAGCAAATTTTTGAGCCCCTTCCTACAATCTTCCCTATATTTTCCGAGATTGAAAAATACGAAACAAAATGTTCTCATCCCACCCCAACCCGCTAAACTAGCTCAGAAGGACTATTCGCCCCGTGCACGACGCCAGCGTCACCTAGCGTAGGCAACTTTGTAGGCGCGAAACGTCACTCACGTTTTAAATTACAGATCGCTGCACTGTCATGAATGACAGATCGCTGGCTGGACTGTCATTATTTTGTGGTTGAGTGCTCCAAACTCCAAACGGGTAGACCGCTTACTGCCAAAAACTTTAGCGTCGAAATGGCGAGAATCGTGCCCTTTTCATGTCCCCTCCCGAACGGACGGAAAAGCTTTTCGAGCCGGCAACAGTGCTCAGTGGCTCAGTGCAATAGGTCGCGGGAACATAATCGTCACCTCGGCACCCGCTATGGCAACGTTGCAGGCACGCCGGCACAACGAAGCCGAGAACGACGCGCCTCTTGCCAGCTTCTTGCCCGCGTTTGCGCCTGAGGGGGTGCCAAAGTACCGCTGTAGATTCGCTTGTTTTTGACATAACTCAGTTAAATCTTGAGTTTAGCACATTAATTTTTATGATAAAGCGACAGTTGTTCAATAAATTATCTATGTATATATTTATTACAACTTTACAACTGAAGAAAATTGTATCAACAAGTACCTACGTACTAGTGAAAATAACATCATACCATATACCCATCTTTAGCACACCATTTTTGTTCCCGCGACCTATACAAGCCGGGCAGAGAGGCAATGCTCTGACCAGCAGTCGGTGCCACTGTTTCAAATTTAGATCAGAATTTATCATAGACCTGAATTTATAGCAAATGTCAAATGTACATTTGGGGTGAGTATTTACTTGAGATTTTTTTTAAATCGAAACACGGCACTTTCGGTGCTGTGTATTTTCGACGCTAGAGTTTTCGACGCTAAACGGTCTACTCCTTCAAACATCAGGAAATTGACAGCCCAATCACGCAGCGCCGAGCCATCAATGTTGCTCTTTTTGTCCACATAAAGCGCTGTGATCGGTTTCGTTATCCCCACTCTGTACTTCGCACGGAGCGAATATTGGTTGTACGTTTACATAAAGGTGTAATTTTCCTATTTTTTTTTTGAACAAAAAAAAAGTACGATCTCGCTTATGATTACCTAATAACGTTCAGGTTATCGGTTTATCAGATACATAACGTGAAAAAAGATACATAATCGAAGTTATAGATTTTACCGTTCATGTATTACGCTTGACATTTGTCAAAAGTATGATGTCAAATCTATAAGAAATTTGAGTTTTCTCTCATTTTGAGGAATGATAACGTGAAATGTTGTACGTTGTACGTTTGGCTACGCCTCATGATGGCAAACACGACTTCGGGCCTGAAAACGCAGTGTTGAGTCGTAAATTACTATTTCTTTCCAAGATCTCGCTTGTGATTATTAACATTTTCTTTCTTCAGAGTATCAGCCCTGGAGGAGTCGAGAGTGAAATGACAACGGAAAATCCCAACAACACAGCCGAACGTTCTGAATTGTTCAAAAAGTTCCCTTTTCTGAAACCAGAAGACATTTCGGATGGAGTTCTTTATGTATTATCAACACCTGAACATGTACAGGTAAATATTCAAGTTTTTTTCGAACCATTTTTCTTTGGTGACAGCCAAATTTGAAGGGTCAACAATAATTATTATCATCAACCATTCAAATTTGAGAATGTTACTGAGTCTATCAACATCTCGATCTACATACAGGGTGTTTCAGGGATGTCAGCAAAAATTTTTACTGTGGGTAGATCTCGTCAAAATATGACGAAAACCCATATACCATTTTGCAAAGTTCGGCCTAATGACGAAGATACAGCCATCCAAAGTTCACTTTTTTCGGATATCAAAAATTTGTAACTCAAGAACGTTCTTGCAAATTTAGCTTCAATTTAGCATTAGCTGGTTTTTTATAATCATCTCTATCAACCTACCAAATTTGGAAATAATCCAATCAGTGACGTAGAAGTTATGATGGGTCACCTCAAGTCAAGTTTTCTTCGGATGCTTCTAAATTATTGACCCTCATAACTCCTACACCACGGGTTGGATTCTTTTCAAATTTGGGAGGTTGATGGATAATTATAACAAACCAGCTTTTGCTGAATTAAAGCTGAATTTGTCGAAATGTTCCTGAGTTACGAATTTTTGAAATCCGAAAAAAGTGAACTCTTGGAGGGCTGTATCTTCGTCATTAGACTGAACTTTGCAAAATAGTATACATATAAGTTTTCATCATATTTTGACAAGATCTACCCACAGTTAAATTTTTTGCTATTATCCCTGAAACACCTTGTATACCTACATAATATTACTGAAAAATGTACCTATGTGCGAGTACATCGTATACTTATTGTATTCATAAAAGACAGTTTGCTCCACGTACGTACGCAGCAACGCATCGTGAGCCGCCAAATCTCCCCTGTAACTAAGGCTGAAAACATACTGAAGCGGTGAGCAACGCGACGATGAGAGCAGAGAGAAAATTAGAATTCATACTCTTATTCTGTGGAACGGCAACGCTTCAGTATGTGTGTTCTAAGAGGAATATGTGTGTTTGTTTCCGTCGATTTCCTCTCTGCTCTCATCGTCGCGTTGCTCACCGCTCCAGTATGGTTTTAGATTAAAGAGTTTGCTCTTTGTCACATCCTAGATTTCACGTGAGACTGAGTGTTACCTCTTACATGTTACGTAACGTACGCGTTATGTGAAGATCGCAACCTGCCTATTAGGCACATACACACCTAATTTATTATTGATTTCCAGTAAGAAATAATTTTTTTTTATAGGTTCATGAGTTGATGATAAGACCCGCATCAGATCCAGCCTAAACCTATGCTTGCGTGAGAAATATATAATGCACCTAGCGAACTACTGTGACTACCTACTATTTATTTTCAATTTGTTATTTTCATTAAAATCAATAAAAAAGTTTTCAAGTGTTTTCAAACGTTTATGTATTTTGTACAGGGTGCCCTAGAGGTAAAGAAATTTTCGAAAATCGATTTTATTTTCTTATTTAACTTTCGCCATCATGGGTCCGCAGAGGGAGAGCAAGAGGGGACGCTTGTTCTCCCTGGCGCCGGGGGGCCGGAGAATTTTTTTCGAGGGTGAACTCTTTCTCGAAAATGAACAAAAAAAAATAAGTAGTAACCTCACTTTTTTTTCAATTGGGTTTCTTGAATTGTAAGAGCAACAAGCAGTATCTAAAGCTTAAGCGACCATTCGTAGGTTTCCCGCCCGGTTGTGATTACAGAAAAAATTATTAAAAAATCTCATTGCAAAATGGGGTAGATTTTGAGGGGGTTCAAATCGAAATAAATTAGAAAAATTCTGGAACTTCTGAAGCTAGTCCATAATAAGGTCGTGGTTGCAATGAAATTAATTGAAAAAATCTTTTTAGAAAATTGGGTACATTTTAGGGGGTTGAAATCGAAATAAATGAGAAAATTGTGATACTTATGGAGCTGGTCCGTGATCACAGATGAAATAATCGTAATTAGCATTTATCTCCAAAGTGAAAGAAAAATTGTAGAAAAAGAAAAACTACTATTAATGCAATAATAAGCAAGCTGCGGCATTATAGTATTCTTATTCAAAACTGGGTTGATTTGAGGGGGATAAAATCGGAATGAAGTAGAAAAATTCTGAAACTCTAGGAACTGATCCATAATAATAAGGTCATTATCACAGGCAAATTAATTGAAAACACCGCATCGCAGGACGAGGTCTTGAGGGGTTTCAATTAAATAGAAATAAATTGGAAAAACTCTGAAACTTATGAACCTAGTCCATAGTAAGGTCACGATTCCAGGAAAAATTAATGAAAGAATCTCATTGAAAAATTAAGTTGATTTTAAGAGGGTTGAAATCGAAATAAATCAAAAAGTTCTGATCTTTATGGACCTGGTCCATAATAAAGAGAAATAATTATAATTAATCACTATTATAAATGGAGAAACATGTAAGTATACGATTAACAGCACTGACTCGTATACCTACTCACTCATGCCGTCTGCAATAATGTTCAAAAGGGTAGGACGGCAGTTTTCCAATCCACGATAGTACCCTCGACAAGATCATTTGTGATATTACCGGTTATCCCTTTTTCGCAGCTCCGATAGATAAAAATTAGGAAAGAGTGACCAATGTATCTGTCATCACGGTAGATTTGATGATGAACTAAATTCTATGGAAGGTCAGGGAGTCCAGAAAATGTTAAAAATAGGTAACCCTAGAGTCCGTACATGATGTGATGAGCGACTGTCCAGTTTTTTTTTTTGCAAAATTTGGCCTTATAAAGGATTGAGGAGGCACAGTCGGTTTTTCTACTGATAAATTATAAACGCGTTGCCAAATTGGGCTCTAGGTTGACAAAACAATGTTTTGAGTGAATACCTAAGTAAATTAGCTGAATTGCAACAGATTTGAACAAGTAATTCACAATTTGAGGGACTGAAGGGTCACAAAAAAAGGTCGAATCCCAAAAATCCAGAGATATAGGTAGTGATAAAAAAATATGCCGTCACCATGTTCATTTCACAAAACGTAACGTTTTCTCTCCCGATAAGTACCTAACTATTTTTTTATCTTACTTTAAAATGCACAGATGCACGGCACGCACCACATCGAAAAAAAAGATTATTTGCCAATGGAGCACTTTCGAGCAAAAACTGTTCATACTACTTCATTCATGGAATGTTGTAGTATCTCTTAGGGTATAAATCTCTGTGGGGTTGTGTGGCGACTTTTTTGTATTTCTCAAGGAACTTTTCAAAAACTCGAAAATCAACTATATAAATAATAATAATTTTGAATATTTTTAAATTTGTTTTTAGACTGACCATTTATGTCAAACTGAAGTACTTCCTTTGAAGATCATTTTGTGAAAGTTGCAAAGCCGCAGTGCAATCATTAAGCTAGCACTTATTCTTTAAAGTTTGCGAGCAAAATAGGGTAACTTTGACTCCGAAAAAATTAGTAACTTTGAGGGGTCAGAACAGGTGAGTTCCTGGAACAAAGTAACTCATATTCCAGAAAAGACTACCTACGCTATTTCTTCACGTGCTCACAAAATATGAAAGTCATGCAAAATACTTGTGGAATTTGATTTTTGGCCGCATTTATTGAGTTTCGGACCACTGCGCGGCGGGGAGAAAAAATATTTGTTTATAATTTACCTGAAATCATTTCTTGTGCTTTCGAATCACCCTGTATTCGCAACGACCCTATTCTATGAAAGAACGTGATTAATAAAGCATATCCTAAAATTTTGGTTGATCTACCATGAAAGGCTTCCGAATAAAACGTGAAATCCGTGGAGGATTCCCAATCACCTGTACAAATAATTTTCCCTTTTGCGTGTATCCCAAAACTGAATTCCGTAACGTAAACTTTAGCCCAGTCTTTCACTCTTTTGCAATTCACCTATTCTATTTGCTACAGTCGAGGCTAGAGTGAAAGAGTCTTATGCTCTTTTTCGATGAGATGGAAAGAAATGCCTACAGCAAGCGCGCGCATACTGCACCGTCGTCAGCCGCCTCTCCGCTTTTTGTCTCTCTAAAGGCCCAAACAAAGGACAAAATTCTGTTGGCCCGTCTGTGTTTTCTTACGGCAAGAACGAATGCAACATTTAGGACCCATTTCCGTTTCAATTTTACCAGTTTGCCATGCTGCTGATTCACGAAATTCAAGGTTATGTTCAATAAATGTCACTTTAACTCCACTTCTGGCTGGGGTGATTCTTTAATTTCGTCATAAGATTATGTTGTTACAACATTATGTTGGCTACATAGCTCTGTTGTGCTGGCTATAACATAATGTTGTCGTCTGGCTGCTGCATCTTTGCTGCAAGTGTTCATAGATCACATTCGGTGGTGATTATGCAAGTCCTTATTCCCTGCGGTTTGATATGAACACTCACAACACTCTGAATTGAAAATGGAAGGATTGCTCTACCCTGGGTATATGTGGTTGCCCCGTAATGGTTACTGCAGATTACCTAGCAAAATGCTAATAGGTGCCGCTCTTAAAAAGTACGAAAATGTTGCCAATATTTTCTATAACGAGCTCCAACTTTGACTACTGTTTGACCCCTACTCAAATATTGATTCGAACATTTGCATGGAACAGTAGATGTGTTGAAAATTTGTTCTCCAGTCGGGCTTGTAAGGACGATTAGAGCATGAAATTACCATGCAAGATCCTTCTGCAGTGTGGGATTAAAGAGCAAATTGCTTTTCTAAGCAAATCTCTTTCTTATTTGGCATAACCTTAAAAACATATGTCAAAACACAACACACAGACAGGGCACGGTGCAACGTGCGCGTACGCATCTTTCTATGACGTCAGAGGGGGCGTGTAAATAGGAAAGGTGAATTGGCAATTTTACGATTTACCTGGGTGTGAGTTTTCGGGAAGTTGGATCGGTCCGAAGGTCCCTTTGGGTGCCGCAGGAACACGGAACTCTTCTTTCTCGTCTTTTGCATGGTGAAAAGCCCGAATACACTCGACATTTCTTTTTTTACCTTTTTTTCTGGACTTCTTGTGCACCCATCATTCTCTCTAGCCTCTCTAGCCAGTAGCCATGGACCTAGCGAACCCTCTTTCTCCTCTTCTTGACAGTTCTGTCTTCTGTCAACCACGACTTCGGGAGCTCTCTTCGTCTTGCCCGCATAAAACAGGCCATGTGTATATCTGGTTGCCTACCGTAACCCTCTTCTTGCGTGCGTGGTAACGGCAGTTTCCAGCGACGCTTCAAGAAGAATTTCCTGGACGGTTCCAGTACTATTTATTTGGTAATATACAGGGTGTCAAATTCAAAACTTACAATACATCCTTTTCGTTCTAAGGCCATCTTAGCGCAAGCCTCAACAGGGTGGTACAAATTCTGACAGACGACAGTTAACGGCGAAGCAACAGAGAAATTTTAGTTGTGTTTTGACACATGTTTTTGAAGTTATGCCATTTCAGAACGCAATTTGCTTAGAAAAGCAGCTTGCACAATTATCCTGCACTGCAGAAGGACCTTGCATGGTAATTTCATGCTCTACTCGTCCTAACAAGCCCAACTGGGAAACAAATTGTCAACACATCTACTGTTCCAAATGTTCGTATCAATATTTGCGTAGGAGTCCACAGTAATCAAAGTTGAAGCTCGTATTATAATAGGAAATATCGGCAATATTTTTGTACTTTTTAGGAGCGGCAGATATTGACATTTTGCTAGGTTATTGGCAGTTACCGCTAGAGACAACCAGATATACCCAGGGTAGTGCAATCCTTCCATTCACATCTCAGAGTGTTGTAAGTGTTCATATCGCAGAGAAAGTCATTTGCAAAATCATCGCTTATGTTTTTACGTTTTAAAATTATATCGAATGTAATTAGTAATATAATGGTGGGCTAATGGGTGGGTGAATAGAAATGGAACAAGAAACCGAGGAACTAGCTTTAGAACAACGGGGTAAATTATTGCTACCTACGAAGTTGCATGGTAATTTTATGCTCTAATCGTCTTAACAAGCCCGACTGACGAACAAATCGTTAACACATCTAACTGTTCCGAATGTTCGCATCAATATCTGAGACATTCACGTATAGGAGTCAAACAATAATCAAAGTTGAAGCTCGCAATAAAAAAATATTGGTAATATATTTTTGTAGGTACTTTTTAGAAGCAGCATATCAGTATTTTCCAAGTAATTTGCAGTTACCGAGACAACCAATTATATTCAGGGTAGAGCAATATCCTTCCATTTGCATTTCATAATGTTATAAGTGTTCATATCATACCGCAGAAAAGGTCATTTGTCATTTGCAAAATCATTGCCTATGTTTATACGTTTTGAGGTTTATATCGCATGTGAATAGTAAAATATGGTGGATGAATATAAATGGAACAAGAAATCGAGGAACTAGCTTTGGTGGTGGTGAGGATAATGTTGGAACAACATAATTATGACGCAATTACAGAATCACCCCAAAGTCAAGCAGCGCAACGGTCACTACACTACAATCCGGACCGGCGCGTATGAGCATTTCTGACATGCGCATTCACAGCAAGTCGTTATCGATTATAAAAAAGATACTGTAATTTTGTAATGCTAGCGTTTTTTTCATATAGAGTACTTTATTGATAATCCATGATCTATCAAATACATAAAAAAGTTTTGTACCTAACATCGCTATCAATCACTTAATCGCGTATGTTCTAGTCGAATTTGTACCAACCTGGTCGAATATTCAATTACGCGCCGGGAATCTTACTCATTTGACAACCGAACGCAAGCGCACTGTAGTACGAAAATGGCCTATTGCTGTAAGTCTGAAACAAAAGCAGATATCAGATATCGTCCACAACCGTTCCGACAGAATGGAGGGGGAACCATAATAGTGAAGTCAGTGACTCACCCCCACTCAGTGTCTAAGTGCCAACCCCCTCCAGTAATTTTTTACAAATGACAACCCTCCACTTGTGATACATTATTGAAAATCTCTTGAAAAATGCTTTCCAGTGTTACCAATTATTTTATATTTTGTTTGAGTAGATTTAAAATAATTTGGAAGGAATTGTCTAATAGGCTCACATTGATTTAACTAAACGAATCCACTCGGCAAAACGGCAAAAAAATCTGTTTGAATTTTAAGATCAATTGTTACGTATTTCGCGTAGGGGTTCGTTTATAATAGAGACGATCGTTTTGAAACACACAGTGTTCATCACTGCGTACCTACTACAATAATACACGCCAACTATTACTACTTGGGAATATCGCTGGTTACTGGTCGCTTTCTATCCGCTCTCTACCACTTCGCACTCAATACTGGTGATGGGCCGAGCCGAGGATCGGTGCCTTATATGTATGTATATGCTACCGACTCGTGTTATCAAATCTTCGACGGGTCCTCCAGCAAATTCCACAATGACCCGGCATACGGTTTCCCATTACATACTTTCGATTTTTCAATCCAAAACTGATATGATTTTGCCGGCATCAAAACATTTAGCTATAGAAATTATGGTGGTATGTATAGAGTGATAACATTCTTTGGATTGCCAGCCTCAGAGGATCGAAACGGTTGCAGATGTTGTCGTTTAAGACACGAGTAGGTACGTAACGTAACTACTTACCTGCCTGTTGCTGACGATGACCTGTCTTGGTTTCAGCTCAAAATAATTGCAGTTTCCAGCAAATAAAATTGAAAAATCATCCGCCAATCACCCACATTATCGTTCATTGATTACCACACATGTGCTAATTTTTTTGATGAATGTTGCTAATCCTACCTAAGAACCTAGGTGCATTTTCATGGTCTAGTGTTCTAGTTGGTACTTAACATAGCATGACTAGCATTTTTTGCTTTCATCTTGTTCGTGGTGTTGAATTATTAAATCAATACCACCACTCAGCGACGGTTGTTATAAATATATACCAAGGGGACTCTGAATAATTTCAGTCCTAACTTTGCCTCTAGCGTGAGAAACGAGTAAGAAAATAGTGAAATAGAAACAAAACAAAATGGTGCTTTCATTCGACAGATGGGTTGGCAAAGTCGCCGTAGTGTCCGGTGCCAGTGCTGGTATTGGTGCTAAGATTGTAGAAGATCTTGTTGGTAAAGGGCTGAAGGTATTTATTGTCTTCTTTTTGCTCCTCAGTTTCAATTCGTATTTTTGTTCTAAATAATTATCTTTTTTTTTTGACATTAGGTATCTATTTGTTCACTTTTTTTATATAATTTATTTCATTCTGTCTGTCTGTAAGTACTTGTTAGGTAGGTAGGTACTTTTCACCAAAAATTCTGACTAGTTGCTTAGTTCAATATGAACAACTGATCAGATTCCTTACTGTTTATTTATAGGTCGTTGGTGTGGCAAGACGTTCTGAAAACGTCGAGGAACTCGCCAAAAAGCTCTTGGGAAAAACCGGGAAACTTTATGCTTTCAAGGCCGATTTCAGCAAGGAAGCGGATATAGTGAAAACTTTCCAGTGGGTCACGAAAAATGTCGGACCGGTTTCGATCTTGATCAACAACGCTGGAGTGTTGCCTGAATCCGATTTGTACGACGCCACAACCGAGAACATTACCAAAGTTTTGGATCTCAACGTGCTGGGTCTGAGCATCGCGACCAGGGAAGCGGTGAAGATCATGAGGGACAACAACATCAACGGCCACATCGTCCACATCAACAGCGTGCTGGGACACTACGTTATCAATTTCCCCGGTGCAGGGATTTATATGGCCTCGAAACACGCCGTTACGGCTCTGACGGAGACCCTCAGGCAGGAACTGGCCAGGATTGGAACCAGAATCAAGGTTTCGGTGAGTATTTTGTCACCACGATGGTCTCTCTCACCTGAAGACCAATCTCCAGAAGGACTGATCTCATTGTTGAGAGTTTCCATTTTTCTTTTGGTTCAGTATCATTGAGCAAACTATTTACGTATTTTTGAGAAAAACGATGAATGTTCACTTTTAGAGCGTCAGCCCTGGAGCAGTTGAAAGTGAAATGACAATCCATAATCCCAACAATACTCCAGAACGACAAGCACTGCTAAAAACTTTTCCACTTCTGAAACCGGAGGATATTTCAGATGGAGTTCTCTATGTATTGTCAACACCGGAACATGTACAGGTAATTTCTTTTGAGTTCCTGATTTTCCTTTAGGTGCCTATGTATTACCTATCAATTTCAATTCAAAAATGTAATATTTGTGGGTACTGGGTAGGTACCTACTCATAATATTGTACACAATGAATTATTTCACAATTATTGGAAAAGTGATGTGAAATCATTCAAATAATATGTTATAACTAATAATTTTGTTTTTATTTACAGGTACACGAGTTGATGATTCGACCAACAGCAGATGTTTACTGAATTAATAATAATTATCTATGAAATTAGGATAGTTACGATTTTTATTCTTGTACAGATTCTGTTAAATTATAATGAGTCCATCTAAAAATAGTGGTAACCGGAATAAACATCGCAGGAGAAAACATCGCAGGAAAAAACATAGCGGAAAAAACATAGCAGGAAAAAACATCGCATGGAAATAACATCGTATGGAGAAAACATCGCATGGAAGAAACATCGCACGGAAGAAACATCGACCGGAAAAAACATAGCATGGAATAAACATCGCAGGAGAAAACATAGCGGAAAAAATATAGCCAGAAAAAACATCGCACGGTAAAACATAGCAGGGAAATAACATCGCAAGGGTGTGTTTTTCCAAATCTCCTGTGGTCTCCCAACTATCAAAATCAAGTATGACCGCAAGTACGCGGAAATTAAGTCTTCAGTACAGGTCTATGTACGAATGGGGGCCGCCTGGGGTGGAGGCCTGGATATATCAGAAGTCTGGCCGTGCATGATGTGCATGATGGAAGTCTACAAACGGTAAGGTATCATGTTTGGGTCGTGAGATTCAAGTAGGTACCTATGAGAGTCGTTCAAGTCAAAGACATAAATAAGTATAGGGGCTGTCTGTAGCAGAGTTTTTTCCTGGCTGTGATTTTTCCATGCTATGTTCTCTCCGGTGACCGGATAATTCTTCGCCGGACAATTCTTCGCGCCGGAAACTTTAGAGCTCTAATGAGGCCGAGTGTGAGTGTGATATTCAGAGCCCTATCCCCCACTGGGTTTTTACGTAGCGTTTCAAGCCTTGTTGAGCCCCCTTGTCTCTACAAGGTATCGTTTGGGATCTTTATGAATCCCCTTGGGTATTTTAGGGATTTGCTTCGCCCTTATACCTTGGACAGTTCCACAGAGCCCTCTTAGGCCCCCTTGTCTTCATGTTGCATTTGTAGCCCTGCTGAGCCCCTTTCCACAATGTGTTAGTTTTCAAGCCCTAGTTAGCTCCTATTAGTGTTTATGTGTTGATCAAAGTTCTACGGGGCCCCCTTATGTCCCCAAGTGTCATTTGGACCCCCAGTGAGCCCCGCCAGGCCTTCTTCCGATCTTGAGAGGCCTCTCCTCTCTTGTGTCTACATTGAAGCGTTTCAAGCTCTATGAGCCTCCTTGTATCTTCAAGTATCGTTTGGAGCCCTATTGGGCCCCCTTATGTATTCAATTATCGTTTGCAGCATTTAATAATGTGTCAGTTTCATCAGCTCTAGTTAACTCCTGTTAGTCTTAATGTGTTTATCAAAGTTCTACGGGCCCCCTCGTGTCCCCAAGTGTCATTTGGAGCCCCAGTGAGCCCCGCCAGGCATTCGCTCAATTTTCAGAGGCCTCTCCTCTCTTGTGTCTACACTGGAGCGTTTCAAGCCCTACTGAGCCCCTTTGTATCTTGAAGTATTTTTGGAGCCCTATTGAGCCCCCTTGTATCTTCAATTATCGTTTGCGGACCAGGTGACCCTCTTCTGATTTCTCGATGTTTCTGTATTCTAAGAAAGCTCCTTTGTGCCTTATCAAGTTTCTGAGAGTCCTATGTTGCCCCCCTGTGTCTTTGTTTCATTTGTAGCCCTGCCGAGCCCCTTTTTTCATTGTGTTAGTTTTTTAAGGTCTAGTTAGCTCCTGTTAGTCTCTATGTGTTGGTCAAAGTTCTACGGGGCCACCTCGTGTCCTCAACTGTCATTTAGAGCCCCAGTGAGCCCCGCCAGGCCTTCGTCCGATTTTTTGAGGCCTCTTCTCTCTTGTGTCTACATCGGAGCGTTTCAAGCCCTACTGAGCCCCCTTGTATCTTCAAGGATCGTTTGGAGCCCTATTGGGCCCCTTGTGTCTCCAATTATCGTTTTCAGACCAGGTGCCTCCCTTCTGATTCCTCGATGTTTCTGGAATCTTAGAAAGCTCCTTTGTGCCTTATTGAGTTTTTCAGAGCCGTATGTGGCCCCTCTCTGTGTCTTTATGTTTCATTTGCAGCCCTGCTGAGCCTCTTTTTTCAAGCTCTAGTTAGCTCCTGTTAGTCTTTATGTGTTGGTCAAAGTTCTACGGGGCCACCTCATGTCTCCAAGTGCCATTTGGAGCTCCAGTGAGCCCCGCCAGGCCTTCGTCCGATTTTTAGAGGCCTCTCCTCTCTTGTGTCTACATTGAAGCGTTTCAAGCCCTACTGAGCCCTCTTGTATCTTCAAGTATCGTTTGGGGCCCTATTGAGCCCCCTTGTGTCTTCAATTATCGTTTGCAGACCGGGTGATCCCCTTCTGATTTCTTGATATTTCTGGAATCTTAAAAAAGCTCCTTTGTGCCTTATCAAGTTTTTCAGAGCCCTATGTGCCCCCCCTGTATCTTTACTTTTCATTTGTAGCCCTGCTGAGCCCCTTTTTTCAATGTGTGAGTTTTTCAAGCTCTTCAAGTATCTTCAAGGATCGTTTGGAGCCCTATTGAGCCCCTTGTGTCTCCAATTATCGTTTGCAGACCAGGTGACCCCCTTCTGATTTCTCGATGTTTCTGGAATCTTAGAAAGCTCCTTTGTGCCTTATTGAGTTTTTCAGAGCCGTATGTGGCCCCCCTCTGTGTCTTTATGTTTCATTTGTAGCCCTGCTTAGCTTCTTTTTTCAAGCTCTAGCTAGCTCCTGTTAGTCTTTATGTGTTGGTCAAAGTTCTACGGGGCCACCTCATGTCTCCAAGTGTCATTTGGAGCCCCAGTGAGCCCGCCAGGCCTTCGTCCGATTTATAGAGGCCTCTCCTCTCTTGTGTCCACATCGAAGCGTTCCAAGCTCTACTAAGCCCCTTTGTATCTTTAAGTATCGTTTGAAGCCCTATTGAGCCCCCTTGTGTCTTCAATTATCGTTTGCAGACCAGGTGACCTCCTTCAGATTTCTCGAAGTTTCCGGAATCTTAGCAGCTCCTTTGTGCCTTATTATGTTTTCAGAGGCCGATGTGGCCCCCCTGTGTCTTTATGTTTCATTTATAGCTCTGCTGAGCCCCTTTTTACATTGTGCTAGTTTTCGAAGCTCTAGTTAGCTCCTATGAGTCTTTATGTGTTGGTCGAAGTTCTACAGGGCTCCCCGAGCTCTCTTTGTGTCTCAAAGTTTCATTTGGAGCCCTAGTGGGCCTCGCCAGGCCTTCTTGCAATTATAAGAATCTTATCCTCCCTTATATCTACATTGAAGCGTTTCAAACCCTGCTGAGCTCCCTTGTATCTTCAAGTATCGTTTGGAGCCCTAATGAGCCCCCTTGTTTCCACAATTATGGTTTGGGGCCCCGGTGACCCCCTTCTGACCTCTTGACATTTCTGGCATCTTAGAAAGCTCTCTTGTGCCTTTCCAGGTTTCTCATAGCCCTATCAGGCCCCCCTGTGTCTTTATGTGTTATTTGTAGCCCTGTTGAGCCCCTTTCCAACCCGTCTTTGTTGCGGAGCTCTAGTCAGCTCCTGTGTGTCTTCATGTGTTGATCGGAGCCCTATAAGCCCCCCTTATGCCTTAGGGTGTCATTTGGAGCCCTAGTGAGCCCTATCAGTCCTTCTTGCGATATTTACAGCCTTATCCTCTCTTGGTCTACAGTGTAGTGGTTTAGGCCCTGCTGAGCACCCTTGTGTCTCCTAATGTCGTTTGGAGCCCCATTGAGCCCATCATGCCTTTTTGTGTTATTCGAAGCCCTATCTAGTCTTGTGTCTACATTGTGGCTATTTGAGCCCCGCTAGCCCCCTTGTGTCTTAAAGTATGCGCGGGCGCAATGCTTGCGAAGAATTGTCCTAGCACCGTTCTCCCCTGCTATGTTTTTTCCGCGATATTTATTCCGTGCGATGTTTTATCCTGCTATGTTTTTTCCATGCTATGTTTTCTCCCTGCTATGTTTTTTTCCGCGATATTTATTCCGTGCGATGTTTATTCCGTGCTATGTTTTATCCTGCTATGTTTTTTCCATGCTATGTTTTCTCCCTGCGATGTTTTTTCCATGCTATGTTTTCTCCGCTATGTTTTTTCCGGCTATGTTTTTTCCAGCGATGTTTTTTCCTAGATCCAAAAATAGTCAATATGCACTTTATTTTGTCCAAGAACGCTCCCCAAGCCCTTGTGAGTTGGGTTTAAATAATCATTTTTCCTACGACCAAAGTAATAATTACTCAATAAACAAACATCGGATCTCTCTCAAATGAATGTCGCATCCATAAGAGAATTATAGCTTCATCTCTCTCATTTGATGATCAGCAATCGGTGGCGCCACTCTCTCCTATCCAGTACACTCTTTGGTAGTTAGTGGCGCTACATCAGTTGATTTTTTAATGAACTGTCCAACTATCAAACAGGTAGGACTTATAGTGAAATGGAAAATGTCAAAATGATATTGTTACGAAGCTCGCGACCATCCCGCGTAGATTTCCGCGTTGCATTCGGGAAGCATCGAGAGACTGCAGCGGTAGGTCACGACACGTCGAGACTTCTGGTGGAGGTGCCGTAGAAGGTACGCGTATATTCCATTCGGCTCTGGAATCCATCTCAACGCAGATACCAGAAAAATCCTTGTGTGCTGGAAACTCCAACGATCAAACAGGAAGCATCCCGAACCTTCGATGCCACTATAAGAGAGGAACTCGACCTGGCATCGAGAGAGAGTTGGAATCGAGCGACCGTGGCGATAACATCTCAAGCGACATTGTGAATTTCTAAGCGATTGATAATTGTGTGCGTTATTTAGTTGTATCGATAGTAGTGAATAATGTGCAGTTTGTTTACAAGTTAATCAGCGCGTTTAATTTCGAAATAAGTGAACCCGAATACCGTTAAAATATTAGGGAATAATTTGCAGTAAATTAAGCTCGTGAAGTGATTTTGTATCCGGTTTCGTATTGATTATTCATTCAAGCACTCGACTGTTTTTTCGGTCGGGTCATTTGAAAGTTTGGCCCCCTCCCCAAAACTTGTTTCGGGCTAAGGTCGGCCCTGCGATGTTGGGATAACACGAGCCGAAGGTGAGGTTTCATTCCTTACCCTATTGTATACAAGGTGGCCCAACGAAAACACAACAGAGGGGTTTTTGGAAATTTCACTACATTTTTTTGAAAAAAGCTCGGACAGATCGATTTTTATATTGAGGGCTCGATTGAGGGGGACATCTGAAACATACATTGACGAATTTCTATTTTTAGCCCCCTCACCCTCACCCACCCCAACTTCGAAGTTTCAAATGACACCGCCCACTTTGCGATACATCAAATTGAAGAGAATTAAATTCTTTAAAAAAAAAATATTTCTATGATTTTTAACCCCACCTCCCTTCTTCCTAAAATTGTCAGAGTTTCCAATGTAATATTTTTGATCACTTAATTCTCTTCAGTACAGTCAACGTCATTCTGCACAGGATCAAGGGAGAAAATTTTCTGTGTAAAAAGTGCCACCCAAATTCACCCCTTCACTCCCCCACCCCAACTTCAAAATCTAAAATGACACTACCTACTCTGTGACACATCAAATTGAAGGGATTTGAATTCTCAAAGCCCCCTTCCCCCCTAAAATACTCCGAATGTACAATTTATTAAGGGATCGACGGGTTGAAAATTTTGAAAAAATTGTTTCAATAGAGAAAATTCAATTCTCTTTGATTCGATGTATCACATAGTAGGTGGTGTCCGTTGAATTTTGGAGTTGGGGTGGAGGAGACGAAATGGGTGACTGGGTAATACCGAGGGTAGTACTTTTTTACACCGAAAATTTTCTCCTTAGATGCTATTCAGGATGACGCTGATTGAATTGAAGAGAATTGACGAGTCGAGAATAATGAATGGGACAGTCAGAGGCTTTTAAGGAGGAAGGGGGTGGGGTTACAAATTTTGAAAATATGTAAAATGTTTTTTTCGAAATTATGTAAAATTGACACAAGTGCAATCAATGTACATCAATGTACGTATAAGACTAAAGTATGGGTTGAACAAATCCGGAGAGGCCGGATTTTGGAAGAGCTCCCAAAATGCTGGCGACATTTCTCCTTTGCACAGCAAGGCTGATTCTTTGAGTTCAAAAAAAAAAATTCAGGAAGAGAATTTGATTCTTCGATTTGATGTATCGCAAAGTAGATGGTGTCATTTGAAATTTTGAAGTAGAGGTGAGTAGGGGTGGGGGACTGAAGATAGAAATTTTGCCAATGTGGGTTTCAGATGTCATCCTTGATATGAAAATCGACCTGTCTGAGCTTTTTTAAAAAAAAAAATGGGTGAAATGCCCAAAAATCCTCCTGTTGGGTGGGTTTTTGTTGGGCCACCTGTATTCTGTATTATACTATGTATTTCATTTTGGACTTGGGGTTGCCCCTTTTTTCTTCTACACTGGTCTTCAGGCCACTGAATATTTTGGAAGACCGAGTTATTTTCAGGCTTCAAGTTGGATTCAAGGGAAAAAGTATTGTTACAAGTTGCGAGGCTCTTGTGCGATTCCACTACATTCGATACAATGCAATTCCATAAAGTTCGAGAAAGCTAGAGATCAAGATGCGCAAGTGAGATACATCTGCACAATTGGTGGAGGTGCGAGTGCGACGTTTCCAGAGCTTGCCGGGATATACGCGAACTCGATGGACGTTACTCAAGCCGCGACAAAGGTAGGTACTGACTGACGGCCAATGCTGGGATATACCAGAGAACGCGTGGAATGTTCTCTAAGGTAACACTCCAGTATTGTGTGTAAAAATTTGGGTATTTTGAACAAAGTCACTGTTTACGAGATATCTGGACTTGAATGTTTGAGAAACACCTGAAAACGCCAATTTTATACATGAAAAATTCAAGTTCCAACTTGAAAAAAAAAATCTGTCGGTAAATTCTTGAATTTCACTTTCCCGACCCCCCACCAACATGGAAGGGAAAGTATTTTAATCGTGCAGAAAAAAGTTTCAAGATTTCACCGGATATATCTGTTTTGAGGTCCCCCAAGACGATTAAGACCATTTTCAGAATGATGTCTGTCTGTGTATGTGTGTTTGGCTGACATCTGTCGAACGGAAGTGTCACTGTCAACAAATGTGGCGGTGCTTGGGTAGGTAGCTATAATATGGGAGGTATGGGCATAGTAATAAATAATATTATTAGTACTATTATGTAGTCGACACCTGTAAAGGTCATGAATAAACATTACTATCATTATTATTATTAATTGTATTCTACATATATATCTATATACCCACATAATACATGAGTGTTTGCAAAACGTGGAGAAGAAAATAGAGCCGCAGTCAGAGAAATAAAAATCTTGCGAAAATTCTAAGTGAATATTGGGGGTCAAAAAGTGGTCCTTCGAGCCCTTCTTTTCCCGTTATTTCAGACGATTTTGGTAAGCTCTTTGAAATAGGATGAAAAACAGTTCTGTCAAACCTTGAATTTGCTTTTAAATTGGGTTCACTATACAGGATGGGTCCTGAACCTCGAAAATCTGACTTTCTACAAAAATGCTGGGAGGAAATTATGGCAGAGTGAGCCGTATGATTTTTTGTTACCCTGTTACCCACTCAATATTTATCAATTTGGGAACATCTGGAACCTTTTGCAGGTGTTTTTGAGGGAAATAGGACCTCCAAGATTGATGACTTATCCTGTGTTGTGAATAAAATTCCGAAATCACATTCAAGGGTTCAAAAAAAATTGCTTCTAATTTTGTTGAAAGACAAAAGAGTTCACTGAATTATTTCAAATAACGAAAACAGAAGGTCTTGGAGCACCACCCCTTAAGACTTCCAATATTACCAAAAATTAAAAACCCTTACCCTGGATCGTTGCACCAATAAAATAATACGCAATTAACGCTAATACGAGATTAAATGGATCTCAATCTGGCCAATCCTAGTGAGTTCACCATGGTAAATGCATAAAACTTGAGCTAATCAATCACTGTATCATATTCTCTTTTGTGAAACCAGAATTTCTATTATTAACCAAAAGAGTATACTGAGAAAAAGAAATTTCACTAATCTCATAGGTATTGATTGAGCGTTGGTGCAACCCAGGGTGAAGATGTTGAAGTTTTTTTTGTCACTTTTTAAACATTTCCCCAACTGCGGTTCCATTTTCCACATACAAGTTTGCACACATCCTGTATATCGCCACTTATCGAAATTAAAATCATGAGAGTTCAGTTTTATTTTCACATTGAAAATGTGATGAGAACTGACGAGGTGATAAATAACAGACGACAATGAGTAGTTATTGTAGTTGAAAAAAAAGTATAAACAGAAGTACGAACGACCTTGGCCATTAATAATAGCGGCGTTTTTGTTGGGTTTATTACGTAATGATGACTAGCCGAATTTATATCTACATTTATGAGATAAGTAGATGAGTTGAGTGAGCTTCCTCGATTAAACAAAATTATAGTATTTTATGTATACAACTCGGTATACACCTATTATAGCTTGGACGAAGACTGAAGCTTGAACAGCTGAATGTTGACGGTACAGTTGTTGTGCATGTGCCTACTGAATCTTTTGTGGAGGCCCTACAAATGGAGAAGTCAACTTGTAACTCGACTAGTAAGCATCAAACTTTCTAGATGTTTTCTAGATTTTATTAACGAACTGATGTGTCAGTACTAGTCTCCTGAGTTTTATCTACATTTAGCCACCTTCCCCGATTTTTTCTGCTGAACGGTTACGAAATAATTAGTGATTTCCTCTTGGCACATTTTAGGTTACCTAAGTAAGGAAGACCTTGAAATATTCTTGGGCAAAGTAGCGTCTCATTCTGTGACAGTGACATTTCAAAAGTTTCACATGTGAATCAAGGAATGTGGCTAAGGATGCTGGTGCCGAAGAAAAACACAGTTTTGAGTTACCCCAAAAATGAAATCGCAAAACATTTTGAAACATTCCGCAGGTAATCAGTCAGGTTGCTGAATCAAATGAAAGTCTAAAATCGATTGACACCCTTATTTTATTCAAATAATTTAACAAAATGAAGAGACAAAAAGTGAACATATTTATTGCAGAGATGAATTCAGTGTGCAGCATCATGCTATGGGTCGTATCAACAATTCATGTACCTAGAAAATAAAACAAAATTGGAATAATACGAGTTATACCTACGTACAAAAAAATACGAGTATTTAGGTACCACTGCGATAAAAAAACCACTCGACTAAAGCTGGATTCCCAGTTGCGAATATTCGGACAGAAAATACGAAATTTTATGTCAGACAAAAACTGTATGAGACAGTTTTGTGTCTCATATTGGCCAATCAGAGCCCTCGAATTCAAAATTTGACATATAAAATCGCATTTTCTGTTCGAATATTCGCATATGGGGACCCAGGTTAATACCTTCTTGGTATTACATACTTGTTTCATACTCTGTCATGTCAACTCAGCCAATAGTAACGTTTACATAGATGCTTCACAATTTTTTTCAGGTAAAAAGCTGACACAGGGCGACTTTATTTTCGAGGGGGCATCTAGGACATCAAATATATAAATATTGCCAAATCTTCATCTTCAACCCCTTCGCCCCCACCCTACCCTACTTCAAAATTTCAAATTGCATTACATTATTGTGATACATCAAATTGAAGGCAATGAAATTCTCTTTTTGACAAATATATTTATAAATCTTTCAAACCACCCCCAACTCTTTTCAAAATTTTCTCAATGTTAATTGAAGAGAATTTTTCTCCCCTAATAACTGCTAATCCTTCATAAAAACAGTTCGATCTTTATTTCAAAGGGAACATCTACGATACGTATTGCCAATTTTTTACTTAAACCCTTTCGCCTCTCAATTAAGAGAATTTTTGAAAAGGGTTAGGTGGAGGGTTAGGTATAGAAATTTTGAAATAATGTTTTACAGAAAGATTTTTTTTCGTTTAAGTACTTAACGTCGGTAGAAGGGGTTGAAGATAAAAATTTGGCGATACTTGTCCTAGATGCTTCCCTCGAAATGAGAATGGACCTCTCATCGCTCGAAAGCCTATATTCTCCAAGAATCGGGAGTTGATAGGGGAGAAGCTTTCACTTAAAATTAACAATGAGAGAATTTTGGTAAGGGTTGGAAGGTGACTTGAAAAATGTTCGGCAGGAAGAGAATTTTATTATGTCCACCTCAAACTGAAATCGACTTGTTCCAGCATTTTCCTGGGAAAATTTTGGAAACAAGAAATCTGTGGGAAGTGGATCTTTTTTTAAAAATCACCTGTATATCCCCTACACATTATAAATTCGGTAATGTTACTTTTTGAATTGATCGTGCGCTCTTAAAGCCACTCCATGGAGATCCGCAGGAGCAACGCAAGGTTTTTGATTGGCTCACATAATTTCTGCAACACGGCCGCAACGTAATCGAGCCAATCAGAAACGCTGGCCCTTACAACAATGCCCTTACGTTACGGTTGCGCTGCGTATTTCGCATTTTCATAGAGCGGCCTTTAGGTAGGTACTAAGTAAATAACAACTTTTCTTTGATCGTGATGGTACAATAATATTGATGATAATGATGGGTAGTAAGTACTAATAAAACTAAAAAAGAAGTTGGATCAAATTACCTGTACATGTTGAGGTGTTGACAAGACATACAGGACTCCATCTGAAATGTCATCTGGTTTCAAAAGTGGAAATTGCTTCAATATTTCGGTCCGTTCCGGTGTATTGCTGGGATTATGTATTGTCATTTCACTTTCAACTGCACCAGGGCTGACGCTCTGAAAATAATAAACATTTACAGTTATATGGTAGGGTTTCTACAAAACGAATTCAAGCAATTCAAGGATTGGAGACAAGTTTGCGCTCTTTACGTTATTGAAGTACGTAAAGCGAATAGTAGGTATCTGAAAATATTTTGGCTTTTTATGCTTTATTGACCTAATATGTTATCTTCAGTTTCTATTCCATAATTGTTGAAGAGGAAACATAATCCCATCTCCTCACTTCTTCCATCTTCATCATAGTACCTTCCCGCGAAATCAACACAAATGGAGAGCCAGAAACATCTACCAAGAGCCAAATCTCATTATCTAACCGAATTATCTGTATAAACCAATGGCTTTTCCGAGAAAAAAAAGAACGTACATACTTTCTCATTGAAACCCGAGATAGATAGATAGATAGATAGATCTTTATTTCGTTCCATGTTTACCCCATCAGGTGTGGAACCGTCACAGTATGTACATTGTACAGCAATGCGTAATATAAATAAATATAAATCGCATTCAAATATAAATAAACATCTCAAATAAATAACCACATAAATATATAAATAGATAACAACACAAATATATACAAAAATATAGAAATTTATGGGAAACAACACACATGGTATATAGATTAAACATCATCATAAAAACATTTTAAAATTCATGACTTGATCGAGATGGATCACCCTCATCATCTGGTAGATCGATCAAAGTTTCGCGGACAGAAGATATGATTCAAGCAACGAACAGTGGCGGTGGCGCCATCACTCGGTTAACGGAATCGCGAATAAGTTTGATACAAAAAAGGTGACAGTTGAGAAAAACCAAATTGCTCGGTGGTACTCACAGAAATCTTGATGTTGGTGCCACCCCTGGCCAGTTCCTGCCTGAGCGTCTCCGTCAGGGCCGTAACGGCGTGTTTCGAGGCCGTGTAAATTCCCGCACCGGGAAAATTGATAACGTAGTGTCCCAGAACACTGTTGATGTGGACAATGTGGCCGCTGATGTTGTTCTCCTTCATGATACGGACCGCTTCCCTGGTGGCGATGCTCAGACCCAGAACGTTGAGATCCAAAACTTTGGTCAAGTCCTCGATTTTGGCGTCGTACAAATTGGATTCCGGCAACACTCCGGCGTTGTTGATCAGAATCGAAACCGGTCCGACATTGTTCAGCACCCAATCGAACGTTTTCACGATGTCCGCTTCTTTGCTGAAATCGGCCTTGACGGCGTACAGTTTTCCTTTTTTGCCTGAGAGTTTCTTGGAGAGTTCTTGAATTTTTTCAGACCGTCTTGCCACACCGACAACCTATTGATGAATAGCGAAACTTGTTAAACGCAATCAAAAAACGGAATTATATTAGCAAGAAACTTAACAAGCCAAGCAAAGTTGTTGAAGAAATTGCAAAAGTGAACAAAAGCTGGCTGAACGCTGAACATGGCTGAACAAAATTGTTTAAAAATTTGAAAATTAAATCAGTAACGAAAAAAGAAATTTACTTTCAACCCTTTTTCAACGAGATCTTCCACAATCTTAGCCCCAATACCAGAACTGGCACCAGACACTACGGCAACTTTGCCGACCCATCTATTGAATGAAAGCACCATTTTGATTTTTTGATGCACGTTTTTCTCTTGTTTTAGAGTGAAGTCTTGACTAAGATTGCTTAGGGTTCCATATCTCATACAGTTTATATAGACACGCCAGTCGTGGCGCCGTTAGAGTGGTACTTCTTGATTTATTGATAAAAAAAGGTACGAAACCAAAAAATTACTGATGTCATGCTGGATAATGAAAAGAATGTCTCTGTCTAATAAATAGCTCGAATGAATACCTGTCTATCTATTTTGTTTATCTCAAAATTGACATAGGATAAGCAATACCTACTGAATGATTTTGTGGATGAGTTTTCAAAAATTTACTTTTTCTGGGAATATTACTGGCGTAAGTGAAAACTCTTTTCCCACGACCTACGCCCTACACAATGTTCGACCGATCACTGCTAGTGTTTGCTGCATGGGCACTTTTCTGTAACTATGAATATCTAATTTCCAATAGACGGAAAAGATAAAAAGAAAATATTCTCTTGAATTGAAAAAAAAAACGATACATCTTCTGACACGAGTTTGTTTCTTCATGCTCGTGAGCGTTGAATAAATCAGATCCAATACGTACCTACTTTTCAATATGTTAGACAATCTGCTTCTGACAGTATGCAATCAACAATTCACCCCACCCAACCGTGATTCGAGCGAGAGGAAAATGATGCTCGCTCAGACATACGTTTCACACGTCACTGCTCGCCTAAATTATTAATTTGTTTGATCACACGATAAGTACTTACTTCAAATTTTTTGAATCTAATGTAACCGATCGGACCCTTTCCTGCTCGTTTATTTAAATCCAAATACTTACTTCGCGCTTTATTTGAACTTCTTACTCCGGACTGGCACGTGAAATCATCGAGTAGAAAGAAAACCAACGTTGTTTAGTTCGACGTAGCTTATGTCTCACGTTAAAATTATAGTCCAGGAGCATATGTAAATAGAAAGCATTCCGTGGGATTTTGAATGAAAGAGCATAGCGACCATGTGGAATACATTCTTTGAGTGGGCAGCAATCACACCTCACCGGGTGTTTTGCTTGAATTTCTTGCAGGGGATTTATACAGGGTGAAACAGGAGAAAAAATTGAAAAAATTATATTCCGTGAACTATAGGAGGTGAAGCGGTACAAATCACCAGGTGGATGTCCGACTTGATGCTTTTAAAGGTTTTGCTTGGAAAGTTGACATTCGGGATGAATAGAGTGGAAAACAAGAAAACTTGAAAATTAAATTTATTATTTTGAAAAAATCATCGTCGGAAAAGCTAAACCGTGTCTGATTTGAAAATGGACCTACACGATGCCCAATGCAATCTTCTTCCGATATCAGTTGGAATTTTCCGAAAAAACTCAATCCTCCACCAGGAAAGGACAGATGAGTTGAGTCCTGCACCAAACACGGGTCGTCCTGGCCAAAATCCAAACGAGCGGCCGTCTCCGGTGGTAACGGCCAGGAGAAAATTCAAAACCTCGTAACGTCCAACTGGGAATTGGTGGAAAGCTGCAACTGTGAGCTTGATTTGATGATTTAGTTTTGTTGCTTCCTTCCAAATTTGGCTCCAATCCATCGGATAGATATTGAATAATTAAATGGCAAAGTTTTTTAAATAAGATTACGAAGCTGTGTGTGTCTGTGTCTGTAATCTTCCACGATAACAGCCGCAACGTTAATTCGATCGACTTGAAATTCGGTATGCGGACATGATTTTGCCGTCGAATGAGTCTGTTACATTTTGGTTGTCATCTGTCAAACGGGAAAGTCACCATCAAAAATGACAGAAAACAAATGTCACGAAACTTGACTCTCAATATGTCTTTTGAAAGCCCTTGAAAAACTGTATTAAAAATTGTTGAAAGTATTGTTCCGCATGGCATCTGTCAAATATAAAAAAAGGTCAAAGTTCGAAGCTTTGTCATTAATTTCTTCAAAATTTATCCGATGGATTGAGACAAAATTCGGCAAAAATCAACACAACAACAGAATCAAATCACGTATGTAGTTTAAGCTCCCCATTTTTTTTCCAGTTTGGAGCTACGAATTTTTATTCATTTTTTCTGTTTCACCCTGTATAAATTTCCTGCAAGAAATTCCTGCAAAACACCCGGTGAGGTGTGATTGCTGGCCATCTAAAGAATGTATTCCACATAGTCACTATGCTCTTTCATTTAAAATCCCACGGGATTACATAAGCTCCTGGACTATTAGGAATTATACACAAAATACCTTTGAATGCAATTTATTCAAGCTTAGTTTTTGTACGAGAATTGTCTTTCAGTTCAGGTGAATTTGTATGTCCTTTTGGCTAGTGACACTGATAAAGATAGTTAAACTTTGAATGGAGAGCCTTGGGGCTTGAACCCTTCATGTTCAGTTTTGATTGTTCAAATTAGAGATGGATTGATTAACTTTACAATGAGAACGGATTTGTGAAAGGAGGTGACAATATTCTGCAACACGTCAGCCTCCCTTTGGGACTCATCGTCAACCCTTGGTTCTTCTGTAATAGGACTAGGTAATCACGGAGCTTCCAAATATGATGACAACAGAGTTATTTCATAATTACATAGCAATCAAGCCAAACTCTATAATAAGATTAATAAGTAGTGTTGGCTGAACAAATGCTGAAAACCCGAGGGTGAAATTCGAGGTGAAATTCAACAACAATGTAACTGATTTTAGCTCACTAGCTCCAAGGATAAACAGATCAGTTAGATTCTGCACTACAATTCCAATTCAAGTATTTATAGTAATTGGTCAAAGTACATAATATTGCATTGGTGAATATTTCATTGGAGTATCTCTTCAAACCACATTTTTTTGAACAATACTAACTGTTACAAGTTCAGTAATAAACAATCAAACAAATATTGATGGTTGAATTAATCACTCGTTGGGTTGATTACGCGCAATCCTCGGCTTATACCTGGAGGTGCTGTCGCTGGTTTCCCCGGCGGACGGGCCTTAGGACGTCGGGTTAATCATTCTGCTCGTCCGGACTAGCCATGGAAATGGCTTACACTGGCGGCGTCAGACGTGGATGACAGGGACCATATGGGACTTTCCTCCGCTCTCAGCTCTGCGAGACAGCTTCCCCGGTTCTCAGCTATGTCCACCGTAGGACTTGCGAAGCAGCAGCAGGAGGCTCTAAGCTATGCGAGATGGCCTCGGCTTGAGAGATCCCAAAAGATTCCGTCGCGAGGGCTGAAACATTAAAATTTTCATACAGAGACCATTCTCTTAATCTCTTTTGTGTGCCTAATTGCGGGACTTGTTCTACTCTACAAAGACGTGTCGCGGGGGTTTTTTATCCTTAAACGTTCAAATAATACACAAACAATTTATCTCTTTCCTTAACTCATTCCTTGATGGAAGAGAATTAGGAATGTTTATTAGTTTTGAATTCCTGTGGTTTGGTTACCCAAATACCCACGAATCAAGCGGGCTAAGCCATAAATTGGGAAAGTGACATGGATGCGATGATGCAAAACTAAATCGTAAAAAACGTAAACTTCTCTGTCTTTCTTCAATTCCTGGGTTCTAGGTTCTTCCTTTGTTGCGCTCTCTTGTAAATGGGTGCGTAGCCTCTTGTGGAAAGGGATGGCGCGGTCAGCTCCTCAGCCGTTCCTCGCCAAGTCTGGTGGAGCAGCGGTGCGCTTGGGGTGGAGGGTGGAAAGTGAGTTCTTCCTCTTCTTCCTTAGATCTTAGATCTGTGATAAAAGACTAAAACAGGAAAGGTTAGGTGTGTCGGGTCCTAATCTGGTTCCCTCCTCCGGTTCACGTCAGCTACAGCTCTGCAAGAAGAAAAAAAATGTGCGCTCGTCGGTGTTCCTGGGCTCTTGAAGATCCCGGGAGCACCGATTGAGTATTACTGGTTGTCCAGCTTCCAGGGGCATACACTATACCTAGGTTGACATATTTTTTGTTTTTGTTGATTTTTTATTACCAGAGGTGTCTTCATCCTTATTTTCCTGATTAGTGCGGGCTGTTTAGTCCTGAAAACTGTTTTGATATCAGTGTTACCTATTCGAGATTTTTTTGTCATAATTACATAATTTCTATACTTATAAAATTAAGTAACTTGGTACTATATACTGTATCAGCCGCAAAATGGATAAATCCAGGAATGATGATCAATAATTGATCAAGTCACTATAAAAAATTCAAATTGAGAACATATTTTACAGAAAAAATATACCGACATGAGAAAATGTAAAAGAAAACATTTCCAACAGAAAGAGCGAGCTTACCCTGTTTGTGGGACATTCACGATTTGGTTTTCCGCGCTTTCAATATTCCAGTAGCTCTCACAATTTACGCCATTGCATTGTTCAAGGAGAATATGTTCCCACTCCACATCTGGCCGACTGGACCACAGAGAAGAGGCAGGTTGATTATTGATTATCGCTCGGAAAAATTGGCGTTGCAAGGGTGAGGATCGGTCATTTTTTCGATATTTTTTTCGAAATCCAAATAGCACATAGTCAACACACTGGCTCATGAGCGATGCTATATTTTTTCTAGCCCTAACAAACGAAAGCGTTTCTGGAATTAAAGGAAATCAAAGATAATTTCGAGGTTAATTTGAATTTTTTATGCACATTTTTGGGAAATGGGACGAAGAAAAACTATAACATCGCCCATGCAGGCATCCTTTAGTACAAACTGCTGCCAAAAATTTGTATCATTCGGATGATAATCGCCGGAATAAGAGGATTTCTACTAAACCTCTTGAATACAGTTTTGGCGATTGCGTTAGAAACCCCTTAAAATTGAAAAATTTCTGAAAACCACCACGAGGAACCAGATTTTATGTGGGCGTAATGAATATTTTATTTGTTTTTTCGCAGCCGTCACATTAGGTCTGATACATAACGTCAAAAATGATACAATGTGTTATGTGTTCAATTTCAAACTTCTCACCAGAGATTTCTTGTCGCCAAATTTTTTTCCAGGAAAACGCCGAAGCTGGTCGATTTTTATTTTGAGAGAAACATCTAGAACAGGTATTTCCAAATTTTTGTCTTCAACCCCTTCACCTCCACCCTACCCTACTTTGAAATGTCAAATAGCATTGAAATCTTGTGGTATATCAAATTAAATGTGTCAAAATTCTCTTTTTTTTTTAAATTGTTACAAGTTTTCTCAACCACCCCTTACTCTTTTCAAAAATTCTCTTGATTATGGGGCGAAGATGTTTAAGATAAAAATTTGACAATACGTGTCTTAGATGTCCCCCTTGAAATGAAAATCGATCTGTTTTTGCGGGAAAATCCATTTCTCAATAATCGGGAACTGATAAGGGAAAAACTTTGCTTTAATGACCTATGAGAAAATTTGAAAAAGAGTTGAGAGTGGTTTAAGGACAGTGTTATATTGGTGAAATACGGCGTTGGGGAATCAATCAGTGTGGGTTTATTCCTTGATAAATTCCTTGGAAAGCTACAAGGATGTACTTTGGTTTGAGTCTATAGACATTTTCGAAATCCAAAAATTAATTTTTCAAAACTTGAATTTTTTTTATTTTAAAAATATCTATAGGCTCAAACCAAAGTACATCCTTGTAGCTTTTCAAAAAGACCTGAATGATAGATTTCTGTCAAGAAATAAACTTAGACGAATTGATTCCGCAACGCCTCATTTCACCAATTTAACTCCGCCCTTAATTTTTTTTAAATATGTTTGACAAAAGAAGAAATTTATTAACTTCAAGTATCACAAGACAGGTAATGCTATTTGAAATTTTGAAATAGAGTAGGGTGGGGGCGAAGGCATTGCAGATGAAAATTTGAGAATATGGGTCCTAGATGTCCCCCTTGAAGTAAAAATCGACCGCTTTTTACGACTCCTTGAAATTGGCGTCGAGAAATTTGGGGTGGGAAGTTCGATAATGAACACCGTCTATAACCAAATAGGTATTATATGCCGATCACGTTTTAAATTCAGTAGAAATTAAAACGCGGTTGGCCATGTTCCCTAGGGTGTAACGGACGCTGACAGACCAAGTTACGTGAAAACGGGCTTTTTGTGGCGAAGTCCAGTGAGCTTAGGAAATTTTGACATGAAATGCCAATTCTGGCGTCTCCTTGCATCATATTCCGCTACAGTGTTGCCTTGGCTGTTAGGACTGTTATCTTGTCAGAATGGCAGGTAAGTGACAGAGTGCCGAGCCGTTCTAGGTTTTAGACACTAGGCCTTCATTTCTGACCATACATTAGAACAGTTTTCTCAACCTAGTATATGATATAATGATATATTATGATTCACTATTTTATTAAAAAAAAACTGTTCACCAGTCGCCCATTTAAACTGGAGAAAGTCTACCAAAATCAAGACGCCTTGAGCGTTCATACAATCTTGCAACAGCGCTGTACTCGATTGACAAGACGAATTCAAGGTCATCTGAGGAAATATCGATCCAACATTACAAATTTGAGCATCCCCAAATATCGCAGAATTGCCAACTTGGCATGCAAAAATTACCGTTCTAGTGCTGAATTTAAAAGCTGATCGGCATATATGTAGATGTTTACCATTTATGTACGAGACTTGACATTTGTCAAAATATTGAAAAAAAAGTAATGGTAATTTTCATAAACATTAAAAGATACGCAAGAATCTGATTGTCGTCTATTCCAAGTGCCTTGTCATCATTTGCGGCAGAAATAAAGTTTTCTCTGATCGGCGCTTCCTGATTTTCGTTCCAAAAATCAAGTTCACGAAAAATTAATCATGGCATAAAAGTCGATCATAATCTAGTAAGTCGTCAATTGGGTATAATTTTATTATATATCTGTTGTTATGCCCGTAGCACGAGTAAGGCATACATAATTGGTTCGCTATCAATAAAATTACTCTGGAACAAATACCTGGATAGAGCGCACACCAACAAAAGATAACTATTTATAATAGTCACTGTGACTCCCGTTTGAAATTTTTTTATTGTCGTTTTTGTCACTTGTGACAGTTTTCAATAACTTCTAGTGGAATTGGTTTTTCAGTTGGTGCTTTTTGTTCGAGAAATTCGAGTTTTCTCTCAATTTAAGCGTCAATTACGAAAAACGTTGTTCGACACACGAGCGCTGTGCTTTTTCAGGCCCTTAGCTTCTTTTGCAGCATTCGGCTACGCCTCATGATGGCAAACAAGGCTTCGGGCCTGTAAACGCGCTCTTGTATCAAAAAATACTATATACCTAACACACGTTTTATAAGACCTATTGTCACACTCGTCAATTGAATTACTAGTCGCTTCGCTCCTCGTGCTTCAAAATGTCGCGTGTGACAATAAGATGTCTTAAAACTTGTATTATAATTTAAGTAGATACTATTCCTCTGATCGGCGCTTCCTGGCTTTTGTTCCAAAAATCAAGTTTACGAAAAATTAATCATGAAATGCGAATGCAGTTTGCCGACACGAGCCTTGGCGAGTGTCGTAAAGCATCCGAATGAGTAAGAGTCATTACCCGCGAGTAGAATACTATGCTTTATCCAGTCTTATTGAAAAATGCAGGCATGTATGCGCGTGATAATGCGTGCATTATTCAATAGGATTGGATAAAAAGAAATTATATCTGTTGTTATGCCCGTAGCACAAGTAAGGCATACATTATTGATTCGCTATCAATCAAATTACTATGGATCAAATACCTGGATAGAGCGCACACCAACAAAAGATAACTATTTATAATAGTCACTGTTACTCCCGTTTGAAATTTTGTTTTTGACGTTTTTGTCACTTGTGACAGTTTTCAATAACTTCTAGTGGAATTGGTTTTTCAGTTGGTGCTTTTTGTTATGAAACCCTGGGAACATTGCAGAAGGTTGCATGAGGTTGCACGCACCGCTCATCGCATGACCCATAGCATGCGAAAGTCAGGCCATGTCACGTAGCAACGGAAGGATTTCAGGCGAACCGAACAACCGCTTCGCTGTTAAGAATAGGGCCCACAACAAGTTCTTTCAACATCTGGCTAATAATATTACGCACCTATTGAAATAGACTATACTACATAGATTAACTTGAGGTGGAATTACCCATAATGGATAAAGTTCTGATAATGTACAAGCCAAAGCCATTTCAGACTTGGAAAGGTGCGTTCTGAAAGTTTTAAAAAGCTCTAAATTTGCTCATACCTACCTCTTTTCTTGAGATCGTTTCTTGTTACAGTCATTCGGGTGCCTACTCAACGACGAGGAGAGGGCAGGGAACCCGATCGTCGACGCCACCAGTGGTGCCCTGTGCATCACGTACTTGACCCGGGCGGCCGTCGAGAGGGTGATGTCGGGCATCTTGGTGGCGTTCTCCAGCTCCGGGATTCCGATCCCGATGGAGGTTGAGCGGCGGTTCGGACCCCTGCCACGAAAGAGGAATCGGAGAAGGCGCCCGGCGGGCACTTCTTACAATACACCGTATTCCCGAAGGTCTCTGCGATATGGCCATGGAGAGCAACTAACAACTGTCTGGTAGCCTTTCCATCCAAAAAGAAAAAACGAAGATGGGACGACGAGTCATGGTTTTCAACTCCACCGGAAGCCAGCTGATCATAGCTTCCAGTGAGGGCACCACCATAGATGTGTTTTCCATTGGAGATGGCTCTAAGCTGTACGAGTTTGTCCGAGACATCATTCTTCGGGACATATCGAGCCTCACAGTCAGCGATTGCGGCAAGTATGTCGCATGCACGAGCCAAACAAGGACCATTCATATCTTCAAGCAAAAAAGAAAAACCGGATTAAGCGTGCTTCTCAAGATAACACTGTTTTTTTTTTCATTGACTTGTTGATTTTTCTTCTTTATTTCAACAGCCAAGATGTTTTCTAAACAAAAATTATTTCAGGGGACCTTATTCCTGGTTGTTCGCTTTGCCTGAAATCCCGCCGTTGCTGGCCGCCGTCACCATGGGTCATGAGAGGAGCGGTGCGTGCAATCTCATGCAACCTTATGCAATGTTCCCAAGGTTCCGTAATAAAAAGCACCAATCAAAGAGACAATTCCACTACAAGTTACTGAAAACTGTCGAGTGTCAATAATGTCAATAACAGAATTTCAAATGGAAGTCACAGTAATTATAAACAGTTATCATCTGCCAGTATGTGCTATCAACCTCTATTTGATTCAGAATAATTTGACTGATAGCGGACCAATAATGAATGCCTTCCATGTGCTACGGGGACGATTTGTAGGAAACCGAAAGCGATGTTGACGTTGACAATGTTGAGGGACGATTTTCGGAGGGGGCTGGGAAGAATGCCTTCACGGCTCGCTTCACAGATTTTAGTATACCAAACTTAAAATAGTCAGAAAATTATCTTTTGCTTTAGAGAAAGCAGTTATAAAACGGTTTTTTGTTATATGGTTAGCTCATCCCCACCTGTTTACCATGTCAAGATCATACATCCCTGTAACTCTAGTACATAGGGTACTAGTACTAGAGTATCCTGGTATCTAGTATATAGGGTACAAAAATTTCCCCCAATAAGCTCACGGTTCGGCTTCTGTTCTCGCTTTGAATTGTTGAAAAAATGTATTCCACTTCCAAAACCCACCTCTACTAACATCACAAGTAGTAAGTAACATCCGTAAAAAGTAGAAATCCTTATTTTTTAGACTTTTCAAAAAGTGTAGCCCATATTAGGCGCCTTTCCCCTACTATAGAGTGATATTTTTTGATTATTTTGATCCAAATGATACAAAAATTAGGTTCATAACTTAATCATTTGGGGGTCGTTGTTCAAAATTACGCGGGAGTGCCGTAAAACTTTGACAAAACGCAAAAGTGCGTGTACCTACGCTAGATTTCCTGCCTAGTGGAGTTAGCTTCAACCACATAGTTGCTTCAACATTCAAACAACGTCACATATACTTCATAGTGTAAAAGCACTGTTTGAATATATCGACCATAGATGGAGCTACAAGGTTCGCGTAGAAATTCAGGCACCCCCATCACCATGCCCCAGGTCATAGATAGCGCACACATAAGGAGAAAGCTTTGTTTCTGCCGTAAATGATGACAATAAGGCACTGGGAATAGACGAAGAATACATTCCTTGCGTTTCTTCTATTTACAATGAAAACTATCCTACCTACATACAAAATAATGTCAAGCCTGATTCAGAAATGGTAAAATCTAGGTATATTTGGTTAGGTAAGTATATTTCACTTCCGACGTTATGTATTGAATGGAACGATTACGAAAGAACAATAGAAATATAGAGGGTGATGTTTTGAAAAGGACCCACCCCAGATTTCTCGCTGCCAAGTTTTTTCCAGGAAAACGCCAAAGCAGGTCGATTTTTTATTTTGAGGGGGACATCAGGACACACATTGTCAAATTTTCTTCTTCACTAACCTATATGTTGTGATACATCAAATTAAAGGTAATAAAATACTCTTCCTGTCAAACATATTTTGAAATTTTTTGAACCACCCCAAACTTTTCTCAAATTTTTTTCATTGTCAAATAAAGGGAAGTTTCTCCCGAGGTTTCCCCCCTAACAGTGGCGCCGAATAGACCTTTTTTTGTGGCGTTCGCCATACCTCAAAATAGGGGGGGGGGGGGGGGGTTGAAGGGGTAAAAAGGAAAAAAAAGAAGACGGAGGAAGGAAAAAAGGAGAAGAAGGGAGGAAAAGAAGAGAAAGAAAGATTCACCCACCAAATCATTGGATATTACGATTATTAGGTACCTATATTGAATCTGAATGACAAGTTGTTTACGATGTAGGTATAGGTACCGTTTGATCAAAACCATTTTACCTCAAGAGTGCTATGTGTTCTTTTGCCTTTTTCAATTGTTGGTAGTATTAGTCGTTGAGCCAGGGGACTCGAGTGGTTTCCACCTTGGGGACTTGACGTGTTATACCTTTTTGGATTCCCCACAACACCAGCATGAAAATAAGCCATGATACGTTTTTGTATCGAGTAGCTTAAGACCGCCATCTTGGAAAAACCGCGCCAAATATGTAGTTCTTGTGGTTTGTATTTTTTTTCTCTTCAACGGCACCTCCAATGGGAAAAATGAAGCTGATTAAAATCAAACAACAAAATTTACTATAAATATCGTTTAGCACCGTTTTCTGACAGGTCTCGTTACTCCAAATATGACAGTTCATAGTTTAGCTATGGCAAATTTCTTTATTAAACATTTTCGAGTACACCCGATGATATTTATACAAACCGAACTTCACGGCATTGTCTTTCTAGCGTACTTCACTAGAAATGCTGCTCTTAGCGACATTTTGATGTCCGTCTGTCCGTCTGTCCATCGGTCCAACTATCCGTCTTATCAATTAATTGCTCCTGAACGAGAAGACCTAGCGAGAATCGAGTTCTTGTGTGTAACATGTATTCACCGAAGAATTGAATTAGGAAAAAAATAATTTCCCAAACCGTCGCCATCTTGATTCGCAATGTCAAATTTTCTCAAAAGTGATCCGATTTTCATGAAACTTGAAATACACGCATGTTTCATATTCAAAAGTATGACTTCAATGTTTTCTTTTTGATCCGCCGCCATTTTGTCCGCCATGTTCAAATTGGTAAAACTGGTCCGATTTTGATGAAAATTGGAACCTAGTCGTGTCTCGTGTATGCATTGATGGTTTTTATGTTAGTTTCACGATTAGCGCCATATTGACGTGCCATATGGAAATTAATCTCCAGCTGTCACAAAATCAGTTTATTCAGATATTTCCTGAACAAGGGGTTTCCGATGTGACTGGAAAACTTGATGGATGGAATTCGGGTTTTGTTAGTTCTTTTCTACAAGTAGAAACTTCTCCAGATAAATGTACGGAAAATGCTATTAAATTTTCGAAATTTGCAAAAAAATTGACAATTTTTTGATTTTTTTCTTTGAAAATTCGAAAACCAGATAACAATGTCTATACATCTTCATTCAAGAAAGTCGCATACCAAATTTGAACTTTCTATTTTCAAAAAAAAGGTACCAAAAATGGTTTTCCAGTGAACATGAAAAAATGAATTGGGTACTTGCCAGTGAAACGGATTTGACTGGAAATACTTTTAATCATCAACAAGAGTAATAAAAAGTTTTTCCTGAAAATTTCCAGAAAATATATTCATTGGTTAAGAAGACTTTTTTCGTTTTTTTTTTTTAAAGGGTTGGTAACTGTACGAAAACTTCACTGAAATTTTTATGTCTGTATTTTTCAAATATTGTGATACGACTCTAACAGTTTTTTGAGCTTTCAACCCAACAGTGCTGTTTGTTTAGTTTTTAGTATATTTGTGACGTCACAAATATATTTTTAAAACAGGCACTACGGCCACAATTTTGGGAATTTGAGAGAAAGAAAAAATTTGCGTACAATATTTTTATATATAATACAACAAGAGACTAAGTAATTACCGGAAATTTTTGAGCTGTAAAATATGAGTGCCTGTTGGTCATTCCTGTATCCAACAAGCACGAATTATTGAAAGCCAAAAATTTCCTGTAATTACGAAGTCTCGAGATGTATTTGGCATGACAATTCGAACGAAACGATTTTCCATTTTCATCCTCCATAATTGTATTTCTGTACCGGAAATTACACTAGTGCAATTTTCATCTAATCATTGGTGGAAATTGCTGGAATAACCCTTCTTTATTGATTACATTTTTGACAATTGAATTGTCACCCATACTATCGATTGAGCCAATAAAAAAAAAAATTGGGCAAGTACCCCATTAGTAGAAACCATTTTTAGTACTTTTTTTTGAAAAATAGAAAGTTCAAATTCACTATGCGACTTTCTTGAATTAATATGTGTATAGGCGTTGCTATCTGGTTTCCAGATTTTCAAAGAAAAATTCAAGAATTTTCAATTTTTTTTGCAGATTTCGGAAGTTTAATAGCATTTCCCGTACATTTTTCTTTGAAGGAGTTCCTACTTGTAAAAAAGAGCTAACAAAAACCGATTTCTATCAACAAGTTTTTCAGTCACATGGGAAACCCCTTGTTCAGAAAATATTTGAATAAATTGATTTTGTGACAGCTGGAGATTAATTCCCATGTGGCACATCAATATGACGCAAATCGTAGAACTAACATGAAAACCATCAATGCGTACACAAGACACGACTAGGTTCCAATTTTCATCAAAATCGGACCAGTTTTACCAATTTCAACATGGCGGACAAAATGGCGGCGGATCAAGAAGAAAACATTGAAATCATACTTTTGAACATAAAATATGCGTGTATTTCAAGTTTCATGAAAATCGGATCACTTTTGTGAAAATTTGACATTGCGGATCAAGATGGCGACGGTTTGAGAAATTATTTTTTTCCTAATTCAATTCTTCGGTGAATACATGTTACACACAAGAAGTCGATTCTCGCTAGGTCTTGTCGTTCAGGAGCAATTTATTGATAAGACGGACAGTTAGACCGATGGACAGACGGACATCAAAATGCCGCTAAGAGCAGCATTCCTAGTAAAGTACGCTAGAAAGACAATGACGTGAAGTTCGGTTTGTATCAATATCATCGGGTGTACTTGAAAATGTTAAATAAAGAAATTTGCCATAGCTAAACTATGAACTGTCATATTTGGAGTAACGAGACCTGTCAGAAAACGGTGCTAAACGATATTTATAGAAAATTCTGTTGTTTGATTTTATTCAGCTTCATTTTTCCCATTGGAGGTGCCGTTGATGAGAAAAAAAATACAAACCACAAGAACTACATATTTGACGCGGTTTTTCCAAGATGGCGGTCTTAAGCTACTCGATACAAAAACGTATTATGGCTTATTTTCATGCTGATGTTGTGGGGAATCCAAAAAGGTATGACACGTCAAGTCCCCAGGGTGGAAACCAAAATCGTGATTTTTAGCTCCTGGCTCATCGACTATATGTCCTACAATTTACTCCAGAGTGACATTTGTATGTTAATTGGAAATCTTTAATGAATGTCGGTAATGGATACGACCACTCTCCGTTTCCAATTTTGTGTCATTTCAAAAATAATTTTCGACAATGGAAGCGTTTTATTCAGTTTTAAACATTTTCAGAGACTGACATGGACGTTCAACAGTATATTCAGTCATTATGGCCAACCTTTTATTAGAATAATAATGTCACAGCACTCTTGATCATACGGTATTTCAACAGCTAACTGAATGGACTAGGAAAATCTTACGATCCCACAAAAAACTTTCAATTTTTGTGCCTACAGCTACATGGCGCTGCACTGCACACTATCTGTTGATATGGAATGGCAAATAAGTTAGTTTTATTACTCTTGATAAAACCAGTGCCGTCTCCAGGCATGGGCCCGAAGGGCCTGTGCCCAGGACCCCGGCTTTTTTGGGCTTATTTTTGTGAAAATGTTATTCTCATATCCCGTTTACGACGTTTATTTGATTATGTCACTTTCTGAGCTGATCGTGGCGCCTTCCCTTTACCTCCCAAGAGTCCACGACGCTCCATCCCACGAAAACTCAAGAAACGACCGGCTTCTGTTGGAAATGATCGGTTTTCTGTTTGAAATTTTTAAAAAAGCGCGAAATTTTCATGTAAAAAAGTTGAATAATAATAACCTGCGGCGGTGGTGCTTGCCTCACTCGCGTGCTTTTTTTAAAAACCTTTATATGGGGGCCCCTCACTGCCTGGTGCCCGGGGTCCCATTTGTTCAAAAGACGGCACTGGATAAAACTTGGGTCCAATTTAATACGGGTCTTGCCTACTTTTGCCCACAAACTACGCAGAAATATTTTCTGTCATCAGAGTTCTTGAACATGAAATTTCGCCCAAAGGGGTATTTTTGAGGAGATTCCTAAAAATTTCGAAATTTGAAAAGATAATGAAATCTATGGACAATTTGGTCAACGGCTTCCCATTTTTTGCTTATTATTGTTAGTATTATCATTATTATTCCGAAAAATTTCGCCTGCGGCGCTAACTGAGGGGCTCTTAGGTGCCCCGGCCCGACCGTTGCGTTACAATGGGGCGGGGTCTGAAAAATCTTTCGCCATAGTAAAATTTTATGAGTTCGGCGCCACTGCCCCCTAAACTGCCGATCCTTGAGAAATAGATTTTCCAGCAAAAACAGGTTAATTTTTATTTCGAAGGGGACATCTAAGAACATGTATTGTCAAATTTCCATCTTCAACTTCTTCGCCTCCCATCCAAGAGATTTTTTGAAAAGGGTTTAGGGAAAGGTTCAGAGATTTTGAAATTATTCTTCACAGAAAGAAAATTTTATTACCTTCCGTCTGATGCATTACAAGGTAGATGTTGCTGTTTGGAATTTTCAAGTAGGTTAAGGTGGGGGTGAAGGGGTTGAAGATAAAAATTTGACGATACGTGTCTTAGATGCCTCCTTTGAAATAAAAATCGACTTGTTTTCGCTGGAAAATCTATTAACCAAGAATGGGGAGTTATTAGGGAAGAAGCTTTCTTTTAATTAACAATGAGAGAATTTGGAGAAGGGTTGAGGGATGACTTGAAAAATTAAAATATGTTTGACAGAAAGAGAATTTTATTACCTTCAATTTGATGTATCCTAACATATAGATAGTGCTGTTTGGAATTCTAAAGTAGGGTAGGGTGGGGGCGAAGGGGTTGAAGATGAAAATTTGACAATGTGTGTCCTAAAGTTTCTCTAACTGGATGAAGGATCGGAGCAAGGGTAGAGAGAGTCGGATGTGCTCAACATAAAAAAACCGCAGCTTCTTCTGCAAAAAACAGTATTCTGTGCAATTCGCAAAAAAATTGTTCTGCTTTTCCCATGCGGAGTTCTCGTGCCGTAATTGTCCCTATTAATCGGGCGAGCAATCGGGTCAAAATTACTGACAACTGATACTTATTTGTTCTATTCACATACTTCACTTCTGATATGTTTATTTACTTCTGCAACTACTTGATTACTGGATTTAAGGTTATTTTGATGAAAAAAAAAAATGGAATTCTGGGAACGACGCATCATTTTACATTCAACATACTAGGATTACTAGGACGTACAAATACTCATCTTCATCAAATAGGTACACAATAGGCCGCAAAAATAACAGAGAAAGCCGAAGAGAAAGCCATTAGTGAAGGTAGTTCGAGAATTTTGGAATTATTAGAACTGCAATTTTTTTCAAAGTTACGGGTCCCACAGACTTGGCGCCATCGTTTATGTTCTGTCAAAGGGCGCCAGTATACTAGAGGGTTAATGTTGATTATGTCTGATATGCGGATCAGGGTCTTTTTGCTAGGGCCGTGTGTAGGTTTGGTTAATAATGCTGATGATAGGATGCACACAATGTTTTAGATACACAACCCCCCTTGATATTGCAATCGACAGCAAACTAAGAAAGCAGAGAGATTGATGATTTCTTGAAGCACTTTTCTCGTTAGTAAATCGCAGTTTTCTCACTGGTTGATTTCAGCAAAACTAGGATAGGTTTATGCAAAGTAGATAAGCTGCTGTGATGACTCACAATTCGGAAAATTTCGATTTTTTAGTGTTTTTCGGAATATGCGGGAAAAACTCGTATGGTCAAAAGCGTCCGAATCGAGCCGATTATTTCACGAGAATTTTTCATAGAGTATGCAAAGTGAAAAGTTGCCAAGTATTTTTCTGAAATAGCACTCTGGTCCTTATACGGCCCAATTCAAACGTGCAAACGAAAATTCCTCCGCCCTGCACAGTGCAGGTGATTTCTTCCATCCCCACCTTCATCAGATCTACCCTCCCTACACCGGCATGTAACTTCTTGCCATTTCCGACTTCTGGTGTCTAGCTGAGAGACAAGCTTCCTATTTCCTACTCATCATCTGTCGAGCTAAGGCGTTGTGTGTCTGTTTGAGCGTAAAGAACAGCCATTTATTCTAAAATGGAAAGATTACGAAATTTTGTGTTTGCGAAACGTCAACAGCCATCCGATGTTTTGGGTGAAAATAATCGCTTCACCAACAGCTTCGACTACCATGCCTTGGAAATCACCAAGTAAGTCACTATTTTATAACATATTCCTACATCCTACAGTGTTAAGAATCAGTTGTATTGATAAACTTTCAAATAAGTACCAAATAATTACAAATTAGTACATATATTGCATTGGAAGACATCGAGGGGGATACGGGTTCGCGCCGGTCTGTCCGACCGTCAACGCGGTGTTATTAACGAGATTTATCTTTTGATTGACAATAACAGCATCAGATAAGTTTACGATTGTTGAGCTTAAGCATGGTGCGTTTGGGTTCGGAGCGAAACCCTTCAATTTGTTTTTCGTTATTGCTCAAAATGTCCCGTTTCGATGATCGGCCTCACATTTCAATTCACACCGACGTCATAACATTCCCATGCGGAAAGCGTTGGCCTTTGTTGTGTAGCTGATTGCTTCGCTCGTTTCATTGGTCGAAGAGAAATGAACAGACAGATGACGGCCAATAGAATAGAAGCATCATGTAGTTGCGCGTAAGCTGGTATACGAACTGGGCAACAACAAAAAATAATAGTTACAATTTGACTCCCGAATAATTGTCTTTTCCCGCCAAAAAAATTATAATTGAACAGTTTGGAAATAAAGCCTCGAAAATTATCATTGATCAATTATTATGATGAGAACTTGCCGAACAAAACAACCTGTTTGAAGCTGTGCATTTTAATAAAATTATTTCAGTAAATTACCTTTCCATCAATTTTTGGCTCCAAAAATAATTTTTGATCACGTTTGACTTTCATATACCGTATGTTCGTTAAAATCATGAATTAGGGCAGGCTATGGAAGTGAAAACGTATGTCGTGAATTTATCAATAATCACTCAAATTTGATGTCAACATGATGAGCCGTCGTCATGGAATACATTTTGGACATACGTTTCGAAGTTCACAGCCTGCCCTAATTCATGATTTTAACGAACATACGGTACTTACGCAGTAAGTAGCATAAAGCGGTATTGCAATCATAGAAAAATACATAAAATTTAAAATTGAAAGAACTGAAAGAGAGATCCAGCGGTCACAGCTCGGGTCATAGGGAGTGATGATGACCCAATTGAAAATTATTAAAAAAAATTAATTTCTCTATTCCCAAGCCCCCATACTTCTTTGCTGTCAGTTCAGTTCTGATGTCAGTATTACCTACGGCCCCCTTAAAATGTATTTTCACTTGTTATTTTTCCTATCCAACAAAAGCAAAAGCAATCATTGTGTTCCTACTGTCACTACGTTTTAAAGGTCCGCAGTTGTAAATCTCGACCTCGAAAGCCATGACGCCCCATGGTGAGTTGTCATACACCTAGACTAGGTAATATTGACTAATGATGCACGGGAAAAGGCTCTTTCTTTGTTCAAACGAATCCCAATTGTTTCGAACAATTTTATTTTGAATACAGCGTCCGGCGGAAAGGATTCGTATATTTGCGATCTCAATTTATATTGCAAATAGTTATGGAAGAGTGGAGTAAAGAAAGCTATGTTCGTGATACTTTTAAATGTTCCCTGGAAGAATCGACAAAAATTTCATCAGTGATATGAAGTTCTTTTGATTCTAAGGTCTCATTAAATGACTTTAGACTGCAGCAATATTTTATGGGAAATCTGAAACTGTAATGGAAAGAATAAATCATTAAATCAAGAAGAGCTTATGATCCAGTAAGATAATTTCGTGATAGGGGTATGTAATTTTGTGACATAAATGGTTTCATAAACCAGATATATAAGAAAAAAAATGGGATAATGACATTTTATCACTCACGTACTTAGTCTGAGTCATTTTTGTATAGTGCTAGGATTTAAAACAAAAATAAACAGGTAGGTAGCTGATATCGTGTCAATGTTAGACTCAATTTTTTTTTGTGAATTTTAGAGCCCAACGATAATGGTAAAGTTTTTTTTTGAGACCTGGCATAATTTACTTGTGTGATATTTGGAAATTCAAAATTTAAGAGCGCTTGCATTTTATTTTGTTTGACTCATGAACAAATACTCATGACGTATGAACGGATGAACCAATTACAGCAAAACCACGCCGGAATTTATTGATATTGTATTGATAAGAATATTCAGTCGTTTTACCGCAACAGATTGTTATAAATTCCAAAAGGCTAACGAAAACTGCTAGGAATTATACCTTTGCTCCGGAATTTTTTCAGTTCATATCATTCAGTAAAATTTCCTGAACATACCATGGAAAATCCCGCACTGTAACCCATCTGCGTTAAAAGATATTGGCGAAAGAGGGCGCAACACACCGTTTTTATGGTTTTTCAATTCCAACACAATGAAATGTGAAGTAATTGAGATTTTTTTCAATCAATGCCATTCTAAAACATGTCTTGAACATATCATAAAAAAATCCTCGAACTACTTCTTGTGGTCTTGGAGATAGATAGAGGTCAGTTTATCGTCGATATACTCACTTTTTTTTATGGAACACTTATCGAATTTTCCCACTTTCTATGGGAATTATTCAGATTTCATTTTTATTCATTACTAAACTGTACTTTTTTATTTTTCTCGCCGAATTTTTGTTTCTTGGCCAATTTTGACAAGTTTGGTGTCCTTGTGGAGATGTGGAAAACATGTGTTGCCTTGGAAACAATGACAAATAAGCCATTTTGAATGTAGAATTTTTGCCATACCTACTCATATGATCAAGAATACCAAACTTGTCAAAATCGGTCCAGAAACAAAAAATCGGCCAGGAAAATATAACAGTACGTTTTTTTTTTGTGGCCCACCCGGTATATCCCCCTAACCACAATAGGGAGTGCGAAGAATCACCAAGTATATGTTCAAAGAATGTTACAGAGTGACACTGATTGAATGTGACTTCTTAATTTTTGCATTTTAGTGGTTTAGAATTAAAAAAAAGCCCAAAAAAGTGTGATGCCATCTTGCAACGCAGATGGGGTACAATTAAGGACAAGTTACCGAATAATATGAAACAAAAAAAAATCGATTCGGATTCAGTTCCGGGTTTGGTGCTAGTTTTGTCTAATATTCCTGAGCTAAAATGATCTTCAAAGTCGGGACGACTCTTATTTTTTTTCTTATATGAGAGAGTTCTCCTCGGAGTCCTTCAAATCTGAGAGTTGATAGACTACCTACCTTAAACCATGGACGCCTCGATGGACGCCAACCGCTCTATTCAAATAACGCCACAAGTTACTTTCAGGAAGAACGGTACTCCTCAACTGTCATGGGGAAATACGGAGATTCTGCAGAATTTAGTACACCAAAGACAGTTTCGCGCTAAGTAGGTTTTTACGACAAAACCGGCACTCTTAAATGTCTAGGTCTTACTCCTTTTTTCTACGACGACAGCGTGAAGATCTAGTTGACCACGACTAGATGTGTATCCATACGACACAGCTACGGCTAGATGAAAACGTACGGGATGCGTTGATGGTAGATGCAGTCTAGATGAATTTTGAATCTAGGCGGCGATCTGGGCAGGAACACCAAAGGTTGCGGAAAGCATCTGTGGGTGGGTATCGATGCTGTCTTTGGTGAGCCTAAAGGTACCAGTGAACGAAAAAGAAAGAAATTCAGCACATATGAAAATTAATTGTTACTGTGACGTCCAGTTTTGCACTTACCAGCCGTTTTTATAACGAGACACTGCCCTTCAGGGTCTGGAGTTACTACAAAACAAATCGATATGGGACTCGGCCGTTTCTTTTTGGGAATATTATGCGTGCCTTTTCAAATAAGTAGTTGCTGGCCCACGAACGCCAATAAAGTGAAGAAAATGGCTGTACTACTTGCTTTTTCGTTCAAAGATAAAGTCCGTAGCTGCTTTTTGTTGGATACTGGATAAGAAGTGAACTAAGGGGAGGGAGTTATCGCCAAATTCAGGACTGAATTTTGTACAGGTAGGTTCAACTTACATACTATGAAAACATATTATAATCTGCTTTATGTTACAAATCACCAAGAAATATTAAATTCTGGCTGCTAAAAAAAAACGGAACGTTTGACAGGTGACGCTGACGTTCGTCTACCTTCTATTGGCAACAAATTGTTCCTACATGTTTAGTAAAAAAATAGTTTGATAATATGCTTCACTACAGCACTGTTTTCGATGTAATAATAAATCCATTATCAATGCAAAGTAAATAATGATATGTCATTATACGAGTCTCATAAGAAGTTTTCCTTGTCTTTCCTACTATTTTCAAACACCCTCTGGAACGGGTCTTTCTTGGTTTAACACATTTTTGGTGTTGATGATGGGTCAATGTTACATCTTATTCCAGGGCAGGAGATATGTCTCAATATCAAACTTTTCAAGGCATGATGACGATGACGAATTTTGGTGAAGGGTTTTCGGAAAGATTGGGGTTGGTGATATCGACTAAACCTAATTCTCTACTTGCTGATTTGATTTGATACGCTATTCTACCGAAATTTTCTAGTTCCAACGTGCCCAGTGCCAACAGCGGCATTTTTGGCGAAACGATAGATTGCTCCACGCTGGTCTTTGCAGAAAAATTTCAACTAGTGATAGGTTAACGTTTACTACTGACAAGCGTTGTCAAAGAAACTGATTTCAACGGTTATGCAGGGTGGTCCAACGAAAACACAACAGAGCAGTTTTTGGGCATTTCGCCCCTTTTTTTTGAGAAAAGCTCGGACAGGTCGATTTTTATACCGAGGAGAATATCTGAAACATACTTATTTCAGAATTTCTATTTTTAGCCGCCCCACCCCCATCCAACCTATATTGAAATTTCAAATGACACCACCTACTTTGCGATACATCAAATTGAAAAGAATCAAATTCTCTTACTGCAAAAAATATTTTCAAAATTTTCAACCCCACCCCCTATTTTCTTGAAGTTCTTTGAGTGCCCAATTCAATATTCTTGACCTTTCAATTTTCTTCATTGCAGTCAACGTCATCCTGCCCAGCATCGAGGGAGAAAATTTTCTGTGGAGAAAGTGCCACCCAAATTCACCCCTTCCGCTCCTCCTAAGTACCATGACTTCTAAACAAAAATGACACTACTCACTTTGTGGAACATCGAATTGAAGATAATTGAATTTTCTTCCTGATCACATTTTGTTCAATTGATTATTGAGGGAGGATTTGAAAATTTAAAAAAATGGTTTTCGGAAAAAGAATTTAATATCCTTTAGTTCGATGTATGACAAAGTAGGTGATGTCTTGTTGAATTTTCAAGTTGGGGTGAGGGAGAGCAGAGAGGTGAATTTGGGTAGCACTTTTTTCACCGAAAATTTTCTTCTTCGATGCTATCCAAGATGACGCTGACTCTCGCGCTGACTAAACTGAAGAAAATTGAGGGGTCGAGAATATAAAATGAGGCAGTCAGAGAATTTCAGGAAGGAGGGTAGGGTAAAAACAAGTTAGTATGCCTTCACGTGCGTGAGTCTCAGTAGCGCATTTTCTCAAAGAGGCATATTATGAACGTAAAGAAATTTGGTTGAAGGAAAAAACCCCATTCCTTAACCACTTTCTTCATTTGAAACTCATTGTGATATTTTGTTATCAGAATGGGGTACTTGCCAATGAAATAGATTTGAATGAAAATTCTTTCACTCATCAATATTTTTTTGTTTGAGGGTGGGATCTGGAAGCGGCGACTAATCAACAGTAGTCTATTCTTTCCCATTTTTAGTCGGCTATCCATATAGGGAAAGAATTAGATCGCTATGTCTTCGGGTTTATGTTTTCGATTTATCTCTTACTTTGAGGGCAGCGAGTGGGGGTGGCAGCATTCGGCAAAGTAACTGTTGCACAGTTTGAGTTAGGAGTTTCTAAATGTTTAAGGAAATATGACAATCAGTGAAAATTGTGAAAGTTGCATTTTTTGTTCGGGGGCGGCGTGTTGGAGCGGCAGAGTTTGACAAAGAAATTCTTCCACAGTTTGAGTTTGGAGTTTCTGAATGTTTGAGGTAACATTAAAATGTAAATCAGTGGACATTATTGAAAGTTGCACCTTTTTCTTTTGGGGGTGGAAGTTGGAGGCGGCGCCATATCAAAAGTAGCCTACTCTTTCCCATTTTTAGTTAACTATCTATATAGCGGGAGAATTAGATCGTTACGTCTTCGCCTTCAGGTTTATGTTTTTCATTCATCTCTCACTTTGAGGGCAGCGTGTGGGGGCGGCAGCATTCGGCAAAGTAACTGTTGCACAGTTTGAGTTGGGAGTTTCTAAATGTAAGGGAAATATGACAATCAGTGAAAATTGTGAAAGTTGCATTTTTTTTGGTTTGGAGGCGGCAGCTGGAGGCGGCGGCTAATCAAAAGTGGCCTATCTTTTTCCAATTTTAGTCAGCTATCAATATAGTGAAAGAATTAGATCGCTATGTCTTCAGGTTCATGTTTTACATTTATCTCTCACTTTGGGGGCGGCGTGTGGAAGCGGCAGAGTTTGGCAAAGAAATTCATGCACAGTTTGATTCAAGAGTTTTTGAATGTTCGAGGTAACATTATCAGCTAAATCAGTGAAAATTGTTGAAAGTTGCACTTTTTTTCTTTTGGGGGCGGAAGCTGGAGGCGGCGCCATATCAAAAGTAGCTTATCCTTTTCCATTTTCAGTCAGCTATCCATATAGCGAAAAACTTGAATCGCTATGTCTTCGGGTTCATGTTTTTCATTTATCTCTTACTTTGGGGGCGGCGTGTGAGGCGGCAGCGTTCGGCTGAGCAAATGTTGTACAATTTGAGTTGGCAGTTCCTAAATGTTCAAGGAAACATCTCAATCAGTAATATTTATGAAAGTTGCACTTTTTATCGTTTGGGGGCGGAATCTGGGGGCGACGACTAACCAAAAGTAGCCTATCCTTTCCCATTTTTAGTCAGCTATTTATATACCGAAAGAATCAGATCGCTATGTCTTCGGGTTCATGTTTTTCATTTTAAAGTGATTGGGGGCGGTTTTTAGCAGTTTTTTCATGTCGGCGGCGCATATTGAAGACGGAATGTTTCTTGGCTTACGTTTATAAGTGGCAACTATGTATTATTCAAAAAATGAGAACACCAGAGCATCAGGTCTGGTAGAAAGTGCAATATTGTGTTATTACAAGTTTATCGGGGGCGGTTTTCTCTATGTTGGCGGCGCAATATGGACATCCAATATAGCCTAGCCCTCCTTTAGGAGTGGCAGCTATGTAACAGCGAAAAAATTAGAAAGCTAGGGCGTCTAGTTTGGGAGGAGTTCGAGGAACGGACGGACGGACGGACGGACGGACGGACGGACAAAGCGGTTGCAATAGCGATTTTCATCAAGATGGAAAATGCGCTAAAAATCAAACATGTTTTCAGAAAGAGAATTTAATTTTCTTCAATTTGATGTTTCGCAATATGCGTAATGTCATTTGAAATTTCGAAGTTAGGGTGGGTGAAGGTGAGGGGGCATAAGATATAAATTTGCCAATGCATGTATGTTTCAGATGTCCCCCTTGATATAAAAATCGACCTATCCAAGCTTTTTTTAGAAAATGAGGTGACATGCCCAAAACGCCCCCTGTTGTATTTTCGTTGGGCCACCCTGTATGTTGGGTAGCTATAGTTCGGATATACGTGCCGCGAACGCAAGCGTGTGGCCATTCGCAGTGATTTCGACCAGGAAAGGGTTTTTTGCAACTTCGAAAATTCATAGCACCCGAACGGGAAACGGGACTCTTCAATAAAACCGTTTTTTTCTTCAAGTTGCCTTGCTCTTTGTCTAATTTGATTCAAATCCATAGAGCAATTTCTGAGTTATTTTATAACTTTTGACAAATGACAAACGGGACATCACTCCAAACTAAAGTACTCAACACTTGAAATGGCCCACCCAAAAAATTCAGCGGAGCTCAAAGTGGTATAACTCCTCAAGGAAGAGGACTAGTTCAAAAAAATGTATTGCTGTAAAAAGTTGACTTTTTGCACTATCACATTCTGCATGCCATGTTCCATAGATGCTCCCCACATTTGTTATACAGGGTGTCGCGCAAGGTTCTGAAAAAAATGAAAATTTGAACAACTCTCAATTCTGTTGAAAAAAAAATTGGAATTTTTTCAACTGGTCCAGGGAGGTACTAGAACTATACCTCGAAACGGTTTTTCAAATTTTCGCCTCTATCTCATTTACTTACAGGGTGATGTGAAAAAATCAACTTTTTGGTTTTGCGGTGATAATTTTTTGCTCCGTCAACCGATTTTCAAAATCGAGGGCTCATATTGAAGCTGAAACTCCAAAGAAGACGCCTTGATGCTAAGATTTTATCACAGATGTAATCGTAAAATAGGGATTTCCATCAAAGTAGACCTAAATCTGAACTATCTTCGAAATCTGGTCTTGCAAAAGAAATAAACAAAACTCAACTTGCCTTTCAACCAGCCATTCTTTCCGAGCAATTCAAGATCTTTTTCGTCTTAATGGGGCTGAAATTGGTTGACGGGGAAGCTAAATTACAGCTTTATGTTTTTCCAAGAAAATAATCCCCCTGCACACAACAGGCGAATGATGCACTTCGATTGTCGTATTTTTCGTAGTAGTTCAAATGATTTTCGTAACCTAGGTCACGTGCAATGTCAAGTTGCAGGGGCTTTTTTTTTTGGAAAAACACGAAGCTGTAATTTGGCTTCCCCGTCAATAAATTTTAGCCTCACAAAGGCGAAGAAGATCTTGAATTGCTCGGAAAGAATGACTGGTTCGAAGGCAAGTTGAGTTTTGTTCATTTCTTTTGCAAGACCAGATCTCGAAGATAATTCAGATTTCAGGTCAACCTTGATGAAAACCCCTATTTTAGCATCAAGGCGTCTTCTTTGAACTTTCAGCTTCAATATGAGCCCTCGATTTTAAAAATCAGGTGACGGAGGAAAAAGTTATCACCGTGAAATCGAAAAGCTGATTTATTTTGATCACCCTATAAATAAAAGAGATAGGCGAAAATTAGAATAACCGTTTCGAGGTTAAAGTTCTAGGTAGTACATCCCTGAGCCAGTTGAAAAACTCCTAGTTTTTTTTCCAACAGAATTGGGAGTTATTCGAACTTTCCATTTTTTCAGAGCCTTGCGCGACACCCTGTATTACAAATGTGGGGAGCATCTATGAAATATGGCGTGCAGAATGTGAAAGTCATGGGTGAAAGTGCAAAAAGTCAGCTTTTTACAGCAATACATTTTTTTGAACTAGGTCTCTTCCTTGAGGAGTTATACCACTTTGAGCTCCACTGAATTTTTTGGGTGGTCCATTTCAAGTGTTGAGTACTTTATTATATTGGTAATGTTGTGAAAGACACGCGAATGATCGCATCGCATTCTTGAGGTAGTGATCAACGTTTGCCTTGAAATAAAGGGTTCAACACCATACTTCAATAATATAGACTCATGCTCGTTCTTGGAAGAAAACGCATTTGCTTATTATTGTCGTTTTACACATGAAGAAGTAGAAGAAGTGCTTAAAAGGCCTGTGTTCAAGCATTTGATATAGATATCAAGTTGTGTCTGGTAAAAAAATATAGGTACAACGTACAACACTTACTCCTTTCTAATGTTTCTGAAGCATTGGAATGAGGAAAGAATCTGCAGGAAAGTCAGTCTACTTTAGAGAAGACACCCAAGCTAGTAATTGAATATTGGGTTGATAGAGGGATATCTCAAATGGACAGACTATTAGAATACGATAAAGATAGACAGAAAGTGATTGTGGGGAACTGTTTATCATGGACTTATCACTGAAAAATATCAACAACTGGATGTGCACTGAACTTCTATTTGATATACAATCACAATCAATCAATTCATTTGACTTGAAAAGCGCCAATAATAACTCTCCTGGTGGAAACGAAAAGTATCGTATCTTGTTCTAAATTCTTTTAGGGACCAAGAAAATAATTTACAGGCATCAATGGGAAAACTGGATTTTTTTACTATGCCCCTCACTCGCTTTCCAAGAAAGATACAGGGCCTCAAAGTTCAATTTTTTTTTTAAATAATAACTCATGAATGGTTCAATAAAATTCGCTGTAATTTAGCATGGATTAGTTAGCAGACACTGCTCACCTGTCTGTCAAGTTCCAATTAAATTCAACCAGTGGCATCAGAGACTTGCAAATTAAGTATGACCCAATTTTTTCCAGCAGCCCTGGTAAGTAACTCTGATGCCATTGGTTGGAGTTTGGTGAAACTTGACAGGCAGTTAGGCAATGTCTGCAAATTAACCTAGGCTAAATTAGAGAGAAAATCACTGAACCGTTCATGAGTTACTGATATTCAAAAAACTTTTTAAATTGAAGTCTGTACCTGGAGGTTCTAGCGGGTATGCACGGAAGTGATTCCGCTCATAAGAAACGTGCATTACAATAAAGGTCAGCTGGTTTTTCCGAAGGAACTTTCATACGTCTTGTCACGGAACTCCTTGAAACGACCCCAGCTATCCTCTTATACCCCTGAATGGGTAGGCAACCCATTGTACTGGCATTTAATTCAACTTATTTGAATTAAATCACTTTTCCCGCTTTTGGAACCGCTTGGCCGATGATCATCTAGTATCAGGACGACATCCCGTTGTGCCTCTCTTCTTGTTGTTCGATTATAGAGTTCTCGAGATTGTTGAGACAGGTCTGACTACAAGTTTGAACGCAATAAGACACAATATAAAATTTTAACGTAACATCAATCTATTGACTTCTATGTACAATTCAAAATGTTTAAATAATGGCTCGCTCCTATACCTAGTCCTACCTTCACATCGCAGGCTAAATTATCTAAAAGATCTAACCTATTCCCGAAGAGATAACTTTCCCCTAATTATTTCAGACGTCCCAACACCCCAACCCTCCGACGAACACCTGACTCTACACCTTGACCGACATTCAATTCTGGCTGGCTTTCGCGGCTCAAAGTTCCTTCCGTGGTTAAATCAGATCCAACATTTATGTTAGTGTTAGAGGTTATGTTAGGGTTAGGCCCGGCTTCTAGACACTGCAAAGAGAAGAGTGACTTCGACCACGAATGCAATCTAAGATTTGTGGGCCGGTGTGTGCGGTGGCCCCCTTTTTGTGGAGCCTCTTTTCAAAGGCTAACGCTCTTTTTGGGCTATGGTTCTCTTTTGCCCGTTTGGAAGGGATTGGATATGGCTGGCCTTTGTGGGGGCTTTAAACCTGTTTTCGCCGTGAATTGCCCCCAATGCTCAGAAAGATTCCCGTGATCGAAAGTGCCTATAACCGGAAATGTTGAACCAAATTTCGCCCTTCCAAAAACTTTCGAACCGATGGTGTACGCGAAACAATTACTCAAGTCAAGGTACTAATTTAATGTGGAGAACGTTTTGAGCAGGCCCCGTATACGCGCTAGTTCGTTGTTGTTTAGCAATTTGTGAGAAAAGGCCGCAGCCAGGAAAAACAAAACGCAGAGAATTTACTACACAGGGTGTTCGTCGAAAAGCCGATGCGGAGAGGCGTCGAAATAATCTTTACCCTAACACGAAATAATCGCCGTCTACACTATTCCTGATCGAGCCCTAATAACAATTCATTTTTACAAAGTCCCTATTTGAACGATGGCGTCGTTGGGTACCGGATTAAATTCATCAGTTTCGAATAAGAACGTCTTCATTCCCGGGACAACTCTACATGGAAATATCAGGAACTGTCGTGGCGCTAAAACAAAATCATTAGTTTCAAGGGGGGGGGGGGGGGGGGGTGTCCATCAATCCGATCAACAATTGCGACTCTACGGCAGGGTCCGAACCCCGATCTCAACGCGATGCTATTTTATTTCAATTACTTGATTTTTCACGTAGTTCCCAAAATTGACATTTTCCGAATAACTAGGAGCTTCAGAAACGCAGAGGAAGCTCACCCGCGAGTTTCCAGATCTAACCCACTAGGTCCGGTGCTCTGAGTACCGCAGTCACAAAGCCAAGTCCAGAGGGCCCAAGAGCGCGAATACCTTTCTATGAAGGTATCCATCAAAGGACGAGGCTTGCCAGTGGCTGTACCTGACGGCAGACAGTAGCGCAGATACCAGCACGTGCAGGCAGATTCAGAAAGCACGCGTGAGCCCCATCATACATTTTTCCGACAAAGCCTAACCGTAAGCAACTATCCCAACTCACCAAGACTAACCTCCCGCTCGTCGAGGTCATCACTCCGCCACACGAGATACCGAAACGAGAGACCTCATTTCTATCGGGTCTGGATCATTTAGGGGTTTTAACTCGACATCCTCGAGGTGGGCTAGAACTCACCGTGGAGGGAACGCGACTCAGCATCCTGGAGGGGGTTCGAAACACTTCGTCAACGGGTCCCAACTCTACGACTTGGAGAAGGGTCGAAACTCAACACCGGAAGGGCCTTGGCACATCGACCTAGAGAAGGGCTGGAACTCGTCGTCGGAGGGCTCTGACTCGACACCTGGAGGCGGATCAAGACTCAACGTCCAAGGGCTCTGACACGACATCCTAGAGACGGGTTGCAACTCAACGGGGGAAGCAACTCATCAGTCTCTCGGAGGGTCAAAACTCAACCTGGAGGGTTCTCGACTCAGCGTGCCCCCAAGGGGACCAAAACACGACTCCGAAGGGTTCCAACTCGGCTTTCTCCAGGGGGCCTTTGAGACACATCAGCCGGGGGAAATCGACTCGTCATTTTCCAAGTGGGCTGGGACTCATCATTGGGGCTTCGACGCTTCGGCCTCTAGGAGGGTCGCGACGCAACATAAACGGGTTCTAACTCAGCTTCCTCGAAGGGGACTAAAACTCTTCGCTAACAGGCCCGCAGAAGCACTCGGCAGCGGACGTGACAAGTCGGGAGCGGACGGCAGCCCAGGAGGATTTGGTCCAGGTACCACGGTCAATCTCCGGCGATATCCTCCATTCCCAGCCATCCGGAATATTTTATTGCATCCAAAACGATCGCGAACGGTGTATAGACGGCTCAGGTAATCTGAGAAGCCGCTGAAGAATGCGACCGGCGGTGCTAAAGCCTCTGTCACACGATCATTGAAATCATACTTGTCATTGAAAATCTGGGACAGGAGCAATGATGATAGCATGTATACTTGCAAGTATGCTAGAAAACCATGACGAAAACGCGTCCTATTTTTCATCCCTGATTCCATACTTGATCTAGATTACTCCCTTCAGCGAAAGTGACAACTTTCAAAATATATTTTCCATTTGACATTACGTACGTTCAAATCTGCGTTCAAACATTTCGCGAAATGAGTCGGTGGTGTAGCAGAAGTGTACAAACCTTAATTGAGAGCTACGAGCAGCATCCAGTGCTATATAATACCAAGCTGCCCAATTACCATAATAAATATCTACGCCTGAAGGCACTGCAGACTATTACTGCAGAACTAAAGCGGATTCGGCCATCCGTCACTGCAGACGAAGTTGGGAAAAAAATCAACTCCATCCGCACCCAATTCAATGTGGAATTACAAAAAGTGAAGAGATCGGAAAGAAGTGGAACGTCTCCGGATGAAGTAGGTACCTATGTATATTCAATGAAATTTGGAAAAATCATGTACCTATTATATAATAGGTCAATTTTAATAACTAGGCTGATTTTCCTCAATGCTTGCAGATTTATGTGCCAAACCTATGGTACTACAAATACCTGGGGTTCTTGAGGGTGCACGTGGTGGCCAGACAAGCCAACGAAACCCCAGTGTGGGGTAAATCTGGACAATCACAGCACCTTCTCCGATCACAGCACGCACGTGACGTGACAACCAGGCAAGAAAACAGACAGCCCTTGCAGACCGAGTTGGTTGATTTGAGTCAGTCCTTCGACAGCCCTCGCAATAGCCTGACGTACTCACCATTGCTGGAAGATACTTCACCTCGTTTTTCACCACCCAGCCAAGATACCGAAATCGAGGAACGGATGGAAGAAGGAAGTGGTGCAAGTCAATCTCACTATGAGGCACGAGATGATGAAAGAGGAGCTAGTACTTCCCATGCACGGGATTCTCCAGTAAGGAAACAAACCACATCAAAGAAACGGAAGCGTTCGCCGGAACCTCAGGCAGAACAATCTTCAACGCGTGATGAGGCGCTGAACAATATTGCGAAGGCACTCTCCGTACCGCCACCGCCCCTTGAATCACCGACTCCACCGACCGCAGCTCAAGGTCTAGGAGCGTTTATTGCGAGCACGTTGGAGTCGTTCCGGGATCCAGTGCTGAAAGCCCTAACAACAAAGCGAATCATCGATCACTTGATCGACGCTCAAGTGAAAGACTTGACGTCTGGAGATTTCTCTGATTGATGCTAATAGTCATTTCTCGGAAAACCCTTGAAAATACTGAGAAATTCCGTCCAAGAATTCTGCTTTCAAGACTACAGGAATCCGTATTGATTTCCATGACTTCGTTTGGCAGTTGCCTAGTTATTATTCTTTTGAGGTTCATTTGCTTTTCAAGAATTTGGTATTGTGTTTTTTCTATAAACGAATATAAGAAAAAGTTCTGTTAACTGCGTCATAATTTTTATTGCAATCAAAAAAACCAATAGGTCCTGCAAAACTCTCCAGGTACGGCTGCGAGCACATAAATGGGGCTATAACTTAACCTACTGAATAACAATAATTGGAACTATCTACATGTTTCCTTGACTCACAGCTTTTTCTTGCCAAGGCACTCTACCTGGACCATTGAAATATCGCATGAAATCATCACGTAGAGAGTATGCATCATTCGATGCTCTATTGCCTCCTTGCTGCGTTCGCAATGAGCTCATTGGTTGGATCTCAGCCACAGCATTTTCTTCAAACTCGTTTATTTCATGTGGTCTCCTATTAAGAATGAAATTGTGCAGGAGAACACATGCATTTATAATGAGATCGACTTTGGTGGGATCGAGTCTAATTTTTGTTTGAAGGATCTGAAATTTGTTGGCGACCATACCAAAAGCATTTTCAGCTACCCTACGTGCTCGACTCAGACGATAATTATGAATCCTCTGCTCGTGGGTGAGACCACGTTGCGGAAAGGGTTTCATCAAATTTTTGCCCAAAGGGAAGGCGTCGTCTGCAATTATAACATAAGGAACATCGATCATTCCCCCAGGCAATGGTCGAGCGGCAGGAAGGTTCAGACTATTTTCATCTAGTGCCTTTTTCAGGTTACTATCTCTGTAGATGCCGCCATCGTTTACTCTTCCATTGACTCCTACATTCACCCATGTGAATCTGTACCGTGCATCTACAAGAGCCATGAGCACAATGCTGTCAGTTCCCTTGTAATTGCGCCAAAATGAGCCAGTTGAACGAGGAGGTCTAAAAGTAATGTGTTTCCCATCCAGCGCTCCTATACAATGAGGGTAATGCCACACCAAGCGGAATTGTTCAGCAATCGCTTCCCACTCTTTCTCTGACGATGGCACCTGGGTAGAATTTAATGAACACAAGTGAATTATTAGGTGTGTATTGACAGTAGATAGGTAATTTATATACCTTGATTTCATCTTGTAGAACTGTTATGATCGCTCTCAAGGTATCTGGTACCAGCACCGACAAAGAATTGTGAGGGATTCGCGTAGAATATTGCAGATCGACGAATGTATTTCCTGTTGCAAGGAATCTCAAAGTTGCGGCTAGCCTAAAAGGTACCTATGCATTCAAATCCAATACAACAAACCAATACTTATCATTGCAGAACAGTTTCATAAACTCCGAGTCATTAAATTACCCCCGCACCTCATTCTTGGTGGAATGCTTTCCCTCATCACGGTGTCTTGCCGACATATTATTGGGGTTACTTTTATCAGTAGTTCCTCGAAAATCTCTTTCTCCATACGCAGGAAATTGCGGTATTGCATTTCATCCCCCAATCTATAACACAACTTCAGTAACCTGCTTTCTTGATAGGTGAATATCTACTGACTCCAACTCAGACTGCAGCATATTCAAAACACCACGACCCTGCTCACGCTCTTTAATCCATTTCCTTGTCCAAACACTTCGCTTCTTTCCTCGCTTCTTTCTCTTCTCTCGGTTTGTTTTCTGTTTTTCGTCCCCAATAAGCAAAGCCGCAGCGCCCAATAGATACCGACGTCGGCGATAGTAGTCTACCATACGGCCGCACATTTGACTCATGTCTTCACCAATGGACAAAAAGGATGTCCGCACGAAAGAGCGAGTAAAAGACAAAAATCAATTTCAAAATAATGCTCCTAGCAGTCAATTGGCAATTTCTCTGACAGTTGTTGTCAAGTACCTTGTACAGGATCAATGACCGTGTGAAAGCTTTCATCTCAGATTCCTAGTATACTTGCAAGTATACTTGCTTCCATCATTGCTCCTGTACCAGATTTTCAATGACAAGTATGATTTCAATGATCGTGTGACAGAGGCTTTACACGTGTGAATCGGATGGTGGCGGGCAGCGGGCAGCGGGCGGTGGCCGATGGCGTGTCAACACAGCAGGAGTACGGCAGCAACTAACTGGGTCGAAGTGCGGATGCTTCACTTCATATGCACCAATTCCCCATTTCGTCGGACGTCAAGCAGGGACGGTTGTTGAATGTCGATGATGGGCCAGTAAATTATGTTATAGAGCTTTGCGGGATTTACACGAATGAATTAAATAGCTAGCGACATCTTTTAATGATGCCTTGACTCTGAATATTCACATTCTCCTACCTCGATTTCACGGCTTTGAATTGACCATATTAATTATTCAGAGCGCAGTCGCAGATCGGGGAGAGAGACAACCACATGTGCTGGGTTGAAACTCCCATAAGAATATGCATGTCGAATGACTTTGTAAAATGATCAATTCAAGGTGCAAATTGACAATTTTAACGAATGTATAACATAGCAAGTGTGTAAAAAGAAATACCTGATCTACTTTTCACCATAATGAAATGGAAAATCTTACTGTGAAGTTTATGCGAAGCAATTTAGAATGGGGTTTTTGAATCCAAAACAATTTCAAATTACCCGCCATATTTTATTGCACAACTTCCGCTAACGAGAATTTTGACAGCGCTTGAAAGCGAACCGAGCGTCAGCCGTCACGTAAAAGTATGGTTAAAAAGGTTAAAACGTCCCAAGAATCAAGAAAACACCTTGAAATCGTAAATTCTGACAGCGACAGCAAAGTTCCGTTTTCTATGCATGCTGTGGCGCGCGAGATCATCTACTGCAGTGCGCATGGTCACAGGCACATACCTAACTTACAAATGACTAGTGGAAGGGGAAAGTGAGAATAATTAATATGGTCTATTATTTTCCTCCGGAATATTTTCGGCCCGCCAAATGCGGGTGGCTTCATCCTCCTAAATTCTTTTACACTATCCATACACATAGCTACAGTAACTTATGTATTATTGCTTTCCAGATCACTGGACATGTTAGGAACAGATGACTTCAGACTGTTATTTTTGACCGACGCCAACAACATCGACGGCGACTACAACAATAACAGTGAATACGTCTTCGATGCGAGACATATGTTCCAGGGCGGTTTAGTGGTAGTGATTAGGGATCGGAAGCTGAAGGTGTGCGACTTCAAGACTGGGATGATCATGGAAGAAAGGTCATACCCAGCCAAAATTGTCAGGGCAAAAATGAACCGGTATGTGCTCTTCAAAGACAGTATATCAACAATAAGATAATTAAATTTTTTCTAATTCAGAGCGCGACTGGTGGTGTTCCTGGAAGATGGAATATTTATCAATGATATCAGGATGAATAAAACGCTCCAGAATATCACCCTCCGCCACCGAGTTTCAGAAGGTCTTTGCGACATGGCAATGGCTAGCAACAACTGTCTAGTTGCATTTCCTTCGGGAATAAGCGGAGATGGGACGACGACGATGCAGCTGTACGATGCCTTGAACCTGGTAAAGTCCTTGCAGTTTTTTTTAAATTTATGGTGCGATTCTCTAAAAAATTACATTCCATAAAGGCTCTGTTACGTTGTTATTACCTAGGCAACAGCCAATGGCTGACACGGATTTTTACATAACAGAGCGTTTATGGAATGTTATTTTTTACAGAATAGCACCATTAGAATAAGATGAGAATACATAGCTATAATGTGAAAAGTGTTTTACTTGAACCGTTCTTTCTGCAGCGGCGAAAACTTGAGTTTTGCCCTTACAGGCAAACTCGGCTGAAGGTGGTGGTTTTCAACTCCACCGGAAGCCAACTCATCACAGCTTCCAGTGAGGGCACCACTATTGATGTGTTCGCCACTGGTGATGGCTCGAAGTTGTATGAGTTTGTTCGCGGCATGATCCCTAGGGACGTAGCGAATCTGGCGGTCAGCGATTGCGGCAGGTATGTCGCATGCACGAGCCAGACCAGGACCATCCACATATTCAAGCAAGAAGATAAATCAGAGTGAGTAGTGAGCTTCTCAAGATAACACTGTTTTCTTATTGACTTTTGATTTTTCGCTCTATTCAAACTACCAAGATGTTTTTCTAAACGAAAATGATTTCAGAACTTCGCCAGGATACGTTTACGGATTTCTGACATATTACATACCGGATGTTGTGAAACGGCATTTTGATGGTCCTCCAAGAGCTCACGCCTGGATATACTTGCCCGTCGAAGACGTTAACAGTGTCGTCTCTTTTGTAAGGTAATATCCAATAATTCAATTTTTAACCCATTAAAGCCTAACGAGCCCATATGGAGCCACCATTTCTTGATAGAAATTATGACTGATATTTTGGTAAAAACCTTTATTTTTCAAAAAAGTGTACCTGCACCGTTTAGAATGGATTATGATGATATACACTCGCAAAAAAAAACACCTTGATCGATGTTACTTTTTCCTTGCTAGCGCTCTGAAAATACGTGTTGAATTTTTCGCCGGGAAACGATGAACTTCACTTTGATATAAATATTATTATTGATGTTATTCATGTCACGGTTGTTCTATAAATAAATTTTTGCATTCTTATATTATCATTCAAGCCTATGAAATGTTTTGTGGATGCAAAGTGCTTTTCATGTTTTTGTTTTTTGACCGTAAACATAGCTGAGCCCATATGGAGCCACTAGGCTGTTATCGGTATAATTTGTATTGCCGAGTTCTGAACATAATAAATCATAGTTTAGTGGAATAACTCTTCAGGAAGCCATTGATCGTGCGCACGACGATGATGATCATAATAGAGAAGTGTTGGATGTATTCATAGAGCCTCCAGAAAGTCATGTTTTGACGGACGAGGATTTAGCAGATGAGGAAGGACCTGGACTTGTTGATAATTTGAGCATGAAACAGCTTGCTGTAAATGCCGAAACTGTTCTGACGGATCGGATAATGTGCGTATAGGAGGTACTCAAGATATAACTGAGGTACTGAGGAAGATCAGTTACCTGCAGAAGTCGCTGAAGAGCCTGAAAATATTAGAAGACAATTAGTAGTGATTATCAAATCCCGAAATTATTCATTTTTGGATTCAGCAGATTTGGAGTTTCCAGTTGTACATTTTCCAAGCCCAGATTACTCACAATACAAAAATTTAACCTGCGTAGAAATATTATTATTTTCAATCATTTTGTTTCAAATGATTTATTTGAAAAAATAAGGAATGAAACGGCAAGTTACGCACAATTCAAAAATTTTCCAGATCCGCCAGTAACCGTTCAAGAACTAAAGACTTTCTTTGCCATACTGATTCTGAATGGATATAACATTTTGCCGTCCAAAAGAAATTATTGGGAGAACGCAAAAGATATGGAGAACGAGCCAGTATCTAGTGCCATGAGAAGAAAAGAGTTTTCCCAAATTTTTCGCTTTATACATTTTGCCAATAACTACCTTCTGGATGAACGCGCTAAGATGTAGAAACTGCGACCGATAGCAGACATGTTGAAAGAAAAGTTCTTCGAACATTTTGTGCCAGACAAAATCTTTCATATGATGAGTCTATGATAAGACCTGTTGGCAGCCACGGGTGCAAACAATTTATACGTAGCAAGCCAGTACGGTTTGGTTTCAAAGTCTGGAGCCTGAATACACCCTCTGATATCTAATAAACTTTGAGGTATATCAGGGAAGGAATCCAAAGGCAAACATCAGATATGAAGATTTTATCAAAATTTATGATGAAAATATGGACTTTAAATATTTGTTATACCATTTTTTCACGAAATGATATGTATTACCTAATATATTTCACAATTTGATACATTTTTATCTATTCTTTGCATGGATCACGCATCATTGTGAAACTACCCGGATAGCGCCTAGTGGCTCCATATGGAGCCATGTCATTTGGGCAGTTTTTTTTTATAAAAAAGATGGGAAATACTCATTTTCCTTGTATATGTAATTGTATTGACATGTTTTGGTGAAAAAACCCCATTTTCATCAAAATTTTTAATCTCGGTCTTAATGGGTTAATGAAAGACAACATGTATAAAGCTGGATTCAAATCATGATCGATTTTCCGCGGTGGAGATGAGTATTTTTTCGCCAGGACTAATCACGTTCCTTCACTCTCGCATATGATTGGTCCATGCAAAAAAAAAACTGAGCTCAGCTCCATTGCAAAAAATTGTTCGTCATGAATCCATAGCTCAAGACTAATGCAAATAACGTAAATGAAAAAATAATATGTGTGTAGATATGTAGCTATAATCAATTTCACGGCTATCTGCATTAGAGCAAGCTATGGAAAAATTATTTTTTTTTGGTAGGAATGAGTAGGAATCCATAACCGTCGTCGCAGAAGGTTTGTGTAAATGTGGTAAGTGAAAAGGTTAGGTTTTGTGGCAGATGTCACCCGTCGCGCGGTGTGATGCACGTCAAGTCAAAATGTTTAGTTTATTTGGGGAAAACAGATAAACGCGTGTTTCTCGGAGTGTAAATTTGCTGGACACCGTCTTCAAGAGTTGGGGGCTCTTTGCTTGTGCTTTGCTAGTGGCGGCCAGTGAGCCAGTGCATGAAATGACGCCAAATAAAGTCAGCGGCAGCACTAAAGGGAAGTAGGGCTGATAGTAGGAAGTACTACGTGCTCTACAACACTAAAACAGCATACAAGCCAGAAGAAGATGAAGAAGGGAATACATACATGAAATGGTCAATAATTTCATGTCGAGAAGATCTTCCAACACAGAGTGCACTCACGCATCGTGTCTCGACTGCCTTGTCTTGTACAGTGCAACTCCATGATTCAATGTTCATGGAAGCGAATTTTCTCAACCTCACTGGAGCCACTGGACAGGCATTTTCATTAAATTTTCTTCCCTTTAGTGCTGCCGCTGACTTCCTTTGGCGTCATTTTATACACTGGCTTACTGGCCGCCACTACCAGAGCACAAGCAAAGAGCCACCAACCCGTGGAGACGATGTCAAGCAAATTTACACTCCGAGGAACACGCTTTTATCTGTTTTCCCCAATAAAACTAAACATTTTGACTTGACGCGCATCACACCGCGCGACGGGTGACATCTGCCACAATACCTAACCTTTTCACATACCACATTTACACAAACTATCTGCGACGACGGTTATGGATTTCTACTCATTCCTACCAACAAAAAATATTTTTTCCATAGCTTGCTCTAATGCAGATAGCCGTGAAATTGATTATAGATACTTATTATAACTAAAGTATTTTTTTACAAATAATGTACCTAAATTATAACAAAGGTTTTTTTTCAAATTATCTCATAACTGTTCATTGTCCATCAGGTACAAGACCAAACCCATAGTAGTAGTCACTACTTCAGATGGAGCAGTGTCCGTCTACCCTTTGGATGTCGAAAAGGGTGGCCAACTTCGACTGAAAAAAAAGTGGCTTCCAAAGATCAATGGAGGTATTAACTCAGTACTCAAGTATTCGTTTAGCCAAAGTAGATTCTCAAAACCTCCCTTAGCTTCAATGTTTATTCTGGTTTTATTCCGCCGGGACATACGTCAAGTAAACTGCTGGACAACGAAGTTGTCGGTATCGGAAAAATGGTCCGACTTTGGAGGTCAATATCTCTCGATTGCCGATTGCGATTTTCAATTTTGTTTGTTGCGCTAACTAGCTTAATCTTTTCGTAACACATCCTATAATAGTGAATGTTGAGAAACTTCAAGTAAATTTTCTACAGGGTGATACGTGGACTCGTGCAAAATTGCAACAACTTCATCGTACCCCCATTTTTCAAAAATATATTTTTTAATTTTCTAATACAAAAATTATGAAGTGTGATGTCTTATCTCGAAACGGTTTTGGAATTTCCCGGATTAGAAGTCTAACATTGAAGATATAAATTTTTATGTTGAATGTTGCAGATTTACGAAACTCAGGCATAGCACAAGCACAAAAAGTATAACGTCCAGGGGGGCTTTACTTCACTCGGACACTGAAGTTTCACATTGTTACCATGTTCAGGGGCTTAAATCTGCAAATAGGACATGTTCCATATCTAAAATTCTGATGAAATTCTGACGAAATCCAACGTGCGAAAAACAGGCAGTGACAGCCACTTAAAAAAGTGCCCCCTGCTTGGCCCCACACCAAATATTCGGGTTGTGTTGAGAGTGAAATTATCCTGGATTATTGTACGAACAATCTTGCTCAATGTCAATATCCATACATCAGAAGTGACGTAATCTCGCGTGCCAACAAGGCAAATCTGAAACATTCAAAATAAAAATTCATATCTTCGATGTTAGACTTCCAATCTGGATAATTTGAAAACCGTTTTGAGGCAATACACCACACTTTATGATTTTTGTATTAGAATACATAAAAAAAAAATTGTCAAATGGGGGTACGATGAAGTCTGTACAATTTTGCAGCATTTTACGTATCACCCTGTAGAAATTTTCATGTAGTTTCTCAACATTCACTTTCACAGGATAGGTCACGGAAGCATTAGGCTAATCAACACAATAAACAAAACGGAAATCGCATCCGGCAATCGGAAGTTATCGGGCTTCAAAGTTGAACCATTTTTCCGATACCGGCAACTTCGTTGTCCAGCAGTTTAGATCAACATTTTCAAGGTTTACCCATCGAGTGACCATCAGCTTTGCAGCGGATTTTTTCCGATATAGGTGAATAGTGACGTACTGGAAGGACTTCGTTCTTTTGTCAGTTTGTCCTTTATTTCGAAAAAATTCTTCAGGATAAAGCTGCGAATGCTTTGTCAGAACAAAAATAAAACAGGTGGCAGTTCTTATGTTTCACTCAGCGGTATCTAACTAGAAGTGACACGGACAGGACACAAACAACATCATTTTCATGTCACCAATATAAAGAGCAAAAAAGAACTTGTCCTCCGTATGCTTACACGAACTAAAAGGGTTGATTATGATGGAGTAGAATTCTAGCATGGGTGTAGGATTAAAATCCAGATAGGTAATGGTACCTACCTAGTAGTTATACTCGTTGTAGTCATCGAGATTCAGGGTTTGTTTTCCAGTCTGACTGCTGAGAGATACAATATGCAACCGGCGCAAAGTCTTGCGGCCGCCTCAACTAGTCAAATATGACAAACTAGTTTGTCGTTTTCACCCACTTGTCATTCTTTATGTGCCGCTTGCAAGTCCGACTTGAAATCTATTCCTTTTTGTATGGTTATCAATTTCACTAAAATTTCAACTGATATTGTCTATTATGTATAAATTGTTTCAATTTAGAAAACGCAATCCCAACTGACGAGCTGCCTCAAGGTGGTATAAATCTTCTGAGAGAAGAAAACTCTGGCAGGCCGGTTTCCCTCGAAAGGCTATCAAAACTGAAGCTAGAAGACCGAGTTTAATCATTACAGCTCGGTCTGATAATTTTCGAGCTTTTAGCTTTACTCAAGTGTAATAATTACCTCTTTATTTAGTTCTGGTTGTTATCTAAGTATTATGTCACTGATAGAGACTGTATAAATTGCGGTCGATATGGCAAAAAGGCAAGTGATAATGAGATAGGTAGGTAAGGTGGTTTGATATTATGAAATATCTCATGCTGTGATAGTTTGTGTTACTAGTGTTACTTGTTACCTTTACGCTTTACCTAATGTTCAAATGTTCATTACAGTCAATTTAAGTTATAAATTATTAACTATAATACATTCATGTTTGATGAAATTTATTCTATGATAGAAGTTCTTCGATAACTTTCCCAGTTGGAAATGAAACACTTCATATGGAAGCTGCGTTAACAAGTATAATAGCCTAACTTATACGTTGGATAAGAAACTCAGTGGCTTGGCTTTTTTGTCGTTGCTCTCCTAAGTATCTGACGTCAATTAAAGTTATCTGTATATGAATACATGCTATCTTTAGGATTTCAGCAGATGTTCTAATAAAAGGTGAAAATGTGAAATCAATTGTCAATATTGTAAAATTGTACATAATAATTCATATGTCTATGTACCTATAGGAATAAAGTGTTGAAAGTTATAATATATAGCTACCAAAGAAAAATCTATGAACTGAAGAATAAACTGTTGAAAAAAAATTAAGACATTTTTAATAAAGTTGACAAAGTAGAGACAAAGCGAAGAACGGTTACCTCTACAAACCTTGGTAGGTACAGTTCGTAACATCTAAGATAAGCACATTGGGTCATGAAATTCGGCGCAGTGACTTTGGACCAGTCACGGCGTTAAAGCAATAAGGACCAATCCAAGGACCATAGCAACATCGCATGAGAACTTTGTTCCCCGTTTCATGGTTTAACATATAAAAATAATGCAGCCCTGTAAAACGTACTATTTATTATACAAGGTGAAAATGAAAAAATAAATTAAAAAAAAAATTTATTCCGATGGAATAGTCCTCGTGCAAAATAGTCTTCTATTGTCAAGCAACCTAATGATCTTCTATTGAACATGTGGAAGATGTACTCCTCTATAGCCATTCTCATTCACCTGGGGTCCACAGGGCGCAGGTTCAGCTATATTGACGCCGTCGCCAGTTCCAACCCTAACTAGCCCGATCGATAGAGCGCTCCTGGTTGAACAGTCAATTGAACCAGTGAGCTTGAATACTTGAAGACCTGCGCACGAGGTACGAGCAAAGTGAACCGCCTATATGAGAAGGTCTATTGGCCATGTCCATGACGTTGAGCGTTTGACGCGTTGGACATCCAGAGTCCATGGTGGTGAAAATAAGAAATTCTTGTTGGACTTCTTTGACAGCCGACAGCTTTGACGTGGTTGCATTCTTCTGAAAACATGCAGCCATAATTCAATTCCCTCGTCAAGAAATCTTATATACAGGAAGAGGTGTATCTTGAAATGATCATTTTGAATGGTTGACTTTAAATAGAATTGATTCCGAACGAATTCCACTTCCAGATCTGATTTTGGGGGTTATTCAGATCTGTGTGATTTTTGATGCAGAGTCTCAATTTCAAGTTTTCTTCTGCATCAATTGCGAAGACATATTCTTGTTCCCTGAAGCTTCAGCTTGAACATGAGCTACAGATTATAAAAATCGGTCAACAAGGAAAAAAGCTATGACTCAAAAACCAAGAAGTTGTTTTTCTCGAACCACCCTGTAGGGAAGATGATCGGGAAATTGAAAAACCGTTTCTAAATATGGATGTACCATCCTCCCTGGACCAGTTTAAGATATACAAAAACATGTTTTTCCAAATTGGGAGTTACTCAACCTTTTTAGTTTTTGAAGGGTTTTACGCAACGCCTAACAAGGAAGATTTGAACTCAATTCTGTATCCGTCCTCTGATAGACAAAGAGCGCAGGTATGTGGGAAAAGAAAAATTTTTGAATTAGTTCAATTTTTCGGGAACTAGGGCACTTTGAACTTCATTGAAAGTTTTGGGTGGGCCACTTCAATTGTTGAGTAGTTTATTTGTTGTGATGGACAACTGTAAAATGGTCGACAGTTTGGTTGACGGTTGACAGAATTACGGCAGCGAATAGTGACTTTTTTGGTGACACAAGCACCATCTAGTGTAATGTTTGCTAACTAACTCGAGTCTAGCAAGAACTTCACATTCCGCCGCGGTGCTACATGTCATGCACGTAGCCCATAGCCGCAGGTAGGTATTTTACGTACAGGGTGCAACAATTTTTGTTCAAGGTTCTTATTTTATCTTCATCGAATCAATCAAGACAATAGTACAATAGGCGAGGGATTTTAGAGCCAAAGCTATAATAGCATTCACAACCGTGGTTGATATACATTTTTTCACTAATAAAAGATCCTCATTTGTGAAAAAACAACTGCTAAAAAAACAACATACAGGGTAAAACATCCTTTTTTTGTTTATTTTGATCTGGGTAAAATTACTTTAGATAATAATCTTATCTGGTTCACTGCAAAGCTTTAGAGTTTTCCACAAGTCATATAAATGAAAATCTACATTGTTATAATTACTCCGACTTTTTTACAAAATCGCAAAAATGCTTCGTGCCACAAACTAGGGCCACACTAGTCAGTACTTGGTAGTTGCAGTGAAATGTGATTTTTGAATACGTCTTGCTGAAAACTCTAGGCTCTCTAGTGGAATAAAAGATAAAATTTGCCATCCGAACTGATGCACCCAAGAAAAAAAGAAAATAAGGGTGTTTCACCCTGTATGTCATGTTACAGCAGTTTGAGGAATTTGACGTTTTTATATCTTGATTTAGAGATTATAGGCTTATAGCAGAACCGGAAATGGTTTTTGTCCAGATCGATTCGATCAAGATCAAAAATATTGAAAAACAAGCGAATATGCTTCATGGGCATGAGGCTCAGTGAACGCTAGATGTTAATTAGGGTTCTACTGTTATTTGGGCAAAAATTTCATTATGGCGGCCAAAATTACGTCAGATTCATGAAATTTGGCTTGAAAATCAAAATGATTGTACTATAGACAAGGGTGAGTTCCAAGTTTCATGAAAATCGTTCCACTAATAAGAGATTTCAATATGGCGGCCAAGATGGCGGCTGAATGTTGGAATTTGGCTGGAGAATAAGAGAGATCATAAGAAACAAAGGTGAGTCCCAAGCTCTATGAAAATCGTTAAGTGATAAGAAATTTCAATATAGCGGCCAAGATGGCGGCAGAGCATCATTTGTCCAAAATCGGATGTATTTTGATGAAGTTCACATCGCCTGTGAATTTCACTCAAATCGGACCACTTCGGAGAAATTCAAAATTGCAGATCAAAGATGGCGGCCAAGTGACAAAAATCATTGGTCAACTTTATATGGTCGTCACGTACGCATTTGATTGGCGTTTGCACCATATTGATAGCTCTTTTCGTTGAGGCATAATTCTCCTAGTTCTATATCACTTTGAAACATGTTCAATATGGAGAATACAAGATAGCGGCGGGTCATCAATTGTCGAAAATTGGATGTAGGTATATAATTGAAATTCACATCGCCTGCGAATTTCACTCGAATCAGACAACTTTCAGAGAAATTCCAAATGTCGGATCAAGATGGCAGCCAAATGACAAAAATCATTGGTCAACTTTATATGGTGGACACGTACGCATTTCATTGGCGTTTGCACCACATCGATATCTCTTTTCGTTGAGGCATAATTCTCCTAGTTATATCACTTTGCAACATGTTCAATATGGAGAATACAAGATGGCGGCGGGGCATCAATTTTTCAAAAATTGGATGTATCTAATTGAAGTTAACATCGCCTGCGAATTTCACTCGAATCAGACTATTTCAGAGAAATTCAAAATGGCGGATCAAAGATGGCGGCCAAGTGACAAAAATCTTTGATCAACTTTATATGGTGGTCACGTACGCATTTGATTGGCGTTTGCACCACATCGATATTTTTTTTCGTTGAGGCATAATTCTCCTAGTTCTATCACTTCGAAACATGTTCAATATGGAGAATACAAGATGGCGGCGAAACATCAATTGTCGAAAATTGGAAAGATCTTGTCGTGGTTTACATTGCCTGCAAATCTCATCTCAATCGGATCACTTTTAGAAAAATTTAAAATGGCGGATCAAAGATGGCGGCAGAATAACAAGAAACTAAAAGTCAACTTGACATCCTGGACATATGTACTATTGTTCAGCGTTTACACCACATCGATATCTTTCTTCCCCGAGGAGTTATCCCGAGTACGGACGGACGGACAGACGGACAGACGGACGGACGGACAAAGTGAAGCTGAAAGCGCCTTTTTCCCATTTTTTGGGACAGTGCGCTAAAAATTCAGTGGAAGACCATAAGGTTGCTAAAATAAATGAAAGACTGTTTTTGTCAAGAAACATTTCATCTTAATGAAAAAGAGAAGCGCTAGTACGACACGCGTTTGCGTATCAAAAAGTGGCCAGTACGATACGGGAGTAGATAATAGTATATTATTATACGAGTTTTATTAGACGAAGTTTGTCACACGACTGTTTTTGGGGCCCGACGAACGCAGTGAGGAGGGTCCCAAAGGAAGGAGTGTGACGAAACGTCTTATTAAACGAGTGCAATACACTATTCCATCTATTTTGCCTTAAATATTTTGAAAGAAATTTAAAAATTCTAGAGGTATGATAATCAGTGATACCTGATCAGTGAATTCAGTGTCATGAAAGTCAAGGGTGCAACATCGAAAAAAATTTCTCAAATCGTACACCCGGTATTTTAATATGAAAATGGATTCTGTTTCTCATCCTGATTACAAATATATATCACACTTAGTGGGTTAGTCAACAAAACGCCTGTGAGAAAATTGATAAATTTTTGTCCTTTTTTGAAAATTTCAAACTGTCTTATGGGGCGAAAACCCACAAAAATTTTGTCTCACGACCAGATTTTCGATCAAGAAGATGTCTCCACACAAAATCCAGTTGGTTTCATTCATGTACCTTATGACATAATTTTTTGGCCTTTTTTTCAAAAATTGACAGGCTCATACCAGCCTAAAGCGCCCAGTCTGACATGTAAGACAAAGCAATTTTTAACAACCTTATCAACGCACATTAGACCTACAGGGTTAAAATCATGTACCTTATGACCAAAGACCGGATTTTAGGCCGTTAAAAAGTGCAAATTAGGACACAATGTCATGTTTAGGCAAATAAAACCTCTATTTTAGCACACTTTAGGCCGTAACAAGCTAAAATAAGCAAAATAGACCAAAAACATTTTTCTTATGTATTGAGGTAAATAAGTTGTTTTTTAGTATTTTATGCCTGAAATAGTGTTTTTTGGACTATTTTGCGAACTCGAACTGTACCTGAAAGACAGTAGATAGATACACAAGTTTGAAAAGCTTGAATCGAAAAATTTTGAATATAAAACGAACGCAAATTGTTTTAGCCATGTTTTTTGAAACATTGTAAATCATTTCCTCGCAAAATAAAAAAAAGCCTGTTGTAGGCCGTTAATAAGAAAAAGAGGACTTTTTAGGACAAATAATCCAATTTTTGCAAATTTTAGGCGAAATTCATCTGCAGGCCTATTATCGAGTACGCACCCTTGTTAATGATTAATGTGCATAACACCACTATTAAAATAATACAAGTAGCCGAACGATCCACTCTGAGAGCCATCACAAAAATGAGGAACAAGAACAATCCACTGCATTACCCTCCCAACGAAGAACTATACAACACAACTAAAATCCAGCCAATTGCAGAACGGATAAACATGCTAGCTACAAAATTCGCCAATGGGGAACACATGGAATGGTTGGATGCAATGTGTAGGGAAAGGGTTTCATCTCCCCCCAAAAGGAAGCTGCCAGTCCTGACCATCAGGGAAATCCTCGAAGACATGAAAGAAGAGCAACTTCCATGAAACAATTAAAAAAATCCACAAAAAATTAGCTCTACATTAAATATGAAGTTGTTGTAAATCACTTTTTTGAGTAATATCTTAAAAAAAAAATTGTAGTTTAAGGGCAGAAGGACCTCGGTCGATAGCCTTTTGAACAACATAACAGTTCAATAAATATCATTTATTATTATTATTTAGGCGAAATAGACAAAAACATAGGGATTCCAAATGCTATCATTTTTGCACGAAACAAATCAAACAATTATGAATATTTTTCTCGACATTGTGAATGATTTTCACCAGAAAATTGAAAATGCCTATTTTAGGCCGTTAAAAAGGTCTTTTTAGGACAGTAAATCAGATTTTTGCCACTTTTTGGCATTTAGGCAAAAACAAAGGGGTGTCAAAAGTAATGTTTTTCCAACACTAACATTTATTTCAATGTCTCATGCAAACGCCTAAAACAGAAACAAAAAGGCATTTTGCCTGGAATCCGGTCTTTCCAGTCCGAAAACCGTCAGAAATGGGTGCCCAGATGGATATTCATTCTATTGTGCTGGAGGTTCAACGAATTTTAACCTGTGTGCTTGCTTCTGATCATTCGCAAACCGTTTTCAACTGCTGCCAGAACAGAGCTATTGTGTCCTAAGGGTGGCACAAACTATAAAATAAAGTCACCCTCAGCCTGAAAACACTGGAAAAAGGACTCTTTTCGAAATCCATGAAGATTCGCCTATGAACAATGGTTTCGTCAACATTTAAACCGTTAAGGCAGCAGGCAAGAGCTGTCCATTGTTTATTCATTCAAATTCTCATTCATCCATTTTATTGCTCAATCCTCAAAGAACTGCAAAATTAGGTACCTAGATAGGTATGCACCTATTGCGAGACGAGCAAACAAGGTGTCCCAAAGGATGCACGACAGGTTATAAAATTGTCACCTGTCATTAACACTTCCATTTTCTTGTATCTTTCAACTTCCGCATTTCTTTTCAGGAAGACGAAAAAGAGCAGTGGAATAGTAGTGAAAGTAACGGACTATAAGGGCCGGTCTTTTCACCTCTAGTTAAGTTTAACCCTCGGTTTAACCTTCAGTCGTACCCGGCAGTTACCGAAACTTTCGAAAGTCAAAACCATCCATGGTCAAAACTTGTAAAACATTCAAGCTTTTGTCTTTGTTGCCAAACCGAGTGTCAAACTGACACCTGAAGGTTAAATTATATGAGCGCGATTTTGAATGAAAAATCGCTTTGGTTATTAATTATAACTGGGCGGCTAAATTCCACAAGTTAGTTAACTGCAAATTATGTAACCAGCGGATGAAAAGATCTGGCCTAAGGGGGGAAAGGGGGTCTGGTGTGGAGTGTGGTATGCTTACCTCTTATCTGATACCTAACAGAAAAAGCGTCTAGCAGTTGTGATTTTTGTTTGTTTTTTCTCATGCGGTGTTTCTTATACATATTATCTTATCTATACCTACTGCTTTTTCCACACTACTGTTTTTGACAAACAATAATTAAGCCATTACAAATTCAGCAAACAGAAATATTCAATGACACAGCTAATGAGCAATCAATGAAGTACTCAATAAACAGGGAGGGTAGACAAATCATAGCCAAATATTTCACAAACGGAAAAATAAAATTATATCAGGTGATACCAGAGGTTTTGTGTTTTCTGTTTCCTCAAAGATGACAGGCAGATTTGTCTGCCTCTGGCTGCAAAAATTCTGTGATAACTTTTGTCATATCCGTCAGCACATTTTGTTGAAATTCATACTTCAGTCTTTCCATGTTTGTATAAACCTGTGACTGTTCAGTGTTTCTTAAGGATACATTTCCTGTATTTGGTCTTCAGGCCTGTTGGAAATAAACCTCTGTTCTATTCTAGAACTGTACGGAAAAAAGACCACTGCCGTTTCATTCCATGTGTGTTTCCAAAAAACATCCCTCCCTAGGCAACCAGTTATACAGTGAAAACGGCTTTTCGTTCTTCTCGGAAAACTTGACGCGAAATTCACTTATTCGCTAGCAATGCACATGGATAACATTATTTCGCATAATTTAGCATGAAAATTGGCAGTTTTGCCAGCCACTTTTGAGAACTTGGCGCATTTGTTATGCCGCTGAATATCGCCTATCTATTCAAGTCGTAGACATACGTTTTCACTTCCATAGCTTACTGATTCCACAATTACAAAAAACACCCAGTATAAGGCCGAGTTCCGAGGGTTTATATGAATCTTACCAAAACGCCAGGCAGGCTTTGCTTACCCAAGCTATAGCAAAGTATTCCATAGGTATGATGTAGGTACCAAGTTTGTTCAAAATCGGTAAAACGGTTCAAAATTTACGGCGAAAAACAATTTTACAAAGTCAACTGCTTGAACCCGTATCCGGGGTGTCTCAAAAGTATCACATTCCAAGTCCAAAAGCGGTATAATAAGGAATCCACTCAAAAACACGAGAAGAATATTAAAAAAATAATGACATTCATTTTTGGAGATATTGGGGGTCAAAGGGTGGGATTTCGCCCCCCTCTACTTCGATTATTGAAAATGATTTTGATGTACTTTTCATGATAGACTGAAGAGTGAAAATCATCAACCAGTAATAAGTGTGCACTGAATTTTTGTTCACGATACAGAATACAGGGTGAGTCATAAATCACAAAAATGCAGTTATCTTCAATTATGTCTGTGAAATAGTCCATTAGTCCCTGAAATAGTTTGGAACATGTCTCCCCGTTTCCATCAAAAAAATTTTAGTGGCGTTTTTGGAAAAAAATTAATTTTTGAGAATTATGAATCACCCAATACAGGGTGTTTGCAAACTTGGGGTGAAAAATTGAAACGCAATTAGGGAAATGCCCCAAAAGTGCCAAAAAAATGTTGAGAAAATTGAATGATTTTCATTTTTGGAAATATGGAGGGTCAAAAGGTGGTCCTTATTCGACCTCTTCTATTTTCGTTATTTTGAAGGATTTCAGGAAACTCTGAAAAAAGCTGATTTTTTGAACCTTTGAATGTGTCTTGTAATTTTATTTAGTGTAGGTACAGGAACAATGGTACAGGTGAGTCAGACATCGTAAAAATCTATTTCTCCTCGAAAATGCCCGTGGAAGGTTCTAGAGGTTACAAAATTGATGTAGAGCAACAAATAAACACAAATGGTTTTCATATGAAATTTTCTGCATGCATTTTTGGAGAAAACTGGAATTTCAAGATTTACGACTCACCCTATATGGTGAATAATATCACAAAACAGTTTACTAAAATCTTTCAAAATAACGAAAATAGAGGGGGTCGAAAGACTACCTTTTGACCCTCCACATTTTCAAAAATAAAATCTCTTAATTTTTTCAGCGTTTTTCTGAAACTTTTAAAGCATTTCCGTAACTGCGGATGAATTTTCTACCCCAAGTTTGCAAACACCCTGTATATTAAATATAAGTTCAGTGCACAATCAGTGGTTGATAATTTTAACTGATTCATGTGTCAAAAAGAGTTCCCAAAAATCACTTTGACTCACGAAAACAGAGGGGAGCAAAGTTCCACCCTTTGATCCCCTGTATCTTCAAAAGTAAACGTCACTAATTTTTTTCAATATTTTTTTCTTGTTCTTGGGTGGATTCTACATATCGTTATGAACTTGGAATGTGATACTTTTGAGACATCCTGTATTTTCAAAGGAGCACTTTAAGACATGAGTTCAATCGACTTGTGATGTGAAGTCACCCCTTTAGAGTTCGTGAAAAACAGTCACTAACACCCTGTAGGTATATTATGATGTGAGTTATGGTGCCTTAGAAAATATGACGCAAATAGTACCGTGACACCAAGGCTTCGGTACATATTTGGTGAATACAATTTAATAGGATGCCCTTCTTAATGGTTCTTTAATGGAAAGTTTGAACATATATTACATATTGTTTCATTAAAGTTCCGGTAAAGGCTGATGAATAGGAATTTTTGGAACCCCACACAAGCTTTGTTCGCTTTGTACCTACGCTTCGGCCCAGTCCGCTGTGATGGCCCCTTAGTGCCAATCACAGTGTTCCTTAGTGTCATTTGCTCATTGCTGTTAGTTCTGCATGGTCACAAGTGCGTGTCGTTCTTCAGAAATAAACCTTCATAAACCTAAAAACACCTGTGAAATGGAACCCACGAGGGATCCCAATAACGTTCATAATGAAAGTAAGTACCGTAGACATACCTATGTTTGACAATTTATGGCAGTAGTGTGTTACCTATTTTACTGTTTACCAGTTTTTACTGTTTTCATAGGTAGAAAAAAAAAACTGACCCTTACCGGGTGTTACATATTTTCACATAGACAGAATGGAATTCCGGCACGATTTTATTTTTCTGTCCCAAATGATGCTGTCGGTCATAGCCAAATGACACCGTAGTGGTTTCCCGCAAATTTGAATGTTTTCTTATTTTGTAAATTCAAAAACTCAAAAACTGTTAGGCAGGCAGCATTCATGCAACTCTCAATTGTCTGTTCAATTTAGAGAAGAAAGTGACTTTTCTATGAAGTGACGGCGGAAGTTACTTTTTTTTTAATCGATTACGAGCTAAGTAGCAACACTAAGCTGGGTTTTTATCTCATTTCTGTAATTTCACTCTTTATTGGGATAGATTAGGGGCTAGAAACACAAGTTTTTTTGTCGGAGACGGCATACGTGGGTGGTGGTGGCGGCAGAAACCACTTTTTATTGGATAAATTATGGACTGGTAACTTTTTTGGTTCCCACGATCATAACCGTGGCCGGCAGTTCTGATGAGAAAGGTCATTATAAAAATTCTTAACCTTTGAACCGTAGATCATATCGAGGTACTTAGGGCCAAATTCCTCAACCTACCCTAACACAATGGGATTTTCATCTAAAACTGTTCTTACTCACTGTTCTTACTGTTCTTACCTTACTGTTCTTTTAAAAAAAATTCTGAAGTGTTTTCTAAATACAATCTTGGTTATATGCTTATGTATTTCTATAAATGAATAATTGAATAAATGTTTCCCTCCTTATCGGTCTGCACTGGCCATAGGACTTTTTGTTCTTTGTTATAACTTTTTACATATTGAGAAGAATTGCAAATTGGACAACACAAACAGCCAGACATCTCCGGGAATCAGACCCGGAGCTTCCATAGCCGCAGGCAGCCACTCAACTACCTGCGCCACGGAGCCGTCACTTTTGTACCGTATGATCAAAAACTTTCCTCCTCTAGGCAGGCTGTGGTCTGGTCATTGGCAGGCAAACGAGGCTGATTTTGGCCAGGCCACAGCCTGCCTGGGAAAGAAAAGTTTTTGATCATACGGTATTTCTCGAGGTGTTTCCACAAAATAGGTAGTTGGCCGCATGTCCAAAATTTCAAGTGAAGCAAGCGAGCAATAGTTTAGAGAAACCACGCCACCGAGCGGCCAAGCTGAATTTTTATTTCTGTAGCTCTTCATTATTCTTCACGCAAATATTTCAGTCAACTTGACATGCGAGATAAAATAACTATTGATTCACGTTTACACCAAATCGGTGGCTCTTATAACCTCGATAGTAGTTCTTGTGACGGACAGACGGACAGATGAACGAACAAAATGCAGCCAAAAGCGTCATTCTCCGAGGGGAAAGTCCGCTAAAAATGTCTGTACCTGCCTAGCTAGGAGATTAGGCTATTTCGTTTGGGCAGGTGCGCATGTGTAAAGGCGCCAAATTGTGAAAACTTTCGTACACCTGTCATTTCAATGGCAACGCGTTGTTGCCATTTTCATTGTTCTTGTACTTCCACAAATGATCATTGAGTTTAATTTCAGTAAAACATTTCCGGTGGAGGCCAGAATGGTATCTAACATTCAACCAAACTATTTATGGAATTTTGGGTGCACTATAATATTATTTCCTACTGCTAATTGTCAATATCGGTGTACGAAACTATGAAATGCGCGCCACACATGCGCACTCAAAAAAAAACTATTAAAATAGGTCGTTTCGTTTGGGTTTTTTTAAGTGCGCATGTGTGGCTCGAATTTCATAGTTTCGTACACAGATATTGAAAATTAGCACTAGAAAATATTGTAGCGCACCCTAAAATTGGACAAATAATTTGGTTGAATTTCAGATACCATTTTGGTATCCTAAGAGAATGTTTTATTGGAATTAAGCTCGATGATTACTTGTGGAAGTACAGGAACCACGAAAATGGCAACAGCGCTCGAAACAACATGAAATCGGAGCCAACTGTCACTTGTGACAATTATGAACACTTCTCGTTTCTATTCAACCTCCATTTACTCATGTTTTGACGAAAGAACACAACTTGTTGAAAATGAGAAGGAAGTTCAAAGAGCACGGTGTGTGTAAAAGTGACAGCCAGGAATTAGAAACTGGTCAGAGGGCTAGACAGAGCATGCAACGTTGCATCCAAACTGAAAGGTGTACGAACGTTTTCAAAATTTAGCGCCTTACACATGCGCACCTGTCCAAACGAAATAACCTATTCTCAATCCGCTAACTGCTTTAGTTATGTCGTCAATAAGGAAAAATTCTATTTTCAATAGATGGAGTTCCCGCAGATCCATCTGATCCAGAGCGAGATCTAGAGCATTCCGCTGCAAGGTACTGGCTAGATGCAGACCAGGTCTATTACAAAATTAGGCGCCAAATAGCCTACTATTTGTCTGAGTAAGTTTCAAGTGAACACCATCAGGTTTCTAAGGGCTAGTTTTTCAGTCTCGCGTCAACTCCTAATTTGGCTTTGTTGCCATGGATTTGATTGTTGTAACAACTGTTTTCATAGCAACAAATCCTAACTTGAAAGGTCAGCCAAGCCAAGACTAAGAAGCTAGCCCGATAAGTTAACAATATTAACCATAATAGTAATAAAAATAATAAAACCTTTCCAGAGAAAATCTGGCTCGGGATGATCACCTGAGATCCTACATGGACAAGGACCGATGGGTGCCTGTGCAGATAATCGCCAACTTTCCCAGAATAAGAAGTTTGACGACGAATATGAGCGTAGTCATGTCGGCCCTGGCTAGCAGCAAGGAGGTACAGGTGGACAAGAACAACCTGATGATCCGTCCCGCTCCCGAGGGAGCCCGTCCGAAATCAAAAACGGACTTTGTCGTGAAAGGGACGTCAGAAGGGTATTATGCTGGAGTGCTTATGGTAAGATTATAAATCCAGTCGCGGCCAGTGAGTAATAAACCAAAGCTTTACCCCGTGAGTAATGACTGTAAAATCACTGGTTGGGACCAATCACAAAAATGCAAGTTTGAAGTCATGGAAACGCAGCGCTAGGTATTTGTCAAATTGATCATTTCATAATTTTGCAACTTGCAAATTTGAGTGATGTCGCAGCTAAAAGCATAGTATTCTACTCTCGTATAATGGCTATTACACATTCGGATGCTTCACGGCACTTGTCAAGTGCTTGTCGGCAAAATGCATCCTCTGAGTAATAGAGGTATACAATGGTAATGCCATTCATTACACAGCTCGTTGAATAATATACTATAATTATTCAATGAGATATAAATTGATGTTATGTACAGGGTGATCACGTAAGACGGATACCCCCCTATAAAAAACTTCCCCTTCAACACAATTCAAAAATGAAAAAACTTTCCTGGGACAATTTTTGCCGTAGTTTCTGAATATGACAAGTATAATTTTCTATTTCGTCCCATATACAGGGTGTCGCATTTTTTTTCAATTTTTCTAAAACACTCTGTATTTTATCACCACAACAATGCACATTGTTATCCAAATTACAAATACCGGGTGATCATTTGAAAACTATCCACCTGCAATAACTCCCGATTCCTAGTGAATATTTTTTTGAGCAAAAACAGGTCGATTTTTATATCGAGGGGGACAACCAAAACATATATTGGCAAATTTCTATATTCACCCCTCTCGCCCCCACTTACCCAACTTTGAAATATAAAATGACAATACCTACCTTGCGATACATCAAATTGAAGGAAATTAAATTTTCTTTCTGAAAAAAATATTTTAATTTCTTTTAACCCCACCCCCTTTTCCTTTAAAATTCTTTGACTGTCCCATTTTATATTTTGGACCCCTCATTTTTTTCTCAATTTAGTCGGCGTCATCCTAGAAAGCATCGAAGAAGAAAATTTTTGGTGGAAAAAGTGCTATACCCAAATTCCCCCCTTTGCTCTCCCCCACCTCAACTCCCAAATTTAACAAAACACCACCTACTTTGTGATACATCAAATTAAAGGGAATTGAATTCTCTTTCCGAAAATAATTTTTTCGAAATTTTCTACCCCTCCTTCAATAAATTGGCCATTTGGAGTATTCTAGGGGGGAAATGGAGGGCTTTAAAAATTGTGAAAAAATCTTTTTCAGAAAGAGAATTCAATTTCCTTTAATTTGATGTATTACAAAGTGGGTATTGACATTTTAAATTTTTGAGGTCAGGTGGGGGGAGCGAAGGGGTGAATTTGGATGGCACTTTTTTTATAGAAAATTTTCTCTTTCGATGCTGTGCAGGATGAAGTTTACTGTATTGAAGGGAAATGGAGGTCAAGAATATTAACTTGGACACTCTTGGACAATTTTAGGAAGAACAGGGGGTGAGGTTGAAAAATTTTAAAATATTTTTTTAGAAAGAGAATTTTATTCTCTTTAATTTGACGTATCGCAAGGTAGGTGATGTCATTTGAAATTTCAAAGTTGGGGTGAGTGGGGGCGAGGGGGCTTAAGATATAAATTTTCCAATATATGTTTTAGATGTCCCCCTCGATATAAAAATTTACCTGTTTTTGCTCAAAGACATTTGCACTAGGAATCGGGAAATATTGCAGGTGGATAGTTTTCAAATGATCACCCGGTATGCATTGAACTTCTAGATATTTTTGAAAAAAACGAGAAAAAAATGAAAAAATGTACAATGCCATCTCTAAAAACATCTACTTTTTGAGAATGATGAACCCATTTCAGAACTCAAATATGTCCAAGATATTTTGTTTCACTGTGAAATGACATGGAATGACATAAAATGACTGAACAAATATTCGGGACATATTTGATTCCGGAAATGAATCGATCTTCCCGAAAAAAAAATTGTTCAGAAGAAAATTAGGAAGTGTCATGCATATTATTTGTTATCACGATAACAATGTGCAAACTGCAACCACAACATTCAATTTGAAATCAGAAGATGTAATTTAGTCGGAAACGACACCAAACTTGTCAACTTTGTCCGAAATTAACGAATAAAAAAAATGTGTGCCGCGGCTAGAACTATCCCCTCCCATTCCCCCTTCTTTTGTAACATTGACATCTGTTTTGGTGAAGTTATACTGTAAAGGTCTACTGCATTGATAGACGTCACTTTTGGATCAGCTCGATAACAGACTTCAGTTTTTGCCCCTGGAAGGTAGGCAAATAGAAATTTTGACAGCTGCACGGCGGTTCCATCGTGGGTCCGCCTCGTAAAATAGTAAAGGACAGTCTGTAGAGCGTATGAGCCAAATTTCATGCTTTCATCACAAAATGCAAGGTGGTTCTTACTAACTGCCGCACTATTATGTGCCCTTCCCACGTCATCGTTGACTTATTGCTTTTTCGATCAAACTCCTGCACTGCGCAATTCCGTAATACTGAGAAAGTGATTTTCATTACAGGGGATTTTGAAAGAAGGCGGGCTGCAGCCTGTCTCTCAATCAATAACCAGAGATCCGCTCATACCTGAAAATAGGATTTGGAAAGGCAGCTACGACTACTTGGACGACGCCAAAAGGGCGATGCAGTACTATGTGAAGTGGCTGTCAGCAGGCAATTACCACCGGCCCAATCTCACCATGCTGATTGAGCCCACGCCTGACACCACTTCCCGTTCGCCAAGCCAGCCTGAATCACGACCAAGTATGTGGATAAAATGTCACTTTTACAGATTTTGAAATGATTACTGTTTATGAGGATGTGTGACTATAGTACGTGCAGCTTGAGTGCGATTCGAGTTACCTGGGAGTTCTGACACTCTGGAATAATTTTTTTTTCATCGTTTTCCAGACAGTGCCAGTTCCACTGTCACTTCAAGTTCCAGTTCTACTGTCACTTCAAGTTCCAGTTCCACTGCCACTTCAAGTTCCAGGACGAGCTGGAATCTAAACGCTCCAGAATTCATACCAGGCCAAAAATGGCGGCCCTGATATTATAGGTACCTAACTGATACACTTGAAAACGTTGAAAAGTGACTGAAAAAATGATGAAAAATTTGTTGGTAATTTCTTTTTGTAAATATGGGGTGTCGAAGGAAGGTCCTTCGAGCCCTTCTCGTTTCGTTACTCTGAAACACTTGAGTTATCTGTTGGTCACAGAATCATGAATAACAAACGTCAACTAGGTACAAGATGCGCACTTGCTTTTCATCAACTATACAGGGTGAGTCTTGGAATGAAAAACTCCATTTTTTTTAAATCACTAAAAAAATAACTCAATACCATGGACATACCAGAAAGCTTAATGATCATCAACGATGGATTGTCATTTAATTTGCCTTGCTGTCTTGGTGACATTTCATGCCAAAATAATCAACAAAAAATCAACCTCTGAATCCGCATAGAATTCCGTTTTCTATCAAGGATGAGTCATAAACTGCAAAAATTTATTTTTCCTGAAAAACCGGAAGCAAAAGAATTCTATTACAATGAATTGTGTTTTAGTGCTGTACATGGGTTATGGAACCAGTGTGACTGTTTGCGGGCACTTCTGGAAAAAATAATTTTCGGGATTCATGACTCACCCTGTATACAAGACAGAAATTCATTACAGATAAAGAGGTTGATTTTTCGAAGTCATTGTTTCTCCATCAACAGTTTACTAAAATCTTTTGAGACAACGAAAATAGAAGCGATCGAAGGACCAACTCTTGTTCCTCCATAACTTTGAAATTGAAAAACATAGAATTTTTTCAACAACTTTCCAGAACTATACCACACCTGAACACCATATTGCGCACCCTCAAGATGACACTTTTGAATCACCCTGTAGTTTCTAACGTAAAAATTAACAAAAACCTCGACAAAAACTTCAGACCGACCTCTAACCAAAAACCAATGAATGGAAAATAATGGAAACTAACAGTCATAGATTGATGGAATACCATTAGGAAGAGCACGATGAGTGTAAAATTCAAAATTTTGTTGAGATTTCATGGAACAGAGATGGATTAAATTTTTCCGCATTTATTAGTGTACGAATAAGCCCACCTAGTCGGTCAATGACTAGAAACGCCCAATGGCAACCAGCATTTCACAGAAGCAACCAATCGAATTCGACAAATCTGAATTTCTAGCAATTCGAATGGTTTGCTCCACCAGAAGCGCTTTATCGATCGAAATGGTTGGAGCTCGTCAGTTTTCGAGAAAAGGGCCAAAAATTTACGTCATGAGGTACACGGATGAAACCAACGGGATTTGGTGTGGGAACATGAACATATGGGAACATCCTTAATCGAAAATCTGGTCGTAAGACAAAATTTTTGGTTCCCTATAACACCCAGTTGCTCACTTCGAGTTCAACTTTAAATTTGATTTATTTGTTGCAACAATTATTTTCATAGTAACCAAACCGGGTTTGAAGTTGAACTCAAAGTAAGAAACCCGGCGTAAGACAAGTTTGAAATTTTCAAAAAGGAAACAAAATTTACACACATTTATAATTTTTTTCACAGGTGCCTGTTTTGTTGACTACCCATCAAGTGTGATATATATACCGTGTGATTTGAACCATTCGGAATTGGAGTAGGCTGTGACAGCTGTCAAATTCCGGGATGTAAAGCTGCTGTTCGCCAGGGCACAGCACAGCCTACCCCAATTCGGAATGGTTTGGATCACAGGGTATTTATTTCGTTATCAGGATGAAAAACGGAATTGATTTACATGTTGAAATACAGGGTGTAAAATACAGAAAAAATTGCGATGTTGCACCCTGTAAGCGATGTACCATCAAAAATGTTCGTGGACATATTCAAAACCTACGTAAGAAATCATGTTAGAATCGGTTTTTATTCTCAAAATTATGTCTGAGGGGAAGTCTCCAGGAGGCGGTAAATTTTGGTCCTTTTTGAAAATTTCAAACCTTTTCCTATGGACCGAAAGCCCCCAAAAATTTTGTCCTACACCAGATTTTGATTGAGGGGATGTTCCCACACAAAAGCCAAGGTTTCGTTCATGTACCTCGAGATGTACCTTATTAAGTAAATTTTGGCCCTTTTTCGAAAATTGACAAGCTCATAGCAGCCTAAAGCCCCCGGTCTAATATGTAATACCGTATGACCAAAAACTTTCCTCCTCTAGGCAGGCTGTGGCCTGTCCAAAATCAGCCTCGTTTGCCTGCCAATGGCCAAACCACAGCCTACCTAGAGGAGGAAAGTTTTTGATCATACGGTACAAAGAAATTTTGAACAACCTTATCAACGCACATCAGACCTTTGGGGTTTAAATCATGTACCTTATGACGTAAGTTTTAAGGCACTAGCTCCCTGTCCGTCGAGGTCTAACGGGCAATGAACTGAAAAACATGTTGAAGCGTCGAAGCGCTTTTGTGACCATTTCTGGCATTTCTTATCCCAGTGAAATCCATGCTCGATTAAATCAAACCGAAATTTGAAATTTAAATGTTATTTTACCCAAACCGTTTATCTAACCGTAAAATGTTTCTGTACAGTTTTAAAAGCCCGCTGCATCTGGTCCGCCGGTATGCTGGATATCGCCTCCTGGATGGTACAACGAGACGTCACTTGAATATTGACGTCTTACAACACGACGGCCAGCCACCCATCCAAGAAGTAGACCGGACCGGCGTCGCCCAATCGGAGGATTTCTCTTGGGCGAGATCAGAGACCAGACAATGCGCTATTTGCGTACCCATTCATCACTAGAGTATTGTACATAACTCTGATTCAAATTTGTTGGGCCGTATAAGAAGTGAAGTGATGAAATTATACACATGCACTTGCCTACCTGCTTATTACCTACCTTAAAATCTTACGTAGGTACCTAGTAATTAATTATAATTATTGTGTCATGACCTCAGTCTTATTATGTATTATGGCTGATATGATCAAAAAAATGTCAGGTAGTACTTCCCTACGTTGACACGGAGTATATGGTACTATCAGATGTTTTTTGACAACAATACTTATCAACATAATGATAATAATTGACAGCCTATTCTTGTAAGCATTTGTTTTGTGTGTATGTAATTTTTTTACAGGTAATTATTTTATCTTATTTTTCTTGAATAAAATTGCTAATAAATTATACTGTTGATCATTACAACCTAAATCCCACTGTCAATGGCAACCGAATAGATTGGATACAAACAGCTGTCGGCTATCACTTCGGACTTTTTTGCAATAATCAGCAAAATATCACTTGTGCTTGACATTTTACCAGATAAAAATGCCCTACTCCTATGGAATCGGACCAAGTTAAACAGAGAGCTACAGAAACTCGTCTCTACAAAGTCTCTACATCTGCAGGAATAAAAACATTTCAAAAAAAAACGGTAGGATGTGAGAGATCAGCAACTGCGATTTACCTTCAAAGTTTTTTTCAAAGAAGACGTTCTGTATGTTTATTCTTTCAAATTTATTTCCACATCCAGAAACTACATTAAACATGCTATAAATATCGCAAAAAAAATTGCTTGGCACCATTGAGCTGTCAATAAAATTTTGATGATCCTGAAAATTTTTAAGGTTAGGATTTTTTGTGAATTGATAATTTGAAATATTCGCAGATGATCTATTATGGCCTTGAATTTCAGCCGTTTTATCAAAAAAATAAAAAATTTTAAACATTTTCGAGTCACTATAACTAGGAGCAACAAAAAATGTCATCAAAATTTTCGAAAAATTGATGTCACGTCCCTCAATTTCAGCTCAATGTGGGATAGAAGTGAAGTTGAAGTACGTAACAAATTTTTTCTTTTAATTCTGAAAAAAAAAATTTTTGCTAACGAAGAAACGTGAACTTTTTTTTTTCAATTTTTTTGACGAAACGGCTCAAATTCAAGGTTATAATAGATCATTTGCAAATATTTTGAATTATCAATTTACGAAAAATCCTAACCTCAAAAATTTGCAGGATCATCATAATTTTATTGACAGCTCAATGGTGCCAAGCAATTTTTTTGGCGATATTGAAATGTGGTTTCATTGGACATATGAACATATGTTTCATGTGGTTTCTGAATATGAAAATGAATTTTGAAAAATATGCATACAGAATGTCTTTTTTTGAAAAAAGCTTTGAACTTCTTGATAAGGTTGAAATACATGAATCACCCTGTAGCTTCGAAACGAACAACTTAGAAATTCCAAAACGAGATCCTGGTGCGTCTGGAGAAACTGGACCTACCCTTAAGCTATGTCCATTTGGTGGTGAATCACCCTGTATAGTGATATGTCCTAATCGACTCCTGGGCGATCAAGGACCATAAAAAATTATGGTGGAATATTGACATCTGCTGCATGCAAATATGGCGGAGGCGCCAAAATGGACTTCATCTGATAATAATAAACTGGCTGTAGCTCGTTTGTTTTTCAACGGATTTCAACACCTGGAACGTCATTTCGTAGACAAAAGATTCTCTTCTTATTTCATACCTGAATTTACAAACGCGCGTCATTTCGGGAAACTGTCAAAATTGTTTTTATAAGATATGCCAAATTCCGGCCTTTTTGGAGGTTGCCTGATATTTTCAAAAATTGGCAGTATTTATAGATCTTGAGGTGCCCTTTCCGAATTTCCACTTTTCTACTTCGTAGGTATATTTGCCGTCTTGGCCGCCATATTGAAAAGATGGCGCCCAAAAAACAGTTTTTGTCACTATCTTTATTTCAGTCAACGTGAGGTGGAAGCATTTGTACGCGAATGGAAGCTTATTCACATCTCTACAATTTGACACCTTACTCATGTACGTGCTACTTCCGGTTCTTGGGTTATAGCTTCTAGAACTCCCTGAAGCATCAACTTTTGTCATCCAATCAGCATATCAAGTTGATCTTAGCTCCACGTGGCAGTCAAATTGACCATGAAAAATGATGAGTTGTCAACCACAGACCATCAATATCCAGAAAATCGATCATGGTAATGGTTGTTATGCAACTACAGAGTGAACTCTAAGGGAAAATTGACTTTGAAAAGGTATAGCTTGAGAACCGTAAGTCGCACATGATTGATTCAGATGTCAAATTTCAGATAATTTGATAGACCTTCAGATACACACAAATAACATCACCATGATCGATTTCCTGGATTTTTCATTATCTATGGTTAATGGCCAAGAGCTATTTATGGTTAATTTGCTTACTACATGACGCATGACGGTGGTATCAATTTAACATGCTGATTGAATGCCGAAAGTTGATGCTTCCGGAAGTTCTGAAAGCTCCAACTCAAGAACCGTAAATCGCACATAAATTACTGATATGTCAAATTGTAGAGATTTGAATGGACTTTCCTCCGCATATCACGTTTCACGTTTCAATTTTGAGTCAGTTGAATTCAAGATATTGACAAAAAACTGTTTTTTGAGCGCCATCTTTTCAATATGGCGGCCAAAACGGCAAAGATACGAAATGGAAAAGTAGAAATTCGGAAAGAGCACCTCAAGATCTATGATCTATGATACTGCCAGGTTTCAAAAATATCGGATAACCTTAAAAAATGGCGGAATTTAGCATATCTCATAAAGACAATTTTGACAGTTTCACGGAATGACGTTTGTAAATCTAGGTATGAAGTGAGGAGAGAATTTTTTTGTTCACAAAATGACGTGCCAGATGTTTAAATCCGTTGCAAAACAAACGAGCTACAACCAGTTTTTTATTACCAGATGAAGCCCATTTTGGCGCCTCCACCATCTTTGCCTGCAGTAAATGCCAATATTCCACCATAATTTTTCATAGTCCTTGATCCCCCAGGAATCGATAAGGACATAACTCTATATACCTTCACGAAGCTGCACACGGCACGACCTATGCCCCCATACTATCAGATACACTTTTTTGGTTGATAGTTTTGGGTACCTATATTAAATATCAAACTTATTTATTTAAAAAAAAAATATGTCTGGAGGGTGAATTCTTTATTTTCATAAAAATTGATTTGGAACTCCTTTTGATGGATCAAATGCTCAACTTGTCACCCGTTGGTCACTTAGCAGTACGCAAGTCTGTCCGAAAATTCTGGGAAAACATTTTGGATAACTTCTGCACTAATCAAGCGACATTCCTCAAGAATATGATCTTTCAAGTCTTCCTAATTTTGTGGTCTGTTGATGAAGACTTTTGATTTGAGGTGTCGTCATGAAAAATAATCGAGGAGGGTGAGATCCGGAGATCTCGCGGGCCACTCTACAAAAAAATAAACTCAAGGGCGACTGAAAAATATCACCTTGAGGTGAAACATTTTGAGACATTTTATGAACATTTCTGCGATAAAAAAGTTTTTGTTTTGTCAAAACATCAATTATAAAAAACTAGAAATTTACCACCTTTGATAATTATTATCTCGGAAACTATCAGTTCGAAAGGTGTACATGTGCATATTGCTGAAATCAGAATTTTGACAATCTATTTGAATCTGCAAAAAAGGAGGGGAACGCAATTTAAAAAAATGGCTGATGACGTCACCGCTTTCATAAAAATGGCAGCAAATATGAAAATTCAAACAAAATGTGCGGAATCGTTAAACAAAATCAACCTGTTCAAGTAATTTCTCGAGAAAAAAATGCGATTTTTTTAATGAATTTGTTCCATACTTCTACCCCTCACTGTATACAATTTTGCCATTTCAGGCCCAAAACTCTGTTCCCAGAAGCATGAGGCGCAGCCGAATCGTATTGAAAATCACTATTGGGCGTGTCAAATCAAGGAGAAAAATGGTTTCTCCTCTAAAATGTTAACCATTTTTTTCTGAGTATTCCATTTCCTGGATGTAGGTACGTGTATCCGTTTTAGTTTAGAAATTGTCTCGACCATGAAAATTGGATTGTATAGCTTCAAATTACCTGTTTCTTACCATCAATTTCTTTAGGAATTGCAGGAAAAACAACAGTTTCTTGCCTATACTCATACACAGGTAGGTACCTGAATAGTAGGTCATCGTTTGCAAAAACTCGTTACTACTTTAGTTTAGGAGGAGTTCGATAACAATAAGTCAGACATCAAAGCGCGGATAAATGGTAAAAGCAGATTTTCTTGGAAAATGCGCGAAAAATGGATCATTCTCATTCATATAAAATATGTGAGGGCGTGGGTAAAGGTTACGACCGAGGACAATTTAAATAAAGGGGTAGGTAGTTGCCGAATAATAGAGAAAGAGATTATGCTGTTGATAAGCAAATCATACAAAACAAGTGAGTATGCCTTCACGTGCGTGAGTCTCAGTAGCGCATTTTCTTAAAGAGGCATATTAATAATAATAATAATAATAATACTGTTTATTGTTCTTTCAGTGGTAACACTATGAACAAGGGAGTAGAACAAAAATCGAATAATTCAATAAAATTAGGTAAAATAACTAAAAATATTACAATAGTGCAGTATGGCATAGAGGAAAAAAAAATAAAAAAGGATGTAAAAAGACTGATTATTCATTCCTACTGAATGCTCTTAACTTGAGCATTCCCACAATGAAATTAACAATTTTCATGATATCACTCTTATCATTATTCTCAATGAAACGTAGAAGCACCGCCAGATTGTCAATATTGCTCATGTAATGTGATCTCAAAGGTCTGTAAATTGGACACTCAAAAAGAAGGTGATCTAAGGTTTCTTTTTTGTTCAAATTACAAACAGAACACAGTTCTTCGGTTAATATTCGATAGCATGACCCCTTCCACGTAAATTTCAAGTACCGATCACTTCCTAGCCTCAACTGGGCTATTACCTTAGTGGCACGAATAGGCAAATCCAACCGCAGGTATGGTGGGCAGCCAGAACTGAAGGCGAAAGAACTGTACAATGTGGAGAAATTGGAGGATTGCACCCTATTCAGATCATTGTGATGAAGACGTTCCGCATAACGAGCAAGAATCTCCTCCTTGTGTCTCATCAAGCTTTGCAAGTTTAGACGCGGCCACAAATCACCAAAACCAACGGACCGGAAGAGCAGCTTCATCTGAGTAGCCCAACTGTATTTAGCTTCCTCCAAATCAAGTTGTACCAAACGCTTAAAACATATCACTGGAAAACGGCTCGAGTCCATCAGAAAGAGTTTCTCCAACCAGTTTAAGCATGCCCTGAAAGTAAAGAGTGCTAAATCCGGAACCCCCATCTCTAACCTCACAGCATAATCTGGTGTGTTTTTTGCCAAAGCATACAGTCGCTTGAAAAAACAAACTTGAACTCGCTCGAGAAGGTCGGTATATCGGACTCCATACACAGCGATGCAGTGGGACAGTGAATTGACAATAACGGAATCATAAAGTCTCATGCGAGACTCCCAACAAATTAACCCAGTTCGAGACATCAATGACAATACCGCCCCGCTCGCAATCTTGGCTCTAGCCACCGACTCTCTCGCCGCCTGAAGAAACACTGATGAAGAGGTGAAAGATATTCCCAGGTACGTATACTTTTTCACCACCGAGATCTGTTGTTTGTCGTAAAAAAAGTTCATCCCACTTGTTGAACTAGCAGGGCTTTTACTGAAACAAACGATCTTTGATTTTTCCGTGTTGACAGCTAAATCATTGACCAAGCAGTACTTCTCAAGGACTGATAGCTTCCGCGCCAAGTCAATTGGAGACTCCCAGAATAACCAAGTCATCTGCGTACAGGAGCACGCAGACATCCACTTTATTGTCAATATTAAGTCCCACCGAACCAGCCTCGCGAAAATATACGTCGATATCATATAAAAACAGCGCAAATAGATACGGGCTAAGAGATTCTCCCTGCAAAACTCCCGACTCAACCTCAAACTTTCGCGTAAACTCCGAGCCGACTCTCACTCTCATAGTAGCACTCTCATACAGACCCTTCATCAACCTAATAAACTTAGCACTGATCCCCAAATGATAGAGCTTCTGCCATAACAACGTATGCTTAACAGAATCGAAGGCGCGTCTGAAATCGATAAAAGCTGCGTAAACACGTCGTCCCCTCAACCTTAAATGGATCTGGATTATAGAATTCAGCACAAATATATTATGAATGTAAAGAAATTTTGTTGAAGGAGAAACACCATTCTCTGCCCACTCACTTCCATCGAAACTCATTGTGATATTTTGTTATCGGAATGGGGTACTTGCCAATGAAATAGATTCGAATTAAAATTCTTTCAATCATCAACAACAAGGTTTATGTTTTACATTTATCTCTTACTTTGGGGGCGGCGTGTGCGGGTGAGGCAGCGTTTGGCAAAGAAACTCTTGTACAGTTTGAGTTGAGAGTTTCTAAATGTTTGAGGTAACATTAACATCTAAATCAGTGAAAATTGTTGAAAGTTGCACTTTTTTTTTTTGGGGGGTGGAAGCTGGAGGCGGCGCTATATCAAAAGTAGCCTATTCTTTCCCATTTTTAGTCAGCTATCCATATAGCGAAAGACTTATGCCCGTATTCGTAGTCGTTGTCAAGTGCACCTTGTTCAAGTACCACTTTAAATCAAGCTGTAACTCAAATACGAATTCTGTTTCATATGCATAACTTCGGCTTTCCTCGAGGAAGACTATTTCACGGGAATAGCCAAAAATATGTCCATGAAACAGAAATCGTACTTGAGTTACAGCTTGATTAAAAGTCATACTTGAACAAGGTGTACTTGACAACGACTATGAATACGGGCATTCGATCGCTATGTCTTCGGATTCATGTTTTCATTTTAAATTGATTGGGGGCGGTTTTTAGCAATTTTTCATGTCAGCGGCGCATATTGAAGATGGAATGTTTCTGGGCTTGATAATTTTATAAGTGGCAACTATGTATTATTCATAAAATGAGAACACACCAGAGCATTAGGTCTGGGAGAAATCGCAATATCATGTTATTTCAAGTTGATCGGGAGGGCGGTTTTCTCTATGTTGGCGGCGCAATATAAACATTCAATATAGCCTAGCCCAGCTTTGGAAGTGGCAGCTATGTAACAGCGGAAACATCAGAAAGCCAGGGCGTCTAGTTTGCGAGGAGTTCGAGGAACGGACGGACGGACGGACGGACAAAGCGGCTGCAATAGCGGTTTTTATCAAGATGGAAAATACGCTAAAAACTGGACTGCGTGTTTTGTAAAAATCGCAAAACAACATTTTTATCAATATTTGAAATCAAAAGCATTTTATGACGATGGACCTACACAGAATTTTTAATAATAATTTGAAAAGGCAAACGTCGAGGTAGACTACCTATCTCAGGCCCAAATCGTTCACTCAGCAGTAAAAATAGTTCTACCCGTTGTAACTGAAGGATTTTAATCTATTTTTTCAGCTAAAGATTTTCCATTTCTGGTCGTATTGAAAAAAAAAGGAAGCACTGACGAAAAAAGCACGACAAAAGAAAACAAAGTTTTTGTCTCGGTTTTTGTGGCGAAGTGCTAGTCCGATAAAACAAACGTAAATCAATCAGGAAGCTAGTCACGAAAAATGAAGGTATATCTGTCAACACAGCCCCAAAGCATTAACTTTTGTTTGGAAAAAGAGGTCTTTTCGGAGTTAAATAGACGAGTGCCGGCTAAACCATAAAGATTCGCCTATGAACAATGGTTTCGGCATCATTATACAAACCGCTTGGGTCGCAGGCAAAATCTTCACATTATGCACTTTCTTAAATTGCGACACGGGCAAACAAGGTGTCCCAAGGGTCGCACCGGTTATAAAATTGTCACCCATCATAAACACTTCTATTTTCTTGCATTTCAACTTTTGCATTTCTTTCCAGAAAGAAGATAAAGGGCAGTAGTGGAGCGGTAGGCAGCGAAACAGACTAGAGGGTCTGGTCGGGTCTGGTCTGGGTACCTGATGCTCTTACCTGAAAATTTTCAAAAGTGATGCAAAACTTCAAAAAAAATTTTTACTGCGTCATATTATTATCTGAAGCGTGCAAAATCACTGGGTGTTCATTTTTGCAAAGTAATAGTATATTATTAACTGATACGAGTTTCATAAGACATAGTATTCTCACACGACTAGTTTTGGGGCACGACGAGCTTGCGAGGAGTGTTCCAAAGGCAGGAGTGTGAAAATCTTATTAAAGAAACGCAATATGCTATTTTATCTACTTCACTCTGATAATCGCCCAGAAACTGTTAATTCTGGCCGCTAAAAATAGGAATATTTGACAAATGACACCTCCGCACTGACATTCGCCTACCTTCTATCGACAATAAATTGTTGCTATTGGTTGAAAAGCAGTTTAATAATATATATTATCAATTAAGCACCGCTTTCGATGTAATAATTAATCCATTAGTAACGCAAAGTAGATAAAACATATTTCTATGGGCTTCAATGAAGTCTTATTATCTCTCTAAAGCTGATAGCGTCCGTGGTTCGATTAAAAATCGAAAGGTATACCGCATTCAATGATTGAAGCAAGCTGTTTGGTACAGTTGGTCTTTAGACCTATTTGAACGCTTTGACCCGTATTTCCAAAGGTGAAAATAGATTAATAAAAATCTTAGAAAGAATTCCTTCAGCTACGAACCCGTGTCACGTATTCAAGTTTGATATAGAGCACGGAGCATAGAGAGCAATTTGCCTTACTAAGTATGATGGAAGTGTCAACCTCACGATCCCGCTACCGAAAGTCAAAAAATAAGCGTCATTTGGGAAAAAATAAGTCAAATTCAAGGAGTAACAAAAAGTCGTGTGTAGTGTGTTTCCTGTCTTTTACACTTCTTCAACATTTCCTGGGTGGCTGAGTACAATCATGATTATGTAAAATACGATTTGAGTTACGGGGTTGACGTAACTATACCTTGAAGTACTTGTTAAATGTAGAAATAGCAAATTAATAGAAGCAAAAACCTGCAAGCTGATTCGGTCTTCTTCTGTGGAAATTTTATGCTAATTAACATTGTACAATATCAAAATTAGGTACCTGGTATTCGGTATATGCGGTTTTATTTTTGATGGTATGTACCCTCGTATGTACCTATAGATACAGGTGTTCACGTTACAAAAATTAATCGGCTTCGATTTTCAAGTTATTAACAAAAACCATAAATCTGTCAACCCAGTTGGTAGCACGGTGAGCTCGGCCCTGCTTTCAAAGTCGAGGGTCCCGGGTTCAAATCCGCACTGGGTCAGATGGACTTTCTCACGCGTCCCTTAGTACTGGGGCATCTACTATCGTACGGTGATGCCCCGGGAAGAGGGATGAAACGAGAAAGCCATCGAAACAAAACCCCACTGATGAATCTCACACGGATCCAAAGATGTAAATCTTACAGAACTTCTTCGTTGTTATCGTCATCATTGTTATCGTTATAGAAAAACCCCACGGAAAAAACCTGCTAATAACCTAGTAGTTGATGCAAGGCAAAAAAAAAATCTGTCCAATCTGGCAGCATTGCATTAGTACCTACCTGGCACCTTCAGATCGAAGAGGTACATTACAATAGCATAATTGTATTGTATTAATACCCTAAAAACTCCGTAGAGCCTGCCAGACCATACCAAACATACAAACTTGCCCAAATGTATTTTCACGTACCTTTGAGCTGAAAGACCAATTTTGAAATTTAAAAATACGACTCAAATCTCAACTGCAAAGAAATTTTCATTCGGGAACTACTAACGACATGATTGTGATTCTTCGCAAGTAACAATGTTTTGCTTCAAAATCATGCAAACTAAAAAAGTTAAATTCTCAACTTCACTTTTAGCGGAGCAGTAATTATTGAAAATTCATAAGAATCGTGCACTTTGTGCCAAGTCTTTGAAATTTGGTATAGTCTTAGCTTTGGTCTAAGGGTTTTAGGAAACCATCGCAAGCAACTTGTGCGCGACCTCTGGTGGCCTGTTTGCGTTAAATCCAATATGGCCGCCATCTGTGCTGGTATTTTTAGTGGAAGGGCTTCTATGAGACATAAAATATGACTGAATAATATGTTACCATAATATCAGTATAGTATATAAATATAAGAACAATATAAGAATATAAAGGGTGTCCCAGGTTGAACTGAAGCATTTCTTTTTGGAATAAAAGGCGCAGTTTTTGGAAAATCGGAAGTTTACCTATTAGCCCAGAAAAGAAATGAAAAATTGCAATGAAACCCGGCTTTGAAATTTGAAGATCCCTTCAGAATTTGATGGAGAACAACATACTTGAAGTACCCATCTGTCCGAGGCTTGGCATTTTTTCTGTGGGAGGTCGAAGGTACAAGAGGTTACCATTTTTGAAATCGTTTTTTTTTTCATTTTTCTTTCATTGGACTTTATATTTTCAAGGTCAAGGAACACAATGCAAAGAATTCCCAGAAAGTGTAATGCACCAGTGGCGTACCAGACGACTGCGAAGGAGCCGAGCGATTTTTCGCTAAGTCGTATGGTAGACCGTGACTAACATTTTTTTTTGACATGTTTGGTATCATTTCCAACTAAATCGCACTCTCTGATTCCAAAAATAGATATGAAATTTTGATAGAGACGTGTTTGGACCGGTTTTGTCAGAAAAAGACATGATTTTTTTCACCCTTAAATTTGATGTTTTGTAATTCTACTTCCATCATTGTCCAATGTATTTATAACTATGATTTTGACTTGAACAGTTGCTTTGGGCTATTCCACACACAAATATCATTTGCTGAAATTTTTTTCCGTTCTCACAAAGTCACGGAGTGATTTTATTTCTTGAGATGTAATCAACGCTTGATTTGACGAAACGTGCTATTCCACAAGAAAAATTAGGCTACGATCAGATAGCTTTTAATTGTTACTTTAATCATTTCAAGGCATGAAATCAGTTTTCTCTATCAAATAAAATCACGGAAACTAAAATCAGAGCCGTATTCCAGTCATGACATCATTTTTCTTCCGACAATGCAGAATAAATTTCGCAAAAAACCGCGAAGTTTCGATCCATAAAGTCGTTTTGTAGCTCTATTTCCATCGTAGTTCAAAACACCCATGATCACAGTTTTGAAATGGATTGTTCCATTGAACTATTTAATAGATGAATTTCATAACTAGAAGTTTCCATCGCTCTTACAAAGTCACACGGTAATTTTGTTCCAAAACGTGCACCGCGTAGAAATTCAATTTCAAAAGCTCGCAGTGTCGGAGGAAAAATGATGTCATGACTAAAATACGGTTCCGATTTTGGTTTCCTTGATTTTGTTCGATAGAAAGAAGTGAAAGAACTATTTTCATGCATTGAAATGATTGAAGTGCCACTTCGAAGCTACGTTCTGATCGTAGCCTAATTTTTCTTGTGAGATAGCACGTTTCGTCAAATCAAGCTTTGACATGTACATCTCAAGAAACAAAATCATTCCGTGACTTTGTGACAAGGAAAAAGTAGTAAGAAAATGGTATTTGTGTGTGAAATAGCCCAAGCTAACTGTCTAAATCAAAATCTTAGTTAGGAATACATTGGACACTGATGGAGCTAGAGCTACAAAACATCAAATTTGAGGGTGAAAAAATCATGTTTTTTTTTTCGATAAAACCGGTTCAAACAGGTCTCTATAAAAATTGTATGCTTATTTTTGGAATCAAAGAATGCGATTCAATTAGAAATGATACCAAACATGTCAAAAATAGTGTTAGTCACGGTTTTATATACGACTTATGGGGACAGATGGGGATTTCTAAATATGTTGTTTTCCATCAAATTCTAAAGCGATCCTCAAATTTTCAGATTTTCCTCAATTTATTCCGGTTGAGATTCCGGGTTAAAACCTGTTCTGCCTGGACTATCTACTGAGAATCATGATGAAAAACAACATCTGTCCAATGTAGGTACTCCTTGGTTGTCTTTGCTGAAAGCTATTTTTTTAGCGAACATTTTTATTTCATTTTCGCAGATTTGAGGTTCTATTTCATCAATAAGTCTCCGAATATTGTCTTTGCGCTCCATGATTGTTCAGGGATAGTTGAGATAGACTCTCTTTTCAACATACCCCCATAAATATAGGGAACAACCTTATAGTGAACCCAATTGTCTGCAAAAACGCCTATACCAAAGGGTTCAGAATGGGTAAAATTATTATCAAACTCCAACAATAAACAAGACCTATTCAATTTCCTCTGCGAGAAATTTGCTAAACTAATCACTGGTGCTTCGTATCAACTATTCACAACAAAAGATATTCAGATGCTAAACAACAAAACAAGTGATATAATAATTATCAACCATTTCTCCAAGCCAGCAAGAAGAAGTAGACACCAGAATGATGTTGCACTTGCAACACGCAGCTGAGCAAGGAGTCAAGGACATACTAAAGCGTGCCTCGCCACAATGGACACAGACGTGGTTGTTCTGGCCATCTATCGCTTTACACGGTTGAATATGTCAGAGCTATGGATACATTTTGGAAAAAACTTTGAAGAGATTCCAATAAAATCCCATTTGTCAACAGCTTGGACTTGAACGCTCCGACGTCCTTTTTTTTTCATGGCTTTCATGCATTTTCGGGGTGTGATGTGTATCATCATCGATGTTTGGAATTGGTAAGAAGACGACATGGAATGCATGGGGTGCTCATCCTGAGGTCACTGACACGTTCATTGACATCACAAATACAACGAATAGTTTCACGTTGGAATCACAGCACATGCCTCATCTTGAGCGTTTTACAGTTCTGGCGTACAGCAAAAACTGAGGTGCAAGTTTAGTCAGTGATGCAAAGAAGTTGTGGTTACCCAAGGCCTCAAGTCTCTTGAATCTATATCACCATCACAACATGCTTTATTTCAGCATAAAAAGCGAGCTCTGTTCACTACCGCATTCATTTGGTGGAAGGTGTCGTTGTCCAGAGCGCCTAATATCCCTGATTACAGTAAATTTGGTTGGGAATAAAATGACAGAACCAAAGAATGGGTACCCTACTGGACTGATCTTCCGGATGCAAGCCATGGATATTTATTACTACTCAACTGTGGTTGTTTGGTGTCATGCACAGGCAGATGTAAATGTTATCGAGCCGGGATTTGCTTAAGTCCAATATGCAAGTGACAAGAAGGCTGCAGAAACAGCTTACATAACACATGAAGTAACAAATATCATATCTTCACTCAGAAAAATATTGAACTTCCAATTCACTAAATGTAGCAGTTCTTATCAACTAATTATAGCCCAGGCATTTTAGTCAAAAAATCGTGGTAACCCGTAACAAATTCCCTCAAAGCTGAATTTTGGTATATATGTTCTATTGGACCTACGGAACAGCATATCAAAATACTCGGGCTTACACCTTCGTGCGTCCTTTGATTTTCATCCTCAAAGGTCAAGTTCTAAGAATTAGAAAGATACCTATCTCTAAGCTGTTCCTGCAAGTGAACGGAGTATCCGATCGATATAAGATATGTTTCAAATGAACAAAAGAGATTTGTTGTTAGTGCTTAAGTGTGTGAGGGAGCCTTTGTAACTCTTCCGATTGGTTAGTTTTGCGGGAAAGGCGGCTGAGTGTTAATTTGTCGCCCGGATATTTTAGGAAAAACCATGTGAGAATTTAAAGCCTCAAGCAATGTCGCACAAAGTTGAATATTGATATATAACTGGTATGATCCCCAAGCAAGAACATATCAAAATATTTGGACTTACACCTCTGTGCCTCCTACGATTTTGAGGCTTTGAATATCTAGTCAAAAAATTCACCCAGACACTAATACACTTTTCTCTAAAACTGTTCCTGTGGACGAACCAATCATTTTAACAATATAAGGTGGGTCTCAAAGGAAACACGGTATATTGTTGCCTATGAAGTGGACTCCGGTAGCCATGAAACATTTCTGCTTGATAGTGGCGTGAATAGCACGCGCAAGGTGGAATATCTCCCGTATCTTTGAATGAGAAACATGTAAGAATATTTTGTGATGGCCAATAAAGCTGAGCATTGTTAATAGGTTCTTCTTCCCATCTTCGAAACAGACTCAAGTGATGAGACTGATGAGTGAACAGTGGATATTCACAGTGCTCATCCCGAAAATAATGAATTCTCTACAAAAAAAATTGTGGTTTCTTCATTTAGGGGCATCATTGTCTGAAGCTGTCAAAAATAAAAATTACCGACAAATCCTATATTTATGTTTATCTTGGACAAAAACAGCATCAATTGCCTACGCCTATTTATATTACAAAGTCAGAGCATCAATTTTTTATTAAACAAGTTTTACACCTACTTTTTTTTTCTGAAAATGGAATAACGGCTACAGAAAAGATGATTTTATGTTTCTATTGCCTGATAGATACAATAGCTTTTGGTATTTTCTGATAGAGGAAGAACTTCGCTTAGTACTACACACAAAAACAGTGGAACCGCTCCATCATTCATCAGTAAAAAAAAGAACTGCAAAAATTGTATGCATTTTCGGGAGAAAATTGGGCATTTAATCACTTTCACAACAGATCAATTTTCTGATCTTGTAATGAATACAGGCACATTGTTTTTATCGTGTTCAGGTATAAAATGGTTAAAAACAATGAATTCTGTTGGAAATACTCAATTGAGATGATTCTAACCATACGGAAACCGAAATTACAAAACGACAATTTCAGATGGCAAAAATCGTCATTTTTTCAGTAAAACTTGTTTAATCATGTTTCAATTCAATTTTAAATACCATATTTGACATCAGAGGCCAAGATTTAGTTAGAAACGATACCACACTTGCCGATATCAATTCAAGGTTTTTGAGAGAAAAACAAAATAAATTTTTCCGATCTTCTTTTTTTTCCAGGCAACCCAAACTACTTATCAACAATTCAAACGTCAAGCAAATATTGTGAAGCCTTGAGGCATCTGAATATGATTTTTTTTTAATTTATATAAGCTACAGGGTGTCATTTACGCATTTAAAATGGCAATATTTAGCCCCCTCCCCCACAACCAATGACGCACAAGGGTGTGCCACCGAGTATTTTGATATGTTATTCCTTAGGTCTTACAAGGCCCGTACACCAAATTTCAGCTTTGTGGGAATTTGTTGCGGGTTGAAACCTAATATGCCTGGGCTATTATCAATACTTTAAAAAACCGTTCGTACAACGGCTCTAAGACTAAGTGACAGCTTTACAAATTGTGAGAAATACTACTTCAAAATAGTTGAACTGTGCAGTAGCAGCCACCACTACATATGTTGTTGATAACATCTTCGTAGAAGTATCCACCGTCAAATATCTCCATAGTATTATGTGCTACGTTCAAATGGTAGAAATTACCACTACAGAAATGTTACCATCACTTCTACTGAAGTTACGCTCTGTTACACGGCTACGATCGGTAATAATCGAGTCGGTCAGCCAATGAGATTTCCGAATTATAAGCATGTGATTTGATTCGGGTTTTCGATGGAAAGCATCTCACCCCACGCGTCCAAGCCATATTTTTCTTGTCGGTGCTTGTTCTCCATTTTCCATGCGGTTCCGGTGTGTGGTTTTTCTGTTTCTGCGAGGACAATGGAAAAGTAGCTGGACGCCTGGTATTCACAAGAACTGAAATCAGTCTTCGAAGGTAGGTGCTAAATTTTATATTGTAGTGAAGTAGCTACCTAGTTGCACTGTAGTGTAGTTGTGTTCGTAGTTACCTATAGGTACGTAGGTAGTTTAGCTGCACGCATTTGCCATTCGGCTTTGGCATGGTTCCTGTTGCCATCAATGGTTTGCATTTATCAGCTTTAGCTAGGTATTTGTTGTAAGTTGCTAGAGTATCCATGACTTGGGAGTTTCCAGTTTTATTTTGAAATAAAAAGGTTAGGTTGTTAGCATAAATTAATCTGAAACGGTTTATTTTATAGCAAATTTTCGGGATGACGGAGCTTTCCTTTTGACGGAAGAAGATTTGATGCAACTACTGCAACCAGTGCCTCAAAAGGGCTAAGGGCTAAGCTAAGGACGGATCTAAAGCTGAAGTGGAGAGAATTTGTATCTAACGTGAGTGAGGATTTTCTTAGTTAGCAAAATTAAAACTATGAAGTCTCGGATGATACCAGAGTCCCTAAATACGGACCTTGATAACATAATTTCCTCCGAGGCTTCAAGCTATCATGTTATTTGTACTGATTAATTACTAAGTTACATAACTATAGTTTATTTTATGAAATCCGCAATCTAAAATTGAATGTAACCCCTTCTCATTTTTAATTTTCTTTGTAATCTGTATTTTTTAACTTTTTCTCATTTTTGTTTTGTTTTATGAAAGTTTGTCTGTTCCTATGATGTCTTGTGATGTACGTACGTATGTTAGTTATTCAAATTTCATGGAATTTAAATTGTATGGTTCTTTTTTTCAAATTACATATTATTGTATTAAATTTCGATTCTTTTTATTTATCCCCAATACTACAAGTGTATTTATAAATAGTAAAACGTAACGGTTAATGTTATCGACCAGATATGTGATAGCAATCTTTCCGTAAGGTAGGTAAAACCATCTAATATGGTATATCTCATTACTACAATGCAGTATTCTTTACAACTACGAAAAAATTCTGTTGACGACAGGGAATGTTAAAATTTACTTTGCTGTAGTGGTAAAATCCTCTATACTGTAGTGGTAAAATCTACTACTCCATTCACTGCGAATATATACGAGAAGTAGTGTATTACGCAACTATATGACATTTACTATTTTGTAGTAGTATTATTACCACCATGTATAAGTTGGCGCCTATTTAACTGCTACAACAAGTAGGACCAACGCTTTATCGCGTATTGCTTCCGCTTCTTTTTTCTCGGTGTTGTTGTAAAGCTTGTCAGATTCTATCGTATTTGTGTCCGCCGTTCATGTTTCTTTATATTTTGTGATAACACGGGATTTATATAAAGAATTGTCTCTTCTCCTTGCATCTCATTGTCTAATCTGTCATATCAAAGCACTTAATCACCTTGAAATCGATTTTTGAACACAAATTAGACCTGAGAAATGGACTTCTCGCATCTTGAAACCTATAAAAAGTGGTATTTTTCAAGATTTTGTGTCTAATAGAAGCTAGTAGAAGTACAGATGACGGCCATATTGGATTTAACGCAAACAGGCCACTAGAGGTCGCGCACAAGTTGCTTGCGATGGTTTCCTAGAACCTTAAAACCATATCTAAGACCATACCAATTTTCGAAGACTTGGCACAAAGTGCATGATTCTTATGGATTCCCCCTAAGCTATTTTTCATCACTCGAAGGATAAATGAGCCAATTTTTTTTATTGTTCACTATTTTTTCCGTTCTCGGTTAACGTCTCGCACAAAGCACACAAAAGGAAATCCGCCATTTTTGAATCACCCTGTATAACACGGGTCCATTTGACAAACTGTCAAAATATTGTTATTGTAGGTAACAGTTTAAAAATATTGAATATCACAGCCAAGACGATTTTGAGAACAAGTAAACAAACGACAATTGTATTTATATTTTTTATCAACTGAAGCTGTCACCCCCGGTTGCAAGAAACTAAAATTTGCTCCGTCGCAAATTAGCTTCGGTACCAAACTCGGTATCAAATGGTAGGCTATTTGTAGGCGTAAAAAAAGGAGTGTCTAGAGTGACGACTGACATAATATGTCAAACAAAAAATTGAATAAAATATGGGAATGAAAAGCTGAGCTGATATTGTGAGTGAGAAAAGCACTGGTGTGCCTAATTCAAACGTAATACGTTTGGGTTTACATTTTGTGCTCATAAATAGAGAATTTGGGCTGATGGGTGCAGGCAATCAGTTATACAGGTTTGTTTGTATGAGGACATTTGAAACAGTTGAAATCTAGCTGTCAAGAGTCAAGCAAATTTGAAGAGTGGAAATGGTGCGCGGAAAGAAATACACCGAAGAAGATAGCTCTAGGTCTTCAACTCCGATGAGATCCACGATCCGCAACACATTGTCCTTCGTGAACCTATATCGCTCCTTAAATTCTTTGTCGTTGTAAAACTCGAAAAGGTTTTTCCGCTCAGCATTTACACGACGAACTGCACCTGCAACGTCTTGCTCTTCTTCAGAAGAGGAAAATTCGGAGACTTCCGAAAATTCTGAAAGCGCCGAGTCAGACATTTTAGATACGCATACAGCGTGACATATTGTGACGGCCCGGTCAACAACAAACCGTCCACCACACGTTTCGATCCGGTTAACTCTTTATTGCAGTTGCTGAGTCGTGGGTCGTGTTGGGACCTGATGGGCAAGGGACCTAAACTACCTAAATGTGCACATCTAAGGGTTAGGGCAAGAGACAATCAGGCAAGAGAAAAGAGGCAGCCATTTTCAGTGTGTGAGGTCTATTTTTGTACCAAAGAAAAACTTGACAAATTCAGAATTCAGTTTCATTCCTTTCCCTCAATTTCTTTGCTGGTGCTCATGCCAACGACTCCTGCAGTATTTCCTGTCGTCAAAAGCTGTTCTGGAGCTACTGAATCAGCACTGGATATCACCTTGACACATGCTTGATACAGTGTCACTAGCGGCCCAAAATTGTTCACGTTTCGTCACGGGATCACAGTCCCAGTACTCCTGTAACTCATCGTTGTCACCGAAGCACTCATACTTTGACTGAGCAATACTTTGCAATAAAGAGCTCCGCGTTCTTGGTGTAAACAACAGCTTTGTTTCCGCCGTACAGGTATAGGGCTCGTGGAGGCACCCAGCAAGTGTTCGCAATTTCAGTCGGTAACTCCCATCGCCTGAACCTGGAATTGTTGATCGACATAATAGCATTTACGGAGGCAGTTTGTCATATTCACCTGATCGACAGCCTGTGCATGGATTTATGCCTTAATTAGGTGCAATGATTTGCATATTATTCTTCAAAACTCGAAGAAATAAATAATGCTGTTAACCTCTGAAATTCCTGACGCTTCTTTGACTTTGACAGCTCGCGACGCAAGGTAGGTACATCTTATCTACGAGACGATTTTTTTTGATCGGCAATGACACAACGAACTGCATCTTCTACTTCTTGTTCTTTTTCAGAAGAATAAAAATCGGAGACGTTGGAAAATTCAAAATAAAGTGTCGAATCAGACCTTTTAGCGCTTTTAGGTACGTGCATACGCATAAAAAGATGCAAGTAGTTCAAATGCGTGATAACCTTAGCCACAGCCTGTTTGCTACCTCGTTTGATACCCTGTTCCTGCAACCCGATTCAATTTGCTACGTCGCAAAATTAGATACCACGTTCGTGCAACCGGGCATAGAGTTTTATATCTTTGTAATCGGGACAAAAGTCTGCATCGATTGCACTATTAAAATGCAGGATGTAACAAAACAAGAACCTTTGCGACACCCTGTAAATTAAGGATATGGAAAAATTTTGGGGCAAATTCTTTACGCGAATCACGAATAATAACAGTCTGACCGACTGTGAATAAATAAATGTTCATGTCGAATTGCAAGCATCTTAGTTTTCGGTGAAATTGATGACAATTTCGACGACAGCAAGATGCCGTTTTAGCATACTTAGTTATTCACCTACTTGTTCTGTTCGTTGGTGGTTTTACTAATCTCGTTCACACTTTCCAATTAATTTCAGATTGACCAAGAAATAGCACTTTTCTCAAAATTACAGGGGCTTCATTTTGAACAGCATTTGAGCCCGGTCTCGATAAGTCAGACCGATTTTGTATTTTCAAATGAAAAGGTGAAAACCCTTGGAAAACTCTGGGAATTTTGAGGGAAATTGTCGGAAAATGTTCAAGATTCAGCTTGAGATTCAGTTACCTCTTGTTAAAAAGGTGCAAATTGTTCTCGGGATAAAAAAAGTAACAAATTTGCATTTTTCCAGGGGGGAAAGCTTGAATCCGATCATACGATTTCAAAAATCCATCCCCCCCCTCCTCCAAAAATTATTTTAATCTTTTCTCCAGCTATGACTCGTAACAAGTCTGCACCCTGAATAAATATTTTCGTGGGGTTTGCTTACGGCTTGTCGAAGTTTGCACTGCATTTTTTGTAATCTACTTTCGATATCATGCAGTTGGACTTTTTCAAAAGAAGTCGATCCCCGTGCCGGAAAGGAAGTTCGAGGCGAGTCATGTACCAAACCCGGGTAGTCCTGGTCAAAATCTGGGTGAACTGGGAAATTCTTGATAGACGATTAAAATGCATCTGAGAAATGTTGAACTCTGACGTTTTTCGAGGCCACCACCTTGAACTTTTACATTTTTCAAGCGATCGACTCAAGTTTGCAATCGACATGTACAGTTGGGAGCAAAATGATTCATACGGCACCGCTAGGAAGTCGGCTGGATTTCAGAAATGTTAGCTGCTTGGATTGTTCTTGAATGCCAGTTTTGATGAGAGAGTGGTCGTAATCAATACTGACATTCAAGAACGATCCAAAGAGCTAACATTTCTGGAATCCAGCCGACTTCCTAACGGTGCCGTATGAATCATTTCGCTCCCAACTGTACATACAAAGTTAAGGACAGTCATATTGGTGACATACGGCGTTGCGGAATCAATCCGTCTGAGTTTATTCCTTGACAGAAATCTATCATCTAGGTCTTTTTGGAAAGCTACAAGGATGTACTTTGGATTAAGCCTATAAACATTTTCAAAATCCAAAAATAATTCTTTCAAAACTTGAATTTTTTTGGATTTTGAAAATATCTATAGGCTCAAACTAAAGTACATTCTTGTAGCTTTCCAAAAAGACCTGAATGATAGATTTTTGTCAGGGAATAAACTCAGACGGATTGATTGCGCAACGCCTTATTTTACCAATTTGACTCCGTCCTTAACGGTGCAGAGACGGTTCCTGAAGTTTTTTCGTGATGATGGTGTGTATCCTGAACGAGGTATTGAATACTCCCTATTACTGACTCGATTTGAGTTCCTCTCATTACAATCTCGTCGCGCTACTCTAGCTATCAAATGTTTATATCGCCTTTTACATGGCGACATTGACTGTCCCTATTTGTTATCAAAAATTAACTTTTTTGTTCCGCGATGCAGTTCGAGGCAACGTATAACATTTTTTCTCAGTGCTCCAGAACCAACATCCTATTCAGTTCCCCCATTTCCATTATGTGCTACGAATTTAATAATGTTTCGAAAGTCTGTGACATCAATTTTGATTCGATGAACGTTGTGATCTCCTGTTGTCTTGAGTTTAATCAATAATTATATTTTCAGAATTGGGACCAAAAAATGTTTATTTCTACATTCTTATTGCATATACCTTTATTTCTTATTTTTGTTTTGTTACCTTCACTGCTTTATGTTTCCTGAAATTGGGTTGTTTACCTGTTGGAAATAAATGAATTTATTTATTTATTTATTCAACGGCCAGGAAAAAGTTTAAAATTTGAACCGCCAGACTGGGGAATTGTGGAAAGCTCTAACTGCCAACTTTTGTTGTGTTGCTTTCTGTCGAATTTGGTTCAAATCTATTGGAAACATTCTGAATAAGTATCAAGTCGTAGCACAGTTTTGAATTTCGATATTTTTTTATATTTGACAGATGACAGATAGAGGATAATTTTTCATAATTTTGAATACAGTTTTTTAAGGGCTTTGAAATGACATATTGCAACTCAAGTTTGATGAGATATAATTTTTGTCATTCTTTGATACATAGTGACATTTCCACATTTCTTTGCAGAGGTATGTTCCAAAGAAGTGTTGACGTCTTCATTACACCTTTTTCAAGAGCATTTCTTTCTATGTCCCCACTGGATATCACTCGTAGGGAATTATTGCAGGAATAGAGACCTCCGACTCTTTTCTTGTTGATTTTGACACTACATGACTCTAAAACGCTTAAGGAAGCCCAAAAAGAATTTTTTTCTGCTGGGCCGGGAAATTTTTGACATGTTGATTTTTTAGTAGGGGAGACGCGCAAATAAATTTGATCTAGGTCAAGCGATTTGGTTCTAGCGAAAAATATACTTACTCATACCTAACGACTCTGCGTTTTGTAGTACTGCAATAAAACAGGACATGGAACATGGACCAATTTCCAAGACGCAAGGGTCAACCCCCTATTCGCCAAAAAATACACAACTCCACCCTCCATCACTTGCTGAAAACTCAAGATGCAGCAAATATTGTAGGAGGGTGAAAATTCCACAATTGATGGTTGCACATACTTATATGTGTTTCGACCAATTTCCAAGAAGCGAACGGTCAACGCCTTATATGCGCTTTTGACCAATTTCCAAGACGCAAGGGTCAACGCCCTTTCGTCAAAAAATATATAACTGCACCTTCCATCACTCGCTGATAACTTAAGATGCAGCAAATACTTGAAAGGGTGAACAGAGGGTGAAAAGTTGAAAATTGATGGGTGCACATACTTATATATATATATGTGCTTTTGATCAATTTTCAAGACGTGAGGGTCAACGCCCTTTCGCCAAAAAATACATAACTCCACCCTACATCACTCGCTGAAAACTCAAGATGCAGAAAATTCTGTAAGAGAGTGAACAGAGGGTGAAAATTCCAAAATTGATGGTTCCACATACTTATATGCGCTTTCGACCAATTTTCAAGACGCAACGGTCAACGCCCTTTCGCCAAAAAATACATTACTTCACTCTCCATCACTTGCTGAAAACTCAAGATGCAGAAAATACTGTGAGAGGGTGAACAGAGGGTGAAAAATCGAAAATTGATTATTGCACATACTTATATGCGCTTTTGACCAATTTCCAAGAGGCAAAGGTCAACGCCCTTTCGCCAAAAAATACATCACTCCACCCTCCATCACTAACTGAAAACTAAAGATGCAGCAAATACTTAAAAGGGTGAACAGAGGGTGAAAAGTTGAAAATTGATGGGTGCACATACTTATATATATGTGCTTTTGATCAATTTTCAAGACGTAAGGGTCAACGCCCTTTCGCCAAAAAATACATAACTCCACCCTACATCACTCGCTAAAAACTCAAGATGCAGAAAATTCTGTAAGAGAGTGAACAGAGGGTGAAAATTCCAAAATTGATGGTTCCACATACTTATATGCGCTTTCGACCAATTTTCAAGACGCAACGATCAACGCCCTTTCGCCAAAAAATACATCACTTCACTCTCCATCACTTGCTGAAAACTCAAGATGCAGAAAATACTGTAAGAGAGTGAACAGAGGGTGAAATGTCAAAAATTGATGATTGCACATACTTATATGAGCTTTTGACCAATTTCCAAGACGCAAGGGTCAACGCTCTTTCGCCAAAAAATACATAACTCCACCCTTCATCACTTGCTGGAGACTCAAGATGCAGCAAATACTGTGATAGGGTGAACAGAGGGTGAAAAGCCAAAAATTGATGATTGCACATACTTATATGCGTTTTGACCAATTTCCAAGACGCAAGGGTCAACGCCCTTCCGCCAAAAAATACATAACTCCACCCTTCATCACTCGCTGAAAACCAAAGATGCAGCAAATACCGTGAGAGGGTGAACAGAGGGTGAAAAGTTAAAAATTGATGATTGCACATACCTATATGCGCTTTTGACCAATTTCCAAGACGCAAGGGTCAACGCCCTTTGGCCAAAAAATACATAACTGCACCTTCCATCACTCGCTGATAACTTAAGATGCAGCAAATACTGTAAGAGGGTGAACAGAAGGTGAAAATTCAAAAATTGATGGGTGCACATACTTGTATGCGCTTTTGACCAATTTTCAAGACGCAAGGGTCAACGCTCTTTCGCCAAAAAATACATCACTCTACCTCCCATCACTTGCTGAAAACTCAAGATGCAGCAAATACTGTGAGAGGGTGAACAGAGGGTGAAAAATCGAAAATTGATTATTGCACATACTTATATGCGCTTTTGACCAATTTCCAAGACGCAAAGGTCAACGCCCTTTCGCCAAAAAATACATCACTCCACCCTCCATCACTAACTGAAAACTAAAGATGCAGCAAATACTGTAAGAGGGTGAACAGAGGGTGAAAATTCAAAAATTGATGGGTGCACATACTTGAATGCGCTTTTGACCAATTTTCAAGACGCAAGGGTCAACGCCCTTTCGCCAAAAAATACATCACTCTACCTTCCATCACTTGCTGAAAACTCAAGATGCAGCAAATACTGTGAGAGGGTGAACAGAGGGTGAAAAATCAAGAATCGAGGATTGCACATACTTATATGCGCTTTTGACCAATTTCCAAGACGCAAGGGTCAACGCTCTTTCGCCAAAAAATACATAACTCCACCCTTCATCACTCGCTGAAAACTCAAGATGCAGCAAATACTGTGAGAGGGTGAACAGGGGGTGAAAAGTCAAAAATTGATTATTGCACATACCTATATGCGCTTTTGACCAATTTCTAAGACGCAAGGGTCAACGCCCTTTCGCCGAAAAATACATAACTGCACCTTCCATCACTCGCTGATAACTTAAGATGCAGCAAATACTCGAGAGGGTGAACAGAGGGTGAAATGTCAAAAATTGATTATTGCACATACTTATATGCGCTTTTGACCAATTTCCAAGACGCAAAGGTCAACGCCCTTTCGCCAAAAAATACATCACTCCACTCTCCATCACTTACTGAAAACTAAAGATGCAGCAAATACTGTAAGAGGGTGAACAGAGGGTGAAAATTCAAAAATTGATGGGTACACATACTTGTATGCGCTTTTGACCAATTTTCAAGACGCAAGGGTCAACGCCCTTTCGCCAAAAAATACATCACTCCACCCTCCATCACTAACTGAAAACTAAAGATGCAGCAAATACTGTAAGAGGGTGAACAGAGGGTGAAAATTCAAAAATTGATGGGTGCACACACTTGTATGCGCTTTTGACCAATTTTCAAGACGCAAGGGTCAACGCCCTTCTGCCAAAAAATACATCACTCTACCTTCCATCACTTGCTGAAAACTCAAGATGCAGCAAATACTGTGAGAGGGTGAACAAAGGGTGAAAAATCAAGAATCGAGGATTGCACATATTCATATGCGCTTTTGACCAATTTCCAAGACGCAAGGGTCAACGTTCTTTCGCCAAAAAATACATAACTCCACCCTTTATCACTCGCGAAAAACTCAAGATGCAGCAAATACTGTGAGAGGGTGAACAGGGGGTGAAAAGTCAAAAATTGATGATTGCACATACCTATATGCGCTTTTGACCAATTTCTAAGACGCAAGGGTCAACGCCCTTTCACCAAAAAAATACATAACTGCACCTTCCATCACTCGCTGATAACTTGAGATGCAGCAAATACTCGAGAGGGTGAACAGAGGGTGAAATGTCAAAAATTGATTATTGCACATACTTATATGCGCTTTTGACCAATTTCCAAGACGCAAAGGTCAACGCCCTTTCGCCAAAAAATACATCACTCCAACCTCCATCACTTACTGAAAACTAAAGATGCAGCAAATACTTTGAGAGGGTGAACAGAGGGTGAAAATTCAAAAATTGATGGGTGCACATACTTGTATGCGCTTTTGACCAATTTTCAAGACGCAAGGGTCAACGCCCTTTCGCCAAAAAATACATCACTCTACCTTCCATCACTTGCTGAAAACTCAAGATGCAGCAAATACTGTGAGAGGGTGAACAGAGGGTGAAAAATCAAGAATCGAGGATTGCACATACTTATATGCGCTTTGGACCAATTTCCAAGACGCAAGGGTCAACGCTCTTTCGCCAAAAAATACATAACTCCACCCTTCATCATTCGCTAAAAACTCAAGATGCAGCAAATACTGTGAGAGGGTGAACAGGGGGTGAAAAGTCAAAAATTGATGATTGCACATACCTATATGCGCTTTTGACCAATTTCTAAGACGCAAGGGTCAACGCCCTGTCGCCAAAAAATACATAACTGCACCTTCCATCACTCGCTGATAACTTAAGATGCAGCAAATACTCGAGAGGGTGAACAGAGGGTGAAATGTCAAAAATTGATTACTGCACATACTTATATGCGCTTTTGACCAATTTCCAAGACGCAAAGGTAAACGCCCTTTCGCAAAAAAATACACCACTCCAACCTCCATCACTTACTGAAAACTAAAGATGCAGCAAATACTGTAAGAGGGTGAACAGAGGGTGAAAATTCAAAAATTGATGGGTGCACATACTTGTATGCGCTTTTGACCAATTTTCAAGACGCAAGGGTCAACGCCCTTTCGCCAAAAAATACATCACTCTACCCTCCATCACTTGCTGGAAACTCAAGATGCAGCAAATACTGTAAGAGGGTGAACAGACGGTGAAAATTCAAAAATTGATGGATGCACATACTTATATGCGCTTTTGACCAATTTCCAAAACGCAAGGGTCAACGCTCTTTCGCCAAAAAATACATAACTCCACCCTTCATCACTCGCTAAAAACTCAAGATGCAGCAAATACTGTGAGAGGGTGAACAGGGGGTGAAAAGTCAAAAATTGATGATTGCACATACCTATATGCGCTTTTGACCAATTTCTAAGACGCAAGGGTCAACGCCCTTTCGCCAAAAAATACATAACTGCACCTTCCATCACTCGCTGATAACTAAAGATGCAGCAAATACTCGAGAGGGTGAACAGAGGGTGAAATGTCAAAAATTGATTATTGCACATACTTATATGCGCTTTTGACCAATTTCCAAGACGCAAAGGTCAACGCCCTTTCGCCAAAAAATACATCACTCCAACCTCCATCACTTACTGAAAACTAAAGATGCAGCAAATACTGTAAGAGGGTGAACAGAGGGTGAAAATTCAAAAATTGACGGGTGCACATACTTGTATGCGCTTTTGACCAATTTTCAAGACGCAAGGGTCAACGCCCTTTCGCCAAAAAATACATCACTCTACCCTCCATCACTTGCTGGAAACTCAAGATGCAGCAAATACTGTAAGAGGGTGAACAGACGGTGAAAATTCAAAAATTGATGGATGCACATACTTATATGCGCTTTTGACCAATTTCCAAGACGCAAGAGTCAACGCCATGGGTCGCAAATACGCCCTGGGTCGCCCCAACGCAAATACTGTAAGAGGGTGAACAGAGGGTAAAAAGTCAAAATTTGATGTGTGCACATACTTATATGCGTTTTGACCAATTTCCAAAACGCAAGGGTCACCGCCCTATTCCCAAAGAATATATAACTCCACCCTCCATCACTTGCTGAAAACTCAAAAAACCAAAGAACCACTTCCCTCCTCTTTCCCCCTTACCTCGTATATCGATATTTTATTCAAAGTTTAACTACAGAAAAATAATTCTCAATAAGGTACTTTAGTGAACGGAGTGCGGTCAGAATTGCAATATCCTATACAGGGTGGTCCGACTTTTATGTCATTAAATTTAAGATCGATAGAGAATGAAAAATGAAGGGGACTTTCTCCAGAAAACATATTTGAGAAATGCCGAATAACAGAGATACAGCCCTTCAAAGTTGGAAATAAATAATCGTTTTTTTTTGTATAACTTTTGAACCGTTCAACCGATTTGATTATAAATAGAACCAAAGGTTCACTGAAATTATCCCCTGTCGAACAATCATAACATGTTCCATTAGGGGGTGACCCTACTTTTCCCCCCCTATTTTTCACCCTCCTTGTTATTTTTGGAAACTGTTAATAATTTTGAATTCTACGTTCAATTTTGAAGAAAAAATCACTGTTGCAAAATTTTGATTAGAGGTTTCGTTTAGGAGATATTTGGGTTTGAAACTTTGGGAAACATCCCGAAATCGCCACTTTCAAAGGTCTAAAAATCAAAATCCAAAGAAACTCATGATTTCTCAGCTGAAATAGGTTTGCTAGAATTTCTAAGTTGATAAACCACAATTTTTTCCAAAACACGGGAAATTTTCAGGAAAAAAACAATTTGGGTTCTGAAAAGTGGCGATTTCGGGATGTTTTCCAAAGTTTCAAACTCGAATATCTCCTAAACGAAGCCTCTAATCAAAATTTTGCAAGAGGGACTTTTTCTTCTTAATTGAACGTAAATTTCAAAATTATGAACAGTTTTGTAGAAATAACTGGTGAGTGAGAAATAGGGGGGGGGGGGGAGTAGGAACACCCCCTGATATCTACGCTCCTGAAACTTTTTTATGGAACATGTTATGATTGTTCGACAGGGGATAACTTCAGTAAACCTTTGGTTCTATTTTGAATGAAATCAGTTGAACGGTTCAAAAGTTATGCGGAAAAAACCGATTATTTATTTCCAACTTTGAAGGGCTGTATCTCTGTTATTAGGCATTTCTCAAATATGTTTTCTCAAGAAAGTCCCCTTCATTTTTCATTTTCTATTGATCCTTGAATTTAATGACATAAAACGAGGACCATCCTGTATAGTACAGGCCAGTAAGATATCTACCCGGAAATTTCAAATAACGAGCTGAAATTTGGACGGTATCTTCATAGACTCACTAGAAAAAAACTCTCAAAAGTCCCCAGAAATCCCATTTGGGCAAACGCCGATATCTTGATTTTTCATACTACTCTCATTTTTTTTTCTGTTTTTAGCCGCCTTTTCATCAACAAAACATCACATTGATCCGCTTTTCATGATTTTCTACTTCTCCAGGATTTTTCTAGGGAGGATAACCGTAACTCAAAATCTATAAATCATTAATTCGATTCAAAATCACCCCCTGTTACCCCCAAATCACCCAAATCACCCCCAATGTTAACACAAAAAATGACCAAATATAAAAATTGAAGATCCATTGTTAAAATAGTCCAGATGTTAGACGAAAGCCCCTGCATTTTATGGTTAAAACATACCACTTGGCATATACCCAGTTGTTGTATAGACCGTAATCTTCCAATTCAGAAGTGTAGCCATCGACGACAGACATGCAGCTCTGTATACAAGGTGAAAACGAAAAAAGAAGAAAAAATGTAACTCATGAACCGAAAGAGGTGAAGTCGCGTAAACGGGCATACATAGGGCTGTTCATGCCCATGAATCGAAGCTTTATCAAATCATTCCAGATGTACTGAAGCGTTCCTGAAATACCCTTAAAAAACTGGTCTTTTCCATAAAAATTTGATTTTCAAGTAGGTAAATCAGTGAATCTTCAAAATACAAGAGTAAAACATCATAGTTCTTCATTCAGTATAATGTAACAAATAGAAAATGATAAGTAGCCAGTGCCTAGGCCTACTATCTCCAGAAAAAACACATTCACCTTTTTTCCTCTTCCCGAGATCCATCTTGCGTTCACTATTCACAAAATAATTAAGGAAGTGACTAGTTAACTATTATAAGGTTGGTAAGGAACAATCATTTTTCCACAAAAACAGTAATCTCAAGACTGAGAACTGCTGCCTTGTAAATATTGTCATTCGAGTTGCTCTTGGCTCTACAGACTTTCTTTGCTCATGATGGCTGAGGTGGTTTTCGAAAGAAAGAATTATTACGTTAGGCATTTTTATGCCTCACATTTTGTGAAGTCAGTCAGAAAAATTCATCATCATCAGTGAAGACCTTTGTCCATGCCAGTGTAAAAATTGCAAAAATATACAAGGTTTCGTCGTTATCGAATGCGTTTTGAGAAAAATCTATTGCAACGGGAGGTGCGAATTGGCATGGAAATGATTTGATGCAATTTGGTGTCAACTGTGATGCTAAGAAAAATTGGTGAGATGTGTCCACCTGTGGCATTTTTACACGTCCTAGCGCGGAAAAATGGAATTTCAACTATATTTGGACCTCGATCAGGGCAGTAGGCGAAAGCACCCTACACTTTATGACACTTGGGCACAGTGATTGTTTGAAATACACTCTTTCCATTCAGAAAAAATCTTCGGTACGTGTTGTACTGAAGATGAAGAGGAGTACACGCATCACTATGTGGATTGTCTCGTTGCGAGATGCCGGCGCATCAACTAGAGGAATCTTTTTTGCCCTATTTATACTTGGTTGTAACCCCAGTTGTAACGAAAAATAAAAATAAAACTGTAAAAACTGATAAAAAGTTGAGGTCATGTTAAAAATCAAGATGGCGGCGTTTGCCCAAGCGGGATTTTTTGGGACTTTTCAGGGTTTGTTTCTAGTAGCTTCCTGAACATATCCCCAGAATTTCAGCTCATTTGAAATTTCCAGGTTCAGCCAATTTTTATTCTAACTGGCCTGTACTAATATTTCATTGCGTTTAGATGAACTTGTAGCTGAGAGTGTACCAGCGCGAGCTCCGCGTGGAGCTGTGTTCTGGAGCCAGCTCCAATGGAGCTAGCTATTCACACACGTGTTCAATTTGCACTTTTCAAGTTTCAAAACGAAAGCGCCTATAGTCCAGGAATTTTAGCTGTTTAAATCGCAAATAGCGAACAAAAATGATAACTAGCCGGATTTTTGTATATAAGCTCAGTAAGCATGTAGTTCAGCATAGTAAAAGTCCTCAAGAATCCGGTGTGAGCTTCGGCCGTTGTGGCCTCGAGAAGAACTTGAGGGTCAGTTTTTTGCGTATATCTCACGAACAATAGCACTTGGGGGAAAAGTTCCTGGAAAGAAATTGTTGGAAATTTTATTGTCTACAAGAAAGGTCCTTACACATTTGATCGTCAGTCATCTCCTTCTTCGTCAAAACACAAGAAAATAAAAATAGTCCAGATGCTCGATGATGAAGACTGGTATGGACCTTGAGTTTTATGACGGCGGAGTGCCACTTTGTAGATGGTTAGATAGTTTGATCCACACTCTTGTGGTTGAAACTTTAAGCCATCAAGACGAGCTATGCCGGCGGCATATACAGGGTGAAATAAAAATAAAAAGTTAAACATTTTTACCTCGAGAACCGAAATAGGTGAAGACATGTAAATCGCCATAAATAATTCTGATTTCATTGTCATGAAGTCGTCGTAAACTTGAATTGAATATCTTGAGCCGTTCTTGAAATATCTTCAAAAGACTGAAGTTGTTACCAAAAAAAATATATATATATTTTCGTCTATGTACTTATTAGAAGAAAAGTTGACTGTGTTTTTTCTAAAATTAGTTGGCCTAGAGAGGGCTTTTCACTGTAATTTTATTTTAAATGTAATTTATCATTGTTTCGATCCAAAACACCAAGTTTCGATTCTAGATCTGAAGAATTACTGATATACGGAAAACTATTTTTTTTTTTCGTAACGACCTAAGTCTTCTGAAGATATCTCAGAAACGGCTCAACATATTTGATTCAAGTTCACGACGACTTCATAGTCATGAAATTAGAAATATTTTTGGCGATTTACATGTCTTCACCTATTTTGGTTCTTGAGGTACATTTGTTCAACTTTTCATTTTTATGTCACCCTGTATATGCCGCCGGCATAGTTGGTATTGATGGCATTAAGTTTCAATCAAAAGAGAATGGATCGAACAACACCTCTACCAAGTGGCACCCTGCCATCATAAAACTCAAGGTCCGTACAGTCTTCGGCATCGAGCATCTGGACTATTTAGCTTTTCTTGTTTTTTGACGAAGAAGGAGTGGACTGATGATGGAATATGTAATGACCTTTCTTGTAGACAACACAATTTCCAACAACTTTGCTTCAAGTGCTTTTCCTCCAAGTGCCATCGTTTACGAGATAAACACGAAAAACTGATCCTCAAGTTCTTCTCGGGGCCACAACGGCCGAAGCTCACACCGGATTCTTGAGGGCTTTTACTATGTTGAACTACATGCTTAACTGAGCTCATATACAACAAGCGAATACGCCTCATGGGCATGAGGCTCAGTAGCGCACTTCCTTTTTGGAGGATTAGTGAACGCAAGATGTTAAGTGATTAGGGTTCCACCGTCTTGGGCAAAAAATTCCAATATGGCGGCCAAAATATCGACAGAATCATGAAATTCGGCTTGAAAATCAGAATGATTGTACTAGACAAGGGTAAGTTCCAAGTTTCATGAAAATCGTTCCACTAATAAGAGATTTCAATATGGCGGCCAAGATGGCGGCAGAATTATGAAACTCAGCTTGAAAATAGGAATGATCGTACGAGACAAGCGTAACTCTCAAGTTTCATGAAAATCCTCCCACTTATAAGAGATTTCCATATGGCGGCCAAGATGGTGGGGCAATCATGAAATTTGGCTTGAAAATAAAAATGATCGTACTAGACAAGGGTGAGTTTCAAGTTTCATGACAATCGTTCCACTAATAAGAAATTTCAATATGGCAGCCAAGATGGCGACCGAATTATGAAAGCCATTCTGCCTATTTGGTCCTTGAGAACCTAAGCTATCCACCGGATAAAGTTCAATCTTCAAGGGCTGTAGCTTTAGTTCCCGAGAAGAAGTTCAACTTCATCGAAGTGCACAGGAGATCTCTGTTTTTTGAGAATAATGATAACGATGTATGGATAACAAAAATAGTGCCCATTGGCCACCCTTGGGGACATCAGCTATTAATCGGAAAAAAGTTCCAAGACTCTTGTTTCAATTCTCGAGAAGGAGTACAGCGTCTTAATTTCTGCACGGACTCGGACAGACAGACAGACAGACAAACCGGTCACATAAGCGTCATTCTGTTACTTATATAAAAAAATGTTCTCCAACTGATTTCGACCTCCTGAACACGAATATCGGGTTCAGTTTTGAATTGGAACATTTCTTTTTTATCGAAAAACCGAAAAAATGGTAGCCTGTCACATGATTTTTAGTGATACCTACCTACTTTTTCAATTACTATTTCGGCACGTCTGATTTTAAATTTGTAGGGTCGTGTAATATGCGCCGAGCCGTGGCTTTGCGGTCGTTTTCAAAAATTGATAACAATAATTGACCCGACGGTCGGATCGAAGTGGGGTTTTTGTCAAAAGAAAGTTCAAATTGTTCTCTAAATATAATGCCGTACATGCAGTGATGTATTTCATTAGGAAATTGTAGTTGCCTGCATATCGCAACTTTCCACATCTTACCGCGAATGCCAGCACTTGATCGGCGAAGCCGCCCTACACCAAAACGTTATTTTTGTAATTGTTCATGATTATTTCGGCAAAATTTTTCTTGATTCGCGTATTAAGGCCATGAGCTACCCATTCGAGTTGAAATATTTTCTGTATTGAATTTCGTTTTGTTCGGAGGAAAGGATATCAAGCACCAGCAAGCAACGAATAAGTCATTTGCGGCCGAGCCGTAGTTTCGGAGTCATTTTCAAAAATTATTAACTATTGGCCTGCACCTCGCACCGATGTGAAATTTTCATTAAAATAAAGTTCAAATCATCCTCTAAATATAACTCCACATATGTACTATGGTAAAATGATAAGATCGGGTACTTCCTCGCATGTGATAACTTTCGAGATCAGGCCGGCTTCTGAAATGCAGCATTCAACGGCGATGCCGCGTCACACTAAATTGTTATTATTGTCATTGTTTATTATTATTTCGTCGAGATTTTTCTTGGTTCGGGATACAAGGTCATGAGCTACCCAATGGAGTAAAAAAATTTCGCAAAAACCTTTTCGTCTAGGACTAGATGCTGTGACGGACGGACAAACGGACGGACGGACGGACGGACGGACGGACGGACAAAGCGAGGACAAAAGCGCCTTCCCGTTAGGCTAGTTATCATTTTTGTTCGCTATTTTTTCTTCAATTCTTGGACTACTATGGTAGACGTTCCCTAGAGTATGGTAATGGTAACGGTAACTATATCCCATACACTTTCTATTTTCAGTGGAATGACTTTTTGGAGCAAAAATAAAGTGACAAGCTGGAGCGCTGGGGAGAATACGGCCGATGGCCGCTGATAGTTTTGCACCAAAACTTTGCTGGTGCCATCAGCCGTAGTCGTAGCCCCCCAGCTTGTCACTTTATTTTTGCTCCAAAAAGTCGTTCTACTGAAAATAGAAAGTGTATGGGGTATACACCATACCCCATACACATATATATACATATATACATCTATCAATCCAAAAAAGTCAAATATGTCAAAGTTTGAATTTGACGCAAAAATGCCTCAAAAAAAGGAAAGTAAATTGAGAAAGAAACAATAAGACACGCTTTGATTAATTCTTATATGAAATTGTTCAGCTTGGCTTGGCAACACGGCTTGGCAACCTTCCCCGACTGCTTGCCAAGCCAAATGGAAGATAGAAAGAAGAAAAACTTTGCAACTGCGTGGAACTCACCTCCAGCCAGCGCAATGTCGCTGGCGCAATGTAGATCTCTGGACCAGGGATCACCTCTGGACCTCTGGTTTCTTTCACGTTGACAACAGACAACAAAGGAAACGCCAATACACGTCAACTGTAAAAAGCATTATTTTGTCACATTTCTCGTGTTCACCAGTTTGTTTTCGGTAAATGCCCGTTGAAATAACGCACTATCGTAAGTTTTACTCTCAAATTTCTTCCCTTAGGTAGAAGTACAAAAACTGCCCGCCGAGTGTCGATGCGAGGTCGATGGGCAATGCCAGCGGCATGTCAACCCTCTAGCAGTGCACAATGACCAAATATGACTGTTATCGATAGCGATATCGTTACTTCTTTGCACTTCACAGTTACTTGTAGCCGTTTTCGGATTCTCGGAATTCAAGGCCGAGCAAAACAACAAAGCGGAACGACCTTGAACGTGTAACGTACTTCTACAATCTACAATCTTTCAGAATTCAATTCTGAGTGTCAACGTGCCACATCAAGTCACGAAAATGATCAACAACATCTCAGACTTCCGCCAACTGATACAAGACCTGGTCAAAGACGACAAAGGCGGTACCCTGAGGCAAATCAAAATAGAAATTTCCGAGTTTATGAAAGATGCCGTACAAATCGGCGGTTCAGTGGCAGTCATCAAAGAGGAACTCACCTGTGGAATTTGCCTGGAAATTGTGCTGCAGACGTGCATAACGAGGTGCAAACACGTTTTTTGCAAGTTCTGTGTGGACATGTGCCTCCTGCAAAAACGGGAGTGTCCACTTTGCAGGAGCGCTCTCTCGGAACCGACGCATCTGAAACTTAATCCGAAAGCAGATCGAGCCATCCAAACCGTAAGTAAACAATTTTAGATACACCCAACTTCAATACCGTTAACTTATTTAAACGAAATAACAATAACATTAACATGAGCTTGAGCGCATGACCTCAGGCTAAAGGTGCGTTCAGTCAGCTCATTTAGCCGCAAGTTTTAATTTTAGTCGTATGCAGAGCATCCTCGGGAGCATCGCTTATTGGCTGATCTGAGGAGGCTGGTTCATGACAGCCAATGAGCATCGCTGCGCTTACGACTAAAACTAAAACTTGCGACTAAATAAGCTGACTGAACGCACCTTAAGGCTACGTGGCTACACCTCTCACCTACCAGTGGCGTAGCGTAGCGTAGGTAAGAGGATCCGTGGTAAGAGGTCATCATCACCAGTCGACAATGGTTCTGCTTCAAACCTGGTCACAACTTTGACACTTTGACACAACTAGTGCGGACGTTAAAGGTCGATTTCAGGTCGAACCTTGCTTTTCATTCTGCTGGGATGAAACTTTGCATGTGATGAGTATAGTATACGTTGTTTCAGAAATATTGCTATCCCAGTAGGTCATGAAAATCTAAATGCAGCTTTATATTTAGTTACAAAAAACGTCAAATCAAAAGCGTAAATCTCATGGAAACTTCATCACTTATTTTCAGGTTATAAGTCAGATATTTCACTCCTTTCAGTCAGAAAGTATTTCTTCAGTTTTTTATCGAGTACCACGTGCGGCACCCCATTCAAGGTGCACTTGAAGAAAGATACATGCAGTTTTGATGTCGAACCGTCTCTGTTTCTGATCTCGGGACTACAAAAAATAGGCACCTGGGGAGTTAGCAGATTTCGTTCTTGCCACAGTCTCAATCAACATTGTGCACATATCACACAGGTAGATAGTAAAGCAGTAAAGCAAACTCCATGGCCTTGAGAGGAATCAGATATCAAGGAAGATCTGCTTCTAAAGCCGAGTTACGTTGTTCTACTTCAACTGAGCCTTTTAGTGAAGACAGAAGCACGAAATCTGGTAGGATATGGCACAACAGACTGTACTGTACCTACTCTTTTGATTGAGAACGGGCGCCTGGCTGATTTTTTTCTCGACTGGGCTCAGGAATCCACGGCCACTTTTTGGTTGTAAGTAGTGACAAACCTTGGCTTCTTTTTGCCAGTATGCGTTTGACCGTGCAGTACGTTACTAAAGATCAAAGCAACGCGCTGAATGCTGGCAGCTACATTGTTGGAATCTTTGAAGAATTCTTCGTAACAGCGTCAAAGTGTTTCACGTTCTCTCGCAGATAAACGAGTTGGATCCCCACACATGGCGTGAAAATTATCAGGTAATCAAAACCAATGAAGGAACAACACAACAGTAACAGGTATAACGTAACAGGAACAACAGTAACTGTATAAGTAACACGTACAGATTCTTAAAACTGGCGTCGATAGGTGCTTATTACGATTTTCTTTCAAAAAGCTACCTAGGTGGACAGAAACATGACAGTTTGGACGACAGTAAAAAACTTTCCAGTTGATTTTGATTGACATGTCACACTGACTTGGGACTAAAACAATAAACGTTTTAGAACTAGACAAGGCTAAAGCGACTTTTACCATATACTTCCAATGCCTACTGAGATAGCAATCAATCTGAAACAACGTATAGTAGGTTCACTTTTACTGTGACTCTAGTTGGCGGGGCAAATTTTCTACTTTAGCATTGTAGGCTTGCCGCCTTTTCACCTGGTGTGAAACTGACTTCTCTGGAAGTGAAGTTATATTTCTTATCAAATTGATATTAAAATCTTGGAAAACTGACCTGGTCATAAGTGGACTTGCGACTAGGGGGACGCAGAGCTGTGCTAAAGTCATGTAGACACCAAAAAAGCACGGGGCGGCCGCAAATCTAAGTCATCTTGACGGCGGCCCATTCAGGGTCGACAAAAACTCGTCCCGGGAAGCCCCAAAACGAAAGCAAATTGCAAATTGAAGGTACTTACATCAATTTCGGTCCAATACACAACTTTAAGCGGCTGGGTTTTTTGAAATTTGGTTTAATTTACTTTTTACACGTAAATTCTTTTGCCAATGACAGACTGCACGGCGATCCTTGTATCGGCCATAATTCTTCAGGGTTTGGCTTGTATTTTTGACTGGAAGAGGCGAAAGGGTTGATGATTGCATGGGGCTCCTTTTTTGGACGAAGGGCATTGTACAATCTTTAATTTGAAGCATCGAAAATTGAACCGGCTTCAAGAGGTTAGGAATATTTTCCACAACTGTCAAATGTCAAGGCTCTCTTGATTTATTTGTTCATTGGCGAAAAGTAAAAACAGGTCGAAAAATGGTTACATTTTACCAATAAAATGGAAAAAAGCGTCAGACATCACGTCCCGCAAAAATGTTCCAGCTATCTGCAAAGAAAATACGCAAAAAATGTGTTTCAAAACTGGTCCGGCCAGAGCAGCCAACTGCAAAGTTTTGGGGATTTTCTATATTTCACATTTGGAAACTTGGAAACAAAATCTCACAGCCGACTAGAATCACGGTACAAGTGAACCTACTTTATAGGTTCACTTGTACCTACTCTGACTTTAGTTGGCTGGGCAAATTTTCTACTTTAGCATTGTAGGCTTGCCGCCTTTTCACCTGGTGTGAAACTGACTTCTCTGGAAGTAAAGTTATATTTCTTATCAAATTGATATTAAAATCTTGGAAAACTGACCTGGTCATATGTGGAAGTGCGACTAGGGGGACGTAGAGCTGTGTTACCGTGTTGTGGACACCAAAAGAGCACGGGGCGGCCGCAAATCTAAGTCATCTTGACGGCGGCCCATTGAGGGTCGACTAGGGGGGCTTCCACGCTCGAAAAATTTGTACACCACTGCAGAGAACCACTGCCCACATTTCCTAGCACTGCCCAAAATTTATTGAACACTGCCAAATTTAGCCACCAATTTTAACCTTCTCTTATTTAAAATAAAGTAACACGTGAAAACCGATTTTCGTAAGATTTTTCAACATCAAAAAATGATATTCTCGGAAGCTCTGGCTCCGGATCACACAAAGATGATTCTGGTGTCAAATTGTGGCTAAAGCATTCAGTCTGTTTCAATGTGCACGATAACATTTCTATTCCATTTCTACCACAATTTAGATACTGTCAAAAACTTGTTTTTTTAACTTAATTTTTGAATATGGCGGCGCTCGTTGCAAAAATATTAATCGGAAAAGTGTAAATTCAGAGAAGGCACATCAAAATTCATAAGTATGTGAAATTTGAACAAAATCGAAAAATCTTTGAAAAACTTTCTTATGAATGAAAAAAAATTGTTTTGACATTCCCCACTTGTATTCTTTCAATAGTGGGTTGAGATCGAGGCTAAGATTAAAAAAAATCATTTTGCTACAGAATGAGATATCTGAAGTCACTATCTTCAGTACTGTAGATACTGTAAATAATAGATAGTAAATAAAAATAATGATACGTGAGCAATCCACCTTTCTCATGACAGAAATCACTAGCGCGCATACCAGTGAGCGTGTACTCCATCTAGTTCTGCACCGCTACTTCTGGGTCCACAGGTATGCGTGAAACTCTCATGGGGAAAGGTGGATTTTCTTATGACCGTGGCAAATTCATTTTGGCGCCTTCACCATTGTATTCGCCTGTGGCAGATGTCAATGTTCCACCATCTTTTTTCATGATCTTTGATATTTCAGAAACCGATTCAGACATAGTCATATAAATTTGATACCTTGTCTTGTGCCTTGTGCACCTAGATCATTTCCGCCATTTTGAGAAGGGCCTAAAGACGAGGGGGGGCATTTGAATCCTGAGGGACGAAAGAAGAAGCACTGCGGGTCAAATGTGTCTCTTATGATACTTGTTTTTTTCCTACCACGTCCACTACCACTGCCTCGTTTACTGCAAAAATTGCTTTGCTCTAACTTGAAGGTACGTATATTAGTATCGCCATCAGGAGTGTTACACTTAGAAATGAAAAGCGAGGGGTAAAATATGATTCTTTTTTTCCTAAATAGCTGTACATCGCTGTACAATGTTCACGTGGAGAGTTAAAATAATTTGAAACACCCAAATCGAGACCCAAATTCAAAAAAAGAAACATTATAAAACTAAGAAAAGACCAATGGCTGAAAATAAACTGTTTGCATTATTTTTCACTTCGTCTTAAGGTAACGGGAACAATGCTCTCCAGCCATAGACACTACAGCACGCTGAAGAAGAAAAAAAGAAGACAAAGAATGTTTCTTTAGTGGGCCCAATTGCAAGAAAAAAACAAGACAAAGAATGTTTCTTTAGTGGGCCTAATTGCACTATTGGCTTTGCAAAATGTCAATTGTAAATTACGCAAAGTCAATAATGCAATTGGGCCCTGGTCCCGGTCCTGATATACACTAATTTCGGATGATCTAGTAGACATAAATCACAATTTAGCTATTTATGGCACAATAAGATACCACACCACATTGGTTTCTATGGTTACGAGATCAACGCACCATCCTCTCCGCCACCTCCGCGCATGCGTATATGGTCGCTATTGTTGCCACTGCCGGTCATTGCCCAACACTGCCGAGAACTGCGGCGGACACTGCCGTTAAATTTTCCACTGCCTAAGATCACTTCTCACACTGCCGTCATTATGCAGACACTGCCCAAAATATCAAGACACTGCCGACCCTCCAAATGTCACTGCCGACACTGCAAATGTCACTGCCGCCAATTTGTACACCACTGCCGAGTGTGAAAGTCCCCCCAGGGTCGACAAAAACTTGTCCCGGGAAGCCCCAAAACGAAAGCAAATTGCAAATTGGAGGTAGTCCGGTGGTTAAGCGTTCTAACTATGCATTTTGAGCTTGAGCAATGCACTTTTGGGGTTTGATTGGGGGTCCCTCAACCTTAATTTCAAGAGTTGGAGACATCGGTGCACTCGATGCGGAGGGGGTCTGGGGGGCCCTTCAAAGTTGAAGGTGCGAGGCTTCCCACCAAATCACTATACCACCACGTAATTCCTACTTGGATGTCATTCCTACATAGAGTCACACAAATGTGACTCTAACCTACACATTGACAACATTTGTTACCATGTCCCAACAGTTCTTCACACTGAAAAAAATTAATTCTTATGACAGATCGGGAAAAACAGTTTTTCTCAATTTTTCATCCCCACAACGAATAAAGTGCCAAGTGTGGTGTCATTTTGGAGTAAACGGCATCCTCTGATTTCATTCACCGAGTCAAAATGTTTGTGAGACCACCGTGCAAAAAATGACACGCCAAGAAGTGAGCATTTTTGAGCACCTCATCTAACAGTAGTTTCTTGGCTGATACCAATCGATATGATTGATAATTTTGTCATGGATCCAAAACTTGAACTCTTTTGTAACGGTAATGCATGTGAATGAAACTCGACACGAGCGTGGAGGCCTGAAAAAAATATTTTTCTTCAGCGGTCTAATTTATTTCACGCCTACTGAGCGTTAGTTTGTTGGGCTGAGGGAGGCAGCGTTTGGATAGCTTTGGAAGCAAAATTTCCATATCTTTCTGAAAAGTTGAGCAGTTTAATTCTGGAAATCGATTTATGAATCATCAATGATTGTTTTGCCGGTCAGTGGGTCTGTACCCACATGGTGGTTAACTGCAGAGGTGATGGCTAACGGCGGAGGGAATTCAACGTCCAAGATCTTATTCTCTGCCACTCTGACAGTCATTTTCACGGTTATTTTTATGAAATTATTTCTTCTCCAAACATAATAAAACTTACACGTACAAAATGATAACAACCTTGAAGGTTGGTAGAGGAAAATAGAAAATAACACTTTAATAAACTGCTCAACAATTGAAGTGGTCCACTCGAAAATTTCGCCCGATTTCAAATACAAATATCTCGGAAAAAAATTGACCGATTCTGAAAAGTGCAGTGTTTTTGGATAGCACATTCTTTCCACTATAAGGTGCAACAATGGACCAAACAATTGAATACATAATGCCTGATGTACAGGGCGACAACGAAAGGAGTGTTAAAATGTTTTATTTTAAAGCACGTCCCAGTTTTGCCAGAAAAATCTCCGAGTCTTTCTGATTACATTTTTAAGAAGTGCATATCCATGGCTCGAAACGGTTTTCAAAATTCCCGCCTATCTTCTTTGGTTACAAGGTGATGTAAAATGAAACAACTTTTTGTTTTTGTAGTGGTAACTTTTTTGTTTGTTAACCGATTTTCACAATTTGAAGCTTAGTTGAAGCGAAGACCTCAGTTAAGAGGAATCGATTAAAAAAATTGAATTAGCACATAATTTCAAAAAGGGGGGTTGCATCAAATGTGACCTAAACATGAAATAAGGCCAAGATCCAATTTGGGAGAATTTTTTAACAAGAATCAACTTGTCGTTGAAAGAATCACCCATTGCGAATATTTTAAGATCAGTCTCGCTTATATGGGGCCACAATTAACGACGGAAAACCCAAATTAGGACAGCATGTTTTCACAGGAGAACTGATACCTTTGCTCACGTGAAAACATACGTACTTATTGTTACTTTTGACTGTTTCTGTCGACCCTCTGTTGACTGTCCAAATCGTGAAGGAAACTCGATCAGTGATTCTCGTAACATAGGTTACGTGTATTTTCCACATACTTAAATAGCTATACCGCGCAAGAGAGACGTCCGACACCTGTAATTATGGGCGCCGCCATCTTGATGGTTATTTAGGGACTTTGGGTGGTGTGGACTGGCACCACTTCGCTAGTTGGCCACTTGACTAAGCACGACATTATTTTATTTCTCCCTCAAAGTACGTGGAATCAACACTAATAACATCAAGTGAGAATCAACAGGTGAAGAAAAGGTATGCGATCATTCCAGCATCCAAAAGTTCGGTTAACTACGTGATGTTTATTTACACTGTCAAAAAGCTCTCACTTGACGTTTCGTTTACTCAGAGTACAGTGACTCCCAACCATCCAACTCGATGTGAGTATTTCGTAATTTCAAGAAAACTAAATACACTTACGTGATGGTACTTGAGAAAACTGGATCGCTATTGTAAAATTGCAGAAGGTTTGATCAGTTTCACGGGCCTTAGGATATTTTGTGGTAGCTATATAGCTCGGTATTTTGAGATACACTGGAAATTAACCATCAAGATGGCGTCATTCTCTAACTCCTTTTATTACGCGGCGCAGCAGAATGCGCAATAGGTTCATGAGCGGTATAGGTATTTAAGTATGTGGTATTTTCAGGTGAGCAAGAGCATCGATCCTCCTGTGAAAACATTCACTCCTAATTTGGGGTTTCCGTCGTTAATTGTTGCCCCAATTAAGCGAGACTGATCTTAAAATGTTCGTAATGAGTGGTTTCTTCAACGACCAGTTGATTCCTCTTGAAAAATCCCCCCTAAATCGGATTCCGGCCTTATTTCATGCTCAGGTCACATTTGATGCAACCCCCCTTTTTGAAATTATGTGTTGATTCAATTCTGTTAATGGATTCCTCTTACCTGAGGTCTTCGCTTCGACATAAGCTCCAAATTGTGAAAATCGGTCAACAAACAAAAAAGTTACCACTAAAAAAACAAAAAGTTGTTTTTTTTACATCACCCTGTAACCAAAGAAGATAGGCGGAAATTTCAAAAACCGTTTTGAGCCATGAATATGCACTTCATAAAAAAGTAATCAGAAAGACTCGGCGAATTTTTTTGCAAAAGTGGGACGTGCTATAAAATGAACCATTTTGAAACTCCTTTCGTTGTCGCCCTGTATATCATGCATTATGTTATCAATTGTTTAGTCAATTGTAGCACCTTATAGTGAAAAGAATAAGCTATCCAAAAACACTGCACTTTTGAGAATCGGTCGATTTTTTTCTGAGATATTTGTATTTGAAATTGGGCGAAATTTTCGAGTGGACCACTTCAATTGTTGAGCAGTTTAGTTGAATGCTCTCCGTCGTCAGCCATGATCCCAGCAGTTAATCATCATGGGGGTACCTAGTGACTGTTAAAATCATCTTTGATGATTCTCAAATCAGTTTCCAGAATTATGCTACTCAGCTGCATAAGTGGCAATTCTGTAAAATTTAAAGGCCCCTTAAAATTTTTAAAGGCGTCGGTCACCTAGGAACGATCAGAAATGGGCTTCACGATTGGCTGATTTTCTTTTAACGGCCTTTAAATTTAAACGGGTTTGATACAGAATTGGCCCTATAGACAGATATGAAAATTTTGTCTCCAAACCTATTCAAACGCTGCCTGCCTGAGCCCAACAAACTAACGCTCAGTAGGCGTGAAATAAATTCGACCGCTGGACAAAAAAAATTTTTCCAGGCCTCCACGCTCGTGTCGAGTTTCATTCACATGCATTACCGTTACAAAAGAGTTCAAGTTATTGATCCATGACAAAATTATCAATCATATCGATTGGTATCAGCCAAGAAACTACTGTTAAATGAGGTGCTCAAAAGTGCTCACTTCTTGGCGTGTCATTTTTTGCACGGTGGTTTCACAAACATTTTGACTTGGTGAATGAAATCAGAGGATGCCGTTCACTCCAAAATGACACCACACTTGGCACTTTATTCGTTGTGGGGATGAAAAATTGAGAAAAACTGTTTTTTCCGATCTGTCATAAAAATTAATTTTTTTCAGTGTGGAGAACTGTTGGGACATGGTAACAAATGTTGTCAATGTGTAGGTTAGAGTCGTTTGATGACATCCAAGTAGGAATTACGTGGTGGTATGGTGATTTGGTGGGAAGCCTCGCACCTTCAACTTTCAAAGGCCCTCCAGACCCCCTCCGCATCGAATGCACCGATGTCTCCAACTCTTGAAATTAAGGTATGGGGATCCCCAATCGAACCCCAAAAGCGCATTGCTTAAGCTCAAAATGCATAGTTCGAGCTTTTTTTGGCGCTTAACCACCGGACTAAGGTACTAACATCAATTTCGGCCAAATACGCAACTTTGAGCGGCTGGGTTTTTTGAAATTTGGTTTAATTTACTTTTTACGCGTAAATTCTTTTGCCAATGACAGACTGCACGCCGATTCTTGTATTGCCTATAATTCTTCAGGGTTTGGCTTGTAAATATTTTTGACTGGAAGAGGCGAAAGGGTTGATGATTGCATGGGGCCCCTTTTTTGGACGAAGGAAATTGTATGCTCTTTAATTTGAAGCATCAAAAGTTGAACCGGCCTCGAGGGGTTAGAAATATTTTTGACAACTGTCAAATGTCAAGGCTATTTCGATGGTGAAAGTGTTGTGTTGTGTTGATTTTATTTGTTCATTGGCGAAAATTAAAAACAGGTCGAAAAATTGCTACATTTTCCAATATAATGGAAAAAAGCGTCAGACATCACGTCCCGCAAAAATGTTCCGGCTATCTGCAAAGGAAATACGCAAAAAATGTGTTTCAAAAGTGGTCCGGCCAGAGCAGCCAACTGCAAAGTATTGGGGATTTTCTACATTTCACATTTGGAAACTTAGTAACAAAATCTCACAGCCGACTAGAATTTGAAGCATCAAAAGTTGAACCGGCCTCGAGGGGTTAGAAATATTTTTGACAACTGTCAAATGTCAAGGTTCTTTCGATTGTGAAAGTGTTGTGTTGTGTTGATTTTATTTGTTCATTGGCGAAAATTAAAAACAGGTCGAAAAATTGCTACATTTTCCAACATAATGGAAAAAACCGTCAGACATCACGTCCCGCAAAAATGTTCCGGCTATCTGCAAAGGAAATACGCAAAAAATGTGTTTCAAAAGTGGTCCGGCCAGAGCAGCCAACTGCAAAGTATTGGGGATTTTCTATATTTCACATTTGGAAACTTAGTAACAAAATCTCACAGCCGACTAGAATCACGGTACAAGTGAACATAGTATACATACCATCAGGTCACTTTTGAGAAGTGTACGGTTGAGACTCGTGACAGGGCCACGGTTTGGCCACGGTACAAGAGGTTGCTCTACCAGGCACGGGAGATTTCTTGAAATTTCTTAAAATGCAAGTTGCAGTGGCGGGGCTTTTACTATTTTGGTCAGAAATGATTAATTGGATTGTCTTAATATAGTCTGTGACAATTTCAAGTCCCCCGCGCCAAAGATGGCGCGGGCTGCCTACTAATCTGCACATACTAATCTGGCGTAATTTGCAGAATTCAGTGAACAGCTTACGTTAGGGAACCAACCTTGCATTTCATTCCGATGCATAAAGCTTAGTTCCCAGTTGCGAATATTCGGACAGAAAACGCGAAATTGAATGTCAAAGTCGTCATATTGGCCAATCATAGCCCTCGAATTCAAAATTTGACATATAAAATCGCATTTTCTGTCCGAATATTCGCATCTGGGAACCCAGCTTAACGCTTTTGCACGTAAGTAGTAGGTACCTACACATGTAACTTTTGAGAAGTGATGCCCCGATGGGACCCGCGACTGGCGTGCTTCGTAGGATATCGAAGGTCCAAGAAATTACAATTTTGAAATCGTTGCTTTTTTATACTTGTTCCATTGGACTATCTATTTTCGAGGTTGAAGAGCACAATGCAATAATTTTCCAGGAAGTGTATTGCACCAGTGGCGTACCAGACGGCTGCGAAGGAGTTGAGGTGCGATTTTTCACAAAGTCTTATAGTAAACCGCGAGTAACACTTTTTTTCGACATGTTTGGTATCTTTTCGACCAAATCGCTCATTCTGATTCCAAAAATAAGTATACAATTCTGATAGAGACGTGTTTAGACCGGTTTTATCAGGTAAAACATGAATGATTTGTTTTACCAGCAAAATTGATGTTTTGTAACTCAAGTTCCATCATTGTCCAATGTATTTTCAACTATGATTTTGACTTGGACGGGTCGTTTGGGCTATTTCACACGCAAATATGATTTGCTGATTTTTTTTCTTGGTTCTACAAAGTCACGGAGCAGTTTTGTTTCTTGCGATTCAACATATCAAAGTTTGATTTGATGAAACGTGCAAAAAATTATGCTAGGGCGATAGTGTAGCTTTGAGTTGGTTCCATTCCATTGCATGATAATTGCTTTCTCTATCAAACAAAACAAAGAAAACTAAAATCAGGGGCGTATTTTAGTCATGATTTTTCTTCTGACGATGAGAGATAAATTTCGTGAAAAACGCGAGTTTCGACCTATGAATTCGTCGTTTTGTAGCTCCATTTCGATCGAGGTTCAGAATACCCACGACCACAATTTTGACACAGATTGTACAACTGAACTGCTTTGTAGAAGAATTTATAACAATAGAAGTTTCTATCGCTGTTACAGAGCCACACGGTTGTTTTGTTTCAAAACGTGCATCATGAAGAAATGTCATCTCAGAAGCTCGCAATATCAGGAGAAAAATGATGTCATGACTAAAATACAGCTTCGATTTTGTTTTTTTTTTTGTTTTGTTTGATAGAGAAAACTATTTTCTTGTCTTGAAATGGATGAGGTACCAAATCAAAGATACATTCTGGTCTCAGCCTAATATTTCCTCTGAAATAGCACGGTTCGTCAAATCAAGTTTGACATGATACATCTCAAGAAACAAAATCACCCCGTGACTTTTTGAAAATTGGAAAAAATTTCAGCAAATGATATTTATGTGTGGAATAGCCCAAACCAACTGTCCAAGTTGAAATCATGGTCATAAATACATTGATGGACAATGATGGATCTAGAGTTACAAAACATCAATTTTGAGGGTGAAAAAATCATGTTTCTCCTGATGAGCCTATTTAAACACGACTTTATTACAATTTTGTACTTATTTTTGGAATCAGAATGTGCGATTGGGTCAGAAATGATACCAAACATGTCAAAAAAGTGTTGGTCACGGCTTACCATAAGACTTTGAGCAAAATCGCACCTCAGCCTCTTCGCAGCCGTCTGACACGCCACTGGTGCATGACACTTCCTAGAAACTAACTGCATTGTATTCCTCGACCTTGAAAATTATGTAGCCCAATTTAAAAAGTACAAAAGAGCAACGATTTCAAAAATGGTAATTTCTTGGACCTTCGACCTTCTACGAAGCACACCAGTCGCGGATCCCATCGGGGCACCACTTCTTAAAAAATACCTTCAGGTACCTACTACTCACATGCAAAAGCGTTTTGTATCGGAATGAAAGGCGAGCTTGGTTTCCCCAACGTCCGTACTAGTAAGCTGTTCATTGAATTCTGCAAATTATGCCTGACTTATAGACAACCCGCGACATCTTAGTGCGGGGGGGGCTTTAAATTGTCACAAAATACATCCATACAAGGCAAGGGATCATTTCTGATCAAAATATTGAAAGCCCCGCGTCAAAAAACCAACCGATTTTAAATAATGTGGTCATGCCGGATAGCTCATTCTTCTGGCTACGAAATGCCATGCTGAGTCACGTGGACGTTGACTTGTTTACCATGTGACATGTTAAAATTACCAGCGATGTTATCTTATTGGACACCATTTATTAAAATATGCGTTGAATACAAGATTGTATAATACTTCAAGTGACATGAAATATGTGACTCATGTAATCATCCTTTCAAAAACCACATTGACCATCATAAGCACAGGAAGTCTTCAAAACCAAGAACAAATCAATTGACCATTCCATTCCTTTGAGGATTTTTTCGAACTTGTTTTCAAGTTTTTCAAGGGCACTTGGCGTGAAAAAAATGAACCGAAAGAAATTAGAATTGATCTCATTGAATTATTTACAGGTCATGTTGAATGTTAATCCCGAATACGATTCGTGGTCACGAAAAGAAATGATCGAAAGGGATTCTAGATACAATCAAAGCAAGGAGGAGCAGTACAACGATTCCGACGGTGACATGGACGGAACGGGAAGCGATGATAGTTGGAATGAATTTGAGGATGATACCTCCTTCAACGAAGGAGTGGATGGTCATGCGGGTGACGAGGACGAAGCATCGGTGGAAGGAGACGACTTCGACAGTGCCTCCTACATGTCTGACAGTGACATAGTATTTCCCTTTTTGCTTTCATCAGATGGTTCTTCCAGTGACTTTGATGACTTAACGGGTGTGGTGTCCCATATGGGATATCGTCGGTCTGGTTTTTTCTTCTGAGTCCCGTTTGTACAGTAATGATGATAATTATAATTTGTTTTATACCTGGAAGTTCTACATTTTCACGCAATGATTTTATTGGACTATAATTTTATATTGATTATTACATACAACGCCCTTGATTATTAGACCTACAAGGATAATATTCACTTATCTAAATCCCACTGTCAATAGCAACGGAATAAAATTCATGTAAACAACTAAATCTGACAGCTGTCACTTCGGACTTCTTTTATGTAATAATCTTCAAAATATCACTCGTGCTCGAGATTTTCCCAGATAATTTTGGCCAGGCGTTTCCCTCGGGCTGATTGTCCCTGGATAAATGCCCTCCTCCTACGGAGTCGGGCATTTATCGCTACAATCAGCACTCGCGATCGCCTGACCAAAATTATCGTGAAAATCTAAGCACTTGTGATATTACTGTTGATTATTAGACCTACAAGGATAATATTCACTTATCTAAATCCCACTGTCAATAGCAACGGAATAAAATTCATGTGAACAACAAAATCTGACAGCTGTCACTTCGGACTTCTTTTATGTAATAATCTTCAAAATATCACTCGTGCTCGAGATTTTCCCAGATAATTTTGGCCAGGCGTTTCCCTCGGGCTGATTGTCTCTGGATAAATGCCCTCCTCCTACGGAGTCGGGCATTTATCGCTACACTCAGCACTCGCGATCGCCTGACCAAAATTATCGTGAAAATCTAAGCACTTTTGTGATATTACTGTTGATCATTGAATTATTTACAGGTTATGTTGAAAGTTAATCCCGATTACGAAAGCAAAGAAGAGCAGAATAACGATACCGAAAGTGGGAATGAATGCGAGTATATATTCTTTGACGAAGAGCATGGTCATGAGGGTGATGAGGACGACTCATCGGTAGAAGAAGACTGAAAGTCTGAAAGTGATAGTGACTCTTCTTCATCGGATAGTTCTATGGACCTCAATGACATATCGATGGCCCCTAATAAGACTGGCGTAACTCCCAAGACCCGGTTAGAACTAGCGTATGTCGCGAGACTCAGTTAGAACTAGCGTAATTCGTGGCTCACCAAATGAACTAGCGTATCTCCACGTTTACCAAATGAACTAGCGTATCTCCGATTTGATCATTTTACAGGAGAGGAGACCGAAACTTTGAGCGTCCCTAATAAATTGCAGCCTGCGTGTTTCAAGCTGGAAATCTCAGGAATTTATTGTATGGAAATTATATAGCTCATGTTACAATTTCAGAGTGATTTGGTCAAGTCGAAACGGCGTTATTCACGATTTTGTACGACATTAGCACGACAAATATTCAAGTGGAACGCTTCACAGACGGTAGGTACGTGTTAGAGGAAAATATATGAGAGCAATCTTGTAGATAAAAAAATTCAGATATATAAGTCCTAATATGAGTGTTAAGAGCTAGAGAAAATGAAAGCGTGTCTGACTTTCTATACCAATGATGTTTTCAATTATTAACTTGATTAATCATATTCCCGTCAAGATCAACGTATCTCAGGTCACGTGATTAACCTTGTCGAGTCGTCGCCCGCGCCCGCCACCGTTCCGGTCGGTCCATAGTCATCCTGTGTTCTCTGTCATCGAGATAATGTAGGTACTAGCAATTATTATTTTATAGTGGTTTAAGTCAAGGGTTAGGTAGTACCTACTACCTATAAGAAACCAAACAAAAAGTTTGTTGGAATTTCGTTAATAGGTACCTAATTATTAACAAATATTGTATAATAAAAGTTTCACAACACTATAAAAATTGTTCCCCAATGTTTCCAGCAGGGAAAGTACCCATAATTGATGCTGCATTCCCGCGAATTATTGCCAGACTGATGCGTTGGAGTAAAAACTCGCTGGATCTTTTCTCGTGATTTTGTTCAGTGATCCGGCATCCTATCTCTCTAATGAATTTCAAACCATCCAAGTTCCAACATCCCATGGTTTCAATAACTACTGGGATGAATTCGTAATCCTTCGTGAGGTTGGCGTATTTCCTGGATTTCTCGTCCTCTCGCTTGTTGGCAGCAAATCTTTCGATAGAGGAAGAATTGTTGAGGACGCTTGGTGCAACGGTGTCAGTACAGGTGAAGTCCCAGATAACAGGTTTGCCCTTTCTCCAAGGTATTAAGGTCATACCATCGGGTTTCTTTCCGTCTAAACGGGAGCATCCTACTGGTTCCAAAATCGATGGGATGTTAGCTGAACGGAGTGCACGGCAAATAAGGTCGTTTACTGAGGAATGACGTGAGATTCTTCCTGCCGATTTGACACAGGATAAACCATGAAGTCCCCTTCGGTCGACGGGTGCACCGCAAATGCATTTATGAGGTACACATAAAGGGCAACCTAAACGTAGAGAAATGGCAATTCGAAAGCATTCGTCGGATAGTTGTAATCCCATTGCAGATGAAGGTAAAGCATTCAGCCAACTACCGGATTCCGGGAGTGAACAGGATAGCCATCGCGCTTTATCTTCAGGTGTGTCAAGGAGATTGACGATTGTTGATTTTGATTGTGAAATAAAAACTGAATCCCAAAACGACTGTTTCAATTTTTCTTCTCTGGTAGGGAGTAGGTCAATAGATGGATCAATTTTGGTTAGCCATCTGTCTTCGCCCTCGTGAACGGCGGTATCGCGAATCAGAATATTTGCTGATAAAAGCCTTTCTGATAGTTCAAGTGAACCATAGAAGGAAGATAGAAAAGCAGGTATCGAAATGTCAGTTGTTCGGCGAAGTCCAAGACCACCGAGACGTACAGGTAAACAGGCTTGTATCCAAGCTGAGTCTGATAGGGAGCAGTTAATTATTGATTCCAAACAACACCTTAATTTTGAATCATATTCGGAGAGGAGGTGATGATATCTCCAAGAAGGAGAACAACGTAGAAAATATATAAGACGGGGAATGGCAAGCGAGGCTCGTAATAAGAAAAATGCAGAATGAGATGGCAGACCTCTTAGCTTGGAAGTCAACCTTTCGAGTGTGGATATCTTTTCTTGTATAATAGATGGTATCGAGTCATCACAAAGTGGAGAGCCTAAAAGTGTGGCGTTGTTATTGGACAAATGTTTGATACCATTGGCATGATCGTTGAACAGTGTTAATGTAGAAGAGTTATCGGAATCAATTGAATTACCCAAAATTGCTATTTCGCATTTGTTAAGATTGAGATCTAGACCTAATTCAGCGGCTTCGGATTTGATTTTTTGAAAATTTTCTAAGACGGTATCAGGGTCACCGGCAATGGTACCGTCGTCGAGATACCAAATGTTGAGTTCTGTTGAAATGGAAGCAACAATTTTTTGAAGAGAAATTGCGAATAATGCTGGTCCTAACGGGTCGCCTTGCTGAACGCCGTTCTTTGAAAGAATAAGATCTTGATTGAAGTAAAGCTTTGTGTCTGCCGAGTAACATTGGGAAACATATGGTAACAAATCTGGGAAACTCTCATCAATTTGTGTGAGCATCATGTCGCGACGAAGCTCATTGAAAGCATTAGAAAAATCTAGTTTTAGGAAAACTTTTTGAGAAGTATGTTGAGCGGAAAAGTATACACGCGCGGCATGAGCACCTGCTTCTGCGCCTCTTGAGATACCAACGCCAAGTTGATGAGGCTTAAGGAATTCAGCAAATTTAGATCGATAACGTTTGCATATAATCTTAGCTGCGAGCCTGCGTAATGTATTTCCAACAGCTATCGGCCGTATCCCTCCATCTTTTTTTTTAAGTGCTGTTAAGGAGGCTCCAAAAAGTATTGGCTGAATACTTTCGCAAACTTGACCGTTCAGGATGATGTTCAGTAAAGCTTGTAGTGACGATAGGAGCTTGTTTTTTGCGTTTATGTCTTGACACGACAGAAGTTCTTTGATGATTTGTGGACGAAGACCATCTAAACCACCAGCGGAACCGGGTGTAAAAGTTCTCATTGCATTAATAATTTCTTCTTGGGAAATTCGATCGAGAGGTTGATTATTATTATTATGGAGACCAGGGAAAGTCGATTGTAGAGATGGAGAAGGGTGCTTGCTGCGGAGCTGAGCAAGGGTAGATTCATCGAGTGGGGCTAGGACGTCTTCGGAACAAAGCAAACGAACGGCGCCGTGGATGTCACCGTCGCTAATTTTTGATTCAGCTTTCTTTATCTTTTGGTCATCGTTGTTGAGTTTTGAAGAGGAAACGACTCTTGGAGTAGGTGGTGGGATACAATTAAGTCCAAGGTTCTTCCAGTCTCGTATTCTGTTTTTCAGCCAGGATGTATGATTCTGACATTTTAATGACATCGGTGGGGAAATCAGAACAGCAAACGGGAAAAGCAGCAAGGAAATCCAGCTGAGCGCATCATTGGTTCGTGCAGTCTTCTCGATCACATCTGCAAAAGTTTCAGCAACTGAAGGACGTGCACCCTTAGGAACGTGGCGTAGGATTGGTGTCGAGGAACGTAAACGGGCTAGGTTGTCACCAAGGTCTGGCAAAGATTCCCAAATTACCGCCGTATTGCTATTAGTTGTCGAACCATCTTGAATGTTTGTCGTACAATTTATGTTGTTTATGTCTGGATGAGATTTAGTAAGGTGAGACTTTAGGTTTCGGAAGCTTCTGTTGCAGTAAGGGCATGGTTTGATGCTGGTAGATCTTGAAGTCGGCACTGAAGCAGCCATCAACGAAAATGACACAGATAGATCTTGTAGCTCGAACTGTGCTTCAATTCAAGCCTCTAGTCCTTTTTTTCATTGATAAATGGATAAGTTTGAAGAAGACTCGTATCACTCAAAAGTCTATTATTAACTATTGACGAATTGAGACGGTGAGTGGCGGCGTTAATTTTATTCAATGTTACAACAAGCGTCAGCAGCTGTTGTAATTTCCCACACCCCGCCATGGTTACGCAACACGTTTTTAGGTATGGTACTTAGGTATATTGTAAGTACTAGTACTAGTGGGTAAGTATTCTAAGTACCCTTGTTTCAAGGGATGGCGCATCGCATAGGTTGGTTTCTTGGTAGTCTTGGGGCACTTGAGGGAGTGAACTTTGAGCAGTTTACTCTTTCGTATAGGTACATACCTACTTGAGTACACTACTTTGCAAATACACTAATAAAAAATGTTGAATTTCAAATACATACCTACTCATTTTACCGTAATATAGATATAGTCCAGGATAATTAGGTTTTGACCTCAAAAAAAATCGTCTAGTCGTGAAAATCACGGATTTTGTTTAGAATTTTGTGCTCTTTCCAACTTTCCAAGTTTCAGAAAGATCCCATCAGAGGCTTTTTTGCTAAAGCTGTCAAAAGTCAAAATTTAAAAAAACTTAAAAAATACAACATTTTTCTTTGGTGCCACTCGGTTTGGGTCAAATACAATACACCAAGAGTATAATTCAATACACCAAAGCATAATGTTACCATTCTGTCACAAAACTTATCCGTCATTGTTGTGAAGGGGGAGTGGGGAAAAAATTATGTTTAGCCCAGGCTTTTTAGCATTTAACATGAAACAAATTAATCCACGTGCAATTTTTACGGTATCTTGATCACTTAACCTTACTTAACAACATACTAAAAGTCCCCAACTTTCCTCCGCATGCGTCATAGTTTTTGAGGTAGGGGACAAAATCACCATTAAACAAATTCTAGCACAAAACTTATCGATTGGGTGAACTCAAATTTGTAATATTTGGATACACTGGGGTTTAAGTGAAACATATTGACATACTAGATGTCTATGGTCCCGGTGAGGGGAGCTTGGGGGGGGGCAATCAGTGACGTGTACAGGAGATTGGGTTCTCACTGATATCAAAACAATACTGGCGTGTGTGGTATGGTTTCCCACTAAATCGGACTTCACAAATTCGATTATGACGTTCAAATCCCGATTAAAAAAGATTTCGACCAGTTTTCCGCAGAAAAACGCGTTTTTTCGCCACTAAAATGAGCGACTTTTCAATGTGCGTTATTTTTTCCGTAAATGCATCAAACATTAAAATTTCCGATTGGATCAATTATTTGGACCTTTTTGTACAAGACCATCATGTCACAAACGCGACATAAAGGCTCACGATGTAAAAAAAAAAATTAATTCAAAAAAATGTCACAGTCCTGAATGTCGCTCAAAAAAATCTCCGCGGACTTGGAAAAATTGTGTTTTAGCTGTAATATGGACTTGATTTTATCTTTTATGATCTCTCCTTGTAGCCAAAAAAATTCTTCATCCTCTCAGAGCACAATACTTTATATCAAAATAATAATAACATCACAGTAACAATTTTCCCGTGGGGATGCCCAGATTTTTCAGTTTCAAGTTGGCTTACACCCGACTTCACCAAGTCGATTTTATAGTACCCAAGAAATGATGGTTATGTCGAATGCCGATGATCTAAATACGTAAAATAGTTGTAGTTATCGATCCCATTTGGAATTTCGATCATTGATGCATTGAACGTAAAAATATCGCAAATTAAATATCAACAATTTTCAGTAGCAAAAAAAAAATTTTTCCTAAAAATTGAAGAGAATGTTTTTCAATCAGAGCTGAAACACTTGATCGACATTCAAATTGTCTCTTCGCAGTCTAACACAACACAAAAAAAAATTGTAACGATGAAAAAAATCGATCTTAAAAATTTTAAGTTCACTGGCAGTCAAAAAATCGCGTCTCGCTTAGTATTCGTGAAACTTATTTGTCCAGTATTAAATTCGTTAAGATATCGTCCATTTATTTCGAAAGAATAAATCGATAGGTGGGTACCTCAAATACCGATAGTACCCATTAAATAATAGCGAAATTACCTAAGGCAAGGTTTATTCGGTTCAGTCCGATTTTTTTCATCGTCAGTGTACTTATGTAACATTGCAAATTCCACTTTTAATGGAACAATAAACCATGCCCTATGCATGCTGCACTAACTACATAACTTTACAAGAGCAGATCATCTCCAGGGATATCCTCAACAATTTGAGGTAGATGATTTGAAAAAAGATTTGAGGTTTTCCTGGAAAATTCAAAATTTCCAATTTCCTGCAAACTATTTTCAATCTTTCTGTGGTGCTAGTTTCAGATCGTTCACCTCTATTCATGTACTAATGCGTCTGACTGCCCCACTCGCTTTTCTTTCTACATAATTTGGTTTCTAATGAAAGCCTGCAAATTTCTAACTTTTTAGCTTAGGAACAGACTCGTGCTAACGGTCTTTAAACAAAGGGTAATTGATTCTTGAACATTTCCAGACAATTTCTTTTAAAATTCTTCAAGTTTTCCGAGAGTTTTCCGCTTTAAAATTCAACGGCCTAGCTTATCGAGGCGAATAATAATAAAACGGGGGTTGTTTTATTATTATACACTTACTCCACTTACAAGATTCATATGGATTCTCACAAGAAATTATCGAGACGAGACTCAAATCATGGAGCTCTAAATGAATCCCTAATTAGAGAAAATATCTCAATTCTTTAATCTTTTTCTCCAACTTCCCACCCGAAGGGACATCATTTCATAATAAAATTAACATCCGTTCCTTGCTACTCGTCGGGGAAGTTTTGGGGTGACAACCGATTTTTTTCAATACTACATATTATCTTCGCCACTTTACCTTCAATTTTGAAATTTCAAAAAAGTTTCTGAAGTTTAAACCGCCAATCTTTGTAGGTACCTAACACTGTACTATTGGGATACATGAAATTTTTGTTTAGGAAATCGCGCTCGTACTGAACTTCAAGCAATTCAACACTGTTCCATTGATCACCCTGTCCTGAACAAATGATAAATCACATCTCTTGTGTCTGATATGCTCACAAACAAGACATTAGGCTATCGAACAGTGGAAACCAAATTGAAATCTACGATCACAATCAAAAGTTATGCTGATTTGAGAAATCGTCTGAGTTTGTTTGACCCTCGGTTTGACCCCTATAATTCTTTTGATGTGTGTACGAGTGAGAGCTTCGCTCACACTCTTGTCAAATTTGCACACGAGACGCCAACCGAGTGCAAAAAGGCACAAAAGTTAGCGAATTCGTTCTTCACAAGTGTTGATTAGTTTTGTAATGAGCTACAGAGGCAGAATCGCCGAGCACGCCCCTGATTGCAAAACAAATTGATACGTGAATGAAATCAAAGAATAATACTTACGGTCATCATCCTTTTGTCGGCGACACAGGTCGACCATATGGCGCGATCGATTGCTGACCATTTTCACTAACTTTCACAGGAACACTCTGACTCTCGTTTTCCATTCAAGGTGTCTGCCTGATTTAGGCGGGATATGCATAGCCCGATCGACAACGCCGGCGGCTCTCGGCTTGACCTTGATGACTATAGCAGGACTAGATTGTCACGTGATCTGAGATCCGTTACTCTTGATGGGAACAATTTCAAAACTCAGAGATACGCTACTTATTCTTTTAGATTTTCCAAAGAATAGGTTGTAGTACCGATCTTGAAATTTTGAGACAAGATGTATCGATGGAAAGTGAACATTTTGCAATACTTTTTGGATTTTGACCAAAAAGGTATTTACGCTAGTTCATTTGGTAAACGCAGAGATACGCTAGTTCATTTGGTGAGCCACGAATTACGCTAGTTCTAACTGAGTCTCGCGACATACGCTAGTTCTAACCGGGTCTCAGGAGTTACGCTAGTCTTATTAGGGGCCATCGATATTTAATATCATGTCATGTACGATCAAACACAGTGCTGCTTTCCTTTGAATAGGTACCGCTTGTACAATGGTGATAATTAACCATAGTCTATTTTATACCTGAAAGTTTTACATTTTCACCTACGACCACTACCACTACCTTAAGTGATTAATACAGCTATATTCTGTAAAGTAAATCGCACATCTAGGGAATTTGTTTCTTATTTTGGGGATACTGGCTACGTTTACACCAAGGATGTTTACACTGTGGCTTTGGTCCGCGACCTAAGCACTAAATTCGACCCAAATAAATTCAGTCCACGTGGTGTGAACGACCACAAACTGAGACCAAGTTGTTTGGGTCAGGTCTCTAGGCAGCCGTGAACTGACCTAAATTTAGTCTGGGCCAAATCCCCAAAGATGCGGTGTAAACGGTACCGGACTGGCCCAAGCCGTAAAAATCTGTATTAGACTCGGTTGGCCGGTTGTCAATCAACCTGACCGATGCTTCCTGACTGTCGAGGCTATGTAATCTTTGGTGGAGTATTCAAAAGAAGGTTGTTATCGACCAAATTTGGACTATATTTTGAAATAGGTCGACCATATCGGTGTAAACGCTGGAAGAGAAGGACCATTTTAGGTGAAATTTGGGTCAGTGCTTGGTAAGTCCGGCTTTAGTCCTCTGGTGTAAACGTACGAAATACGAGCGAAGTTTCCAAATTATCAATACTGAAGATTTGAAATAAGGGGTGTTCCACAGAAAGCTGACACGTGCCTCGATAGCACGTTTCATACCCAAAGGAATTGAAGGATATGCGAGGCTGTTGTTACGTTTTTCGCGTATAGGTTCCTTTATAATTGAGACGACCGTTTCAAAACACACACTGGTTATTACTTCGCACTACAATAAATATACGCCAACAATTATTTACTTGGTAATATCACTGATTACTACGCGCTTTCTATCCGCTCGCTATCACTTCGCATTCAATACAGAATCTGTGGCCGATCCGTGGTGCTTATATATGCCTCCGACTATCAATCTCGAATCTTCCATCGGTCCTTCAGCAAATTCCACAGTGACCCGGCATACGGTTTCTAGGCGGCTCCCGAAAAATCCTACACATTTCGCGGGCATCACCAACGTGCTGTAAATCCGGCACCTCCGCCAAATGGACAGATATGTGCTACTCGGCCGTCGAAGTCACTAGCGCGGTTCCACGGGCCAGAGCCTACAGGTATGTTCTGAAATGCACTAGAGCTTCGCACCTGTACACTGCGATCTAATGGGTATAGTATAGAAAGACCGGGTGTTCTCCAGAATGCACAATTATCGCCGCTCGTGACACTATTTATAATATTCGGGTATAATACTGAAACGACCCCAGCTATCGTCTTTTACCCCTGAATGGGTAGGCAACCCATTATACTGGCATTTAATTCAACTTATTTGAATTAAATCACTTTTCCCGCTTTTGGAACCGCTTGGCCGATGATCCTCTAGTATCAGGACGACATCCCGTTGTGCCTCTCTTCTTGTTGTTCGATTATAGAGTTCTCGAGATTGTTGAGACAGGTCTGACTACAAGTTTGAACGCAATAAGACACAATATAAAATTTTAACGTAACATCAATCTATTGACTTCTATGTACAATTCAAAATGTTTAAATAATGGCTCGCTCCTATACCTAGTCCTACCTTCACATCGCAGGCTAAATTATCTAAAAGATCTAACCTATTACCGAAGAGGTAACTTTCCCCTAATTATTTCAGACGTCCCAACACCCCAACCCTCCGACGAACACCTGACTCTACACCTTGACCGACATTTAATTCTGACTGGCTTTCGCGGTTCAAAGTTCCTTCCGTGGTTAAATCAGATCCAACATTTACGTTAGTGTTAGAGGTTATGTTAGGGTTAGGCCCGGCTTCTAGACACTGAAAAGAGAAGAGTGACTTCGACCACGAGTGCTATCCAAGATTTGTGGGCCGGTGTGTGTATGGTAGCCCACCTAGTTGTGGCATTCTTTTCAAAGGCTGTTGCTTCTTTTTGGGCCATGGTCTCTTTTGCCCGTTTGGAAAGGATTGGATATGGCTACCTTTGTGGGGGCCTATTCCCTTTTTTCACCGTGAGTCGCCCCCAACGCTTAGAAAGCTTCCCGCGGTCGCGCGTGTCTATAACCGGAAATGTTGAACCGAATTTCACCCTTCCAAAAACTTTCGAACCGATGGTGAGCGCGAAACAATTACTCTAGTCAAGATACAAATTTAATTTGGAGAACGTTTTGAGCACGCCCCGTATACGCGCTAGTTTGTTGTTGTTTAGCAGTTTGTGAGAGAAGGCCGCAGCCAGGAGAAACAAAACGCAAAGGATTGACTATACAGGGTGTTCGTCGAAAAGCCGATGCGGAGAGGCGTCGAAATAATCTTTACCCTAACACGAAGTAATCGCCGTCTACACTATTCCTGATCGAGCCCTAATAACAGTTCATTTTTACAAAGTCCCTATCTGAACGGTGGCGTCGCTGGGTACCGGCATGAATTCATCAGTTTCGAATAAGAACGTTCCCATTCCCGGGACAACTCTACATGGAAATATCCGAAACTGTCGTGGCGCTAAAACAAAATTATTAGTTTCAAGGAGGGGGGGGGGGTGTCCATCAATCCGATCAACAATTACGACTCTACGGCAGGGTCCGAACCCCGATCTCAACGCGATGCTATTTTATTTCAATTACTTAATTTTCCACGTAGTTCTCAAAATTTACATTTTCCGAATAACTAGGAACTTCAGAAACGCAGAGGAAGCTCACCCGCGAGTCTCCAGATCTAACCCACTAGGTCCGGTGCTCTGAGTACCGCAGTCACAAAGCCAAGTCCAGAGGGCCCAAGAGCGCGAATACCTTTCTATGAAGGTATCCATCAAAGGACGAGGCTTTAAAGTGGCTGTACCTGACGGCAGACAGTAGCGCAGACACCAGCACGTGCAGGCAGATTCAGAACGCACGCGTGAGCCCCATCATACATTTTTCACGACAAAGCCTAACCGTAAGCAACTATCCCAACTCACCAAGACTAACCTTCCGCTCGTCGAGGTCATCACTCCGCCACACGAGATACCGAAACGAGAGACCTCATTTCTATCGGGCCTGGTTCATTTAGGGGTTTCAACTCGACATCCTCGAGGTGGGCTAGAACTCATCGTGGAGGGAACGCGACTCAGCATCCTGGAGGGGGTTCGAAACACTTCGTCAACGGGTCCCAACTCTGCGACTTGGAGAAGGGTCGAAACTCAACACCGGAAGGGCCTTGGCACATCGACCTGGAGAAGGGCTGGAACTCGTCGTCGGAGGGCTCTGACTCGACACCTGGAGGCGGATCAAGACTCAACGTCCAAGGGCTCTGACTCGACATCCTAGAGACGGGTTGCAACTCAACGGGGGAAGCAACTCATCAGTCTCTCGGAGGGTCAAAACTCAACCTGGAGGGTTCTCGACTCAGCGTGCCCCCAAGGGGACCAAAACACGACTCCGAAGGGTTCCAACTCGGCTTTCTCCAGGGGGCCTTTGAGACACATCAGCCGGGGGAAATCGACTCGTCATTTTCCAAGTGGGCTGGGACTCTTCATTGGGGCTTCGACGCTTCGGCCTCTAGGAGGGTCGCGACGCAACATAAACGGGTTCTAACTCAGCTTCCTCGAAGGGGACTAAAACTCTTCGCTAACAGGCCCGCAGAAGCACTCGGCAGCGGGCGTGACAAGTCGGGAGCGGACGGCAGCCCAGGAGGATTGGTCCAGGTACCACGGTCATTCTCCGGCGATATCCTCCATTCCCAGCAATTCGGAATATTTTATTGCATCCAAAACGACCGCGAACGGCGTATAGACAGCTCAGGTAATCCGAGAAGCCGCTGAAGAATGCGACCGGCGGTGCTAACACGTGTAAATCGGATGGTGGCGGGCAGCGGGCAGCGGGCGGTGGCACGGCGCGTCAACACAGTGGGAGTACGGCAGCAACTAGCTGAGTCAATGTGCGGGTGCTTTACTTCATATGCACCAATTCACCATTTCGTCGGACATCAAGCAGGAACGGTTGTTGAATGTCGATGATGGGCCAGTAAATTATGTTATAGAGCTTCGCGGGATTTACACGAATGAATTAAATAGCTAGCGACATCTTTTAATGATGCCTTGACTCTGAATATTCACATTATCATACCTCGATTTCACGGCTTTGAATTATTTTCCTCCGGATTATTTTCGGCCCGCCAAAAGCGGGTGGCTTCAATACCACGAGTGCAATGAAAATTACCGATAATTCTGAAAAATGCGTGTTGCCTGAAAACTGCATGAGTTTGTTTTCTCTGTTGTTCGAAAGCTAAAAGAGCCCGACCCCGCAGGGGGAAGGCTCTTCTTTCGAACAACAGAAGAAAACAAACGAATGCGGTTTTCTTATGGCAACACGCTTTTTCAGAATTATCTGGTTCATTTTCATTGCAAGAGTGGTATTCGGAAGAATATTTCCCGAATCATTTTACAAATTCTTCACATATTATTTCACACGACAATAAAATTGATGATACATGAATAGCCACCTAACTGTACTGAGCCACAGAACAGAAAAGAGAACCAGAGGCTGACGTAAAAAAGTGTGAAATCATTATGACTGCGCAATCCCAAATCGTTTCAATTTCTTGCACATTCGTCTGGGTCCTTGAGTACTCGCTTGAGCATGAGCATCCCCATACAGTGTCCAGAGTCCAAGGCTAACACTGAACACGCATCATGTTTGTTTGACAGTAGGTGTTTAAACAATGACAGATCGATTGAATTATCGATATGGTCTTTCGGATTATCGCTTATTAATCCTCAAAATTTGTGTCCGAATTATAGCGTTTTTGACGTATGAGGGAAATATTCAGGGTGACCCAAGGAAAACGAAACAGACAGATTGTCGGGCACTTGACCTCATTTGTTTTTATAGTGTAATATGCTTACTAGAGGGACATAAGCCCCGACATGGGTTCGGCAACTTCGAACCAGCCTCCTGGAAGGGGCTGTAACACTCCAAAAACACTGAAATTAGCATTATTTTGGAAAATTTGCGACGAATCGGAAAAATAATAACACCGCTGTAAAGACAATCGAACCAGCTTCAAAATGATGTATCCCCGACTCAACCCTGATTGTCATTAAAAATTTTCGAGGGGATGCCACCCTGACTACGGGAGTGAGACTTCACGGCTAAATTAGCAGCAGTTGAACGTCCTCTCGAACGTCCTCCTTGGAAACAAAGTTGACCTATCCGGGCTTATTTCGAAAAAATGAGGGCAAATGTCCGAAAATGTCTGTTTCGTTTTCGTTAGACCACCCTTTATATTCGGAACAAATGGATGTTCATCGAAATGAGATGTAGCAATAACAAAATCGTGCAGATTTTTCCGTAGGCAAGGTAATTGGGAATTTCTACAATAAATTTCAGCTTGCATTTACATGGCTTAGTTTTTTTTTCAATAAATTTTTTTTGCTACAGTCATTTTGGCTATTAGCAAGACTGTTTTATTTATCCTCTTTTTGAAAACTATGGAGATTGCGCATGTATGATGGATAGTATTTGAAATGGGCGTTTGTTTGCAGGTAGCACTGATTTAACGGAAAAGGCCACACCAGTTATTAACTTTCCGCTGGCTTTGCTGAACAGCAATCATGGATTTCCTTTCAGTGTCCTATTTATTCTCAAATTTTTTTTGTATAATCCAGTGTTTTTCAAGAAGGTCACCACTCGCTGTCCATTATCGGGAGACATAGCTTCGGTCAGGTTATTTGGAATGCCTTGTAACGTTCTTTTGTTTTGGAATTGTCTGCACCAGATCATGACGTGTTCGATGGTGAGGGAGGTGTCGCATTTGTCATAGACCGGAGGTGAAGTCCTTTCGAAAAGATGGGAATGTGTGAGATGAGTATGTCCAATTCTCAGGCGAGTCAGGACAATTTCGCTCCTGCGATCCAAGGTAGACAGCCATGGGTCGACAGAAGGTTCAACTATTTTTAGTTTGTTATCTGGTGTTTGGGACTATAGTTGTTGCCATCTAGACCAAGCTTTTTTTTCACCCCAGAGACCTGAGATCTTTGGATACAGAAAAGTTTTGGATGTCGTCAAGTTTTGTTGCCTCTTTTGCCTCTGCATCCGCCCGTTCGTTTCCAGCGATACCAGTGTGAGATGGAATCCAGACAAAAAGAACCGTCTTGTTTTGTTCTTGGAGGCAGGAAAATATGTTATTATTGATCGGACATCCAGTATATGAGTTTTGGGAAATGCTTTGAAGAGAACTCAAAGAATCAGCATGGATAACGAATTTTTCTCCATTTTTGGTTAAGACAATGTGGCTTTGCTGATGGCGTGGAGTTCGGCTGCGTGGATGCTGCAGACAGACGGAAGATGAAATTTTTGTGAAAGATCCCCTGAGATATAGGCTGATCCTACGTTTTCCTCTACTATCGAACCGTCAGTGAAAATGTGCGAGAAATTTGGTGTTTTCACATGAATTTCACAAAGTGCGTTGTAAAATACTTGAGGAGGGGTGACCTTTTTGTCGAAAACTGCGAGTTCGAGGTTAATGCTTGGTTTTGTGAGTTTCCATGGGGGAACAGTGTACCTATCTAATTTCTCATAAGTCATAAAACTCCACATCAAGATCTCTTTGTGCTCTGCTTAGTCTGATATCTATAGGGGGAGGCGTATATTTGGATTTGAGAATTGTTGTGGTGTTTATCGTTTCCAGGTTTGGGTGTTGCTGGACATTTTTCATTTTTTTGTTGCATATAGTATGTGGAGGAGTTGTCGTCTGAGAATCAGGGGTGGCTCTCCAGATTCGCATAAAATACTGTTTACAGGACTTGATCGAAAAGCACCGGTACTCAAACGGATGGCTTGATTTTGTATCGTACCAATCATTTTCTGTAAATTTGGTTTTGCGGAGGAGTATACAACACTGCCGTAATCTACCTTACTTCTGATGAAAACCCTATAAATTTTCAGAAGTGTCACCTTGTCGGCTCCCCAATCGTAGCTGCATAAAGCCTTAATGATATTGATTCTCTGCATGCATTCCTGCCTTAATTGTTTCAGGTGGGAGGACCAGGTCAACTTTTTGTCAAAAATCATGCCTAGAAACCGGATTTCTTGTACTGCAGCTATTTCTTCGTTATGAAGTTTCAATTTTGGAGGTTCGTTGGGTCTTCGCAACCGACTAAATTGTATCAATTTTGTTTTTTGGGTTAAAAAACGAAAACCTGTGTTGTTTGACCAGTTTTGGAGCTGGCTCAAGCTTTGTTGGAGGATTTGCTTGGTCTCGTTCGAATGTCTTGGGTTGCTGATATAATATAATGCCAGATCGTCTACATAGAGTGAAGTGTTCACTGTATGGGGGATGTTCTTCGTAATGTCATTTAAGGCTATGAGAAAGAGGGTTACACTGATTATTGATCCTTGGGGAACTCTGTTTTTTTGAAAAAATTCGTTGATATGTGGCCGTTATGTATAACTTTGAAGGTTCTTTGTTTTAGGAAATTTTGAACGAACAGTATGACGTTGCCATTTAGACCCATCTTTCTCAAGCTTTTCAAGATGTTGTACCTCCAGGCTGTATCGTGCTTTGTGTATGTCGAAAAAAATCGCGGTTACATTCTTTTTTGAGTTGAAACCCTGTAATATTGCGGATTCCAGAGCGACAAGCTGGTCTAGGGAGGAGCGCCTCTTCCTAAAACCACTTTGATTTTTATTGATCAGATTATGTTTTACGAGAAACCATCACTGGAGCCTTTTGTTGATAATTTTTTCCATAAGTTTACAGAAACAGTTGGTAAGAGAGATTGGCCAGTAGTTTGCGGGATCTAATTTGGAGCTGTTTGGTTTGCTGATTGGGACAAAAAAAGGCTTCAGTCCATTGTCTTGGGAACACATTTTCCACCCAGATGGAATTATATAATTGTAACATTAGGTTTTTCCCTTCTTTGGGCAACTGCTTCAAGAGTTCGAAAGGTATACCATCTGGTCCCGGACTAGAGTTTTTCGTACCATTTAAAGCGGTCTCGAGTTCCCAGAGAGTAAGATGATCATTTATGGGGCTACTATTGCCATTCGATATAATGTAGATCAGTCAGTTCTCGTTGGGCTTTATGATTGAGGAATCGGTCTGTGTAAGAACTGAAATGGAAATCGAACTGGAAATCTATTTGGTAATGGAACATGAGTGAAAAGGCTTCTTCACTAGGGCAGGCGCGCATACGTGAGACCGCCAAATTGATTAAAATCGTTGTTTTCTTTGTTGTTATTCGCGATTTAAATAAATTTCTCCCGCTACAAGGTGGCTGCCAAATGACGAATCGAATAAATAGTGACAGCCGAACTGCTAATTACATCAAAGTAACATAGCAATGGCTACCAATATTCATCAATGCATTTAGGACACCTACAGTTTCTTCTTTCAAACCTTACTTTCTTCCACTTGCTTCGCCAATGATTCAAACTGACAAATATGTGTCATTCAGCTCTTCTAAATTGTCTGTGTCAACGAGTGAATACGCTACCCTAGTGAGCGCAAGCGTCGGTAATACAGGTACCTCAATGCATTTCGCTTTTGGCAGCCATCTTATGGCGGGAAAAATAAGTTTGAAACTCGAGTTGTTAGAAACGACAAAAGTCATGTCACAAGTGCAGTTGGCAGCGATCTAGGGTTCTTTTCAAGCAATGTTGCCATTTTCGTTGTTCGCGCACCTCCATAATGATCCCTGAACTTGAAATTCCAGAAGAAAAACATTTTCTTTTGACACCAAAATGGCATCTTTTGGTTATCTTCTGGTATCTCTTATTTTTTGAGAATTGTGAAGTATACTTAATTCTAGGGGGTAGGGAAAAGGTGAATGACGAGAATTGTCTTCAAAAAAACAACAAGACAAGTTTAGTTCCCACCTCCACGACTAAAGATGAAAAAATACACAGGATGAGACTCTTTAGAGGGGAGTTTGATTCATAAAGCCGCTGGGAAGCGGGTCTAGGGCTGATTAAAAATATTAAGTTACAAGATGAAAACTAGATGCAATAAAATTGTCTGAAGGACGAAAAAGGGAAAAATAAACAGTGCTGTTGGTGGAATCGAGCAGACAGTCCTGTAGTCAGTTCACCGCTTGAATCCCACGAGCCGCGTGGATCGCACGCCACTGGGATCAAAATTAAATAAAGCTGTTTTGGGAACTGGCGCAAACTTAAGAATCTAGGACTTATCTGTTTCTCTCCGGCGTAGAATACTGCAGATGGCTTGCAGGCAGACCCGAATCGGGGAGGCACCACTAGAGGAACGAGACAATCCTTAGCACGGAAACAGGAACATCACAGATAAAAAAAGACAGTCCGAAAAAAAATAGCACTACACTGATGAGACCACGTCGAAGTGGTGGCGGCTTGGAAAAACAAATCCACCTAAGAAAATAGCCAGGCCACGAGACACTCGAAATTTCCGATGGTAGTCCAGCGAGTTTTTTTTTTTATCAAGTGTGTCTCTCTGAAAAACCGAGCGTACCGATAAACGGCAAAAGAAACGCTTATCGCTCGACTGAAAACACTCCTAGGTAGCACGATCAGTTTATAATGATAATAATAGTGGTATAAATGGTCTTTTATTTGAAAATAGTTGAATTTATGTACAAGAGAAAAACAACATAGGCGGAGTCTAGCTTGAAGCTATTCTACTCAACGCAAAAGAAAATTCAAGTTCTAGAAAGTAACGTTAACGTTACTGATTTAACATCGTGAACGGGGAAATTGTTCGCTATGGAACTAATTGCATAAAAAATAGTTTGGAATTCAGTCTTGTCTGAACATTCGTGCCACGGCTCTTCTATTGACTTTCCCACTGGGCGTCATGGGCATTTCGTCAATAATCTTCACGCCGGCCCTTAGTCTTTCCCTTTCCAGCACTCTGTCCTCTACGAATTTCTCAAGCTCTTCTCCTGTAACGTGCTTGTGGTCCTCATGAACCATCACCACGCCCATAGGATGGTCCCCATCTTCTTCGTGTCTCATACCAATGACTATAGCTTCTTTGACAGCGGGATGGTTCAACAGCTCGATCTCCAAAAGCGTTGGCGTTATATGCCAACCCTTGTACTTGAATAGCTCTCTGATTCTGTCCACAATGTAGAAGCAGAAGTCTTCATCGTAGTACCCCAAATCGCCCGTTTTAAACCAACCATCTTCATCGTAACAATCGGACGAATCTTGATCGAAGTACCCGTTCATAAGAGTGCGAGTTTTGACTCGAATCTCGCCTTTTTTATTCGGCCCTTGGGCTTCACCCGTTTGTAAATCTGCAACTTTATATATGAATCCTTGCATTGGAACTCCCACTGACTCCGGTTTAGCTAGAAACAGTGGTTGGTGTATTAAATCCGTCGCTTGGAACCCGATCATAGCTGAAGACAGCTCGGTCTGGCCATAACATTGATGAACGTCCGTTTCAGGCAAAACTTCTCTGATCTTGAGAACGTTTTCTTTCGAAATGGGAGACCCGACTAGCAGCAATCTAAGAAGACTGGAAGTGTCTACGTCAGCTGGTTTTCCATTTCTACACATTTCAATCGCGCCTGAAGGTACCAAGGACAGCACAAATGGTTTATACTTTTTTAGGATCTCCCAGTTGGTTTTGACATCAAAATTGTTACACAGCAATCGAGTGACTCCAAAAGACGCTGAACCAATCAATACAAGTGCAGATGATATCCAGTATAAAGAAGCGTAAGTCATTATGGAGGGGGGTGAAGACACTTTTGTTTGTTCTTCTTTCATCTTCGCGTGGTCGGGATTGACAACGATGCCATTGTAGTGCATGGCGCACCGAATTCCGTAGTGACTCAAACAAACTCCTTTGGGCAGACCTGACGTACCACTACTGAAATGCACCAGGATTGTTTCCTTCAGATTATCGATATGAAATGGTGTGAATTCGTCTACGTTTTCAATCGGCGTCAAAAATGTTGCAAATTCAGTATGTTTCGAGGAGGTGCCAAAAACTACGATCTCTGTACCCAATGAATTGTCTTTGATGATCCTTTCGATAGTTTCAACCGATTGAGGAACGGAAAACAGTAGTTTCGGCTTGACCAAATTCAATATGTGCGTCATTTCTTGTTTCGACTGACTTGGATCGATGCATGCAATTTTTATTCCCGCAAAAATTGATGCGAGATAAGGCACTGGATTGTCCAAGTTATTATTTGAACAAATGCAAACTAGATGATCGCGGTTTATTCCTTTAGCCGACATGTGGAGGGATGTCCGTACACTGCGTTTCAATAACTCTCCGAAGGTTTCTCTTTCGTCAGTTAGCGTGTCTATCTAAAAATAGGGAAATGATAAATTGTATTTTTTTGTGGGTATACTCCAAAACCGAATTTACATGGGCTATCTTATCATGATTATTCTTCATATTTTTGAATATTAAGGGACCTAAGCCCTCTTCAGGTTCATAGTCCACATCAGGTGGTTTGATGATGTTGTCTTCAACGACGTAGTTGATTTTTCCTGAAATATTAAGATGAATGAAAATAATATTAGGTAAGTATGTGGAAAAATAAAACTAAGGAGTGATAGAAAAAATTTCTCAGTAAGTCACCTATAATTCCACCGTCACGTAGTGAGGAACAAAAAATATATGGCTAAATCGAGAAGACCAAGACCATGCCTTCTGAGGTTTTTTTATCACTTAATATTTAAGACGTTCATTAAGTTTGAATAAAACAGAAAATTAAAGAACGACGAGCTTAGGTATTTATTATTGAGCAGAAAATTAAAACTGACTAACTACACCTGAATTAAGATCGTGTAACTGGAAGAAACAACTTCTATTATAAAGAAAATTATGTTTGAAGAATAATTCAGGAACTAGGCTCACCTGCCATTTTTAAACGGACCAAAATTTCTGGTCTGCGACTTATGCGATTGTCATCCAACGTAGGTAAACGATTTATAAACTATTGAAAACCAAGAGGAGCAAGGTATGTACTTGAAATTTGAAGTAAGTTAAGATAACAACGATGCGAATGTCAGGTGGTGTGAAAATCCTTGACAAGTTGCATATCTTACGTTAATTTTACTTGGATTTCATAAAACTACTCATTCGGTAGTCGGAGAGCTTTTTTCCATTAAAACTAATCAAATGTGGTGCTTTCGAGAAATTGAAAAATATTTTAGCGCACAACAGATAAGTAATATTATTTTATGAGTAGGTACCTATACAACTAACAGGTGTCTTAACTAAAATCTTATTATAAGCATAATAGGTACCTAAGGTCAATAGCAGGCCGTTAGTCACCTAGCAGTAAATTTTGTAAATTGGGGAACACGAAAAAACCAATGGGACGATCGCACAGAATGATTCGTTGACCTAATCGCCGGCAGGTAGCGCGAAGAATTGACCTTATTAATATAAGGTGAAATGCATCATGGAAAAATGGTCCATAGAGAGTAGGTAAAGTAGGTAGCTACTACACCCCAAGAATGTCACTGTGACTTCTTTCAGTCAAGTGTCGTTACTTGGATTTGTCATTGCGTGGTCGTTTACATTCCAAGTATATCCCGATCACTTTTTATTTTCAGTGAAATTACTTTTTGGAGCAGAATTTAAGTGACAAGCTAGAGCGCTGGGACGATACGGCTGATGGCCGCTGATAGTTTCGCCTCAAAACTTTTTCAGGTGCCATCAGCCGAGCCTTAGCCCCCCCCCCCTATCTTGTCACTCTATTTTCTTGTCTTTAACATTTTTCTGAAGAATTAGAATAAGTAATAAGAATAAGTACCTACCTACTAATAATAATAAGCAGAAAAATGGAAAAGTCTTCGACTCTTGCAGCAACTGCAGAATATAGACCATTTCCACTGACGTCACGCAACTCCGTCTTGAACAGCTGATTCGGGGCAGCGTCAGTCAGATGTGCGTCAGTCAAATCGGTAGTATGTCAATCTGTCAGTCGGTGTCGGTGTGAAAGTCACTGGTGTCACAAAGTTTTGGCAAACCTGCACGCATAGTAGTTGTCATCATGTTGACGTTGCCTCGAATCAGCCGTTCGACACGTGCGTGTGACGTCATGTGGAAATGGTCTATACCTGAAGGGTGATTTTTTTGGCAAAGACTCACCTTCAATTTTTCCCTGCACAGTTTTTTTCTGAAAAAAGCCGAAACAGGTTGACTCCCTTTTTGACTCCCAATGCGGTTGGAACTATAAGTTAGGGTAGGGAGCAGAAGGCGTTGGGAGCTGATTTTTGATCCCACTTTACTCTGAATTTCTGAAAAAAATTCAAGGTTTTCAAAACAAGATTATTAATTGAATACCTCATCTTGTGTAGTAATTGGAAGTTTTGAACGGGCACTTCCACCCCGTACTCTTGCTTAGTTCAAACCGTCAACCATGAGGTGAAAAATGATTACTTCTTGAGTTTGTGTTTTCTTCCAACCTCAGATGTTTACGAAGGCGCAGAGCGGACATCAGAGTTTTACTTTCCCGGCCCCCCACGAACTCGGAGGGAAAGTATTGTAATCGTGCAGAAAAAAAGTTTTGGGATTACGCCGGATATATCCATTTTGAGGTTTTTCAAGACGATTGAGACAATTTCCAGAATGATGTTTGTCCGTGAGTCTGTATGTCTGTAATCTTCCACGATAACTGCCGAAACGTCGATCCGATCGACTTGAAATTGAGTATGCAGACGGGGTTTCACCCTGGAATGACCGGATTAGTTCTTGGCTGTCATCTGTCAAACAGAAATGTCACTATCAGAAAATGACAGAAGCTACATCTCACGGAACTTGACTTGCAATATGTCATTCGAAAGCCCTTGAAAAACTGTATTCAGAACAGTTGAAAATATTTCCCTATCTGTTATCTGTCAAATTATAAAAAATGCCGAAGTCTGGAGCTTTTTCATTTAATTATTCAAAATCTATACGACAGATTTGAACCAAACTTGGCAGGAAGCAACATTACCAAAGAGTCAAACTAATGCTGAAGTTGGAGTTTCCCATCATTTACCAGCCGAGCGCTATGAATTTTCAAAGTTTGGCCTGGCCGAATTCAGCCGGGCTTGCCTGTTGCTCGAGTTTTGGCCTATTCAATTTTCTTAGCAACCAGACCGGTACGTTTCTGTTACATTGACGTATCCATCGTGATCCCTGGTATCTATGTCAAAGTGACAAAATAATTATGGATGCAGGCAGATCTCGGTGTGTTTTCTTTTATCGTTTAAGACAACAGTGTGCTCCGATCCTTTGTGTCTTCAAGTATCGTTTTGGGGGGCTCCGTTAACCCCCTTGTGTTTTCTGTAGCTTTAGCAACTCCAGTATGCCCATCCCGTTTTGGCGTATACCTACGTTCAATCTCGAATGTGTCCAGTTCCCTTGTATGATTCGGTACCAGGGCCCCATGTTTTCTTACTACCGTTCAAAGCCCTGATGGGGCCCCCACTTGTGACAATCAGATTTTGCCGTTCCAGGCCAAGCGACGCCGTTATGTCTTCTTGGGTTGGTTGAAGCTCTATGGTGTCTACGGGTGTCTCATGGAGTCCCACTGAGCTCCTCTCTCGTCTTTTCAGTTTTCAGAACTATTATGCCGTCAGGTGTGTTCCGGACCTGCCCTTTTTAAGGGCTCGAAGCCTCATTCCACATGTCGTTTGGGGCCCTGAAGTTCAAATAATAAGAACTCCCGCCAGGTATTCTATACTCGTGAACCGATTTCCACCAAATATTTTTTTAACAATCGGTAATTGGTTCTTGGATATTCTCAAACTATTTTTTGTCCAATCTTCTGAATTATTTTGGTTGAAAAACAACTTTCTCTCTATGGAACTAAATGTTCTGATGGATGAGGTTCTATAAAGCCTTGAACCTTGAACCGCAGTGCTTTATTGTGATGTGTGTATCCGAGTTAGTTTTCCTGGATGGTCGCTGGACTTGATCGATTTTTTATTCAGTTTTAAAATCGTTTGATATGTAATCGTGCAGATTGAACTGTTCTTCCAACAACTGTCCAACAATGATAACAGAATGCCGTCGCTCGGCTTGTCTACCCAAGCTCTAAATTGAAGATATAGGGTTGAAATTTGACACAAAGATGCGATGCAGTAAAAGTCCTTATCAAGTTTGTGTAATTTTATCATCATATCTAAAGTAGAAACAAAAATTTTAATACGAGACTAGCATTGCATTCTTGAGATATCATACAACAGTGAACTACCTAGTTCTGCCTTTGGATTAAGTATTTCATCACCTTGGACCTAACCTGTCATTTGTTCTGCCCGCTTAACAATGGATGCAGGATGCTTGCTAAACGCTCAACTCAATAGAATTTTTTCATCAATTTTCAAATCGATTCCTCCCCCTCCCGAAGGGACACTTCGATCAAAATCATTACTGACGTCTCTGGATACTGCCGGGAAAGTTTTGTGTCGCCCCACAACAGATTTTACTTTCCCGGCCCGTCCAAGGGAAAGTTATGTAATGATGCAGGATGCAGGAAAAACGTTCTGACACGATAGCTGCCGAACCGGTGGTCTGATCGACTTGAAATTTTGTATACGGACAGGGTCTTGCTGTTAAATGAGCTGATTAGTTTTTGGCTGTCATCTGTCAAACGGAAGTGTCATTATCAAAAAATGACAGAAACTATATCTCACAGAACTTGACTTGCAAAATGCCGTTTGAAAGCTCATGAAAAACTGTATTCAGAATGGTTGAAAATATTGCCCTATCTGTCATCTGTCAAAAAATAAAAAATGTCAAAGTTCAAAACTTTACCGTTCAATTATTCAAAATCTATTCGATAAATTGGGACAAAATTTGGCAGGAAGCAACAAAATATAAGAGTCAAATTAAGTCTGCAGTTGCAATTTCCCACTATTTTTCCATCGGGGGTTATGAATTTTCAAAATTTCTCCTAGCCGTTGCCACTCGAGAGAACGACTCACCCGGATTTCCACCAGGATGACTCGCTTTTAATGCAGCACTCCACTCAAAAATTCATTCCTGCACGAGGATCGACTTTTTTCGAAAAAATTTGACTGATATCGGAAGTAGATTGAACTGGGCGTCTTGTGGATATATTTTTAAAATCGACACAGCTTCGATTTTCCGACGGTAATTTTTTCAATAACAAATTTACATATTCCGTGAATTTGAAAAAACTGCAGCGTAAACTTCAACATGCGGTGAGCCACACGAAATATTCATTTTAGGTGCAGACATGCTGCGAATGAAAGTTGGAGAAAAGACTGAATTAATTTTTGGAGAAAAAATTTTCAAAATCGGACCAACGGTTTTCAAGTTTTCCTCTCTGGAAAAACTGGAAATTTTCCAACTTTTTATTCCGTGAACAGATTTCTACCATTTGTTTTTGAAGAATAGATAACTGGTTCTTGAACATTCTCCAATAATTTCTCTCCAATTTCCCGGGAATTTTCCTACTGAAAATATAAAGCCGCTCATGCGATCGTGCAAATTAAGCGGTTCTGCCACGATAATTACCGACTTATTGATTCGATCAAATCGAAATCAGGTACGAAAGCATAAGTTCAGCCTGGAATGACCTGATTATAGTCCGGTGGTTAAGCGCCAAAAAAAGCTTGAACTATGCATTTTGAGCTTAAGCAATGCGCTTTTGGGGTTCGGTTGGGGATCCCCATACCATAATTTCAAGAGTTGGAGACATCGATGCACTCGATGCGGAGGGGGTCTGGGGGGCCCTTGAAAGTTGAAGGTGCGAGGCTTCCCACCAAATCACCATACCACCACGAAATTCCTACTTGGATGTCATTAAACGACTCTAACCTACACATTGACAACATTTGTTACCATGTCCCAACAGTGCTTCACACTGAAAAAAATTAATTCTTATGACAGATCGGAAAAAACTGTTTTTCTCAATTCTTCATCCCCACAACGAATAAACTGCCGAGTTTGGTGTCATTTTAGAATGAACGGCATCCTCTGGTTTCATTCACCGAGTCAAAATGTTTGTGAGACCACCGTGCAAAGAATGGCACGCCAAGAAGTGAGCATTTTTGAGCACCTCATTTAACAGTAGTTTCTTGACTGATACCAATCGATATGATTGATAATTTTGACATGGATGAATAACTTGAACTCTTTTGTAACGGTAATACATGTGAATGAAACTCGACACGAGCGTGGAGGCCTGGGAAAATTTTTTTTCTCCAGCGGTCGAATTTATTTCACGCCTACTGAGCGTTAGTTTGTTGGACTCAGGCAGGCAGCGTTTGAATAGGTTCGGAGACAAAATTTCCACATCTGTCTATGCAGCTGAGTAGCACAATTCTGGAAACTGATTTGAGAATCATCAAAGATTATTTTGACAGTCACTAGGTACCCCCATGGGGATTAACTGCAGGGATCATGGCTGACGACGGAGGGCATTCAACTTTTAAAGTGTTATTTTCTATTTTCCTCTACCAACCTTCAAGGTTGTTATCATTTTGTACGTGTAAGTTTTCTTATGTTTGGAGAAGAAATAATTTTATAAAAACAACCGTGAAAATGACTGTCATAGTGGCAGAAAATAAGATCTTGGACGTTGAATTTCCTCCGCCGTTAGCCATCACCTCTGCAGTTCACCACCATGTGGGTACTGACCGGCAAAACAATCATTGATGATTCATAAATCGATTTCCAGAATTAAACTGCTCAACTTTTCAAAAAGATATGGAAATTTTGCTTCCAAAGCTATCCAAACGATGCCTGCCTGAGCCCAACAAACTAACGCTCAGTAGGCGTGAAATAAATTCGACCGCTGGAGAAAATTATTTTTTTCCAAGCCTCCACGCTCGTGTTGGGTTTCATTCACATGCATTACCGTTACAAAAGAGTTCAAGTTATTGATCCATGACAAAATTATCAATCATATCGATTGGTATCAGCCAAGAAACTACTGTTAAATGAGGTGGTCAAAAATGCTCACTTCTTGGCGTGTCATTCTTTGCACGGTGGTCTCACAAACATTTTGACTCGGTGAATGAAATCAGAGGATGCCGTTTACTCCCAAATGACACCACACCTGGCAATTTATTCGTTGTGGTGATGAAAAATTGAGAAAAACAGTTTTTTCCGATCTGTCATAAGAACTAATTTTTTTCAGTGTGAAGAACTGTTGGGACATGGTAACAAATGTTGTCAATGTGTAGGTTAGAGTCGTTTGATGACATCCAAGTAGAAATTACGTGGTGGTATGGTGATTTGGTGGGAAGCCCCACACCTTCAACTTTCAAGGGCCCCCCAGACCCCCTCCGCATCGAGTGCACTGATGTCTCCAACTCTTGAAATTAAGGTTGAGGGACCCCCAATCAAACCCCAAAAGCGCATTGCTTAAGCTCAAAATGCATAGTTAGGACGCTTAACCACCGGACTATTAGATTTTAGGTAGATGATTTTGATCGGAAGCCTTCAGGTGACACATTGGGTCTGGGCTTGTCTGGATATAGCATTGCATTCTTCAAATTTCGCAACAATTGTCTTTAGTGGGGGCACTAGGTGAATGAACCTTGCAAATGGTGATGAAAGCATGAAATTCGGTACACATACTCAGAATGAGCACCTCTCTCAGATAAGGGGTGGAGCCACGCCGAATTTTCACCGGAAGGGGGCTCGGGGGGCTCCTGAAAGTTGAAGGTGCTAGGGCTCCCACTAAACGGCTTATCAGTTTGTTTTGACAATCAAAAAGGAAACTTATGAATATATTGTAAACATTGACGGCGTTTATCGTACTGTCCCGGGAATTTTTCATTATGAAAAAAAATAAGTTCTTCGGCAGAACACACAAATTGGTTTTATTTTATTTTGACCTACAAAGAATTAATAAGGAGATGTGCAACACGTTGATTTCCACTAATTCGTATCCTCTGAATTCGTTTGTGAAGTCAAAATTTTGATGGTGTATCTTCTTGAAGAGAAGCATTCCAAAGAGTAAGCTATTTTCAACACTAAGTTCAAACAGAATTTTTCCAATGTTCGGAATCGAAGTTACTGAATTCCTTCCAGCAATGCATACCCTGAACCCTTCTTTGGAAGTACCGCGTGCGATTGAACGTGGAGTAAGTCCTGAAACACTATCAGAATTTTTCTTCTGTGATGCTACTATTCACTCTCGACCGGGGCAATTAGGTTCCTACACAGCATGCGCGGAGTGTATACACGTTATTTCAATATTATGACACAATTTCAATCATAAAAAATTTGACTGAACCGAGAAAATACCCTGCATCGTGTATACACTCCGCGCATGCTGTGTGGGAACCCAATTGCCCCGGTCGAGAGTGGATAGTAGCATCACAGAAGAAAAATTCTGATAGTGTTTCAGGACTTACTCCACGTTCAATCGCACGCGGTACTTCCAAAGAAGGGTTCAGGGTATGCATTGCTGGAAGGAATTCAGTAGTTTTGATTCCGAACATTGGAAAAATTCTGTTTGAACTTAGTGTTGAAAATAGCTTACTCTTTGGAATGCTTCTCTTCAAGAAGATACACCATCAAAATTTTGACTTCACAAACGAATTCAGAGGATACGAATTAGTGGAAATCAACGTGTTGCACATCTCCTTATTAATTCTTTGTAGGTCAAAATAAAATAAAACCAGTTTGTGTGTTCTGCCTAAGAACTTATTTTTTTTCATGATGAAAAATTCCCGGGACAATACGATAAACGCCGTCAATGTTTACAATATATTCATAAGTTTCCTTTTTGATTGTCAAAACGAACTGATAAGCCGTTTAGTGGGAGCCCTAGCACCTTCAACTTTCAGGAGCCCCCCGAGCCCCCTTCCGGTGAAAATTCGGCGTGGCTCCACCTCTTATCTGAGAGAGGTGCTCATTCTGAGTATGTGTACCGAATTTCATGCTTTCATCACCATTTGCAAGGTTCATCCCGATTTTGGCTCTTAGCGCCCGCACTACTTCTTCCTAGTTCTACCTTTCGAAATATTTCATCACCATGGAAACCAAAGAACCTGTCACTTGTTCTGTAGGCCCAACAATGGATGCAGAATGATCGCGTAACGCACAACTGAGTAAAATGTTTTCATCAATTTCCAAATTAAGTCCCACCTTCCCGAAGGGACACTTCGATCAAAATCATTACTGACGTCCCTGGATACCGCCGGGAAAGTTTTGTGTCGCCCCACAACAGATTTTACTTTCCCGGCCCCCCACGAACTCGGAGGGAAAGTATTGTAATCGTGCAGAAAAAAAGTTTTGGGATTACGCCGGATATATCCATTTTGAGGTTTTTCAAGACGATTGAGACGATTTCCAGAATGATGTCTGTCCGTTAGTGTGTAATCTTCCACGATAACTGCCGAAACGTTGATCCGATCGACTTGAAATTTGGTATGCAGACGTGGTTTCACCCTGGAATGACCGGATTAGTTTTTGGCTGTCATCTGGCGAACAGAAATGTCACTATCAGAAAATGACAGAAGCTACATCTCACGGAACTTGACTTGCGATATGTCATTTGAAAGCCCTTGAAAAACTGTATTCAGAACAGTTGAAAATATTTCCATATCTGTTATCTGTCAAATTATAAAAAATGCCAAAGTCTGAAACTTTGCCATTTAATTATTCAAAATCTATAGGACAGATGTGAACCAAACCCGGCAGGAAGCAACATTACCAAAAAATCAAACTAATGCTGAAGTTGGAGTTTCCCACCGTTTTCCGGACAAGCGCTATGAATTTTCAAAGTTTGGCCTGGCCGAATTCAGCCGGGCTTGCCTGTTCCTCGATTTTTGGCCTATTCAATTTTTTTAGCAACATGGCAACCAAACCGGTAGGTAACTACGTTTTTGTTACGAATTGTATCAATGTCAAAGTGACAACATGAACGCTGTTCTTGGCAGGTTTTCGGTGTTTTCTTTTGTATCTTCTTGCATCATTTGAGGCAACAGTGCGAGCCGATCCTTTGTGTTGTTTGGGGCCCCGTAAATCCCCTTGTGTTTTCTGTAGCTTTAGCAACTTCAGTATGCCTATTCCATTGATGTATATGTACAAACTGTAAATGTGTGCAGTTCCCTTATTTGATTCGGTACCAGGGCCCCATCCCCATGGTGTCTGCTGTTCAAGGCCCTGAGGGGGTCCCCTTCTGTGTCTATCAGATTTTGCCGTTTCAGGCCAAAACTGCGGCCTTGTGTCTTCTTGGGTTCGTTGAAGCCCTTTAAGCTTCTGATGTCTACGGGTGTCTCTTGAAGCCCCACTGAGCCCCCCTCTTTTTTTTTTTAGTTTTCAGAACGATCGTGCCGTCAGGTGTGGTTCGGACCTAACTTCTTGATGGGCTCGAAGTCTCATTTCACAGGTCACTACTTGAGGGCCCTGAATTGCAATTAATTAGAACTCTGCCCCAGATTTCCAATCCGCGAACTGATTTCCACCAGATTTTTTCAAACAATAATTTAGGTTGCATCATTAAAGGCAACAGTGCGCCCCGATCAATTGTGTCTTCAAGTGTTGTTGGGGCTGCGTAAACCCCCTTGTGTGAAACTAGCATTGCATTCTTGAGATATCACAACAGTTAACTACCTCTAGTTCTATCTTTAGAATTATATCGTCATCTTGTACCTACTTCATAATGCGATCGCGCAAATTAAACGGTTCTGCCACGATAACTACCAAATTGTTGATCGGATTGAATCAAAATTAGGTACGAAAGCATAAGTTCAGCCTGGAATGACCTAATTAGACTTTGGGTAGATGATTTAGTTTGGAAGCCCTCAGATGGCACAATGGGTTTAGGCTTGTCTGCCCAAGCTCTAAATTGAAGATATAGAGTTGAAATTTGACACACAGATGCAGAAAGTTCTCAGTCAAGTTTGTGTAATCTCATCATCATGTCTAAAGTAGGAACAAAAATTTTAATATGGAACTAGCATTGCATTCTTGAGATATCACAACAGTTAGCTTCCTAGTTCTACCTTTCGAAATATTTCATCACCGTGAAAACCTAAGAGCCTGTCACTTGTTCTGTCGGCCCGACAATGGATGCAGGGTGCTCGCTAAACGCTCAACTCACTAGAACTTTATCAATCAACTTCTCCATCAAGTCCCACTTTCCCGAAGGGACGCTCAGCCCAAAATCATTACTGACGTCCCTGGATACCGCCGGGAAAGTTTTGTGTCGCCCCACAACAGATTTTACTTTCCCGGCCCCCCACGAACTCGGAGGGAAAGTATTGGAATCGTGCAGAAAAAAAGTTTTGGGATTACGCCGGATATATCCATTTTGAGGTTTTTCAAGACGATTGAGACAATTTCCAGAATGATGTCTGTCCGTTAGTCTGTATGTGTGTATGTCTGTAATCTTCCACGATAACTGCCGAAACGTTGATCCGATCGACTTGAAATTTGGTATGCAGACATGGTTTCGCCCTGGAATGACCGGATTAGTTTTTGGCTGTCATCTGTCAAACAGAAGTGTCACTATCAGAAAATGACAGAAACTACATCTCTCGAAACTTGACTTGCGATATATCGTTTGAAAGCCCTTGAAAAACTGTATCCAGAACAGTTAAAAGTATTTCCATATCTGTTATCTGTCAAATTATAAAAAATGTCAAAGTCTGGAACTTTGCCATTTAATTATTCAAAATCTATACGATAGATTTAAACCAAACTCGGCAGGAAGCAACATTACCAAAGAATCAAACTAATGCTGAAGTTGGAGTCTCCCATCATTCCTCAGCCGAGCGCTATGAATTTTCAAAGTTGGGCCTGGCCGAATTCAGCCGGGCTTGCCTGTTGCTCGACTTTTGGCCTGGCTTGCCTGTTGCTCGACTTTTGGCCTGGCTTGCCTGTTGCTCGACTTTTGGCCTATACAATTCTCTTAGCAACCAAACCGGTACGTTTCTGTTACACTGACGTATCTATGTCAAAATGACAACATGGATACTGTTCTCGGTGTTTTCTTTTGTATCTTCTGCTTGCATCGTTCAAGGCAACAGTGCGAACAACTTCAAGTGTTGTTTGGGGCTCCGTAAACCCCCTCGTATTTTCTGTAATTCTGTAGCTTCAGCAACTTCAGTATGCTATGCGTATCCCGTTGACGTATATTATATACAAGCTCTAATGTGTGCAGTGCCCTTATATGATGCGGTACCAGGGCTCCACCACGCCTCATGGTGTCTGCCGTTTAAGGCCCCGATGGGGCCCCTCATCTGTGACTATTAGATTTTGCCGTTTCAGGCAAAAACGGCGCCCTTGTGTCTTCCTGGGTTGGTTGAAGCCCTATAGGCTCCCTGGTGTCACAAAGTGTCTCTTGGAGCCCACTGAGCCACCCTCTCGGTTTTCGAGTTTTCAGAGCTATATTTTGCCGTCAGGTGTGGTTGGAACCTAACCTCCTGATGGGCTCGAAGTAGTGGACGTGGTAGGAAAAAACAAGTTGCAAATTATGATAAAGGCAAACCCTTTTGCAGGATCGTAACTAAGACCTTAATGAACGATTTGACCCGCAGTGCTTTTATTTTCGTCCCTTAGGATTTAAATAGCGCCCCTTTTCCAAAATGGCGGATTCTATCTAGGGGCAGAAGGTATCGAATGGCCTGGTGATGTCCAGCTTCGTTAAAATATATGGAGCTATGTCTCGATCGATTTCTGGGACATCAAATACTTTTTAAAAAAATGGTGGAGCATTGACATCTGTCGCAGGCAAATTTGGTGGAGGCGCCAAAATGAGTTTGGTACCGTCATAAGAAAATTGCTGTAACATTTTTATTTTTCAACCGATTTTTACACAAGGTATCTCATTTTGTAGAAAAGTGAATTCTTCTTGTTATCTGATACCTTTCATGAAAAAAGACATTGAGGAATGTTGAACAAAAAAATTAAAAATAATTTGAGAAAAAAAAGTTTTTTTTAATTTTTTTATTTTCATGAAAATTGCCTCATTTGTAGATTTTGATGTGCCTTTTCTGAATTTGCACTTTTCCGATTGATATCTTTGCAGTGCGTACCGCCATGTTGAAAAAATGATATCTGAAGAGAAGTTTTTGACAATAACTAAATTTAAGTCCATGCGAGATTGAAATGTTTATGGACGTATGAAAGTACATTCAATTCTCCACGATTTGACACTTGAACCATTTCTGTGCGACTCGGGGTTCTTGAGCTAGAGCTTCCGGAAGTATCAATTTTCGGTGTTAAATAGTGACCGCGCCTAACAGATTTCACCACTGGATCACCACCATGTCTTATTCAAATTACCCAACGATCACGCGTCGTCATTTATCTCAAATCATGAACATTGGTGGACCTGGCACAGCCCCAAGAGGTGATTTTTAATTCTTTTGGAACCGAAAATTGATACTTCCAGGAGGTCTAGCTCAAGAACCGTGAGTCGCAGAGAGCTGGTTCAGATGTCAAACTGTGGAGGATTGAACGCGCTTTCATATGTATATAAACATTTCAATGTCACAAGGGCCAAAATCAATATATTGTCAAAAACTTCTTTTCAGACATCATTTTTTCAATATGGCGGCGCGTACTGCAGAGATATGAGTCAGAAAAAGGCAAGATTGAAAGGGCACATCAAAGTCTACAAATAGGGCCAATTGCATGAAAATAAAAAAATGTTGAAATTCTTTTTTTTTCTAATTTTTTTTTTCAACATTTCTCAACGTCTTTTTTCAATGGAAGGTATAAGGTGACAATAAGAATTCACTTTTTTACATAATGAAATGTCTTGTGTTGAAATCCGTTGCAAAATAAAATTGTTACAGCAATTTTCTTATGGCAGTAGTAAATTTCTTTTGGCGCCTCCACCAAATTTGCCTGCGGTAGATGGCAATGTTCCACCATTTTTTTAATTAGTGTTTGATGTCCCAGACACCGATTGAGACATAGCTCCATATATTTTAACGAAGCTGGACATCACTAGGCTATTTGATACCTTCTGCCCCTAGATAAAATCCGCCATTTTGAAAAAGGGGCGCTATTCAAATCCTAAGGGACGAAAAGAAAAGCACTGCGGGTCAAATCGTTCATTTAGGTCTCAGTTGTAACCCTGCCAAGTGGTTTGCCTTTATCATCATTTGCAACTTAAATTCCCTATTTCGGTTGTACCACGTCCACTAAAGCCTCATTTAACACGTAACTTAGGGGCCCTGAATTGCAATTAGTTAGAACTCTGCCCCTGGTTTTCAACCCATGAATCGATTTTCACCAGCTGTTTTTTAAACAATAAGTAAAGTGGTTTTTGAACATTTTCCAACAATTTTTGTTAAATTTCCCGAGTTTTGTGACGTTCTAGAATAGCGTTGTTAATTCCCATTTGATTTGGCATGGGAATATTCATACCTACTTTCTGATACTTTCTATACAATATGTACTTTAAATACCAACACCTAAAAATTCAGCCCCAAAAATTTAGTGACGCTGATTTTATCGCACACAAAATAACTTGTTCATTCTATAATTATTTGAAAAAAGTACTTCTAAGTATTTTAGGAATGTGAATATTCAATTTTATACAAAAAAAATCTCTTCGATGGAGAGCAACGGCTCAAATAAATACAAATACTTTTGTACACAGAAACTGTACCTGAACATTGTAAAATAACAACAGATCCTTATCAAATGAGGGCAAGAAAACGTCGCTAGTTTTAGACCGGTAGATTCTGTGCCGGTAGGTAGGTGAAAAGCGTGATCCCTGGGTGAAAATCAAGAACGTAAGAGAAAAATGACGACTGAATTTTTGACATTGCATAAACACCGACCGTTGCGTTGTTGAGTTTGAATGCGATTTATCATATTCTGTTCGATTGTGTGTTACGTTGAGCTTTGAGTTTCTTTTCTTTCGTTGTGGTTCCTCAAAAGTGAGTACTTTATCTCTGATATTATTATTAATGTACTTTCGAGATCATTGTATTATCTACACTTTAAATGTTTCATAACTCTAAACATACCTACACAAGACAGCCTGGATAGAGTCCTTACATAGGTATAGTACACGTACAGCCACCGTGAGGCCAGCTGGTCTTTTACCAGCCAAACCTTTTATTCTATTATAGTGGAGCGAAATCGGCCTGAAAAGTCGTCGTTTTTTTTTTGAAGGTATAACAGCACCAAACCTTATAGGTCTTATAGAGAATTAAATTCCACGTATGTATGGTCATTTTGGGGATGATCTTGTGGTAGGGACCTTTTTTATGGGTAGAAAACCTCAAAAATTGAAAATTAGCAGTTCAGCATTCACAACGTTATATTTCTGGATCCAGTTGAGCTATCGGTCTGTTTTTTTTTTTTAATAAAAGTACATGGAAAAACCTTTCCAATGGTACATCACTGACTGAAGATGATTGTTCACGAACGTGTTTATAGAACAATGCGGGTTGCGGCTATGCGGGTTGCAATTTGAAATTGAAATTTAGCCCTTAGGCCATAATAATTACAATAAATCAAGACTTTGTCGCTTTTTTTTTTGGAAGCTAGACGAGTATTTTGATGCATGTAATATTGCGCTCGTGGCTGTACCTATCTACCTAGTGGTTTATTGCATTTTTATGGAGGACGATTTTCCAAATATGTGATATCAAGATGAAATATACCGATTTGAAAAAAGATACTACCTCCATTCCGGCGTTCTTCAACACTGTAAAACTTCAAGGCAGGTAGCGTAGGTGGGTACGTGTTTCCTAACATAAAGTGGTTAGTTTTTAAGTGTGTGTAACTTTTGCCAAAAGAGTCGTAAAGCTAGTCTTGATGAATAATAATTATGATGATTGAATTCGAATCTCGTCGGAATGACATGCAAAACACTCGAACAATCACTGCAACAATCGTTTTGGAACTTAGGTTGCAGAAATTCTCAGGTGAGCCCCAGGCACTCTTTTTTTCCGAACACATGGTAACGAGTTTCAGATTCAACAGCGCTAATCTTTGATTTGTCGATGTACAGAAACATGATAAAATGTTCAGATATTGCATAGGTCTTTTCAAGAGACGTTTATTGGATTCATATACCATTTTTTCTCGAACTATAATTTCGAGTTGTCTCGCATTGCAGTCACATATCAGATTTTACTTTCCCGGTCCCCCACGAACTCGGAGGGAAAGTATTGTAATCGTGCAGAAAAAAAGTTTTGGGATTACGCCGGATATATCCATTTTGAGGTTTTTCAAGACGATTGAGACAATTTCCAGAATGATGTTTGTCCGTGAGTCTGTATGTCTGTGATCTTCCACGATAACTGCCGAAACGTTGATCCGATCGACTTGAAATTTGGTGTGCAGACGTGGTTTCACCCTGGAATGACCGGATTAGTTTTTGGCTGTCATCTGTCAAACAGAAATGTAACTATCAGAAAATGACAAAAGCTACATCTCATGGAACTTGACTTGCGATATGTCATTTGAAAGCCCTTGAAAAACTGTATTCAGAACAGTTGAAAATATTTCCATATCTGTTATCTGTCAAATTATAAAAAATGCCAAAGTCTGAAGCTTTGTCATTTAATTATTCAAAATCTATACGACAGATTTGAACCAAACTTGGCAGGAAACAACATTACCAAAGAATCAAACTAATGCTGAAGTTGGAGTTTCCCATCATTCACCAGCCGAGCGCTATGAATTGTCAAAGTTTGGCCTGGCCGAATTCAGCCGGGCTTGCCTGTTACTCGAGTTTTGGCCTATTCAATTTTCTTAGCAACCAGACCGGTACGTTTCTGTTACATTGACGTATCCATCGTGATCCCTGGTATCTATGTCAAAGTGACAAAATAATTATGGATGCAGGCAGATCTCGGTGTGTTTTCCAAGGAGGGTGTTTTCTTTTATCGTTTAAGACAACAGTGTGCTCCGATCCTTTGTGTCTTCAAGTATCGTTTTGGGGAGCTTCGTGAACCCCCTTGTGTTTTCTGTAGCTTTAGCAACTCCAGTATGCCCATCCCGTTTTGGCGTATACCTACGTTCAATCTCTAATGTGTCCAGTTCCCTTGTATGATTCGGTACCAGGGCCCCATGTTTTCTTACTGCCGTTCAAAGCCCTGATGCGGCCCCCACTAGCTTGTGACTATCAGATTTAGCCGTTTCAGGCCAAGCGACGCCGTTGTGTCTCCTTGAGTTGGTTGAAGCCCTATGGCTCCCTGGTGTCTACGGGTGTCTCTTGGAGTCCCACTGAGCCCCCCTCTCTTCTTTTCAGTCTTCAGAACTATTGTGCCGTCAGGTGTGTTCCGGACCTGCCCTTCTTAAGGGCTCGAAGTCTCATTCCACATGTCGTTTAGGGCCCTGAAGTGCAAATAATAAGAACTCCTGCCAGGTATTCTACCCGTGAACCGATTTTCACCAAATATTTTTTAAACAATCGGTAATTGGTTCTTGGATATTCTTCAACCATTTTTCGTCCAATCTCTTGAATTATTTTGGTTGAAAATCAACCTTCTCTCTATGGAACTAAATGTTCTGATGGATGAGGTTCTACAGCGCCTTGAACCTTGAACCGCAGTGCTTTATTGTGATGTGTGTATCCGAGTTATTTTTCTTGGATGGTCGCTGGACTTGGTCGTTTTTTTCTTTAGTTGCACAATCATTTGATATGTGATCGTGCAATTGAACTGTTCTGCCAACTGTCCAACAATGGTTGCAGAATGCCGTCGCTCGGCTTGTCTACCCAAGCTTTAAATTGAAGATATAGGGTTGAAATTTGACAAACAGATGCGATGCAGTAAAAGTTCTCAATCAAGTTTGTGTAATTTCATCATCATATCTAAAGTAGAAACAAAAATTTTAATACGAGACTAGCATTGCATTCTTGAGATATCATACAACAGTGAACTACCTAGTTCTGCCTTTGGATTAGGTATTTCATCACCTTGGACCTAACCTGTCATTTGTTCTGCCCGCTTAACAATGGATGCAGGATGCTAGCTAAACGCTCAACTCAATAGAATTTTTTCATCAATTTTCAAATCGATTCCTCCCCCTCCCGAAGGGACACTTCGATCAAAATCATAACTGACGTCTCTGGATACCGCCGGGAAAGTTTTGTGTCGCCCCACAACAGATTTTACTTTCCCGGCCCGTCCAAGGGAAAGTTATGTAATGATGCAGGATGCAGGAAAAACGTTCTGACACGATAGCTGCCGAACCGATAGTCTGATCGACTTGAAATTTGGTATACAGACAGGGTCTTGCTGTTGAATGAGCTGATTAGTTTTTGGCTATCATCTGTCAAACGGAAGTGTCACTATCAAAAAATGACAGAAGCTATATCTCACAGAACTTGACTTGCAAAATGCCGTTTGAAAGCCCATGAAAAACTGTATTTAGAACAGTTAAAAATTGTGCCCTGTCTGTCATCTGTCAAAAAATAAATAACGTCAAAGTTCAAAACTTCACCATTCAATTATTCAAAATCTATCCGATGAATTGGGACCAAGTTTGGCAGGAAGCAACAAAACATAAGAGTCAAATTAAGTCTGCAGTTGCAATTTTCCACTATTTTTCCATCGGGCGTTATGAATTTTCAAAATTTCTCCTAGCCGTTGCCACTCGAGAGAACGACTCACCCGGATTTCCACCAGGATGACTCGCTTTTGATGCAGCACTCCACTCAAAAATTCATTCCTGCACGAGGATCGACTTTTTTCGAAAAATTTTGACCGATATCGGAAGTAGATTGAACTGGGCGTCTTGTGGATATATTTTTAAAATCGACACAGCTTCGATTTTCCGACGGTAATTTTTTCATTAACAAATTTACATATTCCGTGAATTTGAAAAAACTGCAGCGTAGACTTCAACATGCGGTGAGCCACATGAAATATTCATTTTAGGTGCAGACATGCTGCGAATGAAAGTTGGAGAAAAGACTGAATTAATTTTTGGAGACAAAATTTTCAAAATCGGATCAACGGTTTTCAAGTTTTCCTCTCTGGAAAAACTGGAAATTTTCCAACTTTTTATTCCGTGAACAGATTTCTACCATTTGTTTTTGAAGAATAGATAACTGGTTCTTGAACATTCTCCAATAATTTCTCTCCAATTTCCCGGGAATTTTCCTACTGAAAATATAAAGCCGCTCATGCGATCGTGCAAATTAAGCGGTTCTGCCACGATAATTACCGAATTATTGATTCGATCAAATCGAAATCAGGTACGAAAGCATAAGTTCAGCCTGGAATGACCTGATTATATTTTAGGTAGATGATTTTGATCGGAAGCCTTCAGGTGACACATTGGGTCTGGGCTTGTCTGGATATAGCATTGCATTCTTCAAATTTCGCAACAATTGTTGCTACGTCCAAAGACGGCAGCACAAGAGATGGGAATTTGCCGCTATGCTCAGAAGGAGACGGATCGAGGGGATGATTAAGTTGAATTAAATTTACTCATACGTGGTATAAAACAAATTTAGAAAATATCGTATAATTTCAAAATGATTCCTGAAGGGTAGGGTATTGACAAAAATACAAATAGAATAACAATTGATTGAACAATTATGGCTCCACTGACTGGTTCGGTGCGTCTGGTAGGGTGACCACCAGTACAGGCACTACCGGATCCGTAGCCAGGCGACGAGTTCAGTCCGACAGGTGGGACAGACACGTCTGTCACGACTGTCAGAGCGGTAACGCTTTGCTGAGATTCCGGATTCAAACTATGTTCTAATGGGCCGACGGTGACCATTCGCAACCTACCTACTTACCGATGAGCTACCTCAGTGCACCGAAGTAGGGTCGTTTGGTGGCGGTCGAGGGGTTGACGAAAAAAAAAAAGAAAGGCCGCAATACTAGAACAATAGCAGATAACCCAGATACCTCAGCTCCCGCGCCGAAATGCTCTGGGGGCGTTGTCTGTCGACTGTCACGTAACTCGACGTCCGGGCTTGCAGGCTCGACGGGTTCCACGGGCGAATACTATCAACCACCAATGTTCCAATTTTTGCCCATAAGGGTAGGGAAAATGTACAGGGAACTATAGAACCAAAGAAGGTTAGTAGGATAAAAGGATGGAAGGATGGAACCCTAGAAAACGGATTAGATTACTGGTCTGTCGATTGCAAAATCTGAGCTTACCTTTTCGGGGAAAAGGGCTTGGAGAATAATTTTGATAAGTAAGGGTTCGGCAAAATCCCGGACCTGACCGGTTTGAGCTCGACTCTTCTCGTCGTCGACTGCTCTGCTTGCTAGTCGTTTGCTGCGTAAATCCTCCGCAAGGAGTTCGGTATTAAACCTCTGCAGCAATACAAACTGTTCGAACGTTTTTTTTTTACTTGTCAGATTTTTTTTTGTGGTTAATCAAAACTTTTCTCGCCTGTTGTTTTGTTTTTGTTTTCCCGCGCCAACCCAGATAATGTCTCCCAGACCAGCAATCTTTCCCTAGGTTAAAAAAAACGTAACATTGTCTTCTTCCTAGTTCTACCTTTCGAAATATTTCATCACCATGGAAACCTAAGAACCTGTCACTTGTTCTGTAGGCCCAACAATGGATGCAGAATGATCGCGTAACGCACAACTGAGTAAAATGTTTTCATCAATTTCCGAATTAAGTCCCACCTTCCCGAAGGGACACTTCGATCAAAATCATTACTGACGTCCCTGGATACCGCCGGGAAAGTTTTGTGTCGTCCCACAACAGATTTTACTTTCCCGGCCCCCCACGAACTCGAAGGGAAAGTATTGTAATCGTGCAGAAAAAAAGTTTCGGGATTACGCCGGATATATCCATTTTGAGGTTTTTCAAGACGATTTAGACGATTTCCAAAATGATGTCTGTCCGTTAGTGTGTATGTCTGTGATCTTCCACGATAACTGCCGAAACGTTGATCCGATCGACTTGAAATTTGGTATGCAGACGGGGTTTCACCCTGGAATGACCGGATTAGTTTTTGGCTGTCATCTGTCAAACAGAAGTGCCACTATCAGAAAATGACAGAAGCTACATCTCACGGAACTTGACTTGCGATATGTCATTTGAAAGCCCTTGAAGAACTGTATTCAGAACAGTTAAAAGTATTTTCCTACCTGTTGTCTGTCAAATTATAAAAAATATCAAAGTCTGGAACTTTGTCATTTAATTATTCAAAATCTATAGGACCGATGTGAACCAAACCCGGCAGGAAGCAACATTACCAAAGAATCAAACTAATGCTGAAGTTGAAGTTTCCCACCGTTTTCCGGAGAAGCGCTATGAATTTTCAAAGTTTGGCCTGGCCGAATTCAGCCGGGCTTGCCTGTTCCTCGATTTTTGGCCTATTCAATTTTTTTAGCAACATGGCAACCAAACCGGTAGGTAACTACGTTTTTGTTACGAATTGTATCAATGTCAAAGTGACAACATGAACGCTGTTCTCGGCAGGTTCTCGGTGTTTTCTTTATATTAGTATCTTCTTGCATCATTTGGGGCAACAGTGCGAACCGATCCTTTGTGTTGTTTGGGGCTCCGTAAACCCCCTTGTGTTTTCTGTAGCTTTAGCAACTTCAGTATGCCCATTCCATTGACGTATATGTACAAACTGTAATGTGTGCAGTTCCCTTATTTGATTCGGTACCAGGGCCCCATCCCCATGGTGTCTGCCGTTCAAGACCCTGATGGGGCCCCCATCTGTGTCCATCAGATTTTGCCGTCTCAGGCCAAAACTGCGGCCTTGTGTCTTCTTGGGTTCGTTGAGGCCCTTTAGGCTCCTGGTGTCTACGGGTGTCTCTTGAAGCCCCACCGAGTCCCCCTCTCGTTTTTTTCAGTTTTCAGAATTCTTGTGCCGTCAGGGCAATTATATAGAATTCTGCCCTAGGTTCCTAGGTATTCAATCCGTGAATAGATTTCCGCCAATGATTTTTAAAAAAATAGGTTATTGGTTCTTGAATATTTTCCAACATGTACTGTTCAGTATATATGGGGTGAAAATTAAAAAAAAAATTGGGCAAGTACCCCATTCCTTATCCCAATCTGTGTCTATCAGATTTTACCGTTTCAGGCCAAAACTGCGGCCTTGTGTCTTCTTGGGTTCGTTGAAGCCCTTTAGGCTCCTGGTGTCTACGGGTGTCTCTTGAAGCCCCACTGAGCCCCCCTCTTTTTTTTTTTTAGTTTTCAGAACTCTCGTGCTTTCAGGTGTGGTTCGGACCTAACTTCTTGATGGGTTCGAAGTCTCATTTCACGGGTCACCACTTGGGGGCCCTGAATTGCAATTAATTAGAACTCTGCCCCAGGTTTTCAATCCGCGACTGATTTTCACCAGTTATTTTTCAAACAATAATTTAGGTTGCATCATTGAAGGCAACAGTGCGCCCCGATTGATTGTGTCTTCAAGTGTTGTTTGGGGCTGCGTAAACCCCCTTGTGTGGAACTAGCATTGCATTCTTGAGATATCACAACAGTTAACTACCTCTAGTTCTACCTTTTGAATTATATCATCACCTTGTACCGTACCTACTTCATACTACACGATAACTTCCAAATTGTTGATCGGATTAAATCGAAATCAGGTACGAAAGCATAAGTTCAGCCTGGAATGACCTGATTAGACTTTGAGTAGATGATTTAGTTTGGAAGCCCTCAGATGGCACACTGGGTCTGGGCTTCTCTGTCCAAGCTCCAGATTGAAGATATAGAGTTGAAATTTGACACACAGATGCAGAAGGTTCTCAATCAAGTTTGTGTAATTTCATCATCATGTCTAAAGTAGAAACAACAATTTTTATGAGGAACCTGCGTTGCATTCTTCAGATTCCGCAACGAGTTCCGCAACAATTAGCTTCCTAGTTTAACCTTTCGATATATTTATCACCGTGGAAACCTAACAACCTGTCTTTTGTTCTGTAGGCCCAACAATGGATGCAGGATGCTCGCTAAACGCTCAACTCACTAGAACTTGTTCAATCAACTTCTCAATAAAATCCGACTTTCCCGAAGGGACGCCTGAATCAAACTCATTACTGACGTCTCTAGATACCGCCGGGAAAGTTTTGTGTCGCCCCACAACATACTTAATATACGATCGCGCAAAATGAACAGTTCTGCCACGATATCTGTGTAATTGTTGGTCCGATCAAATCGGAATCAGGAACGGAAGCATAATTCAAGTCTGGAATGAGCTGATTAAACTATGGGTAAATATTTCTTACTGGAAGGTCCTAAGATGGCACATTAAGCTTGGACTTGTCTGCCTAAGCTCTAAATTGAAGATATAGACTTGAAATCTAACACACAGATGCAGTAAGGGTCCTAAATCAAATTTGCCCAATTTGATTACGATGTCTGAACTAGAAACAAAAGTTTAATAAGGAACCAGCAATGCTTTCTTGAGATTCAGAAACAATTAGCTTCCTAGTTCTACCTTTCGAAATATTTCATCACCTTGGAAACCTTACAACCTGTTACTTGTTCTGTAGGCCCGACAATGGATGCAGGATGCTTGCTCAACGCCTAACTCAATAAAAAAATTCCATCGATTTCCAAATAGAATTCTCCCCCACCCGAAGGGACACTTCGATCAAAATCATTACTGACGTCCCTGGATACCGCCGGGAAAGTTTTGTGTCGCCCCACAACAGATTTACTTCATAATGCGATCGTGCAAATTAAACGGTTCTGCCACGATAACTACCAAATTGTTGATCGGATTAAATCGAAATCAGGTACGAAAGCATAAGTTCAGCCTGGAATGACTTGATTAGACTTTGGGTGAATGATTTTGATCGAAAGTCCTCAGGTGCCACATTGGGTTTGGGCTTGTCTGCTCAAGCTCTAAATTGAAGATAATAGAGTTGAAATTTGACACACAGATGCAGAAAGTTTTCAATCAAGTTTGTGTAATTTCGTCATCATGTCTGAAGTAGAAACAAAAATTTTAATGAGGAACATGCATTGCATTCTTCAGATTCTGCAATAATTAGCTTCCTAGTTCTTCATACGTCACAAAATATTTTATCACCTTGGAAACCTAAGAGCCTGTCACCTTGTTCTGTCGGCCCAACAATGGATGCAGGATTCTTGCTAAACGCTCAACTCAATAGAATTTTTTCATCAATTTCAAAATCGATTCCTCCCCCACCCGAAGGGACACTTCGATCAAAATCATTACTGACGTCCCTGGATACCGCCGGGAAAGTTTTGTGTCGCCCCACAACAGATTTTACTTTCCCGGCCCGTCCAAGGGAAAGTTATGTAATGATGCAGGATGCAGGAAAAACGTTCTGACACGATAGCTGCCGAACCGATAGTCTGATCGACTTGAAATTTGGTATACAGACAGGGTCTTGCTGTTGAATGAGCTGATTAGTTTTTGGCTTTCATCTGTCAGACGGAAGTGTCACTATCAAAAAATGGCAGAAGCTATATCTCGCAAAACTTGACTTGCAAAATGCCGTTTGAAAGCTCATGGAAAACTGTATTCAGAATGTTCAAAAATATTGCCCTATCTGTCATCTGTCAAAAAATAAAAAATGTCAAAGGTCAAAATTTTACCATCCAATTATTCAAAATCTGTCCGACGAATTGAGACCAAATTTGGCAGGAAGCAACAGAACATAAGAGTCAAATTATGTGTGCAGTTGCAACTTTCCACCATTTTCCCATCGGGCGTTATGAATTTTCAAAATTTCTCCTAGCCGTTGCCACCCGAGAGAACGACTCACCCGGATTTCCACCAGGATGACTCGCTTTTGATGCAGCACTCCACTAAAAAATTCATTTCTGCTCGAGAAACGACTTTTTTCGGAAAATTTCGACTGATATCGGAAGTAGATTGAACTGGGCGTCTTGTGGATCTATTTTTAAAATCGACACAGCTTCGGTTTTCTGACGGTTTTTTTTTCAATAACAAACTTGCACATTCCGTGAATTTGAAAAAACTGCAGCGTAAACTTCAACATGCGGTGAGCCACACGAAATATTTATTTTAGGTGCAGACATGCTGCGAATGAAAGTTGGAGAAAAGACTGAATAAATTTTCAAAGGAAAAATTTTCAAAATCGGACCAACGGTTTTCAAGTTTTCCTCTCTGGAAAAACTGGAAATTTTCCAACTTTTTATTCCGTGAACAAATTTCCGCTATTTGTTTTTAAAGAACAGGCAACTGGTTCTTGAACATTTTCCAACAATTTTTCTCCAATTTCCCGGAAATTTTCCTGCTGGAAATAAGAAAATATAAAACCGGCCTCGGTTCTCGAGACCGGACTTAGATGATGGAGCTTAAAGAGAAGCCTAATTGACGATTTCCACAATAAGATGATTTGGAAAAAAATGAGGTTTTCCCTGAAAATTCAGATTTTCCCCCAGATTTTCCTGACAAAATTTTCAATTTCCTGCGGATATTTTCAATCTTTCTCTCCAATTCCAATTTCTCACCCGAAGGGACACTTCGATCAAAGTCATTACTGACGTCTCTGGATACCGCCGGGAAAGTTTTGTGTCGCCCCACAACAGATTTTACTTTCCCGGCCCGTCCAAGGGAAAGTTATGTAATGATGCAGGATGCAGGAAAAACGTTCTGACACGATAGCTGCCGAACCAATAGTCTGATCGACTTGAAATTTGGTATACAGACAGGGTCTTGCTGTTAAATGAGCTGATTAGTTTTTGGCTGTCATCTGTCAAACGGAAGTGTCACTATCAAAAAATGACAGAAGCTATATCTCACACAACTTGACTTGCAAAATGCCGTTTGAAAGCCCATGAGAAACTGTATTCAAAACAGTTGAAAATACTGCCCTGTCTGTCATCTGTCAAAAAATAAAAAATGTCAAAGTTCAAAACTTTACCATTCAATTATTCAAAATCTATCCAATGAATTGGGACCAAATTTGGCAGGAAGCAACAAAACATAAGAGTCAAATTAGGTCTGCAGTTGTAATTTTCCACCATTTTCCCGTCGAGCGTTATGAATTTTCAAAATTTCTCCTAGCCGTTGCCACTCGAGAGAACGTCTCACCCGGATTTCCACCAGGATGACTAGCTTTTGATGCAGCACTCCACTCAAAAATTCATTCCTGCTCGAGGGTCGACTTTTTTCGAAAAATTTCGACTGATATCGGAAGTAGATTGAACTGGGCGTCTTGTAGGTTTATTTTCGAAATCGACACAGCTTCGGTTTTCCGACGGTAATTTTTTCAATAACAAATTTGCACATTCCGTGAATTTGAAAAAACTGCAGCGTAAACTTCAACATGCGGTGAGCCACACGAAATATTCATTTTAGGTGCAGACATGCTGCGAATGAAAGTTGGAGAAAGGACTGAATTAATTTTTGGAGGAAAAATTTTCAAAATCGGACCGACGGTTTTCAAGTTTTCCTCTCTGAAAAAACTGGAAATTTTCCAACTTTTTATTCCGTGAACAGATTTCTACCATTTGTTTTTGGAGAATAGATAACTGGTTCTTGAACATTTTCCAATAATTTCTCTCCAATTTCCCGGAAATTTTCCTACTGAAAATATAAAAAAAACCGCTTATGCGATCGTGCAAATTGAGCGGTTCTGCCACGATAATGCCAAATTATTGATCCGATCAAATCGAAATCAGGTACGAAAGCATAAGTTTAGTCTGGAATAATCTTATTAGACTTTGAGTAGATGATTTTGATCGGAAGCCCTCAGGTGGCACATTGGGTCTGGGCTTGTCTGCTCAAGCTCTAAATTGAAAATATTGAGTTGAAATTTGGTACACAGATGCAGTAAAAGTTCTCAATCAAGTTTGTGTAATTTCATCATCATGTCTAAAGTAGGAAGAAAAATTTCAATGAGAAACTAGCATGTATTCTTAAGATATCACAACAATTAGCTACCTAGTTCTACCTTTTGAATTATTTCATTACCTTGGAAAACTAACCTAACCTGTCACTTGTTCTGTCGGCCAAACAATGGATGCAGGATCCTCGCTTAACGCTCAACTGACTATGTAGAACTTTTTCATCAATGTCCAACTTAAATCTGACCTTCCCGAAGGGACGCTTAGCCCAAAATCATCACTGAGATCTCTGGATACCGCCGGGAAAGTTTTGTGTCGCCCCACAACATTTGTACTTAATATACGATCGCGCAAAATGAACGGTTCTGCCACGATATCTGTGAAATTGTTGGTCCGATCAAATCGGAATCAGGAACGGAAGCATAATTCAAGTCTGGAATGAGCTGATTGAACTATGGGTAAATAATTCTCACTGGAAGGCCCTCAGATGGCACATTGGGCTTGGACCAGTCTTCCCAAGCCCTAAATTGAAGATATGGACTTGAAATCTAACACACAGATGCAGTACAGGTCCTAAATCAAGTTTACCTAATTTGATCACGATGTCTGAACTAGAAACAAAAATTTAATAAGGAACCAGCAATGCTTTCTTGAGATTCAGCAACAATTAGCTTCCTAGTTCTACCTTTCAAAATATTTCATCACCTTGGAAACCTAACAACCTGTTACTTGTTCTGTAGGCCCGACAATGGATGCAGGATGCTTGCTCAACGCCTAACTCAATAAAAAAATTCCATAGATTTCCAAATAGATTTCTCCCCCTCCCGAAGGGACACTTCGATCAAAATCATTACTGACGTCCCTGGATACCGCCGGGAAAGTTTTGTGTCGCCCCACAACAGATTTTACTTTCCCGGCCCGTCCAAGGGAAAGTTATGTGATGATGCAGGATGCAGGAAAAACGTTCTGACACGATAGCTACCGAACCGGTAGTCTGATTGACTTGAAATTTGATATACAGACAGGGTCTTGCTGTTGAATGAGCTGATTAGTTTTTGGTTGTCATCTGTCAAACGGAAGTGTCACTATTAGAAAATGACATAAGCTATATTCCACAGAACTTGACTTGCAAAATGCTGTTTAAAAGCCCATGAAAAACTGTATTCAGAACAGTTGAAGATATTGCCCTATCTGTCATCTGTCAAATAATAAAAAATTTCAAAGTTTAAAACTTCACCATTCAATCATTCAGAATCTATCCTATGGATTGCGACCAAATTTGGCAGGAAGCAACAAAACATAAGAGTTAAATAAAGTGTGCAGTTGTAGTTTTCCACCATTCTTCCGTCGGGCGTTATGAACTTTCAAAATTTCTCCTAGCCGTTGCCACTCGAGAGGGCCTCTCACCCGGATTTCGACCAGGATGACTCGCTTTTGATGCAGCACTCCACTCAAAAATTCATTCCTGCTAGAGGATCGACTTTTTTAAAAAATTTTTGACTGATATCGGAAGAAGATTGAACTGGGCGTCGTGTAGCTCTATTTTCAAAATCGACACAGCTTCGGTTTTCTGATGGTAATCTTTTCAATATGAAATTTGCACATTCCGTGAATTTGAAAAAACTGCATTGCAATCTTCAGCATGCGGTGAGCCCCACAAAATATTCATTTTAGGTGCAGACATGCTGCGAATGAAAGTTGGAGAAAAGATTGATTTAATTTTTGGACGAAAAATTTTCAAAATCGGACGCACGGTTTTCGAGTTTTCCTCTCTGGAAAAACTGGAAATTTTCCAACTTTTGATTTCGTGAACAGATTTTCACAATTTATTTTCAAAGAATAGATAACTGGTTCTTAAACATTTTCCTCGACATTTTCCTATAATTTTTCTCCAATTTCGCGGAAATTTTCCTCCTGAAAGTATAAAACCGCTTATGTGATCGTGCAAATTAAGCGGTTCTGCCACGATAATTACCGAATTATTGATCCGATCAAATCGAAATCAGGTACGAAAGCATAAGTTCAGCCTGAAATGATCTGATTTGACTTTGGGTAGAGGATTTTGATCGGAAGCCCTCAAGTGGCATATTGGGTCTGGGCTTGTCTGCCCAAGCTCTAAATTGAAAATATGGAGTTCAAATTTGACACACAGATGCAGTAAAAAATCTCAATCAAGTTTGTGTAATTTCATCATCATGTATAAAGTAGGAACAAAAATTTCAATAAGAAACTAGCATGCATTCTTGAGATATCACAACAATTAGCTACCTAGTTCTACCTTTTGAATTATTTCATCACCTTGGAAAACTAACCTAACCTGTAACTTTTTCTGTCGGCCCAACAATGGATGCAGGATGCTCGCTTAACGCTCAACTGACTATGTAGAACTTTTTCATCAATGTCCTAACTAAATCTCACCCTCCCGAAGGGACGCTTAGCCCAAATTCATCACTGAGGTCTCTAGATACCGCCGGGAAAGTTTTGTGTCGCCCCACAACAGATTTTACTTTCCCGGCCCCCCCACGAACTCGGAGGGAAAGTATTGTAATCGTGCAGAAAAAAAGTTTTGGGATTACGCCGGATATATCCATTTTGAGGTTTTTCAAGACGATTGAGACGATTTCCAGAATGATGTCTGTCCGTTAGTGTGTAATCTTCCACGATAACTGCCGAAACGTTGATCCGATCGACTTGAAATTTGGTATGCAGACGTGGTTTCACCCTGGAATGACCGGATTAGTTTTTGGCTGTCATCTGGCGAACAGAAATGTCACTATCAGAAAATGACAGAAGCTACATCTCACGGAACTTGACTTGCGATATGTCATTTGAAAGCCCTTGAAAAACTGTATTCAGAACAGTTGAAAATATTTCCATATCTGTTATCTGTCAAATTATAAAAAATGCCAAAGTCTGGAGCTTTACCATTTAATTATTTAAAATCTATACGATAGATTTAAACCAAACTCGACAGGAAGCAACATTACCAAAGAATCAAACTAATGCTGGAGTGAGAGTCTCCCATCATTCCTCAGCCGAGCGCTATGAATTTTCAAAGTTTGGCCTGGCCGAATTCAGCCGGGCTTGCCTGTTGCTCGACTTTTGGCCTATTCAATTTTCTTAGCAACCTAACCGGTACGTTTCTGTTACATTGACGTATCCATCGTGATCCCTGGTATATATGTCAAAGTGACAGAATGATTATGGATGCAGGCAGATCTCGGTGTTTTCTTTTATCATTTAAGACAACAGTGCGCTCCGATCCTTTGTGTCTTCAAGTATCGTTTTGGGGGGCTCCGTGAACCCCCTTGTGTTTTCTGTAGCTTTAGCAACTCCAGTATGCCCATCCCGTTTTGGCGTATACCTACGTTCAATCTCGAATGTGTCCAGTTCCCTTGTATGATTCGGTACCAGGGCCCCATGTTTTCTTACTACCGTTCAAAGCCCTGATGGGGCCCCCACTTGTGACAATCAGATTTTGCCGTTCCAGGCCAAGCGACGCCGTTATGTCTTCTTGGGTTGGTTGAAGCTCTATGGTGTCTACGGGTGTCTCATGGAGTCCCACTTAGCTCCTCTCTCGTCTTTTCAGTCTTCAGAACTATTGTGCCGTCAGGTGTGTCCCGGACCTGCCCTTTTTAAGGACTCGAAGCCTCATTCCACATGTCGTTTGGGGCCCTGAAGTTCAAATAATAAGATCTCCCGCCAGGTATTCTATACCCGTGAACCGATTTTCATCAAATATTTTTTTAACAATCGGTAATTGGTTCTTGGATATTCTCCAACCATTTTTCGTCCAATATTCTGGATTATTTTGGTTGAAAAACAACCTCTCTATGGAACTAAATGTTCTGATGGATGAGGTTCTACAGGGCCTTGAACCTTGAACCGCAGTGCTTTATTGTGATGTGTGTATCCGAGTTAGTTTTCCTGGATGGTCGCTGGACTTGATCGATTTTTTCTTCAGTTTCACAATCATTTGATATGTAATCGTGCAGATTGAACTGTTCTGCCAACAACTGTCCAACAATGATTGCAGAATGCCGTCGCTCGGCTTGTCTACCCAAGCTCTAAATTGAAGATATAGGGTTGAAGCTCTAAATTGAAGATATAGGGTTGAAATTTGACACAAAGATGCGATGCAGTAAAAGTCCTTATCAAGTTTGTGTAATTTTATCATCATATCTAAAGTAGAAACAAAAATTTTAATACGAGACTAGCATTGCATTCTTGAGATATCATACAACAGTGAACTACCTAGTTCTGCCTTTGGATTAAGTATTTCATCACCTTGGACCTAACCTGTCATTTGTTCTGCCCGCTTAACAATGGATGCAGGATGCTTGCTAAACGCTCAACTCAATAGAATTTTTTCATCAATTTTCAAATCGATTCCTCTCCCTCCCGAAGGGACACTTCGATCAAAATCATTACTGACGTCTCTGGATACCACCGGGAAAGTTTTGTGTCGCCCCACAACAGATTTTACTTTCCCGGCCCGTCCAAGGGAAAGTTATGTAATGATGCAGGATGCAGGAAAAACGTTCTGACACGATAGCTGCCGAACCGATAGTCTGATCGACTTGAAATTTGGTATACAGACAGGATCTTGTTGTTAAATGAGCTGATTAGTTTTTGGTTGTCATCTGTCAAACGGAAGTATCACTATCAAAAAATGACAGAAGCTATATCTCACAGAACTTGACTTACAAAATTGCCGTTTGAAAGCCCATGAAAAACTGTATTCATAATGGTTAAACATATTGCCCTATCTGTCATCTGTTAAAAAATAAAAAATGTCAAAGTTCAAAACTTTACCATTCAATTATTCAAAATCTATCCGATGAATTGGGACCAAATTTGGCAGGAAGCAACAAAACATAAGAGTCAAATTAAGTCTGCAGTTGCAATTTTCCACCATTTTCCCGTCGGGCGTTATAAATTTTCAAAATTTCTCCTAGCCGTTGTCACCCGAGAGAACGACTCACCCGGATTTCCACCAGGATGACTCGCTTTTGATGCAGCACTCCACTCAAAAATTCATTCCTGCTCAAGGATCGACTTTTTTCGAAAAATTTCGACTGATATCGAAAGTAGATTGAACTGGGCGTCTTGTAGATCTATTTGTAAAATCGACACAGCTTCGGTTTTCCGACGGTAATTTTTTCAATAACGAATTTGCACATTCCGTGAATTTGAAAAAACTGCAGCGTAAACTTCAACATGCGGTGAGCCACACGAAATATTCATTTTAGGTGCAGACATGCTGCGAATGAAAGTTGAAGAAAAGACTGAATTAATTTTTGGAGAAAAAAATTTCAAAATCGGACCAACGGTTTTCTAGTTTTCCTCTCTGGAAAAACTGGAAATTTTCCAACTTTTTATTCCGTGGACAGATTTCTACCATTTGTTTTTGAAGAATAGATAACTATTTCTTGAACATTTTCCAATAATTCTTCTTCCATTTCCCGGAAATTTTCCCTTCTGAAAATATAAAACCGCTTATGCGATCGTGCAAATTAAGCGGTTCTGCCACGATAATTACCGAATTATTGATCCGATCAAATCGAAATCAGGTACGAAAGCATAAGTCCAGCCTGGAATGATCTGATTAGACTTTGGGTAGATGATTTTGATCGAAAGCCTTCAGGTGGCACCGAGGGTGGCATATTGGGTCTGGGCTTGTATGTCCAAGCTCTGAATTGAAAATATAGAGTTGAAATTTGGCACACAGATGCAGTAAAAGTTCTCAATCAAGTTTGTGTAATTTCATCATCATGTCTAAAGTAGGAACAAAAATTTCAATAAGGAACCAGCATTGCATTTTTGAGATATCACAACAGTTAGCTACCTAGTTCTACCTTTTGGATTATTTCATCACCTCGGAAAACTAACCTAACCTGTTACTTTTTCTGTCGGCCCAACAATGGATGCAGGATGCTCGCTTAACGCTCAACTGACTATGTAGAACTTTTTCATCAACGTCCTAATTAAATCTCACCTTCCCGAAGGGACGCTTAGCCCAAAATCACTGAGGTCTCTGGATACCGCCGGGAAAGTTTTGTGTCGCCCCACAACAGATTTTACTTTCCCGGCCCCCCACGAACTCGGAGGGAAAGTATTGTAATCGTGCAGAAAAAAAGTTTTGGGATTACGCCGGATATATCCATTTTGAGGTTTTTCAAGACGATTCAGACAATTTCCAGAATGATGTCTGTCCGTGAGTCTGTATGTCTGTAATCTTCCACGATAACTGCCGAAACGTTGATCCGATCGACTTGAAACTTGGTATGCAGACGGGGTTTCACCCTGGAATGACCGGATTAGTTTTTGGCTGTCATCTGTCGAACAGAAATGTCACTATCAGAAAATGACAGAAGCTACATCTCACGGAACTTGACTTGCAATATGTCATTCGAAAGCCCTTGAAAAACTGTATTCAGAACAGTTGAAAATATTTCCCTATCTGTTATCTGTCAAATTATAAAAAATGCCGAAGTCTGGAGCTTTGTCATTTAATTATTCAAAATCTATACGACAGATTTGAACCAAACTTGACAGGAAGCAACACTACCAAAGAATCAAACTAATGCTGAAGTTGGAGTTTCCCATCATTCACCAGCCGAGCGCTATGAATTTTCAAAGTTTGGCCTGGTTGAATTCAGCCGGGCTTGCCTGTTGCTCGAGTTTTGGCCTATTCAATTTTCTTAGCAACCAGACCGGTACGTTTCTGTTACATTGACGTATCCATCGTGATCCCTGGTATCTATGTCAAAGTGACAAAATAATTATGGATGCAGGCAGATCTCGGTGTGTTTTCTTTTATCGTTTAAGACAACAGTGTGCTCCGATCCTTTGTGTCTTCAAGTATCGTTTTGAGGGGCTACGTGAACCCCCTTGTGTGTTCTGTAGCTTTAGCAACTCCAGTATGCCCATCCCGTTTTGGCGTATACCTACGTTCAATCTCGAATGTGTCCAGTTCCCTTGTATGATTCGGTACCAGGGCCCCATGTTCTCTCACTACCGTTCAAAGCCCTGATGGGGCCCCCACTTGTGACAATCAGATTTTGCCGTTCCAGGCCAAGCGACGCCGTTATGTCTTCTTGGGTTGGTTGAAGCTCTATGGTGTCTACGGGTGTCTCATGGAGTCCCACTTAGCTCCTCTCTCGTCTTTTCAGTCTTCAGAACTATTGTGCCGTCAGGTGTGTCCCGGACCTGCCCTTTTTAAGGACTCGAAGCCTCATTCCACATGTCGTTTGGGGCCCTGAAGTTCAAATAATAAGATCTCCCGCCAGGTATTCTATACCCGTGAACCGATTTTCATCAAATATTTTTTTAACAATCGGTAATTGGTTCTTGGATATTCTCCAACCATTTTTCGTCCAATATTCTGGATTATTTTGGTTGAAAAAAAACCTTCTCTCTATGGAACTAAATGTTCTGATGGATGAGGTTCTACAGGGCCTTGAACCTTGAACCGCAGTGCTTTATTGTGATGTGTGTATCCGAGTTAGTTTTCCTGGATGGTCGCTGGACTTGATCGATTTTTTCTTCAGTTTCACAATCATTTGATATGTAATCGTGCAGATTGAACTGTTCTGCCAACAACTGTCCAACAATGATTGCAGAATGCCGTCGCTCGGCTTGTCTACCCAAGCTCTAAATTGAAGATATAGGGTTGAAATTTGACACAAAGATGCGATGCAGTAAAAGTCCTTATCAAGTTTGTGTAATTTTATCATCATATCTAAAGTAGAAACAAAAATTTTAATACGAGACTAGCATTGCATTCTTGAGATATCATACAACAGTGAACTACCTAGTTCTGCCTTTGGATTAAGTATTTCATCACCTTGGACCTAACCTGTCATTTGTTCTGCCCGCTTAACAATGGATGCAGGATGCTTGCTAAACGCTCAACTCAATAGAATTTTTTCATCAATTTTCAAATCGATTCCTCTCCCTCCCGAAGGGACACTTCGATCAAAATCATTACTGACGTCCCTGGATACCGCCGGGAAAGTTTTGTGTCGCCCCACAACAGATTTACTCAATATGCAATCGTGCAAATTGAACGGTTCTGCCATGATAACTACCGAATTGTTGATCGGATCAAATCGAAATCAGGTACAAAAGCATAAATTCAGCCTGGTGTGACCTGATTGGACTTTGAGTGGATAATTTTGATCGGGAGTCCTCAGGTGGCACGTTGGGTCTGGGCTTGTCCGCCCAAGCTCCAAATTGAAGATATAAGAGCTGAAATTTGACACACAGATGCCGTAGAAGATTTCAATCAGCTTTGTATAGTTTCATCATCATGTCTAGAGTGGAAACAAAAATTTTTATGGAGAACCTGCATTGCATTCTTCATATTCCGCAACAATTAGCTTCCTAGTTCTACCTTTCAAAATATTTCATAACCGTGGAAACCTAAGAGCCTGTCACTTGTTCTGTCGGCCCAACAATGGATGCAGGATGCTTGCTAAACGCTCAACTCACTAGAACTTTTCCAATCAACTTCTCAATTAAATCCCACTTTCCCGAAGGGACGCTTGAATTAAAATCATTACTGACGTCCCTGGATACCGCCGGGAAAGTTTTGTGTCGCCCCACAACAGATTTTACTTTCCCGGCCCCCCACGAACTCGGAGGGAAAGTATTGTAATCGTGCAGAAAAAAAGTTTTGGGATTACGCCGGATATATCCATTTTGAGGTTTTTCAAGACGATTGAGACTATTTCCAGAATGATGTTTGTCCGTGAGTGTGTATGTCTGTGATCTTCCACGATAACTGCCGAAACGTTGATCCGATCGACTTGAAACTTGGTATGCAGACGGGGTTTCACCCTGGAATGACCGGATTAGTTTTTGGCTGTCATTTGTCAAACAGAAGTGTCACTATCAGAAAATGACAGAAGCTATATCTCACGGAACTTGACTTTCGATATGTCATTTGAAAGCCCTTAAAAAACTGTATTCAGAACAGTTGAAAGTATTTCCCTATCTGTTATCTGTCAAATTATAAAAAATGCCAAAGTCCGAAACTTTGCCATTTATTTATTCAAAATCTATACGACATATTTGAACCAAACTTGGCAGGAAGCAACATTACCAAAGAATCAAACTAATGCTGAAGTTGGAGTTTCCCATCATTCACCAGCCGAGCGCTATGAATTTTCAAAGTTTGGCCTGGCCGAATTCAGCCGGGCTTGCCTGTTGCTCGAATTTTGGCCTACTCAATTTTCTTAGCAACCAGACCGGTACGTTTCTGTTACATTGACGTATCCATCGTGATCCCTGGTATCTATGTCAAAGTGACAAAATAATTATGGATACAGGCAGATCTCGGTGTGTTTCTTTTTATCGTTTAAGACAACAGTGTGCTCCGATCCTTTGTGTCTTCAAGTATCGTTTTGGGGGGCTCCGTGAACCCCCTTGTGTTTTCTGTAGCTTTAGCAACTCCAGTATGCCCATCCCGTTTTGGCGTATACCTACGTTCAATCTCGAATGTGTCCAGTTCCCTTGTATGATTCGGTACCAGGGCCCCATGTTTTCTTACTACCGTTCAAAGCCCTGATGGGGCCCCCACTTGTGATAATCAGATTTTGCCGTTCCAGGCCAAGCGACGCCGTTATGTCTTCTTGGGTTGGTTGAAGCTCTATGGTGTCTACGGGTGTCTCATGGAGTCCCACTGAGCTCCTCTCTCGTCTTTTCAGTCTTGAGAACTATTGTGCCGTCAGGTGTGTTCCGGACCTGCTCTTTTTAAGGGCTCGAAGCCTCATTCCACATGTCGTTTGGGGCCCTGAAGTTCAAATAATAAGAACTCCCGCCAGGTATTCTATACCCGTGAACCGATTTTCACCAAATATTTTTTTAACAATCGGTAATTGGTTCTTGGATATTCTCCAACCATTTTTCGTCCAATCTTCTGAATTATTTTGGTTGAAAAACAACCGTCTCTCTATGGAACTAAATGTTCTGATGGATGAGGTTCTACAGCGCCTTGAACCTTGAACCGCAGTGCTTTATTGTGATGTGTGTATCCGAGTTAGTTTTCCTGGATGGTTGCTGGACTGGATCGATTTTTTCTTCAGTTTCACAATCATTTGATATGTAATCGTGCAGATTTAACTGTTCTGCCAACAACTGTCCAACAATGATTGCAGAATGCCGTCGCTCGGCTTGTCTACCCAAGCTCTAAATTGAAGATATAGGGTTGAAATTTGACACAATGATGCGATGCAGTAAAAGTCCTTATCAAGTTTGTGTAATTTTATCATCATATCTGAAGTAGAAACAAAAATTTTAATACGAGACTAGCATTGCAATCTTGAGATATCATACAAGAGTGAACTACCTAGTTCTGCCTTTGGATTAAGTATTTCATCACCTTGGACCTAACCTGTCACTTGTTCTGCCCGCTTAACAATGGATGCAGGTTGCTTGCTAAACGCTCAACTCAATAGAATTTTTTCACAATTTCCAAATCGATTCCTCTCCCTCCCGAAGGGACACTTCGATCAAAATCATTACTGACGTCTCTGGATACCGCCGGGAAAGTTTTGTGTCGCCCTACATACTTGATATACGATCGCGCAAAATGAACGGTTGTGCCACGATATCTGTGTAATTGTTGGTCCGATCAAATCGGAATCAGGAACGGAAGCATAATTCAAGTCTGGAATGAGCTGATTGAACTATGGGTAAATATTTCTTACTGGAAAGCCCTCAGATGGCACATTGGGCTTGGACTTGTCTGCCTAAGCTCTAAATTGAAGATATAGACTTGAAATCTGACACACAGATGCAGTAAGGGTCCTAAATCAAATTTGCCTAAGTTGATCACGATGTCTGAGCTAGAAACAAAAATTTAATAAGGAACCAGCAATGCTCTCTTGAGCTTCAGCCACATCTAGCTTCGTAGTTCTACCTGTCGAAATATTTCATCACCTTGGAAACCTTACAACCTGTTACTTGTTCTGTAGGCCCGACAATGGATGCAGGATGCTTGCTCAACGCCTAACTCAATAAAAAAATTCCATAGATTTCCAAATCGAATCCTCCCCCTCCCGAAGGGACACTTCGATCAAAATCATTACTGACGTCTCTGGATACCGCCGGGAAAGTTTTGTGTCGCCCCACAACAGATTTTACTTTCCCGGCCCGTCCAAGGGAAAGTTATGTAATGATGCAGGATGCAGGAAAAACGTTCTGACACGATAGCTGCCGAACCGATAGTCTGATCAACTTGAAATTTGGTATACAGACAGGGTCTCGCTGTTAAATGAGCTGATTAGTTTTTGGCTGTCATCTGTCAAACGGAAGTGTCACTATCAAAAAATGACAGAAGCTATATCTCACAGAACTTGATTTGCAAAATGCCGTTTGAAAGCCCATAAAAAACTGTATTCAGAATGGTTAAAAATATTGCCCTTTCTGTCATCTGTCAAAAAATGAAAAATGTCAAAGTTCAAAACTTTACCATTCAATTATTCAAAATCTATCCGATGAATTGGGACCAAATTTGGCAGGAAGCAACAAAACATAAGAGTCAAATGAAGTCCGCAGTTGCAATATTCCACCATTTTCCCGTCGGGCGTTATGAATTTTCAAAATTTCTCCTAGCCGTTGCCACCCGAGAGAACGACTCACCCGGATTTCCACCAGGATGACTCGCTTTTGATGCAGCACTCCACTCAAAAATTCATTCCTGCTCGAGGATCGACGTTTTTCGAAAAATTTCGACTGATATCGGAAGTAGATTGAACTGGGCGTCTTGTAGATCTATTTTTAAAATCGACACTGCTTCGGTTTTCCGACGGTAATTTTTTCAATAACAAATTTGCACATTCCGTGAATTTGAAAAAACTGCAGCGTAAACTTCAACATGCGGTGAGCCACACGAAATATTCATTTTAGGTGCAGACATGCTGCGAATGAAAGTTGGAGAAAAGACTGAATTAATTTTTGAAGGAAAAATTTTCAAAATCGGACCAACGGTTTTCAAGTTTTCCTCTGTGGAAAAACTGGAAATTTTCCAACTTTTTATTCCGTGAACAGATTTCTACCATTTGTTTTTGAAGAATAGATAACTGGTTCTTGAACATTTTCCTATAATTTCGCTCCAATTTCCCGGAAATTTTCCTACTGAAAATATAAAACCGCTTATGCGATCGTGCAAATTGAGCGGTTCTGCCACGATAATGACCGAATTATTGATCCGATCAAATCGAAATCAGGTACGAAAGCATAAGTTCAGCCTGGAATAATCTTTACTTACAATCATATTTGGAATGCATTCATCTCTAACTCCGACGAGGTCCGGAATGGACCCATTCCTTACCTTGGTCAGTAATGGAATTGACAGCGCTGGCCTTCTTGATCACTACCACTACCACTACTCGCTGACATTTATGATGTCAACATTAGAGGTTATGTTCTATTTATTCAGTGGTATGCGACATCTACTAAGTTTTTGCTATATTCAGCTATTCAACGGATTTGTCCGTTTTTATTCTACGCACAGGACATACCTATTATTGGGTAAAGTTGCATGCAAGGGTAAGTGAAAATGTGAAATATATACATGAAACTGAAATCTAAACCCTTAGCTGCACCCAACCCTACAGTGGTTATTGTTATCTACTAATGACAGAAAAATTATTACATTTTGTTTTAGCCTGCAAGACCATGTGCTCATAATACACCATGGACATCATCGACATCAAAGTCTAATCAATAGCTAACTATTCAAGTCGTTGAATTGATGTGGACATCTCTTAGGAATCATCTCGTGATGTGGCTGTTGCAACAAGATAATCTAGAGAGCCCTACACGCTACGCCCTAATGATACGTTTTTCATTTATCGGCAAGTACGCCTATTTTGCTTGCAAGTTGAAGGAGATGATCATCATTTATTCATTTTTTGTTACAGGACTCACATGAGTGAACTAAACACAGGAACTTATTACCTGTCGAAACTGTAGATGCAGTACTATGATAGATACGTTTACCTAAAGCCGGAATATACCTTTAGCGTTTTCGAGTCACTAGAACCGAGCTAGTTCATATTGGCCAAGGATTTTAGAGAACCAATCGAGTCCCCGGATTTTAAAATGCTATTAGTTTCAACTCCACAACAAAATTGGAAACATTTTTTTGTATACGTGGGTACTTACTAACCTGTACTTGATGAAAAATTGTGAATTTAATAAATATGATAAAGACTCTAAAATTCCTACAAGTTTAATTTTTTATTCACTGGGTCCAACTTGAAAGAAGCAGCAATGAAAATACAAGACTGTTGAATTGGTTGCCTATATGAAGTTGCGTTAATAAAGTCTATGATGGTCTTTTCTTTGGTTAAGTTGAAATAAGAATAACAGCTGTATAGTCGCACTTTTGCAGAGCATAATTTTATTATTATTATAACAATATACTAGTTATATTTATAATGGAACACGAACAACAGAACTGAACAATGAGTAAGTACTCACTACTATGATGTATTTACATTACATATTGAACTAATCATCAACAATATCTGTATTGGTTTCAGTGGAGGTCGAATTGAGAGGATCTTTTACCACGTTATTGAAGGATATGTATACCTTCGATTGGTCGTGGCTGTTTATCGTAAGGTTTAGTCCTTCTTTAATGTCTTCCCTTGTAAAATTGAATTGGCTTGTAGTAGCCGAGGAAGTTGATGGAAAAGATATGACTTGAGGAGGAAGTGGAGATGGTAGATGAGGATTAGTCATGGGAGTTGGCGAATGGACAATGGTGCTGCTGGGTGCTTCCCGTTTGTTTATGGGTTGATTGGAAGGTGCTGTAAGGAGATTCGCAATCTGCACTTGGCCCTCTAGTGAGGCTTCCACGTATCCTTCCGCAACTGCCGAAGACCGCCAACCTCCCAATCGTTTCAATTGCAAAACATCACCTCCTACATTAGCCAACAGGGTGGCGGCTGTGCGCCGAAAACAGTGCCCTGTGTAGGAGGCTTGGTCGGCCAAACCCAAAAATGCCGCAATTTTTTGGGGGAACTTTGCAATCGCATTATGGCCCATTGGTTGCCTCCACAATTTGCCCAGTCTATACTGGAGAAAGAACCGGTCGCTCCCGCCTTCAATGTTTCTCCGTAAATTGACGTACCGCCTCAAAATTTCAACCCATTCTGACTTGGTTACAACAAATGATCGTGGCTTATAAGTCTTGGTGTCAGGGATCACGACGCTGACACGTTCATTTGTAACTTCGATATCGTTTACTCGCATTTTCAGCAGTTCATCTGACCTGCATGCTCCTGACACACCAAGTATCAAACCGATCTGAAATGTTTTAATATTAAGATAAAGGGGTATATAAATTAAATAATCATTTCACTTTGATCGTCAGCATCTCTTCCGGAGCTCTGTTTATAAAATCATGCAGTTGCGCCTTGGTCAGAACGCTGGACTTTTTGGGTTTGTACCCTGTGTTTTTCTTCTTCAAGAAGGCCTGCAGTCTGGGAAATTTCGATATATCGATGTTGTTTTTGATATTGATCGTCGTTTTCAACATCGAGTATGTCGCCCATAAGGTCGACGGCTTCCTTATGAGGCTGAGCTCTTTAAAATATGCCAGCACAACGTTTTCGGTAACTTGCGTGGCATTCTTATTTCTTGCCCAATCCATATAAATTTTGTATGTTTTCTCATACCGTTCACGACTTTTCTCCGGGAGCAAATCTGCCGAAGCTTCTGCAGCTGCTTCCCGGAGATCTGGAGGTGTAAGATCTATTTCAGAATCGGACATGATGGTCTTTTTTCACTTTGCCGGAATAGAAAAAAATAAACAAATTGGCAATTGTTTCCAGATTGTTTCTATGACTGCCAAAGTCAAAGCCACCTAATTTGTTACGAAGTGCACAATTAATGGTTTTCTAATTCAAATTCTATTTGATGAAATTATTGAATGATTGTAAGTAAAATAGTATACATACTCTCGACGGTAAATACATCATTCCAGCTTCGGGCTAGAGCCTCCAGGCAAAGCCTGGAGGCTCTCTGTGCCCTCAGCAGTAATGATGTATTTCCCGTCTCGGTATGTAATATACTATATTAGACTTTGGGTAGATGATTTTGATCGGAAGCCCTCAGGTGGCACATTGGTTCTGGGCTTGTCTGCTCAAGCTCTAAATTGAAAATATAGAGTTGAAATTTGGTACACAGATGCAGTAAAAGTTCTCAATCAAGTCGGTGTAATTTCATCATCATGTCTAAAGTAGGAAGAAAAATTTCAATGAGAAACTAGCATGCATTCTTGAGTGTTCTTGAGATATCACAACAATTAGCTACCTAGTTCTACCTTTTGAATTATTTCATTACCTTGGAAAACTAACCTAACCTGTCACTTGTTCTGTCGGCCAAACAATGGATACAGGATCCTCGCTCAACGCTCAACTGACTATGTAGAACTTTTTCATCAATGTCCTACTCAAATATGACCTTCCCGAAATGAAGCTTAGCCCAAAATAATCACTGAGGTCTCTGGATACCGCCGGGAAAGTTTTGTGTCGCCCCACAACAGATTTACTTAATAATGCGATCGTGCAAATTAAACGGTTCTGCCACGATAACTACCAAATTGTTGATCGGATTAAATCGAAATCAGGTACGAAAGCATAAGTTCAGCCTGGAATGACCTGATTAGACTTTGGGTGAATGATTTTGATGAAAGTCCTCAGGTGCCACATTGGGTTTGGGCTTGTCTGCTCAAGCTCTAAATTGAAGATGATAGAGTTGAAATTTGACACACAGATGCCAAAAGTTTTCAATCAAGTTTGTGTAATTTCGTCATCATGTCTGAAGTAGAAACAAAAATTTTAATGAGGAACCTGCATTGCATTCTTCAGATTCCGCAACAATTAGCTTCCTAGTTCTTCATACATAACGAAATATTTTATCACCTTGGAAACCTGAGAACCTGTCACTAGTTCTGTCGGTCCAACAATGGATGCAGGATGCTTGTTAAACGCTCAACTCACTAGAACTTTTCCAATCAACTTCTCGATTAAATCCCATTTTCCCGAAGGGACGCTCGAATTCAAATCATCACTGACGTCCCTGGATACCGCCGGGAAAGTTTTGTGTCGCCCCACAACAGATTTTACTTTCCCGGCCCCCCACGAACTCGGAGGGAAAGTATTGTAATCGTGCAGAAAAAAAGTTTTGGGATTACGCCGGATATATCCATTTTGAGGTTTTTCAAGATGATTGAGACAATTTCCAGAATGATGTCTGTCCGTTAGTCTGTATGTGTGTATGTCTGTGATCTTCCACGATAACTGCCGAAACGTTGATCCGATCGACTTGAAATTTGGTATGCAGACGGGGTTTCACCCTGGAATGACCGGATTAGTTTTTGGCTGTCATCTGGCGAACAGAAATGTCACTATCAGAAAATGACAGAAGCTACATCTCACGGAACTTGACTTGCGATATGTCATTTGAAAGCCCTTGAAGAACTGTATTCAGAACAGTTAAAAGTATTTTCCTACCTGTTGTCTGTCAAATTATAAAAAATATCAAAGTCTGGAACTTTGTCATTTAATTATTCAAAATCTATAGGACCGATGTGAACCAAACCCGGCAGGAAGCAACATTACCAAAGAATCAAACTAATGCTGAAGTTGAAGTTTCCCACCGTTTTCCGGACAAGCGCTATGAATTTTCAAAGTTTGGCCTGGCCGAATTCAGCCGGGCTTGCCTGTTCCTCGATTTTTGGCCTATTCAATTTTTTTAGCAACATGGCAACCAAACCGGTAGGTAACTACGTTTTTGTTACGAATTGTATCAATGTCAAAGTGACAACATGAACGCTGTTCTCGGCAGGTTCTCGGTGTTTTCTTTATATTAGTATCTTCTTGCATCATTTGGGGCAACAGTGCGAACCGATCCTTTGTGTTGTTTGGGGCTCCGTAAACCCCCTTGTGTTTTCTGTAGCTTTAGCAACTTCAGTATGCCCATTCCATTGACGTATATGTACAAACTGTAATGTGTGCAGTTCCCTTATTTGATTCGGTACCAGGGCCCCATCCCCATGGTGTCTGCCGTTCAAGACCCTGATGGGGCCCCCATCTGTGTCCATCAGATTTTGCCGTTTCAGGCCAAAACTGCGGCCTTGTGTCTTCTTGGGTTCGTTGAGGCCCTTTAGGCTCCTGGTGTCTACGGGTGTCTCTTGAAGCCCCACCGAGTCCCCCTCTCGTTTTTGTCAGTTTTCAGAATTCTTGTGCCGTCAGGGCAATTATATAGAATTCTGCCCTAGGTTCCTAGGTATTCAATCCGTGAATAGATTTCCGCCAATGATTTTTAAAAAAATAGGTTATTGGTTCTTGAATATTTTCCAACATGTACTGTTCAGTATATATGGGGTGAAAATTAAAAAAAAAATTGGGCAAGTACCCCATTCCTTATCCCAATCTGTGTCTATCAGATTTTACCGTTTCAGGCCAAAACTGCGGCCTTGTGTCTTCTTGGGTTCGTTGAAGCCCTTTAGGCTCCTGGTGTCTACGGGTGTCTCTTGAAGCCCCACTGAGCCCCCCTCTTTTTTTTTTTTAGTTTTCAGAACTCTCGTGCTTTCAGGTGTGGTTCGGACCTAACTTCTTGATGGGTTCGAAGTCTCATTTCACGGGTCACCACTTGGGGGCCCTGAATTGCAATTAATTAGAACTCTGCCCCAGGTTTTCAATCCGCGACTGATTTTCACCAGTTATTTTTCAAACAATAATTTAGGTTGCATCATTGAAGGCAACAGTGCGCCCCGATTGATTGTGTCTTCAAGTGTTGTTTGGGGCTGCGTAAACCCCCTTGTGTGGAACTAGCATTGCATTCTTGAGATATCACAACAGTTAACTACCTCTAGTTCTACCTTTTGAATTATATCATCACCTTGTACCGTACCTACTTCATACTACACGATAACTTCCAAATTGTTGATCGGATTAAATCGAAATCAGGTACGAAAGCATAAGTTCAGCCTGGAATGACCTGATTAGACTTTGAGTAGATGATTTAGTTTGGAAGCCCTCAGATGGCACACTGGGTCTGGGCTTCTCTGCCCAAGCTCCAGATTGAAGATATAGAGTTGAAATTTGACACACAGATGCAGAAGGTTCTCAATCAAGTTTGTGTAATTTCATCATCATGTCTAAAGTAGAAACAACAATTTTTATGAGGAACCTGCGTTGCATTCTTCAGATTCCGCAACGAGTTCCGCAACAATTAGCTTCCTAGTTTTACCTTTCGATATATTTATCACCGTGGAAACCTAACAACCTGTCTTTTGTTCTGTAGGCCCAACAATGGATGCAGGATGCTCGCTAAACGCTCAACTCACTAGAACTTGTTCAATCAACTTCTCAATAAAATCCGACTTTCCCGAAGGGACGCCTGAATCAAACTCATTACTGACGTCTCTAGATACCGCCGGGAAAGTTTTGTGTCGCCCCACAACAGATTTTACTTTCCCGGCCCCCCACGAACTCGGAGGGAAAGTATTGTAATCGTGCAGAAAAAAAGTTTTGAGATTACGCCGGATATATCCATTTTGAGGTTTTTCAAGACGATTGAGACTATTTCCAGAATGATGTTTGTCCGTGAGTGTGTATGTCTGTGATCTTCCACGATAACTGCCGAAACGTTGATCCGATCGACTTGAAACTTGGTATGCAGACGGGGTTTCACCCTGGAATGACCGGATTAGTTTTTGGCTGTCATCTGTCAAACGGAAGTATCACTATCAGAAAATGACAGAAGCTACATCTCACGGAACTTGACTTGCAATATGTCATTCGAAAGCCCTTGAAAAACTGTATTCAGAACAGTTGGAAATATTTCCCTATCTGTTATCTGTCAAATTATAAAAAATGCCGAAGTCTGGAGCTTTGTCATTTAATTATTCAAAATCTATACGACAGATTTGAACCAAACTTGGCAGGAAGCAACATTACCAAAGAATCAAACTAATGCTGAAGTTGGAGTTTCCCATCATTCACCAGCCGAGCGCTATGAATTTTCAAAGTTTGGCCTGGCCGAATTCAGCCGGGCTTGCCTGTTGCTCGAGTTTTGGCCTATTCAATTTTCTTAGCAACCAGACCGGTACGTTTCTGTTACATTGACGTATCCATCGTGATCCCTGGTACCTATCTATGTCAAAGTGACAAAATAATTATGGATACAGGCAGATCTCGGTGTGTTTCTTTTTATCGTTCAAGACAACAGTGTGCTCCGATCCTTTGTGTCTTCAAGTATCGTTTTGGGGGGCTCCGTGAACCCCCTTGTGTTTTCTGTAGCTTCAGTAACTCCAGTATGCCCATCCCGTTTTGGCGTATACCTACGTTCAATCTCGAATGTGTCCAGTTCCCTTGTATGATTCGGTACCAGGGCCCCATGTTTTCTTACTACCGTTCGAAGCCCTGATGGGGCCCCCACTTGTGACAATCAGATTTTGCCGTTCCAGGCCAAGCGACGCCGTTATGTCTTCTTGGGTTGGTTGAAGCTCTATGGTGTCTACGGGTGTCTCATGGAGTCCCACTGAGCTCCTCTCTCGTCTTTTCAGTCTTGAGAACTATTGTGCCGTCAGGTGTGTTCCGGACCTGCCCTTTTTAAAGGCTCGAAGCCTCATTCCACATGTCGTTTGGGGCCCTGAAGTTCAAATAATAAGAACTCCCGCCAGGTATTCTATACCCGTGAACCGATTTTCACCAAATATTTTTTTAACAATCGGTAATTGGTTCTTGGATATTCTCCAACCATTTTTCGTCCAATCTTCTGAATTATTTTTGTTGAAAAACAACCGTCTCTCTATGGAACTAAATGTTCTGATGGATGAGGTTCTACAGCGCCTTGAACCTTGAACCGCAGTGCTTTATTGTGATGTGTGTATCCGAGTTAGTTTTCCTGGATGGTTGCTGGACTTGATCGATTTTTTCTTCAGTTTCACAATCATTTGATATGTAATCGTGCAGATTGAACTGTTCTGCCAAGAACTGTCCAACAATGATTGCAGAATGCCGTCGCTCGGCTTGTCTACCCAAACTCTAAATTGAAGATATAGTGTTGAAATTTGACACAATGATGCGATGCAGTAAAAGTCCTTATCAAGTTTGTGTAATTTTATCATCATATCTGAAGTAGAAACAAAAATTTTAATACGAGACGCATTGCATTCTTGAGATATCATACAACAGTGAACTACCTAGTTCTGCCTTTGGATTAAGTATTTCATTTCATCACCTAACCTGTCATTTGTTCTGCCCGCTTAACAATGGATGCAGGATGCTTGCTAAACGCTCAACTCAATAGAATTTTTTCATCAATTTCCAAATCGATTCCTCTCCCTCCCGAAGGGACACTTCGATCAAAATCATTACTGACGTCTCTGGATACCGCCGGGAAAGTTTTGTGTCGCCCCACAACAGATTTACTTAATATACGATCGCGCAAAATGAACGGTTCTGCCACGATATCAGTGTAATTGTTGGTCCGATCAAATCGGAATCAGGAACGGAAGCATAATTCAAGTCTGGAATGAGCTGATTGAACTATGGGTAAATAATTCTCACTGGAAGGCCCTCAGATGGCACATTGGGCTTGGACCTGTCTTCCCACGCCCTAAATTGAAGATATAGATCTGAAATCTAACACACAGATGCAGTAAGGGTCCGAAATCAAGTTTGCCTAATTTGATCACGATGTCTGAACTAGAAACAAAAATTTAATAAGGAACCAGCAATGCTTTCTTGAGATTAGCAACAATTAGCTTCCTAGTTCTACCTTTCAAAATATTTCATCACCTTGGAAACCTAACAACCTGTTACTTGTTCTGTAGGCCCCACAATGGATGCAGGATGCTCGCTAAACGCTCAACTCACTAAAAAATTTTCATCAATTTCCTAATTAAATCCTCCCCCTCCCGAAGGGACACTTCGATCAAAATCAATACTGACGTCCCTGGATACCGCCGGGATATGTAATGATGCAGGATGCAGGAAAAACGTTCTGACACGATAGCTGCCGAACCGATAGTCTGATCGACTTGAAATTTGGTATACAGACAGGGTCTTGCTGTTAAATGAGCTGATTAGTTTTTGGCTGTCATCTGTCAAACGGAAGTGTCACTATCAAAAAATGACAGAAGCTATATCCCACAGAACTTGACTTGCAAAATGCTGTTTGAAAGCCCATGAAAAACTGTATTCAAAACAGTTAAAAATTGTGCCCTGTCTGTCATCTGTCAAAAAATAAAAAATGTCAAAGTTCAAAACTTTACCATTCAATAATTCAAAATCTATCCGATGAATTGGGACCAAATTTGGCAGGAAGCAACAAAACATAAGAGTCAAATTAAGTCTGCAGTTGCAATTTTCCACTATTTTTCCATCGGGCGTTATGAATTTTAAAAATTTCTCCTAGCCGTTGCCACTCGAGAGAACGATTCACCCGGATTTCCACCAGGATGACTCGCTTTTGATGCAGCACTCCACTCGAAAATTTATTCCTGCACGAGGATTGACTTTTTTCGAAAAATTTCGACTAATATCGGAAGGAGATTGAACTGGGCGTCTTGTGGATATATTTTTAAAATCGACACAGCTTCGATTTTCCGACGGTAATTTTTTCAATAACAAATTTACATATTCCGTGAATTTGAAAAAACTGCAGCGTAAACTTCAACATGCGGTGAGCCACACGAAATATTCATTTTAGGTGCAGACATGCTGCGAATGAAAGTTGGAGAAAAGACTGAATTAATTTTTGGAGAGAAAATTTTCAAAATCGGACCAACGGTTTTCAAGTTTTCCTCTCTGGAAAAACTGGAAATTTTCCAACTTTTTATTCCGTGAACAGATTTCTACCATTTGTTTTTGAAGAATGGATAACTGGTTCTTGAACATTCTCCAATAATTTCTCTCCAATTTCCCGGGAATTTTCCTACTGAAAATATAAAGCCGCTCATGCGATCGTGCAAATTAAGCGGTTCTGCCACGATAATTACCGAATTATTGATTCGATCAAATCGAAATCAGGTACGAAAGCATAAGTTCAGCCTGGAATGACCTGATTAGATTTTAGGTAGATGATTTTGATCGGAAGCCTTCAGGTGACACATTGGGTCTGGGCTTGTCTGGATATAGCATTGCATTCTTCAAATTTCGCAACAATTGTCTTCTTCCTGGTTCTACCTTTCGAAATATTTCATCACCATGGAAACCTAAGAACCTGTCACTTGTTCTGTAGGCCCAACAATGGATGCAGAATGATCGCGTAACGCACAACTGAGTAAAATGTTTTCATTATTTCCGAATTAAGTCCCACCTTCCCGAAGGGACACTTCGATCAAAATCATTACTGACGTCCCTGGATACCGCCGGGAAAGTTTTGTGTCGCCCCACAACAGATTTTACTTTCCCGGCCCCCCACGAACTCGGAGGGAAAGTATTGTAATCGTGCAGAAAAAAAGTTTTGAGATTACGCCGGATATATCTATTTTGAGGTTTTTCAAGACGATTCAGACAATTTCCAGAATGATGTCTGTCCGTGAGTCTGTATGTCTGTAATCTTCCACGATAACTGCCGAAACGTTGATCCGATCGACTTGAAACTTGGTATGCAGACGGGGTTTCACCCTGGAATGACCGGATTAGTTTTTGGCTGTCATCTGTCAAACAGAAGTGTCACTATCAGAAAATGACAGAAGCTACATCTCACGAAACTTGACTTGCAATATGTCATTCGAAAGCCCTTGAAAAACTGTATTCAGAACAATTGAAAATATTCCCCTATCTGTTATCTGTCAAATTATAAAAAATGCCGAAGTCTGGAGCTTTGTCATTTAATTATTCAAAATCTATACGACAGATTTGAACCAAACTTGGCAGGAAGCAACATTACCAAAGAATCAAACTAATGCTGAAGTTGGAGTTTCCCATCATTCACCAGCCGAGCGCTATGAATTTTCAAAGTTTGGCCTGGCCGAATTCAGCCGGGCTTGTCTGTTGCTCGAGCTTTGGCCTATTCAATTTTCTTAGCAACCAGACCGGTACGTTTCTGTTACATTGACGTATCCATCGTGATCCCTGGTATCTATGTCAAAGTGACAAAATAATTATGGATACCTACAGGCAGATCTCGGTGTGTTTTCTTTTATCGTTTAAGACAACAGTGTGCTCCGATCCTTTGTGTCTTCAAGTATCGTTTTGGGGGGCTCCGTGAACCCCCTTGTGTTTTCTGCAGCTTTAGCAACTCCAGTATGCCCATCCCGTTTTGGCGTATACCTATGTTCAATCTCGAATGTGTCCAGTTCCCTTGTATGATTCGGTACCAGGGCCCCATGTTTTCTTACTACCGTTCAAAGCCCTGATGGGGCCCCCACTTGTGACAATCAGATTTTGCCGTTCCAGGCCAAGCGACGCCGTTATGTCTTCTTGGGTTGGTTGAAGCTCTATGGTGTCTACGGGTGTCTCATGGAGTCCCACTGAGCTCCTCTCTCGTCTTTTCAGTCTTGAAAACTATTGTGCCGTCAGGTGTGTTCCGGACCTGCCCTTTTTAAGGGCTCGAAGTCTCATTCCACATGTCGTTTGGGGCCCTGAAGTTCAAATAATAAGAACTCCCGCCAGGTATTCTATACCCGTGAACCGATTTTCACCAAATATTTTTTTAACAATCGGTAATTGGTTCTTGGATATTCTCCAACGATTTTTCGTCCAATCTTCTAAATTATTTTGGTTGAAAAACAACCGTCTCTCTATGGAACTAAATGTTCTGATGGATGAGGTTCTACAGCGCCTTGAACCTTGAACCGCAGTGCTTTATTGTGATGTGTGTATCCGAGTTAGTTTTTCTGGATGGTCGCTGGACTTGATCGATTTTTTCTTCAGTTTCACAATCATTTGATATGTAATCGTGCAGATTGAACTGTTCTGCCAACAACTGTCCAACAATGATTGCAGAATGCCGTCGCTCGGCTTGTCTACCCAAGCTCTAAATTGAAGATATAGGGTTGAAATTTGACACAAAGATGCGATGCAGTAAAAGTCCTTATCAAGTTTGTGTAATTTTATCATCATATCTAAAGTAGAAACAAAAATTTTAATACGAGACTAGCATTGCATTCTTGAGATATCATACAACAGTGAACTACCTAGTTCTGCCTTTGGATTAAGTATTTCATCACCTTGGACCTAACCTGTCATTTGTTCTGCCCGCTTAACAATGGATGCAGGATGCTTGCTAAACGCTCAACTCAATAGAATTTTTCCATCAATTTTTAAATCGATTCCTCCCCCTCCCGAAGGGACACTTCGATCAAAATCATTACTGACGTCTCTGGATACCGCCGGGAAAGTTTTGTGTCGCCCCACAACAGATTTACTCAATATACGATCGCGCAAAATGAACGGTTCTGCCACGATATCTGTGAAATTGTTGGTCCGATCAAATCGGAATCAGGAACGGAAGCATAATTCAAGTCTGGAATGAGCTGATTGAACTATGGGTAAATAATTCTCACTGGAAGGCCCTCAAATGGCACATTGGGCTTGGACCTGTCTTCCCAAGCCCTAAATTGAAGATATAGATCTGAAATCTAACACACAGATGCAGTAAGGGTCCTAAATCAAGTATGCCTAATTTGATCACGATGTCTGAACTAGAAACAAAAATTTAATAAGGAACCAGCAATGCTTTCTTGAGATTAGCAACAATTAGCTTCCTAGTTCTACCTTTCAAAATATTCCATCACCTTGGAAACCTAACAACCTGTTACTTGTTCTGTAGGCCCGACAATGGATGCAGGATGCTTGCTCAACTTCTAACTCAATAAAAAAATTCCATAGATTTCCAAATAGAATTCTCCCCCTCCCGAAGGGACACTTCGATCAAAATCATTACTGACGTCCCTGGATACCGCCGGGAAAGTTTTGTGTCGCCCCACAACAGATTTACTTAATATACGATCGCGCAAAATGAACGGTTCTGCCACGATATCTGTGTAATTGTTGGTCCGATCAAATCGGAATCAGGAACGGAAGCATAATTCAAGTCTGGAATGAGCTGATTGAACTATGGGTAAATAATTCTCACTGGAAGGCCCGCAGATGGCACATTGGGCTTGGACCTGTCTTCCCAAGCCCTAAATTGAAGATATAGATCTGAAATCTAACACACAGATGCAGTAAGGGTCCTGAATCAAGTTTGCCTAATTTGATCACGATGTCTGAACTAGAAACAAAAATTAATTAAGGAACCAGCAATGCTTTCTTGAGATTAGCAACAATAAGCTTCCTAGTTCTACCTTTCAAAATATTTCATCACCTTGGAAACCTAACAACCTGTTACTTGTTCTGTAGGCCCGACAATGGATGCAGGATGCTTGCTCAACGTCCAACTCAATAAAAAAATTCCATAGATTTCCAAATAGAATTCTCCCCCTCCCGAAGGGACACTTCGATCAAAATCATTACTGACGTCCCTGGATACCGCCGGGAAAGTTTTGTGTCGCCCCACAACATACTTAATATACGATCGCGCAAAATGAACGGTTCTGCCACGATATCTGTGTAATTGTTGGTCCGATCAAATCGGAATCAGGAACGGAAGCATAATTCAAGTCTGGAATGAGCTGATTGAACTATGGGTAAATAATTCTCACTGGAAGGCCCTCAGATGGCACATTGGGATTGGACCTGTCTTCCCAAGCCCTAAATTGAAGATATAGATCTGAAATCTAACACACAGATGCAGTAAGGGTCCTAAATCAAGTTTGCCTAATTTGATCACGATGTCTGAACTAGAAACGAAAATTTAATAAGGAACCAGCAATGCTTTCTTGAGATTAGCAACAATAAGCTTCCTAGTTCTACCTTTCAAAATATTCCATCACCTTGGAAACCTAACAACCTGTTACTTGTTCTGTAGGCCCGACAATGGATGCGGGATGCTTGCTCAACGCCTAACTCAATAAAAAAATTCCATAGATTTCCAAATAGAATTCTCCCCCTCCCGAAGGGACACTTCGATCAAAATCATTACTGACGTCCCTGGATACCGCCGGGAAAGTTTTGTGTCGCCCCACAACATACTTAATATACGATCGCGCAAAATGAACGGTTCTGCCACGATATCTGTGTAATTGTTGGTCCGATCAAATCGGAATCAGGAACGGAAGCATAATTCAAGTCTGGAATGAGCTGATTGAACTATGGGTGAATAATTCTCACTGGAAGGCCTTCAGATGGCACATTGGGCTTGGACCGGTCTTCCCAAGCCCTAAATTGAAGATATAGATCTGAAATCTAACACACAGATGCAGTAAGGGTCCTAAATCAAGTTTGCCCAATTTGATCACGATGTCTGAACTAGAAACGAAAATTTAATAAGGAACCAGCAATGCTTTTTTGAGATTAGCAACAATTAGCTTCCTAGTTCTACCTTTCAAAATATTTCATCACCTTGGAAACCTGACAACCTGTTACTTGTTCTGCAGGCCCGACAATGGATGCAGGATGCTTGCTCAACGCCTAACTCAATAAAAAAATTCCATAGATTTCTAAATAGAATTCTCCCCCTCCCGAAGGGACACTTCGATCAAAATCATTACTGACGACCCTGGATACCGCCGGGAAAGTTTTGTGTCGCCCCACAACAGATTTACTTAATATACGATCGCGCAAAATAAACGGTTCTGCCACGATAACTACAGAATTGTTGATCGGATCAAATCGAAATCAGGTACGAAAGCATAAATTCAGCCTGGGGTGACCTGATTGGACTTTGGGTGGATAATTTTGATCGGAAGTCCTCAGGTGGCACGTTGGGTCTGGGCTTGTCTGCCCAAGCTCTAAATTGAAGATATAAGAGTTGAAATTTGACACACAGATGCCGTAAAAGTTTTCAATCAGCTTTGTATAGTTTCATCATCATGTCTAGAGTAGAAACAAAAAATTTTATGGGGAACCTGCATTGCATTCTTCATATTCCGCAACAATTAACTTCCTAGTTTTACCTTTCAAAATATTTCATAACCGTGGAAACCTAAGAGCCTGTCACTAGTTCTGTCGGCCCAACAATGGATGCAGGATGCTTGCTAAACGCTCAACTCACTAGAACTTTTCCAATCAACTCCTCGATTAAATCCCATTTTCCCGAAGGGACACTCGAATTCAAATCATCACTGACGTCCCTGGATACCGCCGGGAAAGTTTTGTGTCGCCCCACAACAGATTTACTTCATAATGCGATCGCGCAAAGTAAACAGTTCTGCCACGATAACTACCAAATTGTTGATCGGATCTAATCGAAATCAGGTACGAAAGCATAAGTTCAGCCTGGAATGACCTGATTAGACTTTGAGTGGATGATTTTGATTGGAAGTCCTCAGGTGGCACATCGGGTCTGGACTTGTCTGCCCAAGCTCTAAATTGAAGATATAGAGTTGAAATTTGACACACAGATGCAAAAAGTTTTCAGTCAAGTTTGTGTAATTTCATCATCATGTCTAAAGTAGGAACAAAAATTTTTATAAGGAACTAGCATTTCATTCTTCAGATATCACAACAGTTAGCTTCCTAGTTTTCTACTTTTCGAAATATTTCATCACCGTGGAAACCTGAGAGCCTGTCATTTATTCTGTCGGCCCGACAATGGATGCAGGATGCTCGCTAAACGCTCAACTCACTGGAACTCTTCCAATCAACTTCTCAATTAAATCCCACTTTCCCGAAGGGACGCCTGAATCAAAATCCTTACTGACGTACTTGGATACCGCCGGGAAAGTTTTGTGTCGCCCCACAACAGATTTTACTTTCCCGGCCCCACCAACATGGAGGGAAAGTATTGTAATGGTGCAGAAAAAAAGTTTTGAGATTTCACCGGATATATCCATTTTGAGGTCCCCCAAGTCGATTAAGACCATTTCCAGAATGATGTCTGTCTGTGGGTGTGTGTGTGTGTGTGTGATCTTCCACGATAACTGCCGAACCGTTTATCCGATCGATTTGAAATTTGATATGCAGACATGGTTTCGCCCTGGAATGACCGGATTAGTTTTTGGCTGTCATCTGTCAAACAGAAGTGTCACTATCAGCAAATGACAGAAGTTACATCTCACGGAACTTGACTTGCGATATGTCATTTGAAAGCCCTTGAAGAACTGTATTCAGAACAGTTAAAAATATTTTCCTACCTGTTACCTGTCAAATTATAAAAAATATCAAAGTCTGGAACTTTGCCATTTAATTATTCAAAATCTATATGACAGATGTGAATCAAACCCGGCAGGAAGCAACATTACCAAAGAATCAAACTAATGCTGAAGTTGGAGTTTCCCACCGTTTTCCGGACAAGCGCTATGGATTCTTAAAAATTTTCCTAGCCGATTCCAGCCTCGCTTGCCTGTTCCTTGATTTTTGGCCTATTTAATTTTCTTAGCAACATAGCAACCAAACCGGTAGGTAACTACGGTTTTGTTAGGAATCGTATCAATGTCAAAGTGACAACATGAACGCTGTTCTCGGCAGGTTCTCGGTGTTTTCTTTTGTATCTTCTTGCATCATTTGGGGCAACAGTGCGAACCGATCCTTCGTGTTGTTTGGGGCTCCGTAAACCCCCTTGTGTTTTCTGTAGCTTTAGCAACTTCAGTATGCCCATTTCATTGACGTATATGTACAAACTGTAATGTGTGCAGTTCCCTTATTTGATTCGGTACTAGGGCCCCATCCCCATGGTGTCTGCCGTTTAAGACCCTGATGGGGCCCCCATCTGTGTCCATCAGATTTTGCCGTTTCAGGCCAAAACTGCGGCCTTGTGTCTTCTTGGGTTCGTTGAAGGCCTCTAGGCTCCTGGTGTCTACGGGTGTCTCTTGAAGCCCCACTGAGCCCCCCTTTTTTTTAGTTTTCAGAACTATCGTGCCTTCAGGTGTGGTTCGGATCTAACTTCTTGATGGGCTCGAAGTCTCATTTCAGAGGTCACCACTTGGGGGCCCTGAATTGCACTTAATTAGAACTCTGCCCCAGGTTTTCAATCCGCGACTGATTTTCACCGGTTATTTTTCAAACAATAATTTAGGTTGCATCATTAAAGGCAACAGTGCGCCCCGATTAATTGTGTCTTCAGGTGTTGTTTGGGGCTGCGTAAACCCCTTTGTGTGGAACTAGCATTGCATTCTTGAGATATCACAACAGTTAACTACCTCCAGCTCTAATCAAATCGAAATCAGGTACGAAAACATAAGGTCATTTCGAAGTATTTTATCACTATGGAAACCTAAGAACCTGTCACTTATTTTGTAGGCCCAACAATGGATGCAGAATGATCGCATAACGCACAACTCACTAGAACTTTTTCAATCAACTTTTCAATTAAATCCAACTTCCCCGAAGGGACGCCTCAATCAAACTCATTACTGACGTCCCTGAATACCGCCGGGAAAGTTTTGTGTCGCCCCACAACAGATTTTACTTTCCCGGCCCCCCACGAACTCGGAGGGAAAGTATTGTAATCGTGCAGAAAAAAAGTTTCGGGATTACGCCGGATATATCCATTTTGAGGTTTTTCAAGACGATTGAGACAATTTCCAGAATGATGTCTGTCCGTATGTGTGTGTGTATGTCTGTGATCTTCCACGATAACTGCCGAAACGTTGATCCGATCGACTTGAAATTTGGTATGCAGACATGGTTTCGCCCTGGAATGACCGGATTAGTTTTTGGCTGTCATCTGTCAAACAGAAGTGTCACTATCAGAAAATGACAGAAACTACATCTCTCGAAACTTGACTTGCGATATATCGTTTGAAAGCCCTTGAAAAACTGTATCCAGAACAGTTAAAAGTATTTCCATATCTGTTATCTGTCAAATTATAAAAAATGTCAAAGTCTGGAACTTTGCCATTTAATTATTCAAAATCTATACGATAGATTTAAACCAAACTCGGCAGGAAGCAACATTACCAAAGAATCAAACTAATGCTGAAGTTGGAGTCTCCCATCATTCCTCAGCCGAGCGCTATGAATTTTCAAAGTTGGGCCTGGCCGAATTCAGCCGGGCTTGCCTGTTGCTCGACTTTTGGCCTGGCTTGCCTGTTGCTCGACTTTTGGCCTGGCTTGCCTGTTGCTCGACTTTTGGCCTATACAATTCTCTTAGCAACCAAACCGGTACGTTTCTGTTACACTGACGTATCTATGTCAAAATGACAACATGGATACTGTTCTCGGTGTTTTCTTTTGTATCTTCTGCTTGCATCGTTCAAGGCAACAGTGCGAACAACTTCAAGTGTTGTTTGGGGCTCCGTAAACCCCCTCGTGTTTTCTGTAATTCTGTAGCTTCAGCAACTTCAGTATGCTATGCGTATCCCGTTGACGTATATTATATACAAGCTCTAATGTGTGCAGTGCCCTTATATGATGCGGTACCAGGGCTTCACCCCGCCTCATGGTGTCTGCCGTTCAAGGCCCCGATGGGGCCCCTCATCTGTGACTATTAGATTTTGCCGTTTCAGGCCAAAACGGCGCCCTTGTGTCTTCCTGGGTTGGTTGAAGCCCTATAGGCTCCCTGGTGTCACAAAGTGTCTCTTGGAGCCCACTGAGCCACCCTCTCGGTTTTCGAGTTTTCAGAGCTATATTGTGCCGTCAGGTGTGGTTGGAACCTAACCTCCTGATGGGCTCGAAGCCTCATTTCACACGTAACTTAGGGGCCCTGAATTGCAATTAGTTAGAACTCTGCCCCAGGTTTTCAACCCATGAATCGATTTTCACCAGTTATTTTTTAAACAATAAGTAAAGTGGTTTTTGAACATTTTCCAACAATTTTTGTTAAATTTCCCGAGTTTTGTGACGTTCTAGAATAGCGTTGTTAATTCCCATTTGATTTGGCATGGGTATATTCATACCTACTTTCTGATACTTTCTATACAATATGTACTTTAAATACCAACACCTAAAAATTCAGCCCCAAAAATTTAGTGACGCTGATTTTATCGCACACAAAATAACTTGTTCATTCTATAATTATTTGAAAAAAGTACTTCTAAGTATTTTAGGAATGTGAATATTCAATTTTATACAAAAAAAATCTCTTCGATGGAGAGCAACGGCTCAAATAAATACAAATACTTTTGTACACAGAAACTGTACCTGAACATTGTAAAATAACAACAGATCCTTATCAAATGAGGGCAAGAAAACGTCGCTAGTTTTAGACCGGTAGATTCTGTGCAGGTAGATAGGTGAAAAGCGTGATCCCTGGGTGAAAATCAAGAACGTAAGAGAAAAATGACGACTGAATTTTTGACATTGCATAAACACCGACCGTTGCGTTGTTGAGTTTGAATGCGATTTATCATATTCTGTTCGATTGTGTGTTACGTTGAGCTTTGAGTTTCTTTTCTTTCGTTGTGGTTCCTCAAAAGTGAGTACTTTATCTCTGATATTATTATTAATGTACTTTCGAGATCATTGTATTACCTACACTTTAAATGTTTCATAACTCTAAACATACCTACACAAGACATAGCCTGGATAGAGTCCTTACATAGGTATAGTACACGTACAGCCACCGTGAGGCCAGCTGGTCTTTTACCAGCCAAACCTTTTATTCTATTAGGGCCAAATTTCAAGTCTGAGTTACAACACGCGCAGCGTGGCGCAAGAAGTCACGTGATCCAATAATGGCATGCTCATTGGCACAGAGGGATCACGTGACTAATTGCGCCACGCTGCGCGGGTTGCAACTTGAAATTGAAATTTAGCCCTTAGGCCATAATAATTACAATAAATCAAGACTTGGTCGCTTTTTTTTTTGGAAGCTAGACGAGTATTTTGATGCAGGTAATATTGCGCTCGTGGCGGTACCTATCTACCTAGTGGTTTATTGCATTTTTATGGAGGACGATTTTCCAAATATGTGATATCAAGATGAAAAATATACCGATTTGAAAAAAGATGCTACCTCCATTCCGGCGTTCTTCAACACTGTAAAACTTCAAGGCAGGTAGCGTAGGTGGGTACGTGTTTCCTAACATAAAGTGGTTAGTTTTTAAGTGTGTGTAACTTTTGCCAAAAGAGTCGTAAAGCTAGTCTTGATGAATAATAATTATGATGATTGAATGGGGCTGTATAGGCAAAACAAATTGTAGAGGGCGACGTGTACTATGCACCCATATTTGACATTCTATAAAATGATGGCAATGTCACATTATGTCACATTTGAAGTGGACGGTTTGAATTAAAAAAGTTGCTGAGGTGAAAAAGCGCTCGGCTTCGAAGGAGAGGAAAAAGAATTGGCGCCAAAGTAGAGAACAGAAGGGTAGGTCCCTGAAGAAACAAATAATAACATTAATAACCTATTGTGACGCTGCTACTTGGGGGTGAACGAGTTCTCTCCCTGACTATGTCGGGGTAGGTAGATACCTAATGATCTGGGGCCCCATATTTTCTAGCAGAGAGTAGCAGAGTAAAGAAAATGGAACGATAATGAAGCAGGTAGGATACGATAGTATGAAACTTTCCATAGTTAGGGATTCCAAAGTACCTACCTACTTCTATACAATCACAAATTTCGGTGTTTGCTCAATAGTTGTTGGAGAAGGCGAGTCAGTATGAGACAATTGTATGAGGTTTAGCATCAGCACTCTTTGGACCGAAACGTAAGTAATGGGCAGCCTGTGGGGGCTTAGCATCAGAACGTTATGCCAAGTCTGGGGCACTTGGAGGTAGGTAGGCTGTTACCGGCACGTCCAGGCTACAGGGATCTGGTAGAGGATAGTCAGTACCTTGGGCCGTGTATGGGGTTGGCCTGTGAGGGCTTGGCACCGCACGTTCAGCCCGAATCAGAGGGCAGGCGAATGAATCGTCTAGCTGTATCGGACAGTATCTGACAACCATTTTGACTTTTCGGGGGATGAGATGTTGACGGTAGTCATTGACAGCAATGGGCGAGTTCAGCAAGTTCCATGCTCCATGGTGGAACCCGTAGATCTAGTTACCAAATATAAGCTGCTGGACGGCTTGGTCGATCCCGAGGTCGATCCACTATCTGATCCACCGCTACCATAAACCAACTGTGGTGGAAAAAATGGCGATTTGGTAGCTGTGACCGTTCGAGAGGCGCATGCGGCATCCACCGATGGCACCCACCATAGGACCTGCTGAACGCGCCCAATGTCATTATGGTGACAGCGGTGCATAGTACAATGCGCCATTTACTTAATATACGATCGCGCAAAATGAACGGTTCTGCCACGATATCTGTGAAATTGTTGGTCCGATCAAATCGGAATCAGGAACGGAAGCATAATTCAAGTCTGGAATGAGCTGATTGAACTATGGGTAAATAATTCTCACTGGAAGGCCCTCAAATGGCACATTGGGCTTGGACCTGTCTTCCCAAGCCCTAAATTGAAGATATAGATCTGAAATCTAACACACAGATGCAGTAAGGGTCCTAAATCAAGTATGCCTAATTTGATCACGATGTCTGAACTAGAAACAAAAATTTAATAAGGAACCAGCAATGCTTTCTTGAGATTAGCAACAATTAGCTTCCTAGTTCTACCTTTCAAAATATTTCATCACCTTGGAAACCTAACAACCTGTTACTTGTTCTGTAGGCCCGACAATGGATGCAGGATGCTTGCTCAACGCCTAACTCAATAAAAAAAATTCCATAGATTTCTAAATAGAATTCTCCCCCTCCCGAAGGGACACTTCGATCAAAATCATTACTGACGTCCCTGGATACCGCCGGGAAAGTTTTGTGTCGCCCCACAACAGATTTACTTCATAATGCGATCGCGCAAAATGAACGGTTCTGCCACGATATCTGTGAAATTGTTGGTCCGATCAAATCGGAATCAGGAACGGAAGCATAATTCAAGTCTGGAATGAGCTGATTGAACTATGGGTAGATAATTCTCACTGGAAGGCCCTCAGATGGCACATTGGGCTTGAACCTGTCTTCCCAAGCCCTAAATTGAAGATATAGATCTGAAATCTAACACACAGATGCAGTAAGGGTCCTTAATCAAGTATGCCTAATTTGATCACGATGTCTGAACTAGAAACGAAAATTTAATAAGGAACCAGCAATGCTTTCTTGAGATTAGCAACAATTAGCTTCCTAGTTCTACCTTTCAAAATATTTCATCACCTTGGAAACCTAACAACCTGTTACTTGTTCTGTAGGCCCGACAATGGATGCAGGATGCTTGCTCAACGCCTAACTCAATAAAAAAATTCCATAGATTTCCAAATAGAATTCTCCCCCTCCCGAAGGGACACTTCGATCAAAATCATTACTGACGTCCCTGGATACCGCCGGGAAAGTTTTGTGTCGCCCCACAACAGATTTATTACTTTCCCGGCCCCCCACGAACTCGGAGGGAAAGTATTGTAATCGTGCAGAAAAAAAGTTTCGGGATTACGCCGGATATATCCATTTTGAGGTTTTTCAAGACGATTTAGACGATTTCCAAAATGATGTCTGTCCGTTAGTGTGTATGTCTGTGATCTTCCACGATAACTGCCGAAACGTTGATCCGATCGACTTGAAATTTGGTATGCAGACGGGGTTTCACCCTGGAATGACCGGATTAGTTTTTGGCTGTCATCTGTCAAACAGAAGTGTCACTATCAGAAAATGACAGAAGCTACATCTCACGGAACTTGACTTGCGATATGTCATTTGAAAGCCCTTGAAGAACTGTATTCAGAACAGTTAAAAGTATTTTCCTACCTGTTGTCTGTCAAATTATAAAAAATATCAAAGTCTGGAATTTTGTCATTTAATTATTCAAAATCTATAGGACCGATGTGAACCAAACCCGGCAGGAAGCAACATTACCAAAGAATCAAACTAATGCTGAAGTTGAAGTTTCCCACCGTTTTCCGGAGAAGCGCTATGAATTTTCAAAGTTTGGCCTGGCCGAATTCAGCCGGGCTTGCCTGTTCCTCGATTTTTGGCCTATTCAATTTTTTTAGCAACATGGCAACCAAACCGGTAGGTAACTACGTTTTTGTTACGAATTGTATCAATGTCAAAGTGACAACATGAACGCTGTTCTCGGCAGGTTCTCGGTGTTTTCTTTATATTAGTATCTTCTTGCATCATTTGGGGCAACAGTGCGAACCGATCCTTTGTGTTGTTTGGGGCTCCGTAAACCCCCTTGTGTTCTCTGTAGCTTTAGCAACTTCAGTATGCCCATTCCATTGACGTATATGTACAAACTGTAATGTGTGCAGTTCCCTTATTTGATTCGGTACCAGGGCCCCATCCCCATGGTGTCTGCCGTTCAAGACCCTGATGGGGCCCCCATCTGTGTCCATCAGATTTTGCCGTCTCAGGCCAAAACTGCGGCCTTGTGTCTTCTTGGGTTCGTTGAGGCCCTTTAGGCTCCTGGTGTCTACGGGTGTCTCTTGAAGCCCCACCGAGTCCCCCTCTCGTTTTTTTCAGTTTTCAGAATTCTTGTGCCGTCAGGGCAATTATATAGAATTCTGCCCTAGGTTCCTAGGTATTCAATCCGTGAATAGATTTCCGCCAATGATTTTTAAAAAAATAGGTTATTGGTTCTTGAATATTTTCCAACATGTACTGTTCAGTATATATGGGGTGAAAATTAAAAAAAAAATTGGGCAAGTACCCCATTCCTTATCCCAATCTGTGTCTATCAGATTTTACCGTTTCAGGCCAAAACTGCGGCCTTGTGTCTTCTTGGGTTCGTTGAAGCCCTTTAGGCTCCTGGTGTCTACGGGTGTCTCTTGAAGCCCCACTGAGCCCCCCTCTTTTTTTTTTTTAGTTTTCAGAACTCTCGTGCTTTCAGGTCTGGTTCGGACCTAACTTCTTGATGGGTTCGAAGTCTCATTTCACGGGTCACCACTTGGGGGCCCTGAATTGCAATTAATTAGAACTCTGCCCCAGGTTTTCAATCCGCGACTGATTTTCACCAGTTATTTTTCAAACAATAATTTAGGTTGCATCATTGAAGGCAACAGTGCGCCCCGATTGATTGTGTCTTCAAGTGTTGTTTGGGGCTGCGTAAACCCCCTTGTGTGGAACTAGCATTGCATTCTTGAGATATCACAACAGTTAACTACCTCTAGTTCTACCTTTTGAATTATATCATCACCTTGTACCGTACCTACTTCATACTACACGATAACTTCCAAATTGTTGATCGGATTAAATCGAAATCAGGTACGAAAGCATAAGTTCAGCCTGGAATGACCTGATTAGACTTTGAGTAGATGATTTAGTTTGGAAGCCCTCAGATGGCACACTGGGTCTGGGCTTCTCTGTCCAAGCTCCAGATTGAAGATATAGAGTTGAAATTTGACACACAGATGCAGAAGGTTCTCAATCAAGTTTGTGTAATTTCATCATCATGTCTAAAGTAGAAACAACAATTTTTATGAGGAACCTGCGTTGCATTCTTCAGATTCCGCAACGAGTTCCGCAACAATTAGCTTCCTAGTTTAACCTTTCGATATATTTATCACCGTGGAAACCTAACAACCTGTCTTTTGTTCTGTAGGCCCAACAATGGATGCAGGATGCTCGCTAAACGCTCAACTCACTAGAACTTGTTCAATCAACTTCTCAATAAAATCCGACTTTCCCGAAGGGACGCCTGAATCAAACTCATTACTGACGTCTCTAGATACCGCCGGGAAAGTTTTGTGTCGCCCCACAACAGATTTTACTTTCCCGGCCCCCCACGAACTCGGAGGGAAAGTATTGTAATCGTGCAGAAAAAAAGTTTTGGGATTACGCCGGATATATCCATTTTGAGGTTTTTCAAGACGATTGAGACTATTTCCAGAATGATGTTTGTCCGTGAGTGTGTATGTATGTATGTCTGTGATCTTCCACGATAACTGCCGAAACGTTGATCCGATCGACTTGAAACTTAGTATGCATACGGGGTTTCACCCTGGAATGACCGGATTAGTTTTTGGCTGTCATCTGTCAAACGGAAGTATCACTATCAGAAAATGACAGAAGCTACATCTCACGGAACTTGACTTGCAATATGTCATTTGAAAGCCCTTGAAAAACTGTATTCAGAACAGTTGGAAATATTTTCCTATCTGTTATCTGTCAAATTATAAAAAATGTCGAAGTCTGGAGCTTTGTCATTTAATTATTCAAAATCTATACGACAGATTTGAACCAAACTTGGCAGGAAGCAACATTACCAAAAAATCAAACTAATGCTGAAGTTGGAGTTTCCCATCATTCACCAGCCGAGCGCTATGAATTTTCAAAGTTTGGCCTGGCCGAATTCAGCCGGGCTTGCCTGTTGCTCGAATTTTGGCCTATTCAATTTTTTTAGCAACCAGACCGGTACGTTTCTGTTACATTGACGTATCCATCGTGATCCCTGGTATCTATGTCAAAGTGACAAAATAATTATGGATACAGGCAGATCTCGGTGTGTTTCTTTTTATCGTTTAAGACAACAGTGTGCTCCGATCCTTTGTGTCTTCAAGTATCGTTTTGGGGGGCTCCGTGAACCCCCTTGTGTTTTCTGTAGCTTTAGCAACTCCAGTATGCCCATCCCGTTTTGGCGTATACCTACGTTCAATCTCGAATGTGTCCAGTTCCCTTGAATGATTCGGTACCAGGGCCCCATGTTTTCTTAATGCCGTTCAAAGCCCTGATGGGGCCTCCACTTGTGACTATCAGATTTTGCCGTTTCAGGCCAATCGACGCCGTTATGTCTTCTTGGGTTGGTTGAAGCTCTATGGTGTCTACGGGTGTCTCATGGAGTCCCACTGAGCTCCCCCTCGTCTTTTCAGTCTTCAGAACTATTGTGCCGTCAGGTGTGTTCCGGACCTGTCCTTTTCAAGGGCTCGAAGCTCCATTCCACATGCCGTTTGGGGCCCTGAAGTTCAAATAATAAGAACTCTCGCCAGGTATTCTATACTCGTGAACCGATTTCCATCAAATATTTTTTTAACAATCGGTAATTGGTTCTTGGATATTCTCAAACTATTTTTCGTCCAATCTTCTGAATTATTTTGGTTGAAAAACAACTTTCTCTCTATGGAACTAAATGTTCTGATGGATGAGGTTCTACAAAGCCTTGAACCTTGAACCGCAGTGCTTTATTGTGGTGTGTGTATCCGAGTTAGTTTTCCTGGATGGTCGCTGGACTTGATCGATTTTTTATTCAGTTTTAAAATCGTTTGATATGTAATCGTGCAGATTGAACTGTTCTTCCAACAACTGTCCAACAATGATAACAGAATGCCGTCGCTCGGCTTGTCTACCCAAGCTCTAAATTGAAGATATAGGGTTGAAATTTGACACAAAGATGCGATGCAGTAAAAGTCCTTATCAAGTTTGTGTAATTTTATCATCATATCTAAAGTAGAAACAAAAATTTTAATACGAAACTAGCATTGCATTCTTGAGATATCATACAACAGTGAACTACCTAGTTCTGCCTTTGGATTAAGTATTTCATCATCTTGGACCTAACCTGTCATTTGTTCTGCCCGCTTAACAATGGATGCAGGATGCTCGCTAAACACTCAACTCAATAGAATTTTTTCATCAATTTCCAAATCGATTCCTCCACATCCCGAAGGGACACTTCGATCAAAATCATTACTGACGTCTCTGGATACCGCCGAGATACTTCATAATGCGATCGCGCAAAATAAACGGTTCTGCCACGATAACTACCAAATTGTTGATCGGATCAAATCGAAATCAGGTACGAAAGCGTAAGTTCAGCCTCGAATGACCTGATTAGACTTTGGGTGAATGATTTTGATCGAAAGTCCTCAGGTGGCACATTGCGTCTGGGCTTCTCTGCCCAAGCTCTAAATTGAAGATATAGAGTTAAAATTTGACACAGAGATGCCGTAAAAGTTCTCAATCAGGTTTGTGTAGTTTTATCATCATGTCTAAAGTAGAAACAAAAATATTAATGAGGAACCTGCATTGCATTCTTCAAATTCCGCAACAATTAGCTTCCTAGTTCTTCATACATTTGAAATATTCTATCACCTTGGAAACCTAACAACCTGTCATTTGTTCTGTCGGCCCAACAATGGATGCAGGATGCTCGCTAAACGCTCAACTCACTAAAAAATTTTCATCAATTTCCTAATTAAATCCTCCCCCTCCCGAAGGGACACTTCGATCAAAATCATTACTGACGTCCCTGGATACCGCCGGGAAAGTTTTGTGTCGCCCCACAACAGATTTTACTTTCCCGGCCCCACCAACATGGAGGGAAAGTATTGTAATGGTGCAGAAAAAAAAAGTTGAGATTATGCCGGATATATCCATTTTGAGGTTTTTCAAGACGATTGAGACCATTTTCAGAATGATGTCTGTCTGTGGGTGTGTGTGTGTGTGTGTGATCTTCCACGATAACTGCCGAACCATTGACCCGATCGATTTGAAACTTGGTATGCAGACATGGTTTTGCTCTGGAATGACCGGATTAGTTTTTGGCTGTCATCTGTCAAACAGAAGTGTCACTATCAGCAAATGACAGAAGCTATATCTCACGGAACTTGACTTGCAATATGTCATTTGGAAGCCCTTGAAGAACTGTATTCAGAACAGTTAAAAGTATTTTCCTACCTGTTATCTGTCAAATTATAAAAAATATCAAAGTCAGGAGCTTTGCCATTTAATTATTCAAAATCTATACGACAGATGTGAACCAAACTCGGCAGGAAGCAACATTACCAAAGAATCAAACTAATGCTGAAGTTGGAGTTTCCCACCGTTTTCCGGACAAGCGCTATGGATTTAAAAAAAATTTCCTAGCCGATTCCAGCCTCGCTTGCCTGTTCCTCGATTTTTGGCCTATTCAATTTTTTTAGCAACATAGCAACCAAACCGGTAGGTAACTACGTTTTTGTTACGAATTGTGTCAATGTCAAAGTGACAACATGAACGCTGTTCTCGGCAGGTTCTCGGTGTTTTCTTTTGTATCTCCTTGCATCATTTGGGGCAACAGTGCGAACCGATCCTTTGTGTTGTTTGGGGCTCCGTAAACCCCCTTGTGTTTTCTGTAGCTTTAGCAACTTCAGTATGCCTATTCCATTGACGTATATGTACAAACTGTGATGTGTGCAGTTCCCTTATTTGATTCGGTACCAGGGCCCCATCCTCATGGTGTCTGCCGTTCAAGGCCCTGATGGGGCCCCCATCTGTGTCTATCAGATTTTGCCGTTTCAGGCCAAAACTGCGGCTTTGTGTCTTCTTGGGTTCGTTGAGGTCCTTTAGGCCCCTGGTGTCTACGGGTGTCTCTTGAAGCCCCACTGAGCCCCCCTTTTTTTTTTAGTTTTCGGAACTATCGTGCCTTCAGGCGTGGTTCGGACCTAACTTCTTGATGGGCTCGAAGTCTCATTTCACAGGTCACCACTTGGGGGCCCTGAATTGCAATTAATTAGAACTCTGCCCCAGGTTTTCAATCCACGACTGATTTTCACCGGTTATTTTTCAAACAATAATTTAGGTTGCAACAGTGCGCCCCGATTAATTGTGTCTTCAAGTGTTGTTTGGGGCTGCGTAAACCCCCTTGTGTGGAACTAGCATGGCATTCTTGAGATATCACAACAGTCAACTACCTCTAGTTCTATCTTTTGAATTATATCATCATCTTGTACCTACTTCATAATGCGATCGCGCAAATTAAACGGTTCTGCCACGATGACTACCAAATTGTTGATCGGATTAAATCGAAATCAGGTACGAAAGCATAAGTTCAGCCTGGAATGACCTAATTAGACTTTGGGTGGATGATTTAGTTTGGAAGCCCTCAGATGACACATTGGGTCTGGGCTTGTCTGCCCAAGCTCTAAATTGAAGACATACCGTGGGTTCCACCAAAATATTTAACCAGCTGATAGCTAACTCGAGATTTATTTTAATGGATTCTGGCCAAATGGTCAATGTAAATTTAGGTTTCACGCTGAGTAATTAACCAAAGGGTGGTATACTTGCGATTTAACGTATTTTCCAAAATGAATCTACCAACATTGGCCAGAAAAAAATCCGTTTAATCTCGGTTTAGCTCAAACCGCTCTTAATTTTTTTGGTGGAACCCGTGGATAGAGTTGAAATTTGACACACAGATGCAGAATGTTCTCAGTCAAGTTTGTGTAATTTCATCATCATGTCTAAAGTAGGAACGAAAATTTTAATAAGGAACTAGCATTGCATTCTTGAGATATCACAACAGTTAGCTTCCTAGTTCTACCTTTCGAAATATTTCATCACCGTGAAAACCTAAGAGCCTGTCACTTGTTCTGTCGGCCCGACAATGGATGCAGGATGCTCGCTGAACGCTCAACTCACTGGAACGTTTCCAATCAACTTCTCCATCAAGTCCCACTTTCCCGAAGGGACGCTTAGATCAAAATCCTTACTGACGTCCCTGGATACCGCCGGGAAAGTTTTGTGTCGCCCCACAACAGATTTTACTTTCCCGGCCCCACCAACATGGAGGGAAAGTATTGTAATGGTGCAGAAAAAAAAAGTTGAGATTATGCCGGATATATCCATTTTGAGGTCCCCCAAGTCGATTAAGACCATTTCCAGAATGATGTCTGTCTGTAGGTGTGTGTGTGTGTGTGTGTGTGTGTGTGTGTGTGTGATCTTCCACGATAACTGCCGAACCGTTTATCCGATCAATTTGAAATTTGATATGCAGACGTGGTTTCGCCCTGGAATGACCGGATTAGTTTTTGGCTGACATCTGTCAAACATAAGTGTCACTATCAGAAAATGACAAAAGCTACATCTCACGGAACTTGACTTGCAATATGTCATTTGAAAGCCCTTGAAGAACTGTATTCAGAACAGTTAAAAGTATTTTCCTACCTGTTGTCTGTCAAATTATAAAAAATATCAAAGTCTGGAACTTTGCCATTTAATTATTCAAAATCTATAGGACAGATGTGAACCAAACCCGGCAGGAAGCAACATTAACAAAGAATCAAACTAATGCTGAAGTTGAAGTTTCCCACTGTTTTCCGGACAAGCGCTATGGATTTTAAAAAATTTTCCTAGCCGATTACAGCCTCGCTTGCCTGTTCCTCGATTTTTGGCCTATTCAATTTTTTTAGCAACATAGCAACCAAACCGGTAGGTAACTACGTTTTTGTTACGAATCGTATCAATGTCAAAGTGACAACATGAACGCTGTTCTCGGCAGGTTCTCGGTGTTTTCTTTTGTATCTTCTTGCATTATTTGGGGCAACAGTGCGAACCGATCCTTTGTGTTGTTTGGGGCTCCGTAAACCCCCTTGTGTTTTCTGTAGTTTTAGCAACTCCAGTATGCTCATTCCATTGACGTATATGCACAAACTGTAATGTGTGCAGTTCCCTTATTTGATTCGGTACCAGGGCCCCATCCCCATGGTGTCTGCTGTTCAAGGTCCTGATGGGGCCCCCATCTGTGTCTATCAGATTTTGCCGTTTCAGGCCAAAACTGCGGCCTTGTGTCTTCTTGGGTTCGTTGAAGCCCTCTAGGCTCCTGGTGTCTACGGGTGTCTCTTGAAGCCCCACTGAGCCCCCCCTTTTTTTAGTTTTCAGAACTATCGTGCCTTCAGGTGTGGTTCGGACCTAACTTCTTGATGGGCTCGAAGTCTCATTTTAGAGGTCACCACTTGGGGGCCCTGAATTGCACTCAATTAGAACTCTGCCCCAGGTTTTCAATCCGCGACTGATTTTCACCGGCTATTTTTCAAACAATAATTTAGGTTGCATCATTGAAGGCAACAGTGCGCCCCGATTAATTGTGTCTTCAGGTGTTGTTTGGGGCTGCGTAAACCCCTTTGTGTGGAACTAGCATTGCATTCTTGAGATATCACAACAGTTAACTACCTGTAGCTCCAATCAAATCGAAATCAGGTACGAAAACATAAGGTCAGCCTGGAATGACCTGATTAGTTTTTGGATAGATGATTTCGATCGGGAGTCCTCAAGGGACACATTGGGTCTGGGCTTGTCTGGATGCAGCATTGCATTCTCCAAATTCGCAACAATTGTCTTCCTAGTTCTACCTTTCGAAGTATTTTATCACTATGGAAACCTAAGAACCTGTCACTTATTTTGTAGGCTCAACAATGGATGCAGAATGATCGCATAACGCACAACTTACTAGAACTTTTTCAATCAACTTTTCAATTAAATCCAACTTCCCCGAAGGGACGCCTAAATCAAACTCATCACTGACGTCCCTGGATATACTTAATATACGATCGCGCAAAATGAACGGTTCTGCCACGATATCTGTGTAATTGTTGGTCCGATCAAATCGGAATCAGGAACGGAAGCATAATTCAAGTCTGGAATGAGCTGATTGAACTATGGCTAAATAATTCTCACTGGAAGGCCCTCAGATGGCACATTGGGCTTGGACCTGTCTTCCCAAGCCCTAAATTGAAGATATAGATCTGAAATCTAACACACAGATGCAGTAAGGGTCCTAAATCAAGTTTGCCTAATTTGATCACGATGTCTGAACTAGAAACAAAAATTTAATAAGGAACCAGCAATGCTTACTTGAGATCAGCAACAATTAGCTTCCTAGTTCTACCTTTCAAAATATTTCATCACCTTGGAAACCTAACAACCTGTTACTTGTTCTGTAGGCCCGACAATGGATGCAGGATGCTTGCTCAACGCCTAACTCAATAAAAAAGTTCCATAGATTTCCAAATAGAATTCTCCCCCTCCCGAAGGGACACTTCAATTAAAATCATCACTGACGTCCCTGGATACCGCCGGGAAAGTTTTGTGTCGCCCCACAACAGATTCACTTCATAATGCGATCGCGCAAATCAAACGGTTCTGCCACGATAACTATTAAATTATTGATCGGATTAAATCAAAATCAGGTACGAAAGCGTAAGTTCAGCCTGGAATGACCTGATTAGACTTTGAGTGAATGATTTTGATCGAAAGTGCTCAGGTGCCACATTGGGTTTGGGCTTGTCTGCTCAAGCTCTGAATTGAAGATAATAGAGTTGAAATTTGACACACAGATGCAGAAAGTTTTCAATCAAGCTTGTGTAATTTCGTCATCATGTTTGAAGTGGAAACAAAAATTTTAATGAGGAACCTGCATTGCATTCTTCAGATTCCGCAACAATTAGCTCCCCAGTTCTTCATACATTACGAAATATTTTATCACCTTGAAAACCTAAGAACCTGTCACTTGTTCTGTCGGCCCGACAATGGATGCAGGATGCTCGCTAAACGCTCAACTCACTAGAACTTTTTCAATCAACTTCTCAATTAAATCCCACTTTCCCGGAGGGACGCCTGAATCAAAATCCTTACTGACGTCCCTGGATACCGCCGGGAAAGTTTTGTGTCGCCCCACAACAGATTTTACTTTCCCGGCCCCACCAACATGGAGGGAAAGTATTGTAATGGTGCAGAAAAAAAGTTTTGAGATTTCACCGGATATATCCATTTTGAGGTCCCCCAAGTCGATTAAGACCATTTCCAGAATGATGTCTGTCTGTGGGTGTGTGTGTGTGTGTGTGATCTTCCACGATAACTGCCGAACCGTTTATCCGATCGATTTGAAATTTGATATGCAGACATGGTTTCGCCCTGGAATGACCGGATTAGTTTTTGGCTGTCATCTGTCAAACAGAAGTGTCACTATCAGCAAATGACAGAAGTTACATCTCACGGAACTTGACTTGCGATATGTCATTTGAAAGCCCTTGAAGAACTGTATTCAGAACAGTTAAAAATATTTTCCTACCTGTTACCTGTCAAATTATAAAAAATATCAAAGTCTGGAACTTTGCCATTTAATTATTCAAAATCTATATGACAGATGTGAATCAAACCCGGCAGGAAGCAACATTACCAAAGAATCAAACTAATGCTGAAGTTGGAGTTTCCCACCGTTTTCCGGACAAGCGCTATGGATTCTTAAAAATTTTCCTAGCCGATTCCAGCCTCGCTTGCCTGTTCCTTGATTTTTGGCCTATTTAATTTTCTTAGCAACATAGCAACCAAACCGGTAGGTAACTACGGTTTTGTTAGGAATCGTATCAATGTCAAAGTGACAACATGAACGCTGTTCTCGGCAGGTTCTCGGTGTTTTCTTTTGTATCTTCTTGCATCATTTGGGGCAACAGTGCGAACCGATCCTTCGTGTTGTTTGGGGCTCCGTAAACCCCCTTGTGTTTTCTGTAGCTTTAGCAACTTCAGTATGCCCATTTCATTGACGTATATGTACAAACTGTAATGTGTGCAGTTCCCTTATTTGATTCGGTACTAGGGCCCCATCCCCATGGTGTCTGCCGTTTAAGACCCTGATGGGGCCCCCATCTGTGTCCATCAGATTTTGCCGTTTCAGGCCAAAACTGCGGCCTTGTGTCTTCTTGGGTTCGTTGAAGGCCTCTAGGCTCCTGGTGTCTACGGGTGTCTCTTGAAGCCCCACTGAGCCCCCCTTTTTTTTAGTTTTCAGAACTATCGTGCCTTCAGGTGTGGTTCGGATCTAACTTCTTGATGGGCTCGAAGTCTCATTTCAGAGGTCACCACTTGGGGGCCCTGAATTGCACTTAATTAGAACTCTGCCCCAGGTTTTCAATCCGCGACTGATTTTCACCGGTTATTTTTCAAACAATAATTTAGGTTGCATCATTAAAGGCAACAGTGCGCCCCGATTAATTGTGTCTTCAGGTGTTGTTTGGGGCTGCGTAAACCCCTTTGTGTGGAACTAGCATTGCATTCTTGAGATATCACAACAGTTAACTACCTCCAGCTCTAATCAAATCGAAATCAGGTACGAAAACATAAGGTCATTTCGAAGTATTTTATCACTATGGAAACCTAAGAACCTGTCACTTATTTTGTAGGCCCAACAATGGATGCAGAATGATCGCATAACGCACAACTCACTAGAACTTTTTCAATCAACTTTTCAATTAAATCCAACTTCCCCGAAGGGACGCCTCAATCAAACTCATTACTGACGTCCCTGAATACCGCCGGGAAAGTTTTGTGTCGCCCCACAACAGATTTTACTTTCCCGGCCCCCCACGAACTCGGAGGGAAAGTATTGTAATCGTGCAGAAAAAAAGTTTCGGGATTACGCCGGATATATCCATTTTGAGGTTTTTCAAGACGATTGAGACAATTTCCAGAATGATGTCTGTCCGTATGTGTGTGTGTATGTCTGTGATCTTCCACGATAACTGCCGAAACGTTGATCCGATCGACTTGAAATTTGGTATGCAGACATGGTTTCGCCCTGGAATGACCGGATTAGTTTTTGGCTGTCATCTGTCAAACAGAAGTGTCACTATCAGAAAATGACAGAAACTACATCTCTCGAAACTTGACTTGCGATATATCGTTTGAAAGCCCTTGAAAAACTGTATCCAGAACAGTTAAAAGTATTTCCATATCTGTTATCTGTCAAATTATAAAAAATGTCAAAGTCTGGAACTTTGCCATTTAATTATTCAAAATCTATACGATAGATTTAAACCAAACTCGGCAGGAAGCAACATTACCAAAGAATCAAACTAATGCTGAAGTTGGAGTCTCCCATCATTCCTCAGCCGAGCGCTATGAATTTTCAAAGTTGGGCCTGGCCGAATTCAGCCGGGCTTGCCTGTTGCTCGACTTTTGGCCTGGCTTGCCTGTTGCTCGACTTTTGGCCTGGCTTGCCTGTTGCTCGACTTTTGGCCTATACAATTCTCTTAGCAACCAAACCGGTACGTTTCTGTTACACTGACGTATCTATGTCAAAATGACAACATGGATACTGTTCTCGGTGTTTTCTTTTGTATCTTCTGCTTGCATCGTTCAAGGCAACAGTGCGAACAACTTCAAGTGTTGTTTGGGGCTCCGTAAACCCCCTCGTGTTTTCTGTAATTCTGTAGCTTCAGCAACTTCAGTATGCTATGCGTATCCCGTTGACGTATATTATATACAAGCTCTAATGTGTGCAGTGCCCTTATATGATGCGGTACCAGGGCTTCACCCCGCCTCATGGTGTCTGCCGTTCAAGGCCCCGATGGGGCCCCTCATCTGTGACTATTAGATTTTGCCGTTTCAGGCCAAAACGGCGCCCTTGTGTCTTCCTGGGTTGGTTGAAGCCCTATAGGCTCCCTGGTGTCACAAAGTGTCTCTTGGAGCCCACTGAGCCACCCTCTCGGTTTTCGAGTTTTCAGAGCTATATTGTGCCGTCAGGTGTGGTTGGAACCTAACCTCCTGATGGGCTCGAAGCCTCATTTCACACGTAACTTAGGGGCCCTGAATTGCAATTAGTTAGAACTCTGCCCCAGGTTTTCAACCCATGAATCGATTTTCACCAGTTATTTTTTAAACAATAAGTAAAGTGGTTTTTGAACATTTTCCAACAATTTTTGTTAAATTTCCCGAGTTTTGTGACGTTCTAGAATAGCGTTGTTAATTCCCATTTGATTTGGCATGGGTATATTCATACCTACTTTCTGATACTTTCTATACAATATGTACTTTAAATACCAACACCTAAAAATTCAGCCCCAAAAATTTAGTGACGCTGATTTTATCGCACACAAAATAACTTGTTCATTCTATAATTATTTGAAAAAAGTACTTCTAAGTATTTTAGGAATGTGAATATTCAATTTTATACAAAAAAAATCTCTTCGATGGAGAGCAACGGCTCAAATAAATACAAATACTTTTGTACACAGAAACTGTACCTGAACATTGTAAAATAACAACAGATCCTTATCAAATGAGGGCAAGAAAACGTCGCTAGTTTTAGACCGGTAGATTCTGTGCAGGTAGATAGGTGAAAAGCGTGATCCCTGGGTGAAAATCAAGAACGTAAGAGAAAAATGACGACTGAATTTTTGACATTGCATAAACACCGACCGTTGCGTTGTTGAGTTTGAATGCGATTTATCATATTCTGTTCGATTGTGTGTTACGTTGAGCTTTGAGTTTCTTTTCTTTCGTTGTGGTTCCTCAAAAGTGAGTACTTTATCTCTGATATTATTATTAATGTACTTTCGAGATCATTGTATTACCTACACTTTAAATGTTTCATAACTCTAAACATACCTACACAAGACATAGCCTGGATAGAGTCCTTACATAGGTATAGTACACGTACAGCCACCGTGAGGCCAGCTGGTCTTTTACCAGCCAAACCTTTTATTCTATTAGGGCCAAATTTCAAGTCTGAGTTACAACACGCGCAGCGTGGCGCAAGAAGTCACGTGATCCAATAATGGCATGCTCATTGGCACAGAGGGATCACGTGACTAATTGCGCCACGCTGCGCGGGTTGCAACTTGAAATTGAAATTTAGCCCTTAGGCCATAATAATTACAATAAATCAAGACTTGGTCGCTTTTTTTTTTGGAAGCTAGACGAGTATTTTGATGCAGGTAATATTGCGCTCGTGGCGGTACCTATCTACCTAGTGGTTTATTGCATTTTTATGGAGGACGATTTTCCAAATATGTGATATCAAGATGAAAAATATACCGATTTGAAAAAAGATGCTACCTCCATTCCGGCGTTCTTCAACACTGTAAAACTTCAAGGCAGGTAGCGTAGGTGGGTACGTGTTTCCTAACATAAAGTGGTTAGTTTTTAAGTGTGTGTAACTTTTGCCAAAAGAGTCGTAAAGCTAGTCTTGATGAATAATAATTATGATGATTGAATGGGGCTGTATAGGCAAAACAAATTGTAGAGGGCGACGTGTACTATGCACCCATATTTGACATTCTATAAAATGATGGCAATGTCACATTATGTCACATTTGAAGTGGACGGTTTGAATTAAAAAAGTTGCTGAGGTGAAAAAGCGCTCGGCTTCGAAGGAGAGGAAAAAGAATTGGCGCCAAAGTAGAGAACAGAAGGGTAGGTCCCTGAAGAAACAAATAATAACATTAATAACCTATTGTGACGCTGCTACTTGGGGGTGAACGAGTTCTCTCCCTGACTATGTCGGGGTAGGTAGATACCTAATGATCTGGGGCCCCATATTTTCTAGCAGAGAGTAGCAGAGTAAAGAAAATGGAACGATAATGAAGCAGGTAGGATACGATAGTATGAAACTTTCCATAGTTAGGGATTCCAAAGTACCTACCTACTTCTATACAATCACAAATTTCGGTGTTTGCTCAATAGTTGTTGGAGAAGGCGAGTCAGTATGAGACAATTGTATGAGGTTTAGCATCAGCACTCTTTGGACCGAAACGTAAGTAATGGGCAGCCTGTGGGGGCTTAGCATCAGAACGTTATGCCAAGTCTGGGGCACTTGGAGGTAGGTAGGCTGTTACCGGCACGTCCAGGCTACAGGGATCTGGTAGAGGATAGTCAGTACCTTGGGCCGTGTATGGGGTTGGCCTGTGAGGGCTTGGCACCGCACGTTCAGCCCGAATCAGAGGGCAGGCGAATGAATCGTCTAGCTGTATCGGACAGTATCTGACAACCATTTTGACTTTTCGGGGGATGAGATGTTGACGGTAGTCATTGACAGCAATGGGCGAGTTCAGCAAGTTCCATGCTCCATGGTGGAACCCGTAGATCTAGTTACCAAATATAAGCTGCTGGACGGCTTGGTCGATCCCGAGGTCGATCCACTATCTGATCCACCGCTACCATAAACCAACTGTGGTGGAAAAAATGGCGATTTGGTAGCTGTGACCGTTCGAGAGGCGCATGCGGCATCCACCGATGGCACCCACCATAGGACCTGCTGAACGCGCCCAATGTCATTATGGTGACAGCGGTGCATAGTACAATGCGCCATTTACTTAATATACGATCGCGCAAAATGAACGGTTCTGCCACGATATCTGTGAAATTGTTGGTCCGATCAAATCGGAATCAGGAACGGAAGCATAATTCAAGTCTGGAATGAGCTGATTGAACTATGGGTAAATAATTCTCACTGGAAGGCCCTCAAATGGCACATTGGGCTTGGACCTGTCTTCCCAAGCCCTAAATTGAAGATATAGATCTGAAATCTAACACACAGATGCAGTAAGGGTCCTAAATCAAGTATGCCTAATTTGATCACGATGTCTGAACTAGAAACAAAAATTTAATAAGGAACCAGCAATGCTTTCTTGAGATTAGCAACAATTAGCTTCCTAGTTCTACCTTTCAAAATATTTCATCACCTTGGAAACCTAACAACCTGTTACTTGTTCTGTAGGCCCGACAATGGATGCAGGATGCTTGCTCAACGCCTAACTCAATAAAAAAAATTCCATAGATTTCTAAATAGAATTCTCCCCCTCCCGAAGGGACACTTCGATCAAAATCATTACTGACGTCCCTGGATACCGCCGGGAAAGTTTTGTGTCGCCCCACAACAGATTTACTTCATAATGCGATCGCGCAAAATGAACGGTTCTGCCACGATATCTGTGAAATTGTTGGTCCGATCAAATCGGAATCAGGAACGGAAGCATAATTCAAGTCTGGAATGAGCTGATTGAACTATGGGTAGATAATTCTCACTGGAAGGCCCTCAGATGGCACATTGGGCTTGAACCTGTCTTCCCAAGCCCTAAATTGAAGATATAGATCTGAAATCTAACACACAGATGCAGTAAGGGTCCTTAATCAAGTATGCCTAATTTGATCACGATGTCTGAACTAGAAACGAAAATTTAATAAGGAACCAGCAATGCTTTCTTGAGATTAGCAACAATTAGCTTCCTAGTTCTACCTTTCAAAATATTTCATCACCTTGGAAACCTAACAACCTGTTACTTGTTCTGTAGGCCCGACAATGGATGCAGGATGCTTGCTCAACGCCTAACTCAATAAAAAAATTCCATAGATTTCCAAATAGAATTCTCCCCCTCCCGAAGGGACACTTCGATCAAAATCATTACTGACGTCCCTGGATACCGCCGGGAAAGTTTTGTGTCGCCCCACAACAGATTTATTACTTTCCCGGCCCCCCACGAACTCGGAGGGAAAGTATTGTAATCGTGCAGAAAAAAAGTTTCGGGATTACGCCGGATATATCCATTTTGAGGTTTTTCAAGACGATTTAGACGATTTCCAAAATGATGTCTGTCCGTTAGTGTGTATGTCTGTGATCTTCCACGATAACTGCCGAAACGTTGATCCGATCGACTTGAAATTTGGTATGCAGACGGGGTTTCACCCTGGAATGACCGGATTAGTTTTTGGCTGTCATCTGTCAAACAGAAGTGTCACTATCAGAAAATGACAGAAGCTACATCTCACGGAACTTGACTTGCGATATGTCATTTGAAAGCCCTTGAAGAACTGTATTCAGAACAGTTAAAAGTATTTTCCTACCTGTTGTCTGTCAAATTATAAAAAATATCAAAGTCTGGAATTTTGTCATTTAATTATTCAAAATCTATAGGACCGATGTGAACCAAACCCGGCAGGAAGCAACATTACCAAAGAATCAAACTAATGCTGAAGTTGAAGTTTCCCACCGTTTTCCGGAGAAGCGCTATGAATTTTCAAAGTTTGGCCTGGCCGAATTCAGCCGGGCTTGCCTGTTCCTCGATTTTTGGCCTATTCAATTTTTTTAGCAACATGGCAACCAAACCGGTAGGTAACTACGTTTTTGTTACGAATTGTATCAATGTCAAAGTGACAACATGAACGCTGTTCTCGGCAGGTTCTCGGTGTTTTCTTTATATTAGTATCTTCTTGCATCATTTGGGGCAACAGTGCGAACCGATCCTTTGTGTTGTTTGGGGCTCCGTAAACCCCCTTGTGTTCTCTGTAGCTTTAGCAACTTCAGTATGCCCATTCCATTGACGTATATGTACAAACTGTAATGTGTGCAGTTCCCTTATTTGATTCGGTACCAGGGCCCCATCCCCATGGTGTCTGCCGTTCAAGACCCTGATGGGGCCCCCATCTGTGTCCATCAGATTTTGCCGTCTCAGGCCAAAACTGCGGCCTTGTGTCTTCTTGGGTTCGTTGAGGCCCTTTAGGCTCCTGGTGTCTACGGGTGTCTCTTGAAGCCCCACCGAGTCCCCCTCTCGTTTTTTTCAGTTTTCAGAATTCTTGTGCCGTCAGGGCAATTATATAGAATTCTGCCCTAGGTTCCTAGGTATTCAATCCGTGAATAGATTTCCGCCAATGATTTTTAAAAAAATAGGTTATTGGTTCTTGAATATTTTCCAACATGTACTGTTCAGTATATATGGGGTGAAAATTAAAAAAAAAATTGGGCAAGTACCCCATTCCTTATCCCAATCTGTGTCTATCAGATTTTACCGTTTCAGGCCAAAACTGCGGCCTTGTGTCTTCTTGGGTTCGTTGAAGCCCTTTAGGCTCCTGGTGTCTACGGGTGTCTCTTGAAGCCCCACTGAGCCCCCCTCTTTTTTTTTTTTAGTTTTCAGAACTCTCGTGCTTTCAGGTCTGGTTCGGACCTAACTTCTTGATGGGTTCGAAGTCTCATTTCACGGGTCACCACTTGGGGGCCCTGAATTGCAATTAATTAGAACTCTGCCCCAGGTTTTCAATCCGCGACTGATTTTCACCAGTTATTTTTCAAACAATAATTTAGGTTGCATCATTGAAGGCAACAGTGCGCCCCGATTGATTGTGTCTTCAAGTGTTGTTTGGGGCTGCGTAAACCCCCTTGTGTGGAACTAGCATTGCATTCTTGAGATATCACAACAGTTAACTACCTCTAGTTCTACCTTTTGAATTATATCATCACCTTGTACCGTACCTACTTCATACTACACGATAACTTCCAAATTGTTGATCGGATTAAATCGAAATCAGGTACGAAAGCATAAGTTCAGCCTGGAATGACCTGATTAGACTTTGAGTAGATGATTTAGTTTGGAAGCCCTCAGATGGCACACTGGGTCTGGGCTTCTCTGTCCAAGCTCCAGATTGAAGATATAGAGTTGAAATTTGACACACAGATGCAGAAGGTTCTCAATCAAGTTTGTGTAATTTCATCATCATGTCTAAAGTAGAAACAACAATTTTTATGAGGAACCTGCGTTGCATTCTTCAGATTCCGCAACGAGTTCCGCAACAATTAGCTTCCTAGTTTAACCTTTCGATATATTTATCACCGTGGAAACCTAACAACCTGTCTTTTGTTCTGTAGGCCCAACAATGGATGCAGGATGCTCGCTAAACGCTCAACTCACTAGAACTTGTTCAATCAACTTCTCAATAAAATCCGACTTTCCCGAAGGGACGCCTGAATCAAACTCATTACTGACGTCTCTAGATACCGCCGGGAAAGTTTTGTGTCGCCCCACAACAGATTTACTTCATAATGCGATCGCGCAAATTAAACGGTTCTGCCACGATAACTACAGAATTGTTGATCTGATCAAATCGAAATCAGGTATGAAAGCGTAAGTTCAGCCTGGAATGACCTGATTAGACTTTGGGTGAATGATTTTGATCAAAAGTCCTCAGGTGCCACATTGGGTTTGGGCTTGTCTGCTCAAGCTCTAAATTGAAGATAATAGAGTTGAAATTTGACACACAGATGCAGAAAGTTTTCAATCAAGTTTGTGTAATTTCGTTATCATGTCTGAAGTAGAAACAAAAATTTCAATGAGGAACCTGCATTGCATTCTTCATGATTCCGCAACAATTAGCTTCCTAGTTCTTCATACATTACGGAATATTTTATCACCTTGGAAACCTAAGAACCTGTCACTTGTTTTGTCGGCCCGACAATGGATGCAGAATGCTCGCTAAACGCTCAACTCACTAGAACTTTTTCAATCAACTTCTCAGTTAAATCTTACTTTCCCGAAGGGACGCCTAAATCAAAATCCTTACTGACGTCCCTGGATACCGCCGGGAAAGTTTTGTGTCGCCCCACAACAGATTTTACTTTCCCGGCCCCCCACGAACTCGGAGGGAAAGTATTGTAATCGTGCAGAAAAAAAGTTTTGGGATTACGCCGGATATATCCATTTTGAGGTTTTTCAAGACGATTGAGACAATTTCCAGAATGATGTTTGTCCGTTAGTCTGTATGTCTGTGATCTTCCACGATAACTGCCGAAACGTTGATCCGATCGACTTGAAACTTGGTATGCAGACGGGGTTTCACCCTGGAATGACCGGATTAGTTTTTAGCTGTCATCTGTCAAACAGAAATGTCACTATCAGAAAATGACAGAAGCTACATCTCACGGAACTTGACTTGCAATATGTCATTCGAAAGCCCTTGAAAAACTGTATTCAGAACAGTTGAAAATATTTCCCTATCTGTTATCTGTCAAATTATAAAAAATGCCGAAGTCTGGAGCTTTGTCATCTAATTATTCAAAATTCATACGGCAGATTTGAACCAAACTCGGCAGGAAGCAACATTACCAAAGAATCAAGCTAATGCTGAAGTTGGAGTTTCCCATCATTCACCAGCCGAGCGCTATGAATTTTCAAAGTTTGGCCTGGCCGAATTCAGTCGGGCTTGCCTGTTGCTCGACTTTTGGCCTATTCAATTCTCTTAGCAACCAAACCGGTACGTTTCTGTTACATTGACGTATCTATGTCAAAATGACAACATGGTTACTGTTCTCGGTGTTTTCTTTTGTATCGTCTGCTTGCATCATTCAAGGCAACAGTGCGAACAACTTCAAGTGTTGTTTGGGGCTCCGTAAACCCCCTCGTGTTTTCTGTAATTCTGTAGCTTCAGCAACTTCAGTATGCTATGCGTATCCCGTTGACGTATATTATATACAAGCTCTAATGTGTGCAGTGCCCTTATATGATGCGGTACCAGGGCTCCACCCCGCCTCATGGTGTCTGCCGTTCAAGGCCCCGATGGGGCCCCTCATCTGTAACTATTAGATTTTGCCGTTTCAGGCCTAAACGGCGCCCTTGTGTCTTCTTGGGTTGGTTGAAGCCCTATAGGCTCCCTGGTGTCACAAAGTGTCTCTGGGAGCCCACTGAGCCCCCCTCTCGGTTTTTGAGTTTTCAGAGCTATATTGTGCCGTCAGGTGTGGTTAGAACCTAACCTCCTGATGGGCTCGAAGCCTCATTTCACACGTAACTTAGGGGCCCTGAATTGCAATTAGTTAGAACTCTGCCCCAGGTTTTCAACCCATAAATCGAATTTTAACCAGTTATTTTTTAAACAATAAGTAAAGTGGTTCTTGAACATTTCCCAACGATTTTTGTTGAATTTCCCGAGTTTTGTGACGTTCTGAAATAGCGTTGTTAATTCCTATTTGATTTGGCATGGGTATATCCATACCTACTTCCTATACAATATGTACTTTAAATACCAATACCTAAAAATTCAGCCCCAAAAATTTAGTGGCGCCGATTTCATCGCACACAAAATAACTTGTTCATTCTATAATTATTTGAAACAAGTACTTCTAAGTATTTTAGGAATGTGAATATTCAATTTTATACAAAAAAAAATCTCTTCGATGAAGAGCAACGGCTCAAATGAATACAAATACTTTTGTACACAGAAACTGTACCTGATGAACATTGTAAAATGGCAACAGATCCTTATCAAATGAGGGCAAGAAAACGTCGCTAGCTCGGTAGATTCTGTGCCGGTAGGTAGGTGAAAATCAAGAACGTAAGAAAAAAATGACGACTGAATTGAAAATTTTTGACATTGCATAAACACCGATCGTTGCGTTGTTGAGTTTGAATTCATCATATTCTGATCGATTGTGTGTTACGCTGAGCTTTGAGTTTCTTTTCTTTCGTTGTGGTTCCTCAAAAGTGAGTACTTTATCTCTCATATACTTCATAATGCGATCGCGCAAATTGAACGGTTCTGCCATTGCATTCTTCAGATTCTGCAACAATTAGCTTCCTAGTTCTTCATACATTACAAAATATTTTATCACCTTGGAAACCTAAGAACCTGTCACTTGTTCTGTCGGCCCGACAATGGATGCAGGATGCTCGCTAAACGCTCAACTCACTGGAACTTTTCCAATCAACTTCTCCATCAAGTCTCATTTTCCCGAAGGGACGCTTAGATCAAAATCATTACTGACGTCCTTGGATACCGCCGGGAAAGTTTTGTGTCGCCCCACAACAGATTTTACTTTCCCGGCCCCCCACGAACTCGGAGGGAAAGTATTGTAATCGTGCAGAAAAAAAGTTTTGGGATTACGCCGGATATATCCATTTTGAGGTTTTTCAAGACGATTGAGACAATTTCCAGAATGATGTCTGTCCGTATGTGTGTGTGTATGTCTGTAATCTTCCACGATAACTGCCGAAACGTTGATCCGATCGACTTGAAATTGAGTATGCAGACATGGTTTCACTCTGGAATGACCGGATTAGTTTTTGGCTGTCATCTGGCGAACAGAAATGTCACTATCAGAAAATGACAGAAGCTATATCTCACGGAACTTGACTTGCGATATATCGTTTGAAAGCCCTTGAAAAACTGTATCCAGAACAGTTAAAAGTATTTCCATATCTGTTATCTGTCAAATTATAAAAAATGTCAAAGTCTGGAACTTTGCCATTCAATTATTCAAAATCCATACGGCAGATTTGAATCAAACTCGGCAGGAAGCAACATTACCAAAGAATCAAGCTAATGCTGAAGTTGGAGTTTCCCACCGTTTTCCGGACAAGCGCTATGAATTTTCAAAGTTTGGACTGGCCGAATTCAGCCGGGCTTGCCTGTTCCTCGATTTTTGGCCTATTCAATTTTTTTAGCAACATGGCAACCAAACCGGTAGGTAACTACGTTTTTGTTACGAATTGTATCAATGTCAAAGTGACAACATAACGCTGTTCTCGGCAGGTTCTCGGTGTTTTCTTTAGTATCTTCTTGCATCATTTGAGGCAACAGTGCGAACCGATCCTTTGTGTTGTTTGGGGCTCCGTAAACCCCCTTGTGTTTTCTGTAGCTTTAGCAACTTCAGTATGCCCATTCCATTGACGTATATGTACAAACTGTAATGTGTGCAGTTCCCTTATTTGATTCGGTACCAGGGCCCCATCCCCATGGTGTCTGCCGTTCAAGACCCTGATGGGGCCCCCATCTGTGTCTATCAGATTTTGCCGTTTCAGGCCAAAACTGCGGCCTTGTGTCTTCTTGGGTTCGTTGAGGCCCTTTAGGCTCCTGGTGTCTACGGGTGTCTCTTGAAGCCCCACTGAGCCCCCCTCTTTTTTTTTTAGTTTTCAGAACTATCGTGCCTTCAGGTGTGGTTCGGACCAAACTTCTTGATGGGCTCGAAGTCTCATTTCAGAGGTCACCACTTTGAGGCCCTGAATTGCAATTAATTAGAACTCTGCCCCAGGTTTTCAATCCGCGACCAATTTTCACCAGTTATTTTTCAAACAATAATTTAGGTTGCATCATTAAAGGCAACAGTGCGCCCCGATTGATTGTGTGTTCAAGTGTTGTTTGGGGCTGTGTAAACCCCCTTGTGTGGAACTAGCATTGCATTCTTGAGATATCACAACAGTTAACTACCTCTAGTTCTATCTTTAGAATTATATCGTCATCGTGTACCTACTTTATAATGCGATCGCGCAAATTAAACGGTTCTGCCATGATAACTACCGAATTGTTGATCGGATTGAATCGAAATCAGGTACGAAAGCATAAGTTCAGCCTGGAATGACCTAATTAGACTTTGGGTAGATGATTTAGTTTGGAAGCCCTCAGATGGAACATTGGGTCAGGGCTTGTCTGCCCAAGCTCTAAATTGAAGATATAGAGTTGAAATTTGACACACAGATGTAGAAAGTTCTCAGTCAAGTTTGTGTAATTTCATCATCATGTCTAAAGTAGGAACAAAAATTTTAGTATGGAACTAGCATTGCATTCTTGAGATATCACAACAGTTAGCTTCCTAGTTCTACCTTTCGAAATATTTCATCACCGTGAAAACCTAAGAGCCTGTCATTTGTTCTGTTGGCCCGACAATGGATGCAGGATGCTCACTAAACGCTCAACTCACTGGAACTTTTTTAATCAACTTCTCAAACAAATCCCACTTTCCCGAAGGGACGCTTGAATCAAACTCATTACTGACGTCCCTGGATACCGCCGGGAAAGTTTTGTGTCGCCCCACAACAGATTTTACTTTCCCGGCCCCCCACGAACTCGGAGGGAAAGTATTGTAATCGTGCAGAAAAAAAGTTTTGGGATTACGCCGGATATATCCATTTTGAGGTTTTTCAAGACGATTGAGACGATTTCCAGAATGATGTCTGTCCGTTAGTGTGTATGTGTGTATGTCTGTGATCTTCCACGATAACTGCCGAACCGTTAATCCGATCGATTTGAAATTTGATATGCAGACATGGTTTCGCCCTGGAATGACCGGATTAGTTTTTGGCTGTCATCTGTTAAACAGAAATGTCACTATCAGAAAATGACAGAAGCTACATCTCACGGAACTCGACTTTCGATATGTCATTTGAAAGCCCTTGAAGAACTGTATTCAGAACAGTTAAAGATATTTTCCTACCTGCTATCTGTCAAATTATAAAAAATATCAAAGTCTGGAACTTTGCCATTTAATTATTCAAAATCTATACGACAGATGTGAACCAAACCCGGCAGGAAGCAACATTACCAAAGAATCAAACTAATGCTGAAGTTGGAGTTTCCCACCGTTTTCCGGACAAGCGCTATGAATTTTCAAAGTTTGGCCTGGCCGAATTCAGCCGGGCTTGCCTGTTCCTCGATTTTTGGCCTATTCAATTTTTTTAGCAACATGGCAACCAAACCGGTAGGTAACTACGTTTTTGTTACGAATTGTATCAATGTCAAAGTGAAAACATGAACGCTGTTCTCGGCAGGTTCTCGGTGTTTTCTTTAGTATCTTCTTGCATCATTTGAGGCAACAGTGCGAACCGATCCTTTGTGTTGTTTGGGGCTCCGTAAACCTCCTTGTGTTTTCTGTAGCTTTAGCAACTCCCGGCCCGTCCAAGGGAAAGTTATGTAATGATGCAGGATGCAGGAAAAACGTTCTGACCCGATAGCTGCCGAACCGATAGTCTGATCTACTTGAAATTTGGTATACAGACAGGGTCTCGCTGTTAAATGAGCTGATTAGTTTTTGGCTGTCATCTGTCAAACGGAAGTGTCACTATCAAAAAATGACAGAAGCTATATCTCACAGAACTTGATTTGCAAAATGCCGTTTGAAAGCCCATGAAAAACTGTATCCAGAACAGTTGAGAATAATGCCATATCTGTCATCTGTCAAAAAATAAAAAATACCAAAGTTCAAAACTTTACCATTCAATTTAGTCAAAATCTATTCGATGAATTGGGACAAAATTTGGCAGGAAGCAACAAAACCTAAGAGTCAAATTAAGTCTGCAGTTGCAATTTTCCACCATTTTCCCGTCGGGCATTATGAATTTTCAAAATTTCTCCTAGCCGTTGCCACTCGAGAGAACGTCTCACCCGGATTTCCACCAGGATGACTCGCTTTTAATGCAGCACTCCACTCAAAAATTCATTTCTGCTCGAGGATCGACATTTTTCAGAAAATTTCTATTGATATCGGAAGTAGATTGAACTAAGCGTCTTGTAGATCTATTTTTAAAATCGACACAGCTCCGGTTTTTCAACGGTAATTTTTTCAATATGAAATTTGCACATTCCGTGAATTTGAAAAAACTGCAGGGTAAACTTCAACATGCGGTGAGCCCCACGAAATCTCCATTTTAGGTGCAGACATGCTGCGAATGAAAGTTGGAGGAAAAATTGAAGTAATTTTTGAAGGGGAAATTTTCCAAATCGGACCCACGGTTTTCGAGTTTTCTTCTCTGGAAAAACTGGAAATTTTCCAACTTTTTATTTCGTGAACAGATTTCTACCATTTGTTTCTAAAGAAAAGATAACTTCTGGTTCTTGAACATTTTTCGATATTTTTCTCCAATTTCCCGGAAATTTTCCTACTGAAAATATAAAACCGCTTATGCGATCGTGCAAATTAGGCGGTTCTGCCACAATAATTACCGAATTATTGATCCGATCAAATCGAAATCAGGTACGAAAGCATAAGTTCAGCCTGGAATGATCTGATTAGACTTTGGGTAGATGATTTTGATCGGAAGCCCTCAAGTGGCACATTGGGTCTGAGCTTGTCTGCCCAAGCTCTAAATTGAAAATATAGAGTTGAAATTTAACACACAGATGCAGTAGGTAAAAGTTCTCAATCAAGTTTGTGTAATTTCATCATCATGTCTAAAGTAGGAACAAAAATTTCAATAAGAAACTAGCATGCATTCTTGAGATATCCACAATCTGTTGTGGGGCGACACAAAACTTTCCCGGCGGTATCCAGAGACCTCAGTGATGATTTTGGGCTAAGCGTCCCTTCGGGAAAGTGAGATTTAATTAGGACATTGATGAAAAAGTTCTACATAGTCAGTTGAGCGTTAAGCGAGGATCCTGCATCCATTGTTTGGCCGACAGAACAAGTGACAGGTTAGGTTAGTTTTCCAAGGTGATGAAATAATTCAAAAGGTAGAACTAGGTAGCTAATTGTTGTGATATCTCAAGAATGCATGCTAGTTTCTTATTGAAATTTTTGTTCCTACTTTATAGCTGTATAATAGCTGCATCACACTACACAATTTTTTGTACAATTTCTTGTACAATCTGCCAAAATAGTGTCAAGAAACAATGAACTTGATTGTTCAACTGACAGATTGTACAAGAAATTGTGAAGTGTAATACAGCTATAGACATGATGATGAAATTACACAAACTTGATTGAGAACTTTTATTGCATCTGTGTGCCAAATTTCAACTCTATATTTTCAATTTAGAGCTTGGACAGACAAGCCCAGACCCAATGTGCCACCTGAGGGCTTCCGATCAAAATCATCCACCCAAAGTCCAATCAGATCATTCCAGGCTGAACTTATGCTTTCGTACCTGATTTCGATTTGATCGGATCAATAACTCAGTAATTATCGTGGCAGAACCGCTTAATTTGCACGATCGCATAAGCGGTTTTATATTTTCAGTAGGAAAATTTCCGGGAAATTGGAGAGAAATTATTGGGAAATGTTCAAGAACCAGTTATCTATTCTTCAAAAACAAATGGTAGAAATCTGTTCACGGAATAAAAAGTTGGAAAATTTCCAGTTTTTCCAGAGAGGAAAACTTGAAAACCGTTGGTCCGATTTTGAAATTTTTTTCTCCAAAAATTAATTCAGTCTTTCCTCCAACTTTCATTCGCAGCATGTCTGCACCTAAAATGAATATTTCGTGTGGCTCACCGCATGTTGAAGTTTACGCTGCAGTTTTTTCAAATTCACGGAATGTGCAAATTTGTTATTGAAAAAATTACCGTCGGAAAACCGAAGCTGTGTCGATTTTAAAAATAGATCTACAAGACGCCCAGTTCAATCTACTTCCAATATCAGTCGAAATTTTTTGAGAAAGGTCGATCCTCGAGCAGGAATGAATTTTTGAGTGGAGTGCTGCCTCAAAAGCGAGTCATCCTGGTGGAAATCCGGGTGAGTCGTTCTCTCGGGTGACAACGGCTAGGAGAAATTTTGAAAACTCATAACGCCCGACGGGAAAATGGTGGAAAATTGCAACTGCAGACTTAATTTGACTCTTTTGTTTTGTTGCTTCCTGCCAAATTTGGTCCCAATTCATCGCATAGATTTTGAATAATTGAATGGTAAAGTTTTGAACTTTGACATTTTTTATTTTTTGACAGATGACAGATGGGGCAATATTTTTAACCATTATGAATACAGTTTTTCATGGGCTTTGAAACGGCATTTTGCAATTCAAGTTCTGTGAGATATAGCTTATCTGTCATTTTTTGATAGTGATACTTCCGTTTGACAAATGACAACCAAAAACTAATCAGCTCATTTAACAGCAAGACCCTGTCTGTATACCAAATTTCAAGTCGATCAGACTATCGGTTCGGCAGCTATCGTGTCAGAACGTTTTTCCTGCATCCTGCATCATTACAAATCTGTTGTGGGGCGACACAAAACTTTCCCGGCGGTATCCAGGGACGTCAGTGATGATTTTGATTGAAGTGTCCCTTCGGGAGGGAGAGAATTCTATTTGGAAATCTATGGAATTTTTTTATTGAGTTAGGCGTTGAGCAAGCATCCTGCATCCATTGTCGGGCCTACAGAACAAGTAACAGGTTGTTAGGTTTCCAAGGTGATGAAATATTTTGAAAGGTAGAACTAGGAAGCTAATTGTTGCTAATCTCAAGAAAGCATTGCTGGTTCCTTATTAAATTTTTGTTTCTAGTTCAGACATCGTGATCAAATTAGGCAAACTTGATTCAGGACCCTTACTGCATCTGTGTGTTAGATTTCAGATCTATATCTTCAATTTAGGGCTTGGGAACACAGGTCCAAGCCCAATGTGCCATCTGAGGGCCTTCCAGTGAGAATTATTTACCCATAGTTCAATCAGCTCATTCCAGACTTGAGTTATGCTTCCGTTCCTGATTCCGATTTGATCGGACCAACAATTACACAGATATCGTGGCAGAACCGTTCATTTTGCGCGATCGTATATTAAGTAAATCTGTTGTGGGGCGACACAAAACTTTCCCGGCGGTATCCAGGGACGTCAGTGATGATTTTGATCTGAGCGTCCCTTTGGGAAAGTGAGACTTGATGGAGAAGTTGATTGGGAAAGTTCCAGTGAGTTGAGCGTTTAGCGAGCATCCTGCATCCATTGTCGGGTCGACAGAACAAGTGACAGGTTCTTAAGTTTCCAAGGTGATAAAATATTTTGTGATGTATGAAGAACTAGGAAGCTAATTGTTGCAGAATCTGAAGAATACAATGCAGGTTCCTCATTAAAATTTTTGTTTCTACTTCAGACATGATGACGAAATTACACAAACTTGATTGAAAACTTTCTGCATCTGTGTGTCAAATTTCAACTCTATTATTATCTTCAATTTAGAGCTTGGGCAGACAAGCCCAAACCCAATGTGGCACCTGAGGACTTTCGATCAAAATCATTTACTCAAAGTCTAATCAGGTCATTCCAGGCTGAACTTACGCTTTCGTACCTGATTTCGATTTAATTCAATCAACAATTTGGTAGTTATCGTGGTAGAACCGTTTAATTTGCGCGATCGCATTATGAAGTAGGTACAAGACGATGATATAATTCAAAAGCTAGTACTAGAGGTAGTTAAGTGTTGTGATATCTCAAGAATGCAATGCTAGTTCCACACAAGGGGGTTTACACAGCCCCAAACAACACCTGAAGACACAATTAATCGGGGCGCACTGTTGCCTTTAATGATGCAACCTAAATTATTGTTTGAAAAATAACTGGTGAAAATCAGTCGCGGATTGAAAACCTGGAGCAGAGTTCTAATTAATTGCTATTCAAGGCCCCCAAGTGGTGACCTCTGAAATGAGACTTCGAGCCCATCAAGAAGTTAGGTCCGAACCACACCTGAAGGCACGATAGTTCTGAAAACTAAAAAAAAAGGGGGGCTCAGTGGGGCTTCAAGAGACACCCGTAGACACCAGGAGCCTAGAGGGCTTCAACGAACCCAAGAAGACACAAGGCCGCAGTTTTGGCCTAAAACGGCAAAATCTGATAGACACAGATGGGGGCCCCATCAGGGCCTTGAACAGCAGACACCATGGGGATGGGGCCCTGGTACCGAATCAAATAAGGGAACTGCACACATTACAGTTTGTACATATACGTCAATGGAATGAGCATACTGGAGTTGCTAAAGCTACAGAAAACACAAGGGGATTTACGGAGCCCCAAACAACACAAAGGATCGGTTCGCACTGTTGCCTCAAATGATGCAAGAAGATACTAAAGAAAACACCGAGAACCTGCCGAGAACAGCGTTCATGTTGTCACTTTGACATTGATACAATTCGTAACAAAAACGTAGTTACCTACCGGTTTGGTTGCCATGTTGCTAAAAAAATTGAATAGGCCAAAAATCGAGGAACAGGCAAGCCCGGCTGAATTCGGCCAGGCCAAACTTTGAAAATTCATAGCGCTTGTCCGGAAAACGGTGGGAAACTCCAACTTCAGCATTAGTTTGATTCTTTGGTAATGTTGCTTCCTGCCGGGTTTGGTTCACATCTGTCCTATAGATTTTGAATAATTAAATGGCAAAGTTCCAGACTTTGATATTTTTCATAATTTGACAGATAACAGATAGGGAAATATTTTAAACTGTTCTGAATACAGTTTTTCAAGGGCTTTCAAATGACATATCGAAAGTCAAGTTCCGTGAGATTGAGCTTTTGTCATTTTCTGATAGTGACACTTCTGTTTGACAGATGACAGCCAAAAACTAATCCGGTCATTTCAGGGTGAAACCACGTCTGCATACCAAATTTCAAATTGATCTGATCAACGTTTCGGCAGTTATCGTGGAAGATCACAGACATACACACACACTCACGGACAGACATCATTCTGGAAATTGTCTCAATCGTCTTGAAAAACCTCAAAATGGATATATCCGGCGTAATCCCAAAACTTTTTTTCTGCACGATTACAATACTTTCCCTCCGAGTTCGTGGGGGGCCGGGAAAGTAAAATCTGTTGTGGGGCGACACAAAACTTTCCCGGCGGTATCCAGGGACGTCAGTAATGAGTTCGATTTGAGCGTCCCTTCGGGAAAGTGGGATTTATTTGAGAAGTTGATTGAAAAAGTTCCAGTGAGTTGAGCGTTTAGTGAGCATCCTGCATCCATTTTCAGGCCGACAGAACAAATGACAGGCTCTTAGGTTTTCACGGTGATGGAATATTTCGAAAGGTAGAACTAGGAAGCTAACTGTTGTGATATCTCAAGAATGCAATGCTAGTTCCTTACTAAAATTTTTGTTCCTACTTTAGACATGATGATGGAATTACACAAACTTGACTGAGAAATTTCTACATCTGTGTTTCAAATTTCAACTCTATATCTTCAATTAAGAGCTTGGGCAGACAAGCCCAGACCCAATGTGCCATCTGAGGGCTTCCAAACTAAATCATCTACTTAAAGTCTAATCAGGTCATTCCAGGCTGAACTTCTGCTTTCGTACCTGATTTCGATTTGATCGGATCAACAATTCGGTAGTTATCATGGCAGAACCGTTTAATTTGCGCGATCGCATTATGAACTAGGTACAAGGTGATGATATAATTCAAATGGTAGAACTAGAGGTAGTTAACTGTTGTGATATCTCAAGAATGCAATGCTAGTTCCACACAAGGGGGTTTACGCAGCCCCAAGAACACTTGAAGACACAATTAATCGGGGCGCACTCTTGCCTTTAATGATGCAACCATGGAGGGTAGAGATAAGGAGACTACACGGCCTGCTCAAAAGTGGTCCGTTTCTATGTAGTAGAGTTTTTCAGGCCTGAGTGGAACACCCGCGCTGCAGCGGAAAATTATGCAAGCTTGTTGCGGGGCTACTAGACCCATGTTGGAATTCAAAGCCGTTGTCATTTTGAAAGGTTCACACGTCACGATTTTGTCCCTGGTCTCTGCTTGTCTTCCGCCAGTTTTTATCGAGTTCCGTTCATGTCTGCTTTGTTCCGTTGTGCTACGTATTGTATTCGAGTTACTTTCTGCTGAGTTCTTTTGTGTTTAATCACCTTCGGGCCTCATTTTGTGTACTCTTCAGACCGAGGTTCAGACTGTTCCACTATGTACCCAAATCCATAGAACTACCGGCCGCCTGCCGCGGCAATGGATGGCCGGCCAGAGAACTTTCGTCCAGGCCTTCGACGGCCACACATTATTCAGGTAATTTTTTTCTGGCCGGCCGTTCATTGTCAATAGGCAGTGTAGGTACCTAAAATCGTGGAATAAAAAAAATGGTGAAAAGAACCCCCAGCTTATTCCGACCTCGCAGACTGAAGTAGCAAATTAATCATTGGGTACACAGGTACACGGGAGTTTTAGCCCTGCATCAGTTTCAGCTGTTTTGACTGATCTGACTGATCTGACTTCTGACAAAATGAATAACCTTCGGAATAAATTGTGACAGATCCCCACAGATTTTTTTTTAAATTGCAGGTTTCTATAAACAACTAGGCCTTAGTGGAACACTTGCGCTGCTGTGGAAAAATTTATAACTGAAACCTGACGACACAAAATCATACCGTTTTTTTTGACAGCTTTCACTACTCGTTCAGTCTCCTTTATATACCCTCCATGGATGCAACCTAAATTATTGTTTGAAAAATAACTGGTGAAAATCAGTCGCGGATTGAAAACCTGGGCAGAGTTCTAATTAATTGCAATTCAGGGCCCCCAAGTGGTGACCTGTGAAATGAGACTTCGAGTCCATCAAGAAGTTAGGTCCGAACCACCCCTGAAGGCACGATAGTTCCGAAAACTAAAAAAAAAGAGGGGGGCTCAGTGGGGCTTCAAGAGGCACCCGTAGACACCAGGAGCCTGAAGGGCCTCAACGAACCCAAGAAGACACAAGGCTGCAGTTTTTGCCTGAAACGGCAAAATCTGATAGACACAGATGGGGGCCCCATCAGAGCCTTGAACGGCAGACACCATGGGGATGGGGCCCTGGCACCGAATCAAATAAGGGAACTACACACATTACAGTTTGTACATATACGTCAATGGAATGGGCATATACTCAATATGCAATCGTGCAAATTAAACGGTTCTGCCACGATAACTACCGAATCGGATCCGATCGGATCAAATCGGAATCAGGTACGAAAGCATAAGTTCAGCCTGGGGTGACCTGATTGGACTTTGGGTGGATAATTTTGATCGGAAGTCCTCAGGTGACACGTTGGATCTGCATGGGCTTGTCTGCCCAAGCTCTGAATCGAAGATATAGAGTTGAAATTTGACACACAGATGCCGTCAAAGTTCTCAATCAGGTTTGTGTAGTTTCATCATCATGTCTTGAGTAGAAACAAAAAATTTATAAGGAACCAGCATTGCATTCTTCAGATTCTGCAACAATTAGCTTCCTAGTTCTACTTTTCGAAATAGTTCATAACCGTGGAAACCTAAGAGCCTGTCACTTGTTCTGTCGACCCAACAATAGATGCAGGACGCTTGCTAAACGCTCAACTCACTAGAACTTTTTCAATCAACTTCTCAATTAAATTCCACTTTCCCGAAGGGACGCCTGAATCAAAATCCTTACTGACGTCCCTGGATACCGCCGGGAAAGTTTTGTGTCGCCCCACAACAGATTTTACTTTCCCGGCCCGTCCAAGGGAAAGTTATGTGATGATGCAGGATGCAGGAAAAACGTTCTGACACGATAGCTGCCGAACCGATAGTCTGATCGACTTGAAATTTGATATACAGACAGGGTCTTGCTGTTAAATGAGCTGATTAGTTTTTGGCTGTCATTTGTCAAACGGAAATGTCACTATCAAAATATGACAGAAGCTATATCTCACAGAACTTGACTTGCAAGATGCCGTTTGAAAGTCCATGAAAAACTGTATTCAGAACAGTTAAAAATTGTGCCTTGTCTGTCATCTGTCAAAAAATAAAAAATGTCAAAGTTCAAAACTTTACCATTCAATTATTCAAAATCTATCCGATGCATTGGGACCAAATTTGGCAGGAAGCAACAAAACATAACAGTCAAATTAAGTCTGCAGTTGCAATTTTCCACTATTTTTCCATCGGGCGTTATGAATTTTCAAAATTTCTCCTAGCCGTTGCCACTCGAGAGAACGACTCACCCGGATTCCCCCAGGATGACTTGCTTTTGATGCAGCACTCCACTCAAAAATTCATTCCTGCACGAGGATCGACTTTTTTCGAAAAATTTCGACTGATATCGGAAGAAGATTGAACTGGGCGTCTTGTAGATCTATTTTTAAAATCGACACAGCTTCGGTTTTCCGACGGTAATTTTTTCAATAACAAATTTACATATTCCGTGAATTTGAAAAAACTGCAGCGTAAACTTCAACATGCGGTGAGCCACACGAAATAATCATTTTAGATGCAGACATGCTGCGAATGAAAATTGGAGAAAAGACTGAATTAATTTTTGGAGGAAAAATTTTCAAAATCGGACCAACGGTTTTCAAGTTTTCCTCTCTGGAAAAACTGGAAATTTTCCAACTTTTTATTCCGTGAACAGATTTCTACCATTTGTTTTTGAAGAATAGATAACTGGTTCTTGAACATTTTCCAATAATTTCTCTCCAATTTCCCGGGAATTTTCCTACTGAAAATATAAAACCGCTCATGCGATCGTGCAAATTAAGCGGTTCTGCCACGATAATTACCGAATTATTGATTCGATCAAATCGAAATCAGGTACGAAAGCATAAGTTCAGCCTGGAATGACCTGATTAGACTTCAGGTAGATGATTTTGATCGGAAGCCTTCAGGTGACACATTGGGTCTGGGCTTGTCTGGATATAGTATTGCATTCTTCAAATTTCGCAACAATTGTCTTCTTCCTAGTTCTACCTTTCGAAATATTTCATAACCATAGAAACCTAAGAACCTGTCACTTGTTCTGTAGGCCCAACAATGGATGCAGAATGATCGCGTAACGCACAACTGAGTAAAATGTTTTCATCGATTTCCGAATCAAGTCCCACCCTCCCGAAGGGACACTTCGATCAAAATCATTACTGACGTCCCTGGATACCGCCGGGAAAGTTTTGTGTCGCCCCACAACAGATTTTACTTTCCCGGCCCCCCACGAACTCGGAGGGAAAGTATTGTAATCGTGCAGAAAAAAAGTTTTGGGATTACGCCGGATATATCCATTTTGAGGTTTTTCAAGACGATTGAGACAATTTCCAGAATGATGTTTGTCCGTTAGTGTGTATGTGTGTATGTCTGTGATCTTCCACGATAACTGCCGAAACGTCGATCAGATCAATTTGAAATTTGGTATGCAGACGATTTTTCACCCTGGAATGACCGGATTAGTTTTTGGCTGTCATCTGTCAAACAGAAGTGTCACTATCAGAAAATGACAGAAGCTACATCTCACGGAACTTGACTTGCGATATGTCATTTGAAAGCCCTTGAAAAACTGTATTCAGAACAGTTTAAAATATTTCCCTATCTGTTATCTGTCAAATTATAAAAAATGTCAAAGTCTGGAACTTCGCCATTTAATTATTCAAAATCTATAGGACATATGTGAACAAAAATTGGCAGGAAGCAACATTACTAAAGAATCAAACTAATGCTGAAGTTAGAGTTTCCCACCGTTTTCCGGACAAGCGCTATGAATTTTCAAAGTTTGGCCTGGCCGAATTCAGCCGGGCTTGCCTGTTCCTCGATTTTTGGCCTATTCAATTTTTTTAGCAACATGGCAACCAAACCGGTAGGTAACTACGTTTTTGTTACGAATTGTATCAATGTCAAAGTGACAACATGAACGCTGTTCTCGGCAGGTTCTCGGTGTTTTCTTTAGTATCTTCTTGCATCATTTGGGGCAACAGTGCGAACCGATCCTTTGTGTTGTTTGGGGCTCCGTAAACCCCCTTGTGTTTTCTGTAGCTTTAGCAACTTCAGTATGCCCATTCCATTGACGTATATGTACAAACTGTAATGTGTGCAGTTCCCTTATTTGATTCGGTACCAGGGCCCCATCCCCATGGTGTCTGCCGTTCAAGACCCTGATGGGGCCCCCATCTGTGTCCATCAGATTTTGCCGTCTCAGGCCAAAACTGCGGCCTTGTGTCTTCTTGGGTTCGTTGAGGCCCTTTAGGCTCCTGGTGTCTACGGGTGTCTCTTGAAGCCCCACCGAGTCCCCCTCTCGTTTTTTTCAGTTTTCAGAATTCTTGTGCCGTCAGGGCAATTATATAGAATTCTGCCCTAGGTTCCTAGGTATTCAATCCGTGAATAGATTTCCGCCAATGATTTTTAAAAAAATAGGTTATTGGTTCTTGAATATTTTCCAACATGTACTGTTCAGTATATATGGGGTGAAAATTAAAAAAAAAATTGGGCAAGTACCCCATTCCTTATCCCAATCTGTGTCTATCAGATTTTACCGTTTCAGGCCAAAACTGCGGCCTTGTGTCTTCTTGGGTTCGTTGAAGCCCTTTAGGCTCCTGGTGTCTACGGGTGTCTCTTGAAGCCCCACTGAGCCCCCCTCTTTTTTTTTTTTAGTTTTCAGAACTCTCGTGCTTTCAGGTGTGGTTCGGACCTAACTTCTTGATGGGTTCGAAGTCTCATTTCACGGGTCACCACTTGGGGGCCCTGAATTGCAATAAATTAGAACTCTGCCCCAGGTTTTCAATCCGCGACTGATTTTCACCAGTTATTTTTCAAACAATAATTTAGGTTGCATCATTGAAGGCAACAGTGCGCCCCGATTGATTGTGTCTTCAAGTGTTGTTTGGGGCTGCGTAAACCCCCTTGTGTGGAACTAGCATTGCATTCTTGAGATATCACAACAGTTAACTACCTCTAGTTCTACCTTTTGAATTATATCATCACCTTGTACCGTACCTACTTCATACTACACGATAACTTCCAAATTGTTGATCGGATTAAATCGAAATCAGGTACGAAAGCATAAGTTCAGCCTGGAATGACCTGATTAGACTTTGAGTAGATGATTTAGTTTGGAAGCCCTCAGATGGCACACTGGGTCTGGGCTTCTCTGCCCAAGCTCCAGATTGAAGATATAGAGTTGAAATTTGACACACAGATGCAGAAGGTTCTCAATCAAGTTTGTGTAATTTCATCATCATGTCTAAAGTAGAAACAACAATTTTTATGAGGAACCTGCGTTGCATTCTTCAGATTCCGCAACGAGTTCCGCAACAATTAGCTTCCTAGTTTTACCTTTCGATATATTTATCACCGTGGAAACCTAACAACCTGTCTTTTGTTCTGTAGGCCCAACAATGGATGCAGGATGCTCGCTAAACGCTCAACTCACTAGAACTTGTTCAATCAACTTCTCAATAAAATCCGACTTTCCCGAAGGGACGCCTGAATCAAACTCATTACTGACGTCTCTAGATACCGCCGGGAAAGTTTTGTGTCGCCCCACAACAGATTTTACTTTTCCGGCCCGTCCAAGGGAAAGTTATGTAATGATGCAGGATGCAGGAAAAACGTTCTGACACGATAGCTGCCGAACCGATAGTCTGATCAACTTGAAATTTGGTATACAGACAGGGTCTCGCTGTTAAATGAGCTGATTAGTTTTTGGCTGTCATCTGTCAAACGGAAGTGTCACTATCAAAAAATGACAGAAGCTATATCTCACAGAACTTGATTTGCAAAAAGCCGTTTGAAAGCCCATGAAAAACTGTATTCAGAATGGTTGAAAATATTGCCCTTTCTGTCATCTGTCAAAAAATAAAAAATGTCAAAGTTCAAAACTTTACCATTCAATTATTCAAAATCTATCCGATGAATTGGGACCAAATTTGGCAGGAAGCAACAAAACATGAGAGTCAAATGAAGTCCGCAGTTGCAATATTCCACCATTTTCCCGTCGGGCGTTATGAATTTTCAAAATTTCTCCTAGCCGTTGCCACCCGAGAGAACGACTCACCCGGATTTCCACCAGGATGACTCGCTTTTGATGCAGCACTCCACTCAAAAATTCATTCCTGCTCGAGGATCGACTTTTTTCGAAAAATTTCGACTGATATCGGAAGTAGATTGAACTAGGCGTCTTGTAGATCTATTTTTAAAATCGACACTGCTTCGGTTTTCCGACGGTAATTTTTTCAATAACAAATTTGCACATTCCGTGAATTTGAAAAAACTGCAGCGTAAACTTCAACATGCGGTGAGACACACGAAATATTCATTTTAGGTGCAGACATGCTGCGAATGAAAGTTGGAGAAAAGACTGAATTAATTTTTGAAGGAAAAATTTTCAAAATCGGATCAACGGTTTTCAAGTTTTCCTCTCTGGAAAAACTGGAAATTTTCCAACTTTTTATTCCGTGAACAGATTTCTACCATTTGTTTTTGAAGAATAGATAACTGGTTCTTGAACATTTTCCAATAATTTCTCTCCAATTTCCCGGAAATTTTCCTACTGAAAATATAAAACCGCTTATGCGATCGTGCAAATTGAGCGGTCTGCCACGATAATTACCGAATTATTGATCCGATCAAATCGAAATCAGGAACGGAAGCATAATTCAAGTCTGGAATGAGCTGATTAGACTTTGGATGGATGATTTTGATCGGAAGTCCTCAGCTGGCACATTGAGTCTGAGCTTGTCTGGATACAGCATTGCATTCTTCAAATTTCGCAACAATTGTCTTCTTCCTAGTTCTACCTTTCGAAATATTTCATCACCATGGAAACCTAAGAACCTGTCACTTGTTCTGTAGGCCCAACAATGGATGCAGAATGATCGCGTAATGCACAACTGAGTAAAATGTTTTCATCAATTTCCGAATTAAGTCCCACCCTCCCGAAGGGACACTTCGATCAAAATCATTACTGACGTCCCTGGATACCGCCGGGAAAGTTTTGTGTCGCCCCACAACAGATTTACTTAATATACGATCGCGCAAAATGAACGGTTCTGCCACGATATCTGTGTAATTGTTGGTCCGATCAAATCGGAATCAGGAACGGAAGCATAATTCAAGTCTGGAATGAGCTGATTGAACTATGGGTAAATATTTCTCACTGGAAGGCCCGCAGATGGCACATTGGGCTTGGACCTGTCTTCCCAAGCCCTAAATTGAAGATATAGACTTGAAATCTAACACACAGATGCAGTAAGGATCCTGAATCAAGTTTGCCTAATTTGATCACGATGTCTGAACTAGAAACAAAAATTTTAATGAGGAACCTGCATTGCATTCTTCAGATTCCGCAACAATTAGCTTCCTAGTTCTTCATGCATTACGAAATATTTTATCACCTTGGAAACCTAAGAGCCTGTCACTTGTTCTGTCTGCCCGACAATGGATGCAGGATGCTCGCTAAACGCTCGACTCACTAGAACTTTTTCAATCAACTTCTCAATTAAATCCCACTTTCCCGAAGGGACGCCCGAATCAAAATCCTTACTGACGTCTCTGGATACCGCCGGGAAAGTTTTGTGTCGCCCCACAACAGATTTTACTTTCCCGGCCCCCCACGAACTCGGAGGGAAAGTATTGTAATCGTGCAGAAAAAAAGTTTTGGGATTACGCCGGATATATCCATTTTGAGGTTTTTCAAGACGATTGAGACAATTTCCAGAATGATGTCTGTCCGTGAGTGTGTGTGTATGTCTGTGATCTTCCACGATAACTGCCGAAACGTTGATCAGATCAATTTGAAATTTGGTATGCAGACGTGGTTTCACCCTGAAATGACCGGATTAGTTTATGGCTGTCATCTGTCAAACAGAAGTGTCACTATCAGAAAATGACAAAAGCTATATCTCACGGAACTTGACTTTCGATATGTCATTTGAAAGCCCTTGAAAAACTGTATTCAGAACAGTTTAAAATATTTCCCTATCTGTTATCTGTCAAATTATGAAAAATATCAAAGTCTGGAACTTTGCCATTTAATTATTCAAAATCTATAGGACAGATGTGAACCAAACCCGGCAGGAAGCAACATTACCAAAGAATCAAACTAATGCTGAAGTTGGAGTTTCCCACCGTTTTCCGGACAAGCGCTATGAATTTTCAAAGTTTGGCCTGGCCGAATTCAGCCGGGCTTGCCTGTTCCTCGATTTTTGGCCTATTCAATTTTTTTAGCAACATGGCAACCAAACCGGTAGGTAACTACGTTTTTGTTACGAATTGTATCAATGTCAAAGTGACAACATGAACGCTGTTCTCGGCAGGTTCTCGGTGTTTTCTTTAGTATCTTCTTGCATCATTTGAGGCAACAGTGCGAACTGATCCTTTGTGTTGTTTGGGGCTCCGTAAATCCCCTTGTGTTTTCTGTAGCTTTAGCAACTCCAGTATGCTCATTCCATTGACGTATATGTACAAACTGTAATGTGTGCAGTTCCCTTATTTGATTCGGTACCAGGGCCCCATCCCCATGGTGTATGCTGTTCAAGGCCCTGATGGGGCCCCCATCTGTGTCTATCAGATTTTGCCGTTTTAGACCAAAACTGCGGCCTTGTGTCTTCCTGGGTTCGTTGAAGCCCTTTAGGCTCCTGGTGTCTACGGGTGTCTCTTAAAGCCCCACTGAGCCCCCCTTTTTTTTTGTTTAGTTTTCAGAACTATCGTGCCTTCAGGTGTGGTTCGGACCTAACTTCTTGATGGGCTCGAAGTCTCATTTCAGAGGTCACCACTTGGGAGCCCTAAATAGCAATTAATTAGAACTCTGCTCCAGGTTTTCAATCCGCGACTGATTTTCACCAGTTATTTTTCAAACAATAATTTAGGTTGCATCATTAAAGGCAACAGTGCGCCCCGATTAATTGTGTCTTCAGGTGTTGTTTGGGGCTGTGTAAACCCCCTTGTGTGGAACTAGCATTGCATTCTTGAGATATCACAACAGTTAACTACCTCTAGTACTAGCTTTTGAATTATATCATCGTCTTGTACCTACTTCATAATGCGATCGCGCAAATTAAACGGTTCTGCCACGATTACTACCAAATTGTTGATCGGATTAAATCGAAATCAGGTACAAAAGCATAAGTTCAGCCTGGAATGACCTGATTAGACTTTGGGTAGATGATTTAGTTTGGAAGCCCTCAGATGGCACATTGGGTCTGGGCTTGTCTGCCCAAGCTCCAAATTGAAGATATAGAGTTGAAATTCTACACACAGATGCAGAAAGTTCTAAGTCAAGTTTGTGTAATTTCATCATCATGTCTAAAGTAGGAGCAAAAATTTTAATAAGGAACTAGCATTGCATTCTTGAGATATCACAAGGGCCTAGTACGTAGCTTAGAAAGTCCATAGCTTAGAATGTCCATAGCTTAGAAAATCCTTAGCTTAGAATGGTCCGTAGCTTAGAAAGTCTATAGCTTAGAATGTTCGTAGCTTAGAAAGTTCTTAGCTTAGAATGGTCCGTAGCTTAGAAAGCTCACCGCTTAGAATGGCTCGTAGCTTAGAATGTCCATAGCTTAGAAAGTTCATAGTTTAGAAAATTCATAGGTAAGAATGTTCTTAGCTTAGAAGGTTCTTAGCTTAGAATGGTTCGTAGCTTAGAATGTCCATAGCGTCCAGACTACTGAAGATGACGTTTCATCTAGACAGATTGGTGTGCAAAATTGTTGAGAAAGTAAACAATCTCATTGCTAGGTATTCCGATTGCGGGTCTACAAAAAAAAACTACTGAACCTGACGACATCCATGTACACAGCTCGGTGTGCCAAATTGCTGAGAACTTTTGAGAATTTCAATTTCTAGTATACCCACTCTGTGCGCGCAAGTTTCCATCGGATTCTAAGCTATGAACTTTTTAGCTACGGATCATTCGAAGATATGATCTTTCTAAACAGACATATCCACGCAGTCAACATTTTAAGCTACGAACTAATCTGAGGTGCGAATTTCCCAAGCTGCGACCCATTCTAAGCTATGGACCATTCTAAGCTAAGAACCTTCTAAGCTAAGAACATTCTTACCTATGCATTTTCTAAGCTATGAATTTTCTAAGCAGTGAACATTCTAAGCTACGAACCATTCTAAGCTGTGAGCTTTCTAAACTATGGACCACTCTAAGCTAAGAACTTTCTAAGCTACGAACATTCTAAGCTATGGACTTTCTAAGCAACGGATCGTCCCCTATCACAACAGTTAGCTTCCTAGTTCTACCTTTCGAAATATTACATCATCGTGGAAACCTGAACCTGTCACTGGTTCTGTCGGCCCAACAATGGATGCAGGATGCTCGCTAAACTCTCAACTCACTGGAACTCCTCCAATCAACTTCTCCATCAAGTCCCACTTTCCCGAAGGGACGCTTAGATCAAAATCATTACTGACGTCCCTGGATACCGCCGGGAAAGTTTTGTGTCGCCCCACAACAGATTTACTTAATATACGATCGCGCAAAATGAACGGTTCTGCCACGATATCTGTGTAATTGTTGGTCCGATCAAATCGGAATCAGGAACGGAAGCATAATTCAAGTCTGGAATGAGCTGATTGAACTATGGGTAAATAAATCTCACTGGAAGGCCCTCAGATGGCACATTGGGCTTGGACCTGTCTTCCCAAGCCCTAAATTGAAGATATAGATCTGAAATCTAACACACAGATGCAGTAAGGGTCCTAAATCAAGTTTGCCTAATTTGATCACGATGTCTGAACTAGAAACAAAAATTTAATAAGGAACCAGCAATGCTTTCTTGAGATTAGCAACAATTAGCTTCCTAGTTCTACCTTTCAAAATATTTCATCACCTTGGAAACCTAACAACCTGTTACTTGTTCTGTAGGCCCGACAATGGATGCAGGATGCTTGCTCAACGCCTAACTCAATAAAAAAATTCCATAGATTTCCAAATAGAATTCTCCTCCTCCCGAAGGGACACTTCGATCAAAATCATTACTGACGTCCCTGGATACCGCCGGGAAAGTTTTGTGTCGCCCCACAACAGATTTTACTTTCCCGGCCCCCCACGAACTCGGAGGGAAAGTATTGTAATCGTGCAGAAAAAAAGTTTTGGGATTACGCCGGATATATCCATTTTGAGGTTTTTCAAGACGATTGAGACTATTTCCAGAATGATGTTTGTCCGTTAGTGTGTATGTGTGTATGTCTGTGATCTTCCACGATAACTGCCGAAACGTTGATCCGATCGACTTGAAACTTGGTATGCATACGGGGTTTCACCCTGGAATGACCGGATTAGTTTTTGGCTGTCATCTGTCAAACGGAAGTATCACTATCAGAAAATGACAGAAGCTACATCTCACGGAGCTTGACTTGCAATATGTCATTTGAAAGCCCTTGAAAAACTGTATTCAGAACAGTTGGAAATATTTTCCTATCTGTTATCTGTCAAATTATAAAAAATGTCGAAGTCTGGAACTTTGTCATTTAATTATTCAAAATCTATACGACAGATTTGAACCAAACTTGGCAGGAAGCAACATTACCAAAAAATCAAACTAGTGCTGAAGTTGGAGTTTCCCATCATTCACCAGCCGAGCGCTATGAATTTTCAAAGTTTGGCCTGGCCGAATTCAGCCGGGCTTGCCTGTTGCTCGAATTTTGGCCTATTCAATTTTTTTAGCAACCAGACCGGTACGTTTCTGTTACATTGACGTATCCATCGTGATCCCTGGTATCTATGTCAAAGTGACAAAATAATTATGGATACAGGCAGATCTCGGTGTGTTTCTTTTTATCGTTTAAGACAACAGTGTGCTCCGATCCTTTGTGTCTTCAAGTATCGTTTTGGGGGGCTCCGTGAACCCCCTTGTGTTTTCTGTAGCTTTAGCAACTCCAGTATGCCCATCCCGTTTTGGCGTATACCTACGTTCAATCTCGAATGTGTCCAGTTCCCTTGTATGATTCGGTACCAGGGCCCCATGTTTTCTTAATGCCGTTCAAAGCCCTGATGGGGCCTCCACTTGTGACTATCAGATTTTGCCGTTTCAGGCCAATCGACGCCGTTATGTCTTCTTGGGTTGGTTGAAGCTCTATGGTGTCTACGAGTGTCTTATGGAGTCCCACTGAGCTCCCCCTCGTCTTTTCAGTCTTCAGAACTATTGTGCCGTCAGGTGTGTTCCGGACCTGTCCTTTTCAAGGGCTCGAAGCTCCATTCCACATGCCGTTTGGGGCCCTGAAGTTCAAATAATAAGAACTCCCGCCAGGTATTCTATACTCGTGAACCGATTTCCACCAAATATTTTTTTAACAATCGGTAATTGGTTCTTGGATATTCTCAAACTATTTTTTGTCCAATCTTCTGAATTATTTTGGTTGAAAAACAACTTTCTCTCTATGGAACTAAATGTTCTGATGGATGAGGTTCTATAAAGCCTTGAACCTTGAACCGCAGTGCTTTATTGTGATGTGTGTATCCGAGTTAGTTTTCCTGGATGGTCGCTGGACTTGATCGATTTTTTATTCAGTTTTAAAATCGTTTGATATGTAATCGTGCAGATTGAACTGTTCTTCCAACAACTGTCCAACAATGATAACAGAATGCCGTCGCTCGGCTTGTCTACCCAAGCTCTAAATTGAAGATATAGGGTTGAAATTTGACACAAAGATGCGATGCAGTAAAAGTCCTTATCAAGTTTGTGTAATTTTATCATCATATCTAAAGTAGAAACAAAAATTTTAATACGAAACTAGCATTGCATTCTTGAGATATCATACAACAGTGAACTACCTAGTTCTGCCTTTGGATTAAGTATTTCATCATCTTGGACCTAACCTGTCATTTGTTCTGCCCGCTTAACAATGGATGCAGGATGCTCGCTAAACACTCAACTCAATAGAATTTTTTCATCAATTTCCAAATCGATTCCTCCACATCCCGAAGGGACACTTCGATCAAAATCATTACTGACGTCTCTGGATACCGCCGAGATACTTCATAATGCGATCGCGCAAAATAAACGGTTCTGCCACGATAACTACCAAATTGTTGATCGGATCAAATCGAAATCAGGTACGAAAGCGTAAGTTCAGCCTCGAATGACCTGATTAGACTTTGAGTGAATGATTTTGATCGAAAGTCCTCAGGTGGCACATTGCGTCTGGGCTTCTCTGCCCAAGCTCTAAATTGAAGATATAGAGTTAAAATTTGACACAGAGATGCCGTAAAAGTTCTCAATCAGGTTTGTGTAGTTTCATCATCATGTCTAAAGTAGAAACAAAAATATTAATGAGGAACCTGCATTGCATTCTTCAAATTCCGCAACAATTAGCTTCCTAGTTCTTCATACATTTGAAATATTCTATCACCTTGGAAACCTAACAACCTGTCATTTGTTCTGTCGGCCCAACAATGGATGCAGGATGCTCGCTAAACGCTCAACTCACTAAAAAATTTTCATCAATTTCCTAATTAAATCCTCCCCCTCCCGAAGGGACACTTCGATCAAAATCAATACTGACGTCCCTGGATACCGCCGGGAAAGTTTTGTGTCGCCCCACAATACTTAATATACGATCGCGCAAAATGAACGGTTCTGCCACGATATCTGAGTAATTGTTGGTCCGATCAAATCGGAATCAGGAACGGAAGCATAATTCAAGTCTGGAATGAGCTGATTGAACTATGGGTAAATAATTCTCACTGGAAGGCCCTCAGATGGCACATTGGGCTTGGACTTGTCTTCCCAAGCCCTAAATTGAAGATATAGATCTGAAATCTAACACACAGATGCAGTGAGGGTCCTAAATCAAGTTTGCCTAATTTGATCACGATGTCTGAACTAGAAACAAAAATTTAATAAGGAACCAGCAATGCTTTCTTGAGATTAGCAACAATTGGCTTCCTAGTTCTACCTTTCAAAATATTTCATCACCTTGGAAACCTAACAACCTGTTACTTGTTCTGTAGGCCCGACAATGGATGCAGGATGCTTGCTCAACGCCGAACTCAATTAAAAAATTCCATAGATTTCCAAATAGAATTCTCCCCCTCCCGAAGGGACACTTCGATCAAAATCATTACTGACGTCCCTGGATACCGCCGGGAAAGTTTTGTGTCGCCCCACAACAGATTTACTTAATATACGATCGCGCAAAATGAACGGTTCTGCCACGATATCTGTGTAATTGTTGGTCCGATCAAATCGGAATCAGGCACGGAAGCATAATTCAAGTCTGGAATGAGCTGATTGAACTATGGGTAAATAATTCTCACTGGAAGGCCCGCAGATGGCACAGTGGGCTTGGACCTGTCTTCCCAAGCCCTAAATTGAAGATATAGACTTGATATTTAACACACAGATGCAGTAAGGGTCCTGAATCAAGTTTGCCTAATTTGATCACGATGTCTGAACTAGAAACAAAAATTTAATAAGGAACCAGCAATGCTTTCTTGAGATTCAGCAACAATCAGCTTCCTAGCTCTACCCTTCAGAATATTTCATCACCTTGGAAACCTAACAACCTGTTACTTGTTCTGTAGGCCCGACAATGGATGCAGGATGCTTGCTCAACGTCCAACTCAATAAAAAAATTCCATAGATTTCTAAATAGAATTCTCCCCCTCCCGAAGGGACACTTCGATCAAAATCATTACTGACGTCCCTGGATACCGCCGGGAAAGTTTTGTGTCGCCCCACAACAGATTTTACTTTCCCGGCCCGTCCAAGGGAAAGTTATGTAATGATGCAGGATGCAGGAAAAACGTTCTGACACGATAGCTGCCGAACCGATAGTCTGATCAACTTGAAATTTGGTATACAGACAGGGTCTCGCTGTTAAATGAGCTGATTAGTTTTTGGCTGTCATCTGTCAAACGGAAGTGTCACTATCAAAAAATGACAGAAGCTATATCTCACAGAACTTGATTTGCAAAATGCCCATGAAAAACTGTATTCAGAATGGTTAAAAATATTGCCCTTTCTGTCATCTGTCAAAAAATGAAAAATGTCAAAGTTCAAAACTTTACCATTCAATTATTCAAAATCTATCCGATGAATTGGGACCAAATTTGGCAGGAAGCAACAAAACATAAGAGTCAAATGAAGTCCGCAGTTGCAATATTCCACCATTTTCCCGTCGGGCGTTATGAATTTTCAAAATTTCTCCTAGCCGTTGCCACCCGAGAGAACGACTCACCCGGATTTCCACCAGGATGACTCGCTTTTGATGCAGCACTCCACTCAAAAATTCATTCCTGCTCGAGGATCGACGTTTTTCGAAAAATTTCGACTGATATCGGAAGTAGATTGAACTGGGCGTCTTGTAGATCTATTTTTAAAATCGACACTGCTTCGGTTTTCCGACGGTAATTTTTTCAATAACAAATTTGCACATTCCGTGAATTTGAAAAAACTGCAGCGTAAACTTCAACATGCGGTGAGCCACACGAAATATTCATTTTAGGTGCAGACATGATGCGAATGAAAGTTGGAGAAAAGACTGAATTAATTTTTGAAGGAAAAATTTTCAAAATCGGACCAACGGTTTTCAAGTTTTCCTCTGTGGAAAAACTGGAAATTTTCCAACTTTTTATTCCGTGAACAGATTTCTACCATTTGTTTTTGAAGAATAGATAACTGGTTCTTGAACATTTTCCTATAATTTCGCTCCAATTTCCCGGAAATTTTCCTACTGAAAATATAAAACCGCTTATGCGATCGTGCAAATTGAGCGGTTCTGCCACGATAATGACCGAATTATTGATCCGATCAAATCGAAATCAGGTACGAAAGCATAAGTTCAGCCTGGAATAATCTTATTAGACTTTGGGTAGATGATTTTGATCGGAAGCCCTCAGGTGGCACATTGGTTCTGGGCTTGTCTGCTCAAGCTCTAAATTGAAAATATAGAGTTGAAATTTGGTACACAGATGCAGTAAAAGTTCTCAATCAAGTCGGTGTAATTTCATCATCATGTCTAAAGTAGGAAGAAAAATTTCAATGAGAAACTAGCATGCATTCTTGAGTGTTCTTGAGATATCACAACAATTAGCTACCTAGTTCTACCTTTTGAATTATTTCATTACCTTGGAAAACTAACCTAACCTGTCACTTGTTCTGTCGGCCAAACAATGGATACAGGATCCTCGCTCAACGCTCAACTGACTATGTAGAACTTTTTCATCAATGTCCTACTCAAATATGACCTTCCCGAAATGAAGCTTAGCCCAAAATAATCACTGAGGTCTCTGGATACCGCCGGGAAAGTTTTGTGTCGCCCCACAACAGATTTTACTTTCCCGGCCCCCCACGAACTCGGAGGGAAAGTATTGTAATCGTGCAGAAAAAAAGTTTTGGGATTACGCCGGATATATCCATTCTGAGGTTTTTCAAGACGATTGAGACGATTTCCAGAATGATGTCTGTCCGTTAGTGTGTAATCTTCCACGATAACTGCCGAAACGTTGATCCGATCGACTTGAAATTTGGTATGCAGACGTGGTTTCACCCTGGAATGACCGGATTAGTTTTTGGCTGTCATCTGGCGAACAGAAATGTCACTATCAGAAAATGACAGAAGCTACATCTCACGGAACTTGACTTGCGATATGTCATTTGAAAGCCCTTGAAAAACTGTATTCAGAACAGTTGAAAATATTTCCATATCTGTTATCTGTCAAATTATAAAAAATGCCAAAGTCTGGAGCTTTACCATTTAATTATTTAAAATCTATACGATAGATTTAAACCAAACTCGACAGGAAGCAACATTACCAAAGAATCAAACTAATGCTGGAGTGAGAGTCTCCCATCATTCCTCAGCCGAGCGCTATGAATTTTCAAAGTTTGGCCTGGCCGAATTCAGCCGGGCTTGCCTGTTGCTCGACTTTTGGCCTATTCAATTTTCTTAGCAACCTAACCGGTAGGTTTCTGTTACATTGACGTATCCATCGTGATCCCTGGTATATATGTCAAAGTGACAGAATGATTATGGATGCAGGCAGATCTCGGTGTTTTCTTTTATCATTTAAGACAACAGTGCGCTCCGATCCTTTGTGTCTTCAAGTATCGTTTTGGGGGGCTCCGTGAACCCCCTTGTGTTTTCTGTAGCTTTAGCAACTCCAGTATGCCCATCCCGTTTTGGCGTATACGTACGTTCAATCTCTAATGTGTTCAGTTCCCTTGTATGATTCGGTACCAGGGCCCCATGTTTTCCTACTGCCGTTCAAAGCCCCGATGGGGCCATCACTAACTTGTGACTATCAGATTTTGCCGTTTCAGGCCAAGCGACGCCGTTGTCTTCTTGGGTTGGTTGAAGACCTATGGCTCCCTGGTGTCTACGAGCCCCGATGGGGCCATCACTAACTTGTGACTATCAGATTTTGCCGTTTCAGGCCAAGCGACGCCGTTGTCTTCTTGGGTTGGTTGAAGACCTATGGCTCCCTGGTGTCTACGAGTGTCTCTTGGAGTCCAACTGAGCCCCCCTCTCCGTCTTTTCAGTCTTCAGAACTATTGTGCTGTCAGGTGTATTCCGGACCTGCTCTCTTTAAGGGCTCGAAGCCTCATTCCACATGTCGTTTGGGGCCCTGAAGTGCAAATAATAAGAACTCCCGCCAGGTATTCTACCCGTGAACCGATTTCCACCAAATAACGTTCTAAAATAGCGTTGTTAATTCCCATTTGATTTGGCATGGGTATATTCATACCTACTTTCTATACAATATGTACCTACCCTAAATACCAATACCTAAAAATTCAGCTCCAAAAATTTAGTGGCGCCGATTTGATTGCACACAAAATAACTTGTTCATTCTATAATTATTTGAAACAAGCACTTCTAAATATTTTAGAAATGTGAATATTCAATTTTATACAAAAAAAATCTCTTCGATGGAGAGCAACGGCTCAAATAAATACAAATACTTTTGTACACAGAAACTGTACCTGAACATTGTAAAATGGCAACAGATCCTTATCAAATGAGGGCAAGAAAACGTCGCTAGCTTTAGACCGGTAGATTCTGTGCCGGTAGGTAGGTGAAAATCAAGAACGTAAGAAAAAAATGACGACTGAATTGAAAATTTTTGACATTGCATAAACACCAATCGTTGCGTTGTTTTGTTTGAATTCATCATATTCTGATCGATTGTGTGTTACGCTGAGCTTTGAGTTTCTTTTCTTTCGTTGTGGTTCCTCAAAAGTGAGTACCTTATCTCTCATATTATTAATGTACTTCAGAGATCATTGTATTACATACTTTGAATGTTTTATAACTCTTAACATACCTACACAAGACATAGCCTGATAGAGTCCTTACATAGGTATAGTACACGTACAGCCACCGTGAGGACAGCTGGCCAGCAGCCAAACCTTTTATTCTATTAGGGCCAAATTTCATGTCTTAGTTGCAACCCGCGCAGCGTGGCGCAAGAAGTCACGTGATCCAATAATGGCATGCTCATTGGCACAGAGGGATCACGTGACTACTTGCGCCACGCTGCGCGGGTTGCAACTTGGAATTGAAATTTAGCCCTAAAGGGCCTGCCACACGCACATATTATACTTCGCTCTTACTTGTGCAAACTGGCATGTATCGGGAAGCCCGTGCGTGTGGACGACAAAACGGTAGCACGTGCAAGCCACTTAAGTGTTCCGTATTATTTGCGCAAATTATACCGTACAAGTAAGCGCGAGGTAAAGCTTGTGCGTGTGGCAGGCCCTTTAGGCCATAATAATTACAATAAATCAAGACTTTGTCGCATTTTACTTTCCCGGCCCCACCAACATGGAGGGAAAGTATTGCAATGGTGCAGAAAAAAAGTTTTGAGATTTCACCGGATATATCCATTTTGAGGTCCCCCAAGTCGATTAAGACCATTTCCAGAATGATGTCTGTCTGTGTGTGTGTGTGTGTGTGTGTGTGTGTGTGTGTGTGTGTGTGTGTGTGTGTGTGTGTGTGTGTGTGTGTGTGTGTGTGTGTGTGTGTGTGTGTGTGTGTGTGTGTGTGTGTGTGTGTGTGTGTGTGTGTGTGTGTGTGTGTGTGTGTGTGTGTGTGTGTGTGTGTGTGTGTGTGTGTGTGTGTGTGTGTGTGTGTGTGTGTGTGTGTGTGTGTGTGTGTGTGTGTGTGTGTGTGTGTGTGTGTGTGTGTGTGTGTGTGTGTGTGTGTGTGTGTGTGTGTGTGTGTGTGTGTGTGTGTGTGTGTGTGTGTGTGTGTGTGTGTGTGTGTGTGTGTGTGTGTGTGTGTGTGTGTGTGTGTGTGTGTGTGTGTGTGTGTGTGTGTGTGTGTGTGTGTGTGTGTGTGTGTGTGTGTGTGTGTGTGTGTGTGTGTGTGTGTGTGTGTGTGTGTGTGTGTGTGTGTGTGTGTGTGTGTGTGTGTGTGTGTGTGTGTGTGTGTGTGTGTGTGTGTGTGTGTGTGTGTGTGTGTGTGTGTGTGTGTGTGTGTGTGTGTGTGTGTGTGTGTGTGTGTGTGTGTGTGTGTGTGTGTGTGTGTGTGTGTGTGTGTGTGTGTGTGTGTGTGTGTGTGTGTGTGTGTGTGTGTGTGTGTGTGTGTGTGTGTGTGTGTGTGTGTGTGTGTGTGTGTGTGTGTGTGTGTGTGTGTGTGTGTGTGTGTGTGTGTGTGTGTGTGTGTGTGTGTGTGTGTGTGTGTGTGTGTGTGTGTGTGTGTGTGTGTGTGTGTGTGTGTGTGTGTGTGTGTGTGTGTGTGTGTGTGTGTGTGTGTGTGTGTGTGTGTGTGTGTGTGTGTGTGTGTGTGTGTGTGTGTGTGTGTGTGTGTGTGTGTGTGTGTGTGTGTGTGTGTGTGTGTGTGTGTGTGTGTGTGTGTGTGTGTGTGTGTGTGTGTGTGTGTGTGTGTGTGTGTGTGTGTGTGTGTGTGTGTGTGTGTGTGTGTGTGTGTGTGTGTGTGTGTGTGTGTGTGTGTGTGTGTGTGTGTGTGTGTGTGTGTGTGTGTGTGTGTGTGTGTGTGTGTGTGTGTGTGTGTGTGTGTGTGTGTGTGTGTGTGTGTGTGTGTGTGTGTGTGTGTGTGTGTGTGTGTGTGTGTGTGTGTGTGTGTGTGTGTGTGTGTGTGTGTGTGTGTGTGTGTGTGTGTGTGTGTGTGTGTGTGTGTGTGTGTGTGTGTGTGTGTGTGTGTGTGTGTGTGTGTGTGTGTGTGTGTGTGTGTGTGTGTGTGTGTGTGTGTGTGTGTGTGTGTGTGTGTGTGTGTGTGTGTGTGTGTGTGTGTGTGTGTGTGTGTGTGTGTGTGTGTGTGTGTGTGTGTGTGTGTGTGTGTGTGTGTGTGTGTGTGTGTGTGTGTGTGTGTGTGTGTGTGTGTGTGTGTGTGTGTGTGTGTGTGTGTGTGTGTGTGTGTGTGTGTGTGTGTGTGTGTGTGTGTGTGTGTGTGTGTGTGTGTGTGTGTGTGTGTGTGTGTGTGTGTGTGTGTGTGTGTGTGTGTGTGTGTGTGTGTGTGTGTGTGTGTGTGTGTGTGTGTGTGTGTGTGTGTGTGTGTGTGTGTGTGTGTGTGTGTGTGTGTGTGTGTGTGTGTGTGTGTGTGTGTGTGTGTGTGTGTGTGTGTGTGTGTGTGTGTGTGTGTGTGTGTGTGTGTGTGTGTGTGTGTGTGTGTGTGTGTGTGTGTGTGTGTGTGTGTGTGTGTGTGTGTGTGTGTGTGTGTGTGTGTGTGTGTGTGTGTGTGTGTGTGTGTGTGTGTGTGTGTGTGTGTGTGTGTGTGTGTGTGTGTGTGTGTGTGTGTGTGTGTGTGTGTGTGTGTGTGTGTGTGTGTGTGTGTGTGTGTGTGTGTGTGTGTGTGTGTGTGTGTGTGTGTGTGTGTGTGTGTGTGTGTGTGTGTGTGTGTGTGTGTGTGTGTGTGTGTGTGTGTGTGTGTGTGTGTGTGTGTGTGTGTGTGTGTGTGTGTGTGTGTGTGTGTGTGTGTGTGTGTGTGTGTGTGTGTGTGTGTGTGTGTGTGTGTGTGTGTGTGTGTGTGTGTGTGTGTGTGTGTGTGTGTGTGTGTGTGTGTGTGTGTGTGTGTGTGTGTGTGTGTGTGTGTGTGTGTGTGTGTGTGTGTGTGTGTGTGTGTGTGTGTGTGTGTGTGTGTGTGTGTGTGTGTGTGTGTGTGTGTGTGTGTGTGTGTGTGTGTGTGTGTGTGTGTGTGTGTGTGTGTGTGTGTGTGTGTGTGTGTGTGTGTGTGTGTGTGTGTGTGTGTGTGTGTGTGTGTGTGTGTGTGTGTGTGTGTGTGTGTGTGTGTGTGTGTGTGTGTGTGTGTGTGTGTGTGTGTGTGTGTGTGTGTGTGTGTGTGTGTGTGTGTGTGTGTGTGTGTGTGTGTGTGTGTGTGTGTGTGTGTGTGTGTGTGTGTGTGTGTGTGTGTGTGTGTGTGTGTGTGTGTGTGTGTGTGTGTGTGTGTGTGTGTGTGTGTGTGTGTGTGTGTGTGTGTGTGTGTGTGTGTGTGTGTGTGTGTGTGTGTGTGTGTGTGTGTGTGTGTGTGTGTGTGTGTGTGTGTGTGTGTGTGTGTGTGTGTGTGTGTGTGTGTGTGTGTGTGTGTGTGTGTGTGTGTGTGTGTGTGTGTGTGTGTGTGTGTGTGTGTGTGTGTGTGTGTGTGTGTGTGTGTGTGTGTGTGTGTGTGTGTGTGTGTGTGTGTGTGTGTGTGTGTGTGTGTGTGTGTGTGTGTGTGTGTGTGTGTGTGTGTGTGTGTGTGTGTGTGTGTGTGTGTGTGTGTGTGTGTGTGTGTGTGTGTGTGTGTGTGTGTGTGTGTGTGTGTGTGTGTGTGTGTGTGTGTGTGTGTGTGTGTGTGTGTGTGTGTGTGTGTGTGTGTGTGTGTGTGTGTGTGTGTGTGTGTGTGTGTGTGTGTGTGTGTGTGTGTGTGTGTGTGTGTGTGTGTGTGTGTGTGTGTGTGTGTGTGTGTGTGTGTGTGTGTGTGTGTGTGTGTGTGTGTGTGTGTGTGTGTGTGTGTGTGTGTGTGTGTGTGTGTGTGTGTGTGTGTGTGTGTGTGTGTGTGTGTGTGTGTGTGTGTGTGTGTGTGTGTGTGTGTGTGTGTGTGTGTGTGTGTGTGTGTGTGTGTGTGTGTGTGTGTGTGTGTGTGTGTGTGTGTGTGTGTGTGTGTGTGTGTGTGTGTGTGTGTGTGTGTGTGTGTGTGTGTGTGTGTGTGTGTGTGTGTGTGTGTGTGTGTGTGTGTGTGTGTGTGTGTGTGTGTGTGTGTGTGTGTGTGTGTGTGTGTGTGTGTGTGTGTGTGTGTGTGTGTGTGTGTGTGTGTGTGTGTGTGTGTGTGTGTGTGTGTGTGTGTGTGTGTGTGTGTGTGTGTGTGTGTGTGTGTGTGTGTGTGTGTGTGTGTGTGTGTGTGTGTGTGTGTGTGTGTGTGTGTGTGTGTGTGTGTGTGTGTGATCTTCCACGATAACTGCCGAACCGTTTATCCGATCGATTTGAAATTTGATATGCAGACATGGTTTCGCCCTGGAATGACCGGATTAGTTTTTGGCTGTCATCTGTCAAACAGAAGTGTCACTATCAGCAAATGACAGAAGCTACATCTCACGGAACTTGACTTGCGATATGTCATTTGAAAGCCCTTGATGAACTGTATTCAGAACAGTTAAAAATATTTTCCTACCTGTTGTCTGTCAAATTATAAAAAATATCAAAGTCTGGAACTTTGCCATTTAATTATTCAAAATCTATAGGACAGATGTGAACCAAACCCGGCAGGAAGCAACATTACCAAAGAATCAAACTAATGCTGAAGTTGAAGTTTCCCACCGTTTTCCGGACAAGCGCTATGGATTTTCAAAAATTTTCCTAGCCGATTACAGCCTCGCTTGCCTATTCCTCGATTTTTGGCCTATTTAATTTTTTTAGCAACATAGCAACCAAACCGGTAGGTAACTACGTTTTTGTTACGAATCGTATCAATGTCAAAGTGACAACATGAACGCTGTTCTCGGCAGGTTCTCGGTGTTTTCTTTTGTATCTTCTTGCATCATTTGGGGCAACAGTGCGAACCGATCCTTTGTGTTGTTTGGGGCTCCGTAAACCCCCTTGTGTTTTCTGTAGTTTTAGCAACTCCAGTATGCTCATTCCATTGACGTATATGTACAAACTGTAATGTGTGCAGTTCCCTTATTTGATTCGGTACCAGGGCCCCATCCCCATGGTGTCTGCTGTTCAAGGCCCTGATGGGGCCCCCATCTGTGTCTATCAGATTTTGCCGTTTTAGGCCAAAACTGCGGCCTTGTGTCTTCTTGGGTTCGTTGAAGCCCTCTAGGCTCCTGGTGTCTACGGGTGTCTCTTGAAGCCTCACTGAGCCCCCTTTTTTTTTAGTTTTCAGAACTATCGTGCCTTCAGGTGTGGTTCGGACCTAACTTCTTGATGGGCTCGAAGTCTCATTTCAGAGGTCACCACTTGGGGGCCTTGAATAGCAATTAATTAGAACTCTGCTCCAGGTTTTCAATCCGCGACTGATTTTCACCGGTTATTTTTCAAACAATAATTTAGGTTGCATCATTAAAGGCAACAGTGCGCCTCGATTGATTGTGTCTTCAGGTGTTGTTTGGGGCTGTGTAAACCCCCTTGTGTGGAACTAGTATTGCATTCTTGAGATATCACAACAGTTGACTACCTCTAGTACTAGCTTTTGAATTATATCATCGTCTTGTACCTACTTCATAATGCGATCGTGCAAATTAAACGGTTCTGCCACGATAACTACCAAATTGTTGATCGGATTAAATCGAAATCAGGTACGAAAGCATAAGTTCAGCCTGGAATGACCTGATTAGACTTTGGGTAGATGATTTAGTTTGGAAACCCTCAGATGGCACATTGGGTCTGGGCTTGTCTGCCCAAGCTCTAAATTTAAAGATATAGAGTAGAAATTTGACACACAGATGCAGAATTTTCTCAGTCAAGTTTGTGTAATTTCATCATCATGTCTAAAGTAGGAACAAAAATTTTAATAAGGAACTAGCATTGCATTCTTGAGATATCACAACAGTTAGCTTCCTAGTTCTACTTTTCGAAATATTTCATCACCGTGAAAACCTAAGAGCCTGTCACTTGTTCTGTCGGCCCGACAATGGATGCAGGATGCTCGCTAAACGCTCAACTCACTGGAACGTTTCTAATCAACTTCTCCATCAAGTCCCACTTTCCCGAAGGGACGCTTAGATCAAAATCCTTACTGACGTCCCTGGATACCGCCGGGATACTTAATATACGATCGCGCAAAATGAACGGTTCTGCCACGATATCTGTGTAATTGTTGGTCCGATCAAATCGAAATCAGGAACGGAAGCATAATTCAAGTCTGGAATGAGCTGATTGAACTATGGGTAAATAATTCTCACTGGAAGGCCCGCAGATGGCACATTGGGCTTGGACCTGTCTTCCCAAGCCCTAAATTGAAGATATAGACTTGAAATTTAACACACAGATGCAGTAAGGGTCCTGAATCAAGTTTGCCTAATTTGATCACGATGTCTGAACTAGAAACAAAAATTTAATAAGGAACCAGCAATGCTTTCTTGAGATTCAGCAACAATTAGCTTCCTAGTTCTACCCTTCAGAATATTTCATCACCTTGGAAACCTAACAACCTGTTACTTGTTCTGTAGGCCCGACAATGGATGCAGGATGCTTGCTCAACGCCTAACTCAATAAAAAAATTCCATAGATTTCCAAATAGAATTCTCCCCCTCCCGAAGGGACACTCCGATCAAAATCATTACTGACGTCCCTGGATACCGCCGGGATACTTAATATACGATCGCGCAAAATAAACGGTTCTGCCACGATATCTGTGTAATTGTTGGTCCGATCAAATCGGAATCAGGAACGGAAGCATAATTCAAGTCTGGAATGAGCTGATTGAACTATGGGTAAATAATTCTCACTGGAAGGCCCTCAGATGGCACATTGGGCTTGGACCTGTCTTCCCAAGCCCTAAATTGAAGATATAGATCTGAAATCTAACACACAGATGCAGTAAGGGTCCTAAATCAAGTTTGCCTAATTTGATCACGATGTCTGAACTAGAAACGAAAATTTAATAAGGAACCAGCAATGCTTTCTTGAGATTAGCAACAATTAGCTTCCTAGTTCTACCTTTCAAAATATTTTTCATCACCTTGGAAACCTAACAACCTGTTACTTGTTCTGTAGGCCCGACAATGGATGCAATCTCGAATGTGTCCAGTTCCCTTGTATGATTCGGTACCAGGGCCCCATGTTTTCTTACTACCGTTCAAAGCCCTGATGGGGCCCCCACTTGTGACAATCAGATTTTGCCGTTCCAGGCCAAGCGACGCCGTTATGTCTTCTTGGGTTGATTGAAACTCTATGGTGTCTACGGGTGTCTCATGGAGTCCCACTGAGCTCCTCTCTCGTCTTTTCAGTCTTGAGAACTATTGTGCCGTCAGGAGTGTTCCGGACCTGCCCTTTTTAAGGGCTCGAAGCCTCATTCCACATGTCGTTTGGGGCCCTGAAGTTCAAATAATAAGAACTCCCGCCAGGTATTCTATACCCGTGAACCGATTTTCACCAAATATTTTTTTAACAATCGGTAATTGGTTTTTGGATATTCTCCAACCATTTTTCGTCCAATCTTCTGAATTATTTTGGTTGAAAAACAACCGTCTCTCTATGGAACTAAATGCTCTGATGGATGAGGTTCTACAGCGCCTTGAACCTTGAACCGCAGTGCTTTATTGTGATGTGTGTATCCGAGTTAGTTTTCCTGGATGGTCGCTGGACTTGATCGATTTTTTCTTCAGTTTCACAATCATTTGATATGTAATCGTTAAGAGACCGGATTCTGGGCAAAATGCCTTTTTGTTTCTGTTTTAGGCATGTGCATGAGACCTTGAAATAAATATTATTGTTGTAAAAACATTGCTTTTGACACCCCTTTGTTTTTGCCTAAATGCCTAAAACTGGCAAAATCGGATTTACTGTCCTAAAAAGACCTTTTTAACGGCCTAAAATAGGCTTTTTCAATTTTTGGTGGAGATGATTCACAATGTTGGAAAAAGGTTCAATTTTTTCATATGTTCCATTCAAACTGTGGGAGAGAATCGATTTCAACACTAATGATAATTTATTCACTACAATTAATTTGAAAATGTATTTGGCCTACATTGCTTATTTTAGGTCGTTACGGCCCATTTTAGGCTGTTGCGTGAAGTACAGCTTTTATTTACCCAAACAATGTGAAGATAACGTCTTAATCTCCACTTTTCAACGGCTTGAGATCTAGTCTTGACGCAGGGACTTAGAATGTCCATAGCTTAGAAAATCCTTAGCTTAGAATGGTCCGTAGCTTAGAAAGTCTATAGCTTAGAATGTTCGTAGCTTAGAAAGTTCTTAGCTTAGAATGGTCCGTAGCTTAGAAAGCTCACCGCTTAGAATGGCTCGTAGCTTAGAATGTCCATAGCTTAGAAAGTTCATAGTTTAGAAAATTCATAGGTAAGAATGTTCTTAGCTTAGAAGGTTCTTAGCTTAGAATGGTTCGTAGCTTAGAATGTCCATAGCGTCCAGACTACTGAAGATGACGTTTCATCTAGACAGATTGGTGTGCAAAATTGTTGAGAAAGTAAACAATCTCATTGCTAGGTATTCCGATTGCGGGTCTACAAAAAAAAACTACTGAACCTGACGACATCCATGTACACAGCTCGGTGTGCCAAATTGCTGAGAACTTTTGAGAATTTCAATTTCTAGTATACCCACTCTGTGCGCGCAAGTTTCCATCGGATTCTAAGCTATGAACTTTTTAGCTACGGATCATTCGAAGATATGATCTTTCTAAACAGACATATCCACGCAGTCAACATTTTAAGCTACGAACTAATCTGAGGTGCGAATTTCCCAAGCTGCGACCCATTCTAAGCTATGGACCATTCTAAGCTAAGAACCTTCTAAGCTAAGAACATTCTTACCTATGCATTTTCTAAGCTATGAATTTTCTAAGCAGTGAACATTCTAAGCTACGAACCATTCTAAGCTGTGAGCTTTCTAAACTATGGACCACTCTAAGCTAAGAACTTTCTAAGCTACGAACATTCTAAGCTATGGACTTTCTAAGCAACGGATCGTCCCCTATCACAACAGTTAGCTTCCTAGTTCTACCTTTCGAAATATTACATCATCGTGGAAACCTGAACCTGTCACTGGTTCTGTCGGCCCAACAATGGATGCAGGATGCTCGCTAAACTCTCAACTCACTGGAACTCCTCCAATCAACTTCTCCATCAAGTCCCACTTTCCCGAAGGGACGCTTAGATCAAAATCATTACTGACGTCCCTGGATACCGCCGGGAAAGTTTTGTGTCGCCCCACAACAGATTTACTTAATATACGATCGCGCAAAATGAACGGTTCTGCCACGATATCTGTGTAATTGTTGGTCCGATCAAATCGGAATCAGGAACGGAAGCATAATTCAAGTCTGGAATGAGCTGATTGAACTATGGGTAAATAAATCTCACTGGAAGGCCCTCAGATGGCACATTGGGCTTGGACCTGTCTTCCCAAGCCCTAAATTGAAGATATAGATCTGAAATCTAACACACAGATGCAGTAAGGGTCCTAAATCAAGTTTGCCTAATTTGATCACGATGTCTGAACTAGAAACAAAAATTTAATAAGGAACCAGCAATGCTTTCTTGAGATTAGCAACAATTAGCTTCCTAGTTCTACCTTTCAAAATATTTCATCACCTTGGAAACCTAACAACCTGTTACTTGTTCTGTAGGCCCGACAATGGATGCAGGATGCTTGCTCAACGCCTAACTCAATAAAAAAATTCCATAGATTTCTAAATAGAATTCTCCCCCTCCCGAAGGGACACTTCGATCAAAATCATTACTGACGTCTCTGGATACCGCCGGGAAAGTTTTGTGTCGCCCCACAACAGATTTTACTTTCCCGGCCCCCCACGAACTCGGAGGGAAAGTATTGTAATCGTGCAGAAAAAAAGTTTTGGGATTACGCCGGATATATCCATTTTGAGGTTTTTCAAGACGATTGAGACTATTTCCAGAATGATGTTTGTCCGTTAGTGTGTATGTGTGTATGTCTGTGATCTTCCACGATAACTGCCGAAACGTTGATCCGATCGACTTGAAACTTGGTATGCATACGGGGTTTCACCCTGGAATGACCGGATTAGTTTTTGGCTGTCATCTGTCAAACGGAAGTATCACTATCAGAAAATGACAGAAGCTACATCTCACGGAGCTTGACTTGCAATATGTCATTTGAAAGCCCTTGAAAAACTGTATTCAGAACAGTTGGAAATATTTTCCTATCTGTTATCTGTCAAATTATAAAAAATGTCGAAGTCTGGAACTTTGTCATTTAATTATTCAAAATCTATACGACAGATTTGAACCAAACTTGGCAGGAAGCAACATTACCAAAAAATCAAACTAGTGCTGAAGTTGGAGTTTCCCATCATTCACCAGCCGAGCGCTATGAATTTTCAAAGTTTGGCCTGGCCGAATTCAGCCGGGCTTGCCTGTTGCTCGAATTTTGGCCTATTCAATTTTTTTAGCAACCAGACCGGTACGTTTCTGTTACATTGACGTATCCATCGTGATCCCTGGTATCTATGTCAAAGTGACAAAATAATTATGGATACAGGCAGATCTCGGTGTGTTTCTTTTTATCGTTTAAGACAACAGTGTGCTCCGATCCTTTGTGTCTTCAAGTATCGTTTTGGGGGGCTCCGTGAACCCCCTTGTGTTTTCTGTAGCTTTAGCAACTCCAGTATGCCCATCCCGTTTTGGCGTATACCTACGTTCAATCTCGAATGTGTCCAGTTCCCTTGTATGATTCGGTACCAGGGCCCCATGTTTTCTTAATGCCGTTCAAAGCCCTGATGGGGCCTCCACTTGTGACTATCAGATTTTGCCGTTTCAGGCCAATCGACGCCGTTATGTCTTCTTGGGTTGGTTGAAGCTCTATGGTGTCTACGAGTGTCTTATGGAGTCCCACTGAGCTCCCCCTCGTCTTTTCAGTCTTCAGAACTATTGTGCCGTCAGGTGTGTTCCGGACCTGTCCTTTTCAAGGGCTCGAAGCTCCATTCCACATGCCGTTTGGGGCCCTGAAGTTCAAATAATAAGAACTCCCGCCAGGTATTCTATACTCGTGAACCGATTTCCACCAAATATTTTTTTAACAATCGGTAATTGGTTCTTGGATATTCTCAAACTATTTTTTGTCCAATCTTCTGAATTATTTTGGTTGAAAAACAACTTTCTCTCTATGGAACTAAATGTTCTGATGGATGAGGTTCTATAAAGCCTTGAACCTTGAACCGCAGTGCTTTATTGTGATGTGTGTATCCGAGTTAGTTTTCCTGGATGGTCGCTGGACTTGATCGATTTTTTATTCAGTTTTAAAATCGTTTGATATGTAATCGTGCAGATTGAACTGTTCTTCCAACAACTGTCCAACAATGATAACAGAATGCCGTCGCTCGGCTTGTCTACCCAAGCTCTAAATTGAAGATATAGGGTTGAAATTTGACACAAAGATGCGATGCAGTAAAAGTCCTTATCAAGTTTGTGTAATAGACCTATTTCTTATGGGGAACAGAGACGTTCAGACAAGGATGAATAATTTTAAGCCACACCCCTGGCCAATTAAACGCCTTTTATTATTAGGCGCGAAATTCGAGGAAGGCGATACTGTCACAATAAATTAGAATTGTCACTGTCACTATGACTGTAACATGCGTCGTGTCGCTACACTGATTGAACAATTCGAAAAATGCGCGTATTGTGTGGAAAGTTGTCCGCACAAAGTCCAAGACAGCATTTCCCCCAAATGTTGCATTCCACGGTTTTCCTGCTGACGAAAATAAGCGAAATAAATGGATGGCCGCCACTGGAAGACACGATGCCGGCATCAGGAAGATTTAAAGGCTAACGAAACAACTTCAGCTGTTTTACAAGTTGTACTTGCAAGGCCAAAAAGAGGGAGTCCAAATCACCGTTCAAAGTGCTGGGAATGCTACCTCACTCCAATTACTGTAACTTTACAACAAAACCTCAATATTTTGCTTCAATCTTAGGTGTCTCACGGGGCACTTCAGAGCGGAAGATTTCTATTCATCAGTGATTAATTATTTGTACAAAGAAGACACTGGAAACAAATGCTGTTCCGAACATTTTCTTGAGGAGCTTGTTCCTTTTTCTGGCTCCTGTAGCACTTCACTTCCACCTTAAGGTTATTCACAAGTGGGTACCTACGTCTTCAAAATACCCTTCCGCACTATACTTCAACCCCTTATCACGCTGGTTCCCTGTCATTTGATGCTTACACTTTACACTTATAAACAAGTGAAGCGTTGTCGAGTCTGTAGGTTTGCATCGTGGCAAGACTTTTGCTCCATATTTTGGTTCTGCTCTACTGACAACTGATGACAAATTGTAACATATCGTTGTCAGGGGTAATGAGAAATAGAAAGTCACTGACACTGACATAGTTGCTACGGGAGAATGTGAGGCAAATCCCGCCAATGAGCGGAGATAGGAGGCAAAATGGGCGTGAAAAAGAAATAGGTCCATTTTATCATCATATCTAAAGTAGAAACAAAAATTTTAATACGAAACTAGCATTGCATTCTTGAGATATCATACAACAGTGAACTACCTAGTTCTGCCTTTGGATTAAGTATTTCATCATCTTGGACCTAACCTGTCATTTGTTCTGCCCGCTTAACAATGGATGCAGGATGCTCGCTAAACACTCAACTCAATAGAATTTTTTCATCAATTTCCAAATCGATTCCTCCACATCCCGAAGGGACACTTCGATCAAAATCATTACTGACGTCTCTGGATACCGCCGAGATACTTCATAATGCGATCGCGCAAAATAAACGGTTCTGCCACGATAACTACCAAATTGTTGATCGGATCAAATCGAAATCAGGTACGAAAGCGTAAGTTCAGCCTCGAATGACCTGATTAGACTTTGAGTGAATGATTTTGATCGAAAGTCCTCAGGTGGCACATTGCGTCTGGGCTTCTCTGCCCAAGCTCTAAATTGAAGATATAGAGTTAAAATTTGACACAGAGATGCCGTAAAAGTTCTCAATCAGGTTTGTGTAGTTTCATCATCATGTCTAAAGTAGAAACAAAAATATTAATGAGGAACCTGCATTGCATTCTTCAAATTCCGCAACAATTAGCTTCCTAGTTCTTCATACATTTGAAATATTCTATCACCTTGGAAACCTAACAACCTGTCATTTGTTCTGTCGGCCCAACAATGGATGCAGGATGCTCGCTAAACGCTCAACTCACTAAAAAATTTTCATCAATTTCCTAATTAAATCCTCCCCCTCCCGAAGGGACACTTCGATCAAAATCAATACTGACGTCCCTGGATACCGCCGGGAAAGTTTTGTGTCGCCCCACAATACTTAATATACGATCGCGCAAAATGAACGGTTCTGCCACGATATCTGAGTAATTGTTGGTCCGATCAAATCGGAATCAGGAACGGAAGCATAATTCAAGTCTGGAATGAGCTGATTGAACTATGGGTAAATAATTCTCACTGGAAGGCCCTCAGATGGCACATTGGGCTTGGACTTGTCTTCCCAAGCCCTAAATTGAAGATATAGATCTGAAATCTAACACACAGATGCAGTGAGGGTCCTAAATCAAGTTTGCCTAATTTGATCACGATGTCTGAACTAGAAACAAAAATTTAATAAGGAACCAGCAATGCTTTCTTGAGATTAGCAACAATTGGCTTCCTAGTTCTACCTTTCAAAATATTTCATCACCTTGGAAACCTAACAACCTGTTACTTGTTCTGTAGGCCCGACAATGGATGCAGGATGCTTGCTCAACGCCGAACTCAATTAAAAAATTCCATAGATTTCCAAATAGAATTCTCCCCCTCCCGAAGGGACACTTCGATCAAAATCATTACTGACGTCCCTGGATACCGCCGGGAAAGTTTTGTGTCGCCCCACAACAGATTTACTTAATATACGATCGCGCAAAATGAACGGTTCTGCCACGATATCTGTGTAATTGTTGGTCCGATCAAATCGGAATCAGGCACGGAAGCATAATTCAAGTCTGGAATGAGCTGATTGAACTATGGGTAAATAATTCTCACTGGAAGGCCCGCAGATGGCACAGTGGGCTTGGACCTGTCTTCCCAAGCCCTAAATTGAAGATATAGACTTGATATTTAACACACAGATGCAGTAAGGGTCCTGAATCAAGTTTGCCTAATTTGATCACGATGTCTGAACTAGAAACAAAAATTTAATAAGGAACCAGCAATGCTTTCTTGAGATTCAGCAACAATCAGCTTCCTAGCTCTACCCTTCAGAATATTTCATCACCTTGGAAACCTAACAACCTGTTACTTGTTCTGTAGGCCCGACAATGGATGCAGGATGCTTGCTCAACGTCCAACTCAATAAAAAAATTCCATAGATTTCTAAATAGAATTCTCCCCCTCCCGAAGGGACACTTCGATCAAAATCATTACTGACGTCCCTGGATACCGCCGGGAAAGTTTTGTGTCGCCCCACAACAGATTTTACTTTCCCGGCCCGTCCAAGGGAAAGTTATGTAATGATGCAGGATGCAGGAAAAACGTTCTGACACGATAGCTGCCGAACCGATAGTCTGATCAACTTGAAATTTGGTATACAGACAGGGTCTCGCTGTTAAATGAGCTGATTAGTTTTTGGCTGTCATCTGTCAAACGGAAGTGTCACTATCAAAAAATGACAGAAGCTATATCTCACAGAACTTGATTTGCAAAATGCCCATGAAAAACTGTATTCAGAATGGTTAAAAATATTGCCCTTTCTGTCATCTGTCAAAAAATGAAAAATGTCAAAGTTCAAAACTTTACCATTCAATTATTCAAAATCTATCCGATGAATTGGGACCAAATTTGGCAGGAAGCAACAAAACATAAGAGTCAAATGAAGTCCGCAGTTGCAATATTCCACCATTTTCCCGTCGGGCGTTATGAATTTTCAAAATTTCTCCTAGCCGTTGCCACCCGAGAGAACGACTCACCCGGATTTCCACCAGGATGACTCGCTTTTGATGCAGCACTCCACTCAAAAATTCATTCCTGCTCGAGGATCGACGTTTTTCGAAAAATTTCGACTGATATCGGAAGTAGATTGAACTGGGCGTCTTGTAGATCTATTTTTAAAATCGACACTGCTTCGGTTTTCCGACGGTAATTTTTTCAATAACAAATTTGCACATTCCGTGAATTTGAAAAAACTGCAGCGTAAACTTCAACATGCGGTGAGCCACACGAAATATTCATTTTAGGTGCAGACATGATGCGAATGAAAGTTGGAGAAAAGACTGAATTAATTTTTGAAGGAAAAATTTTCAAAATCGGACCAACGGTTTTCAAGTTTTCCTCTGTGGAAAAACTGGAAATTTTCCAACTTTTTATTCCGTGAACAGATTTCTACCATTTGTTTTTGAAGAATAGATAACTGGTTCTTGAACATTTTCCTATAATTTCGCTCCAATTTCCCGGAAATTTTCCTACTGAAAATATAAAACCGCTTATGCGATCGTGCAAATTGAGCGGTTCTGCCACGATAATGACCGAATTATTGATCCGATCAAATCGAAATCAGGTACGAAAGCATAAGTTCAGCCTGGAATAATCTTATTAGACTTTGGGTAGATGATTTTGATCGGAAGCCCTCAGGTGGCACATTGGTTCTGGGCTTGTCTGCTCAAGCTCTAAATTGAAAATATAGAGTTGAAATTTGGTACACAGATGCAGTAAAAGTTCTCAATCAAGTCGGTGTAATTTCATCATCATGTCTAAAGTAGGAAGAAAAATTTCAATGAGAAACTAGCATGCATTCTTGAGTGTTCTTGAGATATCACAACAATTAGCTACCTAGTTCTACCTTTTGAATTATTTCATTACCTTGGAAAACTAACCTAACCTGTCACTTGTTCTGTCGGCCAAACAATGGATACAGGATCCTCGCTCAACGCTCAACTGACTATGTAGAACTTTTTCATCAATGTCCTACTCAAATATGACCTTCCCGAAATGAAGCTTAGCCCAAAATAATCACTGAGGTCTCTGGATACCGCCGGGAAAGTTTTGTGTCGCCCCACAACAGATTTTACTTTCCCGGCCCCCCACGAACTCGGAGGGAAAGTATTGTAATCGTGCAGAAAAAAAGTTTTGGGATTACGCCGGATATATCCATTCTGAGGTTTTTCAAGACGATTGAGACGATTTCCAGAATGATGTCTGTCCGTTAGTGTGTAATCTTCCACGATAACTGCCGAAACGTTGATCCGATCGACTTGAAATTTGGTATGCAGACGTGGTTTCACCCTGGAATGACCGGATTAGTTTTTGGCTGTCATCTGGCGAACAGAAATGTCACTATCAGAAAATGACAGAAGCTACATCTCACGGAACTTGACTTGCGATATGTCATTTGAAAGCCCTTGAAAAACTGTATTCAGAACAGTTGAAAATATTTCCATATCTGTTATCTGTCAAATTATAAAAAATGCCAAAGTCTGGAGCTTTACCATTTAATTATTTAAAATCTATACGATAGATTTAAACCAAACTCGACAGGAAGCAACATTACCAAAGAATCAAACTAATGCTGGAGTGAGAGTCTCCCATCATTCCTCAGCCGAGCGCTATGAATTTTCAAAGTTTGGCCTGGCCGAATTCAGCCGGGCTTGCCTGTTGCTCGACTTTTGGCCTATTCAATTTTCTTAGCAACCTAACCGGTACGTTTCTGTTACATTGACGTATCCATCGTGATCCCTGGTATATATGTCAAAGTGACAGAATGATTATGGATGCAGGCAGATCTCGGTGTTTTCTTTTATCATTTAAGACAACAGTGCGCTCCGATCCTTTGTGTCTTCAAGTATCGTTTTGGGGGGCTCCGTGAACCCCCTTGTGTTTTCTGTAGCTTTAGCAACTCCAGTATGCCCATCCCGTTTTGGCGTATACGTACGTTCAATCTCTAATGTGTTCAGTTCCCTTGTATGATTCGGTACCAGGGCCCCATGTTTTCCTACTGCCGTTCAAAGCCCCGATGGGGCCATCACTAACTTGTGACTATCAGATTTTGCCGTTTCAGGCCAAGCGACGCCGTTGTCTTCTTGGGTTGGTTGAAGACCTATGGCTCCCTGGTGTCTACGAGTGTCTCTTGGAGTCCAACTGAGCCCCCCTCTCCGTCTTTTCAGTCTTCAGAACTATTGTGCTGTCAGGTGTATTCCGGACCTGCTCTCTTTAAGGGCTCGAAGCCTCATTCCACATGTCGTTTGGGGCCCTGAAGTGCAAATAATAAGAACTCCCGCCAGGTATTCTACCCGTGAACCGATTTCCACCAAATAACGTTCTAAAATAGCGTTGTTAATTCCCATTTGATTTGGCATGGGTATATTCATACCTACTTTCTATACAATATGTACCTACCCTAAATACCAATACCTAAAAATTCAGCTCCAAAAATTTAGTGGCGCCGATTTGATTGCACACAAAATAACTTGTTCATTCTATAATTATTTGAAACAAGCACTTCTAAATATTTTAGAAATGTGAATATTCAATTTTATACAAAAAAAATCTCTTCGATGGAGAGCAACGGCTCAAATAAATACAAATACTTTTGTACACAGAAACTGTACCTGAACATTGTAAAATGGCAACAGATCCTTATCAAATGAGGGCAAGAAAACGTCGCTAGCTTTAGACCGGTAGATTCTGTGCCGGTAGGTAGGTGAAAATCAAGAACGTAAGAAAAAAATGACGACTGAATTGAAAATTTTTGACATTGCATAAACACCAATCGTTGCGTTGTTTTGTTTGAATTCATCATATTCTGATCGATTGTGTGTTACGCTGAGCTTTGAGTTTCTTTTCTTTCGTTGTGGTTCCTCAAAAGTGAGTACCTTATCTCTCATATTATTAATGTACTTCAGAGATCATTGTATTACATACTTTGAATGTTTTATAACTCTTAACATACCTACACAAGACATAGCCTGATAGAGTCCTTACATAGGTATAGTACACGTACAGCCACCGTGAGGACAGCTGGCCAGCAGCCAAACCTTTTATTCTATTAGGGCCAAATTTCATGTCTTAGTTGCAACCCGCGCAGCGTGGCGCAAGAAGTCACGTGATCCAATAATGGCATGCTCATTGGCACAGAGGGATCACGTGACTACTTGCGCCACGCTGCGCGGGTTGCAACTTGGAATTGAAATTTAGCCCTAAAGGGCCTGCCACACGCACATATTATACTTCGCTCTTACTTGTGCAAACTGGCATGTATCGGGAAGCCCGTGCGTGTGGACGACAAAACGGTAGCACGTGCAAGCCACTTAAGTGTTCCGTATTATTTGCGCAAATTATACCGTACAAGTAAGCGCGAGGTAAAGCTTGTGCGTGTGGCAGGCCCTTTAGGCCATAATAATTACAATAAATCAAGACTTTGTCGCATTTTACTTTCCCGGCCCCACCAACATGGAGGGAAAGTATTGCAATGGTGCAGAAAAAAAGTTTTGAGATTTCACCGGATATATCCATTTTGAGGTCCCCCAAGTCGATTAAGACCATTTCCAGAATGATGTCTGTCTGTGTGTGTGTGTGTGTGTGTGTGTGTGTGTGTGTGTGTGTGTGTGTGTGTGTGTGTGTGTGTGTGTGTGTGTGTGTGTGTGTGTGTGTGTGTGTGTGTGTGTGTGTGTGTGTGTGTGTGTGTGTGTGTGTGTGTGTGTGTGTGTGTGTGTGTGTGTGTGTGTGTGTGTGTGTGTGTGTGTGTGTGTGTGTGTGTGTGTGTGTGTGTGTGTGTGTGTGTGTGTGTGTGTGTGTGTGTGTGTGTGTGTGTGTGTGTGTGTGTGTGTGTGTGTGTGTGTGTGTGTGTGTGTGTGTGTGTGTGTGTGTGTGTGTGTGTGTGTGTGTGTGTGTGTGTGTGTGTGTGTGTGTGTGTGTGTGTGTGTGTGTGTGTGTGTGTGTGTGTGTGTGTGTGTGTGTGTGTGTGTGTGTGTGTGTGTGTGTGTGTGTGTGTGTGTGTGTGTGTGTGTGTGTGTGTGTGTGTGTGTGTGTGTGTGTGTGTGTGTGTGTGTGTGTGTGTGTGTGTGTGTGTGTGTGTGTGTGTGTGTGTGTGTGTGTGTGTGTGTGTGTGTGTGTGTGTGTGTGTGTGTGTGTGTGTGTGTGTGTGTGTGTGTGTGTGTGTGTGTGTGTGTGTGTGTGTGTGTGTGTGTGTGTGTGTGTGTGTGTGTGTGTGTGTGTGTGTGTGTGTGTGTGTGTGTGTGTGTGTGTGTGTGTGTGTGTGTGTGTGTGTGTGTGTGTGTGTGTGTGTGTGTGTGTGTGTGTGTGTGTGTGTGTGTGTGTGTGTGTGTGTGTGTGTGTGTGTGTGTGTGTGTGTGTGTGTGTGTGTGTGTGTGTGTGTGTGTGTGTGTGTGTGTGTGTGTGTGTGTGTGTGTGTGTGTGTGTGTGTGTGTGTGTGTGTGTGTGTGTGTGTGTGTGTGTGTGTGTGTGTGTGTGTGTGTGTGTGTGTGTGTGTGTGTGTGTGTGTGTGTGTGTGTGTGTGTGTGTGTGTGTGTGTGTGTGTGTGTGTGTGTGTGTGTGTGTTTGTACCCCATTAACTGTGGCGACTTGTGCGTGCAACGACCTATGCTGTGGCGTCCGCTCTAGTTGTGGCGTCTTACACACGGTTGCCACAGCAAAAACCTTCACTGTCTCAAAAATAATCACCGCTTAAGGCTAGAACTTATAGAACAGCTTTTATAGAAGCATATTGACTTTGCATATGAAGGAAATCCTCGGATCTTCAAAACTTAGTGGTGTATAAGTGAATTCATCAGGTTGCCACAAGAAATTAGAAGTGCTTTGTGCAAGTTTGGGTATGACACCCATTTGTGACCTCCTGTGCTGAAGCGCCCCCTTGAGTTCACACACTAGTACTAAACCAAGAATATATTCAATGGTGTTGGTTGTTCTTTCGCAATCTGCACACACACATAATGCATCAGTGTACTTTTGTGGCACCCACCTGCAAAGAGTCGTAGAAAATTCAGATTTTTTAAAATCACCAACCTGAGCATAAAAAGATATTTCCAAACGTACCCCCTTTGTCCCCACTCACCCCCTTCGGCTCCACTCACCCCCTCTCAAAATGACAAATATAATCACCTGCTTTGAGTACGTCAAATTGAAGACATCAAATTCTCTTTGTGAGAAAAATATTATAATTTTTTTTTGTTCAACCCCCCTTTTGCCCCACCCACCCTTAAGTTCCAAATTTCAAATGGCACCACGTACTTCTGATTAACCAGATTGAAGAGTCTTGAATTCTCTTTCTGAGAAAAATATAAAAATCATCAATCACCCCCTGTCGTCCCCACCCTACCCCTACTTATAAAATTTCATGTATATTAATCTACTTTGTGGTACATCAAATTGAAAACATCAAATTCTCTTTGTGAGAAAAATATTATAAATTTTTTTGATCAACCCCCCTTTTGCCCCATCTACCCTTACATTCAAAATATCAAATGGTATCACGTGCTTTTTGGTTCCCCAGGTTGAACACTCTTTCTGAGAAAATTATAAAAATTTGTAATAACCCCCTTTTGCCCCCCCTGATTTAAAATTTCATGTAGAATAATCTATTTCGTGATACATCAAATTGAAGACATCAAATTCTCTTTGTGAGAAAAATATTATAATTTTTTTTGTTCAACCCCCCTTTTGTCCCACCCACCCTTAACTTCCAAATTTGAAATGGCACCACGTACTTTTGATTAACCCGATTGAAAAGTCTTGAATTCCCTTTCTGAGAAAAATATTAAAATTATCAATCACCCCCTGTCGTCCCCACCCACCCCTACTTAAAAAACTTCATGTATATTGAACTACTTTGTAGTACATCAAATTGAAAACATCAAATTCTCCTTGTGAGAAAAATATTATAAATTTTTTTGATCAACCCCCCTTTTGCCCCATCTACCCTTACATTCAAAATATCAAATGGTATCACGTGCTTTTTGGTTCCCCAGGTTGAACTCTCTTTCTGAGAAAATTATAAAAATTATTAATAACCCCCTTTTGCCCCCACCCCCCCTAATTCAAAATTTCATGTAGAATAATCTATTTCGTGATACATCAAATTGAAGACATCAAATTCTCTTTGTGAGAAATATATTATAATTTTTTTTGTTCAACCCCCCTTTTGTCTCACCCACCCTCAACTTCCAAATTTTAAATGGCACCACGTACTTCTGATTAACCAGATTGAAAAGTCTTGAATTCCCTTTCTGAGAAAAATATAAAAATTATCAATCACCCCCTGTCGTCCCCACCCACCCCTACTTAAAAAACTTCATGTATATTGAACTACTTTGTGATACATCAAATTGAAAACATCAAATTCTCCTTGTGAGAAAAATATTATAAATTTTTTTGATCAACCCCCCTTTTGCCCCATCTACCCTTACATTCAAAATATCTAATGGTATCACGTGCTTTTTGGTTTCCCAGGTTGAACTCTCTTTCTGAGAAAATTATAAAAATTATTAATAACCCCCTTTTGCCCCCACCCCCCCTAATTCAAAATTTCATGTAGAATAATCTATTTCGTGATACATCAAATTGAAGACATCAAATTCTTTTTGTGAGAAATATATTATAATTTTTTTTGTTCAACCCCCTTTTTGTCTCACCCACCCTTAACTTCCAAATTTTAAATGGCACCACGTACTTCTGATTAACCAGATTGAAAAGTCTTGAATTCTCTTTCTGAGAAAAATATAAAAATTATCAATCACCCCCTGTCGTCCCCACCCACCCCTACTTAAAAAACTTCATGTATATTGAAAAAAACTGAAAATTGCAAATTGAAAACATCAAATTCTCTTTATGAGAAAAATATTATAAATTTTTTTGATCAACCCCCCTTTTGCCCCATCTACCCTTACATTCTAAATATCAAATGGTATCACGTGCTTTTTGGTTCCCCAGGTTGAACTCTCTTTCTGAAAAAATTATAAAAATTAGTAATAACCCCCTTCTGTCCCCACCCACCCTTAATTTAAAATTTCATGTAGAGTAATCTACTTCGTGATACATCAAATTGAAGACATCAAATTTTATTTGTGGGAAAAATATCATGAATTTTTTTGATCAACCCCCTTTTTGGCCCACCCACACTCAACTTCTAAATTTCAAATGGAACCACGTACTTTCGGTTCACTAGATTGAAAAGGATTGAGTTCTTTTTCTGATGAAAATATAAGAATTTATAATTACTCTCTTTCGTCCCCACCCACCCACTTTAATATTTCATGTAGAATAATGAACTTTGTGATACATCAATCAGAAAAAATCATATTCTCTTTGTGAGAAAAACATTTTTTTTCTATTAACCCCTCTTTTGCCCCACCCACCCTTGATTTCCAAATTTCAAATGGAACCACGTACTTTTGCATGGTTCACCAGATTGAAGAGAATTCAATTCTCTTTCTGAGAAAAATATAAAACTTATTTATCACATCCTGTTGTCCCCCCCCCCACACCCACTTGAAAAAATTCATGTAGGCTTATCTACTTTGTGGTACATCAAATTGAAAACATCAAATTCTCTTTGTGAAAAAAATATTCAAACACCCTTAGCTTTCAAATGAAACCACGTACTTCTCGGTTCATCCGATTGAAGAGAATTGAATTCTCTTTCTGAGAAGAATATAAAAAATATTAATCACCCCTTCTCGTCTTCACCCACCCTTACTTTAAAAACTCATGTAGGATAATTTACTTTGTGATAAATCAAATTGAAAACATCAAATTTTCTTTGTGAGAAAAATATTATAATTTTTTTTAATCAACCCCCCTTTTGCTCTATCCACTCTTTTAAGTTCCAACTAAAAATGATAACTGACACGTACTTTTTGTTTCACCAGATTAGAGAGGATTGAATTCTTTTTCCAAGAAAAATATAAAAATTATCAATCATCCCCTTTGGTCCCTACCCACCCTTTTACTTTAAAATTTCAAATGAAACCACCTACCTTGTGATACATCAGAAGAGAATTGTACTGAGAAAAATATTCTAAAAATTTTCAATTTTCCCCTTTTGCCCCCACCGACCTCTATTTTACAATTTCAAGTAGAAACATCTATAATATGCTGTTCTTCACGTTGCAAATTCAGCACTAGAACTTTTGGAATTAAAAACAAAGTGATAAGTTAGAGGGCTACGGCTACGGCTGATGGGACCTGCAAAGTTTTGGCGCAAATCTATCAGGGCCCATCAGCCGTATACCTTTCCAGCTTTTCACTTTATTTTTGATTAAAAAATTTCTTGTGCTGAATTTGCAACGTGAACGGGCATTACTTTGTGGTACTTACATCAAATTGAACAAAATTATTATCTTTTTTGTTGAGGAAAATATTATGAATATTTCTTATTACCCCCCTTTTGCCCTCACCCACCTCAACTTTAAAACTTCAACTGGAATTAGGTGCCTGCGGTACGCAAAAAAAAAGTGGCATTTGATGATACAAGCAAGCCATTTTGCACAGTTGTTGTCCACACCCATTAGAAAGTTTTGACCCGCAGCACCTAAAAAATGTTCCCTTAGGACTCGAGATTTTAGAGGGCAAAGGGGACCCCATGAAAAAATCTAAAACATTTTAAATAAAGCCTGATTAGTGAATCTCAGTGTCAACATAAGCATACACTGTCATTTTCAAAATTAGGTTAAAAATAAAAGAGTCATTTTTGAGCGTCATACAATATATTTTATCAATATCAGAGTACAAAACATGTAACCCACAACCTGTATAGTAATTATATTTAAATAAACCGTCACAACGAAATTGGTGAAAATGTGATTAGGAAATGCCGAGTTTACAATAGAGTATTATATTTTGAAAAAAATATTTTGTTTTTGATGGGAACAGAAACTACATTGAAAAATAACTGACCCATATTTTTTTGTTTAGCCAGAAATCGAATCGTTTGGCCGCAATAAATAAACGAAACTCTTAAATTCTTACTAGTTCTGACGTCATTTACAAAGGCAGTCACAAGTAGTTGATCTTCTTTTATAGATTACGCCCAAACGATTCGATTTTCGACCGAATAAAAAAATACGGGTCAATTATTTTTCGATGTAGTTTCCATTTCGACAAAAAAACATTCTAGTATAATACTCCATTACGTTAATTTCACAGGGTGTCCATATGTCCATGGTTATGTTTTATGCTCTGCTATTGATAAAAAAATATTGTATGAAACTCAAATGACTCCTTTTACTTTGAATAATATTTTGAAAATGACAGTGTATGCCATGAGTGTATGCTTATGTTGCCAATGACATTGGTGAAACATTTACGTAAAACATCAAACACGACAAATTATCCTACCCGTAGTTTAGGAGGATATCTTAAATAATATTTCCAACATGTCAAAAAATGCGCCAATATTTCCAATAAAATTTAAAAAAAAGTTCAACTCTACGCGCATTCGTTCTCGAATTATCGATTTTCAACTTTCGGAATTAATAACCCTGTACAAAAATGACCAGAAGGGGGGTGATATCGTAACCATGGTAATTACGATGTGACATGAAGTTACTGATGTTACGTCAAGATCCCCGAATTGGTAAACGCATCGTATCCGCCACAGCATGCTTCATTTCAACCCATTCCAAAAGCGAATGCTGGCGTCCACCGGGTGGCAGCCCCCTTGGGGGTCGTTGGGGTGAATTTTTTCGTGGGAAGGTGTATTAAAGTGAGTTTATGCATATCTGCCAAATTTACGTCAATAATATGGCCAATAAGAGAATTGCAATAAAAAAATGTTAATTTTTGAAAAAATCACATAGCCTTTGAAAAGAAAGAAATATTTGAAAATTAAAAAACCATTTCGGGATATTATTGCTACCTTTCAAAAAACGATATTATAAATAATCTACAATTTTTTTTAGAAAAGTGACACAACGTTGACAATTTACCCTTTTGACCCTCTTCCTTTTGGCGCACTGTATATCATGTACATTTTCAATTATGAAACTATCCCTTACATCATCACGTAGCCGAAGTAGGCCCTATCTGGCGTTGTCTTCTTTTTTGAAATCGGAGAATTTTTGTTCGAGATATTCCCATTTTACAAAATGCGGAAATTTTCATTACCCCTATTCACTTTTGAGCAGTTTATAAAGGTATGTATGTACCTACATGGAAGAAAGGGATAGTACAGAAACTTGAATTTGAGCCAAAGCAACAATACTTAATTATTACCATTTAAAACAAAAATAGAGTAATACTTATACACACTTCTTTCCATTCGATCGATAACTTACTATATGGCTCTCTTTTATGGTCACTCTTCATGTATTTTTTTTTACTTAACATTCAAACTGAATTATGCTCAGTCTGCATCTACTTTTTCTCTTTTATATATTGTTTACCCGATGTATTTCTATTTTGTTCTAATTTGTGCCTCAACATTCAAGCTCGATAACTATGTTCTTGTTCAGTCATCATGCATTTTCCCTCTGTTACATGTGTTGTTTGCCAAGCGTGTATTCTATATTATTTTCATTTTTACCTCAAAGGCCAATCAGTAATGCAGCTGTTCTCGTTCACTATGATTGTTTGCCCAATGTATTTCTATTTTGTTCTAAGTTGTGCCTCAACAATCTAGTTCAAATATGTTCACTCTTGCAAAATATTTCTATTTTATTGTTATTTTTGCCTCAAAATTACACTATCATGTTCAGAATTGTTTTTTTTTCCATTACATTTTTATATTGCTATACAATACAATAATATTATGTAGAAGTAGATAAATATAGATAGGTAACTTTTTTTATTATAGACTATAGACCCCATAGCCTATGACGTTTCCAATTACATCTTTAGTTTTGAAATGTTCATGAAATATCAAGGACTAGGTTCTTTTCCTATCTTTTGCACCTAACCTTGACTGAACTGCACTTCCGGAAATAATCGGAAGAGCCATCAACATTTGATTTTCAAATACGACACCATATTGTTTAATATTAGCATTAGGATAGATATTATATCTCCGCGAGATTCCCTATCAAACATAAAAAGGCCTCTCTAAATCAAGGAGTTTAAAAATTTGCCCCTCCCCTCTTCCCCGGTTTCAAGGATGTGAGGGATTAAGTGTCATGGAATTTTCTTGTCCCCGCGAATTCTCTTATCCAACCGAAAAATGCCGGTTTAGATCGGAGCTACTTGGAAAAAGGGGGTGGTTTTTGAAAGAGTGGAGTGAGGTGGGGGTTGCTGGGGAATTTGTGCAAGGCATATACTTAGGAGATTTTCTCTCCGCAAGTTTCCCTATCAAACAAAAAAAGGCTGCTCTAAATCGAAGAGGTTAAAAAATTTGCCCCTTTCCCCTTCCCCTGTTCACGGATGTAGGGGATGAAAAGTGTCATGGAATTTTCTTGTCCCCGCAAATTCTTCTATCCACCCGAAAAATGCCGGTTCAGATCGGAGATAGGTACTTAAGAAAAGAGGGTAGTTTGAAGGAGTGGGGTGATGCGGGAGTTGGTGGAATTTGTGAAAGGTTTATAGAAGATTTTATATCTTCGTGAGTTTCCTCTTGAATAAAACACTAAAACGCCAAGGGGGTAGTTTTGAAAGGGTAAGGTGGGGTGCGGGTTGGTTGAATTTGTGCAAGGTATTATGCGAGTTTTCTCCCCGCGCGTTCCTCTCTCAAACACAAAAAATCCGCTCAAAATCAGAGAAATAAAAACTTTTTGCCCCCCCCCCTCACTCGGTTTTGCGAGAGGGGAAAGGGACATTCAGTTTTCTTCTCTTCAAGAGTTCCTCTATCCTAACCGAGAAATTCCGGTTAAGATCGGAGATTCTTGGGAAAAGGGGGTAGTTTTGAAGGGGTGGGGCGGAGTTGGTGTTGGTTGAATTTGTAAAAGGTACAAAAGAGGTTTTCTTCCCGCGAACTTCTCTATTTAACATAACAATTCTCTTGAAATCATAGAAATTAAAACTGTTCACTCTCTCACCTGGTTTCGGGGGGAAGGGGGGGGGGATGTTGAGAAACATTGAGTTATCTTCTCTTCGCAAGTTCCTTCATCCAACCGAGAAATTCCGGTTCAGATCGGAGCAACTTGGAAAAGGCGGTAGTTATGAAGGAGTGGGGGTTGGTTGAATTCGTGCAAGATACATGGGAATGTGTACAAGGGAGTGTGTGTAAATGGGGCTATCAGCCAGTCTAAACAGATTCAAAATCTTCCAAAGCAATCCAAAACTGTCGCGCTTTGAAAATTGTTAAAAATATCGACATAATCACTTAGACACTATAGACAAGACACCTTTGATACACAAACTATACACCGAATTTTGACGTCTTCGATACACAAACTATACACCGAATTTTGGCGTCTTCGATGCACAGACTATACACCGAATTCTGGCGTCTTGGATGCACAAAAACTTGACACCTAATTGTGGCAGCGACGCCACTAGTTTGTTATATGCACGAATATTCGGGGACATGCTGCGCCGCCCCCATGGAGTGTATAACCAAATGGGTCAGTTTTACGGGTTGCTAACGCAAAGGGGTACCCAACCTACATGGTTTCATCAAAGCTGCCACAATTTGGTTTGATGCACGGTTGCCACAAACCTACACCGGCGGGTATGTGTGTGTGTGTGTGTGTGTGTGTGTGTGTGTGTGTGTGTGTGTGTGTGTGTTTGTACCCCATTAACTGTGGCGACTTGTGCGTGCAACGACCTATGCTGTGGCGTCCGCTCTAGTTGTGGCGTCTTACACACGGTTGCCACAGCAAAAACCTTCACTGTCTCAAAAATAATCACCGCTTAAGGCTAGAACTTATAGAACAGCTTTTATAGAAGCATATTGACTTTGCATATGAAGGAAATCCTCGGATCTTCAAAACTTAGTGGTGTATAAGTGAATTCATCAGGTTGCCACAAGTAATTAGAAGTGCTTTGTGCAAGTTTGGGTATGACACCCATTTGTGACCTCCTGTGCTGAAGCGCCCCCTTGAGTTCACACACTAGTACTAAACCAAGAATATATTCAATGGTGTTGGTTGTTCTTTCGCAATCTGCACACACACATAATGCATCAGTGTACTTTTGTGGCACCCACCAGCAAAAAGTCGTAGAAAATTCAGATTTTTTAAAATCACCAACCTGAGCATAAAAAGATATTTCCAAACGTACCCCCTTTGTCCCCATTCACCCCCTTCGACTCCACTCACCCCCTCTCAAAATGACAAATATAATCACCTGCTTTGAGTACGTCAAATTGAAGACATCAAATTCTCTTTGTGAGAAAAATATTATAATTTTTTTTTGTTCAACCCCCCTCCCCACCCACCCTTAAGTTCCAAATTTCAAATGGCACCACGTACTTCTGATTAACCAGATTGAAGAGTCTTGAATTCTCTTTCTGAGAAAAATATAAAAATCATCAATCACCCCCTGTTGTCCCCACCCTACCCCTACTTATAAAATTTCATGTATATTAATCTACTTTGTGGTACATCAAATTGAAAACATCAAATTCTCTTTGTGAGAAAAATATTATAAATTTTTTTGATCAACCCCCCTTTTGCCCCATCTACCCTTACATTCAAAATATCAAATGGTATCACGTGCTTTTTGGTTCCCCAGGTTGAACACTTTTTCTGAGAAAATTATAAAAATTTGTAATAACCCCCTTTTGCCCCCCTGATTTAAAATTTCATGTAGAATAATCTATTTCGTGATACATCAAATTAAATACATCAAATTCTCTTTGTGAGAAAAATATTATAATTTTTTTTGTTCAACCCCCCTTTTGTCCCACCCACCCTTAACTTCCAAATTTGAAATGGCACCACGTACTTCTGATTAACCCGATTGAAAAGTCTTGAATTCCCTTTCTGAGAAAAATATAAAAATTATCAATCACCCCCTGTCGTCCCCACCCACCCCTACTTAAAAAACTTCATGTATATTGAACTACTTTGTGGTACATCAAATTGAAAACATCAAATTCTCCTTGTGAGAAAAATATTATAAATTTTTTTGATCAACCCCCCTTTTGCCCCATCTACCCTTACATTCAAAATATCAAATGGTATCACGTGCTTTTTGGTTCCCCAGGTTGAACTCTCTTTCTGAGAAAATTATAAAAATTATTAATAACCCCCTTTTGCCCCCACCCCCCCCCTAATTTAAAATTTCATGTAGAATAATCTATTTCGTGATACATCAAATTGAAGACATCAAATTCTCTTTGTGAGAAATATATTATAATTTTTTTTGTTCAACCCCCCTTTTGTCCCACCCACCCTTAACTTCCAAATTTCAAATGGCACCACGTACTTCTGATTAACCAGATTAAAGAGTCTTGAATTCTCTTTCTGAGAAAAATATAAAAATTATCAATCACCCCCTGTCGTCCCCACCCACCCCTACTTAAAAAACTTCATGTATATTGAAAAAAACTGAAAATTGCAAATTGAAAACATCAAATTCTCTTTATGAGAAAAATATTATAAATTTTTTTGATCAACCCCCCTTTTGCCCCATCTACCCTTACATTCTAAATATCAAATGGTATCACGTGCTTTTTGGTTCCCCAGGTTGAACTCTCTTTCTGAAAAAATTATAAAAATTAGTAATAACCCCCTTCTGTCCCCACCCACCCTTAATTTAAAATTTCATGTAGAGTAATCTACTTCGTGATACATCAAATTGAAGACATCAAATTTTATTTGTGGGAAAAATATCATGAATTTTTTTGATCAACCCCTTTTTTGGCCCACCCACACTCAACTTCTAAATTTCAAATGGAACCACGTACTTTCGGTTCACTAGATTGAAGAGGATTGAGTTCTTTTTCTGATGAAAATATAAGAATTTATAATCACTCTCTTTCGTCCCCACCCACCCACTTTAATATTTCATGTAGAATAATGAGCTTTGTGATACATCAATCAGAAAAAATCATATTCTCTTTGTGAGAAAAACATTTTTTTTCTATTAACCCCTCTTTTGCCCCACCCACCCTTGATTTCCAAATTTCAAATGGAACCACGTACTTTGGCATGGTTCACCAGATTGAAGAGAATTGAATTCTCTTTCTGAAAAAAATATAAAACTTATTTATCACATCCTGTTGTCCCCCCCCCCACACCCACTTGAAAAAATTCATGTAGGCTCATCTACTTTGTGGTACATCAAATTGAAAACATCAAATTCTCTTTGTGAAAAAAATATTCAAACACCCTTAGCTTTCAAATGAAACCACGTACTTCTCGGTTCATCCGATTGAAGAGAATTGAATTCTCTTTCTGAGAAGAATATAAAAAATATTAATCACCCCTTCTCGTCTTGACCCACCCTTACTTTAAAAACTCATGTAGGATAATTTACTTTGTGATAAATCAAATTGAAAACATCAAATTTTCTTTGTGAGAAAAATATTATAATTTTTTTTAATCAACCCCCCTTTTGCTCTATCCACTCTTTTAAGTTCCAACTAAAAATGATAACTGACACGTACTTTTTGTTTCACCAGATTAGAGAGGATTGAATTCTTTTTCCAAGAAAAATATAAAAATTATCAATCATCCCCTTTGGTCCCTACCCACCCTTTTACTTTAAAATTTCAAATGAAACCACCTACCTTGTGATACATCAGAAGAGAATTGTACTGAGAAAAATATTCTAAAAATTTTCAATTTTCCCCTTTTGCCCCCACCGACCTCTATTTTACAATTTCAAGTAGAAACATCTATAATATGCTGTTCTTCACGTTGCAAATTCAGCACTAGAACTTTTGGAATCAAAAACAAAGTGATAAGTTAGAGGGCTACGGCTACGGCTGATGGGACCTGCAAAGTTTTGGCGCAAATCTATCAGGGCCCATCAGCCGTATACCTTTCCAGCTTTTCACTTTATTTTTGATTAAAAAATTTCTTGTGCTGAATTTGCAACGTGAACGGGCATTACTTTGTGGTACTTACATCAAATTGAACAAAATTATTATCTTTTTTGTTGAGGAAAATATTATGAATATTTCTTATTACCCCCCTTTTGCCCTCACCCACCTCAACTTTAAAACTTCAACTAGAATTAGGTGCCTGCGGTACGCAAAAAAAAAGTGGCATTTGATGATACAAGCAAGCAAGTCATTTTGCACAGTTGTTGTCCACACCCATTAGAAAGTTTTGACCCGCAGCACCTAAAAAATGTTCCCTTAGGACTCGAGATTTTAGAGGGCGAAGGGGACCCCATGAAAAAATCTAAAACATTTTAAATAAAGCCTGATTAGTGAATCTCAGTGTCAACATAAGCATACACTGTCATTTTCAAAATTAGGTTCAAAATAAAAGAGTCATTTTTGAGCGTCATACAATATATTTTATCAATATCAGAGTACAAAACATGTAACCCACAACCTGTATAGTAATTATATTTAAATAAACCGTCACAACGAAATTGGTGAAAATGTGATTAGGAAATGCCGAGTTTACAATAGAGTATTATATTTTGAAAAAAATATTTTGTTTTCGATGGGAACAGAAACTACATTGGAAAATAACTGACCCATATTTTTTTGTTTAGCCAGAAATCGAATCGTTTGGCCGCAATAAATAAACGAAACTCTTAAATTCTTACTAGTTCTGACGTCATTTACAAAGGCAGTCACAAGTAGTTGATCTTCTTTTATCGATTACGCCCAAACGATTCGATTTTCGACCGAATAAAAAAATACGGGTCAATTATTTTTCGATGTAGTTTCCATTTCGACAAAAAAATATTCTAGTATAATACTCCATTACGTTAATTTCACAGGGTGTCCATATGTCCATGGTTATGTTTTATGCTCTGCTATTGATAAACAAATATTGTATTAAACTCAAATGACTCCTTTTACTTTGAATAATATTTTGAAAATGACAGTGTATGCCATGAGTGTATGCTTATGTTGCCAATGACATTGGTGAAACATTTACGTAAAACATCAAACACGACAAATTATCCTACCCGTAGTTTAGGAGGATATCTTAAATAATATTTCCAACATGTCAAAAAATGCGCCAATATTTCCAATAAAATTTAAAAAAAAGTTCAACTCTACGCGCATTCGTTCTCGAATTATCGATTTTCAACTTTCGGAATTGATAACCCTGTACAAAAATGACCAGAAGGGGGGTGATATCGTAACCATGGTAATTACGATGTGACATGAAGTTACTGATGTTACGTCAAGATCCCCGAATTGGTAAACGCATCGTATCCGCCACAGCATGCTTCATTTCAACCCATTCCAAAAGCGAATGCTGGCGTCCACCGGGTGGCAGCCCCCTTGGGGGTCGTTGGGGTGAATTTTTTCGTGGGAAGGTGTATCAAAGTGAGTTTATGCATATCTGCCAAATTTACGTCAATAATATGGCCAATAAGAGAATTGCAATAAAAAAATGTTAATTTTTGAAAAAATCACATAGCCTTTGAAAAGAAAGAAATATTTGAAAATTAAAAAACCATTTCGGGATATTATTGCTACCTTTCAAAAAACGATATTATAAATAATCTACAATTTTTTTTAGAAAAGTGACACAACGTTGACAATTTACCCTTTTGACCCTCTTCCTTTTGGCGCACTGTATATCATGTACATTTTCAATTATGAAACTATCCTTTACATCATCACGTAGCCGAAGTAGGCTTTATCTGGCGTTGTCTTCCTTTTTGAAATCGGAGAATTTTTGTTCGAGATATTCCCATTTTACAAAATGCGGAAATTTTCATTACCCCTATTCACTTTTGAGCAGTTTATAAAGATATGTATGTACCTACATGGAAGAAAGGGATAGTACAGAAACTTGAATTTGAGCCAAAGCAACAATACTTAATTATTACCATTTAAAACAAAAATAGAGTAATACTTATACACACTTCTTTCCATTCGATCTTCCGGAAATAATCGGAAGAGCCATCAACATTTGATTTTCAAATACGACACCATATTGTTTAATATTAGCATTAGGATAGATATTATATCTCCGCGAGATTCCCTATCAAACATAAAAAGGCCTCTCTAAATCAAGGAGTTTAAAAATTTGCCCCTCCCCTCTTCCCCGGTGTCAAGGATGTGAGGGATTAAGTGTCATGGAATTTTCTTGTCCCCGCGAATTCTCTTATCCAACCGAAAAATGCCGGTTTAGATCGGAGCTACTTGGAAAAAGGGGGTGGTTTTTGGAAGAGTGGAGTGAGGTGGGGGTTGCTGGGGAATTTGTGCAAGGCATATACTTAGGAGATTTTCTCTCCGCAAGTTTCCCTATCAAACAAAAAAAGGCTGCTCTAAATCGAAGAGGTTAAAAAATTTGCTCCTTTCCCCTTCCCCTGTTCACGGATGTAGGGGATGGAAAGTGTCATGGAATTTTCTTGTCCCCGCGAATTCTTCTATCCACCCGAAAAATGCCGGTTCAGATCGGAGATAGGTACTTAAGAAAAGAGGGTAGTTTGAAGGAGTGGGGTGATGCGGGAGTTGGTGGAATTTGTGAAAGGTTTATAGAAGATTTTATCTCCGTGAGTTTCCTCTTGAATTAATAAAACACTAAAAGGCCAAAGGGGTAGTTTTGAAAGGGTAAGGTGGGGTGCGGGTTGGTTGAATTTGTGCAAGGTATTATGCGAGTTTTCTCCCCGCGCGTTCCTCTCTCAAACACAAAAAATCCGCTCAAAATCAGAGAAATAAAAATTTTTTGCCCCCCCCCCCTCACTCGGTTTTGCGAGAGGGGAAAGGGACATTGAGTTTTCTTCTCTTCAAGAGTTCCTCTATCCTAACCGAGAAATTCCGGTTAAGATCGGAGATTCTTGGGAAAAGGGGGTAGTTTTGAAGGGGTGGGGCGGAGTGGGTGTTGGTTGAATTTGTATAAGGTACAAAAGAGGTTTTCCTCCCGCGAACTTCTCTATTTAACATAACAATTCTCTTGAAATCATAGAAATTAAAACTGTTCACTCTCTCACCTGGTTTCGGGGGGGGGGATGTTGAGAAACATTGAGTTATCTTCTCTTCGCAAGTTCCTTCATCCAACCGAGAAATTCCGGTTCAGATCGGAGCAACTTGGAAAAGGCGGTAGTTTTGAAGGAGTGGGGGTTGGTTGAATTCGTGCAAGATACATGTAGTGCAGTCAAGATAGGTTTTGGGGTTGAAAAAATTAATTCATGAAATTTTGAAGCTGTTATCGATTCAAAATTTCATCCTCTACCATGTACTTAAAATCCCCGAAAATCCCATCGGAGCATTTTTCTTGCGGCGCTGTTAAAGTATATCATGTTTGCTGCAACAAGTCCGAAAATTGTATCCTCGCTTTTGTCACATTAGAGCTATATTGTTAGTTCAGAGCTGTTGGTATATACTTCAAGGCATGACCAGAACGTCATCTAAACCGCTGAAATTCTATCTCCCGCAAAAGAAAACATGTAACTCGCTTTAATCTGCAATTACCAGTGGTAATCAAGTGTAGTTCGGGGATTAGTGACCAAATTTGATAAAATCTGTTCTTTTTGTGATAAAGGCATGAAATTAGGTATGAGTGGTCTTCATGGTCCCCTTTTCAAATGTAGACATGGCGTCTCGCCATATTTTGATTAGGGGGGCTTAGGGACCCCCTTGAAAATTGAAGTTGCAGAAACTCATGCAAACCACCATTGAAATAATTGTCACGCATCTCAAAAAGTGATCATTCGACTCTACGTTAAATCTCAACAAGAGACACACCAGTTATCACCATGTACGCAATGTTCTTCATAATGAAAAAAAAATCTTTGGAATGTAACAAAAAATTGTGTCTTTATAATTTTTTCATGCAATAGAGGAATAAAGTCATCTTCCGCATATCATTATCCACCAATCGTATTCGCCAAAGCCATTGATGAAGTCCATTTCTTCATATTGACATCTAGAAGCAACAATCCCAGATGAAACCAGCCAATTCAAGTGCTTAGTTCAGCAGCGTTTTTTTCAATGTTACCAATTGATATGAATGACAATTTATTATTGGGTGGATAGCTTCAACTGTTTTATAATTTTATTGAGTATAACTAGTTGAGGAGTGATGCGCGAAAGCCCCGAAATTTTTTTCTTTAACCGCCACCTATCACTGTTAGAATTGCACCAAATTTCATACTACTTTGGCGAAACAACAGCAAATACAGACTAAAGAGTATAGACAAACGTCAATACGATCTGCAGTTGTCAAGTAGAAGGCACAAAGAATAAGGATTGAGGCGTGGAATACTTCAAAGCACTCAGTTCGAGTGAATACACGGTATAGAAATATTTTCAACACACCCTAGGAGCACAAATTTCATGATGGTGAGCGACGCGAAAAAAAATTTTTCTATGCTTTTGCGCTTGGTTCCGCGTGTAGTCATATAAAATTAGGTTACAGAACAGCTCCAGCTATCTATCCAAAATATAAATTGTCGATCATATTGATTGGGAACAATTGAAAAACGCTGTTGAACTTCACACTTGAACTGGCTCATTTCTTAGAGAGCTGTCATCCTTAGAATGACAGTATCAAAAAACAAACTTCATGAATAGCTTCGGCAAATACAAATTAGTGAATGATGATACACAGCAGATCAACTCACCGTTTCTTAGATTAAAAAATTATGAAAAACTGTGTTTTTTTCTGACACTCCAAAGAATTTTTTTTTTAACACGAAGAACAATGCGTACATGGCGACAACTGTTGTGTCTCTTGTCAACGTTTGGTGTAGAGTCAAATGATTACTTTTTGAAATGTGTGACGATATTTACCGGTGGTTTGTGAGAGTTCTTGAGACTTCAAATTTTCAAGGGGGTCCTTAGGCCCTCCTAACCAAAATATGGCGAGGCGTCATGCTTACATTTGGAAAGAAGACCATGAAGACCACCCATACCAAATTTCATGCCTCTGTCGCAAATCAAACAGATTTTAATAAGCTTGGTTACTAACCCTCGGATTATCTTCAATCAACACTGTTAATTGGGAATTGAAGCGACTTTCGTGTTTTTTTTTCGTGAAATACGAGTTAGAGGTTCAAACGAAGGTCTGGTCATGCCCTGCAGTATATACCAACAGTCCTAAGCCAACAATGTAGTTCTAGTGTGACAAAAACAAGAATACCATTTTCGGACTAGTTGCAGCAAACATGATATACTTTGACAGCGCCGCAAGAAGAATGCTCAACTGGGATTTTCAGGGATTTTGAGTATGTGGTAGAGAATGAAATTCTGAATCGATATCTGCTATAAAATTTCATGAATTAATTTTTTCAAGGTTTGGGGTCTTTTTTGGCTATCTTTACTGCACTAATGGGAATGTGTACAAGGGAGTGTGTATAAATGGGGCTATCAGCCAGTCTAAACAGATTCAAAATCTTCCAAAGCAATCCAAAACTGTCGCGCTTTGAGAATTGTTAAAAATATCGACATAATCACTTAGACACTATAGACAAGACACCTTTGATCAAGGAGGTTATAATTATAGCAGGAGGGAACATGAGCTCAAAAAAGTGAAGCCGTGTGACGTCACGTTCTGTGTATGCAACCCGTAAGTTATGAACCACACGAAGGCACACGACCACGAGTCACAGAGGTCCATCCCACAGAATTATGAATCTGTCACTTCGAATAACGTAGTGACAGAATCAGTCAGTTTTTGTGTTTGTGTTTTTCCTTCGCCAATTTCTCATTTTCATAATGGCGGAATCAGTCGCTTTCATGGCTTTTGGATGCCGAGACCACCAGCGGTCACCGCCCTGAAGAAAAAAGAAATTTTTCGAGCAGAAAAAGCAAAAGGGCATAGCGTAGCAGAAATGGAGAGCAGAACAGAAGGAACAGACACGAACAGAAGCAGGTGCAGATAAACAAGCTACAAGACTCTAGATATGCCAAACCAAGAATACAAAGAGCTACAAGGCAAAGTGCCTAGATGCACGCTTAATCCAAACGTGAAGGCTGGAAGCAGCGATTTGCAAGGTTGTTGTGGTGTAGTGATGGGGTACAGACTCGGGTACAGACGAGTAGCTACTGGAAGCTACCAGGGTATATCGTGTTGTGGAAGGGAGTGATGGAGCACTTGAGGTCATGTGAGGAATCGCTGAAGGAGGGCAGAACTCTGAGGCAGTTGTTGGGAGAGGACGAAAAGGGGCTGAAATGGACGACAAAGATTGAAAGAAAACAGAAGAGGTGCAACACTGATGATGACAAGATGTGGCAGTCAAATTTTGTTTCATATTTATCAACATACTTTTATTTTGCGGCGTAGTGTGAATAATACAAATAAAAATGTAACATTCTCATAAAATATCAACAATAAAGCTCAGTTCTTTCTCGACCTTATCAAATTTTTCTTGATGTATGAACTTCTCATCGTCCCTTGTCTTCAGCGAGCGTTCTTCCTTTATTCCAGCTCAGTCAATTTTCTGTTACTATTTATTTCACTGTTGCGTCCCATGCTTCTTTTTGTCTTCCCTGATTTCTTATTTCTGTCATTCTCGCCTATCGTTCTACTGGTCTATCCTCGTTTATGCTCTCTAGGCGTCCTCAGCAACTCAGTTGTCTCTTATCTACAAATTTTGTTGCAGGCCTCATCTTAGCTCTTTTCTTACTCGGGGTTACGAAATAGAATAGAATAGAATAGAATAGAATAGAATGGATTTATTTCCCAACAGGCAACGCCCAATTACAGGAAAACTTTATAACAAAAAAAAAATGGAATTGAATGAGAAATTATATAAAACAAAAAATCAAACACAATCATGCGAATACACAAAAAGAAAAGGTCAAAATAATATCAATAACATAAGCAAGTTGACTTCGTGGAGTCAGTCATTGTCCAGGACGGAAGACATAATGGACTTGATGCTGCTGAAATTAATATCACAAACATTAGAGATTTTGTTGAACGTGTGGCACATAATAGAAATAGGGGAATTGAAAAGGACGTTGGTTCTGGAACTGGGATTATAGAACGTGGTGCGTTGTCTGGAATTTATACGTGGTATAAAAAAATTAATTTTGGATAGAAGATAGGGACAATCCAAATTATTATTCAATAAGGAGTGGAGAAGTTTAACAGCTAACATGGTACGTCTAGTTTCCAAGGAGTGAAGGTTAAACCTGGATAATAATGAAGAGTACTCGATGCCACGAACAGGATATACACCATCCACGAGGAAACTCAAGTGCTTGAGAAAGCGACGCTGTACCAACTCCACACCATGAATGTGAACACCGCAGTAACAAATGTGTCTAATAAGAAATGTGCCAATAAGAAATGTGTCTCCTCAGTATTTTTTTTACTCCGCAGGTGCATACTTCATCCCCGTTGCTTCACGCTCCTTCTGCATTCTCTTAGGTAAGACCTCCATGTCTCACATGTGAGTCAGCAGTCAGTACTGATCTGAAAATCGTCTTATAGGTACTTTCAGCTTGGTCTTCTTTGTTACTTCTTTTTTATTTATCAGTGTCTTAGTAGTACATATTACTGGTGGTATTCTTGTACAGACTTTTTCTAGCACTAGTTAGTTTCTTTTTCACATCTCGTTGTTCACATCTCGTTGCTCTCTGAATTATTTGATGCACTGTGAAGATGAGGCTTTGCACGCTACCTTTTTTTCGAAGTCCACTTTGAGTGTTCAGCAACGTTGGCTCTATTATCTTTTTCAGTTTCTTTCCCAGTAGTTGTATACTTTCATTGGCATGTTCAGCAAGGTAATGCATCTATGGTTTGCACACTCGTTAAAGAACCCCCTTTTCTTTCCTATGCTTTATATTGTAGATTTCCAGCAGCAATCTTCTCCCTCTTCTCCCAAAGCTATTTATTATCTCTAATGTAAATTTATCATGTCCAGGAGCTTTGCCGTTTTTCAGTTCCAGGAATGCTTTTGTTCTCCCAGGTCTTCTGTTAGCGTCCCTTCATTTCTGTCTTCGATCGTATTTTCTTTGTTAATGTCGTCGTCATCAGTCTATCTTGGTTGTGCACTCAGTAACTCTCGGAAATATTCACTCCATCTTTCCATTATTTCTTCAGAGACCACCAGTAGTGCTCGATCCTTCCTTATTGATTATGGAATATTCTGGTGAGGTTCAGAGATCTTGAATATGGAAAAGTTATTTTCAATTGTAAATTTTCAAAGAGATTTACTCAAGTTTCAATAATAATTCTTAGGCCAAGCAGTATCATTCATCTGATTCATCATTATTCTGTGGTTTTTTAATGCCTTTCATCATGGTGCTCTAAACTAAGATCTAGGCCTCCTAAAGCTAAGCCTCACATCATATCCATGTCATCAAATCATCACTTATGCACAAAAGAACTTGAAGGTGGACTGAGTCGAGGCTCGAGGCGCCTATACTTCAAGTGTCTTTTTTCTTTGTTCACTTTCTTCTTGAGTAAAAGGCAGTATCTTCTTTTCGATCGTGCATGTGAAATCCAAAAATAGGCATCCTTGAATTTGGAAAGATAAAACTAATATTATCAAAATTTTGTGGCATTTTTGACTCTCAATTACCTGATTGACTTGCTTCCATTTTATAAGTATGAATTATCCAGTGTAGGTGCACACTAGTACAACACACACGTAGGTCCGTACGCACAATATTGGTAACTGTACTGGGTTAAATAGGTAGGTACACAGCAGCTGTGCACTGGGCAGTGCAGGAGGCATACTTTGGCTTGCTCGAGCTTTTCATTTGTTTGGTCTTCCATGAGTTTGCAAGGCGGTTGTGTCCTTTTTAATTCGGCACTGGACAAGGGCACACGTCGTAGAGGATACAATCAGATCATTTGGAGCTGCAAATCTTGAATTGGGCATATTCGTAACTTCAAAATTTATTGTTCTAGGTTCACTTACCTACTTGTGCAACAGTATTTTCTAGTTTGGATTGTCTTCTGCTTGGAAAAACTGTCTCTGAACGGCGATCGCTGTGGTTTTCATATTCAAAAACCTCAAAAGCGATTGAAAATGCCACATTGAAGAGCGAAACTGACAAATGAAAAAATTTAACCACAAAAACGAATGATATGCTGTCACTTTGCTCTATAATTCTGTGGGATAGACTTCTGTGATTCGTGTGCCTTCGGGTGGTTCATAACTTACGGGTTGCATACTCAAATACATGATTTCCCCTCACCCCGTTCCGCATCAAATTTCCTCGCCTACAAGCTGGGTTACGTTCCCTCCTTATATTCTAACCTCCTTGCCTTTGATACACAAACTATACACCGAATTTTGGCGTCTTCGATGCACAAACTATACACCGAATTTTGGCGTCTTCGATGCACAAACTATACACCGAATTCTGGCGTCTTGGATGCACAAAAACTTGACACCTAATTGTGGCAGCGACGCCACTAGTTTGTTATATGCACGAATATTCGGGGACATGCTGCGCCGCCCCCATGGAGTGTATAACCAAATGGGTCAGTTTTACGGGTTGCTAACGCAAAGGGGTACCCAACCTACATGGTTTCATCAAAGCTGCCACAATTTGGTTTGATGCACGGTTGCCACAAACCTACACCGGCGGGTATGTGTGTGTGTGTGTGTGTGTGTGTGTGTGTGTGTGTGTGTGTGTGTGTGTGTGTGTGTGTGTGTGTGTGTGTGTGTGTGTGTGTGTGTGTGTGTGTGTGTGTGTGTGTGTGTGTGTGTGTGTGTGTGTGTGTGTGTGTGTGTGTGTGTGTGTGTGTGTGTGTGTGTGTGTGTGTGTGTGTGTGTGTGTGTGTGTGTGTGTGTGTGTGTGTGTGTGTGTGTGTGTGTGTGTGTGTGTGTGTGTGTGTGTGTGTGTGTGTGTGTGTGTGTGTGTGTGTGTGTGTGTGTGTGTGTGTGTGTGTGTGTGTGTGTGTGTGTGTGTGTGTGTGTGTGTGTGTGTGTGTGTGTGTGTGTGTGTGTGTGTGTGTGTGTGTGTGTGTGTGTGTGTGTGTGTGTGTGTGTGTGTGTGTGTGTGTGTGTGTGTGTGTGTGTGTGTGTGTGTGTGTGTGTGTGTGTGTGTGTGTGTGTGTGTGTGTGTGTGTGTGTGTGTGTGTGTGTGTGTGTGTGTGTGTGTGTGTGTGTGTGTGTGTGTGTTTGTACCCCATTAACTGTGGCGACTTGTGCGTGCAACGACCTATGCTGTGGCGTCCGCTCTAGTTGTGGCGTCTTACACACGGTTGCCACAGCAAAAACCTTCACTGTCTCAAAAATAATCACCGCTTAAGGCTAGAACTTATAGAACAGCTTTTATAGAAGCATATTGACTTTGCATATGAAGGAAATCCTCGGATCTTCAAAACTTAGTGGTGTATAAGTGAATTCATCAGGTTGCCACAAGAAATTAGAAGTGCTTTGTGCAAGTTTGGGTATGACACCCATTTGTGACCTCCTGTGCTGAAGCGCCCCCTTGAGTTCACACACTAGTACTAAACCAAGAATATATTCAATGGTGTTGGTTGTTCTTTCGCAATCTGCACACACACATAATGCATCAGTGTACTTTTGTGGCACCCACCTGCAAAGAGTCGTAGAAAATTCAGATTTTTTAAAATCACCAACCTGAGCATAAAAAGATATTTCCAAACGTACCCCCTTTGTCCCCACTCACCCCCTTCGGCTCCACTCACCCCCTCTCAAAATGACAAATATAATCACCTGCTTTGAGTACGTCAAATTGAAGACATCAAATTCTCTTTGTGAGAAAAATATTATAATTTTTTTTTGTTCAACCCCCCTTTTGCCCCACCCACCCTTAAGTTCCAAATTTCAAATGGCACCACGTACTTCTGATTAACCAGATTGAAGAGTCTTGAATTCTCTTTCTGAGAAAAATATAAAAATCATCAATCACCCCCTGTCGTCCCCACCCTACCCCTACTTATAAAATTTCATGTATATTAATCTACTTTGTGGTACATCAAATTGAAAACATCAAATTCTCTTTGTGAGAAAAATATTATAAATTTTTTTGATCAACCCCCCTTTTGCCCCATCTACCCTTACATTCAAAATATCAAATGGTATCACGTGCTTTTTGGTTCCCCAGGTTGAACACTCTTTCTGAGAAAATTATAAAAATTTGTAATAACCCCCTTTTGCCCCCCCTGATTTAAAATTTCATGTAGAATAATCTATTTCGTGATACATCAAATTGAAGACATCAAATTCTCTTTGTGAGAAAAATATTATAATTTTTTTTGTTCAACCCCCCTTTTGTCCCACCCACCCTTAACTTCCAAATTTGAAATGGCACCACGTACTTTTGATTAACCCGATTGAAAAGTCTTGAATTCCCTTTCTGAGAAAAATATTAAAATTATCAATCACCCCCTGTCGTCCCCACCCACCCCTACTTAAAAAACTTCATGTATATTGAACTACTTTGTAGTACATCAAATTGAAAACATCAAATTCTCCTTGTGAGAAAAATATTATAAATTTTTTTGATCAACCCCCCTTTTGCCCCATCTACCCTTACATTCAAAATATCAAATGGTATCACGTGCTTTTTGGTTCCCCAGGTTGAACTCTCTTTCTGAGAAAATTATAAAAATTATTAATAACCCCCTTTTGCCCCCACCCCCCCTAATTCAAAATTTCATGTAGAATAATCTATTTCGTGATACATCAAATTGAAGACATCAAATTCTCTTTGTGAGAAATATATTATAATTTTTTTTGTTCAACCCCCCTTTTGTCTCACCCACCCTCAACTTCCAAATTTTAAATGGCACCACGTACTTCTGATTAACCAGATTGAAAAGTCTTGAATTCCCTTTCTGAGAAAAATATAAAAATTATCAATCACCCCCTGTCGTCCCCACCCACCCCTACTTAAAAAACTTCATGTATATTGAACTACTTTGTGATACATCAAATTGAAAACATCAAATTCTCCTTGTGAGAAAAATATTATAAATTTTTTTGATCAACCCCCCTTTTGCCCCATCTACCCTTACATTCAAAATATCTAATGGTATCACGTGCTTTTTGGTTTCCCAGGTTGAACTCTCTTTCTGAGAAAATTATAAAAATTATTAATAACCCCCTTTTGCCCCCACCCCCCCTAATTCAAAATTTCATGTAGAATAATCTATTTCGTGATACATCAAATTGAAGACATCAAATTCTTTTTGTGAGAAATATATTATAATTTTTTTTGTTCAACCCCCTTTTTGTCTCACCCACCCTTAACTTCCAAATTTTAAATGGCACCACGTACTTCTGATTAACCAGATTGAAAAGTCTTGAATTCTCTTTCTGAGAAAAATATAAAAATTATCAATCACCCCCTGTCGTCCCCACCCACCCCTACTTAAAAAACTTCATGTATATTGAAAAAAACTGAAAATTGCAAATTGAAAACATCAAATTCTCTTTATGAGAAAAATATTATAAATTTTTTTGATCAACCCCCCTTTTGCCCCATCTACCCTTACATTCTAAATATCAAATGGTATCACGTGCTTTTTGGTTCCCCAGGTTGAACTCTCTTTCTGAAAAAATTATAAAAATTAGTAATAACCCCCTTCTGTCCCCACCCACCCTTAATTTAAAATTTCATGTAGAGTAATCTACTTCGTGATACATCAAATTGAAGACATCAAATTTTATTTGTGGGAAAAATATCATGAATTTTTTTGATCAACCCCCTTTTTGGCCCACCCACACTCAACTTCTAAATTTCAAATGGAACCACGTACTTTCGGTTCACTAGATTGAAAAGGATTGAGTTCTTTTTCTGATGAAAATATAAGAATTTATAATTACTCTCTTTCGTCCCCACCCACCCACTTTAATATTTCATGTAGAATAATGAACTTTGTGATACATCAATCAGAAAAAATCATATTCTCTTTGTGAGAAAAACATTTTTTTTCTATTAACCCCTCTTTTGCCCCACCCACCCTTGATTTCCAAATTTCAAATGGAACCACGTACTTTTGCATGGTTCACCAGATTGAAGAGAATTCAATTCTCTTTCTGAGAAAAATATAAAACTTATTTATCACATCCTGTTGTCCCCCCCCCCACACCCACTTGAAAAAATTCATGTAGGCTTATCTACTTTGTGGTACATCAAATTGAAAACATCAAATTCTCTTTGTGAAAAAAATATTCAAACACCCTTAGCTTTCAAATGAAACCACGTACTTCTCGGTTCATCCGATTGAAGAGAATTGAATTCTCTTTCTGAGAAGAATATAAAAAATATTAATCACCCCTTCTCGTCTTCACCCACCCTTACTTTAAAAACTCATGTAGGATAATTTACTTTGTGATAAATCAAATTGAAAACATCAAATTTTCTTTGTGAGAAAAATATTATAATTTTTTTTAATCAACCCCCCTTTTGCTCTATCCACTCTTTTAAGTTCCAACTAAAAATGATAACTGACACGTACTTTTTGTTTCACCAGATTAGAGAGGATTGAATTCTTTTTCCAAGAAAAATATAAAAATTATCAATCATCCCCTTTGGTCCCTACCCACCCTTTTACTTTAAAATTTCAAATGAAACCACCTACCTTGTGATACATCAGAAGAGAATTGTACTGAGAAAAATATTCTAAAAATTTTCAATTTTCCCCTTTTGCCCCCACCGACCTCTATTTTACAATTTCAAGTAGAAACATCTATAATATGCTGTTCTTCACGTTGCAAATTCAGCACTAGAACTTTTGGAATTAAAAACAAAGTGATAAGTTAGAGGGCTACGGCTACGGCTGATGGGACCTGCAAAGTTTTGGCGCAAATCTATCAGGGCCCATCAGCCGTATACCTTTCCAGCTTTTCACTTTATTTTTGATTAAAAAATTTCTTGTGCTGAATTTGCAACGTGAACGGGCATTACTTTGTGGTACTTACATCAAATTGAACAAAATTATTATCTTTTTTGTTGAGGAAAATATTATGAATATTTCTTATTACCCCCCTTTTGCCCTCACCCACCTCAACTTTAAAACTTCAACTGGAATTAGGTGCCTGCGGTACGCAAAAAAAAAGTGGCATTTGATGATACAAGCAAGCCATTTTGCACAGTTGTTGTCCACACCCATTAGAAAGTTTTGACCCGCAGCACCTAAAAAATGTTCCCTTAGGACTCGAGATTTTAGAGGGCAAAGGGGACCCCATGAAAAAATCTAAAACATTTTAAATAAAGCCTGATTAGTGAATCTCAGTGTCAACATAAGCATACACTGTCATTTTCAAAATTAGGTTAAAAATAAAAGAGTCATTTTTGAGCGTCATACAATATATTTTATCAATATCAGAGTACAAAACATGTAACCCACAACCTGTATAGTAATTATATTTAAATAAACCGTCACAACGAAATTGGTGAAAATGTGATTAGGAAATGCCGAGTTTACAATAGAGTATTATATTTTGAAAAAAATATTTTGTTTTTGATGGGAACAGAAACTACATTGAAAAATAACTGACCCATATTTTTTTGTTTAGCCAGAAATCGAATCGTTTGGCCGCAATAAATAAACGAAACTCTTAAATTCTTACTAGTTCTGACGTCATTTACAAAGGCAGTCACAAGTAGTTGATCTTCTTTTATAGATTACGCCCAAACGATTCGATTTTCGACCGAATAAAAAAATACGGGTCAATTATTTTTCGATGTAGTTTCCATTTCGACAAAAAAACATTCTAGTATAATACTCCATTACGTTAATTTCACAGGGTGTCCATATGTCCATGGTTATGTTTTATGCTCTGCTATTGATAAAAAAATATTGTATGAAACTCAAATGACTCCTTTTACTTTGAATAATATTTTGAAAATGACAGTGTATGCCATGAGTGTATGCTTATGTTGCCAATGACATTGGTGAAACATTTACGTAAAACATCAAACACGACAAATTATCCTACCCGTAGTTTAGGAGGATATCTTAAATAATATTTCCAACATGTCAAAAAATGCGCCAATATTTCCAATAAAATTTAAAAAAAAGTTCAACTCTACGCGCATTCGTTCTCGAATTATCGATTTTCAACTTTCGGAATTAATAACCCTGTACAAAAATGACCAGAAGGGGGGTGATATCGTAACCATGGTAATTACGATGTGACATGAAGTTACTGATGTTACGTCAAGATCCCCGAATTGGTAAACGCATCGTATCCGCCACAGCATGCTTCATTTCAACCCATTCCAAAAGCGAATGCTGGCGTCCACCGGGTGGCAGCCCCCTTGGGGGTCGTTGGGGTGAATTTTTTCGTGGGAAGGTGTATTAAAGTGAGTTTATGCATATCTGCCAAATTTACGTCAATAATATGGCCAATAAGAGAATTGCAATAAAAAAATGTTAATTTTTGAAAAAATCACATAGCCTTTGAAAAGAAAGAAATATTTGAAAATTAAAAAACCATTTCGGGATATTATTGCTACCTTTCAAAAAACGATATTATAAATAATCTACAATTTTTTTTAGAAAAGTGACACAACGTTGACAATTTACCCTTTTGACCCTCTTCCTTTTGGCGCACTGTATATCATGTACATTTTCAATTATGAAACTATCCCTTACATCATCACGTAGCCGAAGTAGGCCCTATCTGGCGTTGTCTTCTTTTTTGAAATCGGAGAATTTTTGTTCGAGATATTCCCATTTTACAAAATGCGGAAATTTTCATTACCCCTATTCACTTTTGAGCAGTTTATAAAGGTATGTATGTACCTACATGGAAGAAAGGGATAGTACAGAAACTTGAATTTGAGCCAAAGCAACAATACTTAATTATTACCATTTAAAACAAAAATAGAGTAATACTTATACACACTTCTTTCCATTCGATCGATAACTTACTATATGGCTCTCTTTTATGGTCACTCTTCATGTATTTTTTTTTACTTAACATTCAAACTGAATTATGCTCAGTCTGCATCTACTTTTTCTCTTTTATATATTGTTTACCCGATGTATTTCTATTTTGTTCTAATTTGTGCCTCAACATTCAAGCTCGATAACTATGTTCTTGTTCAGTCATCATGCATTTTCCCTCTGTTACATGTGTTGTTTGCCAAGCGTGTATTCTATATTATTTTCATTTTTACCTCAAAGGCCAATCAGTAATGCAGCTGTTCTCGTTCACTATGATTGTTTGCCCAATGTATTTCTATTTTGTTCTAAGTTGTGCCTCAACAATCTAGTTCAAATATGTTCACTCTTGCAAAATATTTCTATTTTATTGTTATTTTTGCCTCAAAATTACACTATCATGTTCAGAATTGTTTTTTTTTCCATTACATTTTTATATTGCTATACAATACAATAATATTATGTAGAAGTAGATAAATATAGATAGGTAACTTTTTTTATTATAGACTATAGACCCCATAGCCTATGACGTTTCCAATTACATCTTTAGTTTTGAAATGTTCATGAAATATCAAGGACTAGGTTCTTTTCCTATCTTTTGCACCTAACCTTGACTGAACTGCACTTCCGGAAATAATCGGAAGAGCCATCAACATTTGATTTTCAAATACGACACCATATTGTTTAATATTAGCATTAGGATAGATATTATATCTCCGCGAGATTCCCTATCAAACATAAAAAGGCCTCTCTAAATCAAGGAGTTTAAAAATTTGCCCCTCCCCTCTTCCCCGGTTTCAAGGATGTGAGGGATTAAGTGTCATGGAATTTTCTTGTCCCCGCGAATTCTCTTATCCAACCGAAAAATGCCGGTTTAGATCGGAGCTACTTGGAAAAAGGGGGTGGTTTTTGAAAGAGTGGAGTGAGGTGGGGGTTGCTGGGGAATTTGTGCAAGGCATATACTTAGGAGATTTTCTCTCCGCAAGTTTCCCTATCAAACAAAAAAAGGCTGCTCTAAATCGAAGAGGTTAAAAAATTTGCCCCTTTCCCCTTCCCCTGTTCACGGATGTAGGGGATGAAAAGTGTCATGGAATTTTCTTGTCCCCGCAAATTCTTCTATCCACCCGAAAAATGCCGGTTCAGATCGGAGATAGGTACTTAAGAAAAGAGGGTAGTTTGAAGGAGTGGGGTGATGCGGGAGTTGGTGGAATTTGTGAAAGGTTTATAGAAGATTTTATATCTTCGTGAGTTTCCTCTTGAATAAAACACTAAAACGCCAAGGGGGTAGTTTTGAAAGGGTAAGGTGGGGTGCGGGTTGGTTGAATTTGTGCAAGGTATTATGCGAGTTTTCTCCCCGCGCGTTCCTCTCTCAAACACAAAAAATCCGCTCAAAATCAGAGAAATAAAAACTTTTTGCCCCCCCCCCTCACTCGGTTTTGCGAGAGGGGAAAGGGACATTCAGTTTTCTTCTCTTCAAGAGTTCCTCTATCCTAACCGAGAAATTCCGGTTAAGATCGGAGATTCTTGGGAAAAGGGGGTAGTTTTGAAGGGGTGGGGCGGAGTTGGTGTTGGTTGAATTTGTAAAAGGTACAAAAGAGGTTTTCTTCCCGCGAACTTCTCTATTTAACATAACAATTCTCTTGAAATCATAGAAATTAAAACTGTTCACTCTCTCACCTGGTTTCGGGGGGAAGGGGGGGGGGATGTTGAGAAACATTGAGTTATCTTCTCTTCGCAAGTTCCTTCATCCAACCGAGAAATTCCGGTTCAGATCGGAGCAACTTGGAAAAGGCGGTAGTTATGAAGGAGTGGGGGTTGGTTGAATTCGTGCAAGATACATGGGAATGTGTACAAGGGAGTGTGTGTAAATGGGGCTATCAGCCAGTCTAAACAGATTCAAAATCTTCCAAAGCAATCCAAAACTGTCGCGCTTTGAAAATTGTTAAAAATATCGACATAATCACTTAGACACTATAGACAAGACACCTTTGATACACAAACTATACACCGAATTTTGACGTCTTCGATACACAAACTATACACCGAATTTTGGCGTCTTCGATGCACAGACTATACACCGAATTCTGGCGTCTTGGATGCACAAAAACTTGACACCTAATTGTGGCAGCGACGCCACTAGTTTGTTATATGCACGAATATTCGGGGACATGCTGCGCCGCCCCCATGGAGTGTATAACCAAATGGGTCAGTTTTACGGGTTGCTAACGCAAAGGGGTACCCAACCTACATGGTTTCATCAAAGCTGCCACAATTTGGTTTGATGCACGGTTGCCACAAACCTACACCGGCGGGTATGTGTGTGTGTGTGTGTGTGTGTGTGTGTGTGTGTGTGTGTGTGTGTGTGTGTTTGTACCCCATTAACTGTGGCGACTTGTGCGTGCAACGACCTATGCTGTGGCGTCCGCTCTAGTTGTGGCGTCTTACACACGGTTGCCACAGCAAAAACCTTCACTGTCTCAAAAATAATCACCGCTTAAGGCTAGAACTTATAGAACAGCTTTTATAGAAGCATATTGACTTTGCATATGAAGGAAATCCTCGGATCTTCAAAACTTAGTGGTGTATAAGTGAATTCATCAGGTTGCCACAAGTAATTAGAAGTGCTTTGTGCAAGTTTGGGTATGACACCCATTTGTGACCTCCTGTGCTGAAGCGCCCCCTTGAGTTCACACACTAGTACTAAACCAAGAATATATTCAATGGTGTTGGTTGTTCTTTCGCAATCTGCACACACACATAATGCATCAGTGTACTTTTGTGGCACCCACCAGCAAAAAGTCGTAGAAAATTCAGATTTTTTAAAATCACCAACCTGAGCATAAAAAGATATTTCCAAACGTACCCCCTTTGTCCCCATTCACCCCCTTCGACTCCACTCACCCCCTCTCAAAATGACAAATATAATCACCTGCTTTGAGTACGTCAAATTGAAGACATCAAATTCTCTTTGTGAGAAAAATATTATAATTTTTTTTTGTTCAACCCCCCTCCCCACCCACCCTTAAGTTCCAAATTTCAAATGGCACCACGTACTTCTGATTAACCAGATTGAAGAGTCTTGAATTCTCTTTCTGAGAAAAATATAAAAATCATCAATCACCCCCTGTTGTCCCCACCCTACCCCTACTTATAAAATTTCATGTATATTAATCTACTTTGTGGTACATCAAATTGAAAACATCAAATTCTCTTTGTGAGAAAAATATTATAAATTTTTTTGATCAACCCCCCTTTTGCCCCATCTACCCTTACATTCAAAATATCAAATGGTATCACGTGCTTTTTGGTTCCCCAGGTTGAACACTTTTTCTGAGAAAATTATAAAAATTTGTAATAACCCCCTTTTGCCCCCCTGATTTAAAATTTCATGTAGAATAATCTATTTCGTGATACATCAAATTAAATACATCAAATTCTCTTTGTGAGAAAAATATTATAATTTTTTTTGTTCAACCCCCCTTTTGTCCCACCCACCCTTAACTTCCAAATTTGAAATGGCACCACGTACTTCTGATTAACCCGATTGAAAAGTCTTGAATTCCCTTTCTGAGAAAAATATAAAAATTATCAATCACCCCCTGTCGTCCCCACCCACCCCTACTTAAAAAACTTCATGTATATTGAACTACTTTGTGGTACATCAAATTGAAAACATCAAATTCTCCTTGTGAGAAAAATATTATAAATTTTTTTGATCAACCCCCCTTTTGCCCCATCTACCCTTACATTCAAAATATCAAATGGTATCACGTGCTTTTTGGTTCCCCAGGTTGAACTCTCTTTCTGAGAAAATTATAAAAATTATTAATAACCCCCTTTTGCCCCCACCCCCCCCCTAATTTAAAATTTCATGTAGAATAATCTATTTCGTGATACATCAAATTGAAGACATCAAATTCTCTTTGTGAGAAATATATTATAATTTTTTTTGTTCAACCCCCCTTTTGTCCCACCCACCCTTAACTTCCAAATTTCAAATGGCACCACGTACTTCTGATTAACCAGATTAAAGAGTCTTGAATTCTCTTTCTGAGAAAAATATAAAAATTATCAATCACCCCCTGTCGTCCCCACCCACCCCTACTTAAAAAACTTCATGTATATTGAAAAAAACTGAAAATTGCAAATTGAAAACATCAAATTCTCTTTATGAGAAAAATATTATAAATTTTTTTGATCAACCCCCCTTTTGCCCCATCTACCCTTACATTCTAAATATCAAATGGTATCACGTGCTTTTTGGTTCCCCAGGTTGAACTCTCTTTCTGAAAAAATTATAAAAATTAGTAATAACCCCCTTCTGTCCCCACCCACCCTTAATTTAAAATTTCATGTAGAGTAATCTACTTCGTGATACATCAAATTGAAGACATCAAATTTTATTTGTGGGAAAAATATCATGAATTTTTTTGATCAACCCCTTTTTTGGCCCACCCACACTCAACTTCTAAATTTCAAATGGAACCACGTACTTTCGGTTCACTAGATTGAAGAGGATTGAGTTCTTTTTCTGATGAAAATATAAGAATTTATAATCACTCTCTTTCGTCCCCACCCACCCACTTTAATATTTCATGTAGAATAATGAGCTTTGTGATACATCAATCAGAAAAAATCATATTCTCTTTGTGAGAAAAACATTTTTTTTCTATTAACCCCTCTTTTGCCCCACCCACCCTTGATTTCCAAATTTCAAATGGAACCACGTACTTTGGCATGGTTCACCAGATTGAAGAGAATTGAATTCTCTTTCTGAAAAAAATATAAAACTTATTTATCACATCCTGTTGTCCCCCCCCCCACACCCACTTGAAAAAATTCATGTAGGCTCATCTACTTTGTGGTACATCAAATTGAAAACATCAAATTCTCTTTGTGAAAAAAATATTCAAACACCCTTAGCTTTCAAATGAAACCACGTACTTCTCGGTTCATCCGATTGAAGAGAATTGAATTCTCTTTCTGAGAAGAATATAAAAAATATTAATCACCCCTTCTCGTCTTGACCCACCCTTACTTTAAAAACTCATGTAGGATAATTTACTTTGTGATAAATCAAATTGAAAACATCAAATTTTCTTTGTGAGAAAAATATTATAATTTTTTTTAATCAACCCCCCTTTTGCTCTATCCACTCTTTTAAGTTCCAACTAAAAATGATAACTGACACGTACTTTTTGTTTCACCAGATTAGAGAGGATTGAATTCTTTTTCCAAGAAAAATATAAAAATTATCAATCATCCCCTTTGGTCCCTACCCACCCTTTTACTTTAAAATTTCAAATGAAACCACCTACCTTGTGATACATCAGAAGAGAATTGTACTGAGAAAAATATTCTAAAAATTTTCAATTTTCCCCTTTTGCCCCCACCGACCTCTATTTTACAATTTCAAGTAGAAACATCTATAATATGCTGTTCTTCACGTTGCAAATTCAGCACTAGAACTTTTGGAATCAAAAACAAAGTGATAAGTTAGAGGGCTACGGCTACGGCTGATGGGACCTGCAAAGTTTTGGCGCAAATCTATCAGGGCCCATCAGCCGTATACCTTTCCAGCTTTTCACTTTATTTTTGATTAAAAAATTTCTTGTGCTGAATTTGCAACGTGAACGGGCATTACTTTGTGGTACTTACATCAAATTGAACAAAATTATTATCTTTTTTGTTGAGGAAAATATTATGAATATTTCTTATTACCCCCCTTTTGCCCTCACCCACCTCAACTTTAAAACTTCAACTAGAATTAGGTGCCTGCGGTACGCAAAAAAAAAGTGGCATTTGATGATACAAGCAAGCAAGTCATTTTGCACAGTTGTTGTCCACACCCATTAGAAAGTTTTGACCCGCAGCACCTAAAAAATGTTCCCTTAGGACTCGAGATTTTAGAGGGCGAAGGGGACCCCATGAAAAAATCTAAAACATTTTAAATAAAGCCTGATTAGTGAATCTCAGTGTCAACATAAGCATACACTGTCATTTTCAAAATTAGGTTCAAAATAAAAGAGTCATTTTTGAGCGTCATACAATATATTTTATCAATATCAGAGTACAAAACATGTAACCCACAACCTGTATAGTAATTATATTTAAATAAACCGTCACAACGAAATTGGTGAAAATGTGATTAGGAAATGCCGAGTTTACAATAGAGTATTATATTTTGAAAAAAATATTTTGTTTTCGATGGGAACAGAAACTACATTGGAAAATAACTGACCCATATTTTTTTGTTTAGCCAGAAATCGAATCGTTTGGCCGCAATAAATAAACGAAACTCTTAAATTCTTACTAGTTCTGACGTCATTTACAAAGGCAGTCACAAGTAGTTGATCTTCTTTTATCGATTACGCCCAAACGATTCGATTTTCGACCGAATAAAAAAATACGGGTCAATTATTTTTCGATGTAGTTTCCATTTCGACAAAAAAATATTCTAGTATAATACTCCATTACGTTAATTTCACAGGGTGTCCATATGTCCATGGTTATGTTTTATGCTCTGCTATTGATAAACAAATATTGTATTAAACTCAAATGACTCCTTTTACTTTGAATAATATTTTGAAAATGACAGTGTATGCCATGAGTGTATGCTTATGTTGCCAATGACATTGGTGAAACATTTACGTAAAACATCAAACACGACAAATTATCCTACCCGTAGTTTAGGAGGATATCTTAAATAATATTTCCAACATGTCAAAAAATGCGCCAATATTTCCAATAAAATTTAAAAAAAAGTTCAACTCTACGCGCATTCGTTCTCGAATTATCGATTTTCAACTTTCGGAATTGATAACCCTGTACAAAAATGACCAGAAGGGGGGTGATATCGTAACCATGGTAATTACGATGTGACATGAAGTTACTGATGTTACGTCAAGATCCCCGAATTGGTAAACGCATCGTATCCGCCACAGCATGCTTCATTTCAACCCATTCCAAAAGCGAATGCTGGCGTCCACCGGGTGGCAGCCCCCTTGGGGGTCGTTGGGGTGAATTTTTTCGTGGGAAGGTGTATCAAAGTGAGTTTATGCATATCTGCCAAATTTACGTCAATAATATGGCCAATAAGAGAATTGCAATAAAAAAATGTTAATTTTTGAAAAAATCACATAGCCTTTGAAAAGAAAGAAATATTTGAAAATTAAAAAACCATTTCGGGATATTATTGCTACCTTTCAAAAAACGATATTATAAATAATCTACAATTTTTTTTAGAAAAGTGACACAACGTTGACAATTTACCCTTTTGACCCTCTTCCTTTTGGCGCACTGTATATCATGTACATTTTCAATTATGAAACTATCCTTTACATCATCACGTAGCCGAAGTAGGCTTTATCTGGCGTTGTCTTCCTTTTTGAAATCGGAGAATTTTTGTTCGAGATATTCCCATTTTACAAAATGCGGAAATTTTCATTACCCCTATTCACTTTTGAGCAGTTTATAAAGATATGTATGTACCTACATGGAAGAAAGGGATAGTACAGAAACTTGAATTTGAGCCAAAGCAACAATACTTAATTATTACCATTTAAAACAAAAATAGAGTAATACTTATACACACTTCTTTCCATTCGATCTTCCGGAAATAATCGGAAGAGCCATCAACATTTGATTTTCAAATACGACACCATATTGTTTAATATTAGCATTAGGATAGATATTATATCTCCGCGAGATTCCCTATCAAACATAAAAAGGCCTCTCTAAATCAAGGAGTTTAAAAATTTGCCCCTCCCCTCTTCCCCGGTGTCAAGGATGTGAGGGATTAAGTGTCATGGAATTTTCTTGTCCCCGCGAATTCTCTTATCCAACCGAAAAATGCCGGTTTAGATCGGAGCTACTTGGAAAAAGGGGGTGGTTTTTGGAAGAGTGGAGTGAGGTGGGGGTTGCTGGGGAATTTGTGCAAGGCATATACTTAGGAGATTTTCTCTCCGCAAGTTTCCCTATCAAACAAAAAAAGGCTGCTCTAAATCGAAGAGGTTAAAAAATTTGCTCCTTTCCCCTTCCCCTGTTCACGGATGTAGGGGATGGAAAGTGTCATGGAATTTTCTTGTCCCCGCGAATTCTTCTATCCACCCGAAAAATGCCGGTTCAGATCGGAGATAGGTACTTAAGAAAAGAGGGTAGTTTGAAGGAGTGGGGTGATGCGGGAGTTGGTGGAATTTGTGAAAGGTTTATAGAAGATTTTATCTCCGTGAGTTTCCTCTTGAATTAATAAAACACTAAAAGGCCAAAGGGGTAGTTTTGAAAGGGTAAGGTGGGGTGCGGGTTGGTTGAATTTGTGCAAGGTATTATGCGAGTTTTCTCCCCGCGCGTTCCTCTCTCAAACACAAAAAATCCGCTCAAAATCAGAGAAATAAAAATTTTTTGCCCCCCCCCCCTCACTCGGTTTTGCGAGAGGGGAAAGGGACATTGAGTTTTCTTCTCTTCAAGAGTTCCTCTATCCTAACCGAGAAATTCCGGTTAAGATCGGAGATTCTTGGGAAAAGGGGGTAGTTTTGAAGGGGTGGGGCGGAGTGGGTGTTGGTTGAATTTGTATAAGGTACAAAAGAGGTTTTCCTCCCGCGAACTTCTCTATTTAACATAACAATTCTCTTGAAATCATAGAAATTAAAACTGTTCACTCTCTCACCTGGTTTCGGGGGGGGGGATGTTGAGAAACATTGAGTTATCTTCTCTTCGCAAGTTCCTTCATCCAACCGAGAAATTCCGGTTCAGATCGGAGCAACTTGGAAAAGGCGGTAGTTTTGAAGGAGTGGGGGTTGGTTGAATTCGTGCAAGATACATGTAGTGCAGTCAAGATAGGTTTTGGGGTTGAAAAAATTAATTCATGAAATTTTGAAGCTGTTATCGATTCAAAATTTCATCCTCTACCATGTACTTAAAATCCCCGAAAATCCCATCGGAGCATTTTTCTTGCGGCGCTGTTAAAGTATATCATGTTTGCTGCAACAAGTCCGAAAATTGTATCCTCGCTTTTGTCACATTAGAGCTATATTGTTAGTTCAGAGCTGTTGGTATATACTTCAAGGCATGACCAGAACGTCATCTAAACCGCTGAAATTCTATCTCCCGCAAAAGAAAACATGTAACTCGCTTTAATCTGCAATTACCAGTGGTAATCAAGTGTAGTTCGGGGATTAGTGACCAAATTTGATAAAATCTGTTCTTTTTGTGATAAAGGCATGAAATTAGGTATGAGTGGTCTTCATGGTCCCCTTTTCAAATGTAGACATGGCGTCTCGCCATATTTTGATTAGGGGGGCTTAGGGACCCCCTTGAAAATTGAAGTTGCAGAAACTCATGCAAACCACCATTGAAATAATTGTCACGCATCTCAAAAAGTGATCATTCGACTCTACGTTAAATCTCAACAAGAGACACACCAGTTATCACCATGTACGCAATGTTCTTCATAATGAAAAAAAAATCTTTGGAATGTAACAAAAAATTGTGTCTTTATAATTTTTTCATGCAATAGAGGAATAAAGTCATCTTCCGCATATCATTATCCACCAATCGTATTCGCCAAAGCCATTGATGAAGTCCATTTCTTCATATTGACATCTAGAAGCAACAATCCCAGATGAAACCAGCCAATTCAAGTGCTTAGTTCAGCAGCGTTTTTTTCAATGTTACCAATTGATATGAATGACAATTTATTATTGGGTGGATAGCTTCAACTGTTTTATAATTTTATTGAGTATAACTAGTTGAGGAGTGATGCGCGAAAGCCCCGAAATTTTTTTCTTTAACCGCCACCTATCACTGTTAGAATTGCACCAAATTTCATACTACTTTGGCGAAACAACAGCAAATACAGACTAAAGAGTATAGACAAACGTCAATACGATCTGCAGTTGTCAAGTAGAAGGCACAAAGAATAAGGATTGAGGCGTGGAATACTTCAAAGCACTCAGTTCGAGTGAATACACGGTATAGAAATATTTTCAACACACCCTAGGAGCACAAATTTCATGATGGTGAGCGACGCGAAAAAAAATTTTTCTATGCTTTTGCGCTTGGTTCCGCGTGTAGTCATATAAAATTAGGTTACAGAACAGCTCCAGCTATCTATCCAAAATATAAATTGTCGATCATATTGATTGGGAACAATTGAAAAACGCTGTTGAACTTCACACTTGAACTGGCTCATTTCTTAGAGAGCTGTCATCCTTAGAATGACAGTATCAAAAAACAAACTTCATGAATAGCTTCGGCAAATACAAATTAGTGAATGATGATACACAGCAGATCAACTCACCGTTTCTTAGATTAAAAAATTATGAAAAACTGTGTTTTTTTCTGACACTCCAAAGAATTTTTTTTTTAACACGAAGAACAATGCGTACATGGCGACAACTGTTGTGTCTCTTGTCAACGTTTGGTGTAGAGTCAAATGATTACTTTTTGAAATGTGTGACGATATTTACCGGTGGTTTGTGAGAGTTCTTGAGACTTCAAATTTTCAAGGGGGTCCTTAGGCCCTCCTAACCAAAATATGGCGAGGCGTCATGCTTACATTTGGAAAGAAGACCATGAAGACCACCCATACCAAATTTCATGCCTCTGTCGCAAATCAAACAGATTTTAATAAGCTTGGTTACTAACCCTCGGATTATCTTCAATCAACACTGTTAATTGGGAATTGAAGCGACTTTCGTGTTTTTTTTTCGTGAAATACGAGTTAGAGGTTCAAACGAAGGTCTGGTCATGCCCTGCAGTATATACCAACAGTCCTAAGCCAACAATGTAGTTCTAGTGTGACAAAAACAAGAATACCATTTTCGGACTAGTTGCAGCAAACATGATATACTTTGACAGCGCCGCAAGAAGAATGCTCAACTGGGATTTTCAGGGATTTTGAGTATGTGGTAGAGAATGAAATTCTGAATCGATATCTGCTATAAAATTTCATGAATTAATTTTTTCAAGGTTTGGGGTCTTTTTTGGCTATCTTTACTGCACTAATGGGAATGTGTACAAGGGAGTGTGTATAAATGGGGCTATCAGCCAGTCTAAACAGATTCAAAATCTTCCAAAGCAATCCAAAACTGTCGCGCTTTGAGAATTGTTAAAAATATCGACATAATCACTTAGACACTATAGACAAGACACCTTTGATCAAGGAGGTTATAATTATAGCAGGAGGGAACATGAGCTCAAAAAAGTGAAGCCGTGTGACGTCACGTTCTGTGTATGCAACCCGTAAGTTATGAACCACACGAAGGCACACGACCACGAGTCACAGAGGTCCATCCCACAGAATTATGAATCTGTCACTTCGAATAACGTAGTGACAGAATCAGTCAGTTTTTGTGTTTGTGTTTTTCCTTCGCCAATTTCTCATTTTCATAATGGCGGAATCAGTCGCTTTCATGGCTTTTGGATGCCGAGACCACCAGCGGTCACCGCCCTGAAGAAAAAAGAAATTTTTCGAGCAGAAAAAGCAAAAGGGCATAGCGTAGCAGAAATGGAGAGCAGAACAGAAGGAACAGACACGAACAGAAGCAGGTGCAGATAAACAAGCTACAAGACTCTAGATATGCCAAACCAAGAATACAAAGAGCTACAAGGCAAAGTGCCTAGATGCACGCTTAATCCAAACGTGAAGGCTGGAAGCAGCGATTTGCAAGGTTGTTGTGGTGTAGTGATGGGGTACAGACTCGGGTACAGACGAGTAGCTACTGGAAGCTACCAGGGTATATCGTGTTGTGGAAGGGAGTGATGGAGCACTTGAGGTCATGTGAGGAATCGCTGAAGGAGGGCAGAACTCTGAGGCAGTTGTTGGGAGAGGACGAAAAGGGGCTGAAATGGACGACAAAGATTGAAAGAAAACAGAAGAGGTGCAACACTGATGATGACAAGATGTGGCAGTCAAATTTTGTTTCATATTTATCAACATACTTTTATTTTGCGGCGTAGTGTGAATAATACAAATAAAAATGTAACATTCTCATAAAATATCAACAATAAAGCTCAGTTCTTTCTCGACCTTATCAAATTTTTCTTGATGTATGAACTTCTCATCGTCCCTTGTCTTCAGCGAGCGTTCTTCCTTTATTCCAGCTCAGTCAATTTTCTGTTACTATTTATTTCACTGTTGCGTCCCATGCTTCTTTTTGTCTTCCCTGATTTCTTATTTCTGTCATTCTCGCCTATCGTTCTACTGGTCTATCCTCGTTTATGCTCTCTAGGCGTCCTCAGCAACTCAGTTGTCTCTTATCTACAAATTTTGTTGCAGGCCTCATCTTAGCTCTTTTCTTACTCGGGGTTACGAAATAGAATAGAATAGAATAGAATAGAATAGAATGGATTTATTTCCCAACAGGCAACGCCCAATTACAGGAAAACTTTATAACAAAAAAAAAATGGAATTGAATGAGAAATTATATAAAACAAAAAATCAAACACAATCATGCGAATACACAAAAAGAAAAGGTCAAAATAATATCAATAACATAAGCAAGTTGACTTCGTGGAGTCAGTCATTGTCCAGGACGGAAGACATAATGGACTTGATGCTGCTGAAATTAATATCACAAACATTAGAGATTTTGTTGAACGTGTGGCACATAATAGAAATAGGGGAATTGAAAAGGACGTTGGTTCTGGAACTGGGATTATAGAACGTGGTGCGTTGTCTGGAATTTATACGTGGTATAAAAAAATTAATTTTGGATAGAAGATAGGGACAATCCAAATTATTATTCAATAAGGAGTGGAGAAGTTTAACAGCTAACATGGTACGTCTAGTTTCCAAGGAGTGAAGGTTAAACCTGGATAATAATGAAGAGTACTCGATGCCACGAACAGGATATACACCATCCACGAGGAAACTCAAGTGCTTGAGAAAGCGACGCTGTACCAACTCCACACCATGAATGTGAACACCGCAGTAACAAATGTGTCTAATAAGAAATGTGCCAATAAGAAATGTGTCTCCTCAGTATTTTTTTTACTCCGCAGGTGCATACTTCATCCCCGTTGCTTCACGCTCCTTCTGCATTCTCTTAGGTAAGACCTCCATGTCTCACATGTGAGTCAGCAGTCAGTACTGATCTGAAAATCGTCTTATAGGTACTTTCAGCTTGGTCTTCTTTGTTACTTCTTTTTTATTTATCAGTGTCTTAGTAGTACATATTACTGGTGGTATTCTTGTACAGACTTTTTCTAGCACTAGTTAGTTTCTTTTTCACATCTCGTTGCTCTCTGAATTATTTGATGCACTGTGAAGATGAGGCTTTGCACGCTACCTTTTTTTCGAAGTCCACTTTGAGTGTTCAGCAACGTTGGCTCTATTATCTTTTTCAGTTTCTTTCCCAGTAGTTGTATACTTTCATTGGCATGTTCAGCAAGGTAATGCATCTATGGTTTGCACACTCGTTAAAGAACCCCCTTTTCTTTCCTATGCTTTATATTGTAGATTTCCAGCAGCAATCTTCTCCCTCTTCTCCCAAAGCTATTTATTATCTCTAATGTAAATTTATCATGTCCAGGAGCTTTGCCGTTTTTCAGTTCCAGGAATGCTTTTGTTCTCCCAGGTCTTCTGTTAGCGTCCCTTCATTTCTGTCTTCGATCGTATTTTCTTTGTTAATGTCGTCGTCATCAGTCTATCTTGGTTGTGCACTCAGTAACTCTCGGAAATATTCACTCCATCTTTCCATTATTTCTTCAGAGACCACCAGTAGTGCTCGATCCTTCCTTATTGATTATGGAATATTCTGGTGAGGTTCAGAGATCTTGAATATGGAAAAGTTATTTTCAATTGTAAATTTTCAAAGAGATTTACTCAAGTTTCAATAATAATTCTTAGGCCAAGCAGTATCATTCATCTGATTCATCATTATTCTGTGGTTTTTTAATGCCTTTCATCATGGTGCTCTAAACTAAGATCTAGGCCTCCTAAAGCTAAGCCTCACATCATATCCATGTCATCAAATCATCACTTATGCACAAAAGAACTTGAAGGTGGACTGAGTCGAGGCTCGAGGCGCCTATACTTCAAGTGTCTTTTTTCTTTGTTCACTTTCTTCTTGAGTAAAAGGCAGTATCTTCTTTTCGATCGTGCATGTGAAATCCAAAAATAGGCATCCTTGAATTTGGAAAGATAAAACTAATATTATCAAAATTTTGTGGCATTTTTGACTCTCAATTACCTGATTGACTTGCTTCCATTTTATAAGTATGAATTATCCAGTGTAGGTGCACACTAGTACAACACACACGTAGGTCCGTACGCACAATATTGGTAACTGTACTGGGTTAAATAGGTAGGTACACAGCAGCTGTGCACTGGGCAGTGCAGGAGGCATACTTTGGCTTGCTCGAGCTTTTCATTTGTTTGGTCTTCCATGAGTTTGCAAGGCGGTTGTGTCCTTTTTAATTCGGCACTGGACAAGGGCACACGTCGTAGAGGATACAATCAGATCATTTGGAGCTGCAAATCTTGAATTGGGCATATTCGTAACTTCAAAATTTATTGTTCTAGGTTCACTTACCTACTTGTGCAACAGTATTTTCTAGTTTGGATTGTCTTCTGCTTGGAAAAACTGTCTCTGAACGGCGATCGCTGTGGTTTTCATATTCAAAAACCTCAAAAGCGATTGAAAATGCCACATTGAAGAGCGAAACTGACAAATGAAAAAATTTAACCACAAAAACGAATGATATGCTGTCACTTTGCTCTATAATTCTGTGGGATAGACTTCTGTGATTCGTGTGCCTTCGGGTGGTTCATAACTTACGGGTTGCATACTCAAATACATGATTTCCCCTCACCCCGTTCCGCATCAAATTTCCTCGCCTACAAGCTGGGTTACGTTCCCTCCTTATATTCTAACCTCCTTGCCTTTGATACACAAACTATACACCGAATTTTGGCGTCTTCGATGCACAAACTATACACCGAATTTTGGCGTCTTCGATGCACAAACTATACACCGAATTCTGGCGTCTTGGATGCACAAAAACTTGACACCTAATTGTGGCAGCGACGCCACTAGTTTGTTATATGCACGAATATTCGGGGACATGCTGCGCCGCCCCCATGGAGTGTATAACCAAATGGGTCAGTTTTACGGGTTGCTAACGCAAAGGGGTACCCAACCTACATGGTTTCATCAAAGCTGCCACAATTTGGTTTGATGCACGGTTGCCACAAACCTACACCGGCGGGTATGTGTGTGTGTGTGTGTGTGTGTGTGTGTGTGTGTGTGTGTGTGTGTGTGTGTGTGTGTGTGTGTGTGTGTGTGTGTGTGTGTGTGTGTGTGTGTGTGTGTGTGTGTGTGTGTGTGTGTGTGTGTGTGTGTGTGTGTGTGTGTGTGTGTGTGTGTGTGTGTGTGTGTGTGTGTGTGTGTGTGTGTGTGTGTGTGTGTGTGTGTGTGTGTGTGTGTGTGTGTGTGTGTGTGTGTGTGTGTGTGTGTGTGTGTGTGTGTGTGTGTGTGTGTGTGTGTGTGTGTGTGTGTGTGTGTGTGTGTGTGTGTGTGTGTGTGTGTGTGTGTGTGTGTGTGTGTGTGTGTGTGTGTGTGTGTGTGTGTGTGTGTGTGTGTGTGTGTGTGTGTGTGTGTGTGTGTGTGTGTGTGTGTGTGTGTGTGTGTGTGTGTGTGTGTGTGTGTGTGTGTGTGTGTGTGTGTGTGTGTGTGTGTGTGTGTGTGTGTGTGTGTGTGTGTGTGTGTGTGTGTGTGTGTGTGTGTGTGTGTGTGTGTGTGTGTGTGTGTGTGTGTGTGTGTGTGTGTGTGTGTGTGTGTGTGTGTGTGTGTGTGTGTGTGTGTGTGTGTGTGTGTGTGTGTGTGTGTGTGTGTGTGTGTGTGTGTGTGTGTGTGTGTGTGTGTGTGTGTGTGTGTGTGTGTGTGTGTGTGTGTGTGTGTGTGTGTGTGTGTGTGTGTGTGTGTGTGTGTGTGTGTGTGTGTGTGTGTGTGTGTGTGTGTGTGTGTGTGTGTGTGTGTGTGTGTGTGTGTGTGTGTGTGTGTGTGTGTGTGTGTGTGTGTGTGTGTGTGTGTGTGTGTGTGTGTGTGTGTGTGTGTGTGTGTGTGTGTGTGTGTGTGTGTGTGTGTGTGTGTGTGTGTGTGTGTGTGTGTGTGTGTGTGTGTGTGTGTGTGTGTGTGTGTGTGTGTGTGTGTGTGTGTGTGTGTGTGTGTGTGTGTGTGTGTGTGTGTGTGTGTGTGTGTGTGTGTGTGTGTGTGTGTGTGTGTGTGTGTGTGTGTGTGTGTGTGTGTGTGTGTGTGTGTGTGTGTGTGTGTGTGTGTGTGTGTGTGTGTGTGTGTGTGTGTGTGTGTGTGTGTGTGTGTGTGTGTGTGTGTGTGTGTGTGTGTGTGTGTGTGTGTGTGTGTGTGTGTGTGTGTGTGTGTGTGTGTGTGTGTGTGTGTGTGTGTGTGTGTGTGTGTGTGTGTGTGTGTGTGTGTGTGTGTGTGTGTGTGTGTGTGTGTGTGTGTGTGTGTGTGTGTGTGTGTGTGTGTGTGTGTGTGTGTGTGTGTGTGTGTGTGTGTGTGTGTGTGTGTGTGTGTGTGTGTGTGTGTGTGTGTGCGTGCGTGCGTGCGTGCGTGCGTGCGTGCGTGCGTGCGTGCGTGCGTGCGTGCGTGCGTGCGTGCGTGCGTGCGTGCGTGCGTGCGTGCGTGCGTGCGTGCGTGCGTGCGTGCGTGCGTGCGTGCGTGCGTGCGTGCGTGCGTGCGTGCGTGCGTGCGTGCGTGCGTGCGTGCGTGCGTGCGTGCGTGCGTGCGTGCGTGCGTGCGTGCGTGCGTGCGTGCGTGCGTGCGTGCGTGCGTGCGTGCGTGCGTGCGTGCGTGCGTGCGTGCGTGCGTGCGTGCGTGCGTGCGTGCGTGCGTGCGTGCGTGCGTGCGTGCGTGCGTGCGTGCGTGCGTGCGTGCGTGCGTGCGTGCGTGCGTGCGTGCGTGCGTGCGTGCGTGCGTGCGTGCGTGCGTGCGTGCGTGCGTGCGTGCGTGCGTGCGTGCGTGCGTGCGTGCGTGCGTGCGTGCGTGCGTGCGTGCGTGCGTGCGTGCGTGCGTGCGTGCGTGCGTGCGTGCGTGCGTGCGTGCGTGCGTGCGTGCGTGCGTGCGTGCGTGCGTGCGTGCGTGCGTGCGTGCGTGCGTGCGTGCGTGCGTGCGTGCGTGCGTGCGTGCGTGCGTGCGTGCGTGCGTGCGTGCGTGCGTGTGTGTGTGTGTGTGTGTGTGTGTGATCTTCCACGATAACTGCCGAACCGTTTATCCGATCGATTTGAAATTTGATATGCAGACATGGTTTCGCCCTGGAATGACCGGATTAGTTTTTGGCTGTCATCTGTCAAACAGAAGTGTCACTATCAGCAAATGACAGAAGCTACATCTCACGGAACTTGACTTGCGATATGTCATTTGAAAGCCCTTGATGAACTGTATTCAGAACAGTTAAAAATATTTTCCTACCTGTTGTCTGTCAAATTATAAAAAATATCAAAGTCTGGAACTTTGCCATTTAATTATTCAAAATCTATAGGACAGATGTGAACCAAACCCGGCAGGAAGCAACATTACCAAAGAATCAAACTAATGCTGAAGTTGAAGTTTCCCACCGTTTTCCGGACAAGCGCTATGGATTTTCAAAAATTTTCCTAGCCGATTACAGCCTCGCTTGCCTATTCCTCGATTTTTGGCCTATTTAATTTTTTTAGCAACATAGCAACCAAACCGGTAGGTAACTACGTTTTTGTTACGAATCGTATCAATGTCAAAGTGACAACATGAACGCTGTTCTCGGCAGGTTCTCGGTGTTTTCTTTTGTATCTTCTTGCATCATTTGGGGCAACAGTGCGAACCGATCCTTTGTGTTGTTTGGGGCTCCGTAAACCCCCTTGTGTTTTCTGTAGTTTTAGCAACTCCAGTATGCTCATTCCATTGACGTATATGTACAAACTGTAATGTGTGCAGTTCCCTTATTTGATTCGGTACCAGGGCCCCATCCCCATGGTGTCTGCTGTTCAAGGCCCTGATGGGGCCCCCATCTGTGTCTATCAGATTTTGCCGTTTTAGGCCAAAACTGCGGCCTTGTGTCTTCTTGGGTTCGTTGAAGCCCTCTAGGCTCCTGGTGTCTACGGGTGTCTCTTGAAGCCTCACTGAGCCCCCTTTTTTTTTAGTTTTCAGAACTATCGTGCCTTCAGGTGTGGTTCGGACCTAACTTCTTGATGGGCTCGAAGTCTCATTTCAGAGGTCACCACTTGGGGGCCTTGAATAGCAATTAATTAGAACTCTGCTCCAGGTTTTCAATCCGCGACTGATTTTCACCGGTTATTTTTCAAACAATAATTTAGGTTGCATCATTAAAGGCAACAGTGCGCCCCGATTGATTGTGTGTTCAAGTGTTGTTTGGGGCTGCGTAAATCCCCTTGTGCGGAACTAGCATTGCATTCTTGAGATATCACAACAGTTGACTACCTCTAGTTCTACCTTTTGAATTATATCATCACCTTGTACCTACTTCATAATGCGATCGCGCAAATTAAACGGTTCTGCCACGATAACTACAAAATTGTTGATCGGATTAAATCGAAATCAGGTACGAAAGCATAAGTTCAGCCTGGAATATGACCTGATTAGACTTTGGGTAGATGATTTAGTTTGGAAGCCCTCAGATGGCACATTGGGTCTGGGCTTGTCTGCCCAAGCTCTAAATTGAAGATATAGAGTTGAAATTCTACACACAGATGCAGAAAGTTCTCAGTCAAGTTTGAGTAATTTCATCATCATGCCTAAAGTAGAAATAGAAATTTTAATAAGGAACTAGCATTTCATTCTTGAGATATCACAACAGTTAGCTTCCTAATTCTACCTTTCGAAATATTTCATCACCGTGGAAACCTATAAGAGTCTGTCACTTGTTCTGTCCGCCCAACAATGGATGAAGGATGCTCGCTAAAGGCTCAACTCACTAGAACTTTTCCAATCAACCTCTCAAATAAGTCCTCCCCCTCCCGAAGGGACACTTCGATCAAAATCATTACTGACGTCCCTGGATACCGCCGGGAAAGTTTTGTGTCGCCCCACAACAGATCAACAATTACAAGCTTGTGTAATTTCGTCATCATGTTTGAAGTGAAAACAAAAATTTCAATGAGGAACCTGCATTGCATTTTTCAGATTCCGCAACAATTAGCTTCCTAGTTCTTCATACATTACGAATAATTTTATCACCTTGGAAACCAAGAACCTGTCACTTGTTCTGTCGGCCCGACAATGGATGCAGGATGCTCTCTAAACGCTCAACTCACTAGAACTTTTTCAATCAACTTCTCAATTAAATCCCACTTTCCCGAAGGGACGCCTGAATCAAAATCCTCACTGACGTCCCTGGATACCGCCGGGAAAGTTTTGTGTCGCCCCACAACAGATTTACTTCATAATGCGATCGTGCAAATTAAACGGTTCTGCCACGATAACTACCAAATTGTTGATCGGATTAAATCGAAATCAGGTACGAAAGCGTAAGTTCAGCCTGGAATGACCTGATTAGACTTTGGGTGAATGATTTTGATCGAAAGTCCTCAGGTGCCACATTGGGTTTGGGCTTGTCTGCTCAAGCTCTAAATTGAAGATAATAGAGTTGAAATTTGACACACAGATGCAGAAAGTTTTCAATCAAGTTTGTGTAATTTCGTCATCATGTCTGAAGTAGAAACAAAAATTTTAATGAGGAACCCGCATTGCATTCTTCAGATTCTGCAACAATTAGCTTCCTAGTTCTTCATACATTACAAAATATTTTATCACCTTGGAAACCTAAGAACCTGTCACTTGTTCTGTCGGCCCGACAATGGATGCAGGATGCTCGCTAAACGCTCAACTCACTGGAACTTTTCCAATCAACTTCTCCATCAAGTCTCACTTTCCCGAAGGGACGCTTAGATCAAAATCATTACTGACGTCCCTGGATACCGCCGGGAAAGTTTTGTGTCGCCCCACAACATACTTAATATACGATCGCGCAAAATGAACGGTTCTGCCACGATATCTGTGTAATTGTTGGTCCGATCAAATCGGAATCAGGAACGGAAGCACAATTCAAGTCTGGAATAAGCTGATTGAACTATGGGTAAATAATTCTCACTGGAAGGCCCTCAGATGGCACATTGGGCTTGGACCTGTCTTCCCAAGCCCTAAATTGAAGATATAGATCTGAAATCTAACACACAGATGCAGTAAGGGTCCTAAATCAAGTTTGCCTAATTTGATCACGATGTCTGAACTAGGAACAAAAATTAAATAAGGAACCAGCAATGCTTTCTTGAGATTAGCAACAATTAGCTTCCTAGTTCTACCTTTCAAAATATCTCATCACGTTGGAAACCTAACAACCTGTTACTTGTTCTGTAGGCCCGACAATGGATGCAGGATGCTTGCTCAACGCCTAACTCAGTAAAAAAATTCCATAGATCTCCAAATAGAATTCTCCCCCTCCCGAAGGGACACTTCGATCAAAATCATTACTGACGTCCCTGGATACCGCCGGGAAAGTTTTGTGTCGCCCCACAACAGATTTTACTTTCCCGGCCCCCCACGAACTCGGAGGGAAAGTATTGTAATCGTGCAGAAAAAAAGTTTTGGGATTACGTCGGATATATCCATTTTGAGGTTTTTCAAGACGATTGAGACTATTTCCAGAATGATGTTTGTCCGTGAGTGTGTATGTCTGTGATCTTCCACGATAACTGCCGAAACGTTGATCCGATCGACTTGAAACTTGGTATGCAGACGGGGTTTCACCCTGGAATGACCGGATTAGTTTTTGGCTGTCATTTGTCAAACAGAAGTGTCACTATCAGAAAATGACAGAAGCTATATCTCACGGAACTTGACTTTCGATATGTCATTTGAAAGCCCTTAAAAAACTGTATTCAGAACAGTTGAAAGTATTTCCCTATCTGTTATCTGTCAAATTATAAAAAATGCCAAAGTCCGAAACTTTGCCATTTATTTATTCAAAATCTATACGACATATTTGAACCAAACTTGGCAGGAAGCAACATTACCAAAGAATCAAACTAATGCTGAAGTTGGAGTTTCCCATCATTCACCAGCCGAGCGCTATGAATTTTCAAAGTTTGGCCTGGCCGAATTCAGCCGGGCTTGCCTGTTGCTCGAATTTTGGCCTACTCAATTTTCTTAGCAACCAGACCGGTACGTTTCTGTTACATTGACGTATCCATCGTGATCCCTGGTATCTATGTCAAAGTGACAAAATAATTATGGATACAGGCAGATCTCGGTGTGTTTCTTTTTATCGTTTAAGACAACAGTGTGCTCCGATCCTTTGTGTCTTCAAGTATCGTTTTGGGGGGCTCCGTGAACCCCCTTGTGTTTTCTGTAGCTTTAGCAACTCCAGTATGCCCATCCCGTTTTGGCGTATACCTACGTTCAATCTCGAATGTGTCCAGTTCCCTTGTATGATTCGGTACCAGGGCCCCATGTTTTCTTACTACCGTTCAAAGCCCTGATGGGGCCCCCACTTGTGATAATCAGATTTTGCCGTTCCAGGCCAAGCGACGCCGTTATGTCTTCTTGGGTTGGTTGAAGCTCTATGGTGTCTACGGGTGTCTCATGGAGTCCCACTGAGCTCCTCTCTCGTCTTTTCAGTCTTGAGAACTATTGTGCCGTCAGGTGTGTTCCGGACCTGCTCTTTTTAAGGGCTCGAAGCCTCATTCCACATGTCGTTTGGGGCCCTGAAGTTCAAATAATAAGAACTCCCGCCAGGTATTCTATACCCGTGAACCGATTTTCACCAAATATTTTTTTAACAATCGGTAATTGGTTCTTGGATATTCTCCAACCATTTTTCGTCCAATCTTCTGAATTATTTTGGTTGAAAAACAACCGTCTCTCTATGGAACTAAATGTTCTGATGGATGAGGTTCTACAGCGCCTTGAACCTTGAACCGCAGTGCTTTATTGTGATGTGTGTATCCGAGTTAGTTTTCCTGGATGGTTGCTGGACTGGATCGATTTTTTCTTCAGTTTCACAATCATTTGATATGTAATCGTGCAGATTTAACTGTTCTGCCAACAACTGTCCAACAATGATTGCAGAATGCCGTCGCTCGGCTTGTCTACCCAAGCTCTAAATTGAAGATATAGGGTTGAAATTTGACACAATGATGCGATGCAGTAAAAGTCCTTATCAAGTTTGTGTAATTTTATCATCATATCTGAAGTAGAAACAAAAATTTTAATACGAGACTAGCATTGCAATCTTGAGATATCATACAAGAGTGAACTACCTAGTTCTGCCTTTGGATTAAGTATTTCATCACCTTGGACCTAACCTGTCACTTGTTCTGCCCGCTTAACAATGGATGCAGGTTGCTTGCTAAACGCTCAACTCAATAGAATTTTTTCACAATTTCCAAATCGATTCCTCTCCCTCCCGAAGGGACACTTCGATCAAAATCATTACTGACGTCTCTGGATACCGCCGGGAAAGTTTTGTGTCGCCCTACATACTTGATATACGATCGCGCAAAAAGAACGGTTGTGCCACGATATCTGTGTAATTGTTGGTCCGATCAAATCGGAATCAGGAACGGAAGCATAATTCAAGTCTGGAATGAGCTGATTGAACTATGGGTAAATATTTCTTACTGGAAAGCCCTCAGATGGCACATTGGGCTTGGACTTGTCTGCCTAAGCTCTAAATTGAAGATATAGACTTGAAATCTGACACACAGATGCAGTAAGGGTCCTAAATCAAATTTGCCTAAGTTGATCACGATGTCTGAGCTAGAAACAAAAATTTAATAAGGAACCAGCAATGCTCTCTTGAGCTTCAGCCACATCTAGCTTCGTAGTTCTACCTGTCGAAATATTTCATCACCTTGGAAACCTTACAACCTGTTACTTGTTCTGTAGGCCCGACAATGGATGCAGGATGCTTGCTCAACGCCTAACTCAATAAAAAAATTCCATAGATTTCCAAATCGAATCCTCCCCCTCCCGAAGGGACACTTCGATCAAAATCATTACTGACGTCTCTGGATACCGCCGGGAAAGTTTTGTGTCGCCCCACAACAGATTTTACTTTCCCGGCCCCCCACGAACTCGAAGGGAAAGTATTGTAATCGTGCAGAAAAAAAGTTTTGTGATTACGCCGGATATATCCATTTCGAGGTTTTTCAAGACGATTGAGACAATTTCCAGAATGATGTTTGTCCGTATGTCTGTATGTGTGTATGTCTGTGATCTTCCACGATAACTGCCGAAACGTCGATCAGATCGACTTGAAATTGAGTATGCAGACATGGTTTCACCCTGGAATGACCGGATTAGTTTTTGGCTGTCATCTGGCGAACAGAAATGTCACTATCAGAAAATGACAGAAGCTACATTTTACGGAACTTGACTTGCGATATATCGTTTGAAAGCCCTTGAAAAACTGTATCCAGAACAGTTAAAAGTATTTCCATATCTGTTATCTGTCAAATTATAAAAAATATCAAAGTCTGGAACTTTGCCATTCAATTATTCAAAATCCATACGGCAGATTTGAATCAAACTCGGCAGGAAGCAACATTACCAAAGAATCAAGCTAATGCTGAAGTTGGAGTTTCCCACCGTTTTCCGGACAAGCGCTATGAATTTTCAAAGTTTGGCCTGGCCGAATTCAGCCGGGCTTGCCTGTTCCTCGATTTTTGGCCTATTCAATTTTTTTAGCAACATGGCAACCAAACCGGTAGGTAACTACGTTTTTGTTACGAATTGTATCAATGTCAAAGTGACAACATGAACGCTGTTCTCGGCAGGTTCTCGGTGTTTTCTTTAGTATCTTCTTGCATCATTTGAGGCAACAGTGCGAACCGATCCTTTGTGTTGTTTGGGGCTCCGTAAACCCCCTTGTGTTTTCTGTAGCTTTAGCAACTTCAGTATGCCTATTCCATTGACGTATATGTACAAACTGTAATGTGTGCAGTTCCCTTATTTGATTCGGTACTAGGGCCCCATCCCCATGGTGTCTGCCGTTCAAGACCCTGATGGGGCCCCCATCTGTGTCTATCAGATTTTGCCGTTTCAGGCCAAAACTGCGGCCTTGTGTCTTCTTGGGTTCGTTGAGGCCCTTTAGGCTCCTGGTGTCTACGGGTGTCTCTTGAAGCCCCACTGAGCCCCCTCTTTTTTTTTTAGTTTTCAGAACTATCGTGCCTTCAGGTGTGGTTCGGACCAAACTTCTTGATGGGCTCGAAGTCTCATTTCAGAGGTCACCACTTCGAGGCCCTGAATTGCAATTAATTAGAACTCTGCCCCAGGTTTTCAATCCGCGACCAATTTTCACCAGTTATTTTTCAAACAATAATTTAGGTTGCATCATTAAAGGCAACAGTGCGCCCCGATTGATTGTGTGTTCAAGTGTTGTTTGGGGCTGTGTAAACCCCCTTGTGTGGAACTAGCATTGCATTCTTGAGATATCACAACAGTTAACTACCTCTAGTTCTACCTTTTGAATTATATCATCACCTTGTACCTACTTCATAATGCGATCGCGCAAATTAAACGGTTCTGTCACGATAACTACAAAATTGTTGATCGGATTAAATCGAAATCAGGTACGAAAGCATAAGTTCAGCCTGGAATGACCTGATTAGACTTTGGGTAGATGATTTAGTTTGGAAGCCCTCAGATGGCACATTGGGTCTGGGCTGGGCTTGTCTGCCCAAGCTCTAAATTGAAGATATAGAGTTGAAATTTGACACACAGATGCAGAAATTTCCCAGTCAAGTTTGTGTAATTTCATCATCATGTCTAAAGTAGGAACAAAAATTTTAGTATGGAACTAGCATTGCATTCTTGAGATATCACAACAGTTAGCTTCCTAGTTCTACCTTTCGAAATATTTCATCACCGTGAAAACCTAAGAGCCTGTCATTTGTTCTGTTGGCCCGACAATGGATGCAGGATGCTCACTAAACGCTCAACTCACTGGAACTTTTTCAATCAACTTCTCAAATAAATCCCACTTTCCCGAAGGGACGCCTGAATCTTACTTTCCCGGCTCCCCACGAACTCGGAGGGAAAGTATTGTAATCGTGCAGAAAAAAAGTTTTAGGATTACGCCGGATATATCCATTTTGAGGTCCCCCAAGTCGATTAAGACCATTTCCAGAATGATGTTTGTCCGTGAGTGTGTGTGTATGTCTGTAATCTTCCACGATAACTGCCGAAACGTTGATTCGATCGATTTGAAATTTGGTATGCAGACATGATTTCGCTCTGGAATGACCGGATTAGTTTTTGGCTGTCATCTGTCAAACAGAAGTGTTACTATCAGAAAATGACAGAAGCTACATTTCACGGAACTTGACTTGCGGTATGTCATTTGAAAGCCCTTGGAAAACTGTATTCAGAACAGTTGAAAATATTCCCCTATCTGTTATCTGTCAAATTATAAAAAATGCCGAAGTCTGGAGCTTTGTCATTTAATTATTCAAAATCTATATGACAGATTTGAACCAAGCTTGGCAGGAAGCAACATTACCAAAGAATCAAACTAATGCTGAAGTTGGAGTTTCCCATCATTTACCAGCCGAGCGCTATGAATTTTCAAAGTTTGGCCTGGCCGAATTCAGCCGGGCTTGCCTGTTGCTCGAGTTTTGGCCTATTCAATTTTCTTAGCAACCAGACCGGTACGTTTCTGTTACATTGACGTATCCATCGTGATCCCTGGTATCTATGTCAAAGTGACAAAATAATTATGGATGCAGGCAGATCTCGGTGTGTTTTCTTTTATCGTTTAAGACAACAGTGTGCTCCGATCCTTTGTGTCTTCAAGTATCGTTTTGGGGGGCTCCGTGAACCCCCTTGTGTTTTCTGTAGCTTTAGCAACTCCAGTATGCCCATCCCGTTTTGGCGTATACCTACGTTCAATCTCGAATGTGTCCAGTTCCCTTGTATGATTCGGTACCAGGGCCCCATGTTTTCTTACTGCCGTTCAAAGCACTGATGGGGCCCCCACATGTGACTATCAGATTTTGCCGTTTCAAGCCAAGCGACCCCGTTATGTCTTCTTGGGTTGGTTGAAGCTCTATGGTGTCTTCGGGTGCTCATGGAGTCCCACTGAGCTCCCCTCTCGTCTTTTCAGTCTTCAGAACTATTGTGCTGTCAGGTGTATTCCGGACCTGCCCTTTTTAAGGGCTCGAAGCCTCATTCCACATGTCGTTTGGGGCCCTGAAGTTCAAATAATAAGAACTCCCGCCAGGTATTCTATAACCGTGAACCGATTTTCACCAAATATTTTTTTAACAATCGGAAATTGGTTCTTGGATATTCTCCAACCATTTTTTGTCCAATCTTCTGAATTATTTTGGTTGAAAAACAACCTTCTCTCTATGGAACTAAATGCTCTGATGGATGAGGTTCTACAGCGCCTTGAACATTGAACCGCAGTGCTTTATTGTGATGTGTGTATCCGAGTTAGATTTCCTGGATGGTCGCTGGACTTGATGGATTTTTTCTTCAGTTTCACAATCATTTGATATGTAATCGTGCAGATTGAACTGTTCTGCCAACAACTGTCCAACAATGATTGCAGAATGCCGTCGCTCGGCTTGTCTACCCAAGCTCTAAATTGAAGATATAGGGTTGAAATTTGACACAATGATGCGATGCAGTAAAAGTCCTTATCAAGTTTGTGTAATTTTATCATCATATCTAAAGTAGAAACAAAAATTTTAATACGAGACTGGCATTGCATTCTTGAGATATCATACAACAGTGAACTACCTAGTTCTGCCTTTGGATTAAGTATTTCATCACCTTGGACCTAACCTGTCATTTGTTCTGCCCGCTTAACAATGGATGCAGGATGCTTGCTAAACGCTCAACTCAATAGAATTTTTTCATCAATTTCCAAATAATCGATTCCTCTCCCTCCCGAAGGGACACTTCGATCAAAATCATTACTGACGTCTCTGGATACCGCCGGGAAAGTTTTGTGTCGCCCCACAACAGATTTTACTTTCCCGGCCCCCCACGAACTCGGAGGGAAAGTATTGTAATCGTGCAGAAAAAAAGTTTTGGGATTACGCCGGATATATCCATTTTGAGGTTTTTCAAGACGATTGAGACTATTTCCAGAATGATGTTTGTCCGTGAGTGTGTATGTCTGTGATCTTCCACGATAACTGCCGAAACGTTGATCCGATCGACTTGAAACTTGGTATGCAGACGGGGTTTCACCCTGGAATGACCGGATTAGTTTTTGGCTGTCATCTGTCGAACAGAAGTGTCACTATCAGAAAATGACAGAAGCTACATCTCACGGAACTTGACTTTCGATATGTCATTTGAAAGCCCTTGAAAAACTGTATTCAGAACAGTTTAAAATATTTCCATATCTGTTATTTGTCAAATTATAAAAAATATCAAAGTCTGAAACTTTGCCATTTAATTATTCAAAATCTATAGGACAGATGTGAACCAAACCCGGCAGGAAGCAACATTACTAAAGAATCAAACTAATGCTGAAGTTGGAGTTTCCCACCGTTTTCCGGACAAGCGCTATAGATTTTCAAAAATTTTCCTAGCCGATTCCAGCCTCGCTTGCCTGTTCCTCGATTTTTGGCCTATTTAATTTTTTTAGCAACATAGCAACCAAACCGGTAGGTAACTACGTTTTTGTTACGAATCGTATCAATGTCAAAGTGACAACATGAACGCTGTTCTCGGCAGGTTCTCGGTGTTTTCTTTTGTATCTTCTTGCATCATTTGGGGCAACAGTGCGAACCGATCCTTTGTGTTGTTTGGGGCTCCGTAAACCCCCTTGTGTTTTCTGTGGTTTTAGCAACTTCAGTATGCCCATTCCATTGACGTATATGTACAAACTGTAATGTGTGCAGTTCCCTTATTTGATTCGGTACCAGGGCCCCATCCCCATGGTGTCTGCCGTTCAAGGCCCTGATGGCGCCCCCATCTGTGTCTATCAGATTTTGCCGTTTCAGGCCAAAACTGCGGCCTTGTGTCTTCTTGGGTTCGTTGAAGCCCTCTAGGCTCCTGGTGTCTACGGGTGTCTCTTGAAGCCCCACTGAGCCCCCCTTTTTTTTTAGTTTTCAGAACTATCGTGCCTTCAGGTGTGGTTCGGACCTAACTTCTTGATGGGCTCGAAGTCTCATTTCAGAGGTCACCACTTGGGGGCCCTGAATTGCACTCAATTAGAACTCTGCCCCAGGTTTTCATTCCGCGACTGATTTTCACGGGTTATTTTTCGAACAATAATTTAGGTTGCATCATTAAAGGCAACAGTGCGCCCCGATTAATTGTGTCTTCAGGTGTTGTTTGGGGCTGCGTAAACCCCTTTGTGTGGAACTAGCATTGCATTCTTAATAATCCAGAGTATACCCTTAAATTTCAAAACGCGGATATAACATCGGTTCCCAGCACTAAATTCTTAGGAATTGTGGTTGACCATAGATTGGACTGGAAGAGTCATGTTGAGAGCGTCGCTGGGGGCTTGACGAGCTGCTGTTATGCCTTGGGAACACTGACTAGGTTGGTGAGCACCGAGGCGGCACTAGCGTCTTATCATGCCTATATTCAGTCGCGAATAAGATACGGACTTATTTTTTGGGGCAACTCATCGGATTCTGCAAGGGTTTTCAGGCTTCAAAAGAGAGCATTGAGAAATATTTTCAAATTAAAAATTAGAGACAGCTGCAAGCAGTACTTTATCAAGTACAAGATATTTACGCTGACGTCGCTTTACATCTATGAGGCCACAATTTTCATTTTGAGTAACTCAGATCTATTCCGGAGTAGTAAGTTCGATCACACCTATACCACACGAAATAAAGACCACCTTACGGCGCCAAGACTGCATTATTATGCTTATCTGCAGAGGAACATTCCACACTCCGCTCTGAAGGTTTTTAACAGACTACCTCCTCCACTCAAAAAATTACCAATAGCGCGAATCAAAAGCTTGCTGAAGAGGTTTCTCTTCAAGAAATCCTACTATTCAATGCAGGAATTCATTGATGACACGGAGGTCGATCAAATCATGGATCAGGGGTACTAATGTTAATGGATAACTTAGCATGAATTTATCTGTGATATTCACTCGGATATTCGAGAACTGAGATTTTCAGCTGTACATACTTGATTTTTATCTGTACATTGTTATTACTTTCCCGGCCCCCCACGAACTCGGAGGGAAAGTATTGTAATCGTGCAGAAAAAAAGTTTTGGGATTACGCCGGATATATCCATTTTGAGGTTTTTCAAGACGATTGAGACTATTTCCAGAATGATGTTTGTCCGTGAGTGTGTATGTCTGTGATCTTCCACGATAACTGCCGAAACGTTGATCCGATCGACTTGAAACTTGGTATGCAGACGGGGTTTCACCCTGGAATGACCGGATTAGTTTTTGGCTGTCATTTGTCAAACAGAAGTGTCACTATCAGAAAATGACAGAAGCTATATCTCACGGAACTTGACTTTCGATATGTCATTTGAAAGCCCTTAAAAAACTGTATTCAGAACAGTTGAAAGTATTTCCCTATCTGTTATCTGTCAAATTATAAAAAATGCCAAAGTCCGAAACTTTGCCATTTATTTATTCAAAATCCATACGACATATTTGAACCAAACTTGGCAGGAAGCAACATTACCAAAGAATCAAACTAATGCTGAAGTTGGAGTTTCCCATCATTCACCAGCCGAGCGCTATGAATTTTCAAAGTTTGGCCTGGCCGAATTCAGCCGGGCTTGCCTGTTGCTCGAATTTTGGCCTACTCAATTTTCTTAGCAACCAGACCGGTACGTTTCTGTTACATTGACGTATCCATCGTGATCCCTGGTATCTATGTCAAAGTGACAAAATAATTATGGATACAGGCAGATCTCGGTGTGTTTCTTTTTATCGTTTAAGACAACAGTGTGCTCCGATCCTTTGTGTCTTCAAGTATCGTTTTGGGGGGCTCCGTGAACCCCCTTGTGTTTTCTGTAGCTTTAGCAACTCCAGTATGCCCATCCCGTTTTGGCGTATACCTACGTTCAATCTCGAATGTGTCCAGTTCCCTTGTATGATTCGGTACCAGGGCCCCATGTTTTCTTACTACCGTTCAAAGCCCTGATGGGGCCCCCACTTGTGATAATCAGATTTTGCCGTTCCAGGCCAAGCGACGCCGTTATGTCTTCTTGGGTTGGTTGAAGCTCTATGGTGTCTACGGGTGTCTCATGGAGTCCCACTGAGCTCCTCTCTCGTCTTTTCAGTCTTGAGAACTATTGTGCCGTCAGGTGTGTTCCGGACCTGCTCTTTTTAAGGGCTCGAAGCCTCATTCCACATGTCGTTTGGGGCCCTGAAGTTCAAATAATAAGAACTCCCGCCAGGTATTCTATACCCGTGAACCGATTTTCACCAAATATTTTTTTAACAATCGGTAATTGGTTCTTGGATATTCTCCAACCATTTTTCGTCCAATCTTCTGAATTATTTTGGTTGAAAAACAACCGTCTCTCTATGGAACTAAATGTTCTGATGGATGAGGTTCTACAGCGCCTTGAACCTTGAACCGCAGTGCTTTATTGTGATGTGTGTATCCGAGTTAGTTTTCCTGGATGGTTGCTGGACTGGATCGATTTTTTCTTCAGTTTCACAATCATTTGATATGTAATCGTGCAGATTTAACTGTTCTGCCAACAACTGTCCAACAATGATTGCAGAATGCCGTCGCTCGGCTTGTCTACCCAAGCTCTAAATTGAAGATATAGGGTTGAAATTTGACACAATGATGCGATGCAGTAAAAGTCCTTATCAAGTTTGTGTAATTTTATCATCATATCTGAAGTAGAAACAAAAATTTTAATACGAGACTAGCATTGCAATCTTGAGATATCATACAAGAGTGAACTACCTAGTTCTGCCTTTGGATTAAGTATTTCATCACCTTGGACCTAACCTGTCACTTGTTCTGCCCGCTTAACAATGGATGCAGGTTGCTTGCTAAACGCTCAACTCAATAGAATTTTTTCACAATTTCCAAATCGATTCCTCTCCCTCCCGAAGGGACACTTCGATCAAAATCATTACTGACGTCTCTGGATACCGCCGGGAAAGTTTTGTGTCGCCCCACATACTTGATATACGATCGCGCAAAATGAACGGTTCTGCCACGATATCTGTGTAATTGTTGGTCCGATCAAATCGGAATCAGGAACGGAAGCATAATTCAAATCTGGAATGAGCTGATTGAACTATGGGTAAATATTTCTTACTGGAAAGCCCTCAGATGGCACATTGGGCTTGGACTTGTCTGCCTAAGCTCTAAATTGAAGATATAGACTTGAAATCTGACACACAGATGCAGTAAGGGTCCTAAATCAAATTTGCCTAAGTTGATCACGATGTCTGAGCTAGAAACAAAAATTTAATAAGGAACCAGCAATGCTCTCTTGAGCTTCAGCCACATCTAGCTTCGTAGTTCTACCTGTCGAAATATTTCATCACCTTGGAAACCTTACAACCTGTTACTTGTTCTGTAGGCCCGACAATGGATGCAGGATGCTTGCTCAACGCCTAACTCAATAAAAAAATTCCATAGATTTCCAAATCGAATCCTCCCCCTCCCGAAGGGACACTTCGATCAAAATCATTACTGACGTCTCTGGATACCGCCGGGAAAGTTTTGTGTCGCCCCACAACAGATTTTACTTTCCCGGCCCCCCACGAACTCGGAGGGAAAGTATTGTAATCGTGCAGAAAAAAAGTTTTGGGATTACGCCGGATATATCCATTTTGAGGTTTTTCAAGACGATTGAGACTATTTCCAGAATGATGTTTGTCCGTTAGTGTGTATGTGTGTATGTCTGTGATCTTCCACGATAACTGCCGAAACGTTGATCCGATCGACTTGAAACTTGGTATGCATACGGGGTTTCACCCTGGAATGACCGGATTAGTTTTTGGCTGTCATCTGTCAAACGGAAGTATCACTATCAGAAAATGACAGAAGCTACATCTCACGGAGCTTGACTTGCAATATGTCATTTGAAAGCCCTTGAAAAACTGTATTCAGAACAGTTGGAAATATTTTCCTATCTGTTATCTGTCAAATTATAAAAAATGTCGAAGTCTGGAGCTTTGTCATTTAATTATTCAAAATCTATACGACAGATTTGAACCAAACTTGGCAGGAAGCAACATTACCAAAAAATCAAACTAGTGCTGAAGTTGGAGTTTCCCATCATTCACCAGCCGAGCGCTATGAATTTTCAAAGTTTGGCCTGGCCGAATTCAGCCGGGCTTGCCTGTTGCTCGAATTTTGGCCTATTCAATTTTTTTAGCAACCAGACCGGTACGTTTCTGTTACATTGACGTATCCATCGTGATCCCTGGTATCTATGTCAAAGTCAGGCCCATGCAACTGGCCGGGAAATTTTGTCCGGTGCCAGGAAGCTGCTTGCGATCGTTTATAGATGGAGCTGTTGTTTTTTTTACTAAGAATCTTCAAAATGGGAATTGAACGGCCTGTTTTATCGATGTGGCAACAGTAGGTAACTAATAACGACCAATAACAATGCGTCAGTTTCTGTGAATCAAAATTTCAAAGTTTCAAAGTGTCAAAAACTGCAATAATAACGTCGTCGATAAAAGATGAGCCTCAATGTTTGCATCAGACAAGCTGTCTCCAAACTGTTCGGATTGGTCCTTAGCTATCCTGAGGTAAGTTGCAGTTCACATCATGTGGGTTTGGACAGTTCATAAAATACCTAATTTCAGACGAGCGCGATGAGAGAATGGCCTTCCTTTTGCCCGTGGATGCTCAACACTGTGCCCTATATATTTTGTGGGGAGCCAACATCTTGCCACTCCATTGGAAAGCCGACTTTAAAAGGGACTCAATGCCTACCATAGAGTTCAGGCATGAAAATGACGAAGAATTTAGTAAGTACTCAAGTCCTACATAAAAAGCACATTATATCCCATTCACATGTGAATTCAGTACCTCATTTTTTGAACTGATCGTGCGATCTTGAGAGACAAGATATTTTATTGTATCAGGTTTCCTCTAACACATCTTTTACTGGACTTCCAGAAAAATAGGTTGCGGCTATCGCATCCCTCCACGCAAGAGCTCACGATCAGCTCAAAAAGTAGCATTAGGTACTGAATTTACATCGTGATCTTGAATGAGATTAGTAGGTATACCGATAGGTATACGAATGGTAAGTTGGACCCTCTTCTCAATAGGGTTTAACCAACCGAAATTCGGCTGAGGGTAATTCGCGTCCATATTGCGGGTCCTCAGGTCCCATTTCGTCGACTGTGCATTTTGAAACCAGCTTTGACATTTATGATGCGCAATATGGACCAAAACACCCTCAGAGAAAAATTAGGTTGTTACCTACTGCAGAAAGGGGTCCAGTAAGTCTTCCACTTGAACCATGATTCATATTTTCTGTATTGTCAAATGAGACAGCATGTTGAAGACTTTCGAAAATGCTTGAAAATACTAATCCAGGCACAAAAAACCGAGCTAAATCAATTTTTTATCCTTTCAGGCAGTTCACCTGACAGCAGCTAGAAGAGCACTGACTTGATATTGTTGATTTCTACCACTTCTCTTGTCCAGCTCCAAACCTTCCTGGGCTGATTGACATAACAGCAACTCCTACTGCATGGTTTTCTTCCCTCTGAAACACCCTGGCCTACTTCAGCGGAACTCCTTTTTGGCGTTCCTGTCCTGACCAGTCAAAAATCAAGTGATGGCTGTTACGTGGGAGCTATTCGTCATCTTGATTCTCACCAGAGAGTTACTGCCATAGAAATTTCCTTTCTTACCGTCTCCACGTCCGTTAGAAATAGAATCGAGAATTTTGTTACTGTTCCGTTTGTAATTTGGATGAGACCTAGTGGCTAAATAGCCAAAAAACTTTTGGAGAATTCACCATGTCTTCCTATGTATTGCATTGTATTGTATTGTATTGTACAATCAATACTACTTATTGAAGTACTTGTATGACATGGCGTTTCTATTGTAAATGCACTGTAACGTAATTATTTCACTTTTCTTTTTAAAAAATATAAAACTACTACAATCTCAAGTTTGAAATATTGTATTCATTACCAAGTTATTTTACATTCTACGTGTATTTTACTTTTTGTCTTTTTCAATGTTTTTGACAAGTATTGCAATATTATATTTTTCAAAAATATAGAAAAATACGAACATAGAATATTCAGCCCTATTATGTTTGTAAAATGTTGGGTATACCAATTTGTTGATGAGCAAAATATAATTGCAGTCGCCTAAAACAAAGGACTCTGCAGTCCTTGCAGAGTTGCTTATGCTTGCTTATGAACATGATTGTTAGCCAACATTTCACGAACAGAATCGGGCTGAATTTCCCACAATATTCTGCTAAATCTATCCACCTAATTTTTCAAATTTCGCGGTTGTAGCGCCAGTGGCGCCATCTATAAACGATCGCAAACACTACTTTAACAGGTGGGTGGGCGTGGCCAGTCGGAATCCAATAAACAATCCAGTCGCGTATCTCGCGTGATCCCTGGTCAAAGTGACAAAATAATTATGGATACAGGCAGATCTCGGTGTGTTTCTTTTTATCGTTTAAGACAACAGTGTGCTCCGATCCTTTGTGTCTTCAAGTATCGTTTTGGGGGGCTCCGTGAACCCCCTTGTGTTTTCTGTAGCTTTAGCAACTCCAGTATGCCCATCCCGTTTTGGCGTATACCTACGTTCAATCTCGAATGTGTCCAGTTCCCTTGTATGATTCGGTACCAGGGCCCCATGTTTTCTTAATGCCGTTCAAAGCCCTGATGGGGCCTCCACTTGTGACTATCAGATTTTGCCGTTTCAGGCCAATCGACGCCGTTATGTCTTCTTGGGTTGGTTGAAGCTCTATGGTGTCTACGAGTGTCTTATGGAGTCCCACTGAGCTCCCCCTCGTCTTTTCAGTCTTCAGAACTATTGTGCCGTCAGGTGTGTTCCGGACCTGTCCTTTTCAAGGGCTCGAAGCTCCATTCCACATGCCGTTTGGGGCCCTGAAGTTCAAATAATAAGAACTCCCGCCAGGTATTCTATACTCGTGAACCGATTTCCACCAAATATTTTTTTAACAATCGGTAATTGGTTCTTGGATATTCTCAAACTATTTTTTGTCCAATCTTCTGAATTATTTTGGTTGAAAAACAACTTTCTCTCTATGGAACTAAATGTTCTGATGGATGAGGTTCTATAAAGCCTTGAACCTTGAACCGCAGTGCTTTATTGTGATGTGTGTATCCGAGTTAGTTTTCCTGGATGGTCGCTGGACTTGATCGATTTTTTATTCAGTTTTAAAATCGTTTGATATGTAATCGTGCAGATTGAACTGTTCTTCCAACAACTGTCCAACAATGATAACAGAATGCCGTCGCTCGGCTTGTCTACCCAAGCTCTAAATTGAAGATATAGGGTTGAAATTTGACACAAAGATGCGATGCAGTAAAAGTCCTTATCAAGTTTGTGTAATTTTATCATCATATCTAAAGTAGAAACAAAAATTTTAATACGAAACTAGCATTGCATTCTTGAGATATCATACAACAGTGAACTACCTAGTTCTGCCTTTGGATTAAGTATTTCATCATCTTGGACCTAACCTGTCATTTGTTCTGCCCGCTTAACAATGGATGCAGGATGCTCGCTAAACACTCAACTCAATAGAATTTTTTCATCAATTTCCAAATCGATTCCTCCACATCCCGAAGGGACACTTCGATCAAAATCATTACTGACGTCTCTGGATACCGCCGAGATACTTCATAATGCGATCGCGCAAAATAAACGGTTCTGCCACGATAACTACCAAATTGTTGATCGGATCAAATCGAAATCAGGTACGAAAGCGTAAGTTCAGCCTCGAATGACCTGATTAGACTTTGAGTGAATGATTTTGATCGAAAGTCCTCAGGTGGCACATTGCGTCTGGGCTTCTCTGCCCAAGCTCTAAATTGAAGATATAGAGTTAAAATTTGACACAGAGATGCCGTAAAAGTTCTCAATCAGGTTTGTGTAGTTTCATCATCATGTCTAAAGTAGAAACAAAAATATTAATGAGGAACCTGCATTGCATTCTTCAAATTCCGCAACAATTAGCTTCCTAGTTCTTCATACATTTGAAATATTCTATCACCTTGGAAACCTAACAACCTGTCATTTGTTCTGTCGGCCCAACAATGGATGCAGGATGCTCGCTAAACGCTCAACTCACTAAAAAATTTTCATCAATTTCCTAATTAAATCCTCCCCCTCCCGAAGGGACACTTCGATCAAAATCAATACTGACGTCCCTGGATACCGCCGGGAAAGTTTTGTGTCGCCCCACAATTACTTTCCCGGCCCCCCCACGAACTCGGAGGGAAAGTATTGTAATCGTGCAGAAAAAAAGTTTTGAGATTACGCCGGATATATCCATTTTGAGGTTTTTCAAGACGATTGAGACAATTTCCAGAATGATGTTTGTCCGTGAGTGTGTATGTGTGTATGTCTGTGATCTTCCACGATAACTGCCGAAACGTCGATCAGATCAATTTCAAATTTGGTATGCAGACGTGGTTTCACCCTGGAATGACCGGATTAGTTTTTGGCTGTCATCTGTCGAACAAAAATGTCACTATCAGAAAATGACAGAAGCTACATCTCACGGAACTCGACTTGCAATATGTCGTTTGAAAGCCCTTGAAAAACTCTATCCAGAACAAACAAAAGTATTTTCCTAACTGTTATCTGTCAAATTATAAAAAATATCAAAGTCTGAAACTTTGCCATTTAATTATTCAAAATCTATAGGACAGATGTGAACCAAACCCGGCAGGAAGCAACATTACCAAAAAATCAAACTAATGCTGAAGTTGGAGTTTCCCACCGTTTTCCGGACAAGCGCTATGAATTTTCAAAGTTTGGCCTGGCCGAATTCAGTCGGGCTTGCCTGTTCCTCGATTTTTGGCCTATTCAATTTTTTTAGCAACATGGCAACCAAACCGGTAGGTAACTACGTTTTTGTTACGAATTGTATCAATGTCAAAGTGACAACATGAACGCTGTTCTTGGCAGGTTTTCGGTGTTTTCTTTTGTATCTTCTTGCATCATTTGAGGCAACAGTGCGAACCGATCCTTTGTGTTGTTTGGGGCCCCGTAAATCCCCTTGTGTTTTCTGTAGCTTTAGCAACTTCAGTATGCCTATTCCATTGACGTATATGTACAAACTGTAAATGTGTGCAGTTCCCTTATTTGATTCGGTACCAGGGCCCCATCCCCATGGTGTCTGCTGTTCAAGGCCCTGAGGGGGCCCCCTTCTGTGTCTATCAGATTTTGCCGTTTCAGGCCAAAACTGCGGCCTTGTGTCTTCTTGGGTTCGTTGAAGCCCTTTAAGCTTCTGATGTCTACGGGTGTCTCTTGAAGCCCCACTGAGCCCCCCTCTTTTTTTTTTTAGTTTTCAGAACGATCGTGCCGTCAGGTGTGGTTCGGACCTAACTTCTTGATGGGCTCGAAGTCTCATTTCACAGGTCACTACTTGAGGGCCCTGAATTGCAATTAATTAGAACTCTGCCCCAGATTTCCAATCCGCGAACTGATTTTCACCAGATTTTTTTCAAACAATAATTTAGGTTGCATCATTAAAGGCAACAGTGCGCCCCGATCAATTGTGTCTTCAAGTGTTGTTGGGGCTGCGTAAACCCCCTTGTGTGAAACTAGCATTGCATTCTTGAGATATCACAACAGTTAACTACCTCTAGTTTCATCTTTAGAATTATATCGTCATCTTGTACCTACTTCATAATGCGATCGCGCAAATTAAACGGTTCTGCCACGATAACTACCAAATTGTTGATCGGATTAAATCGAAATCAGGTACGAAAGCGTAAGTTCAGCCTGGAATGACCTGATTAGACTTTGGGTGAATGATTTTGATCGAAAGTCCTCAGGTGCCACATTGGGTCTGGGCTTGTCTGCTCAAGCTCCAAATTGAAGATAGGTAATAGAGTTGAAATTTGACACACAGCGATGCAGAAAGTTTTCTATCAAGTTTGTGTAATTTCGTCATCATGTCTGGAGTAGAAACAAAAATTTTAATGAGGAACCTGCATTGCATTTTTCAGATTCCGCAACAATTAGCTTCCTAGTTCTTCATACATTCCGAAATTATTCATCACCTTGGAAACCTAAGAACCTGTTACTTGTTCTGTCGGCCCGACAATAGACGCAGGATGCTTGCTAAACGCTCACTAGAACTTTTTCAATCAACTTCTCAATTAAATCCCACTTTCCCGAAGGGACGCCTGAATCAAAATCCTTACTGACGTCCCTGGATACCGCCGGGAAAGTTTTGTGTCGCCCCACAACAGATTTTACTTTCCCGGCCCCCCACGAACTCGGAGGGAAAGTATTGTAATCGTGCAGAAAAAAAGTTTTGGGATTACGCCGGATATATCCATTTTGAGGTTTTTCAAGACGATTGAGACTATTTCCAGAATGATGTTTGTCCGTGAGTGTGTATGTATGTATGTCTGTGATCTTCCACGATAACTGCCGAAACGTTGATCCGATCGACTTGAAACTTGGTATGCATACGGGGTTTCACCCTGGAATGACCGGATTAGTTTTTGGCTGTCATCTGTCAAACGGAAGTATCACTATCAGAAAATGACAGAAGCTACATCTCACGGAACTTGACTTGCAATATGTCATTTGAAAGCCCTTGAAAAACTGTATTCAGAACAGTTGGAAATATATTCCTATCTGTTATCTGTCAAATTATAAAAAATGTCGAAGTCTGGAGCTTTGTCATTTAATTATTCAAAATCTATACGACAGATTTGAACCAAACTTGGCAGGAAGCAACATTACCAAAAAATCAAACTAATGCTGAAGTTGGAGTTTCCCATCATTCACCAGCCGAGCGCTATGAATTTTCAAAGTTTGGCCTGGCCGAATTCAGCCGGGCTTGCCTGTTGCTCGAATTTTGGCCTATTCAATTTTTTTAGCAACCAGACCGGTACGTTTCTGTTACATTGACGTATCCATCGTGATCCCTGGTATCTATGTCAAAGTGACAAAATAATTATGGATACAGGCAGATCTCGGTGTGTTTCTTTTTATCGTTTAAGACAACAGTGTGCTCCGATCCTTTGTGTCTTCAAGTATCGTTTTGGGGGGCTCCGTGAACCCCCTTGTGTTTTCTGTAGCTTTAGCAACTCCAGTATGCCCATCCCGTTTTGGCGTATACCTACGTTCAATCTCGAATGTGTCCAGTTCCCTTGTATGATTCGGTACCAGGGCCCCATGTTTTCTTAATGCCGTTCAAAGCCCTGATGGGGCCTCCACTTGTGACTATCAGATTTTGCCGTTTCAGGCCAATCGACGCCGTTATGTCTTCTTGGGTTGGTTGAAGCTCTATGGTGTCTACGGGTGTCTCATGGAGTCCCACTGAGCTCCCCCTCGTCTTTTCAGTCTTCAGAACTATTGTGCCGTCAGGTGTGTTCCGGACCTGTCCTTTTCAAGGGCTCGAAGCTCCATTCCACATGCCGTTTGGGGCCCTGAAGTTCAAATAATAAGAACTCCCGCCAGGTATTCTATACTCGTGAACCGATTTCCACCAAATATTTTTTTAACAATCGGTAATTGGTTCTTGGATATTCTCAAACTATTTTTCGTCCAATCTTCTGAATTATTTTGGTTGAAAAACAACTTTCTCTCTATGGAACTAAATGTTCTGATGGATGAGGTTCTACAAAGCCTTGAACCTTGAACCGCAGTGCTTTATTGTGATGTGTGTATCCGAGTTAGTTTTCCTGGATGGTCGCTGGACTTGATCGATTTTTTATTCAGTTTTAAAATCGTTTGATATGTAATCGTGCAGATTGAACTGTTCTTCCAACAACTGTCCAACAATGATAACAGAATGCCGTCGCTCGGCTTGTCTACCCAAGCTCTAAATTGAAGATATAGGGTTGAAATTTGACACAAAGATGCGATGCAGTAAAAGTCCTTATCAAGTTTGTGTAATTTTATCATCATATCTAAAGTAGAAACAAAAATTTTAATACGAAACTAGCATTGCATTCTTGAGATATCATACAACAGTGAACTACCTAGTTCTGCCTTTGGATTAAGTATTTCATCATCTTGGACCTAACCTGTCATTTGTTCTGCCCTCAGTGATGATTTTGGGCTAAGCGTCCCTTCGGGAAGGTCAGATTTAAGTAGGACATTGATGAAAAAGTTCTACATAGTCAGTTGAGCGTTGAGCGAGGATCCTGCATCCATTGTTTGGCCGACAGAACAAGTGACAGGTTAGGTTAGGAGGGTTTGTGTAATTTCATCATCATATCTAAAGTAGAAACAAAAATTTCAATACGAGACTAGCATTGCATTCTTGAGATATCATACAACAGTGAACTACCTAGTTCTGCCTTTGGATTAGGTATTTCATCACCTTGGACCTAACCTTATTAACAGATTTTTACTTTCCCGGCCTGTCCAAGGGAAAGTTATGTAATGATGCAGGATGCAGGAAAAACGTTCTGACACGATAGCTGCCGAACCGATAGTCTGATCGACTTGAAATTTGGTGTACAGACAGGGTCTTGCTGTTAAATGAGCTGATTAGTTTTTGGCTGTCATCTGTCAAACGGAAGTGTCACTATCAAAAAATGACAGAAGCTATATCTCACAGAACTTGACTTGCAAAATGCCGTTTGAAAGCCCATGAAAAACTGTATTCAGAACAGTTAAAAATTGTGCCCTGTCTGTCATCTGTCAAAAAATAAAAAATGTCAAAGTTCAAGACTTTACCATTCAATTATTCAAAATCTATCCGATGAATTGGGACCAAATTTGGCAGGAAGCAACAAAACATAAGAGTCAAATTAAGTCTGCAGTTGCAATTTTCCACTATTTTTCCATCGGGCGTTATGAATTTTCAAAATTTCTCCTAGCCGTTGCCACTCGAGAGAACGACTCACCCGGATTTCCACCAGGATGACTCGCTTTTGATGCAGCACTCCACTCAAAAATTCATTCCTACACGAGGATCAACTTTTTTCGAAAAATTTCGACTGATATCGGAAGTAGATTGAACTGGGCGTCTTGTGGATATATTTTTAAAATCGACACAGCTTCGATTTTCCGACGGTAATTTTCTCAATAACAAATTTACATATTCCGTGAATTTGAAAAAACTGCAGCGTAAACTTCAACATGCGGTGAGCCACACGAAATATTCATTTTAGGTGCAGACATGCTGCAAATGAAAGTTGGAGAAAAGACTGAATTAATTTTTGGGGAGAAAATTTTCAAAATCGGACCAACAGTTTTCAAGTTTTCCTCTCTGGAAAAACTGGGAATTTTCCAACTTCTTATTCCGTGAACAGATTTCTACCATTTGTTTTTGAAGAATAGATAACTGGTTCTTGAACATTCTCCAATAATTTCTCTCCAATTTCCCGGGAATTTTCCTACTGAAAATATAAAGCCGCTCATGCGATCGTGCAAATTAAGCGGTTCTGCCACGATAATTACCGAATTATTGATTCGATCAAATCGAAATCACGTACGAAAGCATAAGTTCAGCCTGGAATGACCTGATTAGATTTTAGGTAGATGATTTTGATCGGAAGCCTTCAGGTGACACATTGGGTCTGGGCTTGTCTGGATATAGCATTGCATTCTTCAAATTTCGCAACAATTGTCTTCTTCCTAGTTCTACCTTTCGAAATATTTCATCACCATGAAAACCTAAGAACCTGTCACTTGTTCTGTAGGCCCAACAATGGATGCAGAATGATCGCGTAACGCACTACTGAGTAAAATGTTTTCATCAATTTCCGAATTAAGTCCCACCTTCCCGAAGGGACGCTTCGATCAAAATCATTACTGACGTCCCTGGATACCGCCGGGAAAGTTTTGTGTCGCCCCACAACAGATTTACTTAATAATGCGATCGCGCAAATCAAACCGTTCTGCCACGATAACTACCAAATTATTGATCGGATTAAATCAAAATCAGGTACGAAAGCGTAAGTTCAGCCTGGAATGACCTGATTAGACTTTGGGTGAATGATTTTGATCAAAAGTCCTCAGGTGCCACATTGGGTTTGGGCTTGTCTGCTCAAGCTCTGAATTGAAGATAATAGAGTTGAAATTTGACACACAGATGCAGAAAGTTTTCAATCAAGCTTGTGTAATTTCGTCATCATGTTTGAAGTGGAAACAAAAATTTCAATGAGGAACCTGCATTGCATTTTTCAGATTCCGCAACAATTAGCTTCCTAGTTCTTCATACATTACGAATAATTTTATCACCTTGGAAACCTAAGAACCTGTCACTTGTTCTGTCGGCCCGACAATGGATGCAGGATGCTCGCTAAACGCTCAACTCATTAGAACTTTTTCAATCAACTTCTCAATTAAATCCCACTTTCCCGAAGGGACGCCTGAATCAAAATCCTCACTGACGTCCCTGGATACCGCCGGGAAAGTTTTGTGTCGCCCCACAACAGATTTACTTAATATACGATCGCGCAAAATGAACGGTTCTGCCACGATATCAGTGTAATTGTTGGTCCGATCAAATCGGAATCAGGAACGGAAGCATAATTCAAGTCTGGAATGAGCTGATTGAACTATGGGTAAATAATTCTCACTGGAAGGCCCTCAGATGGCACATTGGGCTTGGACCTGTCTTCCCACGCCCTAAATTGAAGATATAGATCTGAAATCTAACACACAGATGCAGTAAGGGTCCGAAATCAAGTTTGCCTAATTTGATCACGATGTCTGAACTAGAAACAAAAATTTAATAAGGAACCAGCAATGCTTTCTTGAGATTAGCAACAATTAGCTTCCTAGTTCTACCTTTCAAAATATTTCATCACCTTGGAAACCTAACAACCTGTTACTTGTTCTGTAGGCCCCACAATGGATGCAGGATGCTCGCTAAACGCTCAACTCACTAAAAAATTTTCATCAATTTCCTAATTAAATCCTCCCCCTCCCGAAGGGACACTTCGATCAAAATCAATACTGACGTCCCTGGATACCGCCGGGAAAGTTTTGTGTCGCCCCACAACAGATTTACTTCATAATGCGATCGCGCAAATGAAACGGTTCTGCCACGATAACTACCAAATTGTTGATCGGATTAAATCGAAATCAGGTACGAAAGCGTAAGTTCAGCCTGGAATGACCTGATTAGACTTTGGGTGAATGATTTTGATCGAAAGTCTTCAGATGCCACATTGGGTCTGGGCTTGTCTGCTCAAGCTCTAAATTGAAGATTGGTAATAGAGTTGAAATTTGACACACAGATGCAGAAAGTTTTCAATCAAGTTTGTGTAATTTTGTCATCATGTCTGAAGTAGAAACAAAAATTTTAATGAGGAACCTGCATTGCATTTTTCAGATTCCGCAACAATTAGCTTCCTAGTTCTTCATACATTCCGAAATATTTCATCACCTTGGAAACCTAAGAACCTGTCACTTGTTCTGTCGGCCCGACAATGGACGCAGGATGCATGCTAAACGCTCAACTCACTAGAACTTTTTCAATCAACTTCTCAATTAAATCCCACTTTCCCGAAGGGACGCCTGAATCAAACTCATTACTGACGTCCCTGAATACCGCCGGGAAAGTTTTGTGTCGCCCCACAACAGATTTTACTTTCCCGGCCCCCCCACGAACTCGGAGGGAAAGTATTGTAATCGTGCAGAAAAAAAGTTTTGAGATTACGCCGGATATATCCATTTTGAGGTTTTTCAAGACGATTGAGACAATTTCCAGAATGATGTTTGTCCGTGAGTGTGTATGTGTGTATGTCTGTGATCTTCCACGATAACTGCCGAAACGTCGATCAGATCAATTTCAAATTTGGTATGCAGACGTGGTTTCACCCTGGAATGACCGGATTAGTTTTTGGCTGTCATCTGTCGAACAAAAATGTCACTATCAGAAAATGACAGAAGCTACATCTCACGGAACTCGACTTGCAATATGTCGTTTGAAAGCCCTTGAAAAACTCTATCCAGAACAAACAAAAGTATTTTCCTAACTGTTATCTGTCAAATTATAAAAAATATCAAAGTCTGAAACTTTGCCATTTAATTATTCAAAATCTATAGGACAGATGTGAACCAAACCCGGCAGGAAGCAACATTACCAAAAAATCAAACTAATGCTGAAGTTGGAGTTTCCCACCGTTTTCCGGACAAGCGCTATGAATTTTCAAAGTTTGGCCTGGCCGAATTCAGTCGGGCTTGCCTGTTCCTCGATTTTTGGCCTATTCAATTTTTTTAGCAACATGGCAACCAAACCGGTAGGTAACTACGTTTTTGTTACGAATTGTATCAATGTCAAAGTGACAACATGAACGCTGTTCTTGGCAGGTTTTCGGTGTTTTCTTTTGTATCTTCTTGCATCATTTGAGGCAACAGTGCGAACCGATCCTTTGTGTTGTTTGGGGCCCCGTAAATCCCCTTGTGTTTTCTGTAGCTTTAGCAACTTCAGTATGCCTATTCCATTGACGTATATGTACAAACTGTAAATGTGTGCAGTTCCCTTATTTGATTCGGTACCAGGGCCCCATCCCCATGGTGTCTGCTGTTCAAGGCCCTGAGGGGGCCCCCTTCTGTGTCTATCAGATTTTGCCGTTTCAGGCCAAAACTGCGGCCTTGTGTCTTCTTGGGTTCGTTGAAGCCCTTTAAGCTTCTGATGTCTACGGGTGTCTCTTGAAGCCCCACTGAGCCCCCCTCTTTTTTTTTTTAGTTTTCAGAACGATCGTGCCGTCAGGTGTGGTTCGGACCTAACTTCTTGATGGGCTCGAAGTCTCATTTCACAGGTCACTACTTGAGGGCCCTGAATTGCAATTAATTAGAACTCTGCCCCAGATTTCCAATCCGCGAACTGATTTTCACCAGATTTTTTTCAAACAATAATTTAGGTTGCATCATTAAAGGCAACAGTGCGCCCCGATCAATTGTGTCTTCAAGTGTTGTTGGGGCTGCGTAAACCCCCTTGTGTGAAACTAGCATTGCATTCTTGAGATATCACAACAGTTAACTACCTCTAGTTTCATCTTTAGAATTATATCGTCATCTTGTACCTACTTCATAATGCGATCGCGCAAATTAAACGGTTCTGCCACGATAACTACCAAATTGTTGATCGGATTAAATCGAAATCAGGTACGAAAGCGTAAGTTCAGCCTGGAATGACCTGATTAGACTTTGGGTGAATGATTTTGATCGAAAGTCCTCAGGTGCCACATTGGGTCTGGGCTTGTCTGCTCAAGCTCCAAATTGAAGATAGGTAATAGAGTTGAAATTTGACACACAGCGATGCAGAAAGTTTTCTATCAAGTTTGTGTAATTTCGTCATCATGTCTGGAGTAGAAACAAAAATTTTAATGAGGAACCTGCATTGCATTTTTCAGATTCCGCAACAATTAGCTTCCTAGTTCTTCATACATTCCGAAATTATTCATCACCTTGGAAACCTAAGAACCTGTTACTTGTTCTGTCGGCCCGACAATAGACGCAGGATGCTTGCTAAACGCTCACTAGAACTTTTTCAATCAACTTCTCAATTAAATCCCACTTTCCCGAAGGGACGCCTGAATCAAAATCCTTACTGACGTCCCTGGATACCGCCGGGAAAGTTTTGTGTCGCCCCACAACAGATTTTACTTTCCCGGCCCGTCCAAGGGAAAGTTATGTAATGATGCAGGATGCAGGAAAAACGTTCTGACACGATAGCTGCCGAACCAATAGTCTGATCGACTTGAAATTTGGTATACAGACAGGGTCTTGCTGTTAAATGAGCTGATTAGTTTTTGGCTGTCATCTGTCAAACGGAAGTGTCACTATCAAAAAATGACAGAAGCTATATCTCACAGAACTTGACTTGCAAAATGCCGTTTGAAAGCCCATGAAAAGCTGTATTCAGAACAGTTAAAAATATTTCCGTGTCGGTCATCTGTCAAAAAATAGAAAATACCAAAGTTCAAAACTTTACCATTCAATTATTCAAAATCTATCCGATGAATTGGGACCAAATTTGGCAGGAAGCAACAGAACATAAGAGTCAAATGAGGTCTGCAGTTGCAATTTTCCACCATTTTCCCGTCGGGCGTTATGGATTTTCAAAATTTCTCCTAGCCGTTGCCACTCGAGAGAACGTCTCACCCGGATTTCCACCAGGATGACCCGCTTTTGATGCAGCACTCCACTCAAAAATTCATTCCTGCTCGAGGATCGACTTTTTTCGAAAAATTTTGACTGAAATCGGAAGTAGATTGAACTGGGCGTCTTGTAGGTCTATTTTTAAAATCGACACAGCTTCGGTTTCCCGACGGTAATTTTTTCAATATGAAATTTGCACATTCCGTGAATTTGAAAAAACTGCAGTACAGACTTCTACATGCGGTGAGCTCCACGAAATATTCATTTTAGGTGCAGACATGCTGCGAATGAAAGTTGGAGAGAAGATTGAATTAATTTTTGAAGGAAAAATTTTCGAAATCGGACCCACGGTTCTCGAGTTTTCCTCTCTGGAAAAACTGGAAATTTTCCAACTTTTTATTCCGTGAACAGACTTTCACCATTGGTTTTCAAAGAATAAATAACTGGTTTTTGAACATTTTCCAATAATTTTTCTCCAATTTCCCGGAAATTTTCTTACTGAAAATATAAAACCGCTTATGCGATCGTGCAAATTAAGCGGTTCTGCCACGATAATTACCGAATTATTGATCCGATCGAATCGAAACCAGGTACGAAAGCATAAGTTCAGCCTGGAATGATCTAATTAGACTTTGGGTGGATGATTTAGATCGGAAGCCCTCAGGTGGCATATTGGGTCTGGGCTTGTCTGCCCCAAGCTCCAAATTGAAAATATAGAGTTGAAATTTGACACACAGATGCAGTAAACGTTCTCAATCAAGTTTGTGTACCTAATTTCGTCATCATGTCTAAAGTAGGAACATAAATTTTAATAAGAAACTAGCATGCATTCTTGAGATATCACAACAGTTAGCTAGGTACCTATGGTTCTACCTTTTGAATTATTCCATCACCTTGGAAAACTAACCCAACCTGTCACTTGTTCTATCGGCCCAACAATGAATGCAGGATGCTCGCTTAACGCTCAACTGACTATGTAGAACTTTTTCATCAATGTCCTAATTAAATCTCACCTTCCCGAAGGGACGGTTAGCCCAAAATCATCACTGAGGTCTCTGGATACCGCCGGGAAAGTTTTGTGTCGCCCCACAACAGATTTACTTAATATACGATCGCGCAAAATGAACGGTTCTGCCACGATATCTGTGTAATTGTTGGTCCGATCAAATCGGAATCAGGAACGGAAGCATAATTCAAGTCTGGAATGAGCTGATTGAACTATGGGTAAATAATTCTCACTGGAAGGCCCGCAGATGGCACATTGGGCTTGGACCTGTCTTCCCAAGCCCTAAATTGAAGATATAGACTTGAAATCTAACACACAGATGCAGTAAGGGTCCTGAATCAAGTTTGCCTAATTTGATCACGATGTCTGAACTAGAAACAAAAATTTAATAAGGAACCAGCAATGCTTTCTTGAGATTCAGCAACAATTAGCTTCCTAGTTCTACCCTTCAGAATATTTCATCACCTTGGAAACCTAACAACCTGTTACTTGTTCTGTAGGCCCGACAATGGATGCAGGATGCTTGCTCAACGTCCAACTCAATAAAAAAATTCCATAGATTTCCAAATAGAATTCTCCCCCTCCCGAAGGGACACTTCGATCAAAATCATTACTGACGTCCCTGGATACCGCCGGGAAAGTTTTGTGTCGCCCCACAACAGATTTTACTTTCCCGGCCCCCCACGAACTCGGAGGGAAAGTATTGTAATCGTGCAGAAAAAAAGTTTCGGGATTACGCCGGATATATCCATTTTGAGGTTTTTCAAGACGATTGAGACAATTTCCAGAATGATGTCTGTCCGTATGTGTGTGTGTATGTCTGTGATCTTCCACGATAACTGCCGAAACGTTGATCCGATCGACTTGAAATTTGGTATGCAGACATGGTTTCGCCCTGGAATGACCGGATTAGTTTTTGGCTGTCATCTGTCAAACAGAAGTGTCACTATCAGAAAATGACAGAAACTACATCTCTCGAAACTTGACTTGCGATATATCGTTTGAAAGCCCTTGAAAAACTGTATCCAGAACAGTTAAAAGTATTTCCATATCTGTTATCTGTCAAATTATAAAAAATGTCAAAGTCTGGAACTTTGCCATTTAATTATTCAAAATCTATACGATAGATTTAAACCAAACTCGGCAGGAAGCAACATTACCAAAGAATCAAACTAATGCTGAAGTTGGAGTCTCCCATCATTCCTCAGCCGAGCGCTATGAATTTTCAAAGTTGGGCCTGGCCGAATTCAGCCGGGCTTGCCTGTTGCTCGACTTTTGGCCTGGCTTGCCTGTTGCTCGACTTTTGGCCTGGCTTGCCTGTTGCTCGACTTTTGGCCTATACAATTCTCTTAGCAACCAAACCGGTACGTTTCTGTTACACTGACGTATCTATGTCAAAATGACAACATGGATACTGTTCTCGGTGTTTTCTTTTGTATCTTCTGCTTGCATCGTTCAAGGCAACAGTGCGAACAACTTCAAGTGTTGTTTGGGGCTCCGTAAACCCCCTCGTGTTTTCTGTAATTCTGTAGCTTCAGCAACTTCAGTATGCTATGCGTATCCCGTTGACGTATATTATATACAAGCTCTAATGTGTGCAGTGCCCTTATATGATGCGGTACCAGGGCTTCACCCCGCCTCATGGTGTCTGCCGTTCAAGGCCCCGATGGGGCCCCTCATCTGTGACTATTAGATTTTGCCGTTTCAGGCCAAAACGGCGCCCTTGTGTCTTCCTGGGTTGGTTGAAGCCCTATAGGCTCCCTGGTGTCACAAAGTGTCTCTTGGAGCCCACTGAGCCACCCTCTCGGTTTTCGAGTTTTCAGAGCTATATTGTGCCGTCAGGTGTGGTTGGAACCTAACCTCCTGATGGGCTCGAAGCCTCATTTCACACGTAACTTAGGGGCCCTGAATTGCAATTAGTTAGAACTCTGCCCCAGGTTTTCAACCCATGAATCGATTTTCACCAGTTATTTTTTAAACAATAAGTAAAGTGGTTTTTGAACATTTTCCAACAATTTTTGTTAAATTTCCCGAGTTTTGTGACGTTCTAGAATAGCGTTGTTAATTCCCATTTGATTTGGCATGGGTATATTCATACCTACTTTCTGATACTTTCTATACAATATGTACTTTAAATACCAACACCTAAAAATTCAGCCCCAAAAATTTAGTGACGCTGATTTTATCGCACACAAAATAACTTGTTCATTCTATAATTATTTGAAAAAAGTACTTCTAAGTATTTTAGGAATGTGAATATTCAATTTTATACAAAAAAAATCTCTTCGATGGAGAGCAACGGCTCAAATAAATACAAATACTTTTGTACACAGAAACTGTACCTGAACATTGTAAAATAACAACAGATCCTTATCAAATGAGGGCAAGAAAACGTCGCTAGTTTTAGACCGGTAGATTCTGTGCAGGTAGATAGGTGAAAAGCGTGATCCCTGGGTGAAAATCAAGAACGTAAGAGAAAAATGACGACTGAATTGAAAATTTTTGACATTGCATAAACACCGACCGTTGCGTTGTTGAGTTTGAATGCGATTCATCATAATTATTCTGTTCGATTGTGTGTTACGTTGAGCTTTGAGTTTCCTTTCTTTCGTTGTGGTTCCTCAAAAGTGAGTACTTTATCTCTGATATACTTAATATACGATCGCGCAAAATGAACGGTTCTGCCACGATATCTGTGAAATTGTTGGTCCGATCAAATCGGAATCAGGAACGGAAGCATAATTCAAGTCTGGAATGAGCTGATTGAACTATGGGTAAATAATTCTCACTGGAAGGCCCTCAGATGGCACATTGGGCTTGGACCTGTCTTCCCAAGCCCTAAATTGAAGATATAGATCTGAAATCTAACACACAGATGCAGTAAGGGTCCTAAATCAAGTATGCCTAATTTGATCACGATGTCTGAACTGGAAACAAAAATTTAATAAGGAACCAGCAATGCTTTCTTGAGATTAGCAACAATTAGCTTCCTAGTTCTACCTTTCAAAATATTTCATCACCTTGGAAACCTAACAACCTGTTACTTGTTCTGTAGGCCCGACAATGGATGCAGGATGCTTGCTCAACGCCTAACTCAATAAAAAAATTCCATAGATTTCCAAATAGAATTCTCCCCCTCCCGAAGGGACACTTCGATCAAAATCATTACTGACGTCCCTGGATACCGCCGGGAAAGTTTTGTGTCGCCCCACAACAGATTTACTTCATAATGCGATCGCGCAAATAATTCGGTTCTGCCACGATAACTACCAAATTATTGATCGGATTAAATCGAAATCAGGTACGAAAGCATAAGTTCAGCCTGGAATGACCTGATTAGACTTTGGGTGAATGATTTTGATCGAAAGTCCTCAGGTGCCACATTGGGTTTGAACTTGTCTGCTCAAGCTCTAAATTGAAGATAATAGAGTTGAAATTTGACACACAGATGTAGAAAGTTTTCAATCAAGTTTGTGTAATTTCGTCATCATGTCTGAAGTAGAAACAAAAATTTTAATGAGGAACCTGCATTGCATTCTTCAGATTCCGCAACAATTAGCTTCCTTGTTCTTCATATATTACGAAATATTTCATCACCTTGGAAACCTAAGAACCTGTCACTTGTTCTGTCGGCCCGACAATGGATGCAGGATGCTCGCTAAACGCTCAACTCACTGGAACTTTTCCAATCAACTTCTCCATTAAGTCCCACTTTCCCGAAGGGACGCTCAGATCAAAATCATTACTGACGTCCCTGGATACCGCCGGGAAAGTTTTGTGTCGCCCCACATTACTTTCCCGGCCCCCCACGAACTCGAAGGGAAAGTATTGTAATCGTGCAGAAAAAAAGTTTCGGGATTACGCCGGATATATCCATTTTGAGGTTTTTCAAGACGATTTAGACAATTTCCAGAATGATGTCTGTCCGTATGTCTGTATGTCTGTAATCTTCCACGATAACTGCCGAACCGTTGATCCGATCGATTTGAAATTGCGTATGCAGACGTAGTTTTACCCTGGAATGACCGGATTAGTTTTTGGCTGTCATCTGTCAAACAGAAGTGTCACTATCAGAAAATGACAGAAGCTACATCTCACGGAACTTGACTTGCAATATGTCATTCGAAAGCCCTTGAAAAACTCTATCCAGAACAAATAAAAATATTTCCCTATCTGTTATCTGTCAAATTATAAAAAATGCCAAAGTCTGAAACTTTACCATTTAATTATTCAAAATCTATACGACAGATGTGAACCAAACTCGGCAGGAAGCAACATTACCAAAGAGTCAAACTAATGCTGAAGTTGGAGTTTCCCACCGTTCTCCGGACAAGCGCAATGGATTTTTAAAAATTTTCCTAGCCGATTCCAGCCTCGCTTGCCTGTTCCTCGATTTTTGGCCTATTCAATTTTTTTAGCAACATAGCAACCAAACCGGTAGGTAACTACGTTTTTGTTACGAATCGTATCAATGTCAAAGTGACAACATGAACGCTGTTCTCGGCAGGTTCTCGGTGTTTTCTTTTGTATCTTCTTGCATCATTTGAGGCAACAGTCCGAACCGATCCTTTGTTTTGTTTGGGGCCCCGTAAATCCCCTTGTGTTTTCTGTAGCTTTAGCAACTTCAGTATGCCTATTCCATTGACGTATATGTACAAACTGTAAATGTGTGCAGTTCCCTTATTTGATTCGGTACCAGGGCCCCATCCCCATGGTGTCTGCCGTTCAAGGCCCTGAGGGGGCCCCCTTCTGTGTCTATCAGATTTTGCCGTTTCAGGCCAAAACTGCGGCCTTGTGTCTTCTTGGGTTCGTTGAAGCCCTTTAGGTTCCTGATGTCTACGGGTGTCTCTTGAAGCCCCACTTAGCCCCCCTCTTTTTTTTTAGTTTTCAGAACGATCGTGCCGTCAGGTGTGGTTCGGACCTAACTTCTTGATGGGCTCGAATTCGCGGGCTGTCATCGCTGAGCTTCGTGTGTCGGAAAATATTCAATTGATAGTTTTGCCCCCTATTCCATGTGTGTGATGCCAGAACAGCCTTTATGTGTTCTTGGAAAGCCTACTGGGCCCTCTTGCATTTTGTCGGGCTTTCGCACCTTTGGTGAACTCTTGTGTCTGCTCTTGTGTTATTCGAAGCCCCAAAATGGGCCCATTTTGTCTTATTGTGCTTTCGAATACTTTGATGACTCCCGTTCATGTCTTATTGTAACGTCCGGGGCCCCAACGGAGCCCCTTGTGTCTTGCTGTAACGTTTCGAGCCCCAGCCAGGCTCTTTGGGTTCGGTGTATCGTTTGGAGTCCTAATGAAATATCACGAGAAATATCCCAGGACATCAAGTTCGCTGTTTAAATATACTGTATTAGACAAGTTGGTAGCTTAGACGAATCGGCAGCAGTGTCTCTAACTATCACCTGTGGAAATCCAGGTTCGAATCCTCCGGAGTACGCCAATAGAAGAACAACTTTTCTTAGAGAAAAAACGTGCTGTATAGACTGTAAAAATTAGTAGAAATAGGTGCGGAACCTCCTATGACATAAAACTGTGTTGAAAAATGGTGAAAAATAATTTTTATTAAAAAATAGACATCCAAAATGCGACGTTATATGTACGTCAAAAAGTGATATCTACGAGATGTGGAATAGCGATGTAGATAGTATGTCACATTTGGACATCTTTGAGATATCTCACTCATGTTCTCATTACACGGACATAAGAGGAAACAGAGATGTCCACTTAACATCGCAGAGACTTTTTTTGTTAACATCGCAGTTGTGATTTCAACATCTAAGTGATGATACAGAGATGTTTTGTTGCTGAGTGGGTTTCAAAATATTTCATCACCGTGAAAACCTAAAAGCCTGTCACTTGTTCTGTCGGCCCGACAATGGATGCAGGATGCTCGCTAGACGCTCAACTCACTAGAACTTTTTCAATCAACTTCTCCATCAAGTCCCACTTTCCCGAAGGGACGCTTAGCCCAAAATCATCACTGAGGTCTGTGGATACTGCCGGGAAAGTTTTGTGTCGCCCCACAACAGATTTACTTAATATACGATCGCGCAAAATGAACGGTTCTGCCACGATATCTGTGTAATTGTTGGTCCGATCAAATCGGAATCAGGAACGGAAGCATAATTCAAGTCTGGAATGAGCTGATTGAACTATGGCTAAATAATTCTCACTGGAAGGCCCTCAGATGGCACATTGGGCTTGGACCTGTCTTCCCAAGCCCTAAATTGAAGATATAGATCTGAAATCTAACACACAGATGCAGTAAGGGTCCTAAATCAAGTTTGCCTAATTTGATCACGATGTCTGAACTAGAAACAAAAATTTAATAAGGAACCAGCAATGCTTACTTGAGATCAGCAACAATTAGCTTCCTAGTTCTACCTTTCAAAATATTTCATCACCTTGGAAACCTAACAACCTGTTACTTGTTCTGTAGGCCCGACAATGGATGCAGGATGCTTGCTCAACGCCTAACTCAATAAAAAAGTTCCATAGATTTCCAAATAGAATTCTCCCCCTCCCGAAGGGACACTTCAATTAAAATCATCACTGACGTCCCTGGATACCGCCGGGAAAGTTTTGTGTCGCCCCACAACAGATTCACTTCATAATGCGATCGCGCAAATCAAACGGTTCTGCCACGATAACTATTAAATTATTGATCGGATTAAATCAAAATCAGGTACGAAAGCGTAAGTTCAGCCTGGAATGACCTGATTAGACTTTGAGTGAATGATTTTGATCGAAAGTGCTCAGGTGCCACATTGGGTTTGGGCTTGTCTGCTCAAGCTCTGAATTGAAGATAATAGAGTTGAAATTTGACACACAGATGCAGAAAGTTTTCAATCAAGCTTGTGTAATTTCGTCATCATGTTTGAAGTGGAAACAAAAATTTTAATGAGGAACCTGCATTGCATTCTTCAGATTCCGCAACAATTAGCTCCCCAGTTCTTCATACATTACGAAATATTTTATCACCTTGAAAACCTAAGAACCTGTCACTTGTTCTGTCGGCCCGACAATGGATGCAGGATGCTCGCTAAACGCTCAACTCACTAGAACTTTTTCAATCAACTTCTCAATTAAATCCCACTTTCCCGGAGGGACGCCTGAATCAAAATCCTTACTGACGTCCCTGGATACCGCCGGGAAAGTTTTGTGTCGCCCCACAACAGATTTTACTTTCCCGGCCCCCCACGAACTCGGAGGGAAAGTATTGTAATCGTGCAGAAAAAAAGTTTTGGGATTACGCCGGATATATCCATTTTGAGGTTTTTCAAGACGATTGAGACTATTTCCAGAATGATGTTTGTCCGTGAGTGTGTATGTCTGTGATCTTCCACGATAACTGCCGAAACGTTGATCCGATCGACTTGAAACTTGGTATGCAGACGGGGTTTCACCCTGGAATGACCGGATTAGTTTTTGGCTGTCATTTGTCAAACAGAAGTGTCACTATCAGAAAATGACAGAAGCTATATCTCACGGAACTTGACTTTCGATATGTCATTTGAAAGCCCTTAAAAAACTGTATTCAGAACAGTTGAAAGTATTTCCCTATCTGTTATCTGTCAAATTATAAAAAATGCCAAAGTCCGAAACTTTGCCATTTATTTATTCAAAATCCATACGACATATTTGAACCAAACTTGGCAGGAAGCAACATTACCAAAGAATCAAACTAATGCTGAAGTTGGAGTTTCCCATCATTCACCAGCCGAGCGCTATGAATTTTCAAAGTTTGGCCTGGCCGAATTCAGCCGGGCTTGCCTGTTGCTCGAATTTTGGCCTACTCAATTTTCTTAGCAACCAGACCGGTACGTTTCTGTTACATTGACGTATCCATCGTGATCCCTGGTATCTATGTCAAAGTGACAAAATAATTATGGATACAGGCAGATCTCGGTGTGTTTCTTTTTATCGTTTAAGACAACAGTGTGCTCCGATCCTTTGTGTCTTCAAGTATCGTTTTGGGGGGCTCCGTGAACCCCCTTGTGTTTTCTGTAGCTTTAGCAACTCCAGTATGCCCATCCCGTTTTGGCGTATACCTACGTTCAATCTCGAATGTGTCCAGTTCCCTTGTATGATTCGGTACCAGGGCCCCATGTTTTCTTACTACCGTTCAAAGCCCTGATGGGGCCCCCACTTGTGATAATCAGATTTTGCCGTTCCAGGCCAAGCGACGCCGTTATGTCTTCTTGGGTTGGTTGAAGCTCTATGGTGTCTACGGGTGTCTCATGGAGTCCCACTGAGCTCCTCTCTCGTCTTTTCAGTCTTGAGAACTATTGTGCCGTCAGGTGTGTTCCGGACCTGCTCTTTTTAAGGGCTCGAAGCCTCATTCCACATGTCGTTTGGGGCCCTGAAGTTCAAATAATAAGAACTCCCGCCAGGTATTCTATACCCGTGAACCGATTTTCACCAAATATTTTTTTAACAATCGGTAATTGGTTCTTGGATATTCTCCAACCATTTTTCGTCCAATCTTCTGAATTATTTTGGTTGAAAAACAACCGTCTCTCTATGGAACTAAATGTTCTGATGGATGAGGTTCTACAGCGCCTTGAACCTTGAACCGCAGTGCTTTATTGTGATGTGTGTATCCGAGTTAGTTTTCCTGGATGGTTGCTGGACTGGATCGATTTTTTCTTCAGTTTCACAATCATTTGATATGTAATCGTGCAGATTTAACTGTTCTGCCAACAACTGTCCAACAATGATTGCAGAATGCCGTCGCTCGGCTTGTCTACCCAAGCTCTAAATTGAAGATATAGGGTTGAAATTTGACACAATGATGCGATGCAGTAAAAGTCCTTATCAAGTTTGTGTAATTTTATCATCATATCTGAAGTAGAAACAAAAATTTTAATACGAGACTAGCATTGCAATCTTGAGATATCATACAAGAGTGAACTACCTAGTTCTGCCTTTGGATTAAGTATTTCATCACCTTGGACCTAACCTGTCACTTGTTCTGCCCGCTTAACAATGGATGCAGGTTGCTTGCTAAACGCTCAACTCAATAGAATTTTTTCACAATTTCCAAATCGATTCCTCTCCCTCCCGAAGGGACACTTCGATCAAAATCATTACTGACGTCTCTGGATACCGCCGGGAAAGTTTTGTGTCGCCCCACATACTTGATATACGATCGCGCAAAATGAACGGTTCTGCCACGATATCTGTGTAATTGTTGGTCCGATCAAATCGGAATCAGGAACGGAAGCATAATTCAAGTCTGGAATGAGCTGATTGAACTATGGGTAAATATTTCTTACTGGAATGCCCTCAGATGGCACATTGGGCTTGGACTTGTCTGCCTAAGCTCTAAATTGAAGATATAGACTTGAAATCTGACACACAGATGCAGTAAGGGTCCTAAATCAAATTTGCCTAAGTTGATCACGATGTCTGAGCTAGAAACAAAAATTTAATAAGGAACCAGCAATGCTCTCTTGAGCTTCAGCCACATCTAGCTTCGTAGTTCTACCTGTCGAAATATTTCATCACCTTGGAAACATTACAACCTGTTACTTGTTCTGTAGGCCCGACAATGGATGCAGGATGCTTGCTCAACGCCTAACTCAATAAAAAAATTCCATAGATTTCCAAATCGAATCCTCCCCCTCCCGAAGGGACACTTCGATCAAAATCATTACTGACGTCTCTGGATACCGCCGGGAAAGTTTTGTGTCGCCCCACAACAGATTTACTTAATATACGATCGCGCAAAATGAACGGTTCTGCCACGATATCTGTGTATACTTAATATACGATCGCGCAAAATGAACGGTTCTGCCACGATATCTGTGTAATTGTTGGTCCGATCAAATCGGAATCAGGAACGGAAGCATAATTCAAGTCTGGAATGAGCTGATTGAACTATGGGTAAATAATTCTCACTGGAAGGCCCTCAGATGGCACATTGGGCTTGGACCGGTCTTCCCAAGCCCTAAATTGAAGATATAGATCTGAAATCTAACACACAGATGCAGTAAGGGTCCTAAATCAAGTTTGCCTCATTTGATCACGATGTCTGAACTAGAAACAAAAATTTGATAAGGAACCAGCAATGCTTTCTTGAGATTAGCAACAATTAGCTTCCTAGTTCTACCTTTCAAAATATTTCATCACCTTGGAAATCTAACAACCTGTTACTTGTTCTGTAGGCCCGACAATGGATGCAGGATGCTTGCTCAACGCCTAACTCAATAAAAAAATTCCATAGATTTCCAAATAGAATTCTCCCCATCCCGAAGGGACACTTCGATCAAAATCCTTACTGACGTCCCTGGATACCGCCGGGAAAGTTTTGTGTCGCCCCACAACAGATTTTACTTTCCCGGCCCCCCACGAACTCGGAGGGAAAGTATTGTAATCGTGCAGAAAAAAAGTTTTGGGATTACGCCGGATATATCCATTTTGAGGTTTTTCAAGACGATTGAGACTATTTCCAGAATGATGTTTGTCCGTGAGTGTGTATGTATGTATGTCTGTGATCTTCCACGATAACTGCCGAAACATTGATCCGATCGACTTGAAACTTGGTATGCATACGGGGTTTCACCCTGGAATGACCGGATTAGTTTTTGGCTGTCATCTGTCAAACGGAAGTATCACTATCAGAAAATGACAGAAGCTACATCTCACGGAACTTGACTTGCAATATGTCATTCGAAAGCCCTTGAAAAACTGTATTCAGAACAGTTGGAAATATTTTCCTATCTGTTATCTGTCAAATTATAAAAAATGTCGAAGTCTGGAGCTTTGTCATTTGATTATTCAAAATCTATACGACAGATTTGAACCAAACTTGGCAGGAAGCAACATTACCAAAAAATCAAACTAATGCTGAAGTTGGAGTTTCTCATCATTCACCAGCCGAGCGCTATGAATTTTCAAAGTTTGGCCTGGCCGAATTCAGCCGGGCTTGCCTGTTGCTCGAATTTTGGCCTATTCAATTTTTTTAGCAACCAGACCGGTACGTTTCTGTTACATTGACGTATCCATCGTGATCCCTGGTATCTATGTCAAAGTGACAAAATAATTATGGATACAGGCAGATCTCGGTGTGTTTCTTTTTATCGTTTAAGACAACAGTGTGCTCCGATCCTTTGTGTCTTCAAGTAGCGTTTTGGGGGGCTCCGTGAACCCCCTTGTGTTTTCTGTAGCTTTAGCAACTCCAGTATGCCCATCCCGTTTTGGCGTATACCTACGTTCAATCTCGAATGTGTCCAGTTCCCTTGTATGATTCGGTACCAGGGCCCCATGTTTCCTTACTGCCGTTCAAAGCCCTGATGGGGCCCCCACTTGTGACTATCAGATTTTGCCGTTTCAGGCCAATCGACGCCGTTATGTCTTCTTGGGTTGGTTGAAGCTCTATGGTGTCTACGGGTGTCTCATGGAGTCCCACTGAGCTCCCCCTCGTCTTTTCAGTCTTCAGAACTATTGTGCCGTCAGGTGTGTTCCGGACCTGTCCTTTTCAAGGGCTCGAAGCTCCATTCCACATGCCGTTTGGGGCCCTGAAGTTCAAATAATAAGAACTCCCGCCAGGTATTCTATACTCGTGAACCGATTTCCACCAAATATTTTTTTAACAATCGGTAATTGGTTCTTGGATATTCTCAAACTATTTTTCGTCCAATCTTCTGAATTATTTTGGTTGAAAAACAACTTTCTCTCTATGGAACTAAATGTTCTGATGGATGAGGTTCTACAAAGCCTTGAACCTTGAACCGCAGTGCTTTATTGTGATGTGTGTATCCGAGTTAGTTTTCCTGGATGGTCGCTGGACTTGATCGATTTTTTCTTCAGTTTTACAATCATTTGATATGTAATCGTGCAGATTGAACTGTTCTGCCAACAACTGTCCAACAATGATAACAGAATGCCGTCGCTCGGCTTGTCTACCCAAGCTCTAAATTGAAGATATAGGGTTGAAATTTGACACAAAGATGCGATGCAGTAAAAGTCCTTATCAAGTTTGTGTAATTTTATCATCATATCTATACGTTGTTTCAGATTGATTGCTATCTCAGTAGGCATTGGAAGTATATGGTAAAAGTCGCTTTAGCTTTGTCTAGTTCTAAAACGTTTATTGTTTCAGTCCCAAGTCAGTGTGACATCTCAATCAAAATCAACCGCGAAGTTTTTTACTGTCATCCAAACTGTCATGTTTCTGTCCACCTAGATAGCTTTTGGAGAGAAAACCGTAATAAGCACCTATCGACGCAAGTTTTAAGAATCTGTACGTGTTACTTATACAGTTATCGTTGTTCCTGTTACGTTATACCTACTGTTACTGTTGTGTTGTTCCTTCATTGGTTTTGATTACCTGATAATTTTCACGCCATGTGTGGGGATCCAGTTCGTTTATCTGCGAGAGAACGTGAAATACTTTGACGCTGTTACGAAGAATTCTTCGGAGTTCCAACAATGCAGCTGCCAGCATTCAGCGCGTTGCTTTGATCTTTAGTAACGTTTTGCACGGTCAAACGCATACTGGCAAAAAGAAGCCAGATCGTCACTACTTAAACCAAAAAGTGGCTGTGGATCCCTGAGCCCAGTCGAGAAAAAAATCAGCCAGGCGCCCGTTCTCAATCAAAAGAGTAGGTACAGTACAGTCTGTTGTGCCATATCCTACCAGATTTCGTGTCTCTGTCTTCACTAAAAGGCTCAGTTGAAGTAGAACAGCGTAACTCGGCTTTAGAAGCAGATCTTCCTTGGTATCTGATCCCTCTCAAGGCCATGGAGTTTGCTTTACTGCTTTACTATCTACCTGTGTGATATGTGCACAATGTTGATTGAGACTGTGGCAAGAACGAAATCTGCTGACTCCCCAGGTGCCTGTGTGAGATCGGAAACAGAGACGGTTCGACATCAAAACTGCATGTATCTTTCTTCAAGTGCACCTTGAATGGGGTGCCGCACGTGATACTTGATAAAAAACTGAAGAAATACTTTCTGACTGAAAGGAGTGAAAGATCTGACTTATAACCTGAAAATAAATAATGAAGTTTCCATGATATTTACACTTTTGATTTGACGTTTTTTGTAACTAAATCTAAAGCTGCATTTAGATTTTCATGACCTACTGGGATAGCAATATTTCTGAAACAACGTATAAAGTAGAAACAAAAATTTTAATACGAAACTAGCATTGCATTCTTGAGATATCATACAACAGTGAACTACCTAGTTCTGCCTTTGGATTGAGTATTCCATCATCTTGGACCTAACCTGTCATTTGTTCTGCCCGCTTAACAATGGATGCAGGATGCTCGCTAAACACTCAACTCAATAGAATTTTTTCATCAATTTCCAAATCGATTCCTCCACATCCCGAAGGGACACTTCGATCAAAATCATTACTGACGTCTCTGGATACCGCCGAGATACTTCATAATGCGATCGCGCAAAATAAACGGTTCTGCCACGATAACTACCAAATTGTTGATCGGATCAAATCGAAATCAGGTACGAAAGCGTAAGTTCAGCCTCGAATGACCTGATTAGACTTTGGGTGAATGATTTTGATCGAAAGTCCTCAGGTGGCACATTGCGTCTGGGCTTCTCTGCCCAAGCTCTAAATTGAAGATATAGAGTTAAAATTTGACACAGAGATGCCGTAAAAGTTCTCAATCAGGTTTGTGTAGTTTTATCATCATGTCTAAAGTAGAAACAAAAATTTTAATGAGGAACCTGCATTGCATTCTTCAAATTCCGCAACAATTAGCTTCCTAGTTCTTCATACATTTGAAATATTCTATCACCTTGGAAACCTAACAACCTGTCATTTGTTCTGTCGGCCCAACAATGGATGCAGGATGCTCGCTAAACGCTCAACTCACTAAAAAATTTTCATCAATTTCCTAATTAAATCCTCCCCCTCCCGAAGGGACACTTCGATCAAAATCAATACTGACGTCCCTGGATACCGCCGGGAAAGTTTTGTGTCGCCCCACAACAGATTTACTTCATAATGCGATCGCGCGAGTCAAACGGTTCTGCCACGATAACTACCGGATTGTTGATCCGATCAAGTCGACATCAGGTACGAAAACATAAGGTCAGCCTGGAATGACCTGATTAGTTTTTGGATGGATGATTTCGATCGGAAGTCCTCAGGAGACACATTGGGTGTGAGCTTGTCTGGATACAGCATTGCATTCTTCAAATTTCGCAACAATTGTCTTCCTAGTACTACCTTTCGGGATATTTCATCACCTTGGAAACCTAAGAACCTGTCACTTGTTCTGTCGGCCCGACAATGGATGCAGGATGCTCGCTAAACGCTCAACTCACTGGAACTTTTCCAATCAACTCCTCCATTAAGTCCCACTTTCCCGAAGGGACGCTCAGATCAAAATCATTACTGACGTCCCTGGATACCGCCGGGAAAGTTTTGTGTCGCCCCACAACAGATTTACTCAATATGCAATCGTGCAAATTAAACGGTTCTGCCATGATAACTACCGAATTGTTGATCGGATCAAATCGAAATCAGGTACGAAAGCATAAATTCAGCCTGGGGTGACCTGATTGGACTTTGAGTGGATAATTTTGATCGGTAGTCCTCAGGTGGCACGTTGGGTCTGGGCTTGTCTGCCCAAGCTCCAAATTGAAGATATAAGGGTTGAAATTTGACACACAGATGCCATAAAAGTTCTCAATCAGCTTTGTATAGTTTCATCATCATGTCTAGAGTAGAAACAAAAAATTTTATAGGGAACCTGCATTGCATTCTTCATATTCCGCAACAATTAGCTTCCTAGTTCTACCTTTCAAAATATTTCATAACCGTGGAAACCTAAGAGCCTGTCACTTGTTCTGTCGGCCCAACAATGGATGCAGGATGCTTGCTAAACGCTCAACTCACTAGAACTTTTCCAATCAACTTCTCAATTAAATCCCATTTTCCCGAAGGGACGCTTGAATTAAAATCATTACTGACGTCTCTGGATACCGCCGGGAAAGTTTTGTGTCGCCCCACAACAGATTTTACTTTCCCGGCCCCCCACGAACTCGGAGGGAAAGTATTGTAATCGTGCAGAAAAAAAGTTTCGGGATTACGCCGGATATATCCATTTTGAGGTTTTTCAAGACGATTGAGACAATTTCCAGAATGATGTCTGTCCGTATGTGTGTGTGTATGTCTGTGATCTTCCACGATAACTGCCGAAACGTTGATCCGATCGACTTGAAATTTGGTATGCAGACATGGTTTCGCCCTGGAATGACCGGATTAGTTTTTGGCTGTCATCTGTCAAACAGAAGTGTCACTATCAGAAAATGACAGAAACTACATCTCTCGAAACTTGACTTGCGATATATCGTTTGAAAGCCCTTGAAAAACTGTATCCAGAACAGTTAAAAGTATTTCCATATCTGTTATCTGTCAAATTATAAAAAATGTCAAAGTCTGGAACTTTGCCATTTAATTATTCAAAATCTATACGATAGATTTAAACCAAACTCGGCAGGAAGCAACATTACCAAAGAATCAAACTAATGCTGAAGTTGGAGTCTCCCATCATTCCTCAGCCGAGCGCTATGAATTTTCAAAGTTGGGCCTGGCCGAATTCAGCCGGGCTTGCCTGTTGCTCGACTTTTGGCCTGGCTTGCCTGTTGCTCGACTTTTGGCCTGGCTTGCCTGTTGCTCGACTTTTGGCCTATACAATTCTCTTAGCAACCAAACCGGTACGTTTCTGTTACACTGACGTATCTATGTCAAAATGACAACATGGATACTGTTCTCGGTGTTTTCTTTTGTATCTTCTGCTTGCATCGTTCAAGGCAACAGTGCGAACAACTTCAAGTGTTGTTTGGGGCTCCGTAAACCCCCTCGTGTTTTCTGTAATTCTGTAGCTTCAGCAACTTCAGTATGCTATGCGTATCCCGTTGACGTATATTATATACAAGCTCTAATGTGTGCAGTGCCCTTATATGATGCGGTACCAGGGCTTCACCCCGCCTCATGGTGTCTGCCGTTCAAGGCCCCGATGGGGCCCCTCATCTGTGACTATTAGATTTTGCCGTTTCAGGCCAAAACGGTGCCCTTGTGTCTTCCTGGGTTGGTTGAAGCCCTATAGGCTCCCTGGTGTCACAAAGTGTCTCTTGGAGCCCACTGAGCCACCCTCTCGGTTTTCGAGTTTTCAGAGCTATATTGTGCCGTCAGGTGTGGTTGGAACCTAACCTCCTGATGGGCTCGAAGCCTCATTTCACACGTAACTTAGGGGCCCTGAATTGCAATTAGTTAGAACTCTGCCCCAGGTTTTCAACCCATGAATCGATTTTCACCAGTTATTTTTACTTTCCCGGCCCCCCACGAACTCGGAGTTTACTTTCCCGGCCCCCCACGAACTCGGAGGGAAAGTATTGTAATCGTGCAGAAAAAAAGTTTTGGGATTACGCCGGATATATCCATTTTGAGGTTTTTCAAGACGATTGAGACAATTTCCAGAATGATGTTTGTCCGTTAGTGTGTATGTGTGTATGTCTGTGATCTTCCACGATAACTGCCGAAACGTCGATCAGATCAATTTGAAATTTGGTATGCAGACGATTTTTCACCCTGGAATGACCGGATTAGTTTTTGGCTGTCATCTGTCAAACAGAAGTGTCACTATCAGAAAATGACAGAAGCTACATCTCACGGAACTTGACTTGCGATATGTCATTTGAAAGCCCTTGAAAAACTGTATTCAGAACAGTTTAAAATATTTCCCTATCTGTTATCTGTCAAATTATAAAAAATGTCAAAGTCTGGAACTTCGCCATTTAATTATTCAAAATCTATAGGACATATGTGAACAAAAATTGGCAGGAAGCAACATTACTAAAGAATCAAACTAATGCTGAAGTTAGAGTTTCCCACCGTTTTCCGGACAAGCGCTATGAATTTTCAAAGTTTGGCCTGGCCGAATTCAGCCGGGCTTGCCTGTTCCTCGATTTTTGGCCTATTCAATTTTTTTAGCAACATGGCAACCAAACCGGTAGGTAACTACGTTTTTGTTACGAATTGTATCAATGTCAAAGTGACAACATGAACGCTGTTCTCGGCAGGTTCTCGGTGTTTTCTTTAGTATCTTCTTGCATCATTTGGGGCAACAGTGCGAACCGATCCTTTGTGTTGTTTGGGGCTCCGTAAACCCCCTTGTGTTTTCTGTAGCTTTAGCAACTTCAGTATGCCCATTCCATTGACGTATATGTACAAACTGTAATGTGTGCAGTTCCCTTATTTGATTCGGTACCAGGGCCCCATCCCCATGGTGTCTGCCGTTCAAGACCCTGATGGGGCCCCCATCTGTGTCCATCAGATTTTGCCGTCTCAGGCCAAAACTGCGGCCTTGTGTCTTCTTGGGTTCGTTGAGGCCCTTTAGGCTCCTGGTGTCTACGGGTGTCTCTTGAAGCCCCACCGAGTCCCCCTCTCGTTTTTTTCAGTTTTCAGAATTCTTGTGCCGTCAGGGCAATTATATAGAATTCTGCCCTAGGTTCCTAGGTATTCAATCCGTGAATAGATTTCCGCCAATGATTTTTAAAAAAATAGGTTATTGGTTCTTGAATATTTTCCAACATGTACTGTTCAGTATATATGGGGTGAAAATTAAAAAAAAAATTGGGCAAGTACCCCATTCCTTATCCCAATCTGTGTCTATCAGATTTTACCGTTTCAGGCCAAAACTGCGGCCTTGTGTCTTCTTGGGTTCGTTGAAGCCCTTTAGGCTCCTGGTGTCTACGGGTGTCTCTTGAAGCCCCACTGAGCCCCCCTCTTTTTTTTTTTTAGTTTTCAGAACTCTCGTGCTTTCAGGTGTGGTTCGGACCTAACTTCTTGATGGGTTCGAAGTCTCATTTCACGGGTCACCACTTGGGGGCCCTGAATTGCAATTAATTAGAACTCTGCCCCAGGTTTTCAATCCGCGACTGATTTTCACCAGTTATTTTTCAAACAATAATTTAGGTTGCATCATTGAAGGCAACAGTGCGCCCCGATTGATTGTGTCTTCAAGTGTTGTTTGGGGCTGCGTAAACCCCCTTGTGTGGAACTAGCATTGCATTCTTGAGATATCACAACAGTTAACTACCTCTAGTTCTACCTTTTGAATTATATCATCACCTTGTACCGTACCTACTTCATACTACACGATAACTTCCAAATTGTTGATCGGATTAAATCGAAATCAGGTACGAAAGCATAAGTTCAGCCTGGAATGACCTGATTAGACTTTGAGTAGATGATTTAGTTTGGAAGCCCTCAGATGGCACACTGGGTCTGGGCTTCTCTGCCCAAGCTCCAGATTGAAGATATAGAGTTGAAATTTGACACACAGATGCAGAAGGTTCTCAATCAAGTTTGTGTAATTTCATCATCATGTCTAAAGTAGAAACAACAATTTTTATGAGGAACCTGCGTTGCATTCTTCAGATTCCGCAACGAGTTCCGCAACAATTAGCTTCCTAGTTTTACCTTTCGATATATTTATCACCGTGGAAACCTAACAACCTGTCTTTTGTTCTGTAGGCCCAACAATGGATGCAGGATGCTCGCTAAACGCTCAACTCACTAGAACTTGTTCAATCAACTTCTCAATAAAATCCGACTTTCCCGAAGGGACGCCTGAATCAAACTCATTACTGACGTCTCTAGATACCGCCGGGAAAGTTTTGTGTCGCCCCACAACAGATTTACTTAATATACGATCGCGCAAAATGAACGGTTCTGCCACGATATCTGTGTAATTGTTGGTCCGATCAAATCGGAATCAGGAACGGAAGCATAATTCAAGTCTGGAATGAGCTGATTGAACTATGGGTAAATATTTCTCACTGGAAGGCCCGCAGATGGCACATTGGGCTTGGACCTGTCTTCCCAAGCCCTAAATTGAAGATATAGACTTGAAATCTAACACACAGATGCAGTAAGGATCCTGAATCAAGTTTGCCTAATTTGATCACGATGTCTGAACTAGAAACAAAAATTTTAATGAGGAACCTGCATTGCATTCTTCAGATTCCGCAACAATTAGCTTCCTAGTTCTTCATGCATTACGAAATATTTTATCACCTTGGAAACCTAAGAGCCTGTCACTTGTTCTGTCTGCCCGACAATGGATGCAGGATGCTCGCTAAACGCTCGACTCACTAGAACTTTTTCAATCAACTTCTCAATTAAATCCCACTTTCCCGAAGGGACGCCCGAATCAAAATCCTTACTGACGTCTCTGGATACCGCCGGGAAAGTTTTGTGTCGCCCCACAACAGATTTACTTCATAATGCGATCGCGCAAATTAAACGGTTCTGCCACGATATCTGTGTAATTGTTGGTCCGATCAAATCGGAATCAGGAACGGAAGCATAATTCAAGTTTGGAATGAGCTGATTGAACTATGGGTAAATAATTCTCACTGGAAGGCCCTCAGATGGCACATTGGGCTTGGACCTGTCTTCCCAAGCCCTAAATTGAAGATATAGATCTGAAATCCAACACAGAGATGCAGTAAGGGTCCTAAATCAAGTTTGCCTAATTTGATCACGATGTCTGAACTAGAAACAAAAATTTAATAAGGAACCAGCAATGCTTTCTTGAGATTAGCAACAATTAGCTTCCTAGTTCTACCTTTCAAAATATTTCATCACCTTGGAAACCTAACAACCTGTTACTTGTTCTGTAGGCCCGACAATGGATGCAGGATGCTTGCTCAACGCCTAATTCAATAAAAAAATTCCATAGTTTTCCAAATAGAATTCTCCCCCTCCCGAAGGGACAATTCGATCAAAATCATTACTGACGTCCCTGGATACCGCCGGGAAAGTTTTGTGTCGCCCCACAACAGATTTACTCAATATGCAATCGTGCAAATTAAACGGTTCTGCCATGATAATTACCGAATTGTTGATCGGATCAAATCGAAATCAGGTACGAAAGCATAAATTCAGCCTGGGGTGACCTGATTGGACTTTGGGTGGATAATTTTGATCGGAAGTCCTCAGGTGGCACGTTGGGTCTGGGCTTGTCTGCCCAAGCTCTGAATTGAAGATATAAGAGTTGAAATTTGACACACAGATGCCGTAAAAGTTTTCAATCAGCTTTGTATAGTTTCATCATCATGTCTAGAGTAGAAACAAAAAATTTTATGGGGAACCTGCATTGCATTCTTCATATTCCGCAACAATTAGCTTCCTAGTTTTACCTTTCAAAATATTTCATAACCGTGGAAACCTAAGAGCCTGTCACTAGTTCTGTCGGCCCAACAATGGATGCAGGATGCTTGCTAAACGCTCAACTCACTAGAACTTTTCCAATCAACTCCTCGATTAAATCCCATTTTCCCGAAGGGACACTCGAATTCAAATCATCACTGACGTCCCTGGATACCGCCGGGAAAGTTTTGTGTCGCCCCACATACTTAATATACGATCGCGCAAAATGAACGGTTCTGCCACGATATCTGTGAAATTGTTGGTCCGATCAAATCGGAATCAGGAACGGAAGCATAATTCAAGTCTGGAATGAGCTGATTGAACTATGGGTAAATAATTCTCACTGGAAGGCCCTCAGATGGCACATTGGGCTTGGACCTGTCTTCCCAAGCCCTAAATTGAAGATATAGATCTGAAATCTAACACACAGATGCAGTAAGGGTCCTAAATCAAGTTTGCCTAATTTGATCACGATGTCTGAACTAGAAACAAAAATTTAATAAGGAACCAGCAATGCTTTCTTGAGATTAGCAACAATTAGCTTCCTAGTTCTACCTTTCAAAATATTTCATCACCTTGGAAACCTAACAACCTGTTACTTGTTCTGTAGGCCCGACAATGGATGCAGGATGCTTGCTCAACGCCTAACTCAATAAAAAAATTCCATAAATTTCCAAATAGAATTCTCCTCCTCCCGAAGGGACACTTCGATCAAAATCATTACTGACGTCCCTGGATACCGCCGGGAAAGTTTTGTGTCGCCCCACAACAGATTTACTTAATATACGATCGCGCAAAATGAACGGTTCTGCCACGATATCTGTGTAATTGTTGGTCCGATCAAATCGGAATCAGGCACGGAAGCATAATTCAAGTCTGGAATGAGCTGATTGAACTATGGGTAAATAATTCTCACTGGAAGGCCCGCAGATGGCACATTGGGCTTGGACCTGTCTTCCCAAGCCCTAAATTGAAGATATAGACTTGAAATCTAACACACAGATGCAGTAAGGGTCCTGAATCAAGTTTGCCCAATTTGATCACGATGTCTGAACTAAAAACAAAAATTTTATAAGGAACCAGCAATGCTTTCTTGAGATTCAGCAACAATTAGCTTCCTAGTTCTACCCTTCAGAATATTTCATCACCTTGGAAACCTAACAACCTGTTACTTGATCTGTAGGCCCGACAATGGATGCAGGATGCTCGCTCAACGTCCAACTCAATAAAAAAATTCCATAGATTTCCAAATAGAATTCTCCCCCTCCCGAAGGGACACTTCGATCAAAATCATTACTGACGTCCCTGGATACCGCCGGGAAAGTTTTGTGTCGCCCCACAACAGATTTACTTAACATACGATCGCGCAAAATGAACGGTTCTGCCACGATATCTGTGTAATTGTTGGTCCGATCAAATCGGAATCAGGAACGGAGGCATAATTCAAGTCTGGAATGAGCTGATTGAACTATGGGTAAATAATTCTCACTGGAAGGCCCGCAGATGGCACATTGGGCTTGGACCTGTCTTCCCAAGCCCTAAATTGAAGATATAGACTTGAAATCTAACACACAGATGCAGTAAGGGTCCTGAATCAAGTTTGCCTAATTTGATCACGATGTCTGAACTAGAAACAAAAATTTAATAAGGAACCAGCAATGCTTTCTTGAGATTCAGCAACAATTAGCTTCCTAGTTCTACCTTTCAAAATATTTCATCACCTTGGAAACCTAACAACCTGTTACTTGTTCTGTAGGCCCGACAATGGATGCAGGATGCTTGCTCAACGCCTAACTCAATAAAAAAATTCCATAGATTTCCAAATAGAATTCTCCCCCTCCCGAAGGGCCACTTCGATCAAAATCATTACTGACGTCCCTGGATACCGCCGGGAAAGTTTTGTGTCGCCCCACAACAGATTTGTAATGATGCAGGATGCAGGAAAAACGTTCTGACACGATAGCTGCCGAACCGATAGTCTGATCAACTTGAAACTTGGTATACGAACAGGGTCTTGCTGTTAGATGAGCTGATTAGTTTTTGGTTGTCATCTGTCAAACGGAAGTATCACTATTAAAAAATGACAGAAGCTATATCTCACAGAACTTGACTTGCAAAATGCCGTTTGAAAGCCCATAAAAAACTGTATTCAGAATGGTTAAAAATATTGCCCTTTCTGTCATCTGTCAAAAAATAAAAAATGTCAAAGTTCAAAAGTTTACCATTCAATTATTCAAAATCTATCCGATGAATTGGGACCAAATTTGGCAGGAAGCAACAAAACATAAGAGTCAAATAAAGTCTGCAGTTGCAATTTCCCACCATTTTCCCGTCGGGCGTTATGAATTTTCAAAATTTCTCCTAGCCGTTGCCACCCGAGAGAACGACTCATCCGGATTCCCACCAGGATGACTCGCTTTTGATGCAGCACTCCACTCAAAAATTCATTCCTGCTCGAGGATCGACTTTTTTCAAAAAATTTCGACTGATATCGGAAGTAGATTGAACTGGGCGTCGTGTAGATGTATTTTCAAAATCGACACAGCTTCGGTTTTCCGACGGTAATTTTTTCAATAACAAATTTGCACATTCCGTGAATTTGAAAAAACTGCAGCGTAAACTTCAACATGCGGTGAGCCACACGAAATATTCATTTTAGGTGCAGACATGCTGCGAATGAAAGTTGGAGAAAAGATTGAGTTAATTTTTGAAGGGAAGATTTTCTAAATCGGACCAACGGTTTTCAAGTTTTCCTCTCTGAAAAAACTGGAAATTTTCCAACTTTTTATTCCGTGAACAGATTTCTACCATTTGTTTTTGAAGAATAGATAACTGGTTCTTGAACATTTTCCAATAATTTCTCTCCAATTTCCCGGAAATTTTCCTACTGAAAATATAAAACCGCTTATGCGATCGTGCAAATTGAGCGGTCTGCCACGATAATTACCGAATTATTGATCCGATCAAATCAGAATCAGGAACGGAAGCATAATTCAAGTCTGGAATGAGCTGATTGGACTTTGGATGGATGATTTTGATCGGAAGTCCTCAGCTGGTACATTGAGTCTGAGCTTGTCTGGATATAGCATTGCATTCTTCAAATTTCGCAACAGTTGTCTTCGTAGTTCTACCTTTCAAAATATTTTATCACCGTGGAAACCTACGAGTCTGTCACTTGTTCTGTCGGCCCAACAATGGATGCGGGATGCTCGCTAAACGCTCAGCTCACTAGAACATTTCCAATCAACATCTCAATGAAATCCCAATTTCCCGAAGGGACGCTTGAATCAAAATCATTACTGACGTCCCTGGATACCGCCGGGAAAGTTTTGTGTCGCCCCACAACAGATTTACTTCATAATGCGATCGCGCAAATTGAACGGTTCTGCCACGATAACTACCAAATTGTTGATCGGATTAAATCGAAATCAGGTATGAAAGCGTAAGTTCAGCCTGGAATGAGCTGATTAGACTTTGAGTGAATGATTTTGATCGAAAGTCCTCAGGTGCCACTTTGAGTTTGGGCTTGTCTGCTCAAGCTCTAAATTGACGATAATAGAGTTGAAATTCGGCACACAGATGCAGAAAGTTTTCAATCAAGTTTGTGTAATTTCGTTATCATGTCTGAAGTAGAAACAAAAATTTCAATGAGGAACCTGCATTGCATTCTTCAGATTTCGCAACAATTAGCTTCCTAGTTCTTTATACATTACGAAATATTTTATCACCTTGGAAACCTAAGAACCTGTTACTTGTTTTGTCGGCCCGACAATGGATGCAGAATGCTCGCTAAACGCTCAACTCACTAGAACTTTTTCAATCAACTTCTCAGTTAAATCTTACTTTCCCGAAGGGACGCCTGAATCAAAATCCTTACTGACGTCCCTGGATACCGCCGGGAAAGTTTTGTGTCGCCCCACAACAGATTTTACTTTCCCGGCCCGTCCAAGGGAAAGTTATGTGATGATGCAGGATACAGGAAAAAGGTTCTGACACGATAGCTGCCGAACCGATAGTCTGATCGACTTGAAATTTGGTATACAGACAGGGTCTTGCTGTTAAATGAGCTGATTAGTTTTTGGCTGTCATTTGTCAAACGGAAATGTCACTATCAAAATATGACAGAAGCTATATCTCACAGAGCTTGACTTGCAAGATGCCGTTTGAAAGCCCACGAAAAACTGTATCCAGAACAGTTAAAAACTGTGCCTTGTCTGTCATCTGTCAAAAAATTAAAAATGTCAAAGTTCAAAACTTTACCATTCAATTATTCAAAATCTATCCGATGCATTGGGACCAAATTTGGCAGGAAGCAACAAAACATAACCGTCAAATTAAGTCTGCAGTTGCAATTTTCCACTATTTTTCCATCGGACGTTATGAATTTTCAAAATTTCTCCTAGCCGTTGCCACTCGAGAGAACGACTCACCCGGGTTCCCACCAGGATGACTTGCTTTTGATGCAGCACTCCACTCAAAAATTCATTCCTGCACGAGGATCGACTTTTTTCGAAAAATTTCGACTGATATCGGAAGAAGATTGAACTGGGCGTCTTGTAGATCTATTTTTAAAATCGACACAGCTTCGGTTTTCTGACGGTAATTTTTTCAATAACAAATTTACATATTCCGTGAATTTGAAAAAACTGCAGCGTAAACTTCAACATGCGGTGAGCCACACGAAATAATCATTTTAGATGCAGACATGCTGCGAATGAAAATTGGAGAAAAGACTGAATTAATTTTTGGAGGAAAAATTTTCAAAATCGGACCAACGGTTTTCAAGTTTTCCTCTCTGGAAAAACTGGAAATTTTCCAACTTTTTATTCCGTGAACAGATTTCTACCATTTGTTTTTGAAGAATAGATAACTGGTTCTTGAACATTTTCCAATAATTTCTCTCCAATTTCCCGGGAATTTTCCTACTGAAAATATAAAACGGCTCATGCGATCGTGCAAATTAAGCGGTTCTGCCACGATAATAACCGAATTATTGATTCGATCAAATCGAAATCAGGTACGAAAGCATAAGTTCAGCCTGGAATGACCTGATTATACTTCAGGTAGATGATTTTGATCGGAAGCCTTCAGGTGACACATTGGGTCTGGGCTTGTCTGGATATAGTATTGCATTCTTCAAATTTCGCAACAATTGTCTTCTTCCTAGTTCTACCTTTCGAAATATTTCATCACCATGGAAACCTAAGAACCTGTCACTTGTTCTGTAGGCCCAACAATGGATGCAGAATGATCGCGTAACGCACAACTGAGTAAAATGTTTTCATCAATTTCCGAATTAAGTCCCACCCTCCCGAAGGGACACTTCGATCAAAATCATTACTGACGTCCCTGGATACCGCCGGGAAAGTTTTGTGTCGCCCCACAACAGATTTACTTAATATACGATCGCGCAAAATGAACGGTTCTGCCACGATATCTGTGTAATTGTTGGTCCGATCAAATCGAAATCAGGAACGGAAGCATAATTCAAGTCTGGAATGAGCTGATTGAACTATGGGTAAATAATTCTCACTGGAAGGCCCTCAGATGGCACATTGGGCTTGGACCTGTCTTCCCAAGCCCTAAATTGAAGATATAGATCTGAAATCTAACACACAGATGCAGTAAGGGTCCTAAATCAAGTTTGCCTAATTTGATCACGATGTCTGAACTAGAAACGAAAATTTAATAAGGAACCAGCAATGCTTTCTTGAGATTAGCAACAATTAGCTTCCTAGTTCTACCTTTCAAAATATTTTTTATCACCTTGGAAACCTAACAACCTGTTACTTGTTCTGTAGGCCCGACAATGGATGCAGGATGCTTGCTCAACGCCTAACTCAATAAAAAAATTCCATAGATTTCTAAATAGAATTCTCCCCCTCCCGAAGGGACACTTCGATCAAAATCATTACTGACGTCTCTGGATACCGCCGGGAAAGTTTTGTGTCGCCCCACAACAGATTTACTTAATATACGATCGCGCAAAATGAACGGTTCTGCCACGATATCTGTGTAATTGTTGGTCCGATCAAATCGGAATCAGGAACGGAAGCATAATTCAAGTCTGGAATGAGCTGATTGAACTATGGGTAAATAATTCTTACTGGAAGGCCCTCAGATGGCACATTGGGCTTGGACCGGTCTTCCCAAGCCCTAAATTGAAGATATAGATCTGAAATCCAACACACAGATGCAGTAAGGGTCCTAAATCAAGTTTGCCTAATTTGATCACGATGTCTGAACTAGAAACGAAAATTCAATAAGGAACCAGCAATGCTTTCTTGAGATTAGCAACAATTAGCTTCCTAGTTCTACCTTTCAAAATATTTCATCACCTTGGAAACCTAACAGCCTGTTACTTCTTCTGTAGGCCCGACAATGGATGCAGGATGCTTGCTCAACGCCTAACTCAATAAAAAAATTCCATAGATTTCTAAATAGAATTCTCCCCCTCCCGAAGGGACACTTCAATCAAAATCATTACTGACGTCCCTGGATACCGCCGGGAAAGTTTTGTGGCGCCCCACAACAGATTTTACTTTCCCGGCCCCCCACGAACTCGGAGGGAAAGTATTTACTTCATAATGCGATCGCGCAAATTGAACGGTTCTGCCATGATAACTACCAAATTGTTGATCGGATTAAATCGAAATCAGGTACGAAAGCGTAAGTTCAGCCTGGAATGACCTGATTAGACTTTGGGTGAATGATTTTGATCGAAAGTCCTCAGGTGCCACATTGGGTTTGGGCTTGTCTGCTCAAGCTCTAAATTGAAGGAAATAGAGTTGAAATTTGACACACAGATATAGAAAGGTTTCAATCAAGTTTGTGTAATTTCGTCCTCATGCCTGAAGTAGAAACAAAAATTTCAATGAGGAACCTGCATGCATTCTTCAGATTCCGCAACAATAAGCTTCCTAGTTCTTCATACATTACGAAATATTTTATCACCTTGGAAACCTAAGAACCTGTCACTTGTTCTGTCGGCCCGACAATGGATGCAGGATGCTCGCTAAACGCTCAACTCACTAGAACTTTTTCAATCAACTTCTCAAATTAATTGCACTTTCCCGAAGGGACGCCCGAATCAAAATTCTTACTGACGTTCCTGGATACCGCCGGGAAAGTTTTGTGTCGCCCCACAACAGATTTTACTTTCCCGGCCCCCCACGAACTCGGAGGGAAAGTATTGTAATCGTGCAGAAAAAAAGTTTTGGGATTACGCCGGATATATCCATTTTGAGGTTTTTCAAGACGATTGAGACAATTTCCAGAATGATGTCTGTCCGTGAGTGTGTATGTCTGTGATCTTCCACGATAACTGCCGAAACGTTGATCAGATCAATTTGAAATTTGGTATGCAGACGTGGTTTCACCCTGAAATGACCGGATTAGTTTTTGGCTGTCATCTGTCAAACAGAAGTGTCACTATCAGAAAATGACAGAAGCTACATCTCACGGAACTCGACTTGCGATATATCGTTTGAAAGCCCTTGAAAAACTGTATCCAGAACAGTTAAAAGTATTCCCATATCTGTTATCTGTCAAATTATAAAAAATGTCAAAGTCTGGAACTTTGCCATTCAATTATTCAAAATCTATACGACAGATGTGAACCAAACACGGCAGGAAGCAACATTACTAAAGAATCAAACTAATGCTGAAGTTGGAGTTTCCCACCGTTTTCCGGACAAGCGCTATGGATTTTCAAAAATTTTCCTAGCCGATTCCAGCCTCGCTTGCCTGTTCCTCGATTTTTGGCCTATTTAATTTTTTTAGCAACATAGCAACCAAACCGGTAGGTAACTACGTTTTTGTTACGAATCGTATCAATGTCAAAGTGACAACATGAACGCTGTTCTCGGCAGGTTCTCGGTGTTTTCTTTTGTATCTTCTTGCATCATTTGGGGCAACAGTGCGAACCGATCCTTTGTGTTGTTTGGGGCTCCGTAAACCCCATTGTGTTTTCTGTGGTTTTAGCAACTTCAGTATGCCCATTCCATTGACGTATATGTACAAACTGTAATGTGTGCAGTTCCCTTATTTGATTCGGTACCAGGGCCCCATCCCCATGGTGTCTGCCGTTCAAGGCCCTGATGGCGCCCCCATCTGTGTCTATCAGATTTTGCCGTTTCAGGCCAAAACTGCGGCCTTGTGTCTTCTTGGGTTCGTTGAAGCCCTCTAGGCTCCTGGTGTCTACGGGTGTCTCTTGAAGCCCCACTGAGCCCCCCTTTTTTTTTTAGTTTTCAGAACTATCGTGCCTTCAGGTGTGGTTCGGACCTAACTTCTTGATGGGCTCGAAGTTTCATTTCAGAGGTCACCACTTGGGGGCCCTGAATTGCACTCAATTAGAACTCTGCCCCAGGTTTTCATTCCGCGACTGATTTTCACCGGTTATTTTTCAAACAATAATTCAGGTTGCATCATTAAAGGCAACAGTGCGCCCCGATTAATTGTGTCTTCAGGTGTTGTTTGGGGCTGCGTAAACCCCTTTGTGTGGAACTAGCATTGCATTCTTAATAATCCAGAGTATACCCTTAAATTTTAAAACGTGGATATAACATCGGTTCCCAGCACTAAATTCTTAGGAATTGTGGTTGACCATAGATTGGACTGGAAGAGTCATGTTGAGAGCGTCGCTGGGGGCTTGGCGAGCTGCTGTTATGCCTTGGGAACACTGACTAGGTTGGTGAGCACCGAGGCGGCACTAGCGTCTTATCATGCCTATATTCAGTCGCGAATAAGATACGGACTTATTTTTTGGGGCAACTCATCGGATTCTGCAAGGGTTTTCAGGCTTCAAAAGAGAGCATTGAGAAATATTTTCAAATTAAAAATTAGAGACAGCTGCAAGCAGTACTTTATCAAGTACAAGATATTTACGCTGACGTCGCTTTACATCTATGAGGCCACAATTTTCATTTTGAGTAACTCAGATCTATTCCGGAGTAGTAAGTTCGATCACACCTATACCACACGAAATAAAGACCACCTTACGGCGCCAAGACTGCATTATGCTTATCTGCAGAGGAACATTCCACACTCCGCTCTGAAGGTTTTTAACAGACTACCTCCTCCACTCAGAAAATTACCAATAGCGCGAATCAAAAGCTTGCTGAAGAGGTTTCTCTTCAAGAAATCCTACTATTCAATGCAGGAATTCATTGATGACACGGAGGTCGATCAAATCATGGATCAGGGGTACTAATGTTAATGGATAACTTAGCATGAATTTATCTGTGATATTCACTCGGATATTCGAGAACTGAGATTTTCAGCTGTACATACTTGATTTTTATCTGTACATTGTTATCATAAATTGTCTTTGTCCACCTATTTTATTTATTTACCGTGGGTTCCACCAAAATATTTAACCAGCTGATAGCTAACTCGAGATTTCTTTTGATGAATTTTGGCCAAATGATCAATGTACATTCAGGTTTCATGCTAAGTAACTCACGAAAGGGTGGTATACTTGCGATTTAACGTATTTCCCATAATGAATCTACCAGCATTGACCAGAAAAAAATCTGTTTAAACTCGGTTTAGCTTAAACCGCTCATAAATTTTTTGGTGGAACCCGTGGTTATTTGTTTATTTATTATTCAATTGTTTGTTATTGTGTTATGTTGTAAATACATTGTATATATGCATGCTGTACCCACGCGTGCCCACGTTTTACGTTGACAGTTCTACAACCTGTAAATGGTTTTATGAAAGACAATAAATGTATCTATCTATCTATCATTCTTGAGATATCACAACAGTTAACTACCTCTTGCTCCAATCAAATCGAAATCAGGTACGAAAACATAAGGTCAGCCTGGAATGACCTGATTAGTTTTTGGATAGATGATTTCGATCGGGAGTCCTCAAGGGACACATTGGGTCTGGGCTTGTCTGGATACAGCATTGCATTCTCCAAATTCGCAACAATTGTCTTCCTAGTTCTACCTTTCGAAGTATTTTATCACTATGGAAACCTAAGAACCCGTCACTTATTTTGTAGGCCCAACAATGGATGCAGAATGATCGCATAAAGGGCCTGCCACACGCACAAGCTTTACCTCGCGCTTACTTGTACGGTATAATTTGCGCAAGTTATACGGAACACAAGTGGCTTGCACGTGCTACCATTTTGTCGTCCACACGCACGAGTTTCCCGATACATGACAGTTTGCACAAGTAAAAAGGGCCTGCCACACGCACAAGCTTCACCTCGCGCTTACTTGTACGGTATAATTTGCGCAAGTAATACGGAACACTTAAGTGGCTTGCACGTGCTACCGTTTTGTCGTCCACACGCACGGGCTTCCCGATACATGCCAGTTTGCACAAGTAAGCGCGAGGTAAAGCTTGTGCGTGTGGCAGGCCCTTAAAGGGCCCTTAAAGGGCCTGCCACACGCACAAGCTTTACCTCGCGCTTACTTGTGCAAACTGGCATGTATCGGGAATCCCGTGCGTGTGGACGACAAAACGGTAGCACGTGCAAGCCACTTAAGTGTTCCGTATTACTTGCGCAAATTATACCGTACAAGTAGGCGCGAGGTAAAGCTTGTGCGTGTGGCAGGCCCAGTAGTGTTCCGTATTACTTGCGCAAATTATACCGTACAAGTAAGCGCGAGGTAAAGCTTGTGCGTGTGGAAGGCCCTTTTCACTTGTGCAAACTGGCATGTATCGGGAAACCCGTGCGTGTGGACGACAAAATGGTAGCACGTGCAAGCCACTTAAGTGTTCCGTATTACTTGCGCAATTTATACCGTACAAGTAAGCGCGAGGTAAAGCTTGTGCGTGTGGCAGGCCCTGTAGTGTTCCGTATTACTTGCGCAAATTATACCGTACAAGTAAGCGCGAAGTAAAGCTTGTGCGTGTGGCAGGCCCTGTGGTGTTCCGTATAACTTGCGCAAATTATACCGTACAAGTAAGCGCGAGGTAAAGCTTGTGCGTGTGGCAGGCCCTTTACGCACAACTCACTAGAACTTTTTCAATCAACTTTTCAATTAAATCCAACTTCCCCGAAGGGACGCTTAAATCAAACTCATTACTGACGTCCCTGAATACCGCCGGGAAAGTTTTGTGTCGCCCCACAACATACTTAATATACTATCGCGCAAAATGAACGGTTCTGCCACGATATCTGTGTAATTGTTGGTCCGATCAAATCGGAATCAGGAACGGAAGCATAATTCAAGTCTGGAATGAGCTGATTGAACTATGGGTAAATAATTCTCACTGGAAGGCCCTCAGATGGCACATTGTGCTTGGACCTGTCTTCCCAAGCCCTAAATTGAAGATATAGATCTGAAATCTAACACACAGATGCAGTAAGGGTCCTAAATCAAGTTTGCCTAATTTGATCACGATGTCTGAACTAGAAACAAAAATTTAATAAGGAAACAGCAATGCTTTCTTGAGATTAGCAACAATTAGCTTCCTAGTTCTACCTTTCAAAATATTTCATCACCTTGGAAACCTAACAACCTGTTACTTGTTCTGCAGGCCCGACAATGGATGCAGGATGCTTGCTCAACGCCTAACTCAATAAAAAAATTCCATAGATTTCCAAATAGAATTCTCCCCCTCCCGGAGGGACACTTCGATCAAAATCATTACTGACGTCCCTGGATACCGCCGGGAAAGTTTTGTGACGCCCCACAACATACTTAATATACGATCGCGCAAAATGAACGGTTCTGCCACGATATCTGTGTAATTGTTGGTCCGATCAAATCGGAATCAGGCACGGAAGCATAATTCAAGTCTGGAATGAGCTGATTGAACTATGGGTAAATAATTCTTATTGGAAGGCCCTCAGATGGCACATTGGGCTTGGACCTGTCTTCCCAAGCCCTAAATTGAAGATATAGATCTGAAATCTAACACACAGATGCAGTAAGGGTCCTAAATCAAGTATGCCTAATTTGATCACGATGTCTGAACTAGAAACAAAAATTTAATAAGGAACCAGCAATGCTTTCTTGAGATTAGCAACAATTAGCTTCCTAGTTCTACCTTTCAAAATATTTCATCACCTTGGAAACCTAACAACCTGTTACTTGTTCTGTAGGCCCGACAATGGATGCAGGATGCTTGCTCAACGCCTAACTCAATAAAAAAATTCCATGGATTTCCAAATAGAATTCTCCCCCTCCCGAAGGGACACTTCGATCAAAATCATTACTGACGTCTCTGGATACCGCCGGGAAAGTTTTGTGTCGCCCCACAACAGATTTTACTTTCCCGGCCCCCCACGAACTCGGAGGGAAAGTATTGTAATCGTGCAGAAAAAAAGTTTTGGGATTACGCCGGATATATCCATTTTGAGGTTTTTCAAGACGATTGAGACTATTTCCAGAATGATGTTTGTCCGTGAGTGTGTATGTCTGTGATCTTCCACGATAACTGCCGAAACGTTGATCCGATCGACTTGAAACTTGGTATGCAGACGGGGTTTCACCCTGGAATGACCGGATTAGTTTTTGGCTGTCATTTGTCAAACAGAAGTGTCACTATCAGAAAATGACAGAAGCTATATCTCACGGAACTTGACTTTCGATATGTCATTTGAAAGCCCTTAAAAAACTGTATTCAGAACAGTTGAAAGTATTTCCCTATCTGTTATCTGTCAAATTATAAAAAATGCCAAAGTCCGAAACTTTGCCATTTATTTATTCAAAATCCATACGACATATTTGAACCAAACTTGGCAGGAAGCAACATTACCAAAGAATCAAACTAATGCTGAAGTTGGAGTTTCCCATCATTCACCAGCCGAGCGCTATGAATTTTCAAAGTTTGGCCTGGCCGAATTCAGCCGGGCTTGCCTGTTGCTCGAATTTTGGCCTACTCAATTTTCTTAGCAACCAGACCGGTACGTTTCTGTTACATTGACGTATCCATCGTGATCCCTGGTATCTATGTCAAAGTGACAAAATAATTATGGATACAGGCAGATCTCGGTGTGTTTCTTTTTATCGTTTAAGACAACAGTGTGCTCCGATCCTTTGTGTCTTCAAGTATCGTTTTGGGGGGCTCCGTGAACCCCCTTGTGTTTTCTGTAGCTTTAGCAACTCCAGTATGCCCATCCCGTTTTGGCGTATACCTACGTTCAATCTCGAATGTGTCCAGTTCCCTTGTATGATTCGGTACCAGGGCCCCATGTTTTCTTACTACCGTTCAAAGCCCTGATGGGGCCCCCACTTGTGATAATCAGATTTTGCCGTTCCAGGCCAAGCGACGCCGTTATGTCTTCTTGGGTTGGTTGAAGCTCTATGGTGTCTACGGGTGTCTCATGGAGTCCCACTGAGCTCCTCTCTCGTCTTTTCAGTCTTGAGAACTATTGTGCCGTCAGGTGTGTTCCGGACCTGCTCTTTTTAAGGGCTCGAAGCCTCATTCCACATGTCGTTTGGGGCCCTGAAGTTCAAATAATAAGAACTCCCGCCAGGTATTCTATACCCGTGAACCGATTTTCACCAAATATTTTTTTAACAATCGGTAATTGGTTCTTGGATATTCTCCAACCATTTTTCGTCCAATCTTCTGAATTATTTTGGTTGAAAAACAACCGTCTCTCTATGGAACTAAATGTTCTGATGGATGAGGTTCTACAGCGCCTTGAACCTTGAACCGCAGTGCTTTATTGTGATGTGTGTATCCGAGTTAGTTTTCCTGGATGGTTGCTGGACTGGATCGATTTTTTCTTCAGTTTCACAATCATTTGATATGTAATCGTGCAGATTTAACTGTTCTGCCAACAACTGTCCAACAATGATTGCAGAATGCCGTCGCTCGGCTTGTCTACCCAAGCTCTAAATTGAAGATATAGGGTTGAAATTTGACACAATGATGCGATGCAGTAAAAGTCCTTATCAAGTTTGTGTAATTTTATCATCATATCTGAAGTAGAAACAAAAATTTTAATACGAGACTAGCATTGCAATCTTGAGATATCATACAAGAGTGAACTACCTAGTTCTGCCTTTGGATTAAGTATTTCATCACCTTGGACCTAACCTGTCACTTGTTCTGCCCGCTTAACAATGGATGCAGGTTGCTTGCTAAACGCTCAACTCAATAGAATTTTTTCACAATTTCCAAATCGATTCAAAGGAACGGAAGCATAATTCAAGTCTGGAATGAGCTGATATAACTATGGGTAAATAATTCTCACTGGAAGGCCCTCAGATGGCACATTGGGCTTGGACCTGTCTTCCCAAGCCCTAAATTGAAGATATAGATCTGAAATCTAACACACAGATGCAGTGAGGGTCCTAAATCAAGTTTGCCTAATTTGATCACGATGTCTGTACAACTAGAAACAAAAATTTAATAAGAAATCAGCAATGCTTTCTTGAGATTAGCAACATTTGGCTTCCTAGTTCTACCTTTCAAAATATTTCATCACCTTGGAAACCTAACAACCTGTTACTTGTTCTGTAGGCCCGACAATGGATGCAGGATGCTTGCTCAACGCCTAACTCAATAAAAAAATTCCATAAATTTCCAAATAGAATTCTCCTCTTCCCGAAGGGACACTTCGATCAAAATCATTACTGACGTCCCTGGATACCGCCGGGAATACTTCATAATGCGATCGCGCAAAATGAACGGTTCTGCCACGATATCTGTGAAATTGTTGGTCCGATCAAATCGGAATCAGGAACGGAAGCATAATTCAAGTCTGGAATGAGCTGATTGAACTATGGGTAAATAATTCTCACTGGAAGGCCCTCAGATGGCACGTTGGGCTTGGACCTGTCTTCCCAAGCCCTAAATTGAAGATATAGATCTGAAATCTAACACACAGATGCAGTAAGGGTCCTAAATCAAGTTTGCCTAATTTGATCACGATGTCTGAACTAGAAACAAAAATTTAATAAGGAACCAGCAATGCTTTCTTGAGATTAGCAACAATTAGCTTCCTAGTTCTATCTTTCAAAATATTTCATCACCTTGGAAACCTAACAACCTGTTACTTGCTCTGTAGGCCCGACAATGGATGCAGGATGCTTGCTCAACGCCTAACTCAATAAAAAAATTCCATAGATTTCCAAATAGAATTCTCCTCCTCCCGAAGGGACACTTCGATCAAAATCATTACTGACGTCCCTGGATACCGCCGGGAAAGTTTTGTGTCGCCCCACAACAGATTTACTTAATATACGATCGCGCAAAATGAACAGTTCTGCCACGATATCTGTGTAATTGTTGGTCCGATCAAATCGGAATCAGGAACGGAAGCATAATTCAAGTCTGGAATGAGCTGATTAAACTATGGGTAAATATTTCTTACTGGAAGGCCCTCAGATGGCACATTAAGCTTGGACTTGTCTGCCTAAGCTCTAAATTGAAGATATAGACTTGAAATCTAACACACAGATGCAGTAAGGGTCCTAAATCAAATTTGCCCAATTTGATTACGATGTCTGAACTAGAAACAAAAGTTTAATAAGGAACCAGCAATGCTTTCTTGAGATTCAGAAACAATTAGCTTCCTAGTTCTACCTTTCGAAATATTTCATCACCTTGGAAACCTTACAACCTGTTACTTGTTCTGTAGGCCCGACAATGGATGCAGGATGCTTGCTCAACGCCTAACTCAATAAAAAAATTCCATTTAGATTTCCAAATAGAATTCTCCCCCACCCGAAGGGACACTTCGATCAAAATCATTACTGACGTCCCTGGATACCGCCGGGAAAGTTTTGTGTCGCCCCACAACAGATTTACTTAATATACGATCGCGCAAAATGAACGGTTTTGCCACGATATCTGTGTAATTGTTGGTCCGATCAAATCGGAATCAGGAACGGAAGCATAATTCAAGTCTGGAATGAGCTGATTGAACTATGGGTAAATAATTCTCACTGGAAGGCCCGCAGATGGCACATTGGGCTTGGACCTGTCTTCCCAAGCCCTAAATTGAAGATATAGACTTGAAATCTAACACACAGATGCAGTAAGGGTCCTGAATCAAGTTTGCCTAATTTGATCACGATGTCTGAACTAGAAACAAAAATTTAATAAGGAACCAGCAATGCTTTCTTGAGATTCAGCAACAATTAGCTTCCTAGTTCTACCCTTCAGAATATTTCATCACCTTGGAAACCTAAGAACCTGTTACTTGTTCTGTAGGCCCGACAATGGATGCAGGATGCTTGCTCAACGTCCAACTCAATAAAGAAATTTCATAGATTCCCAAATAGAATTCTCCCCCTCCCGAAGGGACACTTCGATCAAAATCATTACTGACGTCCCTGGATACCGCCGGGAAAGTTTTGTGTCGCCCCACAACAGATTTTTTTCATGATTTCGAAAAAAAAAACACGTAATTATGGGGATAAGGTCAGAATTCTGAGTTTAAAGTCGGAATTCTGAGTTTAAAAGTCAGAATTCTGAGTTTAAAGTCGGAATTCTGAGTTTAAAAGTCAGAATTCTGAGTTTAAAGTCGGAATTCCGAGTTTAAAGTCAGAATTCTGAGTTTAAAGTCGGAATTCTGAGATTAAAGTCGGAATTCTGAGTTTGAAAGTCGGAATTCTGAGTTTAAAGTCGGAATTCTGAGTTTGAAAGTTAGAATTCTGAGTTTAAAGTCGGAATTCTGAGATTAAAGTCGGAATTCTGAGTTTGAAAGTTAGAATTCTGAGTTTAAAGTCGGAATTCTGAAATTAAAGTCGGAATTCTGAGTTTGAAAGTCAGAATTCTGAGTTTAAAGTCGGAATTCTGAGTTTGAAAGTCAGAATTCTGAGTTTAAAGTCGGAATTCCGAGTTTAAAGTCAGAATTCTGAGTTTAAAGTCGGAATTCTGAGTTTAAAGTCGGAATTCTGAGTTTGAAAGTCGGAATTCTGAGTTTCAAACTCGGAATTCTGCGCGCGCACAATTCCGAGTTTCAAAGTCAGAATTCTGCGCGCGCATCGGCAGGAATCGAGCCGATTGATTAAATGGCCTCTCCTTAGCGCAATACGAACACTTGGTACAATCGAACCACTCGATGGCGTCGGCGGCGACATGGCTCCACCCGAATGAAGTTCCTTTGTGCTTTGAACTCGGCTTCGAACGATGAGCCTCGATAAGAGCATTCGGCGCATTGTACAAAAGCAACAATAACAATAGCATATTACATAGGGTTGTGAATAATGCTATAGGTATGCTATTACAGTTGTGTCACGTTATAACGCAAAGGTGGAGGGGGGAGGGGACGGCGCGAAATTATCATTGTAGGTATCCATGTGTTTGTCTGTAATGTTCGTATAAGTCGAAACGCTTATGGCTCTTGTAGTTGCAGTAGATGCAAGAGAACTGTTCCGGTTCGACAATGGCATTGTACAGTTCGGCTGCATGAACATTTTTGTAATTCCTTTGGACGTGTTGGTTGAGTTGGAAGAAGAATTCAGTCAGTCCGATGCGAACATTGCGAACAGTTGGACGTGTCCACAATTTGGGTTGTTAGTAGGTACCTACCTAATCACGTTGGTCGGAATTTGTCAGTGGCACCAAATAGTGCCCCAGCTATGCGCTTGACAGCCACGATACTGCCAGCCCAACGAAAACATTATACTGCGCTGCGCTTCGGGATTTAAAGAGGCGTCGCAGCTATAATAGGTAGCATATAGCATTTTTCACGACCCTATGTAATAATATGCTATTGTACCTACAATGCGCCGAGTGTTCTTATCGAGGCTTATCGTTCAAAGCACAAAGGAACTTCATTCAGGTGGAGCCATGTCGCCGCCGACGCCATCGACTGGTTCGATTGTACCAAATGTTCGTATTGCGCGAAGGAGAGGTGTATGAAGAAGCACATGATGACGCACGCTACGGACAAAGAATTAACCAGATCGGCTGTGTGGAATGTCCGTATCGTGTTAAGGAAAAAAAGGGTTTAGACTCGGGTTTAGAAAAGGCACAAGTTGTTACATCTCTCGAAGATTTTATTAAATACCTAGCGAGTAAGTAGGTATCGTTAGGGTCGTCAACTTGTCAATCACTATTTAAACAACCTGCTCGATTCCTGCCGATGCGCGCGCAGAATTCTGACTTTGAAACTCGGAATTGTGCGCGCGCAGAATTCCGAGTTTGAAACTCAGAATTCCGACTTTCAAACTCAGAATTCCGACTTTAAACTCAGAATTCCGACTTTAAACTCAGAATTCCGACTTTAAACTCAGAATTCTGACTTTAATCTCGGAATTCCGACTTTAAACTCAGAATTCTGACTTTCTAACTCAGAATTCCGACTTTAAACTCAGAATTCTGGCTTTCAAACTCAGAATTCCGACTTTAAACTCAGAATTCTGACTTTATCCCCATAATTTCGTGTTTTTTTTTCGAAATCATAAAAAAAACTCTGATGTCCGCTCTGCGCCTTCGTAGATGTTTACTAAATGGGCCAACTGATTTTTCAGATTAGAAGACAAGAAAAAGGAAAAAATGATCCGATTTTGAAGAATCTGCAACTTCAAATAGGTCAAAATGGATTTTCTTTTTTTTGCTGATTATACAGGGTCCTGCAACAGTGTGTCGGGCTTTACCTTCACCTTGCGATTGCGAAATAAAGAAAAAGGTGTAATACCTACATGAAATTATTGATTTCAAATCTTGAACAGATTTTTTAAATGAAATGCCCCACTCTTGATTTCATTTACTTGTTCAGCTTTCCAATCTCTATTCAAGGCGTATTTTTATTTCCTCAAATTGTGGCAGTGCTACCAACTAAAAATTAAAAATTGATTTTTTTTTGTAATTTCAAAGTGTATTTGGAGAAATCGTGGAAGCCTCGTTTTTTGGAATCAACGAATGAAACAAAGGCGAAGGTCCCGGGCTAAAATCCGCACTGGGCCAGCTGGATTTTTTTACGCGTCCCTTATTACTGGGACATCTATACTATCGTAAAACCCCACTGATAAATCCCCCATTGATCCAAAAAGATGTAAATCTTACAGTACTTCGTTGTTATCGTCGTCATTGAGTCATTGTTATCGTTACAGAAAAACCCCAACGGAAAAAACCTGCTAATTAATAACCTAGCTGTTGATGCAGGCCAAAAAAAAAACTACCTGCTTTGCAATACATCGAAGTGAAGAGAATTCGAATCTTTTTCTGAAAAATATATCTGAACTTTTTAACCCCGCCCCTTCCTTCCTAAAATTCACTGAATGTCCAATTTGATATTCTTGACCTCTCGATTCTCTTCACTGCAGTCAATACATATAATCCTGCACAGTATCGAGGGAGAAAATTTTTGTGGAAAAAGTGCCACCCAAATTCATGTGAAATATAAATTAAGAGAATTGAATTCTCTTTCTGACAAAATATTTCCAAAATTTTCAAAAACCCCCTTTTTTCTCCTAAAATAGCCCGAATATCCAATTTAATCAGGGAGGGGTCGAAAATTAAAAAAAAAATTGTTTCCAGCAGAGAGAGAATCAAATGCACTTGATTCCAATGTATCACAAGGTAGGTGGTGTCTTGGTAAATTTTTAAGCTGGGATGGGGGAGAGCAAAGGGGTGAATTTGGGTAGCACTTTTCCCATCAAAAATTCTCTTCTTCGATGCTATTTAGGATGAAACTGACTAATTTGAAGGGAATTTAGGGGTCGACAATATTAAATTGGACACACAAGATAATTTCAAATGAAAGAGGAATGGGTTTAAAAGTTTTAAAAATATTTTTTTCAATTAAACTCTTCATATTAATGTAGAATTGGTAAATCTGTGGCTTTGTGTGTATAAATTTAAAGTTGTTCCAGTCACACCACGTATTTGTTGTTTTTCAAAGAGGGTTTTTTTCGAGGTTTTTTTATTTGACAGTTGTTTCGAGGAAGTCCCTCATCGTCAGAAAACTTTTCAAAAAAGTTTATAAAGTGCTTGTTTGAAAAAGATTTTTAGTAAATAAAAAAACCTTTTTTGAAAAACAACAAATACGTGGTGTGACTGGAACAAGCTTAAATTTAAACTCTCTTCAATTTGATGTATCGTAAGGTAGGTAGTGTCATTTGAAATTTCGAAGTTGGGGTGGGGGGAGGTGTGGTGAAAGGGTTGAATTAAAGCCAATGTATGCTTCAGATCCTCTCGAAACAAAAATCGACGGGTCTCAGGAAATTTTCTAAATTTTAACAGGCAAAAATTTATTCAGGGTGGCTTGTTTCCATTGAAACACGCTATAAAGTCAGGGTTGATAAAACCTAATAGTCCGGTGGACTAGCGCCAAATATTGCCCAAACTATGCATTTTATGACTACGGAATAATTTTTTGCAGGCATGTTCAGGAAAACTTCCTCTATCATTTGAGAAGTGCTGCCAAGCAATTTTTCAATGTGGGGGGCCAGGGGGGGCCCTTTTTTGACAACTTGAATCGTTTTTTGTCGATAAAATCCGTAATAAAAATGGGATAAAAAAAACTTCAACGGATTATTGAAGAACAACTCAAAATGTCACTCATGTGTGATGAGACTTATTACAGGGTGAACAGGTTCCGAGAAAGATGACTTTCCGTCAACATGTAATATGATGAAGAAAAAATTGCGCCAAAGACCTTTAGTTTCGTCATTGAAAGATGCCGATTGGCATATTTGTTGATCATACGCACCTGAACTGGTTGAGATCCGTATCCAACTGCGTCATTGGTGCCGGAGCTATATACAGGGTGGAAGAGAAAAATGTTTTTGTTATTATTTATTTCAAAAACCATGCAAGATAGATAAAGTGATCAAAATTTAGGAATTGATGCTTCATTCAATGCGTGTGAGGACACAACAAACCGTTTTGCAATATCTTGAAGCGTTTCTGAAATATTTTGAAAAAACTGAAGAATATCATAAAAATTTCACTTTTTACTTTGACTTCGTATTTTCCATTATATAGAGGTATATACTATAATTTAACAACAAATTACTGTGAAAACTGAACAGTCACATCACTTACCGGCATCAATCATGTATGCGTCAATGCGTCATATACAGGGTGTAAGAAAAAATGGTTGTTTTCTTTGCTGTTATAGAAAAATCAAGACATAAAAAGTGAAAAATTGGGGAGGTAAGAAGATTCCGTGGAAACAAACTAAGCCAAGACACCTGATAAGGTAAATTACTGACGTGAATGTGTAATCCACGCGTTTTTTTGCTAGTTTTTTTTATATACCTACAGCAAAAAAAAACAACCATTTTTTCTTACACCCTGTATACAACGCATACATGATTGATCCCGGTGATGGTGCTGTTTAGTTTCAACTATAATTTATTGTATATTTGTGTATATTGTGAAATTTGTTGCATAACCAAAGGATATACATCTGTATAATAAAAAATACGAAATCAAAGTAGAAAGTGAAATTTTGATGATGTTCTTCAGTTTTTTAAAAATATTTCAGGAACGCTTCAAGATATTTCGAAACAGTTTGGTGTGTCTTCACATGCATTGAATGAAACATCAATTCCTCAATTTTGTTCACTTTATCTCTCTTGGTTTTTGAGATAAATGAAAACAAAAATATTTTCCTCTCCCACCCAGTATATAGCTCCGGCACTGTTGACGCTGTTGGGTGGCGTCCTCAACCAGTTCAGGTGGATATGATCAACAAATATGCCAATCGGCATTTTCCAATGACGAAGCCGATGGTCTTTGGCACAATATTTTCTTTATTATATTGCATGTTGACGGAAAGTCATTTTTTCGGAACCTGTTCACCCTGTAATAGTTTTTATCACACATAAGTGACCTTTCGAGATGCTTTTCAATAATCCGTTGAAATTTTTTATCTAGCATTTTTATTACGGATTTTATCGACAAAAAACGATTTAAGTTGTCAAAAAAGGGCCCCCTTGACCCCCCACATTGGAAAATTGCTTGGCAGCACTTCTCAAATGATAGATGAAGGCTTTCCGAACATGCCTGCAAAAAATTGTTCCGTAGTCATAAAATGCATAGTTATAACCCTAGTCCACCGGACTATAAATGAATCTGCTTAAAGAGAAATGGAAAAAAATGCTATTATTCTATTGTCTGCATATTTCTCCGAAATTTCTGTTTGGTAAAATTTCAATTTTGCGTACCGGAAGTGCTTCGCCACCACCTTTAGGACGCCCATGAAACCGACACTTCGAGTGGTTAACAAGTTAGAATGATGATACAATGCTCTTCCAGGAAGAGCCATATAGTAGGTACTCACCTTTTTCCTGACTTGTTACCTTACATTCAGTCACAAACACTACTTCTGTCGCAAGCAATTAAAAAATCTACCTTTTAACAAAGAGCCGGTTAAACCGTATTCAACTTTCTTACAGGGTTTTTCTGCAATGAATGCAGAGTGTCACTTTCGGTCCTCCCCATTTGTCAATTATTACAGACAGAGAATCAAAAAGCCAGAATCCATGACGAAGGCGCGTAGGACCCCAACATTTCACAATAACTACCTATTTGGAGCTCGTCGAGGAGACGCTATTGAAAATACATAATTTGCATTTGCAAAATTGCAAAATTTAATTTGCAGGTCAAAAATTGGCGTTGAAATCTATTTTGCTAGAAGCGGAAACAGTTATTTTTATGACGCTATTGGACTCAGAAATCAGAAGAGAAATCAAATATAGATGGCAAAGTTGATAGCATGTCCCTAGAGAAGATTTAATTTTTTCCAGTTTGATAGAGTAATGAGCATTTTACACATTCCGTTAGACTTCAATAATGATTTTTATTTTTGTTCATTAGTTAGCACCCAATAATCTATGACATACAGGATGTTTCGTGACATCACCAACCCCTCCTTTGTGGCCTTCCTCTTTGCAATGATTCAAATAAACTTTCCTTTGTCAATTTTCATGTGATAAAGCAAGACAGAGTGTTCAGAGATTTGAAATTGATCCTATAGTCATAAAATGCATAGGCACCTCTAGTTCAGTAAAAACTGACCCTGGCCTACCACAGAAAAATCTTCTGATTTTAATAAGATAAAAAAAAATTATTCCATAATTGACTCTTGTACAGACAACGGGGACCGGGCCTATTCTTTTTTTTCTCATTTTTCATTTATTACTGTGACTGTGACAACGCGATAATTGACTGTTAAAAGAAGCTCGATTTCTCAAAGCGGGGCTACCAGCCTGAGCCTGAGGTCCCAACCCAAGGCTGTTAGATCCCTTAGCCGTTGGAGAGGCCGCCCACGACTGTGAAAGCATTTACGTTATTTCAAAATATTGTGCATCTAGGCGTCCTCAAAATTTTTGTTTTGAATTGTAAATGGAAATATTGCTTGAGATAAGCCAAATCGAGTTCAGCATCGAAGGTTATTATCATCAAACGCTGTTAACTTGAATCGCCTACTTTCTGGTCGAATCTCACCAAGAGCCAAACAGTGATGCCAGTGATGATACCAATTCCAAAGTTGAGCGAGTCTGAGGTGTCGTAAAAAAAAGTAGAAAAAACCTGCATATCTAGGCAGTCATAAAATCAGCTAAGGACTCTACCCAGAAAATTTTGCGAAATAAACTACTTGTATTTTATCTATGCTTGTATTCAGGATTTCAGGACCTCTCCAGCCCCGTTGTTTCTATCTCTTCCTCGATCTCTCCATCCAGGGGGAGTGGCTTTGGCGTCAGTCCCTCCTCCCTTCCGCCTGTGCCCGTGAGTATTCAGAAGTCTCTCTTCTCTCTCTTGCCTTTCCCAAAATTTCTATACCTTTCATGTGCTCTTCATCAAAACACTAGTGTTGGACTTCCAGTTTCCAGTGCTCTCATTTCCGTTCAGCAATTCCTTGGAAGCTGTTGTATTTTCGAGTTTTGTGTCTAGCGCCTGATGTACCTAGGTAGTTTATTTTAAACATCTACAAAGTTTTTTTCTTGATATCTACCAGCAACACACAAGGTGAGCTCAATAGTTTTTCATTTGTTTTTTTAGATTTTATCCAGTTTATTTCAACAATGCACCTATCGTTCTTTCATTTGCCTGTAGGTATTTACCTGTAACTTTTTGTTTAGTTTATTTTCTTCCTTTATTCGCAATGAGTAAAGAAATTATTGTTGTTGTTTCGTTTCCTTATTGCTCTTTCCACTTGTTATTCAGAACTATATTCTGCTAATATTACAAATCATGTAGGTAGGTAATTTTACATGTAACTTTTTAGTATGGATTTACTTTGAGGACGGCGTAAAATTGAGGTCGAATAAGGCCCAAACACGCTCCCGCAATTCCTTGCGGTAGCCCTCCTCCCCGTTCATTTTAATCAAATTTTATTCAAATAGAAATAATGATCACAAAACATAAGAGATTATGCTGAAATAATTTTGATACGAATTTTTTGGGCCATTATGGAGTTATAACCCAGTTAAAACCTTCAAAAGTTCACAAATTTTAAATACCCACTCGCAAAACAAGCTGGTGAAGCCCCGTTTCAAAAAAACTTCGTCTGCGGCGCTTTTTTCACGTTGGTCGCTTTGTGTAGTTGTGTAGTGTTGTCCGCTGTATCAGGAAATTAGTTTTCTCCGTGTGTTATTCGACCAATCTTGCCGCCACCTCAAGGGGTTTCTGATGCGACTAAAAAAGTTGTTGACGGGAATCGGTTTTATTTTATTCATTTCGTCAAGTATTAACTCCTCCAAAAAGAAAATATACGGGCATTGCTATCAAACTTTGAAAATTTTCAAAAATTTTTGAAATTTTGTCATTTTGATTTTCGAGAATTCAAAAACTAAATAGCATCGACAATGCATCTTCCCTCAAGAAAGTCGCATGCCAAATTTTAATTTTTCATTGTCAAAAAAAAAGGTACTAAAACAATGACCTGATTTAGTTGCGAGCAAGAAGCTCAACTTTTGTTTATTTTTGTCGTTCTTCTTGCTTCAATTGAGGAAAATACGTGATATTAGTATTATTTTTACTATTGTTATTGAAAAAAAATTCAAGAAGGGGGGCCCGTAAATGACATCAAACATCGGGGCCCTGTTCCCCTCCTCCAAACACATACACCTTGGCGCTAACCCGTTTAACAAGGAGTGGCTTTTCATGCGCGGGGTATTAACATTGTGCAACAAGTGCCAGAAAAATGTTGAAAAAAAAAGTATGATTTTTATTTTTTGGAAATATGGAGGGTCAAAAAGTGGTCCCCCGACCACTCCTATTTTCGTTATTTTGAAAGAATTTAGTAAACTCTCTTCATCAGACCAAAAAGCAAATTTTTTGAATTTTTGAATGTATTTTGTAATTTTGTTCAGTGTACCATAAAGCCATAAAGTGAAGAAAGCCATGTCATGCACTAGGCCCATACCCCCACTCCATATTGAACAGAAAATTTGAACCAACCCCTTTCAGATCCTCCCTTCCCTTCTCCAGGTCTGGTTGACTGCGGTGATGTTCCACAAATCACAACTTAGATAGCTCAAGCTCATTTGTGATGCAGAGTTCATTGAGCACAGATGTGTCTTGAATCTTCTTATTGTGTCTGTTCTGTTTTATTTTCAGTTCCTCCACATCATCATTGATATCTTCCAACGGCGACGTGACTTGAATCTTGTCTTCTAACGGTGAGTACCTAGATACCTATTTACCTACTTGTTCATGTTTTTGCTGATCTTGTCCTGTTGTCTCAATTTTGATTCATTGTTTTTGATATATGTTGCATAACTTTTTGGCCCTTAAACTTATTTCACGCCTGTGGAAGCGTTTTTGTTATCATTTTATCTTTTCTTCGGTTCTTTTACAATCCCACAAAGCTTGCACTTGCATTCTTTTGCTGTTTTTGCAAAAAACGCATCTAGTAAACTTACCGCGGTAAAAAACCACGTGGTGTGCTTAGAAGGCGAAATTTCGTAGTAGTGTGCGCATGACGTCAGCGGCGGATTTCACGCGCGCTTTGTATAAGAAGTGCGAAATAGCATATTATACTCGATATTATACAATACCCAGGTTGTGAAGAATGCTATTATAGCTGCGGCGCCAGTTTGAAGCTCAAAGCACAGCTGAGGGATATGAGGCACCAAAGCTATAACAGCGTCCACAACCGTGGTTTGTATACCATTTTTCTCACTACTTCACAAATACAGGGTGTTTCAATGAAAACGAGCCACGCGGAATTGATCTTTGCCAGGTGAAGTTTGAAAAATTAAAATTTCCCGAAACCCGTCGATTTTTGTTTAGAGGGGGACATCTTTTGCCGTGAAAATCAATCTTGGAAAATCATTTCCTCAAGCGTAGTAGATACCACCCTCAATTTCAATTTATGTTTTTCATATATACATTATGCAACAAAAATTAAAACTAAACTCCAACTCCAACTAAGAATCCAGCCATCTGATTGGTAAATTTTGACTTGCTTTTCCGTATCAACCAATCTGGTGCCAATATTCTTAGTTGGAGTTAGAATTTAGTTTCAATTTTTGCTGCATAACTCCAGCATAAGTAACACACTTGAGGGGATTATAGTTCAATATTGAATTTCACATCAAAAGATGTCCCCCCTCAAATCAAAAATCGACGGGTCTCTGTACATTTTATGCCTATCATCTGGCAAAATTTTATTCAAGGTGGCTCGTTTTCACTGAAACACGTGGTATAATACAAATAATCCACAATAAATATGCACGGTTCGCTGGTGACGTCACGCTCGTCAACATTCTCTCTTTCCACCATGTGCTTGCCTTTTCACCTGCTGTAAAAGACCATAATACGACCGTGACGTCACATGAGAAAAGGAAGTTACAAACCTGAAGAGGTTTTTGACCGCAAACCCATAAATCCAGCGGGCGATTCACGTAGGCTCCTATTCAGGGACGGCATGATATTGTGATTTTTGCAACAGCGCTCACGAGTGTCGACAAAGCACCTTGGCCCCGTCAAAACAATATACATAAAACACAAGGATAATGCCTACTACCTGCGTAGTTGTAAAGCATCCGGATGGATGGGAGACCTGCCTGCATTGGGCATAGAAACCGCAAACAATAGGTTGCGGGAACATAACGTCACCTTGGCACCCGCTATGGCAACGTTGCAAATATGCCTGACTTCCGCGCTTCTTAGCCGCTTTTGTTTTGCGCCAGGAGCTACTCCGGGTGAATCACTACAAAGAGAAAGCAGATACATACATCAATCACGGCCTAGCTGGATCTACTCTTTCTTTGTCTAGTGATCAACCCTGAGCAGCTCCTGCCGGCAAAACGAAAGCGCAAGCGCAAGAGCCTCTTGCCAGCTTTTCGCCCGCCCTTGCGCATGATGGGGTGATCATTGTTGAGTATTCATTATTTTTCAAAGTTTTGTTTCTAGCAACTACGATTTTGAATCCAGCAGGCGTTTTCGCTAGCTATGTTGCCTAGTAAAATTTGTATGAACCCTGTTAGATGCAGAAAACCATCCTTTGTTTTCTCAATAAGCGCTTAGTAATTCTCACGGCTAGCTGTTTTTTTTGTCCTAGTAATTATTTTATTTTTTCAGATGGCTGAAATCGACAACATGGAAGATGGCATGAGTGCAGAACATGTCATGTCACAAGGGCACGGTCTGACATATAAGTACGTATTTTAGTCATAAGTTAAAAGAAAACATGACTAGCAGGGATTCTAGAGGATTCTTCAAAAAGCAATTAGTAAATAAGATGCTGGACGTTACAATCATTAATATGCGGGAGGAAGTATGCAGAAGAGGAAGAAAACAATAATTTTTATATTATGTATTTTTTTCCATAAAACATTTTCTCACTTTACATTTTTTTTCCAGTGACTTGATCATCCTTCCTGGATACATCGACTTTGCGGCTGATACAGTAGTAAGTTTACATTAAAATTACGACAAAAAAATCTCGTGTATGTAACAATGATTTGAAAAAATATTTTCAGGAACTGAACAGCCCACTGACGAAAAAAATTAAAATAAAAACGCCTCTGGTGTCTTCGCCCATGGATACCGTCACGGAGTCCGACATGGCCATAGCTATGGCTGTAAGTATTATGATCCAGACATGAAAAAATTATCATTTCACTCCTATTGCGAAACATACTAAACGTACTTATTTATTGTTATTAGGTAGGTACTTGTTTAGAATTAAGATAAATTCGCTGAGAATTATTCAAAACATGCGATGACGTTGAATAAATTTTAGCCTTGAGAATTTGAAATTTCTTTCAAGTGGCCTATGGAAAATTGTCAAGGTTCTGCGTCTGATGTTGCCAACTTCATCCAAAGTCATTTAATTCTCAAAATTATTGGCTTCTATCTCATCAACCAAAAAAAAAGGGTTGGTTACGGGGACTGAACAAAAAAGGCGGCCTTAATTTTTTTGTTATTGTACGCAAAATACCTGAAGAATTTTATATTTTGTATGCAGAGCAGAAAAACAAGCGCATGCTTACTTTCTTCATGTATAAAATTCAAATATAGCCTAAAGATCAAATGATGACAAATGTACCTACGTGTGTGAAGTGGGCAACAGTGCCTAGAACTACCTTGCTAAGAAACTACCACTTTTACAATTCAAACTAAATATTAACGAATACTGCATTTTTTATTTCTAATTACCTATTCTGATTTGCTTTTTTTTTATTCTAGCTCTGTGGAGGTATTGGCATAATCCACAACAACTGTCTGCCACAGCATCAGGCTAATGAAGTCCTGAAAGTTAAAAAATACAAGCACGGTTTTATACACGACCCAATCGTATTATGCCCCACAAACACGGTAAGCTTTTTCTGTTGGATATATATTTTTGGAGTATAAAAAAATCAAATCAACAACAACAAAAAATATAACTCGCTTAATATTATTCAACAGGTAGCGGACGTGTTGAGAATCAAAAAGGAGCACGGGTTCTGCGGAATTCCCATCACGGAAAACGGAAAATTGGGAGGCAAACTAGTGGGAATCGTCACGTCTCGTGATATCGACTTCCTGGAGATTGTAGAAAAGAAAAACACGTCTACAAAACTGGAAGCGGTAAGTTTCTTGTTCTGTACTTTTATACAGGCTTCGCGGCTTTTCCGCACTCTTTTTTTTTGCTAAATCAAATCAGAAATACAATTCTTACGATATTGGCCTGAAGCGTTTCGCAGTTTTCGCGATTTTCATTGGAAAAATTTAAAAAATTCGCTTCGTAGCGACGTAGACATTGCATATCTATATTCAGTAGTTTCTCGGCGTACGTTCCTTCTGACACAGCCTGCCTGAATTCATCTGAACACATGATAGTTGTTTCAGACTTCCAGCTGACAAAAAAAAAAACTGAAAATCAAGACAGGAACTAACAATTGCAAGGCCGTGGTCAGTGCCGGCCTTAGCAATGTTGGCGCCCCGGGCAAGAATTCTAAACCCCCGCCCCTACCTTGGGTCCGCGAGCGAAGCGAGCAAAATTGAAGTAATTTTCTTGCAATAATGGAGCTTTGTGTGCTTTTAGAGAAGCAGATTCGGTGATCGCCGCTGGGAAGTCGTTTTTTGCTTCCGTAGATTATCGATTTTTTTTATTTCAACCGCGATTTTTCCGCCCCTATGAGCTGGCGCCCCGAGCGTTCGCCCGTCTTGCCCTACCCTAAGGCCGCTACTGGCCGTGGTTGCGTTAGTAACACATGTTTATTGTGCGAATCATCTATCTATCTCCATAGTTTATCATATCAAAACTGTAACAGCAAGGGGGCTTTCAACATACCTACCTTAATGAAATTTGAGAAAATGTTATTCCAAAGATGTGTCAATATCGTTTCGCAAAACGCGACAAGCATAAATTTTCCAAGTTTCTCAAGTTATTCTATTTCGAATCACGGGATCACGTTGCTATCGAAAACATTCGTAATAAGAATTTGTTGTTGATAAATGTGGGCGGATAAGTCAAGTGATTTGAATAATCCCTTTATACTATCAAGAGTTCTTTTATTGATTATGAAATTCTCTTATAAACAATTTCCGGCACACCGATCGCAAGAATAATAGAACAACAAATTGTAATCGCTACTATAAACTATTACTGAATCAATGTTTAATCTTCACCCCATTCTAAGTTGATAGGTATTATCTAATCAAGTTTTAACCTATACTTTAGTCTTTTACATTCATGTACATTGTATTTGTGTCAATTTTACGTAATTTTAAGTTTCATGATATCATTTGTTGGTGTTGTTATAACTTGTTAGTAGGGAACTTTTGATGCAACAATGTGAAATGCACTAATAATTTCGAATTAGGCGTAGATATTTTTGGTCAGACGAGTTCTACAAAACTTGGTTGGTAGATTTCTGCTCCGATGGTGGAAGGCTCTAATGAAATTTTTACTCAACAATTGACCATATTATTTATTCAGAGCGCAGTCGCAGATCGGGGAGAGAGACAACCACATGTGCTGGGTTGAAACTCCCATAAGAATACGCATGTTGAATGACTTTGTAAAATGATCAATTCAAGGTGCAAATTGACAATTTCAACGAATGTATAACATAGCAAGTGTGTAAAAAGAAACACCTGATCTACTTTTCACCATAATGAAATGGAAAATCTTGCTGTGAAGTTTATGCGAAGCAATTTAGAATGGGGTTTTTGAATCCAAAACAATTTCAAATTACCCGCCATATTTTATTGCACAACTTCCGCTAACGAGAATTTTGACAGCGCTTGAAAGCGAACCGAGTGTCAGCCGTCACGTAATAGTATGGTTAAAAATGTTAAAACGTCCCAAGAATCAAGAAAACACCTTGAAATCGTAAATTCTGACAGCGACAGCAAAGTTCCGTTTTCTATGCATGCTGTGGCGCGCGAGATCTTCTACTGCAGTGCGCATGGTCACAGGCACATACCTAACTTACAAATGACTAGTGGAAGGGGAAAGTGAGAATAATTAATATGGTCTAATAATAGTATATTATTCAACGAGCATATAATGATAGTTATAATCCACGGAGGGTGTAGTTTGGGACACGAGCGATAGCGAGTGTCGTAAAACACCCGAGTGGATTATAACCATTATATGCAAGTAGAATACTATGCTTTGTCTACGACAGTTCAAGAATAACAATAAATTTGTTGAATGAACGATTATTATTTTGTCTAATTATGAGATTTCTATTATGTAAACTGTTCAATGATTGAGACGCGGCAGGACACTGAAGGAATGACTATTGACTACCTGACAGACAAGTGCCTAGTGATTTTGCCACTGCGGCTGCATAAGTATGCCGCACGCACCGCGGTGGTGGATGGATGGTGAACGGCAACCACGGATACGGCAACCCGCCAAAGAAGCCAGCCAAGGGCAGTCGCATCAGAAATGTCAACAGTGTCAGTGTTATTCGGATGTCATTGCAGAACAAAAAAAAGCAACAACTCAGGCAAGCACGAGGGGGTAATCACTCGCGAAAGGGGTGTCCCAACTGTGCAATATTGCACACTATTGCACGATATTGCACACTATTGCACACTATTGCACGATATTGCACACTATTGCACACTATTGCACACTATTGCACACTATTGCACGATATTGCACACTATTGCACATATTACACACTATTGCATACTATTGCACACTTTGCACATATAACACGCATTCTTATTGATTACACAAATTATAAACTTACTATTACACATGGTATTGTAGGTAGCTAGGTAGGTAGGTGGGTACATTCGAGGTACAATCGGTACCTACAATCGCGTGAAGGGCTAGATTGCTTCAAGAACTTTAAAAGTGACTTTACGGCTGAAACAACATCTCATTAAATATCTACTAACTTGAAACAAATTAGAAACTGTCTTATTTCCCGGACACATATGGAATCAAACTTTGCCTGAAGTTTGGCCACCCATTATGTATTTAGCTATTTTGCTCAAAATTGAAATCAAGCATATTAAAGCAAGGATCGATGTGTGTATGGAAAAAAAAATAAAATAGGAGAATATGCCGAGGAATATGCCCTCACGGGCTCAGTAACAAATTTTCATTCTGGTGAACTCGTATTAAGTGAGTGATACATGAAAACAAACGTGTACTATACAGGGTGTTTCACTTTTTTGTCAATATTTCAGGAGATGGTAGAGAGCATCGAAAAATAAATATTATCGCCAAAAGAAAGACAGGAAAACATAAATACAGTAGAAGCTCGATAACGTGAACCTCGACGTGAACAGTAGGATATGTGAACATTACTACTCGTTAACGTGAACAGCGATACACTCGATAACATGCACTGACAATTCAGCAAGCGATGTACGTCAATGGTTCATTCATCCATTTAACTTGAGAAACATATCTTTTTCTCATTTTTTTCACAGAATACCGTTAATTAAGGCTATCAATTATTGCATACTAGCAAGTGAGAAGAGAAGAGACACTTCATAGCATCTATACATATTCAACTATACAATGATACATTTCAATTACCATTTCTCGAGCCATTTCTACTAGTAATCTATTTGGGCGACAATCAGCAAAATTTTACTTTTGTTCTGTGGTTCATTCGAGTTAAATGTTTCAAACTACTCAAACAAACTATCAATCACTGGAAAAGTAGATCCGATATTATCTTGGTGAAAATCCCTCGACTTTGACAATTATTTTTGGGTTAAAACGATTCAATGAGAAAACACTAAGCACTTGTTATTGATCGAAATGCTGTGTAAAATGCCGAATAAAAAAAAAACAGAAGTAGTTAATGCTCTACCGCATCTCCTGAAATATCAACAGAAAGTGTGTAACGCCCTGCATACAGGGTGTTTCAATTGAAACAAGCCACCCTGAACAAATTTTTTTGCCAGGCGAAATTTTTCTATCTTCACCCACACCCACACCAACTTCGGAATTTCAAATGACACTACTTACTTTGCGATACCGATACATCAAATTATCAAAAATTTAAATCTCTTTCTGGGAAAATATTTCAAAGTTTTTTACCCCACCCCCTTTTTTTCTAAAATTCTCTGAATGTCCAATTTGATATCCTTGACTTTTCAATTCTCTTCAATGGTGTCAACGTCATCCTGCACAGCATCGAAGGAAAACATTTTCGGTGGAAAAAGTGCCACCCAAATTCACCCCTTTCGCTCCCTCCCACCTCACTTGGGGCACTACCTATTTACCGAGCTATTTACTTTGTGATATATCAAATTTGAAGAGAATTGAATTATCTTTCCAAAAAAATATTTTCAAAATTTTCAAAAACTCCCTTTCTCTCCTAAAATACTCTGATGTCCAATTTAATAGAGGAAAAGTTAAAGATATAGAAAAAATGTTTCCCGTAAATAGGGGTCGAGTGATACATCATTTGAAAAGCCTTCCGAGTTCTTTTTTCAACAAAACAATGCTCTCCGGCTAATACATCATCAGACGATCAGACCACAACTGCACAGACACGTGTTTCGCCCCTATTGGGAGCTCACCAGTGCGTAAGCATCCAGTTCGACCATCCGGTGCTGTGGCAGTCAGAGATCCTTGTAATGTACACAGTGGGGGCTCCTCTAATATGTAAGCCTCTCAAGCGGCGCCATCTATTAAAGGCATTCCGCGATGCTATATTCCAAAAGCATCAGACAGGCAACGAATATGATACGAAATTTCACGCAAAGCCAAACCGTCGCCAGGAGCATCGATGGTAAAGTGTACAATGTAAATGCAACATACATAGGTATACTCGAGCCGAGTTGAGCAATGTTAGAGAACATAAACACGCAAATGGGTCCACTTTGGCCCTAGGTAGGAGGCTGCGACGGTTTGGCTTGACGTGGAATTTCGTATTATATTCCTTGCCTGCCTGATGCCAAAGATTCCTGGTGCTTTTGGAATATAGCATCGCGGAATGCTTTTGATAGATGGCGCCGCTTGAGAGACTTACATATTATGAGTCCCCCACTGTGTGCATTACAAGGATCTGACTACCAAAGCGCCGGGCATCCGGATTGGATGCCTGCGCACCAATACATGAGCCCCCAGTAGAGTAGGGGCGAAACATGCGTCTATGCAGTTTTGGTCTGATCGTCTGGTGTTGTAGGCGGAGAGCTTTGTTTTATTAAAAATGCGATACATCTAAAAGGCGCAATATTTGCGTATTTGTGTTTTCTTCTTTTTTTGTGCAGAAAAAAACAAAATCGAAACATTTGTTTTCATGTAACAATTTTAAAAGTCAAAAACATCCATTTAGGAGATAGACGAAGAGATACGTGACCAGACGGATCGACAATGAAGTTTAGCTGAGTGCCAAAAAATGATTTTGGAAAAATCGGAAAAAATGTACACTGTCAAATTTGGAATTTTTGAAAAATGTGGGCGTATGAGGGGCAGATTCAATTTCTGTGGGTAAAAAACATTGAAATGAAAGTTTCTCATTATCTAAATTATAATATAATATTTTTTATATTATATTATTGTAAGAGCAAAGCCCGGACAAAGCCCCAATGGGAGATCGCAAGAAAAGAGCAAGGTCAATATCCCCCCCCCAATCCCTGCATATGGCGAAACTTGTACATAAACGTTGTCTATACTTTTGAGCGAGCTTTTGATCTGAGTATAGAAGTACTTATGTCAATTCTTTACCAGATTCACTGAGAAGACCACCTTTCCCTGAGTGTTCATATGTCGTGGGAGTGACAATTGGGTAACCTTCCACCAATTTCACGCATAATTTTCACTCACTTCAGATATTAGATGTTACTTCTCATATATTAGAGGGTATTACACTTATTACACACATATTCCATGCTTATTTCTCATATTACACGCGTTCTATGCGAGTTCCATGCTTATCACATATTATACGTTAGTACACATATTGCACGATATTGCACATTATTGCACACTATTGCACGATATTGCACACTATTGCACGCCATTGCACGATATTGCACACCATTGCACGATATTGCACACTATTGCACGATATTGCACACTATTACACGATATTGCACAGTATTGCACACTATTGCACGATATTGCACGATATTGCACAGTATTGCACAGTATTGCACAGTATTGCACAGTATTTCACACTATTGCACACACCTTGTCCCAAATATTGCACAAGTGATTACCCCCTCGGGCAAGCAGCTAGTCACGGCCAACTAGGTTTTGATACTCCATCGACACTGAGGTAAATCATACTGGAAACTGATTTTATGCATTTATTAAATGAGCCCATTGTCAGACCATACCCCTGGATCCGGGACCGGAACGGAACACATGCTCACAGGTGCATGCAGTCTGCAGCCAAAAGTGAGGTTAAAATGTATCTAATAATTTCTGGAATGCCTATGCAGGAAGGTAAATGAACAAAAACGAGGTCAAGACATAAACAATCTGTCCATGATTCTTTCAGTTTGTTATGGAATGGAGTGATTGCCTATTGTTCATAAGGAGAAGTCACAGTTCATAAATGACTTCGTACTTGTGTCGGGACTTTTCTGGCAGAAGATTCAGGGCTACTGATCTTGCCACTTCTAAGATTTCGGGGGGCTCGTAGTCTGTGTTTTCGTAGGAATTCATTTTAGTTCTTGAATGATGCAAAATAAAAATTCGCAGTGACAGGGTAGGTATCTGATGAATTTTATTTGACATTTTACTAAAAATCAAGTCATCTCATATGCCTCCTTGATATGTTACATTTGCGGAAATTGTCGCTTTGCGGTATCCTCCTAGCTTTGCGGTTGGTTGGAGCCATTGGGTTATGAGCCCATAATCCACGGGGCGGGGCTTAGGCAGTGAGTTATGAATGTCATAAATGAATCAGAAACGCATAGTTAATGTCGGAGTTATTTAATAGGAGTAGATAAAGGAAGTTATTTATTGTTTATGGCCGTACACTGTAGACACATGTATAGGGATAAAGCTCCAAAAGAGTAGGTAAGTCCCTCCAGACACAATAAAGGATGAGATAAATGAACTATATGAACATCAACTAAAGGTGTGTGAATGTGACTAAAGCATTTCCTGTATTATTCAGGGTTGGGTCTTCTATTGGTGATAGGCTCTATTCAATTTTATGAAGGACTAGGGAAAGCAGGTACAATGATACATAACAGCCTGTCCATAAAACATAATATGTACTCGAAAGTAAAACAAGTGAGTATGCCTTCACGTGCGTGAGTCTCAGTAGCGCATTTTCTCAAAGAGGCATATAATTTGTGAACGTAAAGAAATTTGGTTGAAGGAGAAACACCATTCCTTGTCCACTTTCTTCATTCGAAACTCATTGTGATATTGTGTTATCAGAATGGGGTACTTGCGAATGAAATAGATTCGAATGAAAATTCCTTCACTCATCAATATATTTTTTTGTTTGAGGGCGGGAGCTGGGAGCGGCGACTGATCAACAGTAGTCTATTCTTTCCTATTTTTAGTCGGCTATCCATATAGCGAAAGAATTAGATCGCTATGTCTTCGGGTTTATGTTTTCCATTTATCTCTTACTTTGAGGGCAGCGTGTGGGGGTGGCAGCATTCGGCAAAGTAACTGTTGCACAGTTTGAGTTAAGAGTTCCTAAATGTTAAAGGAAATATGACAATCAGTGAAAATTGTGAAAGTTGCATTTTTTGTTTGGGGGTGGGAGCTGGAGGCGGCGACTAATCAAAAGTGGCCTATCTCTTCCCATTTTTAGTCAGCTATCTATATAGCGGAACAATTGGATCGCTATGTCTTCAGGGTTATGTTTTACATTTATCTCTTACTTTGGGGGCGGCGTGTGGGAGCGGCAGAGTTTGGCAAAGAAATTCTCCCACAGTTTGAGTTGGGAGTTCCTGAATGTTTGAGGTAACATTAAAATGTAATTCAGTGGAAATTATTGAAAGTTGCACTTTTTTTCTTTTGGGGGTGGAACTTGGAGGCGGCGCCATGTCAAAGATAGCCTATTCTTTCCCATTTTTAGTTAGTTATCCATATAGCGAAAAGCGAAAGAATTAGATCGTTATGTCTTCGGGTTTATGTTTTTCATTCATCTCTCACTTTGAGGGCAGCGTGTGGGGGCGGCAGCACTCGGCAAAGTAACTGTTGCACAGTTTGAGTTGGGAGTTTCTGAATGTGAGGGAAATATGAAAATCAGTGAAAATTGTGAAAGTTGCATTTTTTTGTTTGGAGGCGGCAGCTGGAGGCGGCGGCTAATTAAAAGTGGCCTATATTTTTCCAATTTTAGTCAGCTATCAATATAGTGAAAGAATTAGATCGCTATGTCTTCAGGTTCATGTTTTACATTTATCTCTCACTTTGGGGGCGGCGGCGGCGTGTGAGAGCGGCAGAGTTTGGCAAAGAAATTCTTGCACAGTTTGAGTCAAGAGTTTATAAATGTTCGAGGTAACATTATCAGCTAAATCGGTGGAAATTGTTGAAAGTTGCACTTTTTTTCTTTTGGGGGCGGAAGCTGGAGGCGGCGCCATATTAAAAGTAGCCTATCCTTTTTCATTTTTAGTCAGCTATCCATATAGGGAAAATTCATATCGCTGTCTTTGGGTTCATGTTTTTCATTTATCTCTTACTTTGGGGGCGGCGTGTGGGGGCAGCAGCGTTTGGCTGAGCAAATGTTGCACAATTTAAGTTGGCAGTTCCTAAATGTTTAAGGGAACATCTCAATCAGTCACATTTGTGAAAGTTGCACTTTTCATCGTTTGGGGGCGGAATCTGGGGGCGGTGACTAACCGAAAGTAGCCTATCCTTTTCCATTTTTAGTCAGCTCTTTATATATTAGAAGAATCATATCGCTATGTCTTCGGGTTTATGTTTTTCATTTTAAAGTGATTGGGGGCGGTTTTTAGCAGTTTTTTCATGTCGGCGGCGCATATTGAAGACGGAATGTTTCTTGGCTTACGTTTACAAGTGGCAACTATGTATTATTCAAAAAATGAGAACACCAGAGCATCAGGTCTGGTAGAAAGTGCAATATTATGTTATTTCAAGTTTATCGGGGGCGGTTTTCTCTATGTTGGCGGCGCAATATAGACATCCAATATAGCCTAGCTCTCCTTTGGGAGTGGCAGCTATGTAACAGCGAAAAAATTAGAAAGCTAGGACGTCTAGTTTGGGAGGAGTTCAAGGAACGGACGGACGGACGGACGGACAAAGCGGTTGCAATAGCGATTTTCATCAAGATGGAAAATGCGCTAAAAACTGGGATGTTGAAAGAGAAAATTCAGGTTCTATTCTACTGCCTTGTCTAGAATAAAGCTAGGCGGCACCCCCGATGGTTGTTTGGTATGAATACATTTGTTACCATCTTTGGCATTCTAGCTTGTGTGACCTTGTGAAATAAAGGAATAAGCTTAAAATGACCCAATAGCAATATAGCAACAAATTTCTATTTTGGATAGGTACCTACCTACCTTCCAAGGGTAGTGGGCCCTCCATTTTTTGGCACAGCAGAGCTTCAACATAATGTTACAAAAAAAAATTCTCTACCCCCAGTAAAATGTATTTTTTCCAAGAGTTCTTTCAGTTGCCAAAATCTGTCAAAATGTCAGCTTATCTTTTGGAACCAGTCTATAAAAATAACTGAAATTTCACAAAATTCAATTTTAATTCCTTGTCTACCAAGAAACACTGGAATCTGTCAAAATGGGCTTTAAATCAATGAAATCGGTCAAAATATCGATGGCAATGACAGACCTCTCTGAAAGTCACACTATAATAGGTAGCTTAAATTCAATGAAATGCGTTGAAGCCTGAAATCTGAGAAAACATCGAAGATAAATTGATGAACTTGATTTGATATCAGATGCTTGAAAAATACTATAATTTGTCATAACAGCATTTTAAATCATTGAAATCTGTCAAAACGTCATCTAAAATCGGTGATTATGTCACTTGAAAGCACTTGAAGCTCAGCAAAATTAATTATTAAATATAATAAGAATATGAACCTGGCAAATTATCACTTGATAACCCTCAGATCTATCAAAATATCAGTTTAAATTCAGAACCCTTCTCGCAAGTCAATATAGTATTTCGGACCGTTCAGATCTGCCAAAATATCACTTGAAATCGAATTTGTCAAAATGGCGTCTCAAACCTAAAAGATCTGTCATCTTTTGTGAACAACTAAAATCACCTGAATTAACAAAGAATTTTACCGAGATCAGATATCAACTTTTGAAACCAAAATCTGTCAAAGTATCACTTTGGAACTCGGAAATCTATCCAAATATCAATTAAAACCACCAAAATCTGGCACAAAAAAACTCCAAACTAAAAAGAACTTGTCAAAAGTGTTGTGGTGTCCAAACCAAACTAAAATTTGACGACAAAAAAAAACCACTTCCAACATTTCAATCTGCATAAATGTAGATAAAGTAACTATTGCTATTGCCTACATAAGTTATCATGGGATGGTTGATTCACATTCTAGCATATCTATTCATATTCCAGACAACAAGTGCTAGAGCTATTAAAAATATGGTATTATGTACAGAATTACGTGGTGTTATACCTACTTCATTTTTGTATCTTTCATTACCTGGGAATTCAACAAAAAATTGCAACTCAGGAACAACATAGGGTCATTTGAAGATGTTTTTTTTAGCGCACCTTCCATCTTGATGAAAATCGCTATTGCAACCGCTTTGTCCGTTCGTCCGTCCGTCCGTCCGTCCGTCCGTTCCTCGAACTCCTCCCAAACTAGACGACCTAGCTTTCTAATTTTTTCGCTGTTACATAGCTGCCACTCCCAAAGGAGGGCTAGGCTATATTGGATGTCCATATTGCGCCGCCAACATAGAGAAAGCCGCCCCCGATAAACTTGAAATAACATAATATTGCACTTTCTACCAGACCTGATGCTCTGGTGTTCTCATTTTATGAATAATACATAGTTGCCACTTATTAACGTAAGCCAAGAAACATTCCGTCTTCAATATGCGCCGCCGACATGAAAAAACTGCTAAAAACCGCCCCCAATCACTTTAAAATGAAAAACATAAACCCGAAGACATAGCGATCTGATTCTTTCGGTATATAAATAGCTGACTAAAAATGGGAAAGGATAGGCTACTTTTGGTTAGTCGCCGCCCCCAGATTCCGCCCGCAAACGATAAAAAGTGCAACTTTCACAAATGTTACTGATTGAGATGTTCCCTTGAACATTAGGAACTGCCAACTCAAATTATGCAACATTTGCTCAGCCGAACGCTGCCGCTCCCACACGCCGCCCCCAAAGTAAGAGATAAATGAAAAACATGAACCCGAAGACATAGCGATCTAAGTTTTTCGCTATATGGATAGCTAACTAAAAATGGAAAAGGATAGGCTATTTTTGATATGGCGCCGCCTCCAGCTTCCGCCCCCAAAAGAAAAAAAGTGCAACTTTCAACAATTTTCACTGATTTAACTGATAATGTTACCTCGAACATTTGGAAACTCTCGAGGAAACTCTTGACTCAAACTGTGCAAGAATTTCTTTGCCAAACTCTGCTGCTCCCACACGCCGCCCCCAAAGTGAGGGAGATGTAAGTGAGTTCATGTAAAACATGAACCTGTAGACATAGCGATCTAATTCTTCCACTATACAGGGTGGTCCGACTTTTATGTCATCAAATTTGAGGATCGATAGAGAATGAAAAATCTGTTGTGGGGCGACACAAAACTTTCCCGGCGGTATCCAGAGACGTCAGTAATGATTTTGATCGAAGTGTCCCTTCGGGAGGGGGCGATTCGATTTGGAAATTGATGAAAAAATTCTATTTAGTCGAGCGTTTAGCGAGCATCCTGCATCCATTGTTGAGCCGACAGAAAAAATGACAGGTTAGGTCAGTTTTCCAAGGTGATGAAATGATCCAAAAGGTAGAACTAGGTAGCTAACTGTTGTGATATCTCAAAAATGCAATGCTGGTTCCTTATTGAAATTTTTGTTCCTACTTCAGATATGATGATGAAATTACAAAAACTTGATTGAAAACTTCCACTGCATCTGTGTGTCAAATTTCAACTCTATATTTTCAATTTAGAGCTTGGGCAGACAAACCCAGACCCAATGTGCCACCTGAGGGCTTCCGATCAAAATCATCCACCCAAAGTCTGATCAGAACATTCCAGGCTGAACTTAGGCCTCCGTACCTGATTTCGATTTGATCGGATCAATAATTCGGTAATTATCGTGACAGAACCGCCTAATTTGTACGATCGCATGAGTGGTTTTATATTTTCAGGAGGAAAATTTCCGGGAAATTGGAGAGAAATTATTGGAAAATGTTCAAGAACCATTATCTATTCTCTAAAAAAAAACAATTCCCAGAAATCTGTTCACGGAATAAAAAGTTGGAAAATTTGCAGTTTTTCCAGAGAGGAAAACTCGGCAACTGTTGATCCGATTTCAAAAATTTTTCCTCCAAAAATTAGCTCAATCTTTTCTCTAACTTTTATTCACAGCATGTCTGCACCTAAAATCAATATTTCGTGGGGCCTACCGCATGTAGAACGATGGCCCCTAATAAGACTAGCGTAACTCGTGAGACACAGTTGGAACTAGCGTATCTCTGCGTTTACCAAATGAACTAGCGTATCACTGCGTTCTCCAAATGAACTAGCGTATAGCCTGTGTAAATCCAATGGGAGGGACGCTAGTTCATTTGGTAAACGCAGAGATACGCTAGTTCATTTGGTGGGCGCAGAGATACGCTAGTTCTAACCGTGTCTCACGAGTTACCCTAGTCTTATTAGGGACCATCGAGAAGTTTGCATTGCGTTTTTCTCAAATTCACGGAATGTGCAAATTTCATTTTGAAAAAATTACAGTCGGAAAACCGAAACCGTGTCAACTCTGAAAATAGACCTGCACGACGCTCAATACAATCTACTTTCGATATCAGTTGAAATTTCCAAAAAAAAGTCGATCCCCGAGCAGGAATAAATTTTTGAGTGGAGTCCTGCTACAAAAGCGAGTCGTGCTGGTCGAAACACCGGCGAGAGCCCCTCCTGAGTGGCAACGGCCAGGAGAAATTTCGAAAATTCATTACGCTGAACTGGGGAATGGTGGAAAACTGCAACTGCGGCCTCAATTTGGTTCTTTTGTTTTGTTGCTTCCTGCCAAATCTGGTTCCAATCCATCGGATAGATTTTGAATAATTAATTGGTAAAGTTTTGAACTTTAACATTTTTTATTATTTGACAGATGACAGATAAGGCAATGTTTCCAACTGTTCTGAATACAGTTTTTCAAGGGCTTTCAAATGACATATTGCAAGTTGAGTTCCGTGAGATATAGCTTCTGACATTTGATGATAGTGACAGTTGGGTTTGACAGATGACAGCCAAAAACTAATGGGCTCTTTTCAGGAAACAACCATGTTCGTATACCAAATATCAAGTCGATCCAGTCAACGTTACGACAGTTATCGTGGAAGATCACAGACAGACACACACACACACACACACACACACATACACACACACACACACACACACACACACACACACAGACAGACATCATTCTGAAAATGGTCTTAATCGTCTTGGAGGACCTCAAAACGGATATATCCGGTGAAATCTCAAAACTTTTTTTCTGCACGATTACAATACTTTCCCTCCGTGTTCGTGGGTGGGCCGGGAAAGTAAAATGAAGTGGACTTTCTGAACCGTTGAACCGATTTGATTCAAAATAGAACCAAAGGTTTACTGAAATTATCCTCTGTCGAACAATCATAACATGTTCCATAAAAAAGTTTCAGGGGCGTAGACATTAGGGGGTGTCCTTACTTTTCCCCTCTAGTTTTTTTTTTAAACTGTTCATAATTTTGGATTCTACGTTCAATTTTGAAGAAAAAATCACAATTGCAAAATTTTGATTAGAGGCTTTGTTTGGGAGATATTCAGGTTTGAAGGTTTGAAAAACCTCTCAAAAGCACAACTTTCAAAGGTCTAAAAATTAAAATCTAAAAAAACTCATGATTTCTTTGCTGAAATAGGTTTTCTAGAATTTCTAAGTTATTAAACCACCATTTTTTCCAAAACACGAAAAATTTTCAGGGACTATTCCACACAACATACTTCTGACCAATCAATACGTTTGAAACCTTCGAGTTGAACCAATGAAATCAGTTTTATACTGATAAAACACCACTTTCGTACAGTTTTATACTGATAAAACTGTGCCTTCCTTTTTAGAAAGAAGCATGATACTTGATTTAAAAAGATCCTGAGAATCGTGCCTGCTATAAGCATTTCAAGCGTCACCTACACACAGTGACACCGCTTCCAACAGTGGCAGTATTGCAATCGGTATATATACTCATCCCTTGTGTCCAACTAGAGGTGAGATGTAGTTTACTATATTTATGAAATACCACATTTAGGCAGTTTCTAATTCAAATAAGTAACAATAATTTTGATCTGCAACGATTATCCATGGACCATTGTGTAGTTTCTGTTTGTTATAATTGCCGCATTATTATTATTTTTGCCACAACGGCACCGTACGTCGCCGTAGGTTAGGCAGCCTAGGCCACCCCCCTGCACAGCTGACACATTGACAATGACATCCGCAATCCGCGCGGGGCACAAAATCGCAGATTCAGCCACAAAAAGGACCTGTTCATCACTTCTGTAAGGTTATGGTTAAAGTTTGTGGCCAATGTAATTTGGTTTTTTGAAAGGCAAAGCTTTGGAAGACGTTTTTACGTTGAAAAGCACAATAATAATTGAAATATTAGCTGTTCGTTACATTGTAAGTGTACTTGATTTCCGAAGCAACTTGATTGAATTAGCATGACCTCATGACGGTGTCACAACGCCAAAAAAACAAGTCTTTTTTGGATATGGGGTAGATTGGGGATCAAAACGTTTTTATATTTTGATAAATTTCACGTTTTGTGGAATATTCTCCGCAAATACCACTCGAGCTATACGAGTTTTATCAAAATTTTCGAACTGTTTCTCAAGCTTTGTTTTCATGAAGCAATTCAACTCGTGCAAATGGTCACTTTATTATCAAAGACAAAAACCCTCCAGCTACGCTGTCGGGTTTTTTTCAGATAATAAAGTGACCATTTCACACTCGGTGAATTTCTTGAAAACAAAGCTTTCGAGATAGTTCGAAAATTTTATCGATAAAACTCATAGCTCTTGTGGTATTATATACGAAAAAACCATTTGGGCTCTGGAAAGTGGCGATTTCTGGATGTTTTCCAAAGTTTCAAACTCAAATATCTCCTAAACGAAGCCCCCAATCAAAATTTTGCAAGGGTGACTTTTTATTCTTAATTGAACGTAAAACTCAAAATTATGAACAGTTTCCAAAAATAACTATGGGTGTGAAAACTGGGGGGGTAAAAGTAGGGACACCCCCTAATGTCTACGCCCTTTTTTTTATGGAACATGTTATGATTATTCGACAGGGGATAATTTCAGTAAACCTTTGGTTCTATTTTGAATCGAATCGGTTGAACGGTTCAAAAGTTAGGCGGAAAAAATGATTATTTATTTTCAACTTTGAAGGGCTGTATCTCTGTTATTAGGCATTTCACAAATATGTTTTCTAGGGAAAGTCCACTTCATTTTTCATTTTCTATCGATACTTAAATTTAATGACATATAAGTCGGACCAGCCTGTATTGATAGCTGACTGAAATTGGAAAAAGATAGGCCACTTTTAATTAGCCGCCGCCTCCAGCTGCCGCCTCCAAACAAAAAAAATGCAACTTTCACAATTTTCACTGATTGTCATATTTCCCTTACATTTAGAAACTCCCAACTCAAACTGTGCAACAGTTACTTTGCCGAATGCTGCCGCCCCCAGACGCTGCCCTCAAAGTAAGAGATAAATGGAAAACATAAACCCGAAGACACAGCAATCTAATTCTTTCGCTATTTGGATAGCCGACTAAAAATGGGAAAGAATAGACTACTGTTGATTAGTCGCCGCTCCCAGCTCCCGCCCTCAATCAAAAAAATATTGATGAGTGAAAGAATAGTACCTTTCATTATCCAGTGCGCCATCAGCGCGCATACTCGTCTTCTGAAGTAATGGCGTCAAATGCAAAATTTGCGAACAAATGCTAGAAAATGGCGTGAAAAACCGCCATAGTGTTGAAAAATACGCGCCGCAGCGAACAGGGTAATAGGCTAGAGGTTAATGCACACTAGTGATTACTGATTTTTCATCAAAAAGTCCGCATTGTTCATTAAATTATATATAACTGCGTTTTACATTGATCGGATGTGCGTACGCAACCCATAATGCAACCCCCCAACAACTCTATTTTCAGTTTGACTAGCGAAAGTTGCCTAAAAACCACGATTTTAGGCAACATTCGCTACATCAGTGTACTGCGGAATGTATTTTACTCCCAGGGACTTTTCCCACACGATTCAAGAATAGCGGCCCTGTGTTCTTCAAAGTATAAAAATCAGTTTTTTTCCAAACTATAAATCAGCGGTGTTATCCTTCCAAAAATCATGGAAAAACAAGTGAAAGGGGCCGTAAAACATTGTGCTCATGGGAATTGGCACAGTGATAGTCGGTATAATGACAAAAATATGTATTTCTTTATCCGATTCCCAAAAACGTACTTTACACGTAAAAACGTAAAAACTTGGTACTGGAGAAATTTGAAAAAGACGTAAAGTCTTGCGAGAAATGTGACAATGTGCACGGTGGGTGTGTTACCGGAAAAATTTCACTCCGAAACGGGTCACCAAGGATAGATTCAATACATTCATACACAATACATTCCGCAGTACACTGATGTAGCGAATGTTGCCTAAAATCGTGGTTTTTAGGCAACTTTCGCTACAGAAGTGTAGTACGGATTATATAAAACTCCCAGGGACTTTTCTCACACGATTCAAGAATAGTTTGTTTCTAGTCTGTTTTATAGTCTTGTAAACACTTGTTTACAAACGTACGACACTCGGAGCGAACTTCAAAATGGCGAATAAATAGTTGACGTTGACAGCAGACAGCAGCGAAAAGTCACGGCCGTTGCTTGTCAAACTGAAAATAGAGTTGGTGGGGGTTGCATTATGGGTTGCGTACGCACATCCGATCAATGTAAAACGAAGTTATTTACAATTTAATGAACAATGCGGACTTTTTGATGAAAAATAAGTAATTACTAGTGTGTATTAACCTCTAGCCTATTACCCTGTTCGCTGCGGCGCGTATTTTTCAACTTTATGGCGGTTTTTCTTGCGATTTTGTAGCATTTGTTCGCAAATTTTGTATTTGACGCCATTCGAGCATGCGCGCATGTTGAAATTTAGCGCAAGCGTTGGGTATACCAACTATAGTCTGTACACCGATAGAACGGACTTTTTTGAATTTCAGTGAGGTAACTTATAGCAAACAAAAGCACCAAAGACTGTATAGTCCAGGAATTTTAGCTGTTTAAATCGTTAATAGCGAACAAAAATGGAAGCCAGCCAGATTTTTGTATATAAGCTCAGTGAAGCATGTAGCTTAACATACTAAAAGTCCTCAAGAATCCGGTGTGAGCTTCGGCCGTTGTGGCCTCGAGAAGAACTTGAGGATCAGTTTTTTGCGTATATCTCGTGAACAATAGCACTTGGGAGAAAAAATCGTGAGAAAAAATTGTTGGAAATTTTATTGTCTACAAGAAAGGCCCTTACACATTTTATCGTCAGTCCTCTCCTTCTTCGTCAAAACACAAGAAAATCAAAATAGTCCAGATGCTCCATGCTGAAGACTGTATGGACCTTGAGTTTTATGATGGCGAAGTGCCACTTTGTAGAGGTGTTGCTTGATCCACTCTCTTTCGATTGAAACTTGAAGCCATCAATGCGAACCATGCCGGCGGCATATACAGGGTGAAATCAAAATAAAAAGTTGAGCGTTTGTACCTCAAGAACCAAAATAGGTGAAGACATGTAAATCGCCATAAAAAATTCTGATTTCATGGTCATGAAGTCGTCGTTAACTTGAATTAAATATCTTGAGCCGTTCTTAAAATATCTTCAAAAGACCAAGGTTGCTACCAAAAAATTTTTTTTGTTGTCTACTTATCAGAAAAAAAGTTGACTGTGTTTTTTCTGAAAGTAGTTGGCCTAGAGAGGGTTTTTCACTGTAATTTCATTTTTGATGTAATTTATCATTGTTTCGATTCAAAACACCAAGTTTCGATTTAATATCTGAAGAATTACTGATGTACTGAAAACTATTTTTTTTCGCAACGAATTCAATCTTCTGAAGATATTTCAGAAACGGCTCAACATATTTGATACAAGTTTACGACGACTTCATGATCATGAAATTAGGAATATTTTTGGCGATTTACATGTCTTCATCTATTTTGGTTCTTGAGGTACATTTATTCAACTTTTTATTTTTATTTCACCCTGTATATGCCGCCGGCATAGTTGGTATTGATGGCATTAAGTTTCATTCAAAAGAGAATGGATCGAACAACACTTCTACCAAGTGACACCCTGCCATCATAAAACTCAAGGTCCGTACGGTCTTCGGCATCGAGCACCTGGACTATTTAGCTTTTCTTGTGTTTTGACGAAGAAGGAGTGGACTGATGATGAAATATGTAAGGACCTTTCTTAGAGACAACACAATTTCCAACAATTTTGCTCCAAGTGCTTTTCTTCCAAGTGCCATCGTTCACGAGATAAACACGAAAAACTGATCCTCAAGTTCTTCTCGAGGCCACAACGGCCGAAGCTCACACCGGATTCTTGAGGACTTTTACTATGTTGAACTACATGCTTAACTGAGCTTATATACAAAAATTCGGCTGGCTTTCATTTTTGTTCGCTATTTTTTCTATAATTCCTGGACTAGTAACAGCATAGGCGCGTTTGGAACTAATATTAGTTTTGTTCGGTTGGTAGTCTTACCCGGGCAAATTATTCCTACGCCAAGCCAATGGCATTACATTAAGCGAGTTTGGCACTTCCGTACGATTTCTAACCTCCATTTCTCTATGATGTTTGTTATTTTTAGTCGGCTCGGCTGTTGTGAGTGTTGTGTAATAAAATCAGCTTAATTCAAAAAAATTATTTTCTCATTCATTAAAATTGGTATTAAACTGGTGTCATTTAAAATTACCATAGCACTTAGCTGTGATTAGCGGAAATAAGCGCCTCTTTCTAACTGGAATTTTAAATTTCGCGGGTAACGCTCGGGACTACTTTTCAAGCGGAGGAATCTGGTGGTCCTTTCTATCAGTGTATAGAGTATATAATGAAAGTTACTATTTTCATTCAAATCTATTTCATTGGCAAGTACCTACCCCATTCTGATAACAAAATATCACAATGAGTTTCGAATGAAGAAAGTGGGCAAGGAATGGTGTTTCTCCTTCAACCAAATTTCTTTACGTCCACAATATGCCTCTATGAGAAAATGCGCTACTGAGACTCACGCACGTGAAGGCATACTCACTTGTTTCAATTTCCACCTGAAATAAACGGTAAAGCATGATGTGATGATTGTACCTACTCGTACCTACGATATTTTTGGACACCTTAGAAATAATTTTACAGTGACTGATGAAAATTCAGGAACAGATAGCGGGGATAGCTTCGGAAAATACAGACGTCCTTGGAAAATACAAGTACAGGCTTCTTTACCAGTTTCGCAATAGGATACTTCGTTTGGGCAGGTGCGAATGTGTAAAAGCGCCAGATTTTGAAAACTTTCGTTCACCTGTCAGTGTGAATATGGAAACTTGGCAACGCTGCATGCTCTATCTAGCCGCCTGACCAGCTACTGGTTCCTGTTGTAAATACATCTCTTCGTAGATTCTTTAAACTTCCTTCTCGGTACAGCCATTTTCAACAAGTTTTGTTCTTTCATCAAAACATAAGCAAATGAAATGTAGGTCAGGTAGAAACGAGAAGTGTCAACATAATTGTCACAAGTGACAGTTGGCGCCGATGTCTTGTTGTTTTGAGCGCTGTTGCCATTTTCGTTGTTCCTGAACTTCCACAAATGATCATTGAACTTAATTTCAATGAAACATTTCCTTTGAATATAAAAAATGGTATCTAATATTCAACCCAATCATTTGTGGAATTTTAGGTGCACTACAATATTTTTTAGTGTTAATTTTCAACATCGGTGTACGAAACTATAGGTTTGTTCCATCAGGAGTCCCTGACTGTCCGTGGACGTCAGCAGCCTGCGCATTACGATTTATGGAACGCCAGAATCGTAATGCGCATGCTGCTGACGTCCACGGACAGTCAGGGACTCCTAATGGAACAGACCTTATGAAATTCGCACCACACATGCGCACTCAAAAAAACCGAAACGAAGGGACCTATTATGCCAGCTGTAGTTTAAAAGGCAAAAGAACTTCTTGAACTGAATTATGATTCTTGATTGTGCCCCCACTAAAATGATCATGAAATTCATATATCTCAAGTATTTTCCACACATCAGGTGTGTCGTAATTCTTTGCGTGGTAAAAATTGCATGTTCTGTGTTGGAGTTGACGGCACACCACAGGGACCTGTGGGCGGGGCTGAACAGAAAAACAAAAATCGTTTTGGACGAGTTCGTGAGTTGAAATAGGGGAAGCAACACCGTCAGCCAGGAGTGGTGGACCATTACCAGGTCACAGACTAGCCCAAAATCCCACTGTAAATCTAGGTGCACCACTAGATCAACTCAGTTCGCGCAGCTAGGCCCCGCCCACAGGTCCCTCTGGTATTCCGAGTACCTACTCTATCAATTTTTAGAATTTTGTATTGTGTACTCAATGAAACGTCTTTCGAACGTCTTAAGCTGAGTTTATGATGAGCGATTTTTTGCCGCGATTTGAGCTGAGCTGAGCGGAGCGGAGCGATTTTTTTGCCTAGGCCAATTACGATGCGGGAACGTGACATCATGAATGGACAGGATTGGTCCAGACAAAAAAAAATCGCTCAGCTCAGCTCCGCTCCGCCGGGTATCGCTCATCATAAACTGAGCATTATTCATTTTTTTAATTTTTTTTTCATAGGTCATGACCAAACTGGAGGACCTAGTCACTGCCCAATCCGGAGTCACCCTGCCCGAAGCCAACGCGATTTTGGAAAAGAGCAAAAAAGGAAAGCTGCCCATCGTCAACGCGCAAGGCAACTTGATCGCGTTGATCGCGAGGACCGATCTGAAAAAGTCGAGGAATTATCCGACGGCGTCGAAAGACGACAACAAGCAGCTGTTGGTGGGCGCCGCCATCGCCACCCGCGACGAAGATAAAGAACGACTGAATCTGCTGGCCCAAGCAGGCGTCGACGTAGTTGTCCTGGATTCGTCCCAGGGCAATTCAGTTTATCAGATTGAAATGATCAAATTTATCAAGGCGAAGTACCCGAATCTCCAGGTATGTCACAATTTGGTCTATTTTACCTAGTACACAGGCAGCAGTGGGGAGTATTTTGACGTTTCGTTATAGTCTGTTCCTGTACCTGCTATTGTCGACACTGGGCGCTTTCGTTTTGCCAGCACGAGCTGCCGGGGTAGATCGCTAGACAAAGAAAGTAGATCCAGCTGGGTCGTGACTGGTGTATGTATCTACTTTTTCTATCTAGTGATCTACCCGGAGCAGCTCCTGGCACAAAACGAAAGCGGTTACTATTTCGATCATTATACAGCCTCGAGAATTCAAATTCAGCTAGAATGGACTATAATATATACATAGATTTTTTGATTCTTGATTGGCACTGATTTGAATGACTTTTCCAGGTGATTGCCGGCAACGTGGTTACCATAAAGCAGGCGAAGAACCTGATCGACGCGGGAGCTGACGCTCTCAGGGTGGGCATGGGCAGCGGCAGCATCTGCATCACGCAAGAGGTCATGGCGGTGGGCCGACCGCAAGCCACTGCCGTGTACAAGGTGGCGCAGTTCGCCAAGAAATTCGGCGTGCCAGTGATAGCCGACGGAGGCATTCAGTACGTGGGGCACATCATCAAGGCCCTGGCTCTGGGTGCGTCCACGGTGATGATGGGTTCCTTGTTGGCCGGCACGTCGGAAGCCCCGGGCGAATACTTTTTCTCCGACGGAGTCAGGTTGAAGAAGTACCGCGGAATGGGCAGCATAGAAGCCATGGACCGCAAAGACACCCAGGGCTCAGCCATGAACCGCTATTTCCACAGGTCAGTACATCAACGTTCATTTTCAAATTGTTTCGATTATGCTTCTCCACCTGCATACCTACATTCTCTCCAAAATCATCTGCGATACTCGCGTTCTCTACATCACGACGACTAGAATGCTACCATAATGCTACAGTTGACATCACACGTTACCTAGCAGCAGCCCAAGAGAATGTAGTTGCTAGGCAACGCGATTTTCCAGGCAACGTGACGTCGCGTTGCCTAGCAACATTGTGCTAGAGTGGCGGTTTCTTGGTAACGTGATTTCAAAATAATTCTATTGGTCGTGATGGAGCCCCAGCTTCCTAGAAGCTTCAATTAGCGCAAAATTTGTACTTTCCCCTATCTTCAATCAGACCAAAAATAATTTTGTGTTATTTTGAATTTTCAGCGACATGGACAAACTGAAGGTGGCGCAAGGCGTGAGCGGCAGTATGGTAGACAAAGGCAGCGTCCTGCGGTTCGTCCCATACCTACAAACCGGGATCCGACATGGCTGCCAAGACATTGGTGCAACGTCTCTGGACATGTTGAGGTAACATTCCTTTGCAAAAATTTATTCACATTATAGACCATATTAATTATTCTCACTTTCCCCTTCCACTAGTCATTTGTAAGTTAGGTATGTGCCTGTGACCATGCGCACTGCAGTAGAAGATCTCGCGCGCCACAGCATGCATAGAAAACGGAACTTTGCTGTCGCTGTCAGAATTTACGATTTCAAGGTGTTTTTTTGATTCTTGGGACGTTTCAACCTTTTTAACCATACTTTTACGTGACGGCTGACGCTCGGTTCGCTTTCCAGCGCTGTCAAAATTCTCGTTAGCGGAAGTTGTGCAATAAAATGTGGCGGGTAATTTGAAATTGTTTGGGATTCAAAAACCCCATTCTAAATTGCTTCGCATAAACTTCACAGCAAGATTTTCCATTTCATTATGGTGAAAAGTAGATCAGGTATTTCTTTTTACACACTTGCTATGTTATACATTCGTTGAAATTGTCAATTTGCACCTTGAATTGATCATTTTACAAAGTCATTCAACATGCATATTCTTATGGGAGTTTCAACCCAGCACATGTATTTGTCTCTTTCCCCGATCTGCGACTGCGCTCTGAATAATTAATATGGTCAATTTCTGTTACATATCCACTTATTCCTAGTACCGTTGCGGACTTTTTAAAGTGGACGACAGTTGACAGATTTCTCGGGATTCTGGCCTGAACGTCGCATGACAGCAAGCCAATGGGTTGACACTGTCGTCCACTTTATTTTGGCCGCAATCGTATCATGTATAAGTTACTGATTATGAAATATTCCACAGGAACATGATGTATTCCGGCGAGCTGAAGTTCGAACTTCGGTCCCACTCTGCCCAGCTGGAGGGCAACGTGCACAGCCTTTTTTCATATGAAAAAAGGCTGTTCTAATTTGTGAGAATAGGAACATATTGTTTTTGTTTTTGTAATTATTGTACCCAGTGACGGATTAACCAATAGGCTAAGTAGGCTGCAGCCTAGGGCGCCTCGATAAAAGGGGGCGCCGACCGAGGTGAAATTGAAAATAGCATGAATTCACGAAAAATGTTGTAGTTTCGAATCCATCAAATCCAATTTCGTTTCCATGCAATAATTTCAGGCCAGCTAGAAAAGTTGGTGAGGTACTTTCCGGCATCCACTTTCAAGTGGAGAAATTCTATGGAAAAAATGAATCGAAATGCTGGTAACTCATAAATTATGAATAAAATGATTGAATCTCATAATAGGGTGAGTACCTACGCACCTCTTCTTGTGAAAAACTAGTAACTGTACTCGAAAGTGAACCGTTGAAAAGCTGAAGGGTCTTTGCCTCACGGCGCCGGTGTAAGACACCGGAAAAAAGGTTGAACTTTCGTTTATAGCTCAAGCGGCGAAGCGAATGAATGTCACCCACCATCTTTGAAATAACATAAAATGACTATAATAGAATATAATATACATACATATATATATAATATTGTATATATTATCTATATATACAATATAATAGAAATAAAAGTCATCTGCCCACAGGTGAAAGGGTCTATTCAGTCACTAGTGGTCAACTGGTCATTAGTGTTTAACATTTTACATACCTATACGTAGAGTTTGCTACTCTATGATTGTATTAGTTTTGCTCTGTTCTCAAACAGTCTTTACATTTTTTTTATTCAATCTTTAAAAATTCAAGAAAAAACCAAGGTGGATTTTCATCATTAATTGTTGTAGCTCCAAAAATTAAGGAGGGGGGGGGGGGGCGAAATGAATCAGCCTAGGGCGCCACTGCTTTCTAATCCGTCACTGATTGTACCTATATATATATATATATCTAGAATAATATATTTTATAATTTTAATAAAAATTTAAGACTGTACATCAAGGTTTTTTCAATCTACAGAACGAAACATTTTTTACTCACCAATTTTCATCAGCAATGCTGAAAATAGATATCATCCAGCTGCAAACCAATCAAAGGACCCATGGTGCTCAACCACGAAATGACGGGGTTTTGCTGCAATTCAACGACCATGAATGTAGCACAACCAAAAATCGTAATGGTAAATTGATAGGTAGATTGCGTCAACTTTAAGAAGAACACATTGAGTCATTTACATCTGACCATGACGTGCTCACCAGTGGCGTATTATTGGCGTTCTGAAATGGGTCTGTGAGGGCATATTAGAGAAGCATCACGTCGCACAGTGGTCGGAAAATAGAAAAAACGCGCAGAAATTCTGAAACTTTCAGAATGGATAACTAATATAAAGATACTTTTGGGAAAAATACTGGAAAAAATCCATATTCAGATTAGGGGTTGTAACAGGGGGTGAAATGTTGAAGAAATGCCTAAAATTTTCGAAACTCTCAGAACAAGTAGACAACGGGTAGATCTTGTTGAGAAAATTATTTTGCAGATTCCAACATTGAAATAGGGGATGGAACGGGGTGAAATAACAAAAAAAAATACAATTTTTTTTAATAATATTAGAATCAGTAGACAGAAGAGTACACGTTCTAAGGAAAAACTTACGAAAAAATTACCTTCAGAATAGGGGTAGTGATAGGGGTGGAATTCCGAAATAACGACGAAAATTTACAAAAACTTTCAGAAGGAGTAGACAGCGGATAGACATATTCTTGAGAAAAATTATGGAGAAAACCTAACATCAAAATAGGGGATGAAACAAGTAAAGGGGGAAAATGTCGAAAAAGTGATTAACATTTTTGAGTTCATTGAAATCAGTGGACACTGGTCCCGCATTTTTTAGAAAGAATTTTAGAGAAAAATCTCTAAAAAGATAGGAGTGGAATTTAGAAAAAACAATAAAAGTTCAAGAAACTCTCAGAATAAGTGATTATAGACAAAGACATTCTTGGAAGAAATATTTGAAATCATGCTTCATCCAAATTGGGGATAGGACAGGGGAGATGAAATTTCAAAAAGCCGACTAAAATTTCCAAAATTGTCCATGAATTACCTTGTTGGTGAAGTCTTGGGCCCAATTTTAGCTATTTATGATGTACCAACCTAACCAGTTAGTGTTGGTGCTTTTTCTTAATTTCTATTAATATGAGCATAATTGATTGAAAAATACTTTATGAGCATTATTGCGGGGAGACCCGAGGGCAGTTTCGCATCCAGTTACCACTTTAATCATGAATGAGGTGATTAGTGATGTGAAGTCCTATCCCAGAAAGAAGACTGCCTGGAATTTTCAATTAGTTTTCACATTATAGGCGATTTGGCTTGAAAAGGGACCTTGCGGCCAAAGTAGTGGAAAGTAGCAAAAACTGTTCATTGCATTTTGTAGCTAGAACATTAGACTATAACATGGTGTATCAATTATAGGGTGGGATTTGGGGAAAGTTGAAAAGAAATCCTCAGTGATACAAAATTTACAGTAATTTTGTTATTTAAATGTGGAATTTTGCCTGAAAAGGGACCTAGAAGCTAAAGTAGCAAAAAATAGCAAAAACTTTCTATTGCATTTTGTAGCTCAAGCATTAGGCTATAACATGGTATAAATTATAGGGTGGGATTCGGCGAGAGTTGAAAAGAAAGCCTCATTGAATACAAAAATGTACAATAATTTTGTTATTATAATGTGCAATTTTGCCTGAAAAAGGACCCAGAGGCCAAAGTATCACAAAGAAGCGAAAACTTTCCATTGCATTCTGCACCTGAAACATTAGAATGTGACCCGCTATCAACTATAGTATAGGATGGGATTTAGCAGGAGTTGAAAAAGAAGTCTCATCTAAATACAAAATTTACAGTAATTTTGTTATTTTGATGTGCAATTTTGCCTAAAAAGTGACCCAGAGGCCAAAGTAGCAAAAAGTAGCAAAAACTTTTTATTGCATTTTATAGCTGAAACATTAGGGTATAACATGGTGTTAATTATTGGGCGGGATTCGGTGGGAGTTAAAAGAAAAGTCTTCTTGAATTACGAACTTCACATTAATTTTGATTTTTTACCAGCTTTCTTAAAAAAATCACTGGTTCATCTTGACTGTGTTGATAGTGAACTTCATTAATGATTTCTTATAGAGAAAACCTCACGGATTTTAGTGGTAACTGCTGTTATTCTTATAAAGAGTCGTCTTTTATGTTATGCCAGGAAGAAAGTCGGCATTTGACGCTCATTAACGAAGGGGCTCTTCAATACTGCAAGTGAGTCAAGTTCAGGGCTGGGTTTCGGGTAGTGATATTCTTTCAACAATTGCAGTTTTCGGGCAAATAGTAGTCCAAACATTCTGCTATGGTATTCCAATGCCAAAGTTGTCAAAAAAAAATCTTCAAAAAATGAATTTCTGCGCGTTTTTTTGATTTTCCGACCACTGTGCGTCGGTTTAAGACGCATTATGTTGTAAGTCCACTTTGAATTGATCTTGTTTTTTTTTACATTTCAGTTATTATATTGGACTTACGACTTTCCATCACTAAAACTCAAAAGTTTAGTGGAGTTACGATTTTTTTTATCACAAAAGTCAGTCATAAATTCTATTAATTCCATTATTCTGAAATAATCTGTAGAAAATAGTACTGTGAAGATGTCGTAAGTCTATGAGAACTTCTCACATCGGTTTTTTTTCAGTATATTAGAGTAAACCTAAGTAATTATAACGAAAGTGATTTAATAAGCTAGTGGATAACTTGAACTCATAATATATCATTAGGACACACCAAAAATCGTTGCAATAGGCGGACAGCCAACGCATCGTATAAACAACATGGCAACTAAAGGAGTTACGACTTCTTACCTTCTTAGTATTGGTTTGAACCAAGAATGGACTTTGACAACCCTTATGACATTATCATTATTCGCTTCCAGTGATTCTAGGATTTTTGTGGACACACAACATTCTCAAAATACGTTGGCTCTTCTTAAAGTGGGCGCACTCTAAATGTACAGCTATGTAGGTAAGTATGTATGTACCTTTTTCCCAAAAAAGTTTTCATAATTTCGTGCGTTTTACATGGATGTATCGTCAGGAATGGTTTGCACAACACAGGGTGGTCCTGAAAAATAATGCGGGATGAGACGTGATGAACAATCATTACTTGTTTGTATACAGTACCAACTGGGTGAGAGCTGACGTGATTTCGACGTCGTCCAAATGTCTGTTGTAGTCACGATATTCTTCAATGTGCACCAGGCTGCCATCTAAGATTACAAAATTTCCAAATAAACTCTAAACTACCAAGACAGGCTTTTGTATAGTTGAACACTTGTACTATCTTGAAAATACTGTTTTCCTAGTTGGCCAGGTACTTAGCTAATACCACGCAAGAGGCGTGCGACAATAAGGCATAAACATTCACGCTGATTTGAATGAGGAAACCCGCACGTCAGATCGCCGAGCACCACCAACGCAACCCGACAGACACGTGTTTCGACCTTATTTGGGTCTCATCAGTGTCGGGGTATTCGAGGCAATGCTAAGCGATTTCAGTGAACGGATATCTGGTGAGACCCAAATAAGGTCGAAAAACGTGTCTGTCGGGTTTCGTTGGTGGTGCTCTGCAATCTGATCAGGTTTTCTCATTCAAATTACATAAGTATATCATAGCAATGCTGCTTAAAAGCGTTAACTTTTTCATTTTAAATTAACACTGATGTGTACGCCTAGATTTGTAACTAGTCTGTATAATACCTTGTTTCCAAGCGTTGAAGGATAAAATCGGAACTTCATAACTGGTACTGAAGACTATGTGGTATTCAAGTGCCACCAACAGCCATGTTTTCTCATCATCAATGGTTTTGCATAAAGATCTATTCTCTCTTTTCGTCAAGTAACATCCATTCTTGTGCTAAAAATTCATAGAAAATCTGACATGAAGTATGCACATGATGATTCAGGTTTTATCGTGCAACTCCAAGATCCATTTTGATTCCGAAAAGGTGATGGTTAACATATTGATTTGTTACTAATTCGTAAACGTCATTTAATCCCTCAGAACACGAGCATTGAAATGTTATGAGCGGCGATTCTGGAGAGCACGCGATCTTTCTAGACTCTTCCTATTAGGTCGCAGTGTACAAATGCGGAGCACTGGACATTTCCAGAATATACGCGATAGCTTGGCGATTGGAATACACGGGGAGATTTCAACGGTCGATCAGAAAACATCAGCCGAATTGGCGGATGTGCCGACATACCAGAACATACGGAGAGGACGCGAAAAGTATGATTTTTCGGGAGTCGCCTAGAAATCGTATGCCGGGTCACAGTGGAATTTGCTGGAAAACGATGGAAAGTTCGAGAACGCTAGTCGGAGGGATATATAAGCACCATGAATCGCCCACAGCACCAGTATTGAATGCGAAGTGGTAGCGAGCGGATAGAAGCGAATAGTACCTGCGATATTTCCAAGCGTAAATAATTGTTGGCGTGTATTTATTGTAATACGCAGTAATGAACAGTGTGTGTTTTAAAAGGATCGTCTCAATTATAAACGAACCCGTACGCGAAATACGTAACAGAAACTTGACTTTTTCAAACTACTAGTGGCAATTCTATAAAATTTAAACACCCCTTGAAATTTTAAAAGGCGCTGGTCACCTAGGAACGATCAGAAATCGGCTTTACGATTGGCTGATTTTTTTTAACGGCCTTTAAATTTCAACGGGTTTGATACAGAATTGCCACTACTCACTTGTAAAATTGACAGCTGACCTGTAAAATTTTTACTAGTCACTAAATAAAATAAATAAATAAATAAATGGATTTATTGCTCGTGATTTTGTTACAAATTCTGAGCAAGAACTCGAAGGAAAAGTAAACAATAGGCCCGATCCCGAATAAACAGAACAAAACATATTATTGAAGAAAAATATAAGTATACCTACATATGTATAAAGATTCAAAAAAATATTTATGGCTGAAAACATGAAATTCCCCTGAGCAAAAGCATCAGCAACACCATGCAGGAGAACCACTGGCTATACTCTATACACTCATAGAAAGGACCACCAGATTCCTCCGCTTGAAAAGTAGACCCGAGCGTTACCCGCGAAATTTGGTATTCCAGTTAGAAAGAGGTGCTTATTTCCGGTAATCACAGCTAAATGCTATGGTATAATTTCAAATGACACCAGTTTAATACCAATTTTAATGAATAAGAAAATATTTTTTTTGAATGAGGCTCATTTTATTCAACTCAACACTCACAACAGCCGAGCCGACTAAAAATAACAAACATCATAGAGAAATGGAGGTTAGAAATCGTACGTAAGTGTCAAACTCGCTGAATGTAATGCCATTGGCTTGGCGTAGGAATAATTTGCCCGGGTAAGACTACCAACCGAACAAAACTAATATTAGTTCCAGACGCGCTCATGTTGTTACAGTCTTTGGTGCTTTTATTTGCTATAGGTTACATCACTGAAATTCAAAAAAGTCCGTTCTATCGGTGTACAGACTATACCAACCATCCTCCTCCATCACAAAGGCCCTAAGTCACTAGGATCTGACATTTTAAAATTTAACTTTATTATTCTTATTTACATTTATAGCAATGGTACAGTTATTTTTTCCCTGCCACCAAACCATCTTCAGGTTGTGTTCGTTGAAGTTGAAGGTTCACTCGTGGAAAACATATTTTTGGAAATTTCAATTTTTTTGCTTATACAGTCTCCCACAAAACTCAGAAATGGCGCTGGACTTCCATCCGCCCGCACGTTTCAATGTCAATATCTCCGCCAGCATTCGCAATCATCGTTGCTGAACACCGACGAAAAGAATGACCGGTATAGAGGGTGTCTAGAAATTGGCGACTTTCATTTTTGAAGTTAGCAACGGCAAAGGAACGGGCTCTCTTCGAACCCGTCTTGTTTTGTTAATTTAGAAGATTTCAGTTTACTGTTGATGGCAGAATTATGAGAAAGAAATATCTACTACTGGATGTGTATTGAATTTTGAAGTGAAACTTCTATTCTCGCGCCTAGATCACAACACACAACCAATGCAGAACCACACATGGGAGTGAATTCGCGGTACATGTAACGAGGGTGTGTAACGCGGAGATGTAACGTTAGTGTCAGGCCCTTGGGGTGACCAGTGTCTCGTCCGAGAAAATGGGAGTAAGCTGTTGCCGCGTTCGATTCTATTCTTTACAGTTAGTATTCTTTTACCGCTTGCATTGTGTTTTAAGGACAACAGCTTCCATCATAAACTAAAATTTAATTTTATCGATGAATTCTAACTCAACGGAAGTGTCAATTACAACCGAAAATGATTAATTTATTTTCGTAATGCGTATCGCCAACCTGTCGCCAACACTGGACTCCTCTACTTGATGTTGCGCAAGGGGTGTTGTGCTGGTGACCCGACAGGAATGGTTCTCGACTTGGCTAAAAGTTATCACTGTGACCATTGCGTGGCGCTCTCATTCGTCATCATTTTTCTTTTCTGACATTTGTCTGCTTCATGACAATCCATGTTCACATGTGCAGACGATTACCGTTACATTTTCGAATCGAATCGAAGCAAAGTTCCGAGCTGTTTTCTTGTTTAGAACCAGTTCGATCCTTTCGCCGTGATGGAGAGTGATCGCCGTGATCAGCTGGCCCTAATTTTCTGCCACTCCCCCTCTTCTTCCCGCCTATCTGGGCCAGAGAGGCAGAGAGCTCTTCATGAGAGCCCATGCAATTTCTGGTTACACATCGAAATCTGACGTAAAACCGACGTGCGTGCCCTCTCTTCGACAAGCCCTGATCTACTACGGAGTACTTCCCTTAGTACTACCATGTACTACGAACTGTGATTTGTGTCACAACGTCGACGCTGTACCTATTGGCGCAGCAGTTATTTTTGTACGAATCATAAATGTCTTTCCTGCATCATTTTACACCCTTTCCGAGGCGCATCGCGTCGAAAATGACGAGGAATGATGCACCTTTTCTGCGTCGCGAAGCAGCAATACACCATGCGTTCTTATAATAATAATAAGAAGAAGAAAAACAAGATGATACAAACCGCTTGAGATTCAGTTACCTCTTGTTGAAAAGGTGCAAATTGTTCTCGGGATAAAAAAAGTAACAAATTTGCATCTTTCCAGGGAGGAAAGCTTGAATCCGATCATACGATTTCAAAAATACACCCCCCCCCCTCCTCCAAAAATTATTTTAATCTTTTCTCCAGCTATGACTCGTAACAAGTCTGCACCCTAAATGAATATTTTCGTGGGGTTTGCTTACGGCATGTCGAAGTTTGCACTGCATTTTTTGTAATCTACTTTCGATATCATGCAGTTGGACTTTTTCGAAAGAAGTCGATCCCCGTGCTGGAAAGGAAGTTCGAGGCGAGTCATGTACCAAACCCGGGTAGTCCTGGTCAAAATCTGGGTGAACTGGGAAATTCTTGATAGACGATTAAAATGCATCTGAGAAATGTTGAACTCTGACGTTTTTCGAGGCCACCACCTCAAACTTTTACATTTTTCAAGCGATCGACTCAAGTTTGCAATCGACATGTACAGTTGGGAGCGAAATGATTCATACGGCACCGCTAGGAAGTCGGCTGGATTTCAGAAATGTTAGCTGCTTGGATTGTTCTCGAATGTCCGTTTTGATTAGAGAGTGATCGTAATCAATACTGACATTCAAGAACGATCCAAGGAGCTAACATTTCTGAAATCCAGCCAACTTCCTAGCGGTGCCGTATGAATCATTTCGCTCCCAACTGTACATACAAAGTTATAGGCCATTCACAATGATGTTAATGTTAACGTAATGTTATCGGCAATGGTAATGTTAGCATTCAAAGCAACGAGTTTCAAATGATGACGTTCACAATCATGTTAGTGGCAATGGTAATGTTAGAACTTCTGTAATGAAAACTTAAGACGATGTTAACACCACCCTTCCTAATATCCACCAATAAGAACACTGAAAAATAATTACCAACAGCGAATTTGAGGACACTAGGTTGGTAGCACTTTCGAAAAATTGATCGACGTCCTTCATTTAACCATGAAAATAACGTAATGTTAGGAGCAAAGAATGTTTTGAATCTTGACATCATTTCTTAACATCCACCAATAGGAACCTTGGAACTTCAAAAATTCAAATTCAGCGCTTTCCTGCACCTGCGCTGTGGGTTGTGGGCTGCAGTTGAATGTGATTGACAACTGCCTGCGAGTTCAACACTTCCGCCTTGTACGAACACTTGGTGCACTCGAACCATTCGATTCGGTCGGTCGCAAAGTGCTTTGACACTGTCTGCGGTTCTAAGTTTCTTTTGTATTTTGTCTGAATGGGCACTCGAGGCACCGAAAGGAATTGAAGTAGGCTGCCACAATTTCGAACTTGTCCAAATCGATGTATCGTCCGAAGATTGTGTCGTTTCAAATAATCCTTGTGCAATGTGCATGGTCTTATAAACCATGAACACTTATGAACACTCTGTACATCCGTGCGTCTTGGCTCCATTCATCAACAAAATGGTATTTTGAATGCCATTCTTTGTGTATCTGATACCACATTTGGTGCAAAACAAAGCTTTCGTACGAGCTTTCGCACAATTCTCCAAATGTCTGGCTAACTTTGTCAAGTTTTGTCGAAAAACATTTGTACGAGTAGTGTTCTTACCCTGAATAGAAACCAATGCACTATGTTTGTTTCGAGTGTTCGTATACTCACTCTAACAGCGGAGGTAGATATTATTCGCGTTCGAATATTCGAACACCCCAGCACACAACAGTGAGCACCCATACCGATATCCAGTCGTCCAACAACATTTATTTTGAGCCCTAACGCTCGTTGCTTTTGCGTCGGTCAGTTTTATTTATTTCTCTTGATGTTGCGAGGTTATATTAAACGTCAATATTGAATCAAAAATATCAAACTGTCAACAGTGACAACATCGATATTTTACAGACCATGCACCTTCTAATTTTGGTGTAGTTTGTGTGTGGTGTGGTTATGAAAGTATATAAAATAATTAAAATAGGTGATGGGAGTTAGGTCTAACCACTAGAAGGTGGTATAACCATGGATTTGATATTTGTGATTTGGAGATATTTTTCCAGTTTGGTTGGCACCAGTAATGAAATCGCATGCGCACTTTCAAGACTTATTCTGTTAACATCATTGTGAACATGCTCCTGCTAACATTACCATTACCATTACGTTACGTTAACATTAACATCATTGTGCACGAGCTATTAAGGACAGTCATATTGGTGACATACGGCGTTGCGGAATCAATCCGTCTGAGTTTATTCCTTGACAGAAATCTATCATCCAGGTCTTTTTGGAAAGCTACAAGGATGTACTTTGGTTTAAGCCTATAAACATTTTCAAAATCCAAAAATAATTTTTTTTACCTCGATACTTACATTATATGCTCACATATATCCCGTTCACAATGTAAATTCAGTGATGTCACATTTGGAGCTAACCTGAGCTTTTACGTGGAGGGATGACGTGGCCGCAGCCTATTTTTCCGAAAGTCTTGTAAAAAATGTGTTGGAAGAAACTTGACCCAATCAAATCTTCATCTTTCAAGATCGCACGATCAGTTTATAATGATAATAATAATGGTGTAAATGGTCTTTTATTTGGAAATAGTTGAATTTATGTACAAGAGAAAAACAACATAGGCGAAGTCTAGCTTGAAGCTATTCTACTCAACCCAAAAGAAAATTCAAGTTCCAGAAAGTAACGTTAACGTTACTGATTTTACATCGTGAACGGGGAAATTGTTCGCTATGGAACTAATTGCATAAAAAATTTGGAATTCAGTCTTGTCTGAACATTCGTGCCACGGCTCTTCTATTGACTTTCCCACTAGGCGTCATGGGCATTTTGTCAATAATCTTCACGCCGGCCCTGAGTCTTTCCCTTTCCAGCACTCTGTCCTCTACGAATTTCTCAAGCTCTTCTCCTGTAACGTGCTTGTGGTCCTCATGAACCATCACCACGCCCATAGGATGGTCCCCATCTTCTTCGTGTCTCATACCAATGACTATAGCTTCTTTGACAGCGGAATGGTTCAACAGCTCAATCTCCAAAAGCGTTGGCGTTATATGCCAACCCTTGTACTTGAAGAGCTCTCTGATTCTGTCCACAATGTAGAAGCAGAAGTCTCCATCGTAGTACCCCAAATCGCCCGTTTTAAACCAACCATCTCCATCGTAACAATCGGACGAATCTTGATCGAAGTACCCGTTCATAAGAGTGCGAGTTTTGACTCGAATCTCGCCTTTTTGATTCGGCCCTTGGGCTTCACCCGTTTGTAAATCTGCAACTTTATATATGAATCCTTGCATTGGAACTCCCACCGACTCCGGTTTAGCTAGAAACAGTGGTTGGTGTATTAAATCCGTCGCTTGGAACCCGATCATAGCTGAAGACAGCTCGGTCTGGCCAAAACATTGATGAACGTCCGTTCCAGGCAAAACTTCTCTGATCTTGAGAACGTTTTCTTTCGAAATGGGAGACCCGACTAGCAGCAATCTAAGAAGACTGGAAGTGTCTACGTCAGCTGGTTTTCCATTCCTACACATTTCAATCGCGCATGAAGGTACCAAGGACAGCACAAATGGTTTATACTTTTTTAGGATCTCCCAGTTGGTTTTGACATCAAAATTGTTACACAGCAATCGAATGACTCCAAAAGACGCTGAACCAATCAATACAAGTGCAGATGATATCCAGCATAAAGAAGCGTAAGTCATTATGGAGGGGGGTAAAGACACTTTTGTTTGTTCTTCTTTCATCTTCGCGTGGTCGGGATTGACAACGATGCCATTGTAGTGACTCAAACAAACTCCTTTGGGCAGACCTGACGTACCACTGCTGAAATGAACCAGGATTGTTTCCTTCAGATTATCGACATGAAATGGTGTGAATTCGTCTTCGTTTTCAATCGGCGTCAAAAATGTTGCAAATTCAGTATGTTTCGAGGAGGTGCCAAAAACTACGATCTCTGTACCCAATGAATTGTCTTTGATGATCCTTTCGATAGTTTCAACCGATTGAGGAACGGAAAACAGTAGTTTCGGCTTGACCAAATTCAATATGTGCGTCATTTCTTGTTTCGACTGACTTGCAGTGCCGGATCAGAACGCAGTGACGCCCTAGGCTGATTTATTTCGGCGCCCCCCCGTCACTTTTGGAACTACAACAAATTAATGAAAGAAATCCACCTTGATTTTTCTTAAATTTTCAAAGATTGAATAAAAAAATGTATAGGCTGTTTAAAAACATAACAAAACTAATACAATCATAGAGTAGCTAGAGTAGTAGCACACTATGGGAAGGTATGTAAAGTGTTGAACATTAGTGACCACTAGTGACTGAATAGACCTTTTTGGACTGTGGGCAGATGATTTACATTTTACTTTCCCGGCCCACCCACGAACACGGAGGGAAAGTATTGTAATCGTGCAGAAAAAAAGTTTCGAGATTTCACCGGATATATCCGTTTTGAGGTCCTCCAAGACGATTAAGACCATTTTCAGAATGATGTCTGTCTGTGTGTGTGTGTGTGTGTATGTGTGTGTGTGTGTGTGTGTGTGTGTATGTCTGTCTGTGATCTTCCACGATAACTGCCGTAACGTTGACTGGATCGACTTGATATTTGGTATACAAACATGGTTGTTTCCTGAAAAGAGCCCATTAGTTTTTGGCTGTCATCTGTCAAACCCAACTGTCACTATCATCAAATGTCAGAAGCTATATCTCACGGAACTCAACTTGCAATATGTCATTTGAAACCCCTTGAAAAACTGTATCCAGAAAAGTTAAAAACATTGTCCTATCTGTCATCTGTCAAATAATAAAAAATGTTAAAGTTCAAAACTTTACCAATTAATTATTCAAAATCTATCCGATGGATTGGAACCAGATTTGGCAGGAAGCAACAAAACAAAAGAACCAAATTGAGGCCGCAGTTGCAGTTTTCCACCATTCTCCAGTTGGACGTAATGAATTTTCAAAATTTCTCCTGGCCGTTGCCACTCAGGAGGGGCTCTCGCCGGTGTTTCGACCAGAACGACTCGCTTTTGTAGCAGGACTCCACTCAAAAATTTATTCCTGCTTGGGGATCGACTTTTTTTGGAAAATTTCAACTGATATCGAAAGTAGATTGGATAGAGCGTCGTGCAGGTCTATTTTCAAAGTCGACACAGTTCCGGTTTTCTGACTGTAATTTTTTCAAAATGATATTTGCACATTCCGTGAATTTGAGAAAAACGCAATGCAAACTTCTACATACGGTAGGCCCCACGAAATATCAATTTTAGGTGCAGACATGCTGTGAATAAAAGTTGGAGAAAAGATTGAGCTAATTTTTGGAAGAAAAATTTTCGAAATCGGATCAACAGTTGCCGAGTTTTCCTCTCTGGAAAAACTGCAAATTTTCCAACTTTTTATTCCGTGAACAGATTTCTTGGAATTGTTTTTTTTAGAGAATAGATAACTGGTTCTTGAACATTTTCCAATAATTTCTCTCCAATTTCCCGGAAATTTTCCTCCTGAAAATATAAAACCACTCATGCGATCGTACAAATTAAGCGGTTCTGTCACGATAATTACCGAATTATTGATCCGATCGAATCGAAATCAGGTACGGAGGCCTAAGTTCAGCCTGGAATGATCTGATTAGACTTTGGGTGGATGATTTTGATCGGAAGCCCTCAGGTGGCACATTGGGTCTGGGTTTGTCTGCCCAAGCTCTATATTGAAAATATAGAGTCGAAATTTGACACACAGATGCAGTAAAAGTTTTCAATCAAGTTTTTGCAATTTCATCATCATATCTAAAGTAGGAACAAAAATTTCAATAAGGAACCAGCATTGCATTTTTGAGATATCACAACAGTTAGCTACCTAGTTCTACCTTTTGGATCATTTCATCACCTTGGAAAACTGACCTAACCTGTCATTTTTTCTGTCCGCTCAACAATGGATGCAGGATGCTCGCTAAACGCTCGACTAAATAGAATTTTTTCATCAATTTCCAAATCGAATCGCCCCCTCCCGAAGGGACACTTCGATCAAAATCATTACTGACGTCTCTGGATACCGCCGGGAAAGTTTTGTGTCGCCCCACAACAGATTTTTATATATTGGTAAAGGTCTGTCTCCTTCCACCTTTTCAACAGTTTACTTCCGAGTACAGTTATACTCTATACACTCATAGAAAGGACCACCAGATTCCTCCGCTTGAAAAGTAGTTCCGAGCGTTACCCGCGAAATTTGAAATTCCAGTTAGAAAGAAGTGCTAATTTCCGCTAATCACAGCTAAATGCTATGGTAATTTTAAATGACACCAGTTTAATACCAATTTTAATGGAAAAGAAAATAATTTGTTTAATGAAGCTGATTTAATTTTACTCAACACCCACAACAGCCGAGCCGACTGAAAATAACAAACATCATAGAGAAATGGAGGTTAGAAATCGTACGTAAGTGTCAAACTCGCTAAATGTAATGCCATTGGCTTGGCGTAGGAATAATTTGCCCGGGTAAGACTACCAACCGAACAAAACTTATATTAGTTCCAAACGCGCCCATGTTGTTACAGTCTTTGGTGCTTTTATTTGCTATAGGTTACATCACTGTAATTCAAAAAAGTCCGTTCTATCGCTGTACAGACTATACCAGTTTTTTTTATAAGTACCTAAAGGTGCGTAGGTGATCACCCTATAATGAGATTTAATTATTTTATTCATTAATTATTAGTTGCCAGCATTTTGATTCAGTTTTTCCATAGCATTTCTGCACTTGGGAGTGGATGCCGGAAAGTACCTTCCCAACTTTTCTAGCTGGCCTAAAATTATTGCAACAATATGGAACATGAAACTACAAAGTTTTTCGTTAACTCATGCAGTTTTTTTCGATTTCGCCTCGGTCGGCGCCCCCTTCTATCAAGGCGCCCTAGGCTGCAGCCTATTTAGCCTATTGGTTAATCCGTCACTGCTGACTTGGATCGATGCATGCAATTTTTATTCCCGAAAAAATGGATGCAAGATAAGGCACTGGATTGTCCAAGTTATCATTTGAACAAATGCAAACTAGATGATCGCGGTTTATTCCTTTAGCCGACATGTGGAGGGATGTCCGTACACTGCGTTTCAATAACTCTCCGAAGGTTTCTCTTTCGTCAGTTAGCGTGTCTATCTAAAAATAGGGAAATGATAAATTGTATTTTTTTGTGGGTACTCCAAAATCGAATTTACATGGGCTATCTTATCATGATTATTCTTCATATTTTTGAATATTGAGGGACCTAAGCCCTCTTCAGGTTCATAGTCCACATCAGGTGGTTTGATGATGTTGTCTTCAACTACGTAGTTGGGTTTTCCTGAAATATTAAGATGAATGAAAATAATATTAAGTAAGTATGTGGAAAAATAAAACTAAGGAGTGATAAAAAATTTCTCAGTAAGTCACCTATAATTGACCTTTCCAATTTTAGGAGATAGAAAATACCATGGTTTTTCGAGGTCACCTTTGACGTTTTGACGTTTATGACGTTTGGACGTTTCGTTTCTGACTTTTGCGGGAATTTTGAATCGGATAGCTATACTGTTCCCATTATCATGTGGGGAAAGTCACTAGAGTCCATAAGGGAGTTTTTAATGGACGAAGTAATAGAGTTTTTTCGTAGTAAGATGCACGTGTCTGGTGCAGCGTGATCCCTGCTGGTGCTGGTGCTGGTGCAGCCACACTTCCATCAAGTTTGGGTCTTTCGTGAACCGGTGCATGCCGGGTGTATTCGTCTTATTATCGCACTCGCATAGAGCGACACAACACCCTTGAACCATTTCTGTGAGTATCTTCTCAGTTTTCCACTATATATAACACACTTATTGGTAAGAACGAGGGTAAGAACGAGTGAAATCATGAAATCCATGCTGAAATCAAATAAATACACGACAGAGCGCTTGTCAGATTCGAAAATTTCCCATTATGTCAGAAACGAAATGTCATACCTCAAAAAACATGGGGCGCTTTCCAATAACTGCGACAAGGCTGATACGCAATGTCAAAGTGCACTTGCCAGCTCAATGCCAAACTCAGCCTCGCCAATGTTTTGATTGTGTCGACAAGTGGTGCTATTACTGCTATTGGAACGCTAGCTGTGTCGAATTGTGTCCATATGTGTCCAATTGTGTCCTTATACGCCTTATTGGGAAGCGCCCAATGACCTCGATTAACCGTATCTTATACGCATGACGTCACAGTAAAGAGAGACAACGGAAAATTGGAGACCTCAATTCCACCGTCACGTAGTAAGGAACAAAAAATATATGGCTAAATCGAGAAGACCAAGACCATGCCTTCTGAGGTTTTTTTATCACTCAATATTTTAGACGTTCATTAAGTTTGAATAAAACAGAAAATTAAAGAACGACGAGCTCAGGTATTTATTATTGAACAGAAAATTGAAACTGACTAACTACACCTGAATTAAGAACGTGTAACTGGAAGAAACAACTTCTATTATAAAGAAAATTATGTTTGAAGAATAATTCAGGAACTAGGCTCACCTGCCATTTTTAAACGGACCAAAATTTCTGGTCTGCGACTTATGCGATTGTCATTCAACGTAGGTAAACGATTTATAAACTATTGAAAACCAAGAGGAGCAAGGGTATGTACTTGAAATTTGAAGTAAGTTAAGATAACAACGATGCGAATGTCAGGTGGTGTGAAAATCCTTGACAAGTTGCATATCCTACGTTAATTTTACTTGGATTTCATAAAACTAATCATTCGGTAGTCGGAGAGCTTTTTTCCATTAAAACTAATCAAATGTGGTGCTTTCGAGAAATTGAAAAAGATTTTAGCGCACAACAGATAAGTAATATTATTTTATGAGTACCTATACAATTAACAGGTGTCTTAACTAACATAGGTATTATTATAAGCATAATAGGTACCTAAGGTCAATAGCAGGCCGTTAGTCACCTAGCAGTAAATTTTGTAAATTGGGCAACACGAAAAAACCAATGGGACGGTCGCACATAATGATTCGTTAACCTAATCGCCGGCAGGTAGCGCAAAGAATTGACCTTATTAATAAGGTGAAATGCATCATGGGAAAATGGTCCATAGAGAGTAGGTGAAGTAGGTAGCTACTACACCCCAAGAATGTCACTGTGACTTCTTTCAGTCAAGTGTCGTTACTTGGATTTGTCATTGCGTGGTCGTTTACATTCCAAGTATATCCCGTTCACTTTTTATTTTCAGTGGAATGACTTTTTGGAACAGAATTTGAGTGACAAGCTGGAGCGCTGCGACGATACGGCTGATGGTTGCTGATAGTTCCACTCCAAAACTTTTCAGGTGCCATCAGCCGTAGCCGTAGCCCCCCCTCCTCATCTTGTCACTCTATTTTCTTGTCTTTAACATTTCTCTGGAGAATTATAATAAGTAATACTTATAATAATAAACAGAAAAATGTAAAAGTCTTTGACTCTTGTAGCAACTGCAGAAGATACCTCAAGGGTGATTTTTTTTGAAAAAGACTTACTTTCAATTTTTTTCTGCACAATTTTCTTTTAAATAAAGCCGAAACAGGTTGACTTCCTTTTCGAGAGAGACATAAACGCAGCGTATTTTCAATCTTGCCGTTCAACCCTCCTAGGCAGAGCGACTACCCTTTCAAAAATCACAAATAGAGTAAGGGTCGAGTTGCACATAATTTTATTTTTTCTCAATAATTCTCAAATTCCTTTCATAATAGTTTAAAAAAAATAAAACTCAACAACTCCTTCTGAAGTTATGAATTTTTGCAAATCGGATGTTTTTTCTTTTTCGTCAACATTGTGTCGGAAAAACCAGTTGATCCCCTTAGTGAAAATCTTGGACTGGAAGAAAACACGAACACTCAGCTTAATTTGTTATTTTTCACCCAATGCGGTTGGAACTATAAGTTAGGGTAGGGAGCAGAAGGCGTTGGGAGCTGACTTTTGATCCCGCTTACTCTGAATTTCTAAAAAAAGTTCAAGTTCCGCAAAACAAGATTATCAATTACCTCATCTCCTGTAGTAATTGGAAGTTTTGGAAGGGCAATTCCACCCCGTACTCTAGCTTAGTTCCAACCGTCAACCATGAGGTGAAAAATGATTGCCTACTTGTTGGATTTGTATTTTCTTTCAACCTAAGATGTTTACTGAATGCGGCCAACTGATTTTCCAGATTCAATGTTGACAAGAAAAAGGGAAAAAGGATCCGATTTTGAAGAATCCGCAACTTCAAAATAGGTTGATGAATTTTCTTTTTTTTTTGCTAATTATACAGGGTCCTGCAACAGTGCGTCGGGCTTACCTAGCACCTTTACCTTGCGAAATAAAGAAAAAGGTCTAATACATAAAATTATTGATTTCAAATGTTCTACCTCTTGAACAGATTTTTTTAAATGAAATGCTCCACTCTTGATTTCATTTTCTTGTTCAGCTTTCCAAGCTCTATTCTATGCGTATTTTTGTTCTTTCAAATTGTGGCAGTGCTACCAACTAAAAATTAGAAATTGATTTTTTTTGTAATTTCAAGGTTCATTTTGAAAAATCGTAGAAGCCTCGTTTTTTGGAATTGATGAATGACACAAAGGCGAAGGTTCCGGGTTCAAATCCGCACTGGGCCAGATAAAACTTTTCACGCGTCCCTTATTACTGGCCCTATACTATCGTGGGGTGATGTCCCGGGAAGAGGGATGAAACGAGAAAGCCATCGAAACAAAACCCCACTGATTAATACCCCAGTGATCCAAAAAGTAAATCTTACAGTACTTCGTTGTTATCGTCATCATTGTTATCGTTGCAGAAAAACCCCGACGGAAAAAAACCTGCTAATTAATAACCTAGCTGTTGATGCAGGCCAAAAAAAAAAAACTACCTGCTTTGCAATATATCGAAGTGAAGAGAATTCGAATCTTTTTCTGAAAAATATTTCTAAACTTTGCAACCCCGCCCGTTTCTTCCTAAAATTCACTGAATTAGTACTAGCGGTAAGCAGCTAACTAGTGAAGAATACTGCATTTTATGATACAAGCAACAGATTTGGTACACGTAACCTCTGAAGAATTCTAAGCGATTTGACCCGTAGTTCTTGAAAATCCCTTCGGGGGGAGCCGAGATATGGGGGGGGGGAGAGGGGTTGATTTCTCTTATTTAGAAAAAATCTATATGGGCCAAACTGGCATGAAAAATGTCTAATTTAAGTGATTTGAACATGCTGAATACACTGGTAAATCCTAATTTCATAAAAAATGCGAAAAGTAGCCTTTTTTCAAAATAGCCGCCAATGAATGACAAAAAAATCATGCATGAATAAGTTATTCGAGTAAGGTATCAATTTATATGTTTTTGAGGACGCTGAACTCATTTCTTTTATCGAAATCACCATATCGAACAAAATCATATCTTTTGGGTCAGGGCAGATGATCCACACCAACACTTGAAGTGACGCTTCCAAGATTTGAAGTGAATATTGAAAGAATAATATGGATCTACATCTGAATAATCTCTTTTTTGATGATAAATGAAAATTACCTATGTAACTAACTACACCTCTAAAGTCACCATTACCATCTCTAGAATCCTCAACCACCCTTAATGGGAGGGTCTTAGATAAGCATTTATTTTCCAACAGGCATCACACCATACAAGTACAATACGAACCCACAACAGGAAAAAACAGAAAAACAAAAAATGACTAGATTTGAAAATTACAAGTCACAATCATATTCTACACCGCTATCAACCGCCTGATCACTGACAACGGTGTACAAAATAAATCTATATCGTTGTCTACGGACAAACAGTTGAAAACAGTACACATAAAAAACACAGGTGACCTGTACATAAGGTTAGTTCTGGGACAATCACAGTAAAACGAACGTTGGAGCCTTGATGATGCTCTTGGTATCAAAAACCTGAGCCGGCCGAGCAAAAATGGACAGTCGATGTTTCCCCGACCAAGGTGCACAAGAAATGTCACCGCCGTTCCCACTCTTGTATATGTCTAGTCTTGTATAGCCTAGCTTTCCTTGTATCGCAGGAAAGCGCTTCAAAAATGAGTTTGAATGATATAAAATAGTATAATAATACCTACTTGATAATATCTTACGTACTGTGGTTATGAATAGATATGTTTATATCCCGTTCACTTTTTCTTTCACAATTTCTTGAACAATCTGCCAAAATATTGTCAAAAAACAATGAACATGATTGTTGAACTGACAGATTGTACAAGAAATTGTGTAGTGTGATACAGCTATAACTGATTAACACGGATAAATTTTCACCCAAGTTTGAAGTCAAAGTATCAAAGAACAATTGATCCGATTTGGATGTTTTTTCTCTGAATTCTGGGATGATTCTTCGGGGATCTGACTGGAAAACCAATTTTCGGATCAATGCTGGCTACGACTTGGCTTGCTGGCTTGGTGTGGTGTTCTTTGAAACACCGGCAATAGCAGAAAATTCCAGTTTATAACCAGTTGTTCCCCTAACTTTCCTAACGTGCTCTTTTTGTTTTAAATTTTATCCTCGTTTTTAGGAGATATGGCATTTCCAAATTAAATATATTTTTTTTAGTTAGGCATCCTTCTAGAGAAGGAAGGTCTCTAGACCCTTTGCCATCCTCAAGAAGGTGTGTCGTATGATCCATTTGTAACAGACTCGACCCCCTTAGATAACACTTTCTTTGTTGTGATGATTTTTGTGTTCTTTCGATCATTATCCTAGATATTCGTATAATTTCTTTGACGTTAAAATCGTCTGGAAAACCATTTTAGCCGATTAGTTTAAACCCACGACCTCCTGAAGGCTATATTGAGGGTACAGTTGCTCACTTCGGGTTCAATTTTAAACCCCATGAACATGTTTACAAGTGGTGAGGAATCTCAACTAAAAACTGTAACAATACATAAAATATTATTAAGTAAGTAGGTATCATACTATTTTACACCATTCAGTGGTAATTGACATAATAAGGCAGGAAAGTGAATCTTTACAGGGGTAATAGGCATATTCAAGGACAAGCGTAAGCGAGGCCTGGGAGCCTACGTTCCCTGTAAAGACACTAACTTTCCTAGCGTATTATGTATAACGTTTTACCCGAAACTACCTCAATAAACCACAAAGAAAGAAATTGGTACCGGAATTCTGAAATGTCATTCTGGCACAATTTGGCAAATATCACGTTGCTGGGTCTGGTTTCCAACAGTTTTCAGCAAATTTTCAGCAAAAAAAACGTCTCTTGACGCAGAAAAGTAAGATTTCCCTGCCTAGGCAGGTAAGGTCTTTACCTGCCCAGGCAGGGAAATCTTACTTTCCTGCGTCAAAAGACGCTTGTAATGGACACTTTACCTGCCAGTTTAGGGTAAAAACATTTTCAAAGCACTTTCCTATGACACAAGGAAATCTAGGTTATACAAACCCTCCCATCAAGAAGTTTAAATATGTAGTTACACAGACGGCCCCGTAGCACAGGTGGTCGTGCATCAGCCTGTGGTACGGTTGGTCCTAGGTTCGATTCCTAGTCATGTCTGGGTGTTTTGTGCTGTCCACGTTTTGCGGTTATTAAGGTTTTTTCAGATGTATACTGAATTAAATAAACGCAAATAACTCCTATGGCGTTGAAGAAGCCGATAAGGAGGAAAACAAACTTTTAAACTTTTTTTAAAATATGTAGTTACATCGGTAATTTTCATTTTTCAATCAAAAACATATTATTTATATGCAGCTCTATATTGGTCTTTTGATTATTCACTTCAAATCTTGAAAGTTTCACTTCAGGTGTGGGGGGTGGTTCATTCACCCTGACCCAAAATGGATAATCATGTTCGATATGGTGATTTCAATAAGAGAAATGAGTCCAGCGACCTCCAAAACATATAAATTGATACCTTACTCGAACACCTTATTCATACATGTTTTTTTGTCATTTATTGGCGGCCATTTTGAAAAAAAGCTACTATTTGCATTTTTTCATGAAATTATGATTGACTTGTGTATTCAGCATGTTCAATTCACTTGAATTCGATATTTTCCATGCCATTTTGGCGCATATAGATTTTTTCTAAAAAAGAGAAATCACCCTCCCATATCTCGGCTCCCCCCGAAAGGATTTTTAAGAACTACGGGTCAAATCGCTTAGAATTCTTCAAAGATCACGTGTACCAAATCTGTTGCTTGTATCATAAAATGCAGTTTTATTTTGCTTACCGCTAGTACTAAATGTCCAATTTGATATTCTTGACCTCTCGATTCTCTTCACTGCAGTCAATATAATCCTGCACAGCATCGAGGGAGAAATTTTTTTGTGGAAAAAGTGCCACTCAAGTTCATGTGAAATATTAATAAATGAAGAAAATTGAATTCTCTTTCTGACAAAATATTTCTAAAATTTTCAAAAACCCTTTTTTTTCTTCTAAAATACTCCGAATGTTCAATTTAATGAGGGACGGGCTAAAATTCAAAAAAAAAAAAAGTTTACAGCAGAGAGAGAATTGAATGCCCTTGATCCCAATGTATCACAAGGCAGGTGGTGTCTTGGTAAATTTTTAAGTTGGGATGGGGGAGAGCAAAGGGGTGAATTTGGGTAGGACTTTTCCCATCAAAAATTTTCTTCTTCGATGCTATTTAGGATGAAACTGACTAAATTGAAGAGAATTTAGGGGTCGAGAATAATCAATTGGACACACAAGACAATTTCAGTTGAAAGAGGGATGGGTTTAAGAGTTGAAAATTATTTTTTTTCAGAAAGAGAATTAAACTCTCTTCAATTTGATCTATCGCAAGGTAGGTAGTATCATTTGAAATTTCGAAGTTATGGGGTGGGTGGAGGCGTAGTGAAAGGGTTGAATTGAAGCCAATGTATGCTTTAGATGTTCCCCTTGAAACAAAAATCGATGGGTCTCAGGAAATTTTTAAAATTTCAACGGGCAAAAATGTATTTAGGGTGGCTCGTTTCCATTTTAACACCCTATCTATATAGTCAGGGTTGATGAAACCTAAATGGTTCTGCTCAAAGAGAAATGAGAAGAAAAATGCTATTGTACTGTTGTCTGCATATTTCTTTCGAAATTTCTATTTGGTAAAATTTCAATTTTGCGTACCGGAAGTGCTTCGCCACCACCTTTAGGACGCCCATGAAACCGACACTTCGAGTGATTAACAAGTTAGAATAATGATACAATGCTCTTCCAGGAAGAGCCATATAGTAGGTACTTACCTTTTTCCTGACTTGTTGCCTTACATTCAGTCACAAACACTACTTCTGTCGCAAGCAATTAAAAAATCTACCTTTTAACAAAGAGCCGGTTAAACCGTATTCAACTTTCTTACAGGGTTTTTCTGCAATGAATGCAGAGTGTCACTTTCGGTCCTCCCCATTTGTCAATTATTACAGACAAAGAATCAAAAAGCCAGAATCCATGACGAAGGCGCGTAGGACCCCAACATTTCACAATAACTACCTATTTGGAGCTCGTCGAGGAGACGCTATTTAAAATACATAATTTGCATTTGCAAAATTGCAAAATTTAATTTGCAGGTCAAAAATTGGCGTTGAAATCTATTTTGCTAGAAGCAGAAACAGTCATTTTCATGACGCTATTGGACTCAGAAATCAGAATAGAAATCAAATATAGGTGGCGAAGTTGATAGCATGTCCCTAGAGAAGATTTGATTTTTTCCAGTTTGATAAAGTAATGAGCATTTTACACATTCCGTTAGACTTCAATAATGATTTTTATTTTTGTTCATTAGTTAGCACCCAATAATCTATGACATACAGGATGTTTCGTGACATCACCAACCCCTCCTTTGTGGCCTTCCTCTTTGCAATGATTCAAATAAACTTTCCTTTGTCAATTTTCATGTGATAAAGCAAGACAGAGTGTTCAGAGATTTGAAATTGATCCTATAGTCATAAAATGCATAGGCACCTCTAGTTCAGTAAAAACTGACCCTGGCCTACCACAGAAAAATCTTCTGATTTTAATAAGATAAAAAAAAATTATTCCATAATTGACTCTCGTACAGACAACGGGGACCGGGCCTATTCTTTTTTTTCTCATTTTTCATTTATTACTGTGACTGTGACAACGCGATAATTGACTGTTAAAAGAAGCTCGATTTCTCAAAGCAAGGCTACCAGCCTGAGCCTGAGATCCCAACCCAAGGCTGTTAGATTCCTTAGCCGTTGGAGAGGCCGCCCACGACTGTGAAAGCATTTACGTTATTTCAAAATAATGTGCATCTAGGCGTCCTCAAAATTTTTGTTTTGAATTGTAAATGGAAATACCTATTGCTTGAGATAAGCTAAATCGAGTTCAGCATCGAAGGTTATTATCATCAAACGCTGTTAACTTGAATCGCCTACTTTCTGGTCGAATCTCACCAACAGCCAAACAGTGATGCCAGTGATGGTACCAATTCCAAAGTTGAGCGAGTCTGAGGTGTCGTAAAAAAAAAGTAGAAAAAACCTGCATATCTAGGCAGTCATAAAATCAGCTAAGGACTCTACCCAGAAAATTTTGCGAAATAAACTACTTGTATTTTATCTATGCTTGTATTCAGGACCTCTCCAGCCCCGTTGTTTCTATCTCTTCCTCGATCTCTCCATCCAGGGGGAGTGGCTTTGGCGTCAGTCCCTCCTCCCTTCCGCCTGTGCCCGTGAGTATTCAGAAGTCTCTCTTCTCTCTCTTGCCTTTCCCAAAAATTCTATACCTTTCATGTGCTCTTCATCAAAACACTAGTGTTGGACTTCCAGTTTCCAGTGCTCTCATTCCCGTTCAGCAATTCCTTGAAAGCTGTTGTATTTTCGAGTTTTGTGTCTAGCGCCTGATGTACCTACCTAGGTAGTTATTTTAAACATCTACAAAGTTTTTTTCTTGATATCTACCAGCAACACACAAGGTGAGTTCAATAGTTTTTCATTTGTTTTTTAGATTTTATCCAGTTTATTTCAACAATGCACCTATCGTTCTTTCAGTTGCCTGTAGGTATTTACCTGTAACTTTTTGTTCAGTTTATTTTCTTCCTTAATTCGCAATGAGTAAAGAAATTATTGTTGTTGTTCCGTTTCCTTATCGCTCTTTCCACTTGTTAGTCAGCACTATATTCTGCTGATATTACAAATCATGTAGGTAGGTAATTTTACATGTAACTTTTTAGTATGGATTTACTTTGAGGACGGCGTAAAATTGAGGTCGAATAAGGCCGAAACACGCTCCCGCAATTCCTTGCGGTAGCCCTCCTCCCCGTTCATTTTAATCAAATTTTATTCGAATAGAAATAATGATCACAAAACATTAGAGATTATGCTGAAATAATTTTGATACGAATTTTTTGGGCCATTATGGAGTTATAACCCAGTTAAAACCCTCAAAAGTTCACAAATTTTAAATACCCACTCGCAAAACAAGCTGGTGAAGCCCCGTTTCAAAAAAAACTTCGTCTGCGTCGCTTTTTTCACGTTGGTCGCTTTGTGTAGTTGTGTAGTGTTGTCCGCTGTATCAGGAAATTAGTTTTCTCCGTGTGTTATTCGACCAATCTTGCCGCCACCTCAATGGGTTTCTGATGCGACTAAAAAAGTTGTTGACGGGAATCGGTTTTATTTTATTCATTTCGTCAAGTATTAACTCCTCCAAAAAGAAAATGTACGGGCATTGCTATCAAACTTTGAAAATTTTCAAAAAATTTTGAAATTTTGTCATTTCGATTTTCGAAAATTCAAAAACTAAATAGCATCGACAATGCATCTTCCCTCAAGAAAGTCGCATGCCAAATTTTAATTTTTTATTGTCAAAAAAAAAGGTACTAAAACAATGACCTGATTTAGTTGCGAGCAAGAAGCTCAACTTTTGTTTATTATTGTCGTTCTTCTTGCTTCAATTGAGGAAAATACGTGATGTTAGTATTATTTTTACTCTATTGTTATTGAAAAAAAATTCAAGAAGGGGGGCCCGTAAATGACATCAAACATCGGGGCCCTGTTCCCCTCCTCCAAACACATACACCTTGGCGCTAACCCGTTTAACAAGGAGTGGCTTTTCATGCGCGGGGTATTAACATTGTGCAACAAGTGCCAGAAAAATGTTGAAAAAAAAAAGTATGATTTTTATTTTTTGGAAATATGGAGGGTCAAAAAGTGGTCCCCCGACCACTCCTATTTTCGTTATTTTGAAAGAATTTAGTAAACTCTCTTCATCAGACCAAAAAGCAAATTTTTTGAATGTTTGAATGTATTTTGTAATTTTGTTCAGTGTACCATAAAGCCATAAAGTGAAGAAAGCCATGTCATGCACTAGGCCCATACCCCCACTCCATATTGAACAGAAAATTTGAACCAACCCCTTTCAGATCCTCCCTTCCCTTCTCCAGGTCTGGTTGACTGCGGTGATCTTCCACAAATCACAACTTAGATAGCTCAAGCTCATTTGTGATGCAGAGTTCATTGAGCACAGATGTGTCTTGAATCTTCTTATTGTGTCTGTTCTGTTTTATTTTCAGTTCCTCCACATCATCATTGATATCTTCCAACGGCGACGTGACTTGAATCTTGTCTTCTAACGGTGAGTACCTAGATACCTATTTACCTTACAATAGTACCTACTTGTTCATGTTTTTGCTGATCTTGTCCTGTTGTCTCAATTTTGATTCATTGTTTTTGATATATGTTGCATAACTTTTTGGCCCTTAAACTTATTTCACGCCTGTGGAAGCGTTTTTGTTATCATTTTATCTTTTCTTCGGTTCTTTTACAATCCCACAAAGCTTGCACTTGCATTCTTTTGCTGTTTTTGCAAAAAACGCATCTAGTAAACTTACCGCGGTAAAAAACCACGTGGTGTGCTTACAAGGCGAAATTTCGTAGTAGTGTGCGCATGACGTCAGCGGCGGATTTCACGCGCGCTTTGTATAAGAAGTGCGAAATAGCATATTATACTCGATATTATACAATACCCAGGTTGTGAAGAATGCTATTATAGCTGCGGCGCCAGTTTAAAGCTCAAAGCTCAGCTGAAGGGATATGAGGCACCAAAGCTATAACAGCGTCCACAACCGTGGTTTGTATACTATTTTTCTCACTACTTCACAAATACAGGGTGTTTCAATGAAAACGAGCCACCCGGAATTGATCTTTGCCAGGTGAAGTTTGAAAAATTAAAATTTCCCGAAACCCGTCGATTTTTGTTTAGAGGGGGACATCTTTTGCCGTGAAAATCAATCTTGGAAAATCATTTCCTCAAGCGTAGTAGATACCACCCTCAATTTCAATTTATGTTTTTCATATATACATTATGCAACAAAAATTAAAACTAAACTCCAACTCCAACTAAGAATCCAGCCATCTGATTGGTAAATTTTGACTTGCTTTTCCGTATCAACCGAGGTATCAACCAATCTGGTGCCAATATTCTTAGTTGGAGTTAGAATTTAGTTTCAATTTTTGCTGCATAACTCCAGCATAAGTAACACACTTGAGGGGATTATAGTTCAATATTGAATTTCACATCAAAAGATGTCCCCCCTCAAATCAAAAATCGACGGGTCTCTGTACATTTTCTGCATATCATCTGGCAAAATTTTATTCAAGGTGGCTCGTTTTCACTGAAACACGTGGTATAATACAAATAATCCACAATAAATATGCACGGTTCGCTGGTGACGTCACGCTTGTCAACATTCTCTCTTTCCACCATGTGCTTGCCTTTTCACCTGCCGTGTGTAAAAGACCATAATACGACCGTGACGTCACATGGGAAAAGGAAGTTACAAACCTGAAGAGGTTTATGACCGCAAACCCATAAATCCAGCGGGCGACTCACGCAGGCTCCTATTCAGGGACGGCAAGATATTGTGATTTTTGCAACAGCGCTCACGAGTGTCGACAAAGCACTTTGGCCCCGTCAAAACAATATACATAAAACACAAGGATAATGCCTACCTGCGTAGTTGTAAAGCATCCGGATGGATGGGAGACCTGCCTGCATTGGGCATAGAAACCGCAAACAATAGGTTGCGGGAACATAACGTCACCTTGGCACCCGCTATGGCAACGTTGCAAATATGCCTGACTTCCGCGCTTCTTAGCCGCTTTTGTTTTGCGCCAGGAGCTACTCCGGGTGAATCACTACAAAGAGAAAGCAGATACATACGTCAATCACGGCCTAGCTGGATCTACTCTTTCTTTGTCTAGTGATCAACCCTGAGCAGCTCCTGCCGGCAAAACGAAAGCGCAAGCGCAAGAGCCTCTTGCCAGCTTTTCGCCCGCCCTTGCGCATGATGGGGTGATCATTGTTGAGTATTCATTATTTTTCAAAGTTTTGTTTCTAGCAACTACGATTTTGAATCCAGCAGGCGTTTTCGCTAGCTATGTTGCCTAGTAACATTTGTATGAACCCTGTTAGATGCAGAAAACCATCCTTTGTTTTCTCAATAAGCGCCGCTTAGTAATTCTCACGGCTAGCTGTTTTTTTTGTCCTAGTAATTATTTTATTTTTTCAGATGGCTGAAATCGACAACATGGAAGATGGCATGAGTGCAGAACATGTCATGTCACAAGGGCACGGTCTGACATATAAGTACGTATTTTAGTCATAAGTTAAAAGAAAACATGACTAGCAGGGATTCTAGAGGATTCTTCAAAAAGCAATTAGTAAATAAGATGCTAGACGTTACAATCATTAATATGCGGGAGGAAGTATGCAGAAGAGGAAGAAAACAATAATTTTTATATTATGTATTTTTTTCCATAAAACATTTTCTCACTTTACATTTTTTTTTCAGTGACTTGATCATCCTTCCTGGATACATCGACTTTGCGGCTGATACAGTAGTAAGTTTACATTAAAATTACGACAAAAAAATCTTGTGTATGTAACAATGATTTGAAAAAATATTTTCAGGAACTGAACAGCCCACTGACGAAAAAAATCAAGATAAAAACGCCTCTGGTGTCTTCGCCCATGGATACCGTCACGGAGTCCGACATGGCCATAGCTATGGCTGTAAGTATTATCATTGTGTATTATGATCCAGACATGAAAAAATTATCATTTCACTCCTATTGCGAAACATACTAAACGTACTTATTTATTGTTATTGGGTAGGTACTTGTTTAGAATTAAGATAAATTCGCTGAGAATTATTCAAAACATGCGATGACGTTGAATAAATCTTAGCCTTTTGAAATTTCTCTCAAGTGGCCTATGGAAAATTGTCAAGGTTCTGCGTCTGATGTTGCCAACTTCATCCAAAGTCATTTAATTCTCAAAATTATTGGCTTCTATCTCATCAACCAAAAAAAAGGGTTGGTTACAGGGACTGAACAAAAAAGGCGGCCTTAATTTTTTTGTTATTGTACGCAAAATACCTGAAGAATTTTATATTTTGTATGCAGAGCAGAAAAACAAGCGCATGCTTACTTTCTTCATGTATAAAAGCCAAATATAGCCTAAAGATCAAATGATGACAAATGTACCTACGTGTGTGAAGTGGGCAACAGTGCCTAGAACTACCTTGCTAAGAAACTACCTACTTTTACAATTCAAACTAAATATTAACGAATACTGCATTTTTCATTTCTAATTACCTCTTCTGATTTGCTTTTTTTTTATTCCAGCTCTGTGGAGGTATTGGCATAATCCACAACAACTGTCTGCCACAGCATCAGGCTAATGAAGTCCTGAAAGTTAAAAAATACAAGCACGGTTTTATACACGACCCAATCGTATTATGCCCCACAAACACGGTAAGCTTTTTCTGTTGGATATATATTTTTGAAGTATAAAAAAATCAAATCAACAACAACAAAAAATATAACTCGCTTAATATTATTCAACAGGTAGCGGACGTGTTGAGAATCAAAAAGGAGCACGGGTTCTGCGGAATTCCCATCACGGAAAACGGAAAATTGGGAGGCAAACTAGTGGGAATCGTCACGTCTCGTGATATCGACTTCCTGGAGATTGTAGAAAAGAAAAACACGTCTACAAAACTGGAAGCGGTAAGTTTCTTGTTCTGTACTTTTATACAGGCTTCGCGGCTTTTCCGCACTCTTTTTTTTGCTAAATCAAATCAGAAATACAATTGTTACGATATTGGCCTGAAGCGTTTCGCATTTTTCCCGATTTTCATTGGAAAAATTTAAAAAATTCGCTTCGTAGCGACGTAGACATTGCATATCTATATTCAGTAGTTTCTCGGCGTACGTTCCTTCTGACACAGCCTGCCTGAATTCATCTGAACACATGATAGTTGTTTCAGACTTCCAGCTGACAAAAAAAAAACTGAAAATCAAGACAGCAACTAACAATTGCAAGGCCGTGGTTGCGTTAGTAACACATGTTTATTGTGCGAATCATCTATCTTTCTCCATAGTTTATCATATCAAAACTGTAACAGCAAGGGGGCTTTCAACATACCTACCTTAATGAAATTTGAGAAAATGTTATTCCAAAGATGTGTCAATATCATTTCGCAAAACGCGACAAGCATGAATTTTCCAAGTTTCTCAAGTTATTCTATTTCGAATCACGGGATCACGTTGCTATCGAAAACATTCGTAATAATAATTTGTTGTTAATAAATGTGTGCGAATAAGTCAAGTGATTTGAATAATCCCTTTATACTGTCAAGAGTTCTTTTATCGATTATGAAATTCTCTTAAGGCCGCTCTATGAAATTTCGCAACGCAACCGCAACGCAGAGCGCGACTTTTCTGATTGGCTCGCAAGCCTTTCGCGTCGTTGCGATGGCTTTGCGAATACCTTGCGAGCCAATCAGAAACGTTGCGCTCTGCGTTGCGGTTGCGTTGCGATTGCTGCGAATTTTCATAGAGCGGGCATTATAAACAATTTGCGGCACACCGATCGCAAGAATAATAGAACAACAAATTGTAATCGCTACTATAAACTATTACTGAATCAATGTTTAATCTTCACCCCATTCTAAGTTAATAGGTATTATCTAATCAAGTTTTAACCTATACTTTAGTCTTTTACATTCATGTACATTGTATTTGTGTCAATTTTACGTAATTTTAAGTTTCATGATATCATTTGTTGGTGTTAGTTATAACTTGTTAGTAGGGAACTTTTGATGCAACAATGTGAAATGCACTAATAATTTCGAATTAGGCGTAGATATTTTTGGTCAGACGAGTTCTACAGAACTTGGTTGGTAGATTTCTGCTCCGATGGTGGAAGGCTCTAATGAAATTTTTACTCAACAATCCACGTTTCCCGAAAAGCTTCTGCGCATACCTGTGAAAGTAGGACGTTGCCATATCTATATCACGACAACAAGTTAACAACACTGTAATACGGTGTGCTCGTGTAATGTCACGCAAATTTCAGCTGACAGCGCTTGACGTCGATTTGACGTTTCGACAGATCTAACCAAATAACGCTCTTGTTTCGTCGATCGCCTTGCAGCTCGTTGTGTCTCGTATCACCTGAATCTTTTCTGCGTCTTTCTGCCATACGGCGCGTAACATTTCATTCTGAACAATATTAAATGTTGAATGGTTAGGAGGTTATGTTTGTTGTTTGTTTACATTTCGATTATTGATTGACAGTTGCCATTGACACTTCGTGCGTCAAAATTGAAATTACCGCGCTCTGCAGGTATGCGTTCTCATGTATGCGCTGAAGTGATGTACGTGATGGTAAACGTGGATTAAAGGAAGTTATTTACTGTTTATGGCCGTACACTGTAGACACATGTATAGGGATAAAGCTCCAAAAGAGTAGGTAAGTCCCTCCAGACACAATAAAGGATGAGATAAATGAACTATATGAACATCAACTAAAGGTGTGTGAGTGTGACTAAAGCATTTCCTGTATTATTCAGGGTTGGGTCTTCTATTGGTGATAGGCTCTATTCTATTTTATGAAGGACTAGGGAAAGCAGGTACAATGATACATAACAGCCTGTCCATAAAACATAATATGTACTCAAAAGTAAAACAAGTGAGTATGCCTTCACGTGCGTGAGTCTCAGTAGCGCATTTTCTCAAAGAGGCATATTGTGAACGTAAAGAAATTTGGTTGAAGGAGAAACACCATTCCTTGCCCACTTTCTTCATTCGAAACTCATTGTGATACTGTTTTATCAGAATGGGGTACTTGCCAATGAAATAGATTCGAATGAAAATTCTTTCACTCATCAATATATTTTTTTGTTTGAGGGCGGGAGCTGGGAGCGGCGACTAATCAACAGTAGTCTATTCTTTCCTATTTTTAGTCGGCTATCCATATAGCGAAAGAATTAGATCGCTATGTCTTCGGGTTTATGTTTTCCATTTATCTCTTACTTTGAGGGCAGCGTGTGGGGGTGGCAGCATTCGGCAAAGTAACTGTTGCACAGTTTGAGTTAAGAGTTCCTAAATGTTAAAGGAAATATGACAATCAGTGAAAAGTGTGAAAGTTGCATTTTTTGTTTGGGGGTGGGAGCTGGAGGCGGCGACTAATCAAAAGTGGCCTATCTCTTCCCATTTTTAGTCAGCTATCTATATAGCGGAACAATTGGATCGCTATGTCTTCAGGGTTATGTTTTACATTTATCTCTTACTTTGGGGGCGGCGTGTGGGAGCGGCAGAGTTTGGCAAAGAAATTCTCCCACAGTTTGAGTTGGGAGTTCCTGAATGTTTGAGGTAACATTAAAATGTAATTCAGTGGAAATTATTGAAAGTTGCACTTTTTTTCTTTTGGGGGTGGAACTTGGAGGCGGCGCCATGTCAAAGATAGCCTATTCTTTCCCATTTTTAGTTAGCTATCCATATAGCGAAAAGCGAAAGAATTAGATCGTTATGTCTTCGGGTTTATGTTTTTCATTCATCTCTCACTTTGAGGGCAGCGTGTGGGGGCGGCAGCACTCGGCAAAGTAACTGTTGCACAGTTTGAGTTGGGGGTTTCTGAATGTGAGGGAAATATGAAAATCAGTGAAAATTGTGAAAGTTGCATTTTTTTGTTTGGAGGCGGCAGCTGGAGGCGGCGGCTAATTAAAAGTGGCCTATATTTTTCCAATTTTAGTCAGCTATCAATATAGTGGAAGAATTAGATCGCTATGTCTTCAGGTTCATGTTTTACATTTATCTCTCACTTTGGGGGCGGCGGCGGCGTGTGAGAGCGGCAGAGTTTGGCAAAGAAATTCTTGCACAGTTTGAGTCAAGAGTTTATAAAATAATGTTCGAGGTAACATTATCAGCTAAATCGGTGAAAATTGTTGAAAGTTGCACTTTTCTTCTTTTGAGGGCGGAAGCTGGAGGCGGCGCCATATTAAAAGTAGCCTATCCATTTTCATTTTCAGTCAGCTATCCATATAGGGAAAATTCATATCGCTATGTCTTTGGGTTCATGTTTTTCATTTATCTCTTACTTTGGGGGCGGCGTGTGGGGGCAGCAGCGTTTGGCTGAGCAAATGTTGCACAATTTGAGTTGGCAGTTCCTAAATGTTTAAGGGAACATCTCAATCAGTCACATTTGTGAAAGTTGCACTTTTCATCGTTTGGGGGCGGAATCTGGGGGCGGTGACTAACCGAAAGTAGCCTATCCTTTCCCATTTTTAGTCAGCTCTTTATATACTGAAAGAATCATATCGCTATGTCTTCGGGTTTATGTTTTTCATTTTAAAGTGATTGGGGGCGGTTTTTAGCAGTTTTTTCATGTCGGCGGCGCATATTGAAGACGGAATGTTTCTTGGCTTACGTTTACAAGTGGCAACTATGTATTATTCAAAAAATGAGAACACCGGAGCATCAGGTCTGGCAGAAAGTGCAATATTATGTTATTTCAAGTTTATCGGGGGCGGTTTTCTCTATGTTGGCGGCGCAATATAGACATCCAATATAGCCTAGCTCTCCTTTGGGAGTGGCAGCTATGGAACAGCGAAAAAATTAGAAAGCTAGGACGTCTAGTTTGGGAGGAGTTCGAGGAACGGACGGACGGACGGACAAAGCGGTTGCAATAGCGATTTTCATCAAGATGGAAAATGCGCTAAAAACTGGGATGTTGAAAGAGAAAATTCAGGTTCTATTCTACTGCCTTGTCTAGAATAAAGCTAGGTGGCACCCCCGATGGTTGTTTGGTATGAATACATTTGTTACCATCTTTGGCATTCTAGCTTGTGTGACCTTGTGAAATAAAGGAATAAGCTTAAAATGACCCAATAGCAATATAGCAACAAATTTCTATCTTGAATAGGTACCTACCTACCTTCCAAGGGTAGTGGGCCCTCTATTTTTTGGCACAGCAGAGCTTCAACATAATGTTACAAAAAAAAATTCTCTACCCCCAGTAAAATGTATTTTTTCCAAGAGTTCTTTTAGTTACCAAAATCTGTCAAAATGTCAGCTTATCTTTTGGAACCAGTCTATAAAAATAACTGAAATTTCACAAAATTCAATTTTAATTCCTTGTCTACCAAGAAACACTGGAATCTGTCAAAATGGGCTTAAAATCAATTAAATCGGTCAAAATATCGATGGCAATGACAGACCTCTCTGAAAGTCACACTATAATAGGTAGCTTAAATTCAATGAAATGCGTTGAAGCCTGAAATCTGAGAAAACATCGAAGATAAATTGATGAACTTGATTTGATATCAGATGCTTGAAAAATACTATAATTTGTCATAACAGCATTTTAAATCATTGAAATCTGTCAAAACGTCATCTAAAATCGGTGATTATATCACTTGAAAGCACTTGAAGCTCAGCAAAATTAATTATTAAATATAATAAGAATATGAACCTGGCAAATTATCACTTGATAACCCTCAGATCTATCAAAATAGCAGTTTAAATTCAGAACCCTTCTCGCAAGTCAATATAGTATTTCGGACCGTTCAGATCTGCCAAAATATCACTTGAAATCGAATTTGTCAAAATGGCGTCTCAAACCTAAAAGATTTGTCATCTTTTGTGAACAACTAAAATCACCTGAATGGGGCTGTATAGCGGCAAAAGCCTGAATTAATGGCGCATTGTACTATGCACCGCTGTCACCATGATGTCATTGGGCGCGTTCAGCAGGACCCATATTGGGTGCCATCGGTGTATGCCGCATGCGCCTCTTGAACGGTCACAGCCGCCAAATCGCGATTTTGTCCACCACAGTTGGTTTATGGTAGCGGTGGATCAGATAGTGGATCGACCAAGCCGGCCAGCAGCTTATTTTTGGTAACTAGATCCACGGGTTCCACCATGGAGCTTGCTGAACTCGCCCATTGCTGCCGTCAACATCTCATCCCTCGAAAAGTCAAAATGGTTGTCAGATACTGTCCGATACAGCTAGACGATTCATTCGCCTGCCCTCTAATTCGGGCTGAACGTGCGGTGCCAAGCCCTCCCAAGCCAACCCCATACACGGTCCAAGCTACTGACTATCCTCTACCAGCTCCCTGTAGCCTGGACGTGCCGGTAACAGCCTACCTACCTCCAAGTGCCCCAGACATGGCACAACGTTCGAGTTCTGATGCTAAGCCCCCACAGGCTGCCCATTACTTACGTTTTGGTCCAAAGAGTGCTGATGCTGAACCTCATACAATTGTCTCATACTGATTCGCCTTCTCCAACAACTATTGAGCAAACACCGAAATTTGTGATTGTATAGAAGTAGCTAGATACTCTGGAATACCTAACTATTGAAAGTTTTATACTATCGTATCCTACCTGCCTCATCATCGTTTCATTTTCTCTACTCTGCTACTCTCTGCTAGAAAATATGGGGCCCCAGATCATTATATATAGGTATCTACCTACCCCGACAAAGTCAGGGAGAGAATTTGCTCACCCCCAAGTAGCAGCGTCACAATCTCACAATAGGTTATTATTTTTTTCTTTAGGTACCTATCTCTTCTCTACTTTGGCACCAATTCTTTTTCCTCTCCTTCAAAGCGGAGCGCTTTTTCCACCTAAGCTACTTTTTTTATTCAAACTGTCCACTTCAAATGTGCCGCAATGTGACATTGCCATCATTTTATAGAATGTCAAATATGGGTGCATAGTACACGTCGCCCTCTACAATTTGTTTTGCCTATACAGCCCCATTAACAAAGAATTTTACCGAGATCAGATATCAACTTTTGAAACCAAAATCTGTCAAAGTATCACTTTGGAACTCGGAAATCTATCCAAATATCAATTAAAACCACCAAAATCTGGCACAAAAAAAAAACTCCAAACTAAAAAGAACTTGTCAAAAGTGTTGTGGTGTCCAAACCAAACTAAAATTTGACGACAAAAAAAACCACTTCCAACATTTCAATCTGCATAAATGTAGATAAAGTAACTATTGCTATTGCCTACATAAGTTATCATGGGATGGTTGATTCACATTCTAGCATATCTATTCATATTCCAGACAACAAGTGCTAGAGCTATTAAAAATATGGTATTATGTACAGAATTACGTGGTGTTATACCTACTTCATTCTTGTATCTTTCATTACCTGGGAATTCAACAAAAAATTGCAACTCAGGAACAACATAGGGTCATTTGAAGATGTTTTTTTTAGCGCACCTTCCATCTTGATGAAAATCGCTATTGCAACCGCTTTGTCCGTTCGTCCGTCCGTCCGTCCGTCCGTTCCTCGAACTCCTCCCAAACTAGACGACCTAGCTTTCTAATTTTTTCGCTGTTACATAGCTGCCACTCCCAAAGGAGGGCTAGGCTATATTGGATGTCCATATTGCGCCGCCAACATAGAGAAAGCCGCCCCCGATAAACTTGAAATAACATAATATTGCACTTTCTACCAGACCTGATGCTCTGGTGTTCTCATTTTATGAATAATACATAGTTGCCACTTATTAACGTAAGCCAAGAAACATTCCGTTTTCAATATGCGCCGCCGACATGAAAAAACTGCTGAAAACCGCCCCCAATCACTTTAAAATGAAAAACATAAACCCGAAGACATAGCGATCTGATTCTTTCGGTATATAAATAGCTGACTAAAAATGGGAAAGGATAGGCTACTTTTGGTTAGTCGCCGCCCCCAGATTCCGCCCCCAAACGATAAAAAGTGCAACTTTCACAAATGTTACTGATTGAGATGTTCCCTTGAACATTAGGAACTGCCAACTCAAATTATGCAACATTTGCTCAGCCGAACGCTGCCGCTCCCACACGCCGCCCCCAGAGTAAGAGATAAATGAAAAACATGAACCCGAGAACATAGCGATCTAAGTTTTTCGCTATATGGATAGCTAACTAAAAATGGAAAAGGATAGGCTATTTTTGATATGGCGCCGCCTCCAGCTTCCGCCCCCAAAAGAAAAAAGTGCAACTTTCAACAATTTTCACTGATTTAACTGATAATGTTACCTCGAACATTTGGAAACTCTTGACTCAAACTGTGCAAGAATTTCTTTGCCAAACTCTGCTGCTCCCACACGCCGCCCCCAAAGTGAGGGAGATGTAAGTGAGTTCATGTAAAACATGAACCTGTAGACATAGCGATCTAATTCTTCCACTATACAGGGTGGTCCGACTTTTATGTCATCAAATTTGAGGATCGATAGAGAATGAAAAATGAAGTGGACTTTCCCCAGAAAACATATTTGTGAAATGCCTAATAACAGAGATACAGCTCTTCAAAGTTGGAAATAAATAATCATTTTTTCCGCATAACTTTTGGACCGTTGAATGAAAACTGTTCATAATTTTGGATTCTACGTTCAATTTTGAAGAAAAAATCACAATTGCAAAATTTTGATCAGAGGCTTTGTTTGGGAGATATTCAGGTTTGAAGGTTTGGAAAACCTCTCAAAAGCACAACTTTCAAAGGTCTAAAAATTAAAATCTAAAAATCTCATGATTTCTTTGCTGAAATAGGTTTTCTAGAATTTTTAAGTTATTAAACCACCATTTTTTCCAAAACACGAAAAATTTTCAGGAAAAAAACCATTTGGCCGTGGAAAATGGCGATTTCTGGATGTTTTCCAAAGTTTCAAACTCAAATATCTCCTAAACGAAGCCCCCAATCAAAATTTTGCAAGGGTGACTTTTTATTCTTAATTGAACGTTAAACTCAAAATTATGAACAGTTTCCAAAAATAACTATGGGTGTGAAAACTGGGGGGGTAAAAGTAGGGACACCCCCTAATGTCTACGCCCCTTTTTTTATGGAACATGTTATGATTGTTCGACAGGGGATAATTTCAGTAAACCTTTGGTTCTATTTTGAATCGAATCGGTTGAACGGTTCAAAAGTTAGGCGGAAAAAATGATTATTTATTTTCAACTTTGAAGGGCTGTATCTCTGTTATTAGGCATTTCACAAATATGTTTTCTGGGGAAAGTCCACTTCATTTTTCATTTACTATCGATACTTAAATTTAATGACATAAAAGTCGGACCAGCCTGTATTGATAGCTGACTGAAATTGGAAAAAGATAGGCCACTTTTAATTAGCCGCCGCCTCCAGCTCCCGCCCACAAACAAAAAAATGCAACTTTCACAATTCTCACTTATTGTAATATTTCCTGGAACATTTAGAAACTCCTAACTCAAACTGTGCAACAGTTACTTTGCCGAATGCTGCCACCCCCAGACGCTGCCCTCAAAGTAAGAGATAAATGGAAAACATAAACCCGAAGACACAGCGATCTAATTCTTTCGCTATTTGGATAGCCGACTAAAAATGGGAAAGAATAGACTACTGTTGATTAGTCGCCGCTCCCAGCTCCCGCCCTCAATCAAAAAAATATTGATGAGTGAAAGAATAGTACCTTTCATTATCCAGTGCGCGCATACTCGTCTTCTGAAGTAATGGTGTCAAATGCAAAATTTGCGAACAAATGCTAGAAAATGGCGTGAAAAACCGCCATAGTGTTGAAAAATACGCGCCGCAGCGAACAGGGTAATAGGCTAGAGGTTAATGCACACTAGTGATTACTGATTTCTCATCAAAAAGTCCGCATTGTTCATTAAATTATAAATAACTGCGTTTTACATTGATCGGATGTGCGTACGCAACCCATAATGCAACCCCCAACAACTCTATTTTCAGTTTGACTAGCGAAAGTTGCCTAAAAACCACGATTTTAGGCAACATTCGCTACATCAGTGTACTGCGGAATGTATTTTACTCCCAGGGACTTTTCCCACACGATTCAAGAATAGCGGCCCTGTGTTCTTCAAAGTATAAAAATCAGTTTTTTTCCAAACTAAATCAGCGGTGTTATCCTTCCAAAAATCATGGAAAAACAAGTGAAAGGGGCCGTGAAACATTGTGCTCATGGGAATTAGCACAGTGATAGTCGGTATAATGACAAAAATATGTATTTCTTTATCCGATTCCCAAAAACGTACTTTAAATACCGTAAAAACTTGGTACTGGAGAAATTTGAAAAAGACGTAAAGTCTTGCGAGAAATGTGACAATGTGCACGGTGGGTGAAGCTGTAACCGGGTGTAACCGGAAAAATTTCACTCCGAAACGGGTCACCAAGGATAGATTCAATACATTCATACACAATACATTCCGCAGTACACTGATGTAGCGAATGTTGCCTAAAATCGTGGTTTTTAGGCAACTTTCGCTACAGAAGTGTAGTACGGATTATATAAAACTCCCAGGGACTTTTCTCACACGATTCAAGAATAGCGGCCCACTTGTTTACAAACGTACGACACTCGGAGCGAACTTCAAAATGGCGAATAAATAGTTGACGTTGACAGCAGACAGCAGCGAAAAGTCACGGGGCCGTTGCTTGTCAAACTGAAAATAGAGTTGGTGGGGGTTGCATTATGGGTTGCGTACGCACATCCGATCAATGTAAAACGGAGTTATTTATAATTTAATGAACAATGCGGACTTTTTGATGAAAAATAAGTAATCACTAGTGTGTATTAACCTCTAGCCTATTACCCTGTTCGCTGCGGCGCGTATTTTTCAACTTTATGGCGGTTTTTCTTGCGATTTTGTAGCATTTGTTCGCAAATTTTGTATTTGACGCCATTCGAGCATGCGCGCATGTTGAAATTTAGCGCAAGCGTTGGGTATACCAACTATAATGAAAGTTACTATTTTCATTCAAATCTATTTCATTGGCAAGTACCCCATTCTGATAACAAAATATCACAATGAGTTTCGAATGAAGAAAGTGGGCAAGGAATGGTGTTTCTCCTTTAACCAAATTTCTTTACGTCCACAATATGCCTCTTTGAGAAAATGCGCTACTGAGACTCACGCACGTGAAGGCATACTCACTTGTTTCAATTTCCACCTGAAATAAACGGTAAAGCATGATGTGATGATTGTACCTACTCGTACCTACGATATTTTTGGACACCTTAGAAATAATTTTACAGTGACTGATGAAAATTCAGGAACAGATAGCGGGGATAGCTTCGGAAAATACAGACGTCCTTGGAAAATACAAGTACAGGCTTCTTTACCAGTTTCGCAATAGGATACTTCGTTTGGGCAGGTGCGCATGTGTAAAAGCGCCAGATTTTGAGAACTTTCGTTCACCTGTCAGTGTGAATATGGAAACTTGGCAACGCTGCATGCTCTATCTAGCCGCCTGACCAGCTACTGGTTCCTGTTGTAAATACATCTCTTCGAAGATTCTTTAAACTTCCTTCTCGGTACAGCCATTTTCAACAAGTTGTGTTCTTTCATCAAAACATAAGCAAATGAAATGTAGGTCAGGTACTAGGAGGATATAAGAATAGGGAGGGAGTATAACCCAGCTTGTGGGCGGGGGGAAATGAAGCCGGGAGACGTAAGGGGTGAGGTAGCAACTACGCCCAAATATTGCATCTAGTTACTGGAGTCTTTTGACTTTTGTGAATTAATTGACGTTATTGAAATAATTTGAAACTATTTGAGGTTAGTGAGATTTTTTTGATTGACATAAAATGAGTCCTGCCTGATATCTTTTATCTTTGTGCCTGGATCTTGTTTGGATGGTGCTTCATCTATAGGAGCTGAATAGATCAGCTTTCCCAGGTGTGGGGAAGACAGAGGCTACGTGCGCTGGATACAATATCATGTATGAAAAATACCTATCCCATCAATGCGAGCCGGACCTGCCGAAGGGCAGATGCCTACCTGTAGTATGGGATCGCCTGATGTTTCAGTAGAATGTTAGGCAAGGATGAGAATGACCAGCAAATTCCAAAAATAATGAGCAGAAAATGAGCAGTTCGATTCTTTCCTCCTAGATTCTACCACGTATTTGTGAGGTCAGCATTATTGATACACCTAATGATGATCTACACTCTGTGATCTACACTGAACAGTGATAGGAGGTAGGTACTCTGGAAACCTCATCATCAGCCAATTTTAAGGCCTGTGTAGACTTCAAGGTTCATGGCAAAATTACAATGAAAAGTACCCACCTAGGTATCTATCTTGCTGGAATTTCTATCCTGCTACGGACTATCACCTACCACGAAGTTAGTGACGAAAATGCTAATAAGTAGAAGCAAGTGAAACCTGTGATGAAATTCCTTTATGTAATCCAACGATCATATTTAGGAAGGATGTGGCTGGATCTGGTGCAGCACAAAGCGTCATAGACTGACACTGACAAGAGCGACAGCTCGCAGAACTTGACGTGGCAATATTCAGTTTCAATGGTAAAGTGATGAAAATTTTGGGCGTACAAAGATGGCGGATATGACATTTCCATGGCTTCACTTTTTATGACGAACCCTCCCTCCCTATTCTTATATCCTCCTAGGTCAGGTAGAAACGAGAAGTGTCAACATAATTGTCACAAGTGACAGTTGGCGCCGATGTCTTGTTGTTTTGAGCGCTGTTGCCATTTTCGTTGTTCCTGAACTTCCACAAATGATCATTGAACTTAATTTCAATGAAACATTTCCTTTGAATATAAAAAATGGTATCTAATATTCAACCAAATCATTTGTGGAATTTTAGGTGCACTACAATATTTTTTAGTGTTAATTTTCAATATCGGTGTACGAAACTATGAAATTCGCGCCACACATGCGCACTCAAAAAAACCGAAACGAAGGGACCTATTATGCCAGCTGTAGTTGAAAAGGCAAAAGAACTTCTTGAACTGAATTATGATACTTGATTGTGCCCCCACTAAAATGATCATGAAATTCATATATCTCAAGTATTTTCCACACATCAGGTGTGTCGTAATTCTTTGCGTGGTAAAAATTGCATGTTCTGTGTTAGAGTTGACGGCACACCACAGGGACCTGTGGGCGGGGCTGAACAGTAAAACAAAAATCGTTTTGGACGAGTTCGTGAGTTGAAATAGGGGAAGCAACACCGTCAGCCAGGAGTGGTGGACCATTACCAGGTCACAGGCTAGCCCAAAATCCCACTGTAAATCTAGGTGCACCACTAGATCAACTCAGTTCGCGCAGCTAGGCTCCGCCCACAGGTCCCTCTGGTATTCCGAGTACCTACTCTATCAATTTTTAGAATTTTGTATTGTGTACTCAATGAAACGTCTTATTCATTTTTTTAATCTTTTTTCCATAGGTCATGACCAAACTGGAGGACCTCGTCACTGCCCAATCCGGAGTCACCCTGCCCGAAGCCAACGCGATTTTGGAAAAGAGCAAAAAAGGAAAGCTGCCCATCGTCAACGCGCAAGGCAACTTGATCGCGTTGATCGCGAGGACCGATCTGAAAAAGTCGAGGAATTATCCGACGGCGTCGAAAGACGACAACAAGCAGCTGTTGGTGGGCGCCGCCATCGCCACCCGCGACGAAGATAAAGAACGACTGAATCTGCTGGCCCAAGCAGGCGTCGACGTAGTTGTCCTGGATTCGTCCCAGGGCAATTCAGTTTATCAGATTGAAATGATCAAATTTATCAAGGCGAAGTACCCGAATCTCCAGGTATGTCACAATTTGGTCTATTTTACCTAGTACACGGGCAGCAGTGGGGAGTATTTTGACGTTTCGTTATAGTCTGTTCCTGTACCTGCTATTGTCGACACTGGGCGCTTTCGTTTTGCCAACACGAGCTGCCGGGGTAGATCGCTAGACAAAGAAAGTAGATCCAGCTGGGTCGTGACTGGTGTATGTATCTACTTTCTCTATCTAGTGATCTACCCGGAGCAGCTCCTGGCACAAAACGAAAGCGGTTACTATTTCGATCATTATACAGCCTCGAGAATTCAAATTCAGCTAGAATGGACTATAATATATACATAGATTTTTTGATTCTTGATTGGCACTGATTTGAATGACTTTTCCAGGTGATTGCCGGCAACGTGGTTACCATAAAGCAGGCGAAGAACCTGATCGACGCGGGAGCTGACGCTCTCAGGGTGGGCATGGGCAGCGGCAGCATCTGCATCACGCAAGAGGTCATGGCGGTGGGCCGACCGCAAGCCACTGCCGTGTACAAGGTGGCGCAGTTCGCCAAGAAATTCGGCGTGCCAGTGATAGCCGACGGAGGCATTCAGTACGTGGGGCACATCATCAAGGCCCTGGCTCTGGGTGCGTCCACGGTGATGATGGGTTCCTTGTTGGCCGGCACGTCGGAAGCCCCGGGCGAATACTTTTTCTCCGACGGAGTCAGGTTGAAGAAGTACCGCGGAATGGGCAGCATAGAAGCCATGGACCGCAAAGACACCCAGGGCTCAGCCATGAACCGCTATTTCCACAGGTCAGTACATCAACGTTCATTTTCAAATTGTTTCGATTATGCTTCTCCACCTGCATACCTACATTCTGTCCAAAATCATCTGCGATACTCGCGTTCTCTACATCACGACGACTAGAATGCTACCATAATGCTACAGTTGACATCACACGTTGCCTGGCAGCAGCCCAAGAGAATGTAGTTGCTAGGCAACGCGATTTTCCAGGCAACGTGACGTCGCGTTGCCTAGCAACATTGTGCTAGAGTGGCGGTTTCTTGGTAACGTGATTTCAAAATAATTCTATTGGTCGTGATGGAGCCCCAGCTTCCTAGAAGCTTCAATTAGCGCATAATTTGTACTTTCCCCTATCTTCAATCAGACCAAAAATAATTTTGTGTTATTTTGAATTTTCAGCGACATGGACAAACTGAAGGTGGCGCAAGGCGTGAGCGGCAGTATTGTAGACAAAGGCAGCGTCCTGCGGTTCGTCCCATACCTACAAACCGGGATCCGACATGGCTGCCAAGACATTGGTGCAACGTCTCTGGACATGTTGAGGTAACATTCCTTTGCAAAAATTTATTCACATTATTTCTGTTACATATCCACTTATTCCTAGTATCATGTATAAGTTACTGATTATGAAATATTCCACAGGAACATGATGTATTCCGGCGAGCTGAAGTTCGAACTTCGGTCCCACTCTGCCCAGCTGGAGGGCAACGTGCACAGCCTCTTTTCATATGAAAAAAGGCTGTTCTAATTTGTGAGAATAGGAACACACTGTTTTTGTTTTTGTAGTTATTGTACCATTGTACCTATATATATATATATTTATTTATATCTATATGAATATATTTTATAATTTTAATAAAAATTTAAGACTGTACATCAAGGTTTTTTCAATCTACAGAACGAAACATTTTTCACTCACCAATTTTCATCAGCAATGCTGAAAATAGATATCATCCAGCTGCAAACCAATCAAAGGACCCATGTTGCTCAACCACGAAATGACGGGGTTTTTGCTGCAATTCAACGACCATGAATGTAGCACAACCAAAAATCGTAATGGTAAATTGATAGGTAGATTGCGTCAACTTTAAGAAGAACACATTGAGTCATTTACATCTGACCTTGACGTGCTCACCAGTGGCGTATTATTGGCGTTCTGAAATGGGTCTGTGAGGGCATATTAGAGAAGCATCACGTCGGCTTAAGACGCATTATGTTGTAAGTCCACTTTGAATTATTGATCTTGTTTTTTTTTACATTTTAGTTATTATATTGGACTTACGACTTTCCATCACTAAAACTCAAAAGTTTAGTGGAGTTACGATTTTTTTTTATCACAAAAGTCAGTCATAAATTCTATTAACTCCATTATTCTGAAATAATCTGTAGAAAATAGTACTGTGAAGATGTCGTAAGTCTATGAGAACTTCTCACATCGGTTTTTTTTCTAGTATATTAGAGTAAACCTAAGTAATTATAACGAAAGTGATTTACATCCAGTTCCACCAGCGAATTTAATTATTGTTAGCTGATTGAGACATTTTCTCTGATGTATTCTAGGTCAGTGCTGGTTGAATGACCACGGAAAATGCATACAAGCTGTTGTGGTCTGAACATTTTTCCATAATCTTTCGTGAAACTTGTGTTTTCTGTGGTCACTAAGCCAATATTCACCAGAGAAAATGTCTCAATTAGCTAACAATGATTAAATTCGCTGGTGGAACTGGCTATTAATAAAGCTAGTGGATAACTTGAACTCATAATATATCATTAGGACACACCAAAAATCGTTGCAATAGGCGGACAGCCAACGCACCGTATAAACAACATGGCAACTAAAGGTGTTACGACTTCTTACCTTCTTAGTATTGGTTTGAACCAAGAATGGACTTTGACAACCCTTATGACATTATCATTATTCGCTTCCAGTGATTCTAGGATTTTTGTGGACACACAACATTCTCAAAATACGTTGGCTCTTCTTAAAGTGGGCGCACTCTAAATGTACAGCTATGTAGGTAAGTATGTATGTACCTTTTTCCCAAAAAAGTTTTCATAATTTCGTGCGTTTTACATGGATGTATCGTCAGGAATGGTTTGCACAACACAGGGTGGTCCTGAAAAATAATGCGGGATGAGACGTGATGAACAATCATTACTTGTTTGTATACAGTACCAACTGGGTGAGAGCTGACGTGATTTCGACGTCGTCCAAATGTCTGTTGTAGTCACGATATTCTTCAATGTGCACCAGGCTGCCATCTAAGATTACAAAATTTCCAAATAAACTCTAAACTACCAAGACAGGCTTTTGTATAGTTGAACACTTGTACTATCTTGAAAATACTGTTTTCCTAGTTGGCCAGGTACTTAGCTAATACCACGCAAGAGGCGTGCGACAATAAGGCATAAACATTCACGCTGATTTGAATGAGGAAACCCGCATGTCAGATCGCCAAGCACCACCAACGCAACCCGACAGACACGTGTTTCGACCTTATTTGGGTCTCATCAGTGTCGGGGTATTCGAGGCAATGCTAAGCGATTTCAGTGAACGGATATCTGGTGAGACCCAAATAAGGTCGAAAAACGTGTCTGTCGGGTTTCGTTGGTGGTGCTCTGCAATCTGATCCGGTTTTCTCATTCAAATTACATAACTATATCATGGCAATGCTGCTCAAAAGCGTTAACTTTTTCATTTTAAATTAACACTGATGTGTACGCCTATATTTGTAACTAGTCTGTATAATACCTTGTTTCCAAGCGTTGAAGGATAAAATCGGAACTTCATAACTGGTACTGAAGACTATGTGGTATTCAAGTGCCATAAACAGCCATGTTTTCTCATCATCAATGGTTTTGCATAAAGATCTATTCTCTCTTTTCGTCAAGTAACATCCATTCTTGTGCTAAAAATTCATAGAAAATCTGACATGAAGTATGCACATGATGATTCAGGTTTTATCGTGCAACTCCAAGATCCATTTTGATTCCGAAAAGGTGGTTAACATATTGATTTGTTACTAATTCGTAAACGTCATTTAATCCCTCAGAACACGAGCATTGAAATGTTATGAGCGGCGATTCTGGAGAGCACGCGATCTTTCTGGACTCTTCCTATTAGGTCGCAGTGTACAAATGCGGAGCACTGGACATTTCCAGAATATACGCGATAGCTTGGCGATTGGAATACACGGGGAGATTTCATCGGTCGATCAGAAAACATCAGCCGAATTGGCGGATGTGCCGACATACCAGAACATACGGAAAGGACGCGAAAAGTATGATTTTTCGGGAGTCGCCTAGAAATCGTATGCCGGGTCACAGTGGAATTTGCTGGAAAACGATGGAAAGTTCGAGAACGCTAGTCGGAGGGATATATAAGCACCATGAATTGCCCACAGCACCAGTATTGAATGCGAAGTGGTAGCGAGCGGATAGAAGCGAATAGTACCTGCGATATTCCCAAGCGTGAATAATTGTTGGCGTGTATTTATTGTAATACGCAGTGATGAACAGTGTGTGTTTTAAAAGGATCGTCTCAATTATAAACGAACCCGTACGCGAAATACGTAACAGAAACTTGACTTTTACAAACTACTAGTGGCAATTCTATAAAATTTAAACACCCCTTGAAATTTTAAAAGGCGCTGGTCACCTAGGAACGATCAGAAATCGGCTTTACGATTGGCTGATTTTTTTCAACGGCCTTTAAATTTCAACGGGTTTGATACAGAATTGCCACTACTCACTAGTAAAATTGACAGCTGACCTGTAAAATTTTTACTAGTCACTAAATAAAATAAATAAATAAATAAATAAATGGATTTATTGCTCGTGATTTTGTTACAAATTCTGAGCAAGAACTCGAAGGAAAAGTAAACAATAGGCCCGATCCCGAATAAACAGAACAAAACATATTATTGAAGAAAAATATAAGTATACCTACATATGTATAAAGATTCAAAAAAATATTTATGGCTGAAAACATGAAATTCCCCTGAGCAAAAGCATCAGCAACACCATGCAGGAGAACCACTGGCTACCAACCATCCTCCTCCATCACAAAGGCCCTAAGTCACCAGGATCTGACATTTTAAAATTTAACTTTATGATTCTTATTTACATTTATAGCAATGGTACAGTTATTTTTTCCCTGCCACCAAACCATCTTCAGGTTGTGTTCGTTGAAGTTAAAGGTTCACTCGTGGAAAACATATTTTTGGAAATTTCAAATTTTTTGCTTATACAGTCTCCCACAAAACTCAGAAATGGCGCTGGACTTCCATCCGCCCGCACGTTTCAATGTCAATATCTCCGCCAGCATTCGCAATCATCGTTGCTGAACACCGTGACGTTCTTGATGCTTTGAGAAAACTTAAGGCCGGAATGACAACTGGGTCCCGATTCTGTGCCTGCCTTCCTCATTAGGGACTGCTCCTCAGTTTTCGTGAAGCCTCTGACCGACATGTTCAATCTGATATTGAGAACATCCATATTCCCTAAAATATGGAAACGTACACGTATTTGTCCAGTTCATAAGAAAGGCAATAAAAATGAAATGTCAAATTATAGACCAATCTCCCTCTTGAGCAACTTCAGTAAGGTCTTTGAGACTGTGCTGCATTCCTTTCTCTATAATCATACCTCCAGGTTGTTGTCTCCAAATCAGCATGGTTTTGTTAGGGGACGCTCAACTGCGTCCAATCTCATGTGTAAGACCCAGTTCATCGGTGGTGTGCTTGATTCTGGTGGTCAGGTGGACGTTATTTACACCGATTTTTCAAAGGCTTTTGATACCCTGGACCATGACACTTTACTGCATAAGTTATCCGCCTTTGGCTTGTCCCCTTCGTTGATCAGGCTCTTGAAATCATACTTATGTGACAGACACCTGTTTGTCCAGCATAACGGTAGTAGTTCTAGTGAGTTCCTTCAGCCATCGGGTGTGCCACAGGGTTCTAATCTTGGTCCTGAGCTTTCTGATATATATGTTGACGACATAGTAGCTAATCTATCTGTGAAACATTTATTATATGCCGAAGATCTGAAGATGTTTTGCAGAATTGATGATCGCGCCGACTGTCGGTTACTTCAGGCAAATCTTGACATGGTTGATGAGTGGTGCAAAGCTAATTTTCTGTCACTAAATGCCTCGAAGTGCTACGTACAGTCTTACACTCGGAAGCGCAACCCAACTTTCTATGACTACAACCTGGGCGCGTACACTCTTTCTAGACCTGGCAGCGTCAGAGATCTTGGTGTTTGTTTTGACCCAGAGCTTTCCTTCAGAATGCACATAAACGATGTCGTCAAATCGGCGTTCAGAAGTCTGGGTTTTGTCATCCGAAACTCAAGGGACTTTGCGGATGTCACTACGCTTCGTCTGCTGTACTGCACGTTTGTCAGGTCGAAGCTTGAGTATGCTTCTATTATTTGGAGCCCCCTATATAAGACTCATATTAACAGCCTAGAGAGAGTGCAGCGAAGATTTTTGAAATTTCTGTCCTTCAGGTTGGACAGTGTCTATCCTCCTAGGGGTTTCCCTAACAGTGAGCTGCAGAACAGGTTCCACTTACAGAGTTTGAACAATCGCAGGGCTGCCCACTCCGTTATTTACCTGCACAAGATTCTTTTTGGGGGAGTTGACTGCGCTGAGATTCTGAGCAGGATTGACTTTCGCGTGCCTGGTGCTCATTTGAGATCAAAGGCTCTGTTTCTGCTGCCTTTTGCCAGAACAAATCTTATGGCATCTTCTCCTCTCAGCAGGATGTACTCAAATCACAGCTTGATCGACGGTGACGTCGACATCCTATTCTGCACTCCTGCTTCTGTATATGCTGCCTTCTCTAAACTCGACCTGTAATTGGGCTCTGGCCTGTTGGTCGTTTTAATCACTAATAATAATAATAATAATAATTGTACGAATAATAAATGTCTTTCCTGCATCATTTTACACCCTTTCCGAGGCGCATCGCGTCGAAAATGACGAGGAATGATGCACCTTTTCTGCGTCGCGAAGCAGCAATACACCATGCGTTCTTATAATAATAATAATAATAATAATAATAAGAAAAACAAGATGATACAAACCGCTTGAGATTCAGTTACCTCTTGTTAAAAAGGTGCAAATTGTTCTCGGGATAAAAAAAAGTAACAAATTTGCATCTTTCCAGGGAGGAAAGCTTGATTCAGATCATACCATTCCAAAAATCCACCCCCCCCCCCTCCTCCAAAAATGATTTTAATCTTTTCTCCAGCTATGACTCGTAACAAGTCTGCACCCTAAATGAATATTTTCGTGGGGTTTGCTTACGGCATGTCGAAGTTTGCACTGCATTTTTTGTAATCTACTTTCGATATCATGCAGTTGGACTTTTTCAAAAGAAGTCGATCCCCGTGCCGGAAAGGCAGTTCGAGGCGAGTCATGTACCAAACCCGGGTAGTCCTGGTCAAAATCTGGGTGAACTGGGAAATTCTTGATAGACGATTAAAATGCATCTGAGAAATGTTGAACTCTGACGTTTTTCGAGGCCACCACCTTAAACTTTTACATTTTTCAAGCGATCGACTCAAGTTTGCAATCGACATGTACAGTTGGGAGCGAAATGATTCATACGGCACCGCTAGGAAGTCGGCTGGATTTCAGAAATGTTAGCTGCTTGGATTGTTCTTGAATGCCAGTTTTGATTAGAGAGTGGTCGTAATCAATACTGACATTCAAGAACGATCCAAGGAGCTAACATTTCTGAAATCCAGCCGACTTCCTAGCGGTGCCGTATGAATCATTTCGCTCCCAACTGTACATACAAAGTTAAGGACAGTCATATTGGTGACATACGGCGTTGCGGAATCAATCCGTCTGAGCTTATTCCTTGACAGAAATCTATCATCCAGGTCTTTTTGGAAAGCTACAAGGATGTACTTTGGTTTAAGCCTATAAACATTTTCAAAATCCAAAAATAATTTTTTCAAAACTTGAATTTTTTTGGATTTTGGAAATATCTATAGGCTCAAACCAAAGTACATCCTTGTAGCTTTCCAAAAAGACCTGGATGATAGATTTTTGTCAAGGAATAAACTCAGACGGATTGATTGCGCAACGCCTCATTTTACCAATTTGACTCCGTCCTTAACGGTGCAGAGACGGTTCCTGAAGTTTTTGAGTTTTCGTGATGATGGTGTGTATCCTGAACGAGGTATTAAATACTCCCTATTACTGACTCGATTTGAGTTCCTCTCATTACAATCTCGTCGCGCTACTCTAGCTATCAAATGTTTATATCGCCTTTCACATGGCGACATTGACTGTCCCTATTTGTTATCAAAAATTAACTTTTTTGTTCCGCGATGCAGTTCGAGGCAACGTATAACATTTTTTTCTCAGTGCTCCAGAACCAACATCCTATTCAGTTCCCTCATTTCCATTATGTGCTACGAATTTAATAAAGTTTCGAAAGTCTGTGACATTAATTTTGATTCAATGAACGTTGTGATCTCCTGTTGTCTTGAGTTCAATCAATAATTATATTTTCAGAATTGGGACCAAAAAATGTTTTTTTCTACATTCTTATTGCATATGCCTTTAGTTCTTATTTTTGTTTTGTTACTTTCACTGCTTTATGTTTCCTGAAATTGGGTTGTTTACCTGTTGGAAATAAATGTATTTATTTATTTATTTAACGGCCAGGAAAAAAATCAAAATTTGAACCGCCAGACTGGGAAATTGTGGAAAGCTCTAACTGCCAACTTTTGTTGTGTTGCTTTCTGTCGAATTTGGTTCAAATCTATTGGAAACATTCTGAATAAGTATCAAGTCGTAGCACAGTTTTAAATTTCAATATTTTTTTATATTTGACAGATGACAGATAGAGCAATATTTTTCATAATTTTGAATACAGTTTTTTAAGGGCTTTGAAATGACATATTGCAACCCAAGTTTTATGAGATATAATTTCTGTCATTCTTTGATACATAGTGACATTTCCACATTTCTTTGCAGAGGTATGTTCCAAAGAAGTGTTGACGTCTTCATTACACGTTTTCCGAGAGCATTTCTTTCTATGTCCCCACTGGATATCACTCGTAGGGAATTATTGTAGGAATAGAGACCTCCAACTCTTTTCTTGTTGATTTTGACACTACATGACTAAAACGCTCAAGGAAGCCCAAAAAGAATTTTTTTCTGCTGGGCCGGGAAAATTTTGACATGTTGACTTTTTAGTAGGAGAGACGCGCAAATAAATTTGATCTAAGTAGGTCAAGCGATTTGGTTCTAGCGAAAAATATACTTACTCATACCTCACGACTCTGCGTTTTGTAGTCCTGCAATAAAACAGGACATGTAACAGGGACCAATTTCCAAGACGCAAGGGTCAACGCCCTTTTGCCAAAAAATACATAACTCCACCCTCCATCACTTGCTGAAAACTCAAGATGCAGCAAATATTGTAAGAGGGTGAACAGAGGGTGAATATTCCACAATTGATGGTTGCACATTCTTATACCTATAGTCGTCGCGGTACGGGCCTAAAATCGTCCAAGTTCTGCACTTCTAACGATTTCGATTATTTTCGGCACAGATGATCATTGAACCTATTCAAGCGTTTTGACCCGCATCACCACCAAATTTGCCCCTCAGGAACGGAGGGGTGGGGGTATCTTCAGAATTTGAAGCTCCAGGTCTGGTATGGTCTAATGAAGACCCACAAAGGCAAGTGAGTAATCATTTTCAAATGATTTTTATTCGCCGATATCGATTCCCACGTGAAAAATGAGTTGCGTAATCATTTGACGAAGATATTTGGTAATAATAAGAGATAAAGATGAAATCAAGTGGTCATCTATTGACCTCTGTAGGAACTTGTTTTTTTGTGATAAATAAATGAAACTTGGTAGGGCAGTTCATTATTACTTACTTCCCAAATATGGAGGGAGCACCACGCGTTCCGACGCATGACGTGGCGACGCAATATCAAAAAACATAGTGGTCGTCATTTACAAAATAGTCGATATATTATCATAATTTATTTGATTTCTTTTATCAAACCATATGCTTTCGAGATTCAATAACATATTTATGTCGACTTGGGGAAACGGTGGGCTACCAGTGGTAAGTCAGGTGTCTGCTAGAGGGAACTGTGAGGTTTCTTTACCCCCAAATTCCCACGGCCAACATCTTCGGATAAAACTATTTTTAAGTTTGTCCATACGAATAATTATGTCATCTGGTCAACATTCTCCATGTTTCGTCCTTCTAAGGACTCCTCAGTATGGTTTATACAGATTTCACAACCGCGCGAGATCATTTAGATTACTTAGTAGAGTAACCGATTTTGGAATACCGTTTTGTTTGGAATGGGTAAAAAAGAAGTAAATGCAATTTCTGTGATTCTAGTGTAAGGGTATGAATAAAGTCAGCCGAATATGAATGAAGTAAATACGTCTGAAAAAAGCACCAATATAAAAATCTTGAATTCCACTTAGCCCAAAAGATGGTTCGGTAATGTAGAATACCCCCATATCTGAATGTGGACAACTGCATTCTCTGCGAAAAAGAAAAGGGTGTTCCACATTAGGTCCGGTATGCCACAATAATAATAAAATCAATGAAGCCCGCTAGTCAAGTGGAATGCGTGAGCGCTCGGCAAGTAGAGCTTCCGGGTTCGATTCCCGGCATAGTGCTTTGTGCTATTGAAACAAAGTTTCTCGGCTTGTGATATTTGAAAATCAAATTCAGCAAACTCCTATGACATAAGAAATGCCGACAAGGATAAAAACAAACAATAATGGTTCAATCATTTGATACGGTCTCATACAAAGCGATTTCTTTCTTTCAGTACGGTGGCATCGATATTAACAGGCGATTAATCGCTATAATAATTTATAGTTTAGTTTGTAAAGAGTTGTGTAACCGAGTATGTACCTAATATGGTACAACATCAAAGATCACTTTTTTCCAGTAATCAAAAGTACCTTTCTGAGATCCTTTCATTTGATCGCTAGATCTGTATAAACATACTGAGGAGTCCCTGGAAGGACGAAACACCAGAAATGATAACCAGATAACATATTCGTATGGACAGACTTCAAAATAGTTAGTTTTATCCTCGGTTTTATCCGAAGATGTTGACCGCAGAAATTTGGGGGTGAAGAAACCTCACAGGTCCCCTTACAGGCACTTGGTTTACCACTGGTAGCCCACCGTTTCCCCAAATCGACAAAAATATGTTATTGAATCTTGAAAGCATATGACTTGATGGAAGAAATCAAAGAAATTATAAAATTTCTATCGACTGTTCTGGAAATGGAGACCACTGTTTTTTGATATTGCGTCGCGACGTCATCCGTCGGAACGCGTGGTGCTCCCTCCATATTTGGGGAGTAAGTGATGATGAACAGTCAGACCAAGTTTCATGTGTTTATCGCAAAAAAACAAGCTCCCACAGAGCTCAATAGATGACCACTTGATTTCATCTTCATCTCTTATTATTACCAATTATCTCTGTCAAATGATTGCGCAACTCATTTTTCGCGTCAGAATCAACATCAGCGGATGAAAATCATTCGAAAATGACTACTTACTTGCCTTTGTGGGTCTTCATTGGACCATACTAGACCTGGAGCTTCAAGTTCTGAAGATACCCCCACCCCTCCGTTCCTGAAGGGCAAATTTGGTGGTGCTGCGGGTCAAAACGCTTGAATAGGTTCAATGATCATCTGTGCCGAAAATAATCGAAATCGTTAGAAGTGCAGAATAATTTGGTGTACCGCTACGACTAATAGGCGAGCGGCCGTTCCCTATTTTTCGAGCTATAGTGACCACGGGCGTACAACAACGATTTTTGATTTTCAATAGTAACTTCTAGATGGGGGTGTGCCGCTTGTGAATTTTTTTCGAAATCGCCCCATGGGAACTCTCGTCAGGGCCCCATTTCCATCTTTTTTTCAAAGTCATCTTTTCTTCATTTTTTGCATTCGGCAGCTCATAACTCAGCAAGTATTGATGATGAAGCAAAGGTTCTTTCACCAATACGATGTCTGGATATTACTTATACCCTCCACATCACTTTTGTGTTGCATTTCGTGATAATAACTTTCCAGAACCATAAAAACATAAGAGGTGCAGAAATACGTCACAAGAACTTTGATATGCGGAAAGCCATATCAATTTCTCAAAATATGTGCACATATATGCGAGAACATATGTAGAGAATACTCCAAAGATGTTTTTGGGAAAAGGGCGTTGCAGCAGGATTCTTGGTTTTTGAATTATGATTTTTTTCAAAATCCAACACTGATATATGCGAGCGGCCGAGCGGCCAAATTGGCGCGAAACGAGGATTTTCATCAATGTCGTTGAAAAAACATCACAGTATGAGCCTCAACAGCGGTCTTTTTTGTGCTTCACCTAGTAGTAGGTAGCTCAAGGTTCAACTAGACTTCAACCAAAGGGCCAACCTGAACTACCGTTTCCGTTAAACCGTTCTAAGGAGTCGTCTACTCCACTGCAACATTTTGGAACAAAAACTTGTATTGCAGTGATTTTGATGTGGATTTTTTATGTATGAACTTCGATTCCTTTTTGAGACTCAATTCACTCAATATCAGTTACCTTCTACCTCTATAGGTTATGAACTGTTAGCGCCAAAGTTGGCAATGGTTAGGTTGGCAGTACCCGAGGTACCTACTTCCTGCGTGCCACAGGAAGCAGAACCGAGCGGGCAGTACGGGACCAAAGCATGAACAAGGAGGACGTGTGTAAAGTCGCTCCCGTGATAAAGTTTTCGAGCGTTATAAGGTGTCTTATTGAGTGAATGCGACGTCCCGGCTCTCCCAACATCTCAGAAGCGGGATTGAGCATCAAAAAGCTGACCAAAAAGGCCATTTTAAGAGAAGAAACGAGGAAATTGCTGTGTGGATTTTTCCTCAAGATGGCGGATACCAACGACGAAGGTGAACGCGGACGGGTTCGGCATGATGGCGGAGAAGAAGCCGAGTGGAGCCGAGAGGAGTTCGAGTCGCCGCGGGTATCACCAATCACGACGCAGACAGGAAGACAGCGGGAAAATGAGCATGGAGCAACGAACCAGAGATGGCGCGAGCGCGTGGATTCTCAGCAGAGTGTGAATGACAGTCGAAACGTTGGCGTCGAAGCGGCGGGAATGCAAGGAATGTTCACAGCGTTCATGCAGATGATGACACGGATGGAGGAGGAGCGAGCGAGAACCAACAATGTTTTGTTGACGGTTCTACAAAATCAGCACGAGAGCGATGTGCGCCCGAACACGAATGTACAATGAGTGCGTTCCACTAAACGATCGCAACGCCCACGCCCACGACCGCAGATTTTCCCGTTCCACTAGCTTGCAAACGCCCGCGGTCGTTGTGAGCGGAAACTCAAGTGGAACGGGCGTGCGGTCGTCGTGGTGTGTCGAGTCACTCGAGTCACGTCTTTTCTGTGGTCAGGGAGCCACATGACATGACAGTTCTCCGTTGAACAGTGTTAATTTCATTTTTTTTGAGTTCGCCATAAGGATACCGTATGGGAATTATGGATGGGATACCGGCACAACTTTTTTGTTTGACGCATGGGTTTGACGTTTGTAGAGAAAATTGCAGCGACAGTGTTGCCGGTTTTACGCCGCTGATGCGTAGCCAAACTAGTGTTGCGCGAAATCGCAGTGCCCTGCCAATGGTCTCTATCTTTTAAATGAAGTTGCGTAAAATCATGTGGAAGAAGGCAAAATTAAAAAAAAAATCGTTATAGAACTGATTGAACTTTAAAGTCGTCACTTTAGGTCGCCATTGCCAAATCAAAAAAGTAAGTCGCAATTTCCAATATAAATTGCTAGAGCTGGCAACATTGCCGCTAACGACCAGAAGACGACCGCAACGCCTCACCTTTTCAGCGCGATCGTTGTGGGCTTGGAGTGGTCGCGATGTATGACGTCATTCGTGACGTAGCAACGACCGCAACACACGACCGCGGCTATAAGTGGAACGGGTAGACGGGCGTTGCGGTCGTTGCGATCGTTTAGTGGAACGCACTCAATATCAAGTCATGCCCGACTTGAACAGGGCCGTTCCGAATTTCGACGGAATAAAAGAGCGCGATGCAAAAGAGTGGCTAGATCGGATCAACAGCTGCGGAACATTGCACAACTGGCCGGTTGAAGTAAAGTTGGAGACGGCAAGAATGCACTTGACAGGGCCAGCCAAGGATTGGTATGAAGTACGACGTGATGAGATCCAGTCATGGGGTGCGTTCGAAAAACTTTTCAAGGCGACGTTTGTCGTGCAGGACAGCATGACCGAATTGTGGCGCAAAATGAGCTCGAGAGTGCAGGGCAACAGGGAGCCGGTAGAGATGTATTTCCATGAAAAGTACAAACTCTGCAAAAAACTCAAATTGTCGTTCGACGAGTGCAAAGAACAAATTGTGGCGGGCCTGTGGAACAAGTCTCTCGTTCCTGGTTTGCTCACCGCCTACCACACCAGTATCGAGGAGTTGCTGCACGATATCCAGCGACTGACGCGCGTTATCGAAAGGAAGAACTTTTCCGATAGAGTGTCCTACGACGCGGCGAACACGGGCGAGCAGAATAGAGGCAGTGTGGGTGTGAGCGACAGTCGAGCGCGAACCAGGAGACGTGACGTAACCGAAAGGGCGGTGCCGCTGAGACGATGCTTCAATTGCGGGGAAAGAGATGGTCACCTCGCTGGACAATGCACAAAGCCTCGCGAAAAACTGTGTTTCGTATGTCGTTTGCCAGGGCATTTTGCTTCGGACTGTAGGCAAAAAGTGCCAGCTGGACGCCCATTGGCTACCAGTACACCGCGAGCGAGTTCCAACCGAGATCCGAGCGCGGCAATGTCGTCGGCGGGACAGCCGCATACAAATGTCAGAGACAATAACAGAGTGATGACCGTAGAAAACAGCCGTGATTCGTGGTAGTGGACGTGGTAGGAAAAAACAAGTTGCAAATTATGATAAAGGCAAACCCTTTTGCAGGATCGTAACTAAGACTTGAATGAACGATTTGACCCGCAGTGCTTTTATTTTCGTTCCTTAGGATTTGAATAGCGCCCCTTTTTCAAAATGGCGGATTTTATCTAGGGACAGAAGGTATCAAATGGCCTGGTGATGTCAAGCTTCGTTAAAATATATGGAGCTATGTCTCGATCGATTTCTGGGACATCAAATACTTTTTAAAAAAATGGTGGAGCATTGACATCTGTCGCAGGCAAATTTGGTGGAGGCGCCAAAATGAATTTGGTACGGTCATAAGAAAATTGCTGTAACATTTTTATTTTTCAACCGATTTTAACACAAGGTATCTCATTTTGTAGAAAAGTAAATTTTTCTTGTTATCTGATACCTTTCATGGAAAAAAACATCGAGGAATGTTGAGAAAAAAATTAAAAATAATTCGAAAAAAAAAAGGTTTTTTTAATTTTTTTATTTTCATGAAAATTGCCTTATTTGTAGATTTTGATGTGCTTTTTCTAAATTTGCACTTTTCCGATTGATATCTTTGCAGTGCGTACCGCCATGTTGAAAAAATGATATCTGAAGAGAAGTTTTTGACAATAACTAAATTTAAGTCCATGCGAGATTGAAATGTTTATGGACGTATGAAAGTACATTCAATTCTCCACGATTTGACACTTGAACCATCTCTGTGCGACTCGGGGTTCTTGAGCTAGAGCTTCCGGAAGTATCAATTTTCGGTGTTAAATAGTGACCGCGCCTACCAGATTCCACCACTGGATCCCCACCATGTCTTTCAATCTTGCCTTTTTCTGACTCATATCTCTGCAGTACGCGCCGCCATATTGAAAAAATGATGTCTGAAAAGAAGTTTTTGACAATATATTGATTTTGGCCCTTGTGACATTGAAATGTTTATATACATATGAAAGCGCGTTCAATCCTCCACAGTTTGACATCTGAACCAGCTCTCTGCGACTCACGGTTCTTGAGCTAGACCTCCTGGAAGTATCAATTTTCGGTTCCAAAAGAATTAAAAATCACCTCTTGGGGCTGTGCCAGGTCCACCAATGTTCATGATTTGAGATAAATGACGACGCGTGATCGTTGGGTAATTTGAATAAGACATGGTGGTGATCCAGTGGTGAAATCTGTTAGGCGCGGTCACTATTTAACACCGAAAATTGATACTTCCGGAAGCTCTAGCTCAAGAACCCCGAGTCGCACAGAAATGGTTCAAGTGTCAAATCGTGGAGAATTGAATGTACTTTCATACGTCCATAAACATTTCAATCTCGCATGGACTTAAATTTAGTTATTGTCAAAAACTTCTCTTCAGATATCATTTTTTCAACATGGCGGTACGCACTGCAAAGATATCAATCGGAAAAGTGCAAATTCAGAAAAGGCACATCAAAATCTACAAATGAGGCAATTTTCATGAAAATAAAAAAATTAAAAAAAACTTTTTTTTCTCAAATTATTTTTAATTTTTTTGTTCAACATTCCTCAATGTCTTTTTTCATGAAAGGTATCAGATAACAAGAAGAATTCACTTTTCTACAAAATGAGATACCTTGTGTAAAAATCGGTTGAAAAATAAAAATGTTACAGCAATTTTCTTATGACGGTACCAAACTCATTTTGGCGCCTCCACCAAATTTGCCTGCGACAGATGTCAATGCTCCACCATTTTTTTAAAAAGTATTTGATGTCCCAGAAATCGATCGAGACATAGCTCCATATATTTTAACGAAGCTGGACATCACCAGGCTATTTGATACCTTCTGCCCCTAGATAAAATCCGCCATTTTGAAAAAGGGGCACTATTCAAATCCTAAGGGACGAAAAGAAAAGCACTGCGGGTCAAATCGTTCATTCAGGTCTCAGTTGTAACTCTGCCAAGTGGTTTGCCTTTATCATCATTTGCAACTTAAATTCCCTATTTCGGTTGTACCACGTCCACTATGGAAGGATAACGACAAAAGGATCACGTCAGCCTGTAAATTCTATCGGGAGATAGAGGTGAATCGAAAAAAGTGTCAAAGTTTCATTGACACGGGGTCAGCTGTTTCCACCGTGCGCGAAGGGGCGTGGCTGGAAAAACGCGAAATCGTGTCGGAACCCGAAAATCTGTTTGGTTTTGGTGGACAATCGGTGCCGAGTAGTGGCTTCGTGCGCGCGAGCCTGACGATCGACGATGTTACCCTCGAGAACGTGAAGTTACGGGTAGTGCCGGACAGTGCGCAAGGAATCGATGTGATTGTCGGTCGCAACTTCACCGAGTCGGAGGAAGTGGCGTACGTGCGTGTGGGCGACGCCCTCGGCGACGCCTTACTGTTTGGCTATAGACAGGAGATGCCATTCAGAGATCTCGAAATAAGTGAAATTTCTCCGAGAGTCAAGCTTCGTACCGTGGGAAGCAACATGTTGTTGAAAAACTCAGTGAGTTTCGTTGAGGTAGAAGCAACGGGCGATGACACGACATGGATGATACCTCTAGACAACAGCTCAGGCAAGGACGTCACCATTGGCGAGGGTACCTGCGTGGGAAGGGCCTCGGCGTTCAATGCGGTGATGTGCTTGGAGACGAAGGATGAGGAGAAAGCTCCAATCACGAAAGAAATGTTAAATGTGGACCAAGACACACCCCCTGAAATAATAGATGATCTGCTCCGGCTGTGCAACGAGTTTCGGGACTGCTTTTCACTTACATTGGCGGAGCTAGGGTGCACGAATTTGGTTGAGGTCGACATAGAGGACAGCGGAGTGCCAGTGAAGGCAAAGCCGTACCGGGCTAGCATGAAGGAACGACAAGTCACCAAAGAGATCATTGCCGAGTGGAAAAGGCATGGCCTGGTGAAAGAAACCAATTCACCCTACTGCAGTCCAGTGCTACTGGTAACGAAGAAGACAGGAGAGCCGCGGTTGGTGATAGATTACCGCAAATTGAACAGTCAGACAGTGAAAAAGAACTTTCCGATATCGAATCCAGAAGAACACCTCGAGAATCTGAACGGCTGTAAACTGTTCTCGGTTCTTGACTTGGCTCATGGTTATCTGCAGTTACCACTGTCCGAAGAAGCAAAAGAGAAAACCGCTTTTATAACGATGGATGAGACCGGGCAGCTGGAAAGATTGATGTTCGGACTGGTGAATGCACCCTACGAGTTTAGTCGAGCCATGAGTTTAGCCTTGGGACCTCTGAAAAATCAGGTGGTCATGTCATACCTGGACGACGTGATCTGCCCAGCAAGGGATTGGCCAGAGATGATTACCAAGTTGCGCGAAGTTTTCGAGAGACTGAGAAGTGCGAAATTGACTTTGAAAATTTCAAAATGTGTTTTTGGCGCGCGCGAAGTGGAGTATCTTGGAATGCAATTGTCAGCGGACGGCATAAAACCGGGGTGTGGAAAAATCGAAGCGATTAGAGATTTTCCGCGACCGCAAAACGTGCGTGAAGTTCGTCGATTTCTCGGGCTAAGCGGATATTTTCGTCGATTCGTGAAGGACTATGCCGTGGCCGCGCGACCCCTTAGTGACCTCCTGAGAAAAGACGCAGTTTTCAAATGGGGTCAGGAACAGGACCGAACATTCGAAAAATTAAGAGATAATTTGTGCGCGGAACCTGTACTGAAACTGTATTGGTTTGCCAGAATGAAAAGATACGTGAGGAGACACATCAGTGCTTGCGCGGAGTGCATTCTCGCGAAATTACCCGCGGGAAAGCAGGCAGGAGAGCTGCATCCCATACCACCGCCAAGCAGGCCTTTTGGACGGATACATTTAGACCACGTGGGACACCTGGTCACCAGCAAGAAAGGCAACGACAAAGATGCGCTGACAAAGTTCACGAAGCTATACGCAGTGAAGGACACTAAAACGAAAACTACGATTCGAGCGCTGAACAAGTTCATAGAGCAGTATGGAATTCCGGCGAGGATAATTTGCGATCGAGGTACATGCTTTACAAGTGATGATTTCGGAAAATTCGTCAGAGAGAATGGAATCAAACTGACTCTTATTTCAACTCATTGGGCAAGAGCCAACGGCCAATGCGAGAGAGTGCATCGGACTCTAATTCCATCAATAATGACAACCGCGGAAAGTGAAGACACCTGGGACAGCAGAATTCAACGTGTGGAGCAGAACTTGAACGTGATGCCAAACAAGACTACGAGGAAATCGCCGTACGAGATTCTACACGGATATTTGCCCCGTTTTCACGACGGAAAATTATCGGCATTCGCCGAAAACGAGCAAGGTCAATGGACACCAGCACATGAAGTGCAGGAAGAGGTACGAGACGTGATACGCGCCGAACAAGCGAAATACAAGCGCCGCTACGACAAGTCTCGATTTCACGGAGTGAAATACAACATAGGAGACGTGGTGTTCCTGCGACGTGTGCCACAAATGACGGGCGAAAGCACCAAGTTGCAGCCAAAATACCGAGGACCCTTGGTGATCACAGAGATTTTGCCGAGTGATACCTACAGAGTGTCGAACATCGAGGGACGAAAGTACCACACGACGGCGACGGTGAGTCATCTGAAGGTGTATCGACTTCCGGAACAAGACGACAGCAGCGACGAGGAGAAGCCAAGCGACGTGGACGAAGAAGAGTGTGCCGGGAGTTTCCGCGAAAAGTCAGTAAATACCGAAACGGCTGAAAAGGCATGTAGTGAATGTGACGCGGATCCTCCAGAAAGTGGCGACGAAATGTGCGGGAGTGCTCGCGAAAGGCCTTTAATACCCACCGTCGAAAAAAAAAGCTCCAGACAAGTGAGTGACAAACGGGCACGACGACGGCCTGGATACCTTGAGGATTATACGGAGTGAATAAATAAGACTCGAAGGTAGAAAGAATATTTTTGTTCATATTTTTACGGTAGTTTCCGTTGTTTCCAATGTTCATATCATTTAGATGATTGGTTTCGATTGTTTCCAATGTTCATATCGTTTAGATGATGAGTTTCGGTTGTTCCCAATGTTCATATCGTTTGCCGAAATAGTACCTTAGCTTTGATAGAATTCAGTGTTCATATGATATAATGTTAATGCTTGTAATTGAAGTCCGGAAAGCTACCTAGATGAAAATGAGGTCATTTTCAGGCCAGGATTGGCCGAGTGTTAGCGCCAAAGTTGGCAATGGTTAGGTTGGCAGTACCCGAGGTACCTACTTCCTGCGTGCCACAGGAAGCAGAACCGAGCGGGCAGTACGGGACCAAAGCATGAACAAGGAGGGCGTGTGTAAAGTCGCTCCCGTGAATAAAGTTTTCGAGCGTTATAAGGTGTCTTATTGAGTGAATGCGACGTCCCGGCTCTCCCAACAGAACCTTCCATAGGTAGGCACCCCTATCACACTTTGTGTCTTTTTAATGATTATTATTATTACCTACATAAATTACGAGCAGCACAGGACCGCAGACTTCAGAGCATAACATTCCAATTGCCTCGCATGGGCAAAGGGAATAGTACATTACGTAACAAGAGTCGTAAGTAGCATATTACGCACGCAGGGAAAAGTTGCGCACGAGCGAGTGTAGCGAGCGAGTGCAGTACTCCCTGAGTGCGTAATTGCTTTACTACTCGTGTCATGTACAGTACTTTACCTACGACCCCAATCCAAAGCGATATTGTAACTTTGTGAGGGGCCCAGAATAATTTTCAGAAATCCAAGGTAATAAAACAGCCCTACATCAACAATAACAGTGGATATTGACTTGAAAGCTATAATTAACGTGAAATGTAGCCCGTGGTATTGTAAACGGCAAAAATTATAGGTAAAAAAGCCACGTATTTCATGAAATACCTACGATTTAAGTTCTCCCTTGATTCAAAATTCAAATAAAATCTCGCCGTATGCAGATTGTGTTGATTGGTCAGTGCGAAGTGTGCCTTGACACTCTTGACAGGAGGAGCACGCACCACATAGCAGTGTCAGCGGCCGTCATCCGTGTTCATAATATTAATATCCGTGTTCATAGGATACTAGGTTTTGCTAAATTTAGAGCAAGTAGAGCAAGTTAGAGCGAGTTGATTACTTTTATTGTATTTAAATAAGAATAATGGTATTATGTATCGCATATTATACACTTTTTGAAAATTAAAACTACAGTAAATCGGAGAAGGGGGAGGTACTTTGATTGGTGTTTACGGCCATCAGATTATTCCAATGTCAGACACGGATAGCATTTTCAAACTCTGGTGTCTGCTGGCTCGGTGGTTGTCTGTTGTACAACGCTTTTCGTCGAGACCTGAAAGAAAAGCACCCACAAATCGATTCTTGAAAATTGAGTGTTCACTTACTGTGCCTAAAGCGAGGCCTGAGGTGTATTTAGAAGCGTACCTACCTATAGCCATTCAATTATTTGTTCGGCGTGGTGATATAGTTGGATTACAACACTGGGACATGAATACTGGACAGCAATAAATAGAATTATTTGAAAATTATCGAACTTAGGTAGGCAGGCAGCAGAGTACCTGTCATCAGACATTTGATGCTTGTTGTAACTGTCTAATTTTTACTTCTACTTGATCCCAAGTTGTTGTTGACTGCGGGCAGTCCTTGCATTGATATTTTGAATATTTTTTTAATAAATCTCGCAAAATTATTGTGATCAGGTAAAAACTTAGCCCTACAAATGCAAGCTAAAATTTAATCAAGAAATTCTCAAATCCCTCACTTGGTAAGAAAATCTGGACGATTTTGTTGTTGATACATCTCACTTCTATGGCCATGCCTTCGCTACGAATATATACAGCTAGTCTCGCCTATGCTTTCGGTGTGAAAGGTGCTACCGGGGCACGCGTCAGATTCCCGTGAAATGCTCCCATTTTTGAATGTGAATTATTTGAGAATGTCTTTCGATAAAAATTCCCCCAACATCAGAAACAAAAATTCCCTAACTGTGCGATTTACTTTACCATTACCGCACGCTGTGCGATTCACTTTACAGAATACGTCACGATGTGCGTAAGGGCGCACTTACTTAGGTTCCGAGTTGTGCGGTATACGGCACTTACGGTAGTGGTCGTAGGTAAATGGTTTTATAGAAGGTTTCTTCCCATGGAAATTGCAAAGATAATCAATTCTGAAGAAACTCCAGCTCTATGCTGGTTTGACCTTTGAAATTTTGATCATCTAACCGCAGTTTTTCACTGGTTAGGAGGGTTCCATACTACTTTCGGGTGACGGAGCTTTTCCTTCATCGAGTCCTTCATGCATGATTGTGCTTGTCATGAAGCTCATATGCCACATGTTGCTTAAATTTAATGCAGTTTAAAACAATAAATTTTCTTGCTTCCAAAACTTTATCGGTCATTGATATATGTTGGGTGATGATAGGAGTGATAGGACGCTAAGAAGTGAGGTGACAGATCCAACAGATATTTCCATTCTCCTTGTCGCTTGAAAGGCTTCTTTCTTGCCCACGCCATACATTGCTGACACTGTATTGCACTCTGTTAAAGGATAAAACGACCTGCAATCCTGCAAAGCTTTCCAAAAGTTTTCTCCAAGGTGGCAGAAGTGGAATGTTTCTACCCACAAACTAGGTCTATTGCACATTGTTTGGCAATACATCAGTAAGAGCACAAGAACGTCGGTGTCGGGCGATTCAACAAAAATCCGATGTGAGGAGCTTGTGGTGTGGTGGTCAGCACGTTCGACTGCTATGCCAGAGGTCGCGTGTTCTATCTTCGCCGAGGACGGTCGGATTTTTGTCTTGAGAAAAAGCTTCTCGATTTAGTTGAAATGTCTTGCTAAATGCTAATGTGTGTCGCATAGCACGTAAACTACGAACGATGGTGCGACCCCATGCGATGTTGGTGGTCGTTAAAAATTTCTACCATGTGTTGGAATACACATTACACAGGGAAGAGTTCGGCATAATTTCCGGTATAGTGGAGGAAAGCATTCACCGGCGTCGGAACACGATTCCGTTTAATTTGTACCTGAACCAAAAACCTTGATTGTTTTTGTAAGAGTTCTTTTGTTGTTACCACCAGCCAAAATAATTGATTCATTTGTTTTTCCATGTCTGCCGAGATGTCTGCTAACTGTTTTTGGCGCATTATCCTACTCTATTCATTGAGACAAGAAGTCACACGAATCGCTCTTGTTCTTTCTCACGACAAAAAATAATCTCCAGTTTGGTGTTGACTGAACTCTCTGGATTTCATAGACCTGCTTTTCTTTGGTAGCATAGCAGCGTATTTGTTCTACACCTTTTCCAGTTGTAGTTCAGAAAATATCAGTTGTATTTCAGATATCGTCAATTGTAGTTCAGAAGACGTCAATTGCATTTCAGATTAGTAAAATGTAGTTCAGAAAGTATCAATTTTATTTCAGATTAGTCAAATGTATTTCAGAAACAGTCAATTGTATTTCAGATTAATAAATTGAATTTGAGAAAGCATCATTTGTATATCAGAAAGCGTGATTTGTATTTCAGAACATGTCATTTGTAGTTCAGAAAATAATACCCTATGGTATAATTTATCAATCAATGCAGCTCCAAGATAATTGTAGCATTTGTCGTTCTTCAGTGCTGCGGAAGCCGGTCGTGCGATTAACACCCCCGCAGGCATCTGTTACACAGAAGATGTGCCGAATATCTGCAGTTCATCATACAAGAAGATCAAGAGTTCGAAGCTGTGGCTGTGCAAAAGTGCCCCAATTTGCAGGAGTCCGAATAAAATTGATACTTTCTGAACTACATTTTACTAATCAGAGATGCAACTGATGTCTTCTGAACTACAATTGACGCCTTCTGAACTTCAATTGACGCTTTCTGAAATACAATTGACATAATCTGATGTACAGTTCAAGTTTTCTGAACTACATTTGATAAATCTGAAATACAATTGACGCCTTCTGAACTACAAGTGACTAATCCGAAATACAATTGACGCTTTCTGAACTACACTTGATAAATTCTGAAATTCAATTGACGATATCTGAAATACAATTGATATTTTCTGAACTACAACTGGAAAAGGTGTAGAATTTTGCGAATTTTATGTCGCGAATCGTCGCCGTCGTACCGATCAAAAATTAAGTGAACTTAGCTGGCATCAAGAAACCTTTTTATTTTTCCAAGACAGTGTCGACTTCAGTCGTAAAATGTCTGCAACGCTTTTTAGTAAGAATTATTTTTAAGCATTTCAGCCATCCACCAACACACGGTCGTTGTATGTCGAGTTGTATGTACCTATCTCAGACAAAGAGCCTGGTCATGCACGACTTCAGTCGCTCCAAAACAATTTGGATTTTGCTGCTGTTATTGGGCGCTTTCCATTTACCGACACAAGTCGACTTGTGTCGACACAAATCGGCACAAATGCGTTCCATTTGATTTGTGTTGCTGTTTGTCATCGACACAAGCTAACACAAGCCGACTTCAGTTCAGACAAACCGACACAAAGTGTTGTAAATGGAACGGATGTGGTCGGATAACTTGAGACTTTTTTTAAATCGACATCATTTTGATTTTTTGACAAAGCTAGCGCTCAAGCTAGCGCGACGAGCAAGACAATTTTCTGAACATTTAATCCACCTTGGCGGATGGTAATTAGTGGAGACCGGATTCTAGGCAAAATGCCTTTTTGTTTCTGTCTTAGGCATGTGCATGAAACCTTGAAATGAATATTAGTGTTGAAAAAACATTGCTTTTGACTTGACACCCCTTTGTTTTTGCCTAAATGCCTAAAACTGACAAAATCGGATTTACTGTCCTAAAAAGACCTTTTTAACGGCCTAAAATAGGCTTTTTCGATTTTTTGGTGGAAATGATCCACAGTGTTGAAAAAAATCCATTTTCAGATTTGTTCCATTAAAACTATAGTAATGCTCAGTTTATGATGAGCGATACCCGGCGGAGCGGAGCTGAGCTGAGCGATTTTTTTGTGTCTGGACCAATCCTGTCCATTCATGATGTCACTTCCCCGCATCGTAATTGGCCTAGGCAAAAAAATCGCTCCGCTCCGCTCAGCTCAGCTCAAATCGCGGCAAAAAATCGCTCATCATAAACTAAGCTTAAGTGATTTGATTGAGTAAATTGATTTCAACCCTAATATAATTTATTTACTTCAATTACAAATACAAAAGCTTTTGTATTTGTATTTGTATTTGGCCTATATTGCCTAATTCAAGTCAACGTTTCAATATCCACTTTCTAGGCAAAATGGTTTCCGGTTTTTGTTTCGTTCATTTGCACTCAGCTTTAAAATATATATAGTTACGTTGAGAGAAATAGCTTTTCACATCTCTTTGATTGAATTCTAATTTGCCTAAAATTATCAAAACTCGAATTCAGTGTCCTAAAAGTGTTTTTTTAAGAGCCTACAATAGGTTTTTTCTATGTTACGGTTGAAATGTCCGATTTTGAAGAATCCGCAACTTCAAAATAGGTTGATAGATTATTTTTTTTTTGCTGATTATACAGGGTCCTGCAACAGTGCGTCGGGCTTTAGAAAGAAAGAAAGAAATAAAGAAGAGAATTAGAGAATTAGAAATAAAGAAAAAGGTGTGATACATGGAATTATTGTTTCCAAAAGTTCTACCTCTTGAACAATTCTTTTAAATGAAATGCCCCACTCTTGATTTCATTTTCTTGTTCAGCTTTCCAAGCTTTAATCAAGGCGTATTTTTATTTATTTTTATTTTTATTTTTATTTTTTCAAATTGTGGCAGTGCTACCAACTGAAAATTATAAACTGAATTTTTTTTGTAATTTCAAGGTTCATTTTGAAAAATTGTGGAAGCCTCGTTTTTTTGGATCAACGAATATGAAACAAAGGCGAAAGTCCCGGGCTAAAATCCGCACTGGGCCAGATGGATTTTTTCACGCGTCCCTTATTACTGGGACATCTATACTATCGTACGGTGATGCCCCGGGAAGGGGGATGAAACGAGAAAGCCATCGAAACAAAACCCCACTGATAAATCCCCCATTGATCCAAAAAGATGTAAATCTCACAGTACTTCGTTGTTATCGTCGTCATTGTTATCGTTACAGAAGAACCCCAACGGAAAAACCTGCTAATTAATAACCTAGCTGTTGATGCAGGCCAAAAAAAACAAACTACCTGCTTTGCAATACATCAAAGTGAAGAGAATGGAGTATCATACTAAAAATTTTTTTTTATTGAAATGGAAACTACATTGAAAAATAATTGACCCGTGTTTTTTTATTCAGTCAAAAATCGTACCGTTTGGGCGCAATAAATAAATAGCATCAACTAGTTCTGACGTCACAGCGAGTCACCGCCTATACTGCCTGTGTAAATGACGTCAGAAATAGGCAGAATATGGGAATTTGGTTTATTTATTGCGGCCAAACGATACGATTTTTGGTTGAATAAAAAAATACGGGTCAGTTATTTTTCAATATAGTTTCTGATTCAATCGAAATAAAGAAAATTTTTCAAAAGTATAATACTCTGTTCGAATCTTTTTCTAAATGTCATTCACCGAATGTCCAATTTGATATTCTTGACCTCTCGATTCTCTTCACTGCAGTCAATATAATCCTGCACAGCATCGGGGAAGAAAATTTTTCGTGGAAAAAGTGCCACCCACATTCATGTGAAATATCAATAAATTAAGAGTATTGAATTCTCTTTCTGACAAAATATTTCTAAAATTTTCAAAACCCCCCTTTTTTTTCTCCTAGAATACTCCGAATGTTCAATTTAATGAGGGACGGGTTAAAAGTTAAAAAAAAGTTTCCAGCAGGAGAGAGAATTAAATGCCCTTGATTCCAATGTATCACAAGGCAGGTGGTGTCTTGGTAAATTTTTAAGTTGGGATGGGGGAGAGCAAAGGGGTGAATTTGGGTACGACTTTTCCCATCAAAAATTCTCTTCTTCGATGCTATTTAGGATGAAACTGACTAAATTGAAGAGAATTTAGGGGTCGAGAATATTAAATTGGACACACAAGATAATTTCAGTTGAAAAAAGGATGAGAGTTGAAAAAAAAATTTCAGAAAGAGAATTAAACTCTCTTCAATTTGATGTATCGCAAGGTAGGTAGTATCATTTGAAATTTCGAAGTTATGGGGTGGGTGGAGGCGTAGTGAAAGGGTTGAATTGAAGCCAATGTATGCTTTAGATGTTCCCCTTGAAACAAAAATCGATGGGTCTCAGGAAATTTTTAAAATTTCAACAGGCAAAAATGTATTTAGGGTGGCTCGTTTCCATTTTAACACCCTATCTATATAGTCAGGGTTGATGAAACCTAAATGGTTCTGCTCAAAGAGAAATGAGAAGAAAAATGCTATTGTACTGTTGTCTGCATATTTCTTTCGAAATTTCTATTTGGTAAAATTTCAATTTTGCGTACCGGAAGTGCTTCGCCACCACCTTTAGGACGCCCATGAAACCGACACTTCGAGTGATTAACAAGTTAGAATAATGATACAATGCTCTTCCAGGAAGAGCCATATAGTAGGTACTTACCTTTTTCCTGACTTGTTGCCTTACATTCAGTCACAAACACTACTTCTGTCGCAAGCAATTAAAAAATCTACCTTTTAACAAAGAGCCGGTTAAACCGTATTCAACTTTCTTACAGGGTTTTTCTGCAATGAATGCAGAGTGTCACTTTCGGTCCTCCCCATTTGTCAATTATTACAGACAAAGAATCAAAAAGCCAGAATCCATGACGAAGGCGCGTAGGACCCCAACATTTCACAATAACTACCTATTTGGAGCTCGTCGAGGAGACGCTATTTAAAATACATAATTTGCATTTGCAAAATTGCAAAATTTAATTTGCAGGTCAAAAATTGGCGTTGAAATCTATTTTGCTAGAAGCAGAAACAGTCATTTTCATGACGCTATTGGACTCAGAAATCAGAATAGAAATCAAATATAGGTGGCGAAGTTGATAGCATGTCCCTAGAGAAGATTTGATTTTTTCCAGTTTGATAAAGTAATGAGCATTTTACACATTCCGTTAGACTTCAATAATGATTTTTATTTTTGTTCATTAGTTAGCACCCAATAATCTATGACATACAGGATGTTTCGTGACATCACCAACCCCTCCTTTGTGGCCTTCCTCTTTGCAATGATTCAAATAAACTTTCCTTTGTCAATTTTCATGTGATAAAGCAAGACAGAGTGTTCAGAGATTTGAAATTGATCCTATAGTCATAAAATGCATAGGCACCTCTAGTTCAGTAAAAACTGACCCTGGCCTACCACAGAAAAATCTTCTGATTTTAATAAGATAAAAAAAAATTATTCCATAATTGACTCTCGTACAGACAACGGGGACCGGGCCTATTCTTTTTTTTCTCATTTTTCATTTATTACTGTGACTGTGACAACGCGATAATTGACTGTTAAAAGAAGCTCGATTTCTCAAAGCGGGGCTACCAGCCTGAGCCTGAGATCCCAACCCAAGGCTGTTAGATCCCTTAGCCGTTGGAGAGGCCGCCCACGACTGTGAAAGCATTTACGTTATTTCAAAATAATGTGCATCTAGGCGTCCTCAAAATTTTTGTTTTGAATTGTAAATGGAAATACCTATTGCTTGAGATAAGCTAAATCGAGTTCAGCATCGAAGGTTATTATCATCAAACGCTGTTAACTTGAATCGCCTACTTTCTGGTCGAATCTCACCAACAGCCAAACAGTGATGCCAGTGATGGTACCAATTCCAAAGTTGAGCGAGTCTGAGGTGTCGTAAAAAAAAGTAGAAAAAACCTGCATATCTAGGCAGTCATAAAATCAGCTAAGGACTCTACCCAGAAAATTTTGCGAAATAAACTACTTGTATTTTATCTATGCTTGTATTCAGGACCTCTCCAGCCCCGTTGTTTCTATCTCTTCCTCGATCTCTCCATCCAGGGGGAGTGGCTTTGGCGTCAGTCCCTCCTCCCTTCCGCCTGTGCCCGTGAGTATTCAGAAGTCTCTCTTCTCTCTCTTGCCTTTCCCAAAAATTCTATTCCTTTCATGTGCTCTTCATCAAAACACTAGTGTTGGACTTCCAGTTTCCAGTGCTCTCATTCCCGTTCAGCAATTCCTTGAAAGCTGTTGTATTTTCGAGTTTTGTGTCTAGCGCCTGATGTACCTACCTAGGTAGTTATTTTAAACATCTACAAAGTTTTTTTCTTGATATCTACCAGCAACACACAAGGTGAGTTCAATAGTTTTTCATTTGTTTTTTAGATTTTATCCAGTTTATTTCAACAATGCACCTATCGTTCTTTCAGTTGCCTGTAGGTATTTACCTGTAACTTTTTGTTCAGTTTATTTTCTTCCTTAATTCGCAATGAGTAAAGAAATTATTGTTGTTGTTCCGTTTCCTTATCGCTCTCTCCACTTGTTAGTCAGCACTATATTCTGCTGATATTACAAATCATGTAGGTAGGTAATTTTACATGTAACTTTTTAGTATGGATTTACTTTGAGGACGGCGTAAAATTGAGGTCGAATAAGGCCGAAACACGCTCCCGCAATTCCTTGCGGTAGCCCTCCTCCCCGTTCATTTTAATCAAATTTTATTCGAATAGAAATAATAATCACAAAACATTAGAGATTATGCTGAAATAATTTTGATACAAATTTTTTGGGCCATTATGGAGTTATAACCCAGTTAAAACCCTCAAAAGTTCACAAATTTTAAATACCCACTCGCAAAACAAGCTGGTGAAGCCCCGTTTCAAAAAAAACTTCGTCTGCGTCGCTTTTTTCACGTTGGTCGCTTTGTGTAGTTGTGTAGTGTTGTCCGCTGTATCAGGAAATTAGTTTTCTCCGTGTGTTATTCGACCAATCTTGCCGCCACCTCAATGGGTTTCTGATGCGACTAAAAAAGTTGTTGACGGGAATCGGTTTTATTTTATTCATTTCGTCAAGTATTAACTCCTCCAAAAAGAAAATGTACGGGCATTGCTATCAAACTTTGAAAATTTTCAAAAAATTTTGAAATTTTGTCATTTCGATTTTCGAAAATTCAAAAACTAAATAGCATCGACAATGCATCTTCCCTCAAGAAAGTCGCATGCCAAATTTTAATTTTTTATTGTCAAAAAAAAAGGTACTAAAACAATGACCTGATTTAGTTGCGAGCAAGAAGCTCAACTTTTGTTTATTTTTGTCGTTCTTCTTGCTTCAATGGGGCCTTGCACTGCCACTTTTACACACCGAGGGCGCCACGACCGTTGGGGGCAAATTCGAAGATTTTGACGGCGTTGACGCTTCAGCGACCGACGTCCGTCATTTTATGTCTTGATTTGAAATTTGGATAACCTCTGTTTCTTGCTTGACGTCTCCAGTCACTGTCAGTTACTGGTCAAACTACTCAAACTCCCCTGTTTTTCGCGTCGTTACGGCCGCTTTATCGAAGTAGGCGCCCCCTACAGTAGTGGCGACCTCACGTTAAGTTTTTCAATTGCAAGGCCCCATTGAGGAAAATACGTGATGTTAGTATTATTTTTACTCTATTGTTATTGAAAAAAAATTCAAGAAGGGGGGCCCGTAAATGACATCAAACATCGGGGCCCTGTTCCCCTCCTCCAAACACATACACCTTGGCGCTAACCCGTTTAACAAGGAGTGGCTTTTCATGCGCGGGGTATTAACATTGTGCAACAAGTGCCAGAAAAATGTTGAAAAAAAAAAGTATGATTTTTATTTTTTGGAAATATGGAGGGTCAAAAAGTGGTCCCCCGACCACTCCTATTTTCGTTATTTTGAAAGAATTTAGTAAACTCTCTTCATCAGACCAAAAAGCAAATTTTTTGAATGTTTGAATGTATTTTGTAATTTTGTTCAGTGTACCATAAAGCCATAAAGTGAAGAAAGCCATGTCATGCACTAGGCCCATACCCCCACTCCATATTGAACAGAAAATTTGAACCAACCCCTTTCAGATCCTCCCTTCCCTTCTCCAGGTCTGGTTGACTGCGGTGATGTTCCACAAATCACAACTTAGATAGCTCAAGCTCATTTGTGATGCAGAGTTCATTGAGCACAGATGTGTCTTGAATCTTCTTATTGTGTCTGTTCTGTTTTATTTTCAGTTCCTCCACATCATCATTGATATCTTCCAACGGCGACGTGACTTGAATCTTGTCTTCTAACGGTGAGTACCTAGATACCTATTTACCTTACAATAGTACCTACTTGTTCATGTTTTTGCTGATCTTGTCCTGTTGTCTCAATTTTGATTCATTGTTTTTGATATATGTTGCATAACTTTTTGGCCCTTAAACTTATTTCACGCCTGTGGAAGCGTTTTTGTTATCATTTTATCTTTTCTTCGGTTCTTTTACAATCCCACAAAGCTTGCACTTGCATTCTTTTGCTGTTTTTGCAAAAAACGCATCTAGTAATCTTACCGCGGTAAAAAACCACGTGGTGTGCTTACAAGGCGAAATTTCGTAGTAGTGTGCGCATGACGTCAGCGGCGGATTTCACGCGCGCTTTGTATAAGAAGTGCGAAATAGCATATTATACTCGATATTATACAATACCCAGGTTGTGAAGAATGCTATTATAGCTGCGGCGCCAGTTTAAAGCTCAAAGCACAGCTGAAGGGATATGAGGCACCAAAGCTATAACAGCGTCCACAACCGTGGTTTGTATACTATTTTTCTCACTACTTCACAAATACAGGGTGTTTCAATGAAAACGAGCCACCCGGAATTGATCTTTGCCAGGTGAAGTTTGAAAAATTAAAATTTCCCGAAACCCGTCGATTTTTGTTTAGAGGGGGACATCTTTTGCCGTGAAAATCAATCTTGGAAAATCATTTCCTCAAGCGTAGTAGATACCACCCTCAATTTCAATTTATGTTTTTCATATATACATTATGCAACAAAAATTAAAACTAAACTCCAACTCCAACTAAGAATCCAGCCATCTGATTGGTAAATTTTGACTTGCTTTTCCGTATCAACCGAGGTATCAACCAATCTGGTGCCAATATTCTTAGTTGGAGTTAGAATTTAGTTTCAATTTTTGCTGCATAACTCCAGCATAAGTAACACACTTGAGGGGATTATAGTTCAATATTGAATTTCACATCAAAAGATGTCCCCCCTCAAATCAAAAATCGACGGGTCTCTGTACATTTTCTGCATATCATCTGGCAAAATTTTATTCAAGGTGGCTCGTTTTCACTGAAACACGTGGTATAATACAAATAATCCACAATAAATATGCACGGTTCGCTGGTGACGTCACGCTTGTCAACATTCTCTCTTTCCACCATGTGCTTGCCTTTTCACCTGCCGTGTGTAAAAGACCATAATACGACCGTGACGTCACATGGGAAAAGGAAGTTACAAACCTGAAGAGGTTTATGACCGCAAACCCATAAATCCAGCGGGCGACTCACGCAGGCTCCTATTCAGGGACGGCAAGATATTGTGATTTTTGCAACAGCGCTCACGAGTGTCGACAAAGCACTTTGGCCCCGTCAAAACAATATACATAAAACACAAGGATAATGCCTACCTGCGTAGTTGTAAAGCATCCGGATGGATGGGAGACCTGCCTGCATTGGGCATAGAAACCGCAAACAATAGGTTGCGGGAACATAACGTCACCTTGGCACCCGCTATGGCAACGTTGCAAATATGCCTGACTTCCGCGCTTCTTAGCCGCTTTTGTTTTGCGCCAGGAGCTACTCCGGGTGAATCACTACAAAGAGAAAGCAGATACATACGTCAATCACGGCCTAGCTGGATCTACTCTTTCTTTGTCTAGTGATCAACCCTGAGCAGCTCCTGCCGGCAAAACGAAAGCGCAAGCGCAAGAGCCTCTTGCCAGCTTTTCGCCCGCCCTTGCGCATGATGGGGTGATCATTGTTGAGTATTCATTATTTTTCAAAGTTTTGTTTCTAGCAACTACGATTTTGAATCCAGCAGGCGTTTTCGCTAGCTATGTTGCCTAGTAACATTTGTATGAACCCTGTTAGATGCAGAAAACCATCCTTTGTTTTCTCAATAAGCGCCGCTTAGTAATTCTCACGGCTAGCTGTTTTTTTTGTCCTAGTAATTATTTTATTTTTTCAGATGGCTGAAATCGACAACATGGAAGATGGCATGAGTGCAGAACATGTCATGTCACAAGGGCACGGTCTGACATATAAGTACGTATTTTAGTCATAAGTTAAAAGAAAACATGACTAGCAGGGATTCTAGAGGATTCTTCAAAAAGCAATTAGTAAATAAGATGCTAGACGTTACAATCATTAATATGCGGGAGGAAGTATGCAGAAGAGGAAGAAAACAATAATTTTTATATTATGTATTTTTTTCCATAAAACATTTTCTCACTTTACATTTTTTTTTCAGTGACTTGATCATCCTTCCTGGATACATCGACTTTGCGGCTGATACAGTAGTAAGTTTACATTAAAATTACGACAAAAAAATCTCGTGTATGTAACAATGATTTGAAAAAATATTTTCAGGAACTGAACAGCCCACTGACGAAAAAAATCAAGATAAAAACGCCTCTGGTGTCTTCGCCCATGGATACCGTCACGGAGTCCGACATGGCCATAGCTATGGCTGTAAGTATTATCATTGTGTATTATGATCCAGACATGAAAAAATTATCATTTCACTCCTATTGCGAAACATACTAAACGTACTTATTTATTGTTATTGGGTAGGTACTTGTTTAGAATTAAGATAAATTCGCTGAGAATTATTCAAAACATGCGATGACGTTGAATAAATCTTAGCCTTTTGAAATTTCTCTCAAGTGGCCTATGGAAAATTGTCAAGGTTCTGCGTCTGATGTTGCCAACTTCATCCAAAGTCATTTAATTCTCAAAATTATTGGCTTCTATCTCATCAACCAAAAAAAAGGGTTGGTTACAGGGACTGAACAAAAAAGGCGGCCTTAATTTTTTTGTTATTGTACGCAAAATACCTGAAGAATTTTATATTTTGTATGCAGAGCAGAAAAACAAGCGCATGCTTACTTTCTTCATGTATAAAAGCCAAATATAGCCTAAAGATCAAATGATGACAAATGTACCTACGTGTGTGAAGTGGGCAACAGTGCCTAGAACTACCTTGCTAAGAAACTACCTACTTTTACAATTCAAACTAAATATTAACGAATACTGCATTTTTCATTTCTAATTACCTCTTCTGATTTGCTTTTTTTTTATTCCAGCTCTGTGGAGGTATTGGCATAATCCACAACAACTGTCTGCCACAGCATCAGGCTAATGAAGTCCTGAAAGTTAAAAAATACAAGCACGGTTTTATACACGACCCAATCGTATTATGCCCCACAAACACGGTAAGCTTTTTCTGTTGGATATATATTTTTGAAGTATAAAAAAATCAAATCAACAACAACAAAAAATATAACTCGCTTAATATTATTCAACAGGTAGCGGACGTGTTGAGAATCAAAAAGGAGCACGGGTTCTGCGGAATTCCCATCACGGAAAACGGAAAATTGGGAGGCAAACTAGTGGGAATCGTCACGTCTCGTGATATCGACTTCCTGGAGATTGTAGAAAAGAAAAACACGTCTACAAAACTGGAAGCGGTAAGTTTCTTGTTCTGTACTTTTATACAGGCTTCGCGGCTTTTCCGCACTCTTTTTTTTGCTAAATCAAATCAGAAATACAATTGTTACGATATTGGCCTGAAGCGTTTCGCATTTTTCCCGATTTTCATTGGAAAAATTTAAAAAATTCGCTTCGTAGCGACGTAGACATTGCATATCTATATTCAGTAGTTTCTCGGCGTACGTTCCTTCTGACACAGCCTGCCTGAATTCATCTGAACACATGATAGTTGTTTCAGACTTCCAGCTGACAAAAAAAAAACTGAAAATCAAGACAGCAACTAACAATTGCAAGGCCGTGGTTGCGTTAGTAACACATGTTTATTGTGCGAATCATCTATCTATCTCCATAGTTTATCATATCAAAACTGTAACAGCAAGGGGGCTTTCAACATACCTACCTTAATGAAATTTGAGAAAATGTTATTCCAAAGATGTGTCAATATCATTTCGCAAAACGCGACAAGCATGAATTTTCCAAGTTTCTCAAGTTATTCTATTTCGAATCACGGGATCACGTTGCTATCGAAAACATTCGTAATAATAATTTGTTGTTAATAAATGTGTGCGAATAAGTCAAGTGATTTGAATAATCCCTTTATACTGTCAAGAGTTCTTTTATCGATTATGAAATTCTCTTATAAACAATTTGCGGCACACCGATCGCAAGAATAATAGAACAACAAATTGTAATCGCTACTATAAACTATTACTGAATCAATGTTTAATCTTCACCCCATTCTAAGTTAATAGGTATTATCTAATCAAGTTTTAACCTATACTTTAGTCTTTTACATTCATGTACATTGTATTTGTGTCAATTTTACGTAATTTTAAGTTTCATGATATCATTTGTTGGTGTTAGTTATAACTTGTTAGTAGGGAACTTTTGATGCAACAATGTGAAATGCACTAATAATTTCGAATTAGGCGTAGATATTTTTGGTCAGACGAGTCCTACAGAACTTGGTTGGTAGATTTCTGCTCCGATGGTGGAAGGCTCTAATGAAATTTTTACTCAACAATCCACGTTTCCCGAAAAGCTTCTGCGCATACCTGTGAAAGTAGGACGTTGCCATATCTATATCACGACAACAAGTTAACAACACTGTAATACGGTGTGCTCGTGTAATGTCACGCAAATTTCAGCTGACAGCGCTTGACGTCGATTTGACGTTTCGACAGATCTAACCAAATAACGCTCTTGTTTCGTCGATCGCCTTGCAGCTCGTTGTGTCTCGTATCACCTGAATCTTTTCTGCGTCTTTCTGCCATACGGCGCGTAACATTTCATTCTGAACAATATTAAATGTTGAATGGTTAGGAGGTTATGTTTGTTGTTTGTTTACATTTCGATTATTGATTGACAGTTGCCATTGACACTTCGTGCGTCAAAATTGAAATTACCGCGCTCTGCAGGTATGCGTTCTCATGTATGCGCTGAAGTGATGTACGTGATGGTAAACGTGGATTAAAGGAAGTTATTTATTGTTTATGGCCGTACACTGTAGACACATGTATAGGGATAAAGCTCCAAAAGAGTAGGTAAGTCCCTCCAGACACAATAAAGGATGAGATAAATGAACTATATGAACATCAACTAAAGGTGTGTGAGTGTGACTAAAGCATTTCCTGTATTATTCAGGGTTGGGTCTTCTATTGGTGATAGGCTCTATTCTATTTTATGAAGGACTAGGGAAAGCAGGTACAATGATACATAACAGCCTGTCCATAAAACATAATATGTACTCAAAAGTAAAACAAGTGAGTATGCCTTCACGTGCGTGAGTCTCAGTAGCGCATTTTCTCAAAGAGGCATATTGTGAACGTAAAGAAATTTGGTTGAAGGAGAAACACCATTCCTTGCCCACTTTCTTCATTCGAAACTCATTGTGATACTGTTTTATCAGAATGGGGTACTTGCCAATGAAATAGATTCGAATGAAAATTCTTTCACTCATCAATATATTTTTTTGTTTGAGGGCGGGAGCTGGGAGCGGCGACTAATCAACAGTAGTCTATTCTTTCCTATTTTTAGTCGGCTATCCATATAGCGAAAGAATTAGATCGCTATGTCTTCGGGTTTATGTTTTCCATTTATCTCTTACTTTGAGGGCAGCGTGTGGGGGTGGCAGCATTCGGCAAAGTAACTGTTGCACAGTTTGAGTTAAGAGTTCCTAAATGTTAAAGGAAATATGACAATCAGTGAAAAGTGTGAAAGTTGCATTTTGAGTTAAGAGTTCCCAAATGTTAAAGGAAATATGACAATCAGTGAAAAGTGTGAAAGTTGCATTTTTTGTTTGGGGGTGGGAGCTGGAGGCGGCGACTAATCAAAAGTGGCCTATCTCTTCCCATTTTTAGTCAGCTATCTATATAGCGGAACAATTGGATCGCTATGTCTTCAGGGTTATGTTTTACATTTATCTCTTACTTTGGGGGCGGCGTGTGGGAGCGGCAGAGTTTGGCAAAGAAATTCTCCCACAGTTTGAGTTGGGAGTTCCTGAATGTTTGAGGTGACATTAAAATGTAATTCAGTGGAAATTATTGAAAGTTGCACTTTTTTTCTTTTGGGGGTGGAACTTGGAGGCGGCGCCATGTCAAAGATAGCCTATTCTTTCCCATTTTTAGTTAGCTATCCATATAGCGAAAAGCGGAAGAATTAGATCGTTATGTCTTCGGGTTTATGTTTTTCATTCATCTCTCACTTTGAGGGCAGCGTGTGGGGGCGGCAGCACTCGGCAAAGTAACTGTTGCACAGTTTGAGTTGGGGGTTTCTGAATGTGAGGGAAATATGAAAATCAGTGAAAATTGTGAAAGTTGCATTTTTTTGTTTGGAGGCGGCAGCTGGAGGCGGCGGCTAATTAAAAGTGGCCTATATTTTTCCAATTTTAGTCAGCTATCAATATAGTGGAAGAATTAGATCGCTATGTCTTCAGGTTCATGTTTTACATTTATCTCTCACTTTGGGGGCGGCGGCGGCGTGTGAGAGCGGCAGAGTTTGGCAAAGAAATTCTTGCACAGTTTGAGTCAAGAGTTTATAAATGTTCGAGGTAACATTATCAGCTAAATCGGTGAAAATTGTTGAAAGTTGCACTTTTCTTCTTTTGGGGGCGGAAGCTGGAGGCGGCGCCATATTAAAAGTAGCCTATCCTTTTTCATTTTCAGTCAGCTATCCATATAGGGAAAATTCATATCGCTATGTCTTTGGGTTCATGTTTTTCATTTATCTCTTACTTTGGGGGCGGCGTGTGGGGGCAGCAGCGTTTGGCTGAGCAAATGTTGCACAATTTGAGTTGGCAGTTCCTAAATGTTTAAGGGAACATCTCAATCAGTCACATTTGTGAAAGTTGCACTTTTCATCGTTTGGGGGCGGAATCTGGGGGCGGTGACTAACCGAAAGTAGCCTATCCTTTCCCATTTTTAGTCAGCTCTTTATAAACTTAAAGAATCATATCGCTATGTCTTCGGGTTTATGTTTTTCATTTTAAAGTGATTGGGGGCGGTTTTTAGCAGTTTTTTCATGTCGGCGGCGCATATTGAAGACGGAAGGTTTCTTGGCTTACCTACGTTTGGCTTACGTTTACAAGTGGCAACTATGTATTATTCAAAAAATGAGAACACCAAAGCATCAGGTCTGGTAGAAAGTGCAATATTATGTTATTTCAAGTTTATCGGGGGCGGTTTTCTCTATGTTGGCGGCGCAATATAGACATCCAATATAGCCTAGCTCTCCTTTGGGAGTGGCAGCTATGTAACAGCGAAAAAATTAGAAAGCTAGGACGTCTAGTTTGGGAGGAGTTCGAGGAACGGACGGACGGACGGACAAAGCAGTTGCAATAGCGATTTTCATCAAGATGGAAAATGCGCTAAAAACTGGGATGTTGAAAGAGAAAATTCAGGTTCTATTCTACTGCCTTGTCTAGAATAAAGCTAGGCGGCACCCCCGATGGTTGTTTGGTATGGATACATTTGTTACCATCTTTGGCATTCTAGCTTGTGTGACCTTGTGAAATAAAGGAATAAGCTTAAAATGACCCAATAGCAATATAGCAACAAATTTCTATCTTGAATAGGTACCTACCTACCTTCCAAGGGTAGTGGGCCCTCCATTTTTTGGCACAGCAGAGCTTCAACATAATGTTACAAAAAAAATTCTCTACCCCCAGTAAAATGTATTTTTTCCAAGAGTTCTTTTAGTTACCAAAATCTGTCAAAATGTCAGCTTATCTTTTGGAACCAGTCTATAAAAAGAACTGAAATTTCACAAAATTCAATTTTAATTCCTTGTCTACCAAGAAACACTGGAATCTGTCAAAATGGGATTAAAATCAATGAAATCGGTCAAAATATCGATGGCAATGACAGACCTCTCTGAAAGTCACACTATAATAGGTAGCTTGAATTCAATGAAATGCGTTGAAGCCTGAAATCTGAGAAAACATCGAAGATAAATTGATGAATTTGATTTGATATCAGATGCTTGAAAAATACTATAATTTGTCATAACAGCATTTTAAATCATCGAAATCTGTCAAAACGTCATCTAAAATCGGTGATTATATCACTTGAAAGCACTTGAAGCTCAGCAAAATTAATTATTAAATATAATAAGAATATGAACCTGGCAAATTATCACTTGATAACCCTCAGATCTATCAAAATATCAGTTTAAATTCAGAACCCTTCCCGCAAGTCAATATAGTATTTCGGACCGTTCAGATCTGCCAAAATATCACTTGAAATCGAATTTGTCAAAATGGCGTCTCAAACCTAAAAGATCTGTCATCTTCTGTGAACAACTAAAATCACCTGAATTAAGAAAGAATTTTACCGAGATCAGATATCGACTTTTGAAACCAAAATCTGTCAAAGTATCACTTTGGAACTCGGAAATCTATCCAAATATCAATTTAAAACCACCAAAATCTGGCACTAAAAAGAACTTGTCAAAAGTGTTGTGGTGTCCAAACCAAACTAAAATTTGACGACAAAACAAAACCACTTCCAACATTTCAATCTGCATAAATGTAGATAAAGTAACTATTGTTATTGCCTACATAAGTTATCATGGGATGGTTGATTCACATTTTAGCATATCTATTCATATTCCAGACAACAAGTGCTAGAGCTATTAAAAATATGGTATTATGTACCTACAGAATTACGTGGTGTTATACGTAGGTACTGCATTTTTGTATCTTTCATTACCTGGGAATTCAACAAAAAATTGCAACTCAGGAACAACATAGGGTCATTTGAAGATGTTTTTTTTAGCGCATTTTCCATCTTGATGAAAATCGCTATTGCAACCGCTTTGTCCGTCCGTCCGTCCGTCCGTCCGTCCGTCCGTTCCTCGAACTCCTCCCAAACTAGACGACCTAGCTTTCTAATTTTTTCGCTGTTACATAGCTGCCACTCCCAAAGGAGGGCTAGGCTATATTGGATGTCCATATTGCGCCGCCAACATAGAGAAAACCGCCCCCGATAAACTTGAAATAACATAATATTGCACTTTCTACCAGACCTGATGCTCTGGTGTTCTCATTTTATGAATAATACATATTGCCACTTATTAACGTAAGCCAAGAAACATTCCGTCTTCAATATGCGCCGCCGACATGAAAAAACTGCTAAAAACCGCCCCCAATCACTTTAAAATGAAAAACATAAACCCGAAGACATAGCGATCTGATTCTTTCGGTATATAAATAGCTGACTAAAAATGGGAAAGGATAGGCTACTTTTGGTTAGTCGCCGCCCCCAGATTCCGCCCCCAAACGATAAAAAGTGCAACTTTCACAAATGTTACTGATTGAGATGTTCCCTTGAACATTAGGAACTGCCAACTCAAATTATGCAACATTTGCTCAGCCGAACGCTGCCGCTCCCACACGTCGCCCCCAGAGTAAGAGATAAATGAAAAACATGAACCCGAAGACATAGCGATCTAAGTTTTTCGCTATATGGATAGCTAACTAAAAATGGAAAAGAATAGGCTATTTTTGATATGGCGCCGCCTCCAGCTTCCGCCCCCAAAAGAAAAAAAGTGCAACTTTCAACAATTCCCACTGATTTAACTGATAATGTTACCTCGAACATTTGGAAACTCTTGACTCAAACTGTGCAAGAATTTCTCTGCCAAACTCTGCTGCTCCCACACGCCGCCCCCAAAGTGAGGGAGATGTAAGTGAGTTCATGTAAAACATGAACCTGTAGACATGGCGATCTAATTCTTCCACTATACAGGGTGGTCCGACTTTTATGTCATCAAATTTGAGGATCGATAGAGAATGAAAAATGAAGTGGGATTTTCCCCAGAAAACATGTTTGTGAAATGCCTAATAACAGAGATACAGCTCTTCAAAGTTGGAAATAAATAATCATTTTTTCCGCATAACTTTTGAACCGTTGAACCGATTTGATTCAAAATGGAACCAAAGGTTTACTGAAATTATCCTCTGTCGAACAATCATAACATGTTTCATAAAAAATATTCAGGGGCGTAGACATTAGAGGGTGTCCTTACTTTTCCCCTCTAGTTTTTTTTGAAAACTGTTCATAATTTTGGATTCTACGTTCAATTTTGAAGAAAAAATCACAATTGCTAAATTTTGATTAGAGGCTTTGTTTGGGAGATATTCAGGTTTGAAGGTTTGGAAAACCTCTCAAAAGCACAACTTTCTAAAGTCTGAAAATTAAAATCTAAAAAAACTCATGATTTCTTTGCTGAAATAGGTTTTCTAGAATTTCTAAGTTATTAAACCACCATTTTTTCCAAAACACGAAAAATTTTCAGGAAAAAAACCATTTGGGCTCTGGAAAGTGGCGATTTCTGGATGTTTTCCAAAGTTTCAAACTCAAATATCTCCTAAACGAAGCCCCCAATCAAAATTTTGCAAGGGTGACTTTTTATTCTCAATTGAACGTAAAACTCAAAATTATGAACAGTTTCCAAAAATAACTATGGGTGTGAAAACTGGGGGGGTAAAAGTAGGGACACTCCCTAATGTCTACGCCCCTTTTTTTATGGAACATGTTATGATTGTTCGACAGGGGATAATTTCAGTAAACCTTTGGTTCTATTTTGAATCGAATCGGTTGAACGGTTCAAAAGTTAGGCGGAAAAAATGATTATTCATTTTCAACTTTGAAGGGCTGTATCTCTGTTATTAGGCATTTCACAAATATGTTTTCTGGGGAAAGTCCACTTCATTTTTCATTTTCTATCGATACTTAAATTTAATGACATAAAAGTCGGACCAGCCTGTATTGATAGCTGACTGAAATTGGAAAAAGATAGGCCACTTTTGATTAGTCGCCGCCTCCAGCTCCCGCCCCCAAACAAAAAAATGCAACTTTCACAATTCTCACTTATTGTAATATTTCCTGGAACATTTAGAAACTCCTAACTCAAACTGTGCAACAGTTACTTTGCCGAATGCTGCCACCCCCAGACGCTGCCCTCAAAGTAAGAGATAAATGGAAAACATAAACCCGAAGACACAGCGATCTAATTCTTTCGCTATTTGGATAGCCGACTAAAAATGGGAAAGAATAGGCTACTGTTGATTAGTCGCCGCTTCCAGCTCCCGCCCTTCATCAAAAAAATATTGATGAGTGAAAGAATAGTACCTTTCATTATCCAGTGCGCCATCAGCGCGCATACTCGTCTTCTGAAGTAATGGCGTCAAATGCAAAATTTGCGAACAAATGCTAGAAAAGTCTTGCGAGAAATGTGACAATGTGCACGGTGGGTGAAGCTGTGTAACCGGAAAAATTTCACTCCGAAACGGGTCACCAAGGATAGATTCAATACATTCATACACAATACATTCCGCAGTACACTGATGTAGCGAATGTTGCCTAAAATCGTGGTTTTTAGGCAACTTTCGCTACAGAAGTGTAGTACGGATTATATAAAACTCCCAGGGACTTTTCTCACACGATTCAAGAATAGCGGCCCACTTGTTTACAAACGTACGACACTCGGAGCGAACTTCAAAATGGCGAATAAATAGTTGACGTTGACAGCAGACAGCAGCGAAAAGTCACGGCCGTTGCTTGTCAAACTGAAAATAGAGTTGGTGGGGGTTGCATTATGGGTTGCGTACGCACATCCGATCAATGTAAAACGAAGTTATTTATAATTTAATGAACAATGCGGACTTTTTGATGAAAAATAAGTAATCACTAGTGTGTATTAACCTCTAGCCTATTACCCTGTTCGCTGCGGCGCGTATTTTTCAACTTTATGGCGGTTTTTCTTGCGATTTTGTAGCATTTGTTCGCAAATTTTGTATTTGACGCCATTCGAGCATGCGCGCAAGTTGAAATTTAGCGCAAGCGTTGGGTATACCAACTATAATGAAAGTTACTATCTTCATTCAAATCTATTTCATTGGCAAGTACCCCATTCTGATAACAAAATATCACAATGAGTTTCGAATGAAGAAAGTGGGCAAGGAATGGTGTTTCTCCTTCAACCAAATTTCTTTACGTCCACAATATGCCTCTTTGAGAAAATGCGCTACTGAGACTCACGCACGTGAAGGCATACTCACTTGTTTCAATTTCCACCTGAAATAAACGGTAAAGCATGATGTGATGATTGTATCTACTCGTACCTACGATATTTTTGGACACCTTAGAAATAATTTTCTAGTGACTGATGAAAATTTAGGAACAGATAGCGGGGATAGTTTCGGAAAATACAGACGTCCTTGGAAAATACAAGTACAGGCTTCTTTACCAGTTTCGCAATAGGATACTTCGTTTGGGCAGGTGCGCATGTGTAAAAGCGCCAGATTTTGAAAACTTTCGTTCACCTGTCAGTGTGAATATGGAAACTTGGCAACGCTGCATGCTCTGTCTAGCCGCCTGACCAGCTACTGGTTCCTGTTGTAAATACATCTCTTCGTAGATTCTTTAAACTTCCTTTTCGGTACAGCCATTTTCAACAAGTTGTGTTCTTTCATCAAAACATAAGCAAATGAAATGTAGGTCAGGTAGAAACGAGAAGTGTCAACATAATTGTCACAAGTGACAGTTGGCGCCGATGTCTTGTTGTTTTGAGCGCTGTTGCCATTTTCGTTGTTCCTGAACTTCCACAAATGATCATTGAACTTAATTTCAATGAAACATTTCCTTTTAATATAAAAAATGGTATCTAATATTCAACCAAATCATTTGTGGAATTTTAGGTGCACTACAATATTTTTTAGTGTTAATTTTCAATATCGGTGTACGAAACTATGAAATTCGCGCCACACATGCGCACTCAAAAAAACCGAAACGAAGGGACCTATTATGCCAGCTGTAGTTTAAAAGGCAAAAGAACTTCTTGAACTGAATTATGATACTTGATTGTGCCCCCACTAAAATGATCATGAAATTCATATATCTCAAGTATTTTCCACACATCAGGTGTGTCGTAATTCTTTGCGTGGTAAAAATTGCATGTTCTGTGTTAGAGTTGACGGCACACCACAGGGACCTGTGGGCGGGGCTGAACAGTAAAACAAAAATCGTTTTGGACGAGTTCGTGAGTTGAAATAGGGGAAGCAACACCGTCAGCCAGGAGTGGTGGACCATTACCAGGTCACAGGCTAGCCCAAAATCCCACTGTAAATCTAGGTGCACCACTAGATCAACTCAGTTCGCGCAGCTAGGCTCCGCCCACAGGTCCCTCTGGTATTCCGAGTACCTACTCTATCAATTTTTAGAATTTTGTATTGTGTACTCAATGAAACGTCTTATTCATTTTTTTAATTTTTTTTTTCATAGGTCATGACCAAACTGGAGGACCTAGTCACTGCCCAATCCGGAGTCACCCTGCCCGAAGCCAACGCGATTTTGGAAAAGAGCAAAAAAGGAAAGCTGCCCATCGTCAACGCGCAAGGCAACTTGATCGCGTTGATCGCGAGGACCGATCTGAAAAAGTCGAGGAATTATCCGACGGCGTCGAAAGACGACAACAAGCAGCTGTTGGTGGGCGCCGCCATCGCCACCCGCGACGAAGATAAAGAACGACTGAATCTGCTGGCCCAAGCAGGCGTCGACGTAGTTGTCCTGGATTCGTCCCAGGGCAATTCAGTTTATCAGATTGAAATGATCAAATTTATCAAGGCGAAGTACCCGAATCTCCAGGTATGTCACAATTTGGTCTATTTTACCTAGTACACGGGCAGCAGTGGGGAGTATTTTGACGTTTCGTTATAGTCTGTTCCTGTACCTGCTATTGTCGACACTGGGCGCTTTCGTTTTGCCAGCACGAGCTGCCGGGGTAGATCGCTAGACAAAGAAAGTAGATCCAGCTGGGTGGTGACTGGTGTATGTATCCACTTTCTCTATCTAGTGATCTACCCGGAGCAGCTCCTGGCACAAAACGAAAGCGGTTACTATTTCGATCATTATACAGCCTCGAGAATTCGAATTCAGCTAGAATGGACTATAATATATACATAGATTTTTTTATTCTTGATTGGCACTGATTTGAATGACTTTTCCAGGTGATTGCCGGCAACGTGGTTACCATAAAGCAGGCGAAGAACCTGATCGACGCGGGAGCTGACGCTCTCAGGGTGGGCATGGGCAGCGGCAGCATCTGCATCACGCAAGAGGTCATGGCGGTGGGCCGACCGCAAGCCACTGCCGTGTACAAGGTGGCGCAGTTCGCCAAGAAATTCGGCGTGCCAGTGATAGCCGACGGAGGCATTCAGTACGTGGGGCACATCATCAAGGCCCTGGCTCTGGGTGCGTCCACGGTGATGATGGGTTCCTTGTTGGCCGGCACGTCGGAAGCCCCGGGCGAATACTTTTTCTCCGACGGAGTCAGGTTGAAGAAGTACCGCGGAATGGGCAGCATAGAAGCCATGGACCGCAAAGACACCCAGGGCTCGGCCATGAACCGCTATTTCCACAGGTCAGTACATCAACGTTCATTTTCAAATTGTTTCGATTATGCTTCTCCACCTGCATACCTACATTCTGTCCAAAATCATCTGCGATACTCGCGTTCTCTACATCACGACGACTAGAATGCTACAATAATGCTACAGTTGACATCACACGTTGCCTAGCAGCAGCCCAAGAGAATGTAGTTGCTAGGCAACGCGATTTTCCAGGCAACGTGACGTCGCGTTGCCTAGCAACATTGTGCTAGAGTGGCGGTTTCTTGGTAACGTGATTTCAAAATAATTCTATTGGTCGTGATGGAGCCCCAGCTTCCTAGAAGCTTCAATTAGCGCAAAATTTGTACTTTCCCCTATCTTCAATCAGACCAAAAATAATTTTGTGTTATTTTGAATTTTCAGCGACATGGACAAACTGAAGGTGGCGCAAGGCGTGAGCGGCAGTATTGTAGACAAAGGCAGCGTCCTGCGGTTCGTCCCATACCTACAAACCGGGATCCGACATGGCTGCCAAGACATTGGTGCAACGTCTCTGGACATGTTGAGGTAACATTCCTTTGCAAAAATTTATTCACATTATTTCTGTTACATATCCACTTATTCCTAGTATCATGTATAAGTTACTGATTATGAAATATTCCACAGGAACATGATGTATTCCGGCGAGCTGAAGTTCGAACTTCGGTCCCACTCTGCCCAGCTGGAGGGCAACGTGCACAGCCTCTTTTCATATGAAAAAAGGCTGTTCTAATTTGTGAGAATAGGAACACACTGTTTTTGTTTTTGTAGTTATTGTACCATTGTACCTATATATATATTTATTTATATCTATAGTAATATATTTTATAATTTTAATAAAAATTTAAGACTGTACATCAAGGTTTTTTCAATCTACAGAACGAAACATTTTTTACTCACCAATTTTCATCAGCAATGCTGAAAATAGATATCATCCAGCTGCAAACCAATCAAAGGACCCATGTTGCTCAACCACGAAATGACGGGGTTTTTGCTGCAATTCAACGACCATGAATGTAGCACAACCAAAAATCGTAATGGTAAATTGATAGGTAGATTGCGTCAACTTTAAGAAGAACACATTGAGTCATTTACATCTGACCATGACGTGCTCACCAGTGGCGTATTATTGGCGTTCTGAAATGGGTCTGTGAGGGCATATTAGAGAAGCATCACGTCGGCTTAAGACGCATTATGTTGTAAGTCCACTTTGAATTGATCTTGTTTTTTTTTACATTTCAGTTATTAGATTGGACTTACGACTTTCCATCACTAAAACTCAAAAGTTTAGTGGAGTTACGATTTTTTTTTATCACAAAAGTCAGTCATAAATTCTATTAACTCCATTATTCTGAAATAATCTGTAGAAAATAGTACTGTGAAGATGTCGTAAGTCTATGAGAACTTCTCACATCGGTTTTTTTTTCAGTATATTAGAGTAAACCTAAGTAATTATAACGAAAGTGATTTAATAAGCTAGTGGATAACTTGAACTCATAATATATCATTAGGACACACCAAAAATCGTTGCAATAGGCGGACAGCCAACGCACCGTATAAACAACATGGCAACTAAAGGAGTTACGACTTCTTACCTTCTTAGTATTGGTTTGAACCAAGAATGGACTTGACAACCCTTATGACAGTATCATTATTCGCTTCCAGTGATTCTAGGATTTTTGTGGACACACAACATTCTCAAAATACGTTGGCTCTTCTTAAAGTGGGCGCACTCTAAATGTACAGCTATGTAGGTAAGTATGTATGTACAAGTGTTCACGATAAAATTCACCCTCCCTCTAGGAGATTCCCCTTTGAGATATTTTGAAAAACTAAAAACTTTTTCCCAACAATTTTTCCCAGGGATCTTGAATCGATCGTATAAAAGTTTTCAATTGGTACCGTATACAGGGTGTGACATGTAACTTTTTTATTTCAAATACAACACCCTATATTTTATTACGTTATTTGATGAAGCCTTTCTTTCTAATTACAATGAAGGGTTAGACGTATGTAGTCTAAGACGGAATTGGTTTTCACATGTTTATTCATCGGAGTCGATAATACAAGTCCCCTAACTCTAAATTGTTATTCGCTTATTATACTTGCACCGGACGTTGCTCCTTTTAGCCCAGGCTTTTTAGTCGAAAAAACGGCAAAACATGAAACAAATTAAAACACGGTCAATCTCTTCAGTTTTGGGTTCACTAGACTTTGCTGTATAACATACAAAAAGTCCCCAACTTTCCCCCGTGTGCGTCATTGTTTTTTTGACAGGCAAAGATGAAGACACCTCAAAATGCACTTCCCGATTAAAAATGCTCCTAGCTCTCAACCACCCAATCGATTTCTCTTATCTTGGTCTTGAATAAAAGATAATGAATCAATGTGAATGATATGGGATAGCTTTTGTTCAAAATTTGACACTAACAGACTTAATTTCTTGATAATGACACTTTTTCGTGTTTTTTTCTCTTATGCTCCAGTTAACATTTTACTTTTGCATCGACCACTTAATATCACTTGGTACTATTAGATGCAGTAGATTCCCTACAGTTTTAGCTTCAAAATGACGTATCTTTTAGCTTCATTGTGAATTGTCCAGCAATTCCAATAAGGATTCTATGAAGTTACGTCAAACGCATTATATGGGGAAAATCACTTCAACATTATTAACCTAGACTTTGATCTGTAATAATTGATTTTAAGTTCAATATGCACAGCATCGTACTGACTAAATCTGGTCTGGTAGGACTCGTATGAGTAGGTACTAGGTACAGTTTCTCAATTTTCCTCTTTGTGCATCATGTTTCTATAGTTTGTTCTTGTTATTGCCGTCTGCAGTGTCCGGCAATATTTCAGCTACTAAACTTCGGATTGCGCTTGGGTTTTTGCTAGATGATAGCTTAGGTACTCTGGATAGACAAACAACAAAGATATTTCATTTCATTTATTCGTCCGTCCGTCCGTCCGTCTGTGTGTCTGTCATTTCACGCAATATCGCGGCTCCTAGACCTCGGATTAACCTCTGGTTTTCGCTAGATAATAATAGCTAAGGTACTCTAGGTGTAAACAAACAACACGGTGGGCTACGCGGGAGCATCCACGTGTAGTTGGTCCCCGTCAGACGCATCTTCCTCCAACTCCGGAGACTCTTTCGAAGATAGTGTCTTGCAACTGGAAGAAGAACTGCGGTCTAAAATATAGATGCAGGCGATCTTCCTTGTTTTGTTCGCAGATGTGAAAGTAAGTTCTGTAGGTGCACAACATGTGAGAGTCTACCCCACCTTGTTGAGTATGACCCCAAGGACGATCTGTTATTTTTATAAACTCATGTATTTAGTCCCTTTAGGTGCTAGATAACGTAGCTATTATTTTAGATGGGTATAGGTACTATCGGTAGGTATTCGAGGTAACTATTGATTTATTGTTTGGGAATCAACAGACGAGTTTCAACGAAACTAATATATTGGACAGAATAAGCTAAGAGTACGGATGGTAAGCTAGATGCGATTTTTTTTACTACTAGTGAACTTGAGATTATAATAATAATAATTTGATATTTTTTGCAGAGCATGGCTATAAAAATCTTCCTGTGCTGTGCTAGACTTCCGATACATTATTGATATGTAAATACAATGTTGAAGCTCTGTTTTGGAAAGATTGTGAGCATTTTTGATTTGGAAAAAATGATAATTTGCTCTTGAAAATTGTGGATTTTTAATTCACGATATTTTCACGTTGAATACATCAATGTTAAAAATTTCGAATAGGATCGATAACTGCAACTATTTCACGCATTCACATCAGGCATTCGACATAATTATCATTTCTTGAATACTATAAAATCGAGTTGGTTTGATGTTCGGTGTAAGCCAGCTTGAAACTGAAAAATGTGGCTATACCCGCAGGAAAGTTGCTGTTGTTATACTATTATTATTTTAATGTAGGTGTTCTTTTGTCGGAAGCTGGAAAATTGTTTTGGCTATAAGAAGAAACCTTGAAAGATGGAATCAAAGCCATATTACAGCTACAATACATTTTTTTCAACTGTGCGGAGATATTTTTGAGTGACATTTAGGACTTCGACATTTTTTTCAATAAATTATTTTTCTCACCTCGTAACCACTCACGTCGCCTTTATGATATGATAGTCTTATGCAGAAAAGTCCATATAATTCACCCAATCTTAAATCCAAATGATTAATGCATCAAACGCAAAAATAACCCAAATTGAAAAACCGGCTTTATTTTGGTCCCAAAATCACGTTTTTCTGCCAAAAATTGCTCAAAAATTTTTTTAAACAGAATTTTAATGTCATAATCGGATTTGCAAGGTCAGATTTAGTGAGAAACGATACCCAACATGCCAGTATTGTCTCAATATTATTGAAAACCAAATTTCTTGCATAGGTCACCAATTGCCCCCCTCCCGAGCTCCTCTCACGGGGACCATAGACATCTAGTTTGTCAATAAGTTTCACTTATAACCCACTGTATCCAAATATAATAAATTTGAAGCCAATGACTAGATTACTCTTGTCCTAGAATTTTTTTAATGAAAATTTTGCCCCCCCCCCTTTAAAAATTATGACGCACACGGAGGAAAGTTGGGGACTTTTAGTATGTTGTTTAGTAAGGTTAAGTGGGTACGATACCGTGAAGATTGCACGTGGATTAATTTGTTTCATGTTAAATGCTAAAAAGCCTGGGCTATTTGTCTAGTCCCTATATTCGCTGAGTAGGTAAAATACCTACATTGCGAAAGTGCGTTACACGCGGTTTGTGTAATTAATAAGTGGTTAATAATGGGGCACCACACCTCCCCTTTTGGGAGAATGATGCATACCTGAAAGGTTATGCATTATTCCCCCTGGCAATTGAATTAAAATGACAAATGCACACAAAAAAATTGATAGCTTCACCTCATTAAAAGTAAATTACAGGTTTATGATGATAATTAAAAATTCGTACTAATATTCCACCATATTGGTCCGGTACCGTAAAATGACCAAATATTGAAATAAGTGATGAATTTGACTAACAGAACAAAAAATAATAAATGCAGGCACTGAAAAAAAAAACAGTAGAAATGTATAAATATGTATCAACTTTTTCCTAACCTATTTTTGTGAATGGGAAAAGTTTTTTCCCCATCTCTTAAAACACAATTTGGATCGTCTATCTCAATCACCTCGTATGGTCCTATGCACAGGGTCTAGTTTGTGTCGCGCTTCACTTTTCACAAATACAAAATCACCAAGATTTAGTTGAATGGGACTTGCTTTACGATCGAATGAGCACTTTCTATTTTCTTTGTCTTTCGACAAAAGGTCGTGTGCTCGTTTCTGTGACAGCTGTAAACGATACTTGAACTCCTTTGCAAAATTGTCCATATTGTAAACGGGTTCTACGCCATGGTTTAAAATGTCGATAGGCAAATTTGGTGTCTTTCCAAAAACTAACTCAAACGGAGTGTAGTTATGCGTGGAGTTTGGGGTTGTGTTATAACAGTAAGTGAAATATCTCAACCAAACATGCCAATCAGTCATCGTAGCATTTATGTAGGAACGAACGTATTCATTAAATATTCTGTGGTTCCTTTCTACTGTTCCAACCGTCTCATGTCGATATGGTGTTGACACTTTATGCTCATACTTTAGCTGACTTGCTAGTTCATCAAATAGCGCATTTTTGTACTCAGTGCCAAGATCTGTCCTAATTACCTTTGGAAAACCATACGTAAGGAAAACCTCTTGGAATAGAGCTCGCGCTACCGTTTTAGATTCCTTGTCCGGAATAGGAATACTTACGAGATACTTTTGACAAATCGCATACCTATTACTGTAAGAGCATACTTATATCTGTCGATGGACACCGGAAGTGGTCCAATTGTATCAATTACCAAAAGTTCAAATGCTTTTTGTGGTGTTGGTGTGATAATTAGTTTTTCTAAACCTTCTTTTATAGGTTTATTTAACTTGCATGACTCGCAATTTCTTATGAAATTTACCAAATCTTTTTTCATGTCTCTCCACTTGAAATACAATTTTAATTTCGACAACAGTCTCTTGGAGCCCGCATGACCTTCAAGTAGTGGATCATTATGAAATGTTTTTAAAATTTCTTTTCTGTCGTTTTCGTCGGATAGTGTGATAATAGGGGTACAAATCGCGATTTTTACATGTGTGAGGGTTCGATTTTCAATATTTTTAAATGCATTAATGCTTATTACTTTTAAAATTTCATCCTCGTTCTGAAGCTTCAACATTTTTATTTCATTCTCGCCGGCCATATTATCCAACTTGGTTAGCAGATGCTCTAAAGCACTGTTAACGCTAGTGGATTCCTTTTTGTTACTCGAGGGATCATCCTGTACTCTTATATCACCGGGATTTACCCTGGATAACAAGACCTTAGCTTTGTTATCACTAGTGACTTTTCCATCAAAACTCGCAACACACTGTAAATTGTATTCCTGTATTATCATACTTATTCGATTTTCGAAAACTTTGAACTTAAGATGTGGTAAACTGAAGGTATCTTTATTGTTTGTTACCTCAAAAACTCCAACTTCATTTTCGCTTATTCTGGTTTCTTTTTCGGATCGGTCAGTTTCTGTAAGAATTTTTTCTTTCCTGGTTTGGGCTCGCGTCATTATTTTTGCTACATTGATATTTAAAACTCTTAATTCTTCAATATTTTCCCTGGACAAGGCATCAGGTCCTACATTGTCTTTCCCCTTTACGTAATTGATTTCAAAATCATACTCCTCCAATTCGAGGCGCATACGTGTTAGCTTGGAAATAGGATTCTTCATTGAAAATAAATAAACGAGTGGGCGGTGGTCAGATCTCACAATAAATCTCTTTCCATAGACATATGGTTTGAAATAATTAACAGCCCAGTGAATTGCTGTTAATTCTTTCTCAATGACTTTTGTTAGCTTCCCCTTTTGTGAATTTTTTTGATGCAAATGCGATTGGTGAATCGTTTCCATTGTGTTCCTGTGACAAAACTGCACCACATGCAATATTTGAGGCGTCAGTTGAAAGTATAAAAGTTTTTGAAAAATCTGGATACTGCAATATTGGCGGCATCATCAATGCCTTTTTTAAACTCAAAAATGCACTGTTACAATCCGTAGTCCATTCGAATGGGACTCCTTTTTTTGTAAGTTGATTTAGTGGAGAAGTTATTTCAGCAAAGTTTTCTATAAAACGACGATAATAATTAGCGAATGCCACGAAACGCTTGGCTTCATCAGCGTTTTTTGGAATGGGAAAATTCTTAATTGCTTCGAATTTTGCTGAGTCAGGTAGGACTTCTTTGTCTGAAATGGTATGGCCCAAATATGTGACCTGATTTTTTGAAAAATTGACATTTATCAGGATTTAACTTTAAATTGCTACTCCGACATACTTCAAAAACTTTTCTGAGATTTTGTAAATGATGCCTTTCTGAACATCCTGTGATTATAACATCATCAACGTACAAAAACGCCACATCGGGTGGTAGACCCGAAAATGCCATTGTCATCATACGCTGAAAACTGTTACATGACACATTCAAACCAAAAGGCAATCTTTTGAATCTGTATGAAGCACCTTCGATAGAAAAAGATGTGATATTTCGTGAGTTTTCTTTCAACAAAATTTGGTGAAATCCGGTCATCAGGTCAATATCCGAGAACCATTTGGCCCTACCTAATTCATCTAGGATCTCCTTAATTCTTGGTAATGGGAATTTATCTTGTACCAGTTTTTTATTACCTTGTCTAAAATCAACGACCAAACGCCATTTTTTCTCATTAGGGTTTTCCGCTTTTTTGGGGACGAGTATTAATGGAGAATTGAAAGGTGACCTGCTCGCTTCTATTAAGTCTTTTTGTTTCAATAATTCTACCTGCTTTTTCACTTCTTGTTTTTGCGATTGTGGCAGTCTGTATGGTTTTATGTAGACGGGTGTTTTATCTGTTAACGTAAGTTCCTGTTCGTAAAAGTTGTAATGTGTTAATATATCCTCCTCTAAAGCAAAAATATCTGAAAATTCCTCGCAAAGGGCAGATAATTTATCTTGAACATAAAGCGGCATATCTTTTTTAAATTTTGATAAAATTGTCTTGAAACGTGTGTCCTGATTCATCGTTTTTACGCAACGTATGTGAAATTTCGAAAGCGGACGCATTGTCAGCTTTGGTTTATTAATAAGAACTGTTTTATTTGAAATGTTGACAATTAAAATTTTTGCGTCGATAGGAGAGATTATGGTGCGTGCTACATGCACACCTTCTGCAATTTCGGTCGCGTCAATTACTGACTCAGAATTTAAGTTATCAATTTTCACTTTCTTAACAATTTGGCAACGTGGAGGAATTATTAACGTATTTTGCTGAACCGACTCATTAATTGGGATTTCGTGAATTTCATTTCCTAAATTTAGAATTAACATTGATCGTAATCGTAGTCGTAGTCCAAAATGCATTTAAATTTTTTCATAAAATCCAACCCCAATATCCCATCAGATGGAATTGGAAAATCATCGTTTACTATATGGAATTCATGATTTATTTCAAATTTCTTGTTAAAAAGTGTTGTTTCCGTAGTCCCTAACGTCTTTAAAACTCCGTCCGTTACCCCTTTGATTTCTGCGCCTCTATTAGTGCAAGAAAGATAGATTTCAACCTCGGAAAAAATATGGACGTCCTGAAAATTTGATATTTTGTTCAGAATTGAGTGCTCTACAACATATCCAAAATCGCCAAAAATCGCACCCGGGGGTTTTAAGTTATTGGAGGGGGGGTAAAAAATTGCTGCTAAAAATGGAGGGGATGGAACCTGGTAATCCATTGGATGCAAATACATTATAGTTCGACGTATCATATCCCGTTGATACTATTTTGGCACAAAAAGTGTCCATCATTGTCGAAGGGGAGTAGTGGGGGGGCGAAGCTCTGCTAGGTGGTCCATTTTGTTTTTCTGGCCATGTAGAACCGATCACGACAAGTTTGGTATCTTTTTCGACTAAATTCAATCTCCTGAACTCGTATCCAATGTGTAAATTCGGATGAAAACAAGTTTGAACAAGTTAACTTGAGAAAACTTGTTTTTTCTTTGACAGTTTTGACGATTTTTTTTTTCACTGTTTGAGGTGCTCATTTTTCGAAAATTTTCAGGGACCATTCAATTGAAGTGTATTCTTTTCGAAAATTATTCACTCGATGTATGGTTTTGTTTCTCAAGTTGAAAAAATCGATTTGAACTTGAGCCGGCGCGGCGCGTCGTCTACTACTGACCAGAACACTACAGCATGCACCTCTAAATGAAAACACCTCAAACTATTGAAGAAATAACAACTCACCTTTGAAAATTGAAGGATCTGTGCAAAATTGAATTCCCTATAACATGAATAAAATCGCCTTGAATCGCAATGCAGAATTTTGAGTTATTCGAGGAGGAGGATAACATTTTGGCAAGATTCATACTCTATGAACTGTTACCTCTCCCCTTAAATAACTCAAAACCCTGCAGTGCGATTCATGGCGATTTTTTTTTATGTTATAGGGAATCCAATTTTGCACAGATCCTTCAATTTTTGAAGAGAAGGTGTTATTTCTTCAATAGTTAAAGGTGTTTTCATTTAGAGGTGCATGCTGTAGTGTTCTGGTCAGTAGTAAACAACGCGCCGCGCCGGCTCAAGTTCAAATCGATTTTTTAAACTTGAGAAACAAAATTATACATTGGGTGAATGATTCTCGTGGAAAATACACTCCAATCCAATCGCCCCTGAAATATTCTCAAAGATAAACACCTCTAACAGTGAAAAAAAAAGTCGTCAAAATTGTCAAAGAAAAAACAAGTTTTCCCAAGTTAACTTGTTCAAACTTGTATTCATCCAAATTTACACATCAAATTCGAGTTTAGGAGGTTGAATTTAGTCGGAAAAGATACTAAACTTGTCGTGATCGGTTCTACATGGCCAGAAAAACAAAATGAACCACCTGACAGAGCTTCGCCCCCCCCCCCACGACCCCTCTTTATCAATGATCGACACTTTTTGTGCCAAAATGGTATCAGCGGGATATGATGCGTCGAATTATAACGTATTTACTTCCAATGGATTGACAGGTTTCATCCCCTCCATTTTAAGTTGCAATTTTTTACCCCCCCTCCAATAACTCGAAACCCCCGGGTGCGATTTTTGGCGATTTTGGATATGTTGTAGAGCAGTGAATTCTGAACAGAATATCAAATTTTCATGACGTCCATATTTATTCCGAGGTTTTGCCGATTTTTTTACTATTTTTCCTGTACTATATGTGGATAAAATATTTGTTCAATATCAATTTTCTCCCGTTTAAAAACAGATGTGTCGGCCCCGCTGTCCAGCATTAAAGTAATTATACGTTCCTTTTTGTCATATCGGTGTATAAATTGATAAAACTTCCCATAACCAGGTTGAAACAAAAAAAATTTACTGTTGATTGTCTTGGTCCTCCAGAGTCTGACCTAACCTCTGGGGGCCTGTCTCGTTTTCCGATTGTAAACACCTGACATTGTGGGTGTTTCCTCGCGCTGTCCTATTCCTACTTTGACCTCTGTAATCGTCGCGATTATTATTGGAGTAATAAGACCGATTTACATTTCTCGATGAATTACCTACCTTGACGATTTCCCTGAAAACGAGTGTTTGAATTATTATTCCGATAATAATTGCCGCTGCCACGATAATGTCTGGACCCGCGGTTTCCTCGTTGTCGTGAATAATTGTTATTCCGGTAATAATTAACTTGCAAGGGCTCCGTTCCTGTGTTAGCATCTATAAAATCCGTCATAAGTTCTTGAATGGTTTGGGGTTTTGAGGCTTTAACAAGCAATTTGGCTGAAGGCATCGCATTTTTCAGCATTGCTTGTTTAGTTTCCGTTATAGTATATTTTTCGGCCACATTTTCTGGTACTCCATCGGTCAAATATGCATTTTTGAGTTTCTCTGCAAGTACTTCTATTTCTTTCGCATAAACCTCGGCCGTTTTGTGTCTCTGATCAAGGCTTACCAGCTTGGCTCTTACCAAGTCTATACTTTCTGTTTTTATTACAGCTTTGAGCTTGTCAACTACCCTTTCTGTAGAATTTTCATTCGTGATATAGGCTCTGGCCCTACCTGTCAACCTTGTCTTGACAAACGATAGTGCCAGTGCCTCATGGCCAGTTTGATACGCCTTAATCAGATCCACCGAGTCTATAAATGTTTGCAGTTTATCTGGTTCCCCATCGTTAGGACTTTTTAAGCTATTGGCACATTGTCCAGCCCTTGTAGTCAGGATTGGCAGTGCTGGAGCATACTTCGGTGGCATCAGTCAAGTGTCGCAGGCTATCTGAGCAAAGCTTACGCGACACTTTTTAGTTGTTGATTAGATGGAAAGGCTCAACGGGCCGTATAAATCTGACACCACCCAATGGGTTGTTTTAAAAGGCCATTGGGAGCCTTTATTCGCCCTTACAATAATCTACTTTCACAAAAGGCGGTGTGGATTCGACCTACCTTCCCAGGTAGGGTTTTGTCAACTGGTGGATGTCAATCTATTTTCTAAACACTTTATACTTACTCTGTCTCAAAAACACTGTCAATTATTATCTACTTATGCCCTTAAAGATGTGGTAGCGTTAACCCGAACAGAATAGATGGAATGTCCCTTTTAGTCCTAATTTACTTCATGTTAGTCAATAACTTGAAAACGAGCAACATTTAATAAAATTTATTACAAAAATTAACGAATGAAAATATGTACAGAAAATAGAAAATGAAGCTTAGTCTAAAATACTACCTAATTAGTAACTAAAAACTGGTTTTTCTAAGTTCATGAAATTTGGATAATTTACATAAAATTTGGACGAATAATAATTGTAATCTATGGGTTTCATGATGGTTGCGTATAGTGCGCTGGATACATGCGTTTTACTAAGTATAGGGAAAAACTATTACACAAAAAATGGAAATTTCAAGCTTACTATGCCTGTTGATTTATGAGTAAAATGATTACAAAAATTGTAGGAAATGATTATTTAGCTTTCGGACTTATTGCTATAGAAAAAGAATTCCTGGACTAGTTTTCCTGGCTTGACGGTGTGAAATTGAATATAACTGGTTTCCGTCGCTTACATGAACTGTGAGCATCGAAAAGAGGCATTTAATTTATTTGGAAAATACGTTTTGATGTTTTAGCATAATTTTAATGCCTTAGGGCGTCACAGAAATGTTTGGAAAGTATTTTCTGAATTTACTGATACGTAATTAGCTATTGTCAAAAATGGTTTCAAAAGCTCGCTTCACTGAATAGTTTATGGTAGTATATAAAAAAAAGGATTACTCAATTTTGGACAACTCCTTGTCGATTTGTTTTAGGTCTGGTATAGAAAAGACAATTAGAAAATTATGCGTGGTAATTAATACTGGATTTTTGCGAGGAAAAACAATATAGAAGTACGTAATTTTTCTTGAAACGACTGAACTATTATCTCAACCATTGAACGGTGAAAACAGCGTTATTTGTGCCTAGAGGCATAAAAAAAAAACTATTGCATTAATTTTATCTGACGGTAGTCCTCTTTTAGAAAGAAGGTAGAGGTGTTCAACGTTTGCGAATAATTTCCAAAATCACTGACATGGATCTTTTGCGCGATTTTTCGCGATAAAAGTATTACCAAAGAAAACTGAAAAATAAATAGTTGACTGGGTTGAATTTATCACTCTATTCGGAAACGTGGAAAACATGCGTTAGAAAAATTTGTATAATTATTGAACGATTTTTTAGTAACACGATTAAATATAGAAAAGGAGTTCCTTTCAAGCTGCAAAAATTATGACTGCATATTTTTGAGTATGGAAATTTCACAGGTTTAAACATTGGATGCAATAATAATCCTTATCTAATTACTGTCTGAAAATAAACTAGTGTAAAATATACAAAGGGAAGATACATGAAGAATTTGGGTTCGAATCGAGGCTTTTACGTATGACTATTGTTAAATAATTCTGGCACAATAAAATGGTCATGCAGATGGGACATGACTGAATAAAAACATACTAAAATTAAAGCACAATTCAAAATCATTTCAAGGTATAAGTATAAGAAAAAGAATCAAAAAGGTTTCACCAGAGAAGAAAGTGGCTGCGTAGCGTTGTGTCACATTTTTGTCGGAAACTGAATTAACACTGTTCACTAATTTAGCTGCTGGTAATATTTTAATTGGCTGGCCACTGCACTGTGTATTTTTATTATGAACTGCATCGCACTGACTATATGTTGGATTTTCACTGGTTCAAAATCGACTGACTAAAACTGAAGTGCACCTACTAGTTTCGTTGTTGCAACTACTTCTTGTCGATACTGCAGGCTAAACTGGACTGACTACACTCTTTTTTTTCCTTCCGATTTTTTTTCGCTTTTATAATATCTCCCGCGTCAGTAAGATTTACGATTTATTTACCCAATTATAGATACTCACGGTACACGCTCGCCCGTGCATTTATCTGCGCCTATATTCCTAGCCGCGTCTAAAGCCGATGATTGTAGTCGGCATGGAGTACTAAGAACCTTTCCCATGCACTGGTAATTTACGATTTTGTTTTTTCCATTTTTTCTCTGGAATTCTGTTTCATCCTAGACCCGCTTCGTTAGAGATTGAATTTTACGACCTAATATCTATTGAATTTTACTTGTGGAACCTTATCTTCCGTCCGGCTGGGTGTTAGATTTTCTAAGTATTTACTGGGTTTTTAATAGCACCGAAAGATTTATGGTGGTGTTTTTCTTGTGAATTCGTAAGTGATGTTTGATTCCGCTGTTGGTAAAATCGCGTAGATTTGTATTTGTATTCTGCAAAATGTCGTAAAGGAAGGTAATTTATGTATTCTTCTTTGCGAAGTAATTAGCTTGTTTTTCACTTCGATTTCCCAGTCTTTTATCTGGTTGGCGGAATGCATCGGTAGGTATGTGTGGGTATGTACTAATCCCCACCATCAGTTTGGCGCACATGAGAGGTGCATATCATTTGCTCGGGCGACTTTGAATATATGGCGTGCTCTAAAGAAATAATAATTTGACGATTTCTTGAGTTACTTCTGCACATGCGTGTGTTAATTAAATGCTTTGCCATTCACGAATGATAGTAATCGAATTAAATTCGCACAATTATTGATTGATTAAAAGTAATTTTGTTAATTATTGAGTAATTGAAATATTATTGAGTAATTAAAATTCACGACACTCCAGATTGCTATTATTTAGTAATTTTAAAATTCACGGCCACCACAACATAAGTTCAAAAATTGCGCTGCGTCTAACACCATATTGACAGTTTTATTTTTTTTATAGCTTCGAATCTCGAGTTTAATGTATTTGCAATAATATCAATTCCACCTTCAATACGCTTTGCGTACTCTTTCACTGTGTTGAGCAATTCTTCGCTATGAGGTGTTTTATTGAATAATTCCTTAGTTGCTTTAAACTCTTCCTTCATCCTATCTAGATGACTTGAATTGTCTTGAATCACACGCAATTTTGTTCTACGCTTTTGATTTTTTTTTTCAAATTTCGCCTAAAAACATTTACTTCGTCAAACAGGTGTCTAAATGAAGTTGCATCAGACATTCCACGGAAACATTACTAAACGTTTTGTTTTGTTTTATTTTTATTCAAATATCGTCTCAGTTTCAAATTGCATTCTCGCGTTAATTTTGCGGCAAGCCATTCGCATAATACTGTGTGATTTTGTACTCACCTTGTTGTGTTTATGCTGTCGGGTCGATGCATCTTCGGCCTTGATGATGCAGCGTTTCTCTGCATAGGTTGGGATGTGCTCCGTTTAGCGGATGTGGGCATTAGAACGATCGATTCTTCATTTTGGTCAGGACATCAGATGTTGGCTGCTGCATTTTTGACAATTGACTTTTCTTTGGTCAGGTTGTCTCACCTCTAGGGAATGATGGCTGCTGTTCCTGCTTGCATACTTGCTGCACTGCTGCACTGCTTGCGTGTTTTCATTAGCGGTGCTTTGAAAACGTGGCTGGTTCTCGTAGTGTTACTTTGGTGGCCCTAGGCCTCACTTGTTCCAAAGTATTTTTGGTGCCTAACTTCGGAATTGGCACTGTACTTTCAACAGATTACTCTGCACGGTCGCCATGAAGGGTTAGACGTATGTAGTCGAAGACGGAATTGGTTTTCACATGTTTATTCATCGGAGTCGATAATACAAGTCCTCTAACTCTAAATTGTTATTCGCTTATTATACTTGCACCGGACGTTGCTCCTTTGTCTAGTCCCTATATTCGCTGAGTAGGTAAAATACCTACATTGCGAAAGTGCGTTACACGCGGTTTGTGTAATTAATAAATGGTTAATAATGGGGCACCACAACAAAAATATATAACATTAATGATTTACTTTGACAAGAGGCTGTCAAAAAAATTATAAAATAGGTAGTCAAATAAATCAAAAATTGAAAATTACGCGACACCCTGTATTGGGAACGAATTGGACCATTTTTCCATGCAGAGTTGAATTCCGCAGATAAAATGCTGCGAGAATAACTTTTTTTTAAGTGAACTGTAGAAACCAGAGCCATCTTGCCGCGAAACAAAATTATGTGACTACCTATTTTATTATTTTTTTGACAACTTACTTGTCAAAATAAATCATAAGTGTGTAACCCAACTTTCGTTGGAGCGAACGGCGCTCGAGTATTTGGAGAGCGTGGGTCGCGGGTGGTTTTAGACGTTTCCTGAAATTTCGATGTTGACGGGCGCCAAGTGATTCGAAATTAATTTTTATCTCTACCTGTTTAGTTGCACTTATGCCTGAATCACTAAAGGCAAACGGTTGTTTTAAAATTAAAGGGAGAGAGAACTTTAAAATAATTAAGTGGAGAACAATAAATGAATTTTTGGAAGAATGGTCAGTTTTATTCAGAACTTGGTGTGGATAATACTTCAGACGTAGAATAAACAATAGTTGATAAATTTGAGAATATTACTTGATAATTTAAATGAAACAAACGGAGAAAATAGAATTGATTGAAATTAAAGGAATATTGCGAGAGACGGTAAGTATTCAAATTTTTATATAGAGAATCGCGACGCGGTTTTAAATTAATTAATCCCGTTGTGAGTGCACTCAAAAAAGGGGAAGATAGGTGGAAAAACTTGTTCTTACTAAAACGTTGCAATATTCAATCATAACAAAAGATAAAGAAATTAAGGTAATAAGCAAATAGTTAAACTTGAAGAGTGAGGCAAATAATTGATTTTTAAAAAGGTAATTAAGAAAGAAGAAATAAAGGTTCTGGCCTGGCCTTGTTCCTTATGGTGGCAGCGCAGCTCTCTCCTGGACGGAGTCCTTAGGGGAAGAGATTGGCAGCTGTGGTGGAAGTTTTCTGCTGACGAGACGATGGCTGTGCCGAAGGCTTTATGCTCAAATCTTGCTCGTTGAAAGACGAAGAGAGAAGAAGAAAGGAAACTTGCATATGGAATTCGTTGGTTTCGGCCGGGTCCAAAAAAAACCACCTTCTTCACCACTTTTTAGGTGGTTCGGAATACCATCCCGGCAAAAAAACCCTGAAACGGTGAAACGGAAGATTAACCAAAGCCGCCCCCGAGCAGAGAGAGAACTGAGAGAACTTGCCTTTTTTTCACAAAAGGGTTGCAACTTAAATAATTGCCTGCGGCAAAAAGTTAAAATTTAATTGTTGTTGCCAACTTGTGTTCGCTTCGACCGCGGCACCCAGAGTGAACTCTCAGATCTTCCCCACCCGACAGGCCAACTCGGTCAATCCCCGCCACGCATCCAGGTTTGCGAATCTAACCTGAAGTTGTACACTTCGTGGCCAAATAAAGCCGTATTATTATTATTATTATTATTATTAATGTGGGAAATTTAAAATGCCACAAGTGTCATATATATTTGTAATCAGAAAAAAAGGCTTAATCAAATAACGGAATAAAATATAGGGTGTTGCATTTAAAATAAAAAAGTTACATATCACACCCTGTATACGGTACCAATTAGAAACTTTTAGAGGATCGATTTAAGGTCCCTGGGAAAAATCGCGAAGAAAAAGTTTTTAGATCTTCGAAATATCTTGAAGGGGAATCCACTGGAGGGGGGTGAATTTTATCGTGAACACCCTGTACCTTTTTCCCAAAAAAGTTTTCATAATTTCGTGCGTTTTGCATGGATGTATCGTCAGGAATGGTTTGCACAACACAGGGTGGTCCTGAAAAATAATGCGGGATGAGACGTGATGAAGAGAATCATTACTTGTTTGTATACAGTACCAACTGGGTGAGAGCTGACGTGATTTCGACGTCGTCCAAATGTCTGTTGTAGTCACGATATTCTTCAATGTGCACCAGGCTGCCATCTAAGATTACAAAATTTCCAAATAAACTCTAAACTACCAAGACAGGCTTTTGTATAGTTGAACACTTGTACTATCTTGAAAATACTGTTTTCCTAGTTGGCCAGGTACTTCCCTGTTGTAAATGTCCCATAGAGAATACTTAAAAAGTGTACAGGGCCCAACAGGGCATGTGCATGCGACAAATACACATATAGAACCCTGTAGGGCCCTGTAGATATTTCAAATAATTGTTCCCATACAAACACCATAGGGCGTATATAAAGCCCCGATTAGTTCTACCGGGCTCTACAGTGGGCTATACAAAAGTTGGTGCTGACCCCCACAAGGCCCTGTACACTCACTAGGGGTCTGTATGGTAAATGAACCAAATTGCGCTGATTTCCATAGAATCCTTTACACTTCCTATAGAGCCTAATGGTAGAAAAACGCATAGGACCCTATGAAATTTCTATAGGTCAGGGACCCCATAAAAAATATACTACATACCCGTTCGCTGTCCCATAAAGCCCTGTACACTCACTACGGGTCTGTATGGTAAATATATACGAAATCCGCTGATGCCCATAGAAACAGTAAGGCTCATTAGTACCTCCCCTTGATGTCGGCAACCTGACATACATGAAAGTTCCAAAGGAATTGCGCCAAAAGTACTGAACTTGAAAAAACCTGCGTGGTTTCAAAACACGTCTTTTATGGTAACTTGAGCCGCTGGGTCGGTGTCGTAAAGAACAAAGAAGCAGTAATTTTTGCGAAATATTTGCTTTTGTTGTAAAGGAAAGTAAATCAACCTACAACTGTCAGGGCGACAGCCCAAGTGAAAAATCGTCATTTGATAGAATTCCACTAGAAATTTGAGGTAATTTCGGACCAGGTTCGAATCCCGTTGCTTCCTTTTAATTTTTTTTTACGGAAATAATTTTTTTTATGAAATATCCAAAGTAGAAAGTGCAGGTAAAGACACCAAAAGGCTGGTGAAAGTGATATCCTATTGAAATTCGCACGAAGAATGGTTCAGAAAGACTAGAATCTAGATCCAGCTCCATCCATATAGTACTGACCGAGGTACTGACCCTTCGTAGATCAATCGGCGACCGATTCCATTCGCGAAGCGCATGCAAAACATCCTCCGTTGTTGGCGTTGGCAAGTCTCTTTTTTAAGAGGTTAAAAAAGTGATGAGGAGATTCTCTCATCTGTAGTCCATAAAGCTAATTTTGCTAAGAAAAAACCTTGTTATAAACAGATGCGTTGCAAGGAACAATTCTTAGCAAAATTAGCTTTACGGACTACAGATGAGAGAATCTGCTCATCACCTTTTTGACCTTTTAAAAAAAGACTTGCCAACGCCAACAACGGAGGATGTTTTGCATGCGCTTCGCGAATGGGCTCGATCGCCGATTGATCTACGAAGGGATGAAGCTGGATCTAGATTCTAGTCTTTTTGAACCATTCTTCGTTCGAATTTCAATAGAATATCACTTTCACCAGCCTTTTGGTGTCTCTACCTGCACTTTCTACTTTGGATATTCCATAAAAGGAATCATTTTCGTAATAAAAATAAAAAGGAAGCAACGGGATTCGAACCTGGGCCGAAATTACCACCAATTTCTAGTGGCATTCTCTCAAATGACGCCTTTCCACCTGGGCTGTCGCCCTGACAGTTGCAGGTTGATTTTATTCCCTTTACAACAAGAGCAAATATTTCGCGAAAATTACTGCTTTTTTGTTCTCTACGACACCGACCCAGCGGCTCAAGTTACCAGAAAAGAAGTGTTTTGAATCCACGCAGGTTTTTCTAAGTTCAGTACTTTTGGCGCAATTCCTTTGGAACTTTCATGTATGTCAGGTTGCGGACATCAAGGGGAGGTACTAATGAGCCTTAATGGTAGAAAATCAACATAGGACCCTATAAAATTTTTATAGGTGAGGGACCCGATCAAAAATATTCCCCCACCCGGTCAGTTTGAAAAAAACCGTTACGAATCCTCGCTGCATTATAGATATCAACCAGTCAATTGACTGCGGTCAAATACCTCGCTCGGTTAATTGACTAAATTTTTCTTCTAATGTATGATAATTGATAATATCGGATTTATTCAATTAAAATATCAAAAATTTATCTGATAAATGTAATTTTTTACTTATAGTAGGACTTAAGTAGGTTTACTTCTCACTTTTTCAAGTTTTTTATTAATGTTTGTCTTCTTAATTGAAATAGTGGATTTTTGTTAAATTTTTTTACTAGAAATAGTGGATAAAACTCCTATAAATTGCCAATAAAACGTTGTTGCTCGAAATATGATAAATTTTGATAATAAAATTAGGGTTGTACTATGAGTTTAGGCTTCATACGAGGCTATATACACATAACACATGACGGGTACGTTTGTTCTTATTTGACCTATTTGACCGTCATTTGACCGGTCAATAGTCAAATTCGTATTTGACCGGTCAAAGTACAACTCTAATACCTCCTAATAGGATGTATGGTGGTATATTCATATGTCTGTAGTGGCCCCATTCATCCCTGTACACTTCCTATGAGACTGTATAGTGGCATATCTATCAAGTTGTATTGATCCTATACAGCCCTTTACAGTTTCTATGGGGTTATATGGTGGAATATTCACATCTGCGCTGACCCCATCCACTCCTATAGACTTTTTATAGTGTTCTATAGTGACACCCATACAGCCTTGTACACTTCCTATAGAGCTGTATAGTGGCATGTCCATCTAGTTGTATTGACCCTATAAAAACCTTAACAGTTTCTATGGGGCTATAGGTGGCATATTTAAGTCTGTGCTGGCCGCCATACAGCCCTATATACATCAATAACTTATAAAACAATAACAATCTTGGTATATCATGTAAAATAATTACCTCCCACATGCACAATTGTCTCTTCTCACCAATCTTCCTCGTCGCCGTACCTGACAAGGTACTTTTTAGTTGGATTTAATTTGGAAAATCAAACTTTCGAACGTTTTCGATTGGTACGATGGGTCGGGCATTATACCTTTCTGATCTTGTCCTTTACAAATATCAAATATAACGTAAGATAAGCATGCGACGTAGACGCCAATTTTTGCCTGGAACAAAATTATTTACAATAAATACAGCTCCAGTAGGACAGTGAAAAAACTCTTACTTATCACAGAACTGAGATTATTGTGTCATAAAGGGCATCTCCTATTTTACAGTGTCCAACTAGAATTCTTTAACAAACACTTGAACAGGCACAGCACAACTAACAATTCCAGGTTATCCAGGACTAAGTATTCTGGGCACAGACATGCACGACACATCACATCACATATCACATCACATGTACCTACTGTGGTCTCTGGACTCTGGAGCACGCGAAAGCAAACGCCAAACCAAATTAATGACAGAAGAAAACTAGTATCACAGCGTCCCTGGCGGTGGCGCCACCATAACCCAAGCCCCCCGAAATGACCACATAGAGCCCTATATAAAGAAATCTATAGGGAGTCTATAGGGGTAATATCGGCACAAAAATATCGTATTCTATAGGGCTGTATGGGATAATAATATCACCTAAAACTACCTGTAGAGCCCCGTACAAAGAAAGCTGAGGCAAATGTCCAAGTACCATAGAATCCCATAGGTAACCTAAGGCAGTCGAAATCTATAGGAGTACCCCCAGTAAAAAAATATCGCATTGTATAGGAACGTGTGGGTGAAAATACAATGTTGAAATTCACATACTGAGGCCGGTACATAGTTACACTCATGCCCATAGATACTGATCCAACGCATAGAACACCCATAAATACTCATAGGGAAATCTACTGGTCTGAAGGAGGCTCTATGGACCATTTATAACAGGGTTAGCTAATACCACGCAAGAGGCGTGCGACAATAAGGCATAAACATTCACGCTGATTTGAATGAGGAAACCCGCACGTCAGATCGCCGAGCACCACCAACGCAACCCGACAGACACGTGTTTCGACCTTATTTGGGTCTCATCAGTGTCGGGGTATTCGAGGCAATGCTAAGCGATTTCAGTGAACGGATATCTGGTGAGACCCAAATAAGGTCGAAAAACGTGTCTGTCGGGTTTCGTTGGTGGTGCTCTGCAATCTGATCCGGTTTTCTCATTCAAATTACATAAGTATATCATAGCAATGCTGCTTAAAAGCGATAACTTTTTCATTTTAAATTAACACTGATGTGTACGCCTAGATTTGTAACTAGTCTGTATAATACCTTGTTTCCAAGCGTTGAAGGATAAAATCGGAACTTCATAACTGGTACTGAAGACTATGTGGTATTCAAGTGCCACCAACAGCCATGTTTTCTCATCATCAATGGTTTTGCATAAAGATCAGTGGCGCCGAACTCCTTAAAAGTTACTATGGCGAAGAAAATTTTAGACCCCCCCCCTATTGCTACGCTTCGGTCGGGCCTGGGGGGCTAAGAGCCCCTCGTGCAGTTGGCGCCGCAGTGGAAATTTTTCAGATTAATAATAACAATATCAACAATAATAAGCAAAAAAAGGGAAGCCGCCGCTGACCAAATTGTCCATAGATTTCATTATCTTTTACACAAAAATCGGAAGTTTTTTGTGAGATCGTAAGATCGTGAGGTTTTCCTACTCCATTTAGTTGACTGTTCAAATACCATATGATGAAAACCTTTTTGCCTCTAGTCTAGAGTGCTATGAAATAATTATTTTATATGTATATCAAAGGTTGGCCGTAATCGAGGCCATAATGACTAAATAAACTGTTGAATGCGAGTCGGTCCCTGATAATGTTAAAAATTGAATAAGAAGTTTTTCTTTATCAAAAGTTATTTTCGAAATGGCACAAAATTGGAAAACGGAGAGTGGTCGTTGAGGTGGTCGTATTCCCTACCGAATGCACTGGAGGCACTGGTTTGCACTGGAGATTGCCAAACAACATGCAGATGTCACTTTGAGGTAAATTGCAGGACATACTACTATAGTCTGTTCACCGACAGAATGGACTTTTTTGAATTTCAGTGATGTTACCTATAGCAAACAGAAGCACCAAAGACTGTAACAACATAGGCGCGTTTGGAACTAATATTAGTTTTGTTCGGATGGTAGTCTTACCTGGGCAAATTATTCCCACGCCAAGCCAATGGCATTACATTCAGCGAGATTGACATTTACGTACGATTTCTAACCTCCATTTCTCTATAATGTTTGTTATTTTTAGTCGGCTCGGCTGTTGTGAGTGTTGTGTAATAAAATCAGCTTCATTCAAAAAAATTATTTCCTCATTCATTGAAATTGGTATCAAACTGGTGTCATTTGAAATTATCATAGCACTCAACTGTGATTAGCGGAAATAAGCACCTCTTTCTAACTGGAATTTAAAATTTCGCGGGTAACGCTCGGGACTACTTTTCAAGCGGAGGAATCTGGTGGTCCTTTCTATCAGTGTATATATGCCGATCACGTTTTAAATTCAGTAGAAATTAAAACGCGGTTGGCCATGTTCCCTAGAGTGCAACGGACGCTGACATACCAAGTTACGTGAAAACGGGCTTTTTGTGGCGAAGTCCAGTGAGGTTAGGAAATTTTGACATGAAATGCCAATTCTGGCGTCTCCTTGCATCATATTCCGCTACAGTGTTGCCTTGGCTGTTATGACTGTTATCTTGTCAGAATGGCAGGTGAGTGACAGAGTGCCGAGCCGTTCTAGGTTTTAGACACTACGCCTTAATTTCTGACCATACATTAGAACAGTTTTCTCAACCTAGTATATGATATGATGGTATATTGTGATTCACTATTTTATTCAAAAAAACTGTTCACCAGTCGCCCATTTAAACTGGAGAAACTCTATCAAAATCAAGACGTCTTGAGCGTTCATATACAATCTTGCAACAGCGGTGTACTCGATTGACAATACGAATTCAAGGTCATCTGGGGAAATATTGATCCAACATTACAAATTTGAGCATCCCCAAATATCGCAGAATTGCCAACTTGGCGTGCAAAAATTACTGTTCTAGTGCTGAATTTAAAAGCTGATCGGCATATAGAGTATACCAACAATTGAAAAAGGTAAAAAATAAGTCATATCACTCTTGAAGTAAAATGACGAGTAAAATGGTTTTGCTCATACGGTACCTATACTTAGGTACATCGTAAATAACTGTCATCTAGATTCAAAGTGCCTAATAATAATCTTAATATCCAATGATTTGCTGGGTGAATATCTCTTCCTCTTCTTTTCCCCCCTTCTTCTCTTTTTTCTTTTCTTCTCCTTTTCCCCCCTTCTTCTCTTTTTTCTTTTCTTTTCCTTTTCCCCTTTTTTCCCCTCCAGACCCCCCCCCTCATTTTGAGGTATGGCGAGCGCCACAAAATAAGGTCTATTCGGCGCCACTGATAAAGATCTATTCTCTCTTTTCGTCAAGTAACATCCATTCTTGTGCTAAAAATTCATAGAAAATCTGACATGAAGTATGCACATGATGATTCAGGTTTTATCGTGCAACTCCAAGATCCATTTTGATTCCGAAAAGGTGGTTAACATATTGATTTGCTACTAATTCGTAAACGTCATTTAATCCCTCAGAACACGAGCATTGGAATGTTATGAGCGGCGATTCTGGAGAGCACGCGATCTTTCTAGACTCTTCCTATTAGGTCGCAGTGAACAAATGCGGAGCACTGGACATTTCCAGAATATACGCGATAGCTTGGCGATTGGAATACACGGGGAGATTTCATCGGTCGATCAGAAAACATCAGCCGAATTGGCGGATGTGCCGACATACCAGAACATACGGAAAGGACGCGAAAGGTATGATTTTTCGGGAGTCGCCTAAAAATCGTATGCCGGGTCACAGTGGAATTTGCTGGAAAACGATGGAAAGTTCGAGAACGCTAGTCGGAGGGATATATAAGCACCATGAATCGCCCACAGCACCAGTATTGAATGCGAAGTGGTAGCGAGCGGATAGAAGCGAATAGTACCTGCGATATTTCCAAGCGTAAATAATTGTTGGCGTGTATTTATTGTAATACGCAGTAATGAACAGTGTGTGTTTTAAAAGGATCGTCTCAATTATAAACGAACCCGTACGCGAAATACGTAACAGAAACTTGACTTTTTCAAACTACTAGTGGCAATTCTATAAAATTTAAACACCCCTTGAAATTTTAAAAGGCGCTGGTCACCTAGGAACGATCAGAAATCGGCTTTACGATTGGCTGATTTTTTTTAACGGCCTTTAAATTTCAACGGGTTTGATACAGAATTGCCACTACTCACTTGTAAAATTGACAGCTGACCTGTGAAATTTTTACTAGTCACTAAATAAAATAAATAAATAAATAAATAAATGGATTTATTGCTTGTGATTTTGTTACAAATTCTGAGCAAGAACTCGAAGGAGAAGCAAACAATAGGCCCGATCCCGAATAAACAGAACAAAACATATTATTGAAGAAAAATATAAGTATACCTACATATGTATAAAGATTCAAAAAAATATTTATGGCTGAAAACATGAAATTCCCCTGAGCAAAAGCATCAGCAACACCATGCAGGAGAACCACTGGATACCAACCATCCTCCTCCATCACAAAGGCCCTAAGTCACTAGGATCTGACATTTTAAAATTTAACTTTATTATTCTTATTTACATTTATAGCAATGGTACAGTTATTTTTTCCCTGCCACCAAACCATCTTCAGGTTGTGTTCGTTGAAGTTGAAGGTTCACTCGTGGAAAACATATTTTTGGAAATTTCAATTTTTTTGCTTATACAGTCTCCCACAATACTCAGAAATGGCGCTGGACTTCCATCCGCCCGCACGTTTCAATGTCAATATCTCCGCCAGCATTCGCAATCATCGTTGCTGAACACCGACGAAAAGAATGACCGGTATAGAGGGTGTCTAGAAATTGGCGACTTTCATTTTTGAAGTTATCAACGGTCAAGGGACGGGCTCTCTTTGAACCCGTCTAGTTTTGTTAATTTAGAAGATCTCAGTTTACTGTTGATGGCAGAATTATGAGAAAGAAATATCTACTACTGGATGTGTATTGAATTTTGAAGTGAAACTTCTATTCTCGCGCCTAGATCACAACACACAACCAACGCAGAACCACACATGGGAGTGAATTCGCGGTACATGTAACGAGGGTGTGTAACGCGGAGGTGTAACGTTAGTGTCAGGCCCTTGGGGTGACCAGTGTCTCGTCCGAGAAAATGGGAGTAAGCTGTTGCCGCGTTCGATTCTATTCTTTACAGTTAGTATTCTTTTACCGCTTGCATTGTGTTTCAAGGACAACAGCTTCCATCATAAACTAAAATTTAATTTTATCGATGAATTCTAACTCAACGGAAGTGTCAATTACAACCGAAAATGATTAATTTATTTTCGTAATGCGTATCGCCAACCTGTCGCCGACACTGGACTCCTCTACTTGGTGTTGCGCAAGGGGTGTCGTGCTGGTGACCCGACAGGAATGGTTCTCGACTTGGCTGAAAGTTATCACTGTGACCATTGCGTGGCGCTCTCATTCGCCGTCATTTTTCTTTTCTGACATTTGTCTGCTTCATGACAATTCATGTTCACATGTGCAGACGATTACCGTTACATTTTCGAATCGAATCGAAACAAAGTTCCGAGCTGTTTTCTTGTTTAGAACCAGTTCGATCCTTTCGCCGTGATGGAGAGTGATCGCCGTGATCAGCTGGCCCTAATTTTCTGCCACTCCCCCTCTTCTTCCCGCCTATCTGGGCCAGAGAGGCAGAGAGCTCTTCATGAGAGCCCATCAATTTCTGGTTACACATCGAAATCTGACGTAAAACCGACGTGCGCGCCCTCTCTTCGACAAGCCCTGATCTACTACGGAGTACTTCCCTTAGTACTACCAATGGTACTACCATGTACTACGAACTGTGATTTGTGTCACAACGTCGACGCTGTATTGGCGCAGCAGTTATTTTTGTACGAATAATAAATGTCTTTCCTGCATCATTTTACACCCTTTCCGAGGCGCATCGCGTCGAAAATGACGAGGAATGATGCACCTTTTCTGCGTCGCGAAGCAGCAATACACCATGCGTTCTTATAATAATAATAATAATAATAATAATAATAATAATAATAATAATAATAATAATAATAATAATAATAATAATAAGAAAAACAAGATGATACAAACCGCTTGAGATTCAGTTACCTCTTGTTAAAAAGGTGCAAATTGTTCTCGGGATAAAAAAAGTAACAAATTTGCATCTTTCCAGGGAGGAAAGCTTGATTCAGATCATACCATTCCAAAAATCCACCCCCCCCCCCTCCTCCAAAAATTATTTTAATCTTTTCTCCAGCTATGACTCGTAACAAGTCTGCACCCTAAATGAATATTTTCGTGGGGTTTGCTTACGGCATGTCGAAGTTTGCACTGCATTTTTTGTAATCTACTTTCGATATCATGCAGTTGGACTTTTTCAAAAGAAGTCGATCCCCGTGCCGGAAAGGAAGTTCGAGGCGAGTCATGTACCAAACCCGGGTAGTCCTGGTCAAAATCTGGGTGAACTGGGAAATTCTTGATAGACGATTAAAATGCATCTGAGAAATGTTGAACTCTGACGTTTTTCGAGGCCACCACCTTAAACTTTTACATTTTTCAAGCGATCGACTCAAGTTTGCAATCGACATGTACAGTTGGGAGCGAAATGATTCATACGGCACCGCTAGGAAGTCGGCTGGATTTCAGAGATGTTAGCTGCTTGGATTGTTCTTGAATGCCAGTTTTGATTAGAGAGTGGTCGTAATCAATACTGACATTCAAGAACGATCCAAGGAGCTAACATTTCTGAAATCCAGCCGACTTCCTAGCGGTGCCGTATGAATCATTTCGCTCCCAACTGTACATACAAAGTTAAGGACAGTCATATTGGTGACATACGGCGTTGCGGAATCAATCCGTCTGAGCTTATTCCTTGACAGAAATCTATGATCCAGGTCTTTTTGGAAAGCTACAAGGATGTACTTTGGTTTAAGCCTATAAACATTTTCAAAATCCAAAAATAATTTTTTCAAAACTTGAATTTTTTTGGATTTTGGAAATATCTATAGGCTCAAACCAAAGTACATCCTTGTAGCTTTCCAAAAAGACCTGGATGATAGATTTTTGTCAAGGAATAAACTCAGACGGATTGATTGCGCAACGCCTCATTTTACCAATTTGACTCCGTCCTTAACGGTGCAGAGACGGTTCCTGAAGTTTTTGAGTTTTCGTGATGATGGTGTGTATCCTGAACGAGGTATTAAATACTCCCTATTACTGACTCGATTTGAGTTCCTCTCATTACAATCTCGTCGCGCTACTCTAGCTATCAAATGTTTATATCGCCTTTCACATGGCGACATTGACTGTCCCTATTTGTTATCAAAAATTAACTTTTTTGTTCCGCGATGCAGTTCGAGGCAACGTATAACATTTTTTTCTCAGTGCTCCAGAACCAACATCCTATTCAGTTCCCTCATTTCCATTATGTGCTACGAATTTAATAAAGTTTCGAAAGTCTGTGACATTAATTTTGATTCAATGAACGTTGTGATCTCCTGTTGTCTTGAGTTTAATCAATAATTATATTTTCAGAATTGGGACCAAAAAATGTTTTTTTCTACATTCTTATTGCATATGCCTTTAGTTCTTATTTTTGTTTTGTTACTTTCACTGCTTTATGTTTCCTGAAATTGGGTTGTTTACCTGTTGGAAATAAATGTATTTATTTATTTATTTATTTAACGGCCAGGAAAAAATTCAAAATTTGAACCGCCAGACTGGGAAATTGTGGAAAGCTCTAACTACCAACTTTTGTTGTGTTGCTTTCTGTCGAATTTGGTTCAAATCTATTGGAAACATTCTGAATAAGTATCAAGTCGTAGCACAGTTTTAAATTTCAATATTTTTTTATATTTGACAGATGACAGATAGAGCAATATTTTTCATAATTTTGAATACAGTTTTTTAAGGGCTTTGAAATGACATATTGCAACCCAAGTTTTATGAGATATAATTTCTGTCATTCTTTGATACATAGTGACATTTCCACATTTCTTTGCAGAGGTATGTTCCAAAGAAGTGTTGACGTCTTCATTACACGTTTTCCGAGAGCATTTCTTTCTATGTCCCCACTGGATATCACTCGTAGGGAATTATTGTAGGAATAGAGACCTCCAACTCTTTTCTTGTTGATTTTGACACTACATGACTAAAACGCTCAAGGAAGCCCAAAAAGAATTTTTTTCTGCTGGGCCGGGAAAATTTTGACATGTTGACTTTTTAGTAGGAGAGACGCGCAAATAAATTTGATCTAAGTAGGTCAAGCGATTTGGTTCTAGCGAAAAATATACTTACTCATACCTCACGACTCTGCGTTTTGTAGTCCTGCAATAAAACAGGACATGTAACAGGGACCAATTTCCAAGACGCAAGGGTCAACGCCCTTTTGCCAAAAAATACATAATTCCACCCTCCATCACTTGCTGAAAACTCAAGATGCAGCAAATATTGTAAGAGGGTAAACAGAGGGTGAATATTCCACAATTGATGGTTGCACATTCTTATACCTATAGTCGTCGCGGTACGGGCCTAAAATCGTCCAAGTTCTGCACTTCTAACGATTTCGATTATTTTCGGCACAGATGATCATTGAACCTATTCAAGCGTTTTGACCCGCATCACCACCAAATTTGCCCCTCAGGAACGGAGGGGTGGGGGTATCTTCAGAATTTGAAGCTCCAGGTCTGGTATGGTCTAATGAAGACCCACAAAGGCAAGTGAGTAATCATTTTCAAATGATTTTTATTCGCCGATATCGATTCTCACGTGAAAAATGAGTTGCGTAATCATTTGACGAAGATATTTGGTAATAATAAGAGATAAAGATGAAATCAAGTGGTCATCTATTGACCTCTGTAGGAACTTGTTTTTATGTGATAAATAAATGAAACTTGGTAGGGCAGTTCATTATTACTTACTTCCCAAATATGGAGGGAGCACCACGCGTTCCGACGCATGACGTGGCGACGCAATATCAAAAAACATAGTGGTCGTCATTTACAAAATAGTCGATATACCGGGTGTTTATAAACGACTGTGATCGCATCGCCTTTGGAATCTGCTTCCGATCACTACAATTGCGCCTGTTACTACGTTTTTTGGCCTGACCCATGCCTGCCGCGATCACAGATTCTTATAAACACCCCGTATTATCATAATTTATTTGATTTCTTTTATCAAACCATATGCTTTCGAGATTCAATAACATATTTATGTCAACTTGGGGAAACGGTGGGCTACCAGTGGTAAGTCAGGTGTCTGCTAGAGGGAACTGTGAGGTTTCTTTACCCCCAAATTCCCACGGCCAACATCTTCGGATAAAACTATTTTTAAGTTTGTCCATACGAATAATTATGTCATCTGGTCAACATTCTCCATGTTTCGTCTTTCTAAGGACTCCTCAGTATGGTTTATACAGATTTCACAACCGCGCGAGATCATTTAGATTACTTAGTAGAGTAACCGATTTTGGAATACCGTTTTGTTTGGAATGGGTAAAAAAGAAGTAAATGCAATTTCTGTGATTCTAGTGTAAGGGTATGAATAAAGTCAGCCGAATATGAATGAAGTAAATACGTCTGAAAAAAGCACCAGTATAAAAATCTTGAATTCCACTTAGCCCAAAAGATGGTTCGGTAATGTAGAATACCCCCATATCTGAATGTGGACAACTGCATTCTCTGCGAAAAAGAAAAGGGTGTTCCACATTTGGTCCGGTATGCCACAATAATAATAAAATCAATGAAGCCCGCTAGTCAAGTGGAATGCGTGAGCGCTCGGCAAGTAGAGCTTCCGGGTTCGATTCCCGGCATAGTGCTTTGTGCTATTGAAACAAAGTTTCTCGGCTTGTGATATTTGAAAATCAAATTCAGCAAACTCCTATGACATAAGAAATGCCGACAAGGATAAAAACAAACAATAATGGTTCAATCATTTGATACGGTCTCATACAAAGCGATTTCTTTCTTTCAGTACGGTGGCATCGATATTAACAGGCGATTAATCGCTATAATAATTTATAGTTTAGTTTGTAAAGAGTTGTGTAACCGAGTATGTACCTAATATGGTACAACATCAGTAGGGGATATAAGGGCGCGGAGTCAGGAGTGGGGGGAGCAACCTTGACCTTGACGGGTCATTCACCTGACCTTGACAGGTCATTCACCTTGACGAGTCATTCACCTAACCTTGACAGGTCATTCAGCTCAAAAGGTCATTCACCTTAACCTTGACAGAGGTCATTCATCTCAACCTTGACCGACCATTGACCTTCAACAGGTTTATTCACCTTGACCGGCTCTGACCTTGAGACATAAAGTGGTGGGGAAGTGGTAGGGATGGAATAGATATATTGAAGATCATCAGCAGTGTGGTTCAGTTATAGCCGCTGAGGTTATGAAAAAAAAACTGGTATGAAATTGGGGATTTCATAATTTAAGTTGTAAGCCATGTGGGCCGCCCCACGAAATTTTGCACTGACGTGACAGTGATCCCTTATCTTAACCTCGTTTTCCTTGAAAGATTTATCACAAATATGACATGTTTTTGAATTCTGGAATTCTATTTCTTGCTGAGGTGTAATATTCATTGGTTTTACATGTTTTAGATGGGAATCATAAAGTCTGTGAATGTCTGCTTCTAATCTTTCAATGAATGTTCGAGAACAATCTGCACCTTGATATTTTTCAAATTTTGACAACTTATCATCAAAGGAACATTTTATGTAATATGCGAAAGCATATGGAATATGTTCTTGAACATTCACCGTATAAGAGTTGGCATCGCTTGGAAACGCAGTTTGAATTGGACGAAGGTATGATTCAAAATCCGCAAAGACTGTAAAAGACCGTCCGTCCCCGCATCTAGTCCTAGACGAAAAGGTTTTTGCGAAAAATTTTTACTCCATTGGGTAGCTCATGACCTTGTATCCCGAACCAAGAAAAATCTTGACGAAATAATAATAAACAATGACAATAATAACAATTTAGTGTGACGCGGCATCGCCGTTGAATGCTGCATTTCAGAAGCCGGCCTGATCTCGAAAGTTATCACATGCGAGGAAGTACCCGATCTTATCATTTTACCATTATACATATGCGGAGTTATATTTAGAGGATGATTTGAACTTTATTTCAATGAAAATTCCACATCGGTGCGAGGTGCCGATTAGTAGTTATTAATTTTTGAACATGACTCCGAAACTACGGCTCGGCCGCAAATGATTTATTCGTTGCTTGCTGGTGCTTGATATCCTTTCCTCCGAACAAAACGAAATTCAATACAGAAAATATTTCAACTCGAATGGGTAGCTCATGGCCTTGGTACGCGAATCAAGAAAAATGTTGCCGAAATAATCATGAACAATTACAAAAATAACATTTTGGTGTAGGGCGGCTTCGCCGATCAAGTGCTGGCATTCGCGGTAAGATGTAGAAAGTTGCGATATGCAGGCAACTACAATTTCTTAATGAAATACATCACTGCATGTACGGCATTATATTTAGAGAACAATTTGAACTTTCTTTTGACAAAAACCCCACTTCGATCCGACCGTTAGGTCAATTGTTATCGATTTTTGAAAACGGCCGCAAAGCCACGGCTCGGCGCATATTACACGACCCTACAAATTTAAAATCAGACGTGCCGAAATAGTAATTGAACATTTTGAAATAGCCAATACTAGGTACCTGAAGGATAATGGCACTCAAATTACGAAACATGTTCGCTCAATAACAAAAAAAAAGTAGGTAGGTATCACTAAAAATCATGTGACAAGGCTACCATTTTTTCGGTTTTTCGATAAAAAAGAAATGTTCCAATTCAAAAGTGAACCCGATATTCGTGTTCAGGAGGTCGAAATCAGTTGGAGCACATTTTTTTATATAAGTAACAGAATGACGCTTATGTGGCCGGTTTGTCTGTCTGTCTGTCTGTCTGTCTGTCTGTCTGTCTGTCTGTCTGTCCGAGTCCGTGCAGAAATTAAGACGCTGTACTCCTTCTCGAGAATTGAAACAAGAGTCTTGGAACTTTTTTCCGATTAATAGCTGATGTCTCCAAGGGTGGCCAATGGGCACTATTTTTGTTATCCATACATCGTTATCATTATTCTCAAAAAACAGAGATCTCCTGTGCACTTCGATGAAGTTGAACTTCTCCTCGGGAAATAAAGCTACAGCGGCCGTTGAAGATTGAACTTTATCCGGTGGATAGCTTAGGTCCTCAAGGACCAAATAGGCAGGTTGGCTTTCATAATTCGGCCGCCATCTTGGCTGCCATATTGAAATTTCTTATTAGTGGAACGATTGTCATGAAACTTGAAACTCACCCTTGTCTAGTATGATCATTCTTATTTTCAAGCCAAATTTTATGATTGCCCCACCATCTTGGCCGCCATATTGAAATCTCTTATAAGTGGAAAGATTTTCATGAAACTTGAGAGTTACGCTTGTCTCGTACGATCATTCCTATTTTCAAGCTGAGTTTCATAATTCTGCCGCCATCTTGGCCGCCATATTGGCCGCCATATTGAAATCTCTTGTTAGTGGAACGATTTTCATGAAACTTGGAACTTACCCTTGTCTAGTACGATCATTTTGATTTTCAAGCCGAATTTCATGATTCTGTCGATATTTTGGCCGCCATATTGCAATTTTTTGCCCAAGACGGTAGAACCCTAATCACTTAACATCTTGCGTTCACTAATCCTCCAAAAAGGAAGTGCGCTACTGAGCCTCATGCCCATGAGGCATATTCGCTTGTTAATATTAAGCTCCAAATACGCAATGTCTTGTAGACTCCAGCCTGCAAAATCAATACTACATATGCGGTTTATCTTTTTTTTTATAAACTTACCACTATCCCGCTCCAAAAATTCGGTTAATTTCTCATTCAGCACTTGGATGAGGTCTTTATAATACTGCTCCAAATCGGTCGATTTTGTGATAATAACATTTTTTGTGCGAAAAGATTTTATATCAGCGATGTCCTTGGTTTGCAAAAAATAGTTCCCAAATAATTCCGTGTTTACTTTGATTGTGATTAATTTATCGAGTTGTTCTTTAATTAACTGATGAAATTTTGGCCAAATGTCATTCATAAATTCTCGAACAATTATGTGTTGCCTTCCAGATGTTATTCTGTACGATACAATTCGGCTCTTGAATGCAGTATGCATCATTTGCACGTGATCATCCAATGGAGTGCAGCAGTTGTTTTTGTGTTTGATAGTATTTTGGTGGGTGTGGAAGTCGCTAACGTTTATTTTGCATTCATCACAAAAACGTGCATCTAAAATTAACATTTGAATTAATTTATGAGCTCTCAAGTCAAGCGTTGATTGCCTTACCTGCTTTTCGAACTTGTTTGACCGGTCGACTACAAGTTCGCTTCAGGTGGCGCTTCAAATTAAATCTCGAAGAAAATGTTTTTGCACAAACACTGCAGTGGTCTGGTGAAAGCTCGTCAGTAAAGTTCGTCTGTAATGTAATGTGTGTTCAATCTTAATTTTTCCTCAATTTTTAAGTTTCAAGAGTTCCGCGTTTTGTAAATAAATTACCATATTTAATTGTTTGACCTGCCTCTCCAAATTTCGTAAGTATCTTAAATTTTGTGCTCTTGCTTTCGAAATGTTCAACATTTTATTTAAATTAGCCGTTTGCCGTCTTTCCTCCGCTTCAACGCATTGCACCAAAAGATCATCATCCTCATCATCCATGGAAATTGAAATTTGATTAACAATTGATGATGAGGGTTCCACTCGCGTTTCACATCTCTCCTCCGATTCAACGTTTTGACTCTCTTTAGTCGAAATTAAATTTTGGGTAATTGGTGATTCAATTTCTTTGAAAACATCCAAATCGAAATCGATATCTTTAATATCCCACTCAATTGCTTCCGACGGTTGAAGCAATTGGCTAATTGGGATATTTTCAAACCCTTGAGAATCCGGAATGTCAGTCAAGTCAATCACGTCTTCATTCGTTTTTTCAAGCACCAGTCCAAATGGACTGGGCTTTCCCCAATTCTCAAGGTATTGTTTCAGCATTGAAGCGTCTGACGGGGCAGGAAAAACATAATGGCTTAATATTTTTACCTTGTTTTGTCGTTGTTCGTTAGAGCTTTCACCATTTTCACTATTATTATTCATTTTTATAAATGCACAAACAACAACACGCACGTAGATCTGCTTTGAAGCGCAGTGCTGGAGGTAATGATGCTTGCAAGCAGCATGTCTTCTTATGAAGACAGCTTCTCCCACCTCCTTCAGGATTGAATGAACTTTGAAGGCTAAGCTGAAACCTGCTGAGACAAGAGTTCTGGATGTACTTAAGAGAGGTTATTTGAATTCAAACAGCTTTTTCAAGGTTAGACCACACTCGAGTGAGACGAAGGGTGAATATACTTTAGATAGGTTATTTAAATTCAAACAGCTTTTCAAGGTTAGACCAGGCTCGAGTGAGGCGAGAGAGAGAGAGATAGGGTGAGATAGATTGGACAGGTTATTTCAATTAAAACGCTTCTTTAAAAAAATATGATTTATTTAAACTTTATATTACAAGATTCTTTTTATTAATCCAAGATGGTTCCTTTATTCCTAACCACTTCACAAAAATATCAGGTCCTTTGCGTTGAAGAATGCGTTCAACTAAATATGCGTCTTTTTTTTTCGTTTTTTTGCTTTTTTTCTTTGATTAGGTTTTTTTTCCTTTTTTTGTTTTTTATATTTTTATTTTCCAGTTTTTGCAGCTGCTCCTACTCTTTCCCCCACCTTTCAATACCTTACCTGCGAGCACCACCCGTACGGAAAAAAACTACTAAAAACCAGTAGTTGACCAGTAGTTTTCAATAGTGAACTACTCAAAACTACTACATCGCTAATAGTTTTCTGTAGTAGTTGACGACTTGAACACTGATTGATCAGTAGTTTTCAGTAGTTACTACTACTCCATAATTTTATCGCTAGTAGTTTTCTGTAGTAACTACTTAAAACTACTACTTGATCAATATCTGTTGAGTAGTTTTCAGTAGTCAACTACTGAGAGATTTAGTAGAGTTCAGTAGTCAGCTCGGAGTGACTACTAAAACTACTAAAATCACTGGTGTTTTTACTACTGAGGACTACTTATTCTTTACTGAGTAGTTTCATTATTTAACTACTGCATGATGGAAATTACTTTTGCGAATAGGTACCTACACGTATATTGTACATATTGTATATACAATATTAGTTAATAAAACACAGATATTTTCCAACAAATATTAAGTAGGTTACCATTTTTTACAGAATTCACAAGTAGGTAAATACAATTTATCAGTGTAATTATACCGCGTTTATACTTATAAGGCCCTCTTCGCTTATTCATTATATTTCAACCTCTTGTTTTGTTTTTCATGGATTAATCATCTGTTTGACGAGTTGCAGTTGCACTTTGAGGAGTTTGAGGTGCGAGGAGGCCCCGAGGCCCAAATTGACAGTTTTTGACGCTGTCATTGACTTGACAGACAGAAGACAGAGCGCCAACACCAATACAACAACCACGGAATTTGAAAGTGTCACCATTCGAAGTAAAACATTCACGACCTTTAGTGTAATAAATGTAATCGAAATTTTTATTGGGTGTTTAGAACCTCTCTTCTCTAGCAATTTATTATATTTGCCATGATTCTTCACCATGGTTTCATCTCATTATTGTCTCATTCACAAATCTGGGGATGAGTTGCCACGTTGGCAGCACTGACAGGAAAACTTTAACTGTCAACTGTTTCCTTCTGTTCCTGCGTTAGTTCAAGCCAAACTCGTTTGAAATCAAAGTTAACCGTTTCCTGGTCTAATGAGTTATTATTTGATGAAGTACAATGTTCTACATTTTATTTATACGTACGTGTGTTGTGTGTGCTCTCGGTAATCATTAGAAATCGATCATGAGAAGTGTTTTATTGCACAATTTATTGATGAAGATGGGGAACCCGTTCAAGCTCGGTTTCAGTCTTGGATTAAAAATCCACCCTTTAAAGGATCTGAAGTGAGACAAAAAATCATAACAGAATTGCCAGAAAGTGAAAATGTAATACTAGGCCAATTAAAAATGGGAAAATGAAAGATTTTTGCCTACGAGAAAATGTGCTGGTTGTGAGTGGTGAGTAGATAATAGGTAGGTACCTTGAAGTATTATAATATGGGAGTTCGTCAGGCTCAAGGATAATGCCACACAGTCAATTTTTGAAAGGTATCCGTTTATTAAAATTCTGAAAAACAGGCTTTAGAGAAATTTACTTTGCCTAGACTAAGTAGATTGAGATGCAATGGCATCAGTGTTTCAACACATGGCTATTGTTACATTACATTTACGGTTATTGTTACAGGTACCTACCTACCTACCTACCTACGCACCACTGGCAGGGGGCTACTACAGAAGACTACTGACAGTAGTTATTATAGGTACTACTAGTCGTACGTACTACTAGTCGTACGTACTACTTACAGTGGTTACTACTGGCTGTAGTCGTACCTACTATTGCAGTAGTAGGTCCAAAATACTACTGGCAATGGTAACTAGTAGTTACCACTGGCTGTAGTCGTACTACTGCAATAGTAGGTCCAAAATACTACTGGGAGTGGTTACTACTGGCTGTAGTCGTACTACTGCAGTAGTAGGTCCAAAATACTACTGGGAGTAGTTACTACTGGCTGTAGTCGTACTACTGCAGTAGTAGGTCCAAAATACTACTGGGAGTGGTTACTACTGCTGCAGTAGTAGGTCCAAAATACTACTTGGAAACTACTGGCAATTTCAGTAGTTTCCAAGTAGTTTTTTTCTGTAGTTTTCAGTAGTATTTTTCCGTACGGGCATAGTCCCACACCTCAGTTTACCTGAAACAGTGAAACTAACAACTTGCAATGGCGTCGTTAGTTCAAACAGAAGAAAGTTGGGATGATTGTGATTACACAACATATACCCCGAATCCACCCAGCTATATCATAAAAACGCAACCTCCAGGGCTTACAAAAGCACAAAAAAAACGGTGGCGGGAGGAACAGAGAGAGATCCATGCAAAATGGGTTGAAGGTACTTATAAAATTACTTCTGTCATTATTAGTTAATTATTGCTTATTGAAGTTCTTTTAGTTATTCCGCAGTTTGTTTAATTTTGTATTACCGATCGGTTTTGGTAGCATCAACGGAGCTTGTACAACCGGGTTGAATAAATATTTGTAAAATGTGAGGTAATTTATTAAAATTGATAAGGAATATATATATAACTTCAATAACCTATAAGTACCTACTGCAATTTCACTGCAAGCATGGAGTTATTTAGTTTTCACATAAAACTAATCATCATTGATTCCAGATACTATGAATATACCACCAGTGGTATCACCAGCAGCAGCATCGGTAGCAGCAGTTGTGCAGCAGCAAAAAGAAGAAGAAGAAGAAAACTGGGATACGTGTGATGCTCCCACTTACATCCCAAATCCGCCACCATATATCATAAAAACACAACCTCCTGGGCTTACAAAAGCACAAAGAAAACGGTGGCGGGAAGAACAACGTGAGATCCATGCAAAGTGGGAAGCTGGAAGGTACTTACTAGAACTATTTACTTTTGTTGTTATTAGACATTATATATAATTGTGATCACACTCATTATATTATTATTGGTTCCAGATACTAAATATACGGGGCAGCAGCAGCAGCAGCAGCAGCAGCAGCAGCAGCAGCAGCAATAAAAGAATATATTATAATTTCACTTATTGCGATAATAAAATTTATTTGAAAGTAATATTTGTCTTTATTATGCTAAACATAATATATTTGTGCTAAACAAACTAAGCTGATTTGAGCTTATATAGACCCGCACTATGATCTGTGGAGGTGTGAATGAGTTATTAAGACCGAGGTTAATGAGCTCTCAAGGTTGAGAGGATATCAAAGTGGTTGAGCGGTCAAGGTAAATGACTTCTTGAAGAGTCAATGGCTGATCATGGTCAACGACCTCTCGAAGAGTCAATGGCCGGTCAAGGTGGATAAACCTGTTGAAGGTCAATGGTCGGTCAAGGTTGAGATGAATGACCTCTGTCAAGGTTAAGGTGAATGACCTTTTGAGCTGAATGACCTGTCAAGGTTAGGTGAATGACTCGTCAAGGTGAATGACCTGTCAAGGTCAGGTGAATGACCCGTCAAGGTCAAGGTTGCTCCCCCCACTCCTGACTCCGCGCCCTTATATCCCCTACTAACATCAAAGATCACTTTTTTCCAGTAATCAAAAGTACCTTTCTGAGATCCTTTCATTTGATCGCTAGATCTGTATAAACATACTGAGGAGTCCCTGGAAGGACGAAACACCAGAAATGATAACCAGATAACATATTCGTATGGACAGACTTCAAAATAGTTAGTTTTATCCTCGGTTTTATCCGAAGATGTTGACCGCAGAAATTTGGGGGTGAAGAAACCTCACAGGTCCCCTTACAGGCACTTGGTTTACCACTGGTAGCCCACCGTTTCCCCAAATCGACAAAAATATGTTATTGAATCTTGAAAGCATATGACTTGATGGAAGAAATCAAAGAAATTATAAAATTTCTATCGACTGTTCTGGAAATGGAGACCACTGTTTTTTGATATTGCGTCGCGACGTCATCCGTCGGAACGCGTGGTGCTCCCTCCATATTTGGGGAGTAAGTGATGATGAACAGTCAGACCAAGTTTCATGTGTTTATCGCAAAAAAACAAGCTCCCACAGAGCTCAATAGATGACCACTTGATTTCATCTTCATCTCTTATTATTACCAATTATCTCTGTCAAATGATTGCGCAACTCATTTTTCGCGTCAGAATCAACATCAGCGGATGAAAATCATTCGAAAATGACTACTTACTTGCCTTTGTGGGTCTTCATTGGACCATACTAGACCTGGAGCTTCAAGTTCTGAAGATACCCCCACCCCTCCGTTCCTGAAGGGCAAATTTGGTGGTGCTGCGGGTCAAAACGCTTGAATAGGTTCAATGATCATCTGTGCCGAAAATAATCGAAATCGTTAGAAGTGCAGAATAATTTGGTGTACCGCTACGACTAATAGGCGAGCGGCCGTTCCCTATTTTTCGAGCTATAGTGACCACGGGCGTACAACAACGATTTTTGATTTTCAATAGTAACTTCTAGATGGGGGTGTGCCGCTTGTGAATTTTTTTCGAAATCGCCCCATGGGAACTCTCGTCAGGGCCCCATTTCCATCTTTTTTTCAAAGTCATCTTTTCTTCATTTTTTGCATTCGGCAGCTCATAACTCAGCAAGTATTGATGATGAAGCAAAGGTTCTTTCACCAATACGATGTCTGGATATTACTTATACCCTCCACATCACTTTTGTGTTGCATTTCGTGATAATAACTTTCCAGAACCATAAAAACATAAGAGGTGCAGAAATACGTCACAAGAACTTTGATATGCGGAAAGCCATATCAATTTCTCAAAATATGTGCACATATATGCGAGAACATATGTAGAGAATACTCCAAAGATGTTTTTGGGAAAAGGGCGTTGCAGCAGGATTCTTGGTTTTTGAATTATGATTTTTTTCAAAATCCAACACTGATATATGCGAGCGGCCGAGCGGCCAAATTGGCGCGAAACGAGGATTTTCATCAATGTCGTTGAAAAAACATCACAGTATGAGCCTCAACAGCGGTCTTTTTTGTGCTTCACCTAGTAGTAGGTAGCTCAAGGTTCAACTAGACTTCAACCAAAGGGCCAACCTGAACTACCGTTTCCGTTAAACCGTTCTAAGGAGTCGTCTACTCCACTGCAACATTTTGGAACAAAAACTTGTATTGCAGTGATTTTGATGTGGATTTTTTATGTATGAACTTCGATTCCTTTTTGAGACTCAATTCACTCAATATCAGTTACCTTCTACCTCTATAGGTTATGAACCTTCCATAGGTAGGCACCCCTATCACACTTTGTGTCTTTTTAATGATTATTATTATTACCTACATAAATTACGAGCAGCACAGGACCGCAGACTTCAGAGCATAACATTCCAATTGCCTCGCATGGGCAAAGGGAAATGGTTTTACAAGGTTTCTTCCCATGGAAATTGCAAAGATAATCAATTCTGAAGAAACTCCAGCTCTATGCTGGTTTGACCTTTGAAATTTTGATCATCTAACCGCAGTTTTTCACTGGTTAGGAGGGTTCCATACTACTTTCGGGTGACGGAGCTTTTCCTTCATCGAGTCCTTCATGCATGATTGTGCTTGTCATGAAGCTCATATGCCACATGTTGCTTAAATTTAATGCAGTTTAAAACAATAAATTTTCTTGCTTCCAAAACTTTATCGGTCATTGATATATGTTGGGTGATGATAGGAGTGATAGGACGCTAAGAAGTGAGGTGACAGATCCAACAGATATTTCCATTCTCCTTGTCGCTTGAAAGGCTTCTTTCTTGCCCACGCCATACATTGCTGACACTGTATTGCACTCTGTTAAAGGATAAAACGACCTGCAATCCTGCAAAGCTTTCCAAAAGTTTTCTCCAAGGTGGCAGAAGTGGAATGTTTCTACCCACAAACTAGGTCTATTGCACATTGTTTGGCAATACATCAGTAAGAGCACAAGAACGTCGGTGTCGGGTGATTCAACAAAAATCCGATGTGAGGAGCTTGTGGTGTGGTGGTCAGCACGTTCGACTGCTATGCCAGAGGTCGCGTGTTCTATCTTCGCCGAGGACGGTCGGATTTTTGTCTCGAGAAAAAGCTTCTCGATTTAGTTGAAATGTCTTGCTAAAAGCTAATGTGTGTCGCATAGCACGTAAACTACGAACGATGGTGCGACCCCATGCGATGTTGGTGGTCGTTAAAAATTTCTACCATGTGTTGGAATACACATTACACAGGGAAGAGTTCGGCATAATTTCCGGTATAGTGGAGGAAAGCATTCACCGGCGTCGGAACACGATTCCGTTTAATTTGTACCTGAACCAAGAACCTTGATTGTTTTTGTAAGAGTTCTTTTGTTGTTACCACCAGCCAAAATAATTGATTCATTTGTTTTCCATGTCTGCCGAGATGTCTGCTAACTGTTTTTGGCGCATTATCCTACTCTATTCATTGAGACAAGAAGTCACACGAATCGCTCTTGTTCTTTCTCACGACAAAAAATAATCTCCAGTTTGGTGTTGACTGAACTCTCTGGATTTCATAGACCTGCTTTTCTTTGGTAGCATAGCAGCGTATTTGTTCTACACCTTTTCCAGTTGTAGTTCAGAAAATATCAGTTGTATTTCAGATATCGTCAATTGTAGTTCAGAAGACGTCAATTGCATTTCAGATTAGTAAAATGTAGTTCAGAAAGTATCAATTTTATTTCAGATTAGTCAAATGTATTTCAGAAACAGTCAATTGTATTTCAGATTAATAAATTGAATTTGAGAAAGCATCATTTGTATATCAGAAAGCGTGATTTGTATTTCAGAACATGTCATTTGTAGTTCAGAAAATAATACTCTATGGTATAATTTATCAATCAATGCAGCTCCAAGATAATTGTAGCATTTGTCGTTCTTCAGTGCTGCGGAAGCCGGTCGTGCGATTAACACCCCCGCAGGCATCTGTTACACAGAAGATGTGCCGAATATCTGCAGTTCATCATACAAGAAGATCAAGAGTTCGAAGCTGTGGCTGTGCAAAAGTGCCCCAATTTGCAGGAGTCCGAATAAAATTGATACTTTCTGAACTACATTTTACCGAGCATTTTACTAATCAGAGATGCAACTGATGTCTTCTGAACTACAATTGACGCCTTCTGAACTTCAATTGACGCTTTCTGAAATACAATTGACATAATCTGATGTACAGTTCAAGTTTTCTGAACTACATTTGATAATTCTGAAATACAATTGACGCCTTCTGAACTACAAGTGACTAATCCGAAATACAATTGACGCTTTCTGAACTACACTTGATAAATTCTGAAATTCAATTGACGATATCTGAAATACAATTGATATTTTCTGAACTACAACTGGAAAAGGTGTAGAATTTTGCGAATTTTATGTCGCGAATCGTCGCCGTCGTACCGATCAAAAATTAAGTGAACTTAGCTGGCATCAAGAAACCTTGTTATTTTTCCAAGACAGTGTCGACTTCAGTCGTAAAATGTCTGCAACGCTTTTTAGTAAGAATTATTTTTAAGCATTTCAGCCATAAAGAACGACACTGATGGTGGATTCTGGAAGATTCAGCTTTCTTGTGCAATTTGGGACTAGATTTACTTGATTCGCACATTCCACTGTGAAAATATAGTGAATTAAAGGAAGGTCCACTTGTAATTTTTTCCAAATTCACAATAAATCAGCAGTTTAAAAACCTCCCGCGAATCCTTATTTCTGAAGCAATTTCTACACACTTGATAGTGATCGTAAGCTGTGTGCATAGGCTACAAATTCTAATTTGCCTAAAATTATCAAAACTCGAATTCAGTGTCCTAAAAGTGTTTTTTTTAAGAGCCTACAAAAGGTTTTTTCTATGTTACGGTTGAAATGTCCAATTTTGAAGAATCCGCAACTTCAAAATAGGTTGATAGATTTTTTTTGCTGATTATACAGGGTCCTGCAACAGTGCGTCGGGCTTTAGAAAAAAAGAAAGAAATAAAGAAGAGAATTAGAGAATTAGAAATAAGGAAAAAGGTGTGATACATGGAATTATTGTTTCCAAAAGTTCTACCTCTTGAACAATTCTTTTAAATGAAATGCTCCACTCTTGATTTCATTTTCTTGTTCAGCTTTCCAAGCTTTAATCAAGGCGTATTTTTATTTATTTTTATTTTTTATTTTTATTTTTTCAAATTGTGGCAGTGCTACCAACTGAAAATTATAAACTGAATTTTTTTTGTAATTTCAAGGTTCATTTTGAAAAATCGTGGAAGCCTCGTTTTTTTGGATCAACGAATATGAAACAAAGCCGAAAGTCCCGGGCTAAAATCCGCACTGGGCCAGATGGATTTTTTCACGCGTCCCTTATTACTGGGACATCTATACTATTGTACGGTGATGCCCCGGGAAGGGGGATGAAACGAGAAAGCCATCGAAACAAAACCCCACTGATAAATCCCCCATTGATCCAAAAAGATGTAAATCTCACAGTACTTCGTTGTTATCGTCGTCATTGTTATCGTTACAGAAAAACCCCAACGGAAAAACCTGCTAATTAATAACCTAGCTGTTGATGCAGGCCAAAAAAAAAAAAACTACCTGCTTTGCAATACATCAAAGTGAAGAGAATGGAGTATCATACTAAATTTTTTTTTATTGAAATGAAAACTACATTGAAAAAAAATTGACCCGTGTTTTTTTATTCAGTCAAAAATCGTACCGTTTGGGCGCAATAATAGGCCAGGCGGTATGTCGGTAAAATCATTACAATCTGGAAAAAACTCCGACCAAAGCTTTTATGGTGTCAAACTCTTCGTAAGGTCAGCAGGTATCTACCCCTGAGTTTCCGCCCAAAAACGAGTTGTGCTGATTCCTCCACATCTGCCCAAAGGTAAAAGATGTCTTGGAGGTGCAAAAAGACCTGTTAAACCCCCGCACTTTTTCATTTTATTTGCCTCAATGCAAACGTACAACTCTTACGCAAACATTGGGAGCATTTGTCATCATCTCTGTGCCAGTCTTACTGTTGAAAAAAAGATTTCTTTGTGCGAGTCAGATGAATCACATTTGATTGTTTTTCCACACAAGAAAACGATGGAGCAACATGAATTTTGGATGTTTTCTACTAACTCGTACCCACTGAACCCATTTATGGTGTTAAAATGTCAAGAACAGCATTTTTGAAGATGTTGCCCGCTAAGAAGTGAATAATTTTCACCCGCCTGTTCAGCAGCAATTTTCTCAATTTTACCAAACATCGTTTGCAAAAATTTTATAAGGAATGGAAAGCTCAAACTCTTTTCTGACTATATCATGCCTGGCTTAATCGCGGTACGCACTTGAAAGTCTAAAAAACTTATTTCTTTTCGAACGGTCCTATTCCACCCGCGTGCGGCCGTGCCTACTTGACATAGACCGGACTGTTTACACCCGGTTTACACGAGCTTAGAAATGTACTCTTTTCCAGCTTTAAAACACGACCATTATTATTAAGACTTTGTACATCGATTTATGAAGAAATTATACATTATTTTATCAATAATGGTCGTGTTTTAAAGCTGGAAGAGACTACATTTCCAAGCTTTTGTAATCAGTTCGGTCTATGTCAAGTAGGCACGGCCGCACGCGGATAAAATAGAACCGCTCGAAAAGAAAACCGTTTCCTTCACTTTCAAAAAGCGTGCCGCGGTTAAGCCAGACATAATATCATTAGAAAAGAGTTCCAGCTTGTCATTCCTTTTAAAATTTTCGAAAACGGTGTTTGGTAAAATTGAAAAAATTGCTGCTGAACAGGCGGGTAAAAATTATCCACTTCTTAGCGGGCAACATCTTCAAAAATGCTGTTATTGAAATTTTAACACCATAAATGAGTTTAGTGGGTACGAGTTAGTAGAAAACATCCAAAATACATGTTGCTCCATCGTTTTCTTGTGTGGAAAAACAATCAAATGTGATTTATCTGGACCGCACAAAGAAATCTTTTTTTTAAACAATAAGTCTGGCACAGAGATGATGACAAATGCTTCCAATGTTGGCGTAAGAGTTGTACGTTTGCATTGAGGCCAATAAAATGAAAAAGTACGGGGGTTGAACAGGTCCTTTTGCAACTTCAAGACATCTTTTACCTTTGGGCAGATGTGGAGGAATCAGCACAACTCGTTTTTGGGCGGAAACTCAGTGGTAGATACCTACTGACCTTACGAAGAGTTTGACGCCATAAAAGCTTTGGTCGGAATTTTTTCTATCGAGAATGACCTACCGCCTGGCCTATAAATAAATAACATCAACTAGTTCTGACGTCACAGCGAGTCACCGCCTATACTGCCTGTGTAAATGACGTCAGAAATAGGCAGAATATGGGAATTTCGTTTATTTATTGCGGCCAAACGATACGATTTTTGGTTGAATAAAAAAATACGGGTCAGTTATTTTTCAATATAGTTTCTGATTCAATCGAAAAAAAGAAAATTTTTCAAAAGTATAATACTCTATTCGAATCTTTTTCTAAATGTCTTTCACTGAATGTCCAATTTGATATTCTTGACCTCTCGATTCTCTTCACTGCAGTCAATATAATCCTGCACAGCATCGGGGAAGAAAATTTTTTGTGGAAAAAGTGCCACCCACATTCATGTGAAATATCAATAAATTAAGAGAATTGAATTCTCTTTCTGACAAAATATTTCTAAAATTTTCAAAAAACCCCTTTTTTTTTCTCCCAAAATACTCCGAATGTTCAATTTAATGAGGGACGGGTTAAAAGTTTAAAAAAAGTTTCCAGCAGAGAGAGAATTAAATGCCCTTGATTCCAATGTATCACAAGGCAGGTGGTGTCTTGGTAAATTTCTAAGTTGGGATGGGGGAGAGCAAAGGGGTGAATTTGGGTAGGACTTTTCCCATCAAAAATTCTCTTCTTCGATGCTATTTAGGATGAAACTGACTAAATTGAAGAGAATTTAGGGGTCGAGAATATTAAATTGGACACACAAGATAATTTCAGTTGAAAAAAGGATGAGAGTTGAAAAAAAAAATTTCAGAAAAGAATTAAACTCTCTTCAATTTGATGTATCGCAAGGTAGGTAGTATCATTTGAAATTTCGAAGTTATGGGGTGGATGGAGGCGTAGTGGAAGGGTTGAATTGAAGCCAATGTATGCTTTAGATGTTCCCCTTGAAACAAAAATCGATGGGTCTCAGGAAATTTTCAAAATTTCAACGGGCAAAAATGTATTTAGGGTGGCTCGAGGGGTGGCTCGTTTCCATTTTAACACCCTATCTATATAGTCAGGGTTGATGAAACCTAAATGGATCTGCTCAAAGAGAAATGAGAAGAAAAATGCTATTATACTGTTGTCTGCATATTTCTTTCGAAATTTCTATTTGGTAAAATTTCAATTTTGCGTACCGGAAGTGCTTCGCCACCACCTTTAGGACGCCCATGAAACCGACACTTCGAGTGGTTAACAAGTTAGAATGATGATACAATGCTCTTCCAGGAAGAGCCATATAGTAGGTACTTACCTTTTTCCTGACTTGTTACCTTACATTCAGTCACAAACACTACTTCTGTCGCAAGCAATTAAAAAATCTGCCTTTTAACAAAGAGCCTGTTAAACCGTATTCAACTTTCTTACAGGGTTTTTCTGCAATGAATGCAGAGTGTCACTTTCGGTCCTCCCCATTTGTCAATTATTACAGACAAAGAATCAAAAAGCCAGAATCCATGACGAAGGCGCGTAGGACCCCAACATTTCACAATAACTACCTATTTGGAGCTCGTCGAGGAGACGCTATTTAAAATACATAATTTGCATTTGCAAAATTGCGAAATTTAATGTGCAGGTCAAAAATTGGCGTTGAAATCTATTTTGCTAGAAGCAGAAACAGTCATTTTTATGACGCTATTGGACTCAGAAATCAGAATAGAAATCAAATATAGATGGCGAAGTTGATAGCATGTCCCTAGAGAAGATTTGATTTTTTCCGGTTTGATAGAGTAATGAGCATTTTACACATTCCGTTAGACTTCAATAATGATTTTTATTTTTGTTCATTAGTTAGCACCCAATAATCTATGACATACAGGATGTTTCGTGACATCACCAACTCCTCCTTTGTGGCCTTCCTCTTTGCAATGATTCAAAAAAACTTTCCTTTGTCAATTTTCATGTGATAAAGCAAGACAGAGTGTTCAGAGATTTGAAATTGATCCTATAGTCATAAAATGCATAGGCACCTCTAGTTCAGTAAAAACTGACCCTGGCCTACCACAGAAAAATCTTCTGATTTTAATAAGATAAAAAAAAATTATTCCATAATTGACTCTCGTATACAGACAACGGGGACCGGGCCTATTCTTTTTTTTTCTCATTTTTCATTTATTACTGTGACTGTGACAACGCGATAATTGACTGTTAAAAGAAGCTCGATTTCTCAAAGCGGGGCTACCAGCCTGAGCCTGAGATCCCAACCCAAGGCTGTTAGATCCCTTAGCCGTTGGAGAGGCCGCCCACGACTGTGAAAGCATTTACGTTATTTCAAAATAATGTGCATCTAGGCGTCCTCAAAATTTTTGTTTTGAATTGTAAATAGAAATATTGCTTGAGATAAGCCAAATCGAGTTCAGCATCAAAGGTTATTATCATCAAACGCTGTTAACTTGAATCGCCTACTTTCTGGTCAAATCTCACCAAGAGCCAAACAGTGATGCCAGTGATGATACCAATTCCAAAGTTGAGCGAGTCTGAGGTGTCGTAAAAAAAAGTAGAAAAAACCTGCATATCTAGGCAGTCATAAAATCAGCTAAGGACTCTACCCAGAAAATTTTGCGAAATAGACTACTTGTATTTTATCTATGCTTGTATTCAGGACCTCTCCAGCCCCGTTGTTTCTATCTCTTCCTCGATCTCTCCATCCAGGGGGAGTGGCTTTGGCGTCAGTCCCTCCTCCCTTCCGCCTGTGCCCGTGAGTATTCAGAAGTCTCTCTTCTCTCTCTTGCCTTTCCCAAAATTTCTATACCTTTCATGTGCTCTTCATCAAAACACTAGTGTTGGACTTCCAGTTTCCAGTGCTCTCATTTCCGTTCAGCAATTCCTTGAAAACTGTTGTATTTTCGAGTTTTGTGTCTAGCGCCTGATGTACCTAGGTAGTTTATTTTAAACATCTACAAAGTTTTTTTCTTGATATCTACCAGCAACACACAAGGTGAGTTCAATAGTTTTTCATTTGTTTTTTTAGATTTTATCCAGTTTATTTCAACAATGCACCTATCGTTCTTTCATTTGCCTGTAGGTATTTACCTGTAACTTTTTGTTCAGTTTATTTTCTCCCTTTATTCGCAATGAGTAAAGAAATTATTGTTGTTGTTTCGTTTCCTTATTGCTCTTTCCACTTGTTATTCAGAACTATATTCTGCTAATATTACAAATCATGTAGGTAGGTAATTTTACATGTAACTTTTTAGTATGGATTTACTTTGAGGACGGCGTAAAATTGAGGTCGAATAAGGCCGAAACACGCTCCCGCAATTCCTTGCGGTAGCCCTCCTCCCTGTTCATTTCAATCAAATTTTATTCAAATAGAAGTAATGATCACAAAACATTAAAGATTATGCTGAAATAATTTTGATACGGATTTTTTGGGCCATTATGGAGTTATAACCCAGTTAAAACCCTCAAAAGTTCACAAATTTTAAATACCCACTCGCAAAACAAGCTGGTGAAGCCCCGTTTAAAAAAAACTTCGTCTGCGGCGCTTTTTTCACGTTGGTCGCTTTATGTAGTTGTGTAGTGTTGTCCGCTGTATCAGGAAATTAGTTTTCTTCGTGTGTTATTCGACCAATCTTGCCGCCACCTCAAGGGGTTTCTGATGCGACTAAAAAAGTTGTTGACGGGAATCGGTTTCATTTTATTCATTTCGTTAAGTATTAACTCCTCCAAAAAGAAAATGTACGGGCATTGCTATCAAACTTTCAAACTTCAAAAAAAATTTGAAATTTTGTCATTTCGATTTTTGAAAATTCAAAAACTAAATAGTTTCTCAATCTTCCCTCAAGAAAGTCGCATGCCAAATTTTAACTTTTTATTGTCAAAAAAAGGTACTAAGAATGATTTCTACTAATCAACTTTTTCATGTCTACGAGAAATCATTTATAGTACCTTTTTTTGAAAATAAAAAGTTCAAATTTGGCATGCGACTTTCTTGAGAGAAGATGTATTGTCGATGCTATCTAGTGTTTGAATTTTCTAAAATCAAAATAAAAAATTTTCAACATTTTTTAGAAATTTGCAAAATTGGATGCAATGCCCGTACATTTTCTTTCTAGAGAAGTTTATACTTGGCGAAAAAAATAAAATAGAACCGGTCCCGTCAACAACTTTTTAAGTCGCATCAGAAACCCCTTAATAAACCAAATGAATGGATACAGAAATTAAATTTGATGACCTCCCCACCCCCCAGTGCCGCCGAGAGAGTGGTTCAGGAGGTGATACTGATAAAAAGTGAAAAATGTTGAAAAACCCAAAAACAATGACCTGATTTAGTTGCGAGCAAGAAGCTCAACTTTTGTTTATTTTTGTCGTTCTCCTTGCTTCAATTGAGAAAAATACGTAATGTTAGTATTATTTTTATTATTGTTATTAAAAAAAAATTCAAGAAGGGGGGCCCGTAAATGACATCAAACATCGGGGCCCTGTTCCCCTCCTCCAAACACATACACCTTGGCGCTAACCCGTTTAACAAGGAGTGGCTTTTCATTGGAAATATGGAGGGTCAAAAAGTGGTCCCCCGACCACTCCTATTTTCGTTATTTTGAAAGAATTTAGTAAACTCTCTTCATCAGACCAAAAAGCAAATTTTTTGAATGTTTGAATGTCTTTTGTAATTTTGTTCAGTGTACCATAAAGCCATAAAGTGAAGAAAGCCATGTCATGCACTAGGCCCATACCCCCACTCCATATTGAACAGAAAATTTGAACCAACCCCTTTCAGATCCTCCCTTCCCTTCTCCAGGTCTGGTTGACTGCGGTGATGTTCCACAAATCACAACTTAGATAGCTCAAGCTCATTTGTGATGCAGAGTTCATTGAGCACAGATGTGTCTTGAATCTTCTTATTGTGTCTGTTATGTTTTATTTTCAGTTCCTCCACATCATCTTTGATATCTTCCAACGGCGACGTGACTTGAATCTTTTTATTGTGTCTGTTGTGGTTTTCTTCAAGTTCCTCTGCATCATCATCATATCTTCCAACGGTGAGTACCTAGATACCTATTTACCTTTCAATATTACCTACTTGTTCATGTTTTTGCTGATCTTGTCCTGTTGTCTCAATTTTGATTCATTGTTTTTGATATATGTTGCATAACTTTTTGGCCCTTTAACTTCTTTCACGCCTGTGGAAGCGTTTTTGTTATCATTTTATCTTTTCTTCGGTTCTTTTACAATCCCACAAAGCTTTCACTTGCATTCTTTTGCTGTTTTTGCAAGAAACGCATCTAGTAAACTTACCGCGGTAAAAAACCACGTGGTGTGCTTACAAGGCGAAATTTCGTAGTAGTGTGCGCATGACGTCAGCGGCGGATTTCACGCGCGCTTTGTATAAAAAGTGCGAAATAGCATATTATACAATACCCAGGTTGTGAAGAATGCTATTATAGCTGCGGCGCCAGTTTAAAGCTCAAAGCACAGCTGAGGGATATGAGGCACCAAAGCTATAACAGCGTCCACAACCGTGGTTTGTATACTATTTTTCTCACTACTTCACAAATACAGGGTGTTTCAATGAAAACGAGCCACCCGGAATTGATCTTTGCCAGGTGAAGTTTGAAAAATTAAAATTTCCCGAAACCCGTCGATTTTTGTTTAGAGGGGGACATCTTTTGCCGTGAAAATCAATCTTGGAAAATCATTTCCTCAAGCGTAGTAGATACCACCCTCAATTTCAATTTATGTTTTTCATATATATATTATGCAACAAAAATTAAAACTAAACTCCAACTCCAACTAAGAATCCAGCCATCTGATTGGTAAATTTTGACTTGCTTTTCCGTATCAACCAATCTGGTGCCAATATTCTTAGTTAAAGTTAGAATTTAGTTTCAATTTTTGCTGCATAACTCCAGCATAAGTAACACACTTGAGGGGATTATAGTTCAATATTGAATTTCACATCAAAAGATGTCCCCCCTCAAATCAAAAATCGACGGGTCTCTGTACATTTTCTGCATATCATCTGGCAAAATTTTATTCAAGGTGGCTCGTTTTCACTGAAACACGTGGTATAATACAAATAATCCACAATAAATATGCACGGTTCGCTGGTGACGTCACGCTTGTCAACATTCTCTCTTTCCACCATGTGCTTGCCTTTTCACCTGCCGTGTGTAAAAGACCATAATACGACCGTGACGTCACATGGGAAAAGGAAGTTACAAACCTGAAGAGGTTTATGACCGCAAACCCATAAATCCAGCGGGCGACTCACGCAGGCTCCTATTCAGGGACGGCAAGATATTGTGATTTTTGCAACAGCGCTCACGAGTGTCGACAAAGCACTTTGGCCCCGTCAAAACAATATACATAAAACACAAGGATAATGCCTACCTGCGTAGTTGTAAAGCATCCGGATGGATGGGGACCTGCCTGCATTCCCACTAAACAAAATAACGTCATACTATTGTTTAAATAACGTTCACTCTTAAACAAGAACGTTCGGATTTAACGTTCATTTAATGTCAAATTAACGTTTTATACAAGTCCTATATTCGCCTTATTGAACGTTCTTACAAAAACGTTCTCACAAGAACGTTTTCTAAAAATCGTACAAGTAACGGTCTAGTTAGAATGGTTTTTGGACGTTGAAAAAGAAACAACGTATGGACATCGATTGCATTACATCCATAAAACGTTTTGTACCCCTACTACTTTTCAATGTTATGGAATGAACGTTCTATTGATGTTTGTTTCCGCATGTTCAAATAGATGTTTTTAATTATTCAACAATGAAACGTTTATACTCTTACTACTTTTCGTTATTATGGGATGAACGTTCTATTGATGTATGTTTTCTCATGTTATATAGATGTTTTTAGTTATTCAACAATGAAACGTTTATACTCTTACTACTTTTCGTTATTATGGGATGAACGTTCTATTGATGTATGTTTTCTCATGTTATATAGATGTTTTTAGTTATTCAGCAATATAAACAATAGGTACGATCGCGCGCGCAAAAAAAAACCGGAGAGATCCAAACTACTTTGAGGCCAAAATTTCCGGACTTAGTTGTGTGAGGTCAATGCAGTTTGCACTTATTCATATTATGTTGATTGATCACACTAGGTGCATGTAACATACATGCGTGCATACATCAGCATTACACAACTAGAAGTCCAAAAATTAGGGTCTCAAAGTGTTTACAGTGTCTGTTTTTTTTTGCGCGGGTTGTACCTAATTGGAATAAATTTGCAAAAATTAACAATGGACTTAATTTTCATTATAGAATAATGCTATATGGGATTGGTTATACTATCAGTAAAGCTGCAACGAATCAGATGGATATATTGATATTGATAATGAAAGTGAAAGCCTATTGTTGATTTCTGCTAGGTATCTATAATTTTAGTCTTTAGCTAGCCTGAGTTGTAAAATACCATTTCGTATTTTTTTCGTAGCATGAACCTGAACCTCAACGTTTATTATTGTGAATCACAAAAGGAAGTTGAAGCTACATATTGCTATGGTAGAAATGTGTCTAAAGTAAAAGACCAGATGGTTTTATAATATTAGTCTATTTCAAAAGCAGATAGGTACCACAAATAAGATACTAATTAACAAAAATATAAAATGAAACACTTCAAGGCAAACAAAGTATTAATGACTAAAACTACTTATAATGTTCAAAACAAAACTTAACCTAAGACACATTCTGTGTAGGTAACTTAAGCCACATGTTACAATTACAACAAACAATTATTACAAAGGATGACACCAGATCAAATAGTTGTCAAAAACAAAAAGTAACAGAAATAAAGCAATCATTATAGTACCACTAGCGGTACACACAGCTGCCAAGTTTCACAAAAAAGAGGAAGTGGAATGACACAGCCTGGTTCGAGACAAAATCCTAAAGGTTTGAAAAGCCATGCACCTTTCAGAGGACAATTGATGGCTTAGCAAAAGGGTCATTCACATTCAATTAACGTAATATAAATCAACAAAATCAGTATGCTAAACTCTATTTTCTTTTAACTTACGATAAACTGTGAAATAACCATGTTTATCCAATCCTATTGAATAATGCACGCATTATCACGCGCATACATGCCTGCATTTTTCAATAAGACTGGATAAAGCATAGTATTCTACTCGCGGGTAATGGCTATTACTCATTCGGATGCTTTACTATTAGCAGACTAGCAGAGTGGTGTAATTGAGCAATAATTACTAACAGTAATGATCAACTCTTTTATTTATCAAACGTCTCTACTGGCCGACAGTGGCAATAGGAGTGTGTTACATATTTATTCTAAGCAAGGCGTTCAGCATAGCTCGCGCGCCTCGAAGAGGGAGAGGAACAACATACTTAAATAGGGGTGTCACGGATTAACTTTTATGATGTCTGCATTCTCACGTGTCTCGAACCCACAAATACACTTTTAGAAAAATATCGCAAACCTACCACGGGTTCCACCAAAAAATTTACGAGCGGTTTAAGCTAAACCGAGATTAAACGGATTTTTTTCTGGTCAATGCTGGTAGATTCATTTTGGAAAATACGTTAAATCGCAAGTATACCACACTTTAGTTAATTACTCAGCGTAAAACCTGAATTTACATTGATCATTTGGCCAGAATTGATCAAAATAAATCTCGAGTTAGCTATCAGCTGGTTAAATATTTTGGTGGAACCCACGGCTAATAAGCTACCATGTGGATACATTTTTGATTCACTTATTTAACAATTTATTTCATAGAAATCCAACATTTACGACACTCGCCAAGGCTCTTGTCGGCAAACTGCATTCTCATGAGTAAGAAGCAATCATTACCCGCTTGTTGAATAATATACTATGGAAGCCTTGAATCTGTTCACTCATTCAACTTACTTACTGAACTTTAAAGAAATTAGTATATAGAATTTAGGATACTAATTTCGTTGATTTCTGTTATGTTATTTGGATGTGAATGACTCATAATAAAAGTTTTATAAATCATATGGAGTATATCTATTTACATCAGTGCTTGTTCTTTAATGAAACGTTGGTTCCCCGTCCGGAACCATTGTTTAACAACGTTTTCGAACTCTTTTTCTGTGCTGCCAGGCCTCGAGACTACATCTGAAAAGATACAATCATACCTATAGATAGATTCCTCATTTCATCGGTTCTCATAAGAAACGCAAAAAATAGAAAGATATAAATAATATGCGCATAAATATTATAAAATTATATTGCTGCCTTTTTTAGAGCTCGATACCAAGTTGCAGGCGAAAAGTTTGGGACGGCGTAACTCGCCAAATACAGCGGTCTGATTGGTTGGTATCCGCCGTTGCTATGGTAACCGCACTTACGGCGGTCTCAGCCCCAACTTGGTATCGAGCTGTTATAGAACACGTCACACTTTTTGAAGCAATAATAAAGTGACAAGCTGACGAGCTATGGCTGCGGCTCATGGCACCTGCAAAATTTTGGTGCAAAACCACCAGAGGCCATCAGCCCCGCATCCTCCCTTGCTTCAGCTTGTCATTTTATTTTTGATTCAAAAAGTCCTAGTTCCAAATTTACATCGTGAACGGGACATACACTCTGATAATATCTTTGTACTTCATACAAAAGCCAGTTTATCGAAAGAAATCGTTTGAATTTGATAAACCACTGGCGTGCAATGAGGCAGTATCTTTTTTAGGAAGCGAGTAAAAGGCACATAACGTCATCTCAGAGCAACAATGGGACATGTGTTAAATCTTAGTTTCTAGTTAAAATGTTTTATAGCTCATGATTACTTGTTTCCTGAATAAATCAGGCGCTGTCGCTTGCATATACAAATTTTGTCTGTCCCAGTATTTCACTGGATGTAGAAGACTATTCTTATTGTGTCACAAATGGAATTATCTTCATTTTGCTTTTTTTAGTTCTACTGTTGCTGGCGACGTTAGGTAATATTTTTCTGAATTAGGACATCCCGAGGGGTAAACCACTGATGGAATTTTTGTACACCGATTTCCAATGATATTTCAAATGATTTCCAAGGATTTCCAAAGATTTCCAGAGATTTTCAATGATTTCCAATGATTTCCAAATGATTTCCAAATGATTTCCAAATGATTTCCAAATGATTTCCAATGATTTCCATGGAAGTGTACACCAGATTTCCAAGGTGGTTTACCCCTCGGGACATCCAGAGAAGTCTAAATTCGTCATATCAGAAAAAAACAAACTGTAATTACAGTGCCACCAACTTTACACAACCCCTGACGCGTTGCCATCGTATTGACAATTTGAATGATATTTCCTTGGATATTTCGTCAACTCGGTCAGAATGCGCTTAAGCTCGCATATTTTCCGCGGCTCATGTATAGCTTGGTGGAACTGAAGTTATTATTATCTAACACATATTCACCTTTCATAATTTGGATGAGCATTAAATGCTTCACCTCCTTATTATTTTTTTGCCCCGTCCAGGAGCACTGCTTCGCCAGACAATTGGCGAATACTCGTCTAAGAGACCTGACAGCATGGTCCTTCATTGTGTCGCCTCCGATGGATTGAATTATTTTGGTCTGCAAAAAACAGTCAATTGACCTTTCCAATTTTAGGAGATAGAAAATACCATGGTTTTTCGAGGTCACCTTTGACGTTTTGACGTTTATGACGTTTGGACGTTTCGTTTCTGACTTTTGCGGGAATTTTGAATCGGATAGCTATACTGTTCCCATTATCATGTGGGGAAAGTCACTAGAGCCCATAAGGGAGTTTTTAATGGACGAAGTAATAGAGTTTTTTCGTAGTAAGATGCACGTGTCTGGTGCAGCGCGATCCCTGCTGGTGCTGGTGCAGCCACACTTCCATCAAGTTTGGGTCTTTCGTGAACCGGTGCATGCCGGGTGTATTCGTCTTATTATCGCACTCGCATAGAGCGACACAACACCCTTGAACCATTTCTGTAAGTATATTTCAGTTTTCCACTATATATAACACACTTATTGGTAAGAACGAGGGTAAGAACAAGTGAAATCATGAAATCCATGCTGAAACAAATAAATACACGACAGAGCGCTTGTCAGATTCGAAAATTTCCCATTATGTCAGAAACGAAATGTCATACCTCAAAAAACATGGGGCGATTTCCAATAACTGCGACAAGGCTGATACGCAATGTCAAAGTGCACTTGCCAGCTCAATGCCAAACTCAGCCTCGCCAATGTTTCGATTGTGTCGACAAGTGGTGCTATTACTGCTATTGAAACGCTAGCTGTGTCGAATTGTGTCCAATTGTGTCCTTATACGCCTTATTGGGAAGCGCCCAATGACCTCGATTAACCGTATCTTATACGCATGACGTCACAGTAAAAAGAGACAACGGAAAATTGGAGACCTCAATTAGAGCAATGTATTGGCGAAAATCTTTTCCGCGTGGTGGCACTGTACGCAATAAAACATGGTGGCCCAAGGGGCCTTGACAAATAGGTAGTAAACGCAGTGCGCATTTACATCACAACAGCTGTCAACAGTGATAGCCATAGATGAAGTGATAGCTGTCAAGCTGTCAGTGGGCGGAACAGCGGAAAAGTGGGCCTGTGCAGTGGGCCAAGAGCTGGGGGTTCGTTGGGAATGGAATTTCGTTGCAGTATCTCTAACTTATTTTTATTTTAGAAAATGCCAATAATACAGATTCATTTGCCCAATATTTATGGTCATGTTGGTGACCAAATCAGCCCCCTCTCGACAAAGTGCGAAGGCGAAGAAGTGATTGAGGCAGGTCATTTAATCGTCTGTGGGGTGACTGGGGCTCACTGCGACTGAGACTCTTGTGCTTTGTTATGTCTCATAAATGGATAATTGAAAACCATTTGGAGGTCACGTTCTGTGGACCGGTTGTTAGAACAGTGTTGTGAACTCGTGAAGCCATCTCCGATAAGCCAGTGAGAGCAGCCGGAGAGCCTGGGGATCAACGCCAGCGGTATCAAGAGAAGATACCTGGCCTGCAAATCAGAATCCGTCACTCGCCTCATCAGTTCAGATTTAGAACCTTAATCGATATGAAAATATTTTCCATTGTAGAAACACTAACATCAACCGATGAGCTATGATTAAACTTATGATTGAAGAATACTCAATTATTATTGATAAACTATGATTTTTATTGTTCTAGACAGCGGTAAATGCTTATTAGCTACTGAAATTTTACTTTACAGTCAATGTATGAGTCGTACGATTACTCCAAAAGAATGTTCATCTTTCTGGCCTAAACGATAATTGTTGGCTTATTTTCGTGATGCGTCCTGTTGTACCTATGCCTTGTCTTGTGGGGGCTTAGTATTTCCACCTTGTGTGCAAGGGGCTCACACAACTCAACACCTGTAATGTAAATGAGCATTATGAGATTGCTTTTTTCGGCCAGCATTTCACCAACTTACGTATCGGCTTTTGCTGCTGCATTGTGCATTGTGTCCATCGGCGTATACTAACGCAGTAATTCAAGTCAAACTACAACACTCACTCGCTCACATTCACGACGATGTGGAAAACAAGGAAGACGAAAAAATTTAATTATTTTTCAACTGTCAAAACTGTCAATATCTTGTTATTTGGAGTAGGTACTGTCAACTGTCGAGTGCTACTGCGCTACTGCGCTGGACTGTGCGCTGGGTACCTATTTGTCAAGGCCCCTTGGGCCACCATGTTTGACTGCGTTCAGCGCCTTCTGGTGGCCGCTGATTTTCGCCAATAGGTAGGTAATGAAAATCATGTAGTGGGCACAGAGATCGTGGGCATCACAATACTTTCCTGGCGAGTGGTCATGGACCTTAGTTTATGTTCGAGAGCAGAGATTTCTTCGAAAGGGCGAAAAGGGCGAAAAGGAGAAATAGTTGTCAAAACTGACCCGAGACCTGTTACCGCGGCCTACTGGAAATAGATTGAATCTCTTATTCCCTTTCATTTTAGGGGGGGGGGGGAGTACTTAATGAAAATTGTGTTATCTCAATTTTGAACCATTATTAAACAAAACGATTACAAACGTTGTTGAATACTTGACTTACCATTTCAGCCGCATTTTCGTCTATCTTCATGAGTGTTTCGGTGTTTTCTACCTCTGACCAGCTGGTCAGAGAGAAATGGAAAATGTCGCTCGGTGGTCCAATATTCCCAGACACAGATGAGTTTTTTAGCTCCAAATTCGCCACCGCGTCCATGACCCGGTCCATTTTGAGCGAAAGTTCGCTTATTTTCCGGAACATGAGGGTTTGGAAAGTAGTTTCAGTGTAGCTCACAGATACTACGGCTTCCTCCCTGGAGTTATCTAAAACACATCGAGAAATCATCTTAAGCACTACTTGAATACATATTGCGGTCCAATATTCTCCCTTCACCAAGTTTAAAACTGATGTTATAGGGTCCTTAAAATGTTAAAATCAATGTTGACACCGGTCATGACCTTGTAAATGTCTTGCGCCTGAATGCAGTTGAGCTTACTAACCGTGAGTTCCACCAAAAAAAGATAAAACGAGAATGGCTAAGTCAAGGGTGGCTGAATCACTTATGGAAATCCGGTTTTGACAGAAAGACGAATGAAAGATTACTGCTAACTATCTATAAGGATAGAGGATAAGGATCTATAGGGATTTTTTGTAAATAATTAATTTTAAATATTTGCAAATGATCTATTATGATCTCAAATTCCAGCCGTTTCGTCAAGAATATTGAAAAAATTCTCGTTTTCTCAGTCTTACCTACATATAGCAACAAGAAGTTTCATCAGAATTTTTATTTTTTTTTGTTACGTCCCTCAACTTCACTTATATTCTAAATTAAGGGACATGACAAACTTTTTTTTTCAACTGCTGAAATTTCGAGTTGAGTAAGTACTTGCTAAGAAAACATCAAGAAACATGTTTTTTTATTTTTCTGACGGAACAGCTGAAATTTAGGGTCATAATAGATCATTTGCAAATATTTGAAAATACTATTTTACAAAAAATCCTAACCACAAAAATCATTAGGATTATTAAAAATTTTTTGACAGCTCAGAGGTGCCAAGCAATTTTTTTTGCGATATCAATTTATAGTATGTTTTATGTAGTTTCAAAATTTGAAAATCATGCAGATAGTCTTTTTTGCAAGAGCTTCGAAGTTTTTTTTCAAGGCCGACCCTGAAAATTTCAAACTGCTAGATAATAAGGCAATGCGTCAGCTATCAATAGAAGAATTAACCCACAAAATTTCAATCGAATCCATTACATCGCTCTAAAGATACGGCTAGTCGGAAAATTCGACAAAATACATGAATCACCCTGTAACTTCGAAACGAACAGCGTTAGAAAATTTTCAAATTCAGATCCTGGTTTGCTTGGAAAAACTTGACCTACCCTTAGGCTATGTCGATTTGGTGGTGAATCACCTTGTATACCTATTGCCAGTAAGTAAACAATATTGCAACCATAGTTTATTGAACTGAGGTCCACAAGGCTGTTTCGTCTTGTGCAATCTGCCCCAGTGATTTTAAACTACATTTTAGTAAGAAATCAAATCCAATTTAAGAGAACACTTCAGACACGTCAGACAATTTCTCGGTTTTACAAGGGCTAGTACTAGTATCTATTTGACTATTGACTCACCAAAATTGTTTTCCTCCCTCACTACTTCTTCCTCGGGTTCTACTTCTTCTTTCCCCGTTTCCAAGCCATTTTCTACTACATCTTCGCTCTTTTCATGCACCTCGCCTTCATTTTCTTCGTGTTCGTCTGAGGATGTTTCTTCTTCTAACAATGGAATGGGTGAAAAAGTTTTCACCTTTCTCTTCCTACGCCCTCTACCAAGCTCTTCGTCATCGGATGACGATATATGATTCTCCCTTCGCAAAGCGTCCTGGTAGTTGTCTTGAAAAAGAAAATAATCATGTGATGCTTGCACATTCAATAAATGGAAGTAAATTATTTATTTCACCAACCAAATTTGTGTAGAACTTTCACCTGATGGTGAGACCAGTTTTCGGCCGGTTCCATTCGTCGTGCAATGGCCAATCGTGAATTCTTTCTGGGCCAGTGGCAATATGTTTCATTTTCAATTTCATAAATCCAATCGCTTGGAATAGAACTTACAGTATTGTCTTTAAATTCGACAATGGCAAACTTGAACTGCAACAAATACCATATGACATTAAAAATGATTTAATAAGTTTTTCATTTAGGTACATAGGTACCTACAAACAATATTGGCATTTACCACGGGTTCAACCAAAAAATTTAAGAGTGGCTTAGGCTACACCGAGATTAAGCGGATTTTTTTTTGGTCAAAGCTGGTAGATTCATTATTATATTATATTATTATGGAAACCTCTTTCGTTAGTTACTAATAAGCGTGAAACCTGAATTTACATTGATCATGTAGCCAGAATCCATTAAAAGAAATCTCGAGTTAGCTATCAACTGGTTAAATATTTTGGTTGAACCCAGGGTGAGAATAATAACCTTATCATGAGCTTATTTTTGGGAAGGATTTGCAAAGGATGAAAACATTGCATGCATGGTTAATCGAGGGTTGAAAGTGTTTTTTTTTTTAATTTGTTTTGGTATGATCTGCTGCCTGCTGACACACCAAACTAAGCTAAAACGTTCATGGGTCGTTTTTTTTTCTCATTAGAGGGGGAGCTCAATTACGTTACTTGGTACTTTTATCGTGCTAACGAATAGAGTAGGTACTATCTGACTTATTATTTCGTCTATTTTGTTTTAGATGGCAAATTGTCAACTATAGTATTCTATAGTATATTCTCTAGAAGCTGGGACACGTGTAGGTGTTACCTTCAGATAAGACAAAAAATATCAAAACCCCAAATAGTTAATGAAATTCTGTAGATAGTACTCTATTTCTTAGCAAGGCAGATTTTGCCGCTGAGGTACAGATGTTAATATATATTATATTATCAAAATACTCTTCCTTACTCATTGGGTGTAAAGATAGATGTTGATAACATTCAGTAATTTTGAATCTATATCCCGCTCACTTTTTATTTTCAGTAGAATGACTTTTTGGAGCAAAAAGACAGTGACAAGTGGCAAAATTTCGCTCCAAAACTTCGCAGGTTCCATCAGCCGTGGTCCCCCACCTGGTCACTTCATTCTTGCTCCAATAAAAAGTCATTCAATTGAAAATAAAAAGTGAACGAGATATAGGTAGTTTTCCCTAATTTTGATGGTTCAATGCTATGACGTAGTCCTCAAAATGTAGACATTTGAAGTGTACATCGTTTAAAGAAATTTTATGAAGACTGAAGTTTGTTATATATGCTTTACCACTGTAAAGAAATGTTAATTTACAAGGGCTTGAAAAATATGGCTGGAGCTGAGAAAATTTGTGACAAATTAGATTGATATTATGTGTTTCGTGCAGCTGAATCATATTTTTGACAGCAAATACACCTTCATCTTTGATGTAAATCACATTATCTTTTTCAGAATCAACATTTATTTGAAACCCAAGAGTAATTATTTTTTTATAATAATTACCTCTCAAGGTGTCTATTTTGTATTGGCTGTCATGGTTATCTTTCAGTAGTATTGGATGATACGAAATAGACTCTTCCTTCAAGTGAGTTCTGATTTGATCAACTCTGTTTACCAACTGCTGCAAAGGATAGTTTGATGTTTTCATATTTGACTTGATTGTATGCATTGCGTTTTCGAATTTGAACGCACTGAAGTTGTCTAAACATCCAAATGTTTTTACGTCGTCGCACTAATGAACGAGGTTATGGACATTATGATTTACATACTCAGGTCCATATATATCACCAAATTTCTTGGCAAAGTACAACAATAATTTTTGAGCGAAATCATTGTGTTTTGTGCAAAGGTTTTTATCCACCAAAATTTTAATTGCACAATGCAGAGTCATGAAATGTTGAAACTGTAAATCTCTCAAGTTTTCTTTTAAAACTATAGGACCTGAATATAACAAAAACTGCCTCATTTCAGTTGCCTTCCATCTATCTCTGACAATCGAACTGACTTATTTCCTTTAACCCAGAAGACAATCAATTTTTTCATCACCCCTAAGCATACAAGATGCATATAATCCAAACATACGTTCGACACCAGACCCACATCATTCAAATGATTGAGAATCGTATCACCTTTGTGGTAATCTTCATCAGATTTATTTTTGAATTCTTCATTGGTTCTTGATCGAGACTGAACTTCCGGAAATGTCATTCTGTTTTAAAAAAAAACACCTTCACACTTACATTTCGTACAACTGTAATAGGCATCATGACTTTTTACGTTCAAAATATAGGCTTTGGCTGGTGCATCACAAATTATTTTTTTTAAACTAATGTTATAATGGTGGTTATTTACTGTAATACCATCTCTCTTTAGTAATTGATATTCCTCCACAAAAAGTTTTAAGAAATCGTTCGCACTTTCAGGTTTTTTATTTCCTTGATAAACTCCAATTATGAATGGTTTGTCAAATCTACTGTCATCCAATGAACCCATGATTGGCCAAAATTGACTGTTTGAGCTTTTGGTCAAAGGCAGTCCGTCAATATTTATAGAAAACGGTACAATATCATTTTCAAAGAGCAGATCGGTTTTAGAATCAATTGCATACAATATGGATGACAGTAAACCAAAATGAAAATATTTCCCTGGTTTCATGGGAATTATAGCTTGCGAAAGGTTATTATTAGTTTTCAGGATAGTACGAGAATCTTTTGGAAGGAAATTTAAACGAGTCCTTAAAAGACTGAGAATATCATTCGCACATGACTGTGATAGTTTGTGTCTAATGAATACTGTTCTTAAATTGCCAATGAATTTGTCATTATCGTCAAAAGAAAATAAATTAGCAGCAACGTTACGTCCAAAAGAAGTTGATTCAGCAGTGATGGTAGCCGAGTGACTGGAAGGGGTTGTTGTTAAAATGGTGGATGATGCAGGTAGCAATAAGGAATTGTTATGTGAATCTTTATGCAGGGAATTGGTTAGAATGAGAGGATCGACAGATTGAATAGGATGTTCATGACCCAAAAGTGCAACTTTTAGGTCGCATTCAAGTTGACTTGGCTTTCTTCCCATAAGTTTATTATGCATTTATTTTTTATAGTTGGACTGAAGCGCCTTGCATTCATTTCGGATCATATGTCGAAAATGCTGCTTCGATACTTGAGATAATGATTTCCGTCGTTTTATATCCATCATCGATCCTAAAATAAGATTCCTAGTTAGTTAATAATTATTATGAAAATTTAATTTAACTGGTGAGTTTGTTATAGTCAATATTATTATTATTATTATGATTCTAAGGCAGGTACTTTTTTTTAAAGTGAGCGGATCGAATTATTCCGCCACTGGAGTTCTTCTGTACCAGAGTTTCTTAGCAAGGCTGACAACAGCGGCTTTGACTGTAAAAAAAATCCAGTCCGGGACGGGAATAATTCGCTTGGTGTAAAACGTAGGTACTCAATAAACAGACTTTAAACCTGATAAGAAATAACTAAGTAGGTACCGCAGTTGTAATGTGGTTATGTTATACTGTACCTACTACACCGATTAACAAACGGTGTTCAATTGGTAAAATAAGCGTTGCGAAATCAATCCCTGTGGGTTTATTCCTTGACGGATTCTTACCATTTTGGTCTCTTTCGAAAGCTACAAGGATGTACCTTGGTTTGAGCCTACTGACATTTCCGAAATCCAAAATTTGTTTGAAAATTTTGACATTTGAAAAAATTATTTTTGAATTTTGGAAATGCCAATGGGCTCCTTGTAGCGAAGGAATAAACCCACAGGGATTGATTTCGCAACGCTTATTTTACCAATATGACTCCGTCCTTAACTAAATAGATTTCAAAAATAAATCTCCAATTCTCCATACCGAAGGAGATTTGTGGGAGGATTAACCTGACCCTGTACGAAATGTTGTTTATACCTACCTATTATATTCCAGAGAACATCGACAATTTTTCTATTTCGAGATATCCTTATTTGAAGATAAGATAAGATAAGATAAGATAAGATAAGATAAGATAAGATAAGATAATAATTATTCACAAAGATATACACGAATAAAAACAAATCAATCAGAGTTGTCACATATTTCGGAAAGAAAATAACAATAAAATCATTATATAAGTACAAAAATTCATGCAATAGTCAAATAACACTGTTGCTGTTGCAGCGTAAATGGCTCGAGATCGACAAGGTAATCACGAAGCTGTTTGTATTCTCTCAAATTTCTACATTTCTTGATTCCTTCTGGCAAAATATTAAATAATCTGATACAGGAATGAAAACTACTCTTCTCATACAGGGACAACTTATGGTTGAAGCAAATTCTAGAATATTTTCCTATTTTGTTTTCAGCAGTTCATTCGCTTGGAACATGGAGGGTATATAAAGGAGACTGAACGAGTAGTGAAAGCTGTCAAAAAAAACGGTATGATTTTGTGTCGTCAGGTTTCAGTTTTAAATTTTTCCACAGCAGCGCAAGTGTTCCACTAAGGCCTAGTTGTTTATAGAAACCTGCAATTTAAAAAAAATCTGTAGGGATCTGTCACAATTTATTCCGAAGGTTATTCATTTTGTCAGAAGTGAGATCAGTCAGATCAGTCAAAACAGCTGCAACTGATGCCGGGCTAAAACTCACGTGTACCCGTGTACCCAATGATTAATTTGCTACTTCAGTCTGCGAGGTCGGAATAAGCTGGGGGTTCTTTTCACCATTTTTTTATTCCACGATTTTAGGTACCTACACTGCCTATTGACAATGGACGGCCAGAAAAAAATTACCTGAATAATGTGTGGCCGTCGAAGGCCTGGACGAGAGTTCTCTGGCCGGCCATCCATTGCCGCGGCCGGCGGCCGGTAGTTCTATGGATTTGGGTACCTAGTGGAACAGTCTGAATCTCGGTCTGAAGAGTACACAAAATGAGGCCCGAAGGTGATTAAACACAAAAGAACTCAGCAGAAAGTAACTCGAATACAATACGTAGCACAACGGAACAAAGCAGACATGAACGGAACTCGATAAAAACTGGCGGAAGACAAGCAGAGACCAGGGACAAAATCGTGACGTGTGAACCTTTCAAAATGACAACGGCTTTGAATTCATACATGGGTCTAGTAGCCCGCAACAAGCTTGCATAATTTTCCACTGCAGCGCGGGTGTTCCACTCAGGCTAGAGCTAGGAGGATAGAGGCCTCCTAGGGCTAGAGAGACTGTACCTAGAGAGACGAAGCTATGAAAGGGATATATCGGTATTCTCTGTCAGTATCTCGGCATTTCCTGGCCTCGTCAAAATTTAAAACAGAGTTAGCTGCGGTGGGCGTGGTTGCTATTGACATTTGTCATTTCCCCGATTTGTTTTCAAATTTGAATTGTCATTATTTTGCATGCCGAAATCGCCGAAATCCGGGCTAAAAATGCTAAAACGTAAAAAGGTGCACCGTGAAGCAGTAGGTACAAGAGTCGGGAAGATGTGATGTTTTCCTTGCCGAAGAAACCATCAGGTATAGAATCTTGCAAAATTGATGGACTTCTATTATTGTACTTTTTGGGTTTTCCAGCTGTTCGGGGCCAGTACCTACTGAAATACATAATATACCTACTGCGCTTACGGCAAGTAAAAATCTATCTTCACGATGGGGTCACCACGTCGGCGGTTACTGCATTCAACGATCAACGGAATTTGCGTTCGACGGAATGAGTTGGATGATGAAACCTACGTTCGACGAAATGCCAGCAGTACTTGAAATACGGTGATCGAAAGCATCTGCTATGTATGGAACACAATATACATGACTAGAACAGTTTTTAAGAGTTTCTGTTAAATTTAGTGAAAAAATCTGTGTTGAAACATGAAACAGTCGACTTAACCTAAACAAAAATATTGACAGCTCATGTCATGCATTTTGACTGTGACGCAGGGTGGTTTAGTAACAAGCAATGGCACCACACCCTGACGTGCAAATACCCTAGTGCTCTAGCTTTCTCTCTCTCTCTATACCCTCTCGCTCAATGACTTGGCTTTCGTCACTCTCTGGGTGACCAGATCCAGGTCTCTCTAACTCAGGCCTGAAAAACTCTACTACATAGAAACGGACCACTTTTGAGCAGGCCGTAAAGTCTCCTTATCTCTACCCTCCATGGCTTGGAACTACATTTATTTTGCATTTCCATCATAATATTTTGTTGAAATACTTGATCGAGTTTACGTTTCATTCCACTTTTTGAATATTTACATAACCTAATTTATCAGTTAGATACCAATTATCAAAGACCGAAAAGGCACTATAACTGATGATTCAGGATAGCTTTCATTACTTAGGTATAGGTACCTACTCCGCGATGAAGTCATAAATTTTCAAATGCCATAGTGGCTGACTGGCTGTTCATCCTTTATTGTACTATTTTGAAGACGTCGAGGTCGAGTTCGCCAGCATCTGGTTCACATCATTGTATTATACTCGTATAGGAAGTGATGCTTTGCTGTCCTCCACTCCACTAGCAACTGGTTATGCCATCATGGGTCTGTTTTATTGGGCAATAGTAAAGCTTTAGCAATAGAAAAGCCGAAAGCCGCGCAAATGATAATAATGCACCATTTCGACGAAACAAAACTTATACCTAACCGTAGGAAAGCTTTAAACAGGTACCTACTCACCTACCTATTAACTATACTCCCCTTCAAAAAAAGTGCAACACCATGAAGCCGTGGATCAATTTTATTCAAATTTTCGCAAAACATGTGTTTTAACAATAGAAACAAACGATTAGATTCTGGAAATCGTAATACAAGGAACTTCAGAAAAAATTAATAATGTGTCGCTCCTCCACGATTTGCCCGACACTCATTAACCCTACGAGGCATGCTTTCAATCAAGTGGTCGATTGCCGATTGGGAATTCAGGAAACTTGAAATTTAATTTCTTAGATAGGAGTGATGATGGAATAGGAGGCAGGTACTAGTTCTAATAGACTAGTAGAAGTTGGAGAGCTCGGGTAAAAATTTCCACCCTCTTGGGCCTCTTTCTCTTAGAACAGAGGGACGACACACCCGACCCGCCTCTTGCCACTCCTCTGGGCGGCAAATTTGAAAAAAGCGGCACCGCTTTGCGCAATTAACCGGCGCATTCAATAAGGTCGAAAATTGCACCAAGCACGTCGTCCTAGGTCCACATCCTGTTTTCTGCTGCTCATGCACATCCCCTCATCATCATCATCCACCCAACACACAACCACATATTATAGGTACCTACCGGTGCAATCGTATACCACACAATCAACATACACGACAACAATCACAACATTCAATCTTGAGGTTGGGGAGTTTAGAGGTTAGGGGACCATAACATAAACAAATTTGTATCGACCAAACATGTGTCTTTAATCTTTTCTTATCGGTGTTACGCAACAGAAATTCTCACTATTCACCTTATTCTAGGGAACCTGATTATCACGTGACCGGCCGGCCGGCGTAAGGGAAGCGCATTCTGGCGAACCGTTTGTTTACTCACAGGCCTCGCGGAGTCAAGGACTGACAGCTGTCGGCATCGCGGAAGGCCATAGGCGTCCGTCCCAACGGGCTGTAGCTGTCACGAACGTCAGATGTGTTCATTTTGGTACCCAGAGCCTGTCCAGAGCCATTTGTATGTAAGCAAATGTGCAGAGCAAGTATCCATCATCTGCTGTTGTGTTTGATGGATACAGCGACCAACCCGCAGCACCAAAAGAGAAGAACAGAGACGACGTGCTGCTAGAAAGTCTTGTCCAAATATGATTTTCGGTGAGCAGACAACAGCAACCGTCTCAGAGGAGTTTTGAAGCAACGATCTAAACAAATTTGAGTTTATAGACATGCTGAGATTGCTGGGGACGCGCTTCGAGCAGAAAGGAGCAGGAGTTAGGCAGGCACCTAACGTTGCCGACTTCGTAATCGTCAATATAGCCCTAGAAGTGGCATCATCAGGAAGCACTGCCATCATCGTCGACAACACCGTCTCCACGTAATGCTCATTGCCCTCGCCCATCTCGGTGACCGTGTCCTCATGCTGCAATCTGACACCAGTAAGATACAGCGCAGATTGCTGGTATGGAAGACATTGTTAGCACATGCTGTATCTTGGCGTGACAAGACAAGGGCGTTGTATGGAAAGGGGAAGAAAAAGACGTACTCCTAAGGCGTAAGGCGAGCACTGCAATTTACAGCAAGTCAAAATATTCGAAGACCTGGAAGACCATGAAGCACACCCGAGAAAGTTCGATAAAATTGACTGGTGGGTTCTCATGGTCCAAGGACTCATTGAACCAGAAATCAGCTTCAGGCGAATTTGTTCCCGGTATTTATGGTATAAAGTCTACATAGATTGACTGGGCTAGGTGATGTGAGACAGAATGACAGCAACAGCACCGGACCCCGCAAATTTCCTGCTTGCTCCGCTCATGGTCAACTTTGACAAATAGCTGAATTTTATCCCCTCCCATCGGCCCCTAGTAACGGATGATTGCGTAACCCTTGTACAGCCAAAGCTGTCGATAATCTAGCAACCCTACCTTATTCGAAATTGCACTGCCATCTTTTGACGATATGTCGAAGTGAAGATATCTGGGGGGATTGAGTCCCAAACCAAAATGCACCAGATTTTCTCCTGTCAACTTTATTTATAATGTCAACACAACAAAAGCGCGCCCGTCGCCAGTGACATAGAAACAAAATAATATTTATTATCACTATGGTATTAATCAAGTGTTTGTTATTTGTGGTTTCTTCAGTCATTCTCATGTCATTCTCCAGTGGAATGGCTCTCCAGTGCTTGAATCAGCTTGGAAGGTGCGATGTACCCTTATTATGAAACGCTGAAGTGGTGCATGTGCAAAGCCAGCAAGACGACAGACCTTGGCAGTTTATCGTTGTAACTTTTCTTCCCTGATGTAATGAAGTGTACGCCGCAAATCTTGTGGTATTTTGTGGGCTGGCACGAGTCCTTTTTACAACTCTTTTTTCTACGCGCTTTACCCAGACCTCTCTCTTCTTTCGTCTTTGGGGAACGCGTGAATTGAAACTTTCGACTTTCGGCTGTGTCCGACTTGCAGCCAGGTAGGTACATAGCACCTTGTACACCCCTTTGCTGTTGCGACTTTCCACCATTGGTAGGTCGGTATTTCACAACATGGATTAACAAATCAAACTCAGCAATTTAGCAGTAGCCACAAACGATGAGTACGAACAATAACCGGTAACAACAGCAGCAACAGCAACAACAAGACAAAATAACGAAGATGAGAGAAAATTCGGAAAGCTGCGTGTACTTGGAACGAATGTAAACGACCTCGTAATGACCAATTCACATACGACACTGACACTTGACTGAAAGAAGTCGAACTGACATCTATGCAATATAGTAGTGATCTACTTTACCTACTCTGTGGGGACCCGTTTCCCATGATGCATTTCATTTACGAATAAGGTGAATAGGCGATTGACCTTATTGGGGAAAATGGCCGTTTCGTCGAGGAAGTTTTAGGGCATTAATTTTTAGAACTGGTGTAAGTTGCCGTCCAGCAACGGCGGTGGTTACGTCAATTGGTGGCATGTCAAAACTGTCACTTTGCTGTCTTGTGCCGTACGCTACAAGCAAACTTTCGTTCCTGTGAACCCTTGGGACCCCATAGGCTCGTTATTGGGCCCCATGTTGATGACCAGCGTCGTCGCAGACCTTTCTCTAAAACATCCATAGCTTCCGCCCAAGGAAGAGCAACAGACTCTGTCACACCCGCACGGAGGGAAACACACAAGCCCGTCGACCCAGCCTGCCAGCCAAGAAAAAATCACCTCGGGCTGGCCGTGCAGAGTCAACCACCACCTTCCTTTCTCCTCGCTTTTTTCTAAAGATTTCCTGCTTCGACTTCAGCTGGAGATCCGCATTTTTCATTCTAACAAGCCCGCCGTAGCTACCTCTGTGTTCGCGACGTAAACGTTGTCTTTTTTTATCGCAATAATGTAGTGCATTGCTGGGGGCGTAGTCTTTCAGCTGCGCACCTCTGGAGCTAGATCTACTAAAAACCTGCTAACTACGCTAACCATAACATGAAATAAGAGACACAAATGCAAACCCCTTTTTCAGATTATTTCTACTTGTCAAATTTCCATGTCAATATGTGGGTATATTACAGGTATCCACTAGTGTCCACCTAGGCTACTAGACGTCGGAGTAGGTTTTCCTCGCAAAAACGTCCTCGACGATCAAGTACCGAGCTCTACACCAGGTGGCGTTTTTCTAATGTAAATCGCCTATACAAGCGATTTCTCATCTTCACCATCTTTACCGAAAAATAAAATGGGTCGCAAAGTGACCATTGCCTGCGCCACCCTGAACCAGTGGGCGTTGGATTTTGATGGAAACAGGGAAAGAATCCTCGAATCAATCCAGGAAGCTAAGAGACTCGAGGCCGCTCTGCGGACTGGCCCTGAACTTGAAATATGGTTTGTTTTAGCATACCTATTTATTTATTTTTAAATTCACTGTCATATTATGTTAAACAATAATATTTCAGTGGGTACAGCTGCGAAGACCACTTCCAGGAAAGCGACACTTTTCTGCACTCCTGGGAAGTGCTTTTGGAACTGCTTCTGGCTCCTCTATGTAAAGACATCATAGTGGATGTTGGCATGCCTATCATGCACAAAAATGTAGCTTACAACTGCCGGGTTGTCTTCCTGAACCAAAAGATTCTCCTTATTCGACCAAAAATGCAAATGTGTGATGATGGAAACTACAGGGAGTCTAGGTGGTTCTCTTCGTGGAGAAAGCAGAAGCAGACTGAGGAATTTTTCTTGCCTAGAATGATCTCGAGGGTCACAGGGCAGAATATTGTACCATTCGGAGATGCTGTCATTTCTACCAGGGACACTTGCATAGGTAAACTATTCTGTTTTCATATAAGTTCTAAAAACTGTAGAGAAAACGGGAAAATAATCACCCTTGTAACAAGTGTACCTGCCATCAAGGGCCCATATTTTTGGAACAGTAGTGGCTAGACAACCGGGCTGTGATTTGATTACTGTCACTTAGGCAACATCACATGAGTAGTTGTTCCCTGGTTACAAAAATAGGGCCCCAGTAGGGAAACAAGAATCAGGATGGCTTTGGAGTTCAATAATTTCTGTTCAGGTACAGGGTGTGCTCACGCGAGACAGATACCCCCCATAAAAAACTTTCCCTTCACGATAATTCAAAAAAGAAGAAACTTCCGTGGAACAATTTTTTCCATAGCTTTTGAATATGTCAAGTATAATTTTTCCATTTCGTGCCATATACAGGGTGTCGCTTTTTTTTTTGTTTTCTTTTTCAAAACACTTATACATAATTTCATTAGCACAATCGATCCACACATTGTTATCCTGATTACAAATATGCATGACACACGTAAAAAATATCAGAAAAAAATCGAAAAATTTACGGTGGCATCTCAAAAAACATTTTTTTTTTAAAGATGATCGATTCATTTCACGAATCAAATATGTCCCGAATATTTGTTAGGTCATTTTATGTCATTTAAGAGTGAAGCAAAATATCCTTGACATATCTGAATTGTGAATGAAATAACTAAGTCCATCGTTCTCAAAAAATAGATCTTTTTGGAGATGGCATTGTAATTTTTTTCTATTGAAAAAAATCTAGAAGTTATCAGCATATTTGCATTCAGGATAACAATGTGCATCGATTGTGGTGATGAAATACTGAGTGTTTCGTAAGAATGCAAAAAATTGCGACACCCTGTATATGGCACGAACTAGAACATTATACTTGACATATTCAGAAACTACGAAAAAGTTGTTCCAGGAAAGTTTCTTCTTTTTTTAATTATCGTGAAGTGGAAGTTTTTTATGGGGCACCCTGTACCTATCCTTGCGGTCTAGGTAGAGAAGAGAACTTCTCAAAATGCTGTGGCAGTAATTGCCAATGCCAAGGAAGATCTTCACATAAACTCTCATGGCTTACTGATTAGTTGATGAAGTGGTAGCCTAATCTGATCTCCATCATGGAATCGAATCCAGAGGCCATAGCCCTACTGTAGTATTATAAAATGTCTCATTCTTAGATTTGAAATTTTGTTAAATACTTGATATCATGATGAGTCTTATTTGAATGATTGAATTCATGACCATAGAAGACTTCATGACTGTTTCACTCACATTCGACAAATCGTCACACAGGATCTTGGTAGCCTAAGTAATTACATTACTTACAAGCCTAACATTGAGCCTAACATTCTATTGAGTAAATTGACGGGCGAAATAGACTAGAGTAGTATGAAAAACACGTGTTAGAATTCCTTTTTGTAATACTCGTACATTGCTTAACTCACCGCGAGATTACAATAGTCGTCGTAAGACTAGTTTTGCAATACAGGGTGTTTCAGCAATGATAGCAAAAAATTCAACTGTGAGTAGATCTCGTCAAAATATGACGAAAACCTATATACAATTTTGCTAGTTCGGCCTATTGACAAAGATACAGCCCTTCAAAGTTCACTGTTTTCGGATTTCAAAAATATGTAACTCAGGAACGTTTCGACAAAGTTAGCTTCAATTTAGCATAAGCTGGTTTGTCGTAATTATCTATCAACCTGGCAAATTTTGAAAGAATCCAATCAGTGGCGTAGAAGTTACGACGGGTCACCTTAACTAAACTTTTCTTTGCATGCTTCTAAATTGTTGACCCTCATAACTTCTACATCCCTGCTTGCTTGGATTCTCAAAATTTGGCAGATCGGTCGATGGTTTCGACAAATCAGTCTATGCTGAATTTAAGTTGTTTTGGTCTAAAGTCACTTAGTTACAAATTTTTGAAATCCGAAAAAAGTCAACTTTGAAGGCCTGTATCTTCGTTAGTAGGCCAAACTTTGCAAAATGGTATATAGGTCTTCGTCATATCTTGACGATATCTACTCACGATAGAATTTTTTGCTATCTTCGCTGAAACACCCTGTATACTAATTCTATGGCTGTATTGATACTATTGATATTGATATTAGCGACAGGCTTTAAGGATATCACAGCGACCGTCTTTGCTTGGGCAACTAAGCTGTTATTTCTCGGCACCCAAGCTAACATCTTCTGATATCCTTACTGGGAGGATTTGCTCAAAGGGTGAAGATTTTCGCCAAATCATGACTATGGAATGCTTTCGCTTATTATTGTATCTACCTCTGATTGTACTGTGTAGGTTTTGAAATATGTGAAGAACTATGGAACCCAGCCAGCACCCACATTGACATGTCTTTGGATGGTGTCGAAATAATTTGTAACAGCTCTGGCAGCTACACAGAACTGAGGAAGGCTTATGTTTCTGTGGATTTAGTTAAGAGTGCCACATTCAAGTGTGGAGGGTGCTACGTTTTCAGCAATCTAAGGGGCTGTGATGGACAGAGGGTTTATTTTGGAGGCTGCTCCTGCATATCGCTAAACGGCAGTATTATAAGTAGATCTAAGCAGTTTTCTTTACAAGACGTTGTAAGTTGATCCACTTGTGTGTTTCGAATTGTGGAAAATTCATGGCTTTCCATTTATTTTAGGAAGTAACAGCTGCCACTGTCGATCTTGAAGACATCAGGGCATATAGAAATCAAATGAGGTCCAGAAGCCACTTGGCTGCTGGAAGCCCCAGCTATCCCCGAATTGTGGTGGACTATTCGCTGTCTTTGGAATATGATGCCACTTTTCCTACTGCTCGGCCCATTGAATGGGTTTATCTGACCCCCGAAGAAGAAATTGCGCAGGTTTTAATCCATTTTAAAATTTTTCTCTATTTAATTCCATTCGCATTAAGGCTGTATTAGCAGGGTATCAATATTTCTCTCTCAAAAACGAAGCTAAAGAGATTTAAAGATTTTGATGGGATTCCATTAAATATTTGTTCACCTTGTTTTCGTTTGGATTGCCCAACATTTCTTGAGAAGCCGAATAGCCCTGAAACACTGGAAAAGTTTCTAAGACATTGCTGGGACATTTTCTGACAAACAAGAAAATTATCAGCTGTTTTATAATTTTGAGAGACGTAGAAAATTGAATACATGGCCGTTTTCTTGGAAAAAGTTGTTGAGAAAAGAAAATAATATTTTTTTTTACATAATTGAAAAAACACTCAGTAACTACACCCTATAAAAAAATCGAGTTTTCATCTTGATTTTTGAGGGAGAAATAAAGGTAATTTTGCCCTGCTGAGAACACAGCCTTAAGTAGCGTATGGTCCAAAAATTCGTGATCAGGGATGGCTTTAAAGTCGAAAAATTTAGCCATTCAGCCAAATGTTCCCGAAGCCACCCAAGATTACGAATTTTGTGACCCCCAGGTCCATGCACACCAAGACTGGTCGACGTTATTTTTTACTTAGATAACGTCGACCAGCCTTGCATGCACACTGGTATACAAAACTTCAAAAGTCCTGTCACAATAGCTATAAAAAACCGGAATCTTGCAGAAAATGTTGAAAAGGCTTGTTTTGGTTCAATAACGTTTCTCTCCTAGGGTCCTGCCTGCTGGCTTTGGGATTACTTGAGACGCTCTGGCCAAGGAGGTTTCTTCTTACCCCTTAGTGGAGGCGTAGATTCTTCAAGCTCAGCCTTAATCGTATTCTCCATGTGTAAATTGATAGTAGAAGCCATACAAGGTGGTGGTAAGTATGAACGAACACTTCCTACAGATGTCCACGCGAGATGATTACTACCATTTAAAAAATTTCTTCCATGATGATTCTAACAAGAGAAACTTCCCTAGAACGATTTTTCACTTAGTTTCTGTATATGTCAGCCTTTTTCTTCCTTTCAGGATCCCATAAAAGAGACCAACATCGAATGGTCTAAATGGTACTCAAGGCTGAAGGTCTACAAATACCATACGAAAGTAAAATTTACAATGTAAAGTCTTCTTCTTAGGCTTAACGGGACGTGAGCGCGCGGTATGAGCATTCGTCTTAGTAGAAGAACGTGTCAAGGTGCGGTCAACAAGCCGCATACGTACATATTTCGAAGAATATTGAGGTGCCGTTCTCTCACAATATGAATATCAGTTTTCTGCATTTGATAGAGGAAAGTTTAGCAATATTAACCGTGTCTTGGAAAGTTCTGTTTGATGAAAAGCAAGTATAAAGTATGTACAGCAAGTGGTGACATGTTTCAAGCATTACAATGTTTCAAGCATTGATGGTTTAGTTCTACTTAACCTTTTGGAAAAGGCTAGACGGCAGATTGTATCCTGATGTCTTTTGTGTTAAATACTATTTTCTATTGGCGGGTAACATTGCCGATGGTGGCGCTGCTGATGCGCTTCGCATGTAAACAAGCATGTCGGATAGAGCACGGATTGTTGCCCGCGCGTTCAAAAATCTCATCAGTAGTAAGCGGTTTTTAAGGTCCTTCAGACGTGAAACGTGGTTAATTAGTATTACGGTGGAACTCAAAAATGGCAGAAGCGCAATTGAGTGTTATGGAGGTTTTTAATCACTTGATGGACTCAACGGATTCTCGATGTATCGTGATGGGAGAAGAAATTCTGAAGTCACAATTTCTTGTGCTGTGTGCTCGAAAGCGAACCGAATCAAGTATCAATTCAAACATAGACATATTTGAATTGTGTTTACAAACAAACGCATTGTATGAATCTCCTCACTAGGTAACTGGGAATGTAATTAAAAAAAATAGTAGTAGCAGTTCCTGTGAAATTGAAACGTTCAAATGCACTTGCAAAGCAGGCCAGTCCGGGACATGCAAAAATATCGCAGCTGTGCTTCTTCGATGCAGCCATATAAAGTTCCCATTTTCAGCGACACTTCCCAGGCTTTTCTTGTAGTCATATTTTCCACAGTGCCGAGTTTGTTCGTCATTTTGACTACCCAACTTGCGTCTTTCGCTTTCGACGGGAAACGGTGAAAATGTAACTCTTCCTTTTTCCGGTTTCCACAGCGCGACTCGCACTCGGAAACACAACTAATTCTCCGCCACTTTTTGTCATTATCTATCTTGCCACCTTCCATTCTATGCCACTTTTGCTTGCCAGTCGTCGTACACGTTGCCACTCTTATTTAAAAATGCAATGCTTTTGCAATCAACGACACCTAATATATTCAAGATAATGAAACGTGCGTGGCTCACGTACTTTGTTGGAAAAAATTAACGCCACGTTAAGTCAGATGAAATCAAATAAAGTCCCAAAACACCGCAACGCTCATAAGAGCCCACACAAATCTGCAGTTGATCCGTGCACAAACGTCGTTTACACGTTGGCCGTCAGATGGCGTATTCGATCTTGAAACTCGCCAATACGGCTGTAGATCACATGGTATGGCAAACGGTGATTGTTTCGCCCGGCGGCGCCGGCGTAGAGTGGAAATGAAATATAAGTTAATTTACCATAATACAAGAGGCTCAATGATCAATACGAAGCTTTTAAATGAGGGTGGGTATCAATCTCGCGTGAACACCCTGTAACATCATAAATTGTAGAAGGTTGTCAGCATATTCATTCAAAACTTCTTTCTCAGATGTCAAGGTTCTGTCTGACCTGCGCCGCATTCTGGGCGACCCCGAGTACAATCCACGCAGCCCCTCAGAGCTCTGCAATCATCTTCTGGTGACATGTTATATGGGCACAGAAAACTCTTCCAAAGAAACAAAACAAAGAGCCATAGCCCTGTCCACCGCAATAGGCAGTTACCACCAGAACATCGTCATAGACAAGGCCGTTAGCACCATCATCGAAATCTTCAGCGGCGTGACAGGCCTGTTCCCGAAATTCGCCGCCCGAGGTGGCTGCGCTCGCCAGAATCTCGCCCTGCAAAACATCCAAGCTCGTCTGCGGATGGTCCTCTCCTACTTATTTGCACAGTTGATGTTGTGGGCGATTGGCCGTCCGGGAGGGCTCTTCGTCTTGGGATCAGCCAACGTCGACGAGGCCTTGCGTGGCTACATGACCAAATACGATTGCTCCAGCGCAGACATAAACCCGATTGGGGGCATTTCGAAAACTGATCTCAAGAAGTTCCTGATGTACGCCAAAGAGAAGTTCGATATTCCCGTCATCGGGGACATAATGCGAGCTCCACCCACGGCCGAATTGGAACCTCTGGTCGGCGGGAAGCTGGCTCAGACCGACGAGGAAGACATGGGAATGACGTATGCTGAGTTGAGCCAGTTCGGCAAGCTGAGGAAAATCGAAAAGTGCGGACCGTTTTCGATGTACTGCAAGCTAGTCCAGACGTGGAGCATCCAGTCACCTCGAGAAGTGGCCGAGAAAGTGAAGCACTTCTTCAGGCTAGAACCGTGTCAACATGATATTGATCATTATCAATTTATAATTGCTGTTTCAGGTGCTACGCCATCAATAGACATAAAATGACGGTGCTAACGCCTTCTTATCATGCAGAACAATACAGCCCAGATGATAACAGGTTTGACCATCGGCCATTCTTGTACAGGGCCAACTGGTCATGGCAGTTTAGAGCCATTGATAAACAGGTATGCTTATTTTGGCTAATTACCCACACAACCTGCTATAGCGTAAAATTTTAGTTGGAATTCCAAACCAACGCCAAGAGGGCTGGTTCTGCTTCCTCAATACCATCTACTAAAAAACTAGACAATACCACCAGGATTCGTACAGGAATACCAGTTTGAAGGCAACATTTTAATAAACGTCAGTATTTTTGTGATAACTAATTATTTTATTGTTAACCTACTGAAAATATCAGACTGTTGAAAAAAACACGTTTCTCATTAAGTTACCATGACCTTTTTTTTTGTGATCACACCATACTCTACCCTCACAACCATCCTGAAAGATTTAAAAAAAACTTCAAGACACCAAATCTGCCAGGTGTAGCACATTCCTCGAGGTCGGATATATCACCTGGTGCCTGATGACAGTGGGACAGTAGATACTGAACAACTGGCATCACATCTACTCGTAGGTTCTTACAGAAGAGCTCCGCTATTTTAGACGTTAGGGCGCCTCCAAACTTTTGAATGAAATCGCAGTTGTGCAGTCCTTTGATGAGTATACAACTAGGGCATGACGTTCGGAAGGTTTCAAATGTAGGTTTCATATATGAGAAAACAGAGAGCATAAGGGTAGGTTGAGCTTCAAGGCTGGTGGACAAGCCTTGGGTTGAGCTTATTAAACATAACCAAGATCTGGCTATAAAATTTTCGATATTCGTAATGGTTTCTGTGCGTTACAGGTTACAAGACAGGGTCATTTGTCGTTGGCAGACAGAAAAGACAAACTACAAAATTGGCATATATTATGTATTCCAACATCTTTGGTACTGAGCCACTTACTGGCGTTAACCCAGTGACTTTATTCAACTACATATGTAGAAGGTCTTTTGGCAAACTTTGTACTTACTCTTTTACAAAGTTGACAACAATTGAAGCTAAAAATGAGCATGATTCGATAAAATATTCGAAATCGCGCACTAGAGTTCCAAGGGAAATGGTCAGGTCTGTCCACCGTCATCGCCGTTTTTGTCCCTGGGTGACTAGAACAAGTGAAAAATGAAGGGTCATGGCCACTTGATTCAGTCATCCTTTGAATGGTTCATGTCGAACTGTACCCTGACGGGACTCTTGACCGGACTCACGTCTCTATCGTCTTCGGGAGACGGACTACGCTTGTTCCACGCGACACAACCCAACACACAGCCCACCGCGACTATAAACTGTACGATGAGCCACACAACGATGTTGATGGCTTGAGTGTGGCTGAAGAGTTCACCGCCGTGTTTGATGCAAATGAGAGCTTCTGTGACCATGATGCAACCGTACACCCAGCACTGGGTGCCGACTCGCTTGCATGTGGTGTCCGTCACGTAAGTGTAGTACTGGCGCACAGAGGGCGCCACTATCACACCAATCAAAATCAGTCTGTACGTGACGAGAGGATGCGATGCGGGCAGTTCGAACACGTGCTTGAGGAAGAACGTGTTCAGTTCCGACACCTGCCAGAATACGACCAGCTGGCACACGGCAAACATTCGCATGTATCCGCTGTTGGGGTCTAACCAGCGGACTGCGGTCCAGCTTTCAGGCGTGAACTGCAGCATGGCACGTTTGATTTTTCCGGAAGTGGAGCTAATGTGTTTTATGCTGACCTGAAAAAAACAAAAACAATCAAGTACTGCTAAATTTAACACGTTCACTGCCACCGAAATTTTGCGATTTTTCTTACCAGGCCATTTATGTCATGTTATAGTGCATTGAAATCTAAGTCCTCTAGCACAGGTCAAAGTTCGAAATACACCTTGGTTTTTCGAAAAATTACGAAAAAATGAGCCCAACATAATAATTTTTTGGGGGCCAAGTTTTGCATATATCAAAAAATCAAAAAGATTACAATGCACTTGTAACCTCCTAGGCCGTGATGGACCGCTGCCATTGTCGATATGTAGCGTACTTAAGCCAGGAACCTAAAAAAATGGAAATTTCCTGCTGGTCCCATGGGACCAGCGCGGCCTAGTGGAGCTTCACGCTGCTGGTCCCATGGGACCAGCGTGGCAGTGAACGTGTTAAAGTTTTGCTTGTATTGCTAATCAGTAGCTTTACAACCAATGTTGGATCAGCAGGATCAGCAGGATCAGCATTCCTTCAGAACCTATCACCAGGTCCAGCAGTGGTTAGGAAACGAGCTGTCCCCTGAACTGTGGGGAACGCAAGCCAGGTGACCATCTGGCTCCTGTACGAACCATAGACCCTGTCTGAATACACCACATTATAACATTTCTAAAACGGTATTATTATACTCATCAAAATATAACGCGAGAAAGTGCAATACACCATTTTGTGTCATATGTCTCGAAGTTTTAAAATTGCTCTAACTTTTGATCTCATCAAGATAATTATCAAATAATATACTCATTTTAAAGGAAACTTAATGCTCTACCACTTCCTTTGAAACTATTTTCTTCTCAAATGAGCGGTAAAGAAGTTACGAGGCAAAATTTACAAAAAAACGTGTTCCAAAACACAGTTTTTCTAAAATTTGCGATTTTCAAGAGCGTATTGCTCAAAAACTATAACATATATGAAAAAAATTAAGGCATCATTCTTGTAGGAAATTTTGTCAGCTTCAATTTTTACACGACCACTTTTTGACCAGGGCCAACCGTTTTCGAGATATAGGCGAAAAACAAAAAACCGGTACCTTCTTCGTGCCCCCCTGTACCCCCCTCACCCCCTAGGTCCGGGGACTTTTGGTATGTTTACCTCCTAACAAGTCCAAACACAACCCCGAAGTCAAAAATTGGGATCTCGGCATTTCCTTCTAGACCCCCTTTTTGAGCGTTCATTGCCAGGACTACTAAGAAAATTCTCGAAATACGACACATTTTTATTTGGGTTCGCCGCCGCCATCTTGATTTTTGATAATTTGGCTATATTGACAATTGATTTAAGTAGACGATTTAGTCAGCGAGCTTTTGACATAAAGTTTGTGAAAATCGGCCAAGAAACTAAAAAGTTGAAAAAAAATTATAAAACTCGTTTTATTTTTTTTCACCTGGTATAACGTAAGTACTCAACATCTGACAGCACCAATCGATCCAGAATTTTTTTTGGGTAGGTTAGTACTTTTATTTGAAGAAAATCGCAAAAACTCCAAGAAATATCAGCGAACTGAAGAATTGACCAGCCGCCAACTTTGATGCGATATTGCTGGAAAATGTACCAGAAATCGCGAAAGCACCCGAGTGATTATTTGTCCTGGGATGATCCTCTACCGATTCAAAAAAAAAAAATTTGATTACATCGTTTTTCCTACAGAAGTACTGCTAGGGCCTGGATTAACAGTTTTTCAAAAATTTGCCATTTTCAAGAGCGTACTGCTTGAAAACTACAATAGATATGAAACAATAAATAGATCACTCTTGTAGGAAATTTTGTCAGCTTCAATTGTTACACGATCAGTTTTTGACTAGAGCTAACCGTTTTCGAGATATAACCAAAAAACCAAGAACCGGTACCTTCTTCGTGCCCCCCTGTGCCCCCCTCACCCCCTAGGTTTGGGGACTTTTGGTATGCTTACCTCCTAACAAGTCCAAACACAGCCCTGAAGTCAAAAATTGGGATCTCGGCATTTCCCTCTAGACCCCCTTCATTGACTGGACTAAATGGCCATGGAGCTTTCACGACAATGACTCTCGCTTCCAGAAGGGTGAACAGGGGGTGAAAAGTAAAAAATTGATGATTGCACATACCTATATGCGCTTTTGACCAATTTCTAAGACGCAAGGGTCAACGCCCTTTCGCCAAAAAATACATAACTGCACCTTTCATCACTCGCTGATAACTTAAGATGCAGCAAATACTCAAGAGGGTGAACAGAGGGTGAAAAGTCAAAAATTGATTATTGCACATACTTATATGCGCTTTTGACCAATTTCCAAGACGCAAAGGTCAACGCCATTTCGCCAAAAAATACATCACTCCACACTCCATCACTTGCTGAAAACTCAAGATGCAGCAAATACTGTAAGAGGGTGAACAGAGTGTGAAAATTCAAAAATTGATGGGTGCACATACTTGTATGCGCTTCTGACCAATTTTCAAGACGCAAGGGTCAACGCCGTTTCGCCAAAAAATACATCATTCCACCCTTCATCACCTGCTGACAACTCAAGATGCAGCAAATACTGTAAGAGGGTGAACAGAGTGTGAAAATTCAAAAATTGATGGGTGCACATACTTGTATGCCCTTTTGACCAATTTTCAAGACGCAAGGGTCAACGCCCTTCCGCCAAAAAATACATAACTCCACCTTTCATCACTCGCTGGAAACCCAAGATGCAGCAAATACTGTGAGAGGGTGAACAACAACGGCATGAGTGCAGAACAAGTCATGTCACAAGGGCACGGTCTGACATATAAGTACGTATTTTAGTCATAAGTTGAAAGAAAACATGACTAGCAGGGATTCTAGAGGATTCTTCAAAAAGCAATTAGTAAATAAGATGCTAGACGTTACAATCATTAATATGCGGGAGGAAGTATGCAGAAGAGGAAGAAAACAATAATTTTTATATTATGTATTTTTTTCATAAAACATTTTCTCACTTTACATTTTTTTTCCAGTGACTTGATCATCCTTCCTGGATTTATTGACTTTGCGGCTGATACAGTAGTAAGTTAACATTAAAATTACGACAAAAAAATCTCGTGTATGTAACAATGATTTGAAAAAATATTTTCAGGAACTGAACAGCCCACTGACCAAAAAAATTAAGATAACAACGCCTCTGGCATCTTCGCCCATGGATACCGTCACGGAGTCCAACATGGCCATAGCTATGGCTGTAAGTATTATGATCCAGACATGAAAAAATTATCATTTCACTCCTATTGCGGAAATCAAGAATCGAGGATTGCACATACTTATATGCGCTTTTGACCAATTTTCAAGACGCAAGGGTCAACGCCTTTTCGCCAAAAAATTCATCATTCTACCCTCCATCACTTGCTAAAAACTCAAGATGCAGCAAATACTGTGAGAGGGTGAACAGAGGGTGAAAAATCAAGAATCGAAGATTGCACATACTTATATGCGCTTTTGACCAATTTTCAAGACGCAACGGTCAACGCCCTTTCGCCAAAAAATACATCACTTCACTCTCCATCACTCGCTGAAAACTCAAAATGCAGAAAATACTGTAAGAGAGTGAACAGAGGGTGAAATGTCAAAAATTGATGATTGCACATACTTATATGCGCTTTTGACCAATTTCTAAGACGCAAGGGTCAACGCCCTTTCGCCAAAAAATACATAACTGCACCTTTCATCACTCGCTGATAATTTAAGATGCAGCAAATACTCAAAAGGGTGAACAGAGGGTGAAAAGTCAAAAATTGATTATTGCACATACTTATATGCGCTTTTGACCAATTTCCAAGACGCAAAAGTCAACGCCCTTTCTCCAAAAAATACATCACTCCACCCTCCATCACTTACCGAAAACTGAAGATGCAGCAAATACTGTAAGAGGGTGAACAGAGGGTGAAAATTCAAAAATTGATGGGTGCACATACTTGTATGCGCTTTTGACCAATTATAAGACGCAAGGGTCAACGCCTTCTCGCCAAAAAAGAAATAACTGCACCTTCCATCACTCGTTGATAACTTAAGATGCAGCAAATACTTAAGAGAGTGAACAGAGGGTGAAAATTCTGAAATTGATGGTTGCACATACTTATATGCGCTTTTGACCAATTTTCAAGACGCAACGGTCAACGCCCTTTCGCCAAAAAATACATCACTTCACTCTCCATCACTCGCTGAAAACTCAAAATGCAGAAAATACTGTAAGAGAGTGAACAGAGGGTGAAATGTCAAAAATTGATGATTGCACATACTTATATGCGCTTTTGACCAATTTTCAAGACGCAAGGGTCAACGCCCTTCCGCCAAAAAATACATAACTGCACCCTTCATCACTCGCTGAAAACCCAAGATGCAGCAAATACTGTGAGAGGGTGAACAACAACGGCATGAGTGCAGAACAAGTCATGTCACAAGGGCACGGTCTGACCTATAAGTACGTATTTTAGTCATAAGTTAAAAGAAAACATGACTAGCAGGGATTCTAGAGGATTCTTCAAAAAGCAATTAGTAAATAAGATGCTAGACGTTACAATCATTAATATGCGGGAGAAAGTATGCAGAAGAGGAAGAAAACAATAATTTTTATATTATGTATTTTTTTCCATAAAACATTTTCTCACTTTACATTTTTTTTTCCAGTGACTTGATCATCCTTCCTGGATTTATTGACTTTGCGGCTGATACAGTAGAGTGTTTACATTAAAATTACGACAAAAAAATCTCGTGTATGTAACAATGATTTGAAAAAATATTTTCAGGAACTGAACAGCCCACTGACCAAAAAAATTAAGATAAAAACGCCTCTGGCATCTTCGCCCATGGATACCGTCACGGAGTCCAACATGGCCATAGCTATGGCTGTAAGTATTATGATCCAGACATGAAAAAATTATCATTTCACTCCTATTGCGAAAATCAAGAATCGAGGATTGCACATACTTATATGCGCTTTTGACCAATTTCCAAGACGCAAGGGTCAACGCTATTCCGCCAAAAAATACATAACTGCACCTTCCATCACTCGCTGATAACTTGAGATGCAGCAAATACTTAAGAGGGTGAACAGAGGATGAAAAGTCAAAAATTGATTATTGCACATACTTATATGCGCTTTTGACCAATTTCCAAGACGCAAAGGTCAACGCCCTTTCTCCAAAAAATACATCACTCCACCCTCCATCACTTACCGAAAACTGAAGATGCAGCAAATACTGTAAGAGGGTGAACAGAGGGTGAAAATTCAAAAATTGATGGGTGCACATACTTGTATGCGCTTTTGACCAATTTTCAAGACGCGAGGGTCAACGCCTTTTCGCCAAAAAATACATCACTCTACCCTCCATCACTTGCTAAAAACTCAAGATGCAGCTATTACTGTGAGAGGGTGAACAGAGGGTGAAAAATCAAGAATCGAAGATTGCACATACTTATATGCGCCTTTGACCAATTTTCAAGACGCAACGGTCAACGCCCTTTCGCCAAAAAATACATCACTTCACTCTCCATCACTCGCTGAAAACTCAAAATGCAGAAAATACTGTAAGAGAGTGAACAGAGGGTGAAATGTCAAGAATCGAGGATTGCACATACTTATATGCGCTTTTGACCAATTTACAAGACGCAAAGGTCAACGCCCTTTCTCCAAAAAATACATCACTCCACCCTCCATCACTTGCTAAAAACTCAAGATGCAGCTAATACTGTGAGAGGGTGAACAGAGGGTGAAAAATCAAGAATCGAAGATTGCACATACTTATATGCGCTTTTGACCAATTTTCAAGACGCAACGGTCAACGCCCTTTCGCCAAAAAATACATCACTTCACTCTCCATCACTCGCTGAAAACTCAAAATGCAGAAAATACTGTAAGAGAGTGAACAGAGGGTGAAATGTCAAAAATTGATGATTGCACATACTTATATGCGCTTTTGACCAATTTCTAAGACGCAAGGGTCAACGCCGTTTCGCCAAAAAATACATAACTGCACCTTTCATCACTCGCTGATAATTTAAGATGCAGCAAATACTCAAAAGGGTGAACAGAGGGTGAAAAGTCAAAAATTGATTATTGCACATACTTATATGCGCTTTTGACCAATTTCCAAGACGCAAAAGTCAACGCCCTTTCTCCAAAAAATACATCACTCCACCCTCCATCACTTACCGAAAACTGAAGATGCAGCAAATACTGTAAGAGGGTGAACAGAGGGTGAAAATTCAAAAATTGATGGGTGCACATACTTGTATGCGCTTTTGACCAATTATAAGACGCAAGGGTCAACGCCTTCTCGCCAAAAAAGAAATAACTGCACCTTCCATCACTCGTTGATAACTTAAGATGCAGCAAATACTTAAGAGAGTGAACAGAGGGTGAAAATTCTGAAATTGATGGTTGCACATACTTATATGCGCTTTTGACCAATTTTCAAGACGCAACGGTCAACGCCCTTTCGCCAAAAAATACATCACTTCACTCTCCATCACTCGCTGAAAACTCAAAATGCAGAAAATACTGTAAAAGAGTGAACAGAGGGTGAAATGTCAAAAATTGATGATTGCACATACTTATATGCGCTTTTGACCAATTTTCAAGACGCAAGGGTCAACGCCCTTCCGCCAAAAAATACATAACTCCACCCTTCATCACTCGCTGAAAACCCAAGATGCAGCAAATACTGTGAGAGGGTGAACAACAACGGCATGAGTGCAGAACAAGTCATGTCACAAGGGCACGGTCTGACCTATAAGTACGTATTTTAGTCATAAGTTAAAAGAAAACATGACTAGCAGGGATTCTAGAGGATTCTTCAAAAAGCAATTAGTAAATAAGATGCTAGACGTTACAATCATTAATATGCGGGAGAAAGTATGCAGAAGAGGAAGAAAACAATAATTTTTATATTATGTATTTTTTTCCATAAAACATTTTCTCACTTTACATTTTTTTTTCCAGTGACTTGATCATCCTTCCTGGATTTATTGACTTTGCGGCTGATACAGTAGTAAGTTTACATTGAAATTACGACAAAAAAATCTCGTGTATGTAACAATGATTTGAAAAAATATTTTCAGGAACTGAACAGCCCACTGACCAAAAAAATTAAGATAAAAACGCCTCTGGCATCTTCGCCCATGGATACCGTCACGGAGTCCAACATGGCCATAGCTATGGCTGTAAGTATTATGATCCAGACATGAAAAAATTATCATTTCACTCCTATTGCGAAAATCAAGAATCGAGGATTGCACATACTTATATGCGCTTTTGACCAATTTCCAAGACGCAAGGGTCAACGCTCTTCCGCCAAAAAATACATAACTGCACCTTCCATCACTCGCTGATAACTTGAGATGCAGCAAATACTTAAGAGGGTGAACAGAGGATGAAAAGTCAAAAATTGATTATTGCACATACTTATATGCGCTTTTGACCAATTTCCAAGACGCAAAGGTCAACGCCCTTTCTCCAAAAAAAACATCACTCCACCCTCCATCACTTACCGAAAACTGAAGATGCAGCAAATACTGTAAGAGGGTGAACAGAGGGTGAAAATTCAAAAATTGATGGGTGCACATACTTGTATGCGCTTTTGACCAATTTTCAAGACGCGAGGGTCAACGCCTTTTCGCCAAAAAATACATCACTCTACCCTCCATCACTTGCTAAAAACTCAAGATGCAGCTAATACTGTGAGAGGGTGAACAGAGGGTGAAAAATCAAGAATCGAAGCTTGCACATACTTATATGCGCTTTTGACCAATTTTCAAGACGCAACGGTCAACGCCCTTTCGCCAAAAAATACATCACTTCACTCTCCATCACTCGCTGAAAACTCAAAATGCAGAAAATACTGTAAGAGAGTGAACAGAGGGTGAAATGTCAAAAATTGATGATTGCACATACTTATATGCGCTTTTGACCAATTTCCAAGACGCAAAGGTCAACGCCCTTTCGCCAAAAAATACATCACTCCACCCTCCATCACTTGCTGAAAACTCAAGATGCAGCAAATACTGTAAGAGGGTGAACAGAGTGTGAAAATTCAAAAATTGATGGGTGCACATACTTGTATGCGCTTTTGACCAATTTTCAAGACGCAAGGGTCAACGCCCTTTCGCCAAAAAATACATAACTCCACCCTTCATCACTCGCTGAAAACCCAAGATGCAGCAAATACTGTGAGAGGGTGAACAACAACGGCATGAGTGCAGAACAAGTCATGTCACAAGGGCACGGTCTGACATATAAGTACGTATTTTAGTCATAAGTTAAAAGAAAACATGACTAGCAGGGATTCTAGAGGATCCTTCAAAAAGCAATTAGTTAATAAGATGCTAGACGTAACAATCATTAATATGCGGGAGGAAGTATGCAGAAGAGGAAGAAAACAATAATTTTTATATTATGTATTTTTTTCCATAAAACATTTTCTCACTTTACATTTTTTTTCCAGTAACTTGATCATCCTTCCTGGATTTATTGACTTTGCGGCTGATACAGTAGTAAGTTTACATTAAAATTACGACAAAAAAACTCTCGTGTATGTAACAATGACTTGAAAAAATATTTTCAGGAACTGAACAGCCCACTGACCAAAAAAATTACGATAAAAACGCCTCTGGTGTCTTCGCCCATGGATACCGTCACGGAGTCCAACATGGCCATAGCTATGGCTGTGAGTATCATGATCCAGACATGAAAAAATTATCATTTCACTCCTATTGCGAAAATCAAGAATCGAGGATTGCACATACTTATATGCGCTTTTGACCAATTTCCAAGACGCAAGGGTCAACGCTCTTTCGCCAAAAAATACATAACTGCACCTTCCATCACTCGCTGACAACTTGAGATGCAGCAAATACTTGAGAGGGTGAACAGAGGGTGAAAAGTCAAAAATTGATGATTGCACATACTTGTATGCGCTTTCGACCAATTTTCAAGACGCAAGGGTCAACGCCTTCTCGCCAAAAAATACATAACTGCACCTTCCATCACTCGCTGATAACTTAAGATGCAGCAAATACTCAAGAGGGTGAACAGAGGGTGAAAAGTCAAAAATTGATTATTGCACATACTTATATGCGCTTTTGACCAATTTCCAAGACGCAAAGGTCAACGCCCTTTCGCCAAAAAATACATCTCTCCACCCTCCATCACTAACTGAAAACTAAAGATGCAGCAAATACTGTAAGAGGGTGAACAGAGGGTGAAAATTCAAAAATTGATGGAAGCACATACTTGTATGCGCTTTCGACCAATTTTCAAGACGCAAGGGTCAACGCCTTCTCGCCAAAAAATACATAACTGCACCTTCCATCACTCGCTGATAACTTAAGATGCAGCAAATACTCAAGAGGGTGAACAGAGGGTGAAAAGTCAAAAATTGATTATTGCACATACTTATATGCGTTTTTGACCAATTTCTAAGACGCAAAGGTCAACGCCCTTTCGCCAAAAAATACATCACTCCACCCTCCATCACTTACTGGAAACTAAAGATGCAGCAAATACTGTAAGAGGGTGAACAGAGGGTGAAAATTCAAAAATTGATGTGTGCACATACTTATATGCGCTTTTGACCAATTTCCAAGACGCAAGGGTCAACGCCTTCTCGCCAAAGAATACATAACTGCACCTTTCATCACTCGCTGATAACTTAAGATGCAGCAAATACTTCAGAGAGTGAACAGAGGGTGAAAATTCCAAAATTGATGGTTGCACATACTTATCTGCGCTTTTGACCAATTTTCAAGACGCAACGGTCAACGCCCTTTCGCCAAATAATACATCACTTCACTCTCCATCACTTGCTGAAAACTCAAAATGCAGAAAATACTGTACGAGAGTGAACAGAGGGTGAAATGTCAAAAACTGATGATTGCACATACTTATATGCGCTTTTGACCAATTTTCAAGACGCAAGGGTCAACGCCCTTTCGCCAAAAAATACATCACTCCACCCTTCATCACTCGCTGATAACTTAAGATGCAGCAAATACTCAAGAGGGTGAACAGAGGGTGAAAAGTCAAAAATTGATTATTGCACATACTTATATGCGTTTTTGACCAATTTCTAAGACGCAAAGGTCTACGCCTTTTCGCCAAAAAATACATCACTCCACCCTCCATCACTTACTGGAAACTGAAGATGCAGCAAATACTGTAAGAGGGTGAACAGAGGGTGAAAATTCAAAAATTGATGTGTGCACATACTTATATGCGCTTTCGACCAATTTCCAAGACGCAAGGGTCAACGCTCTTTCGCCAAAAAATACATAACTCCACCCTTCATCACTCGCTGAAAACTCAAGATGCAGCAAATACTGTGAGAGGGTGAACAGGGGGTGAAAAGTCAAAAATTGATGATTGCACATATCTATAGGCGCTTTTGACCAATTTCCAAGACGCAAAGGTCAACGCCCTTTCGCCAAAAAATACATCACTCCACCCTCCATCACTTACTGAAAACTGAGGATGCAGCAAATACTGAGAGAGGGTGAACAGAGGGTGAACATTCAAAAATTGATGGGTGCACATACTTGTATGCGATTTTGACCAATTTCCAAGACGCAAGGGTCAACGCTCTTTCGCCAAAAAATACATAACTCCACCCTTCATCACTCGCTGAAAACTCAAGATGCAGCAAAAACTGTGAGAGGGTGAACAGGGGGTGAAAAGTCAAAAATTGATGATTGCACATACCTATATGCGCTTTTGACCAATTTCTAAGACGCAAGGGTCAACGCCCTCTCGCCAAAAAATACATAACTCCACCCTTCATCACTCGCTGAAAACTCAAGATGCAGCAAAAACTGTGAGAGGGTGAACAGGGGGTGAAAAGTCAAAAATTGATGATTGCACATACCTATATGCGCTTTTGACCAATTTCTAAGACGCAAGGGTCAACGCCCTTTCGCCAAAAAAATACACAACTGCACCTTACATCACTCGCTGATAACTTGAGATGCAGCAAATACTTGAGAGGGTGAACAGAGAGCGAAAAGTCAAAAATTGATTATTGCACATACTTATATGCGCTTTTGACCAATTTCCAAGACGCAAAGGTCAACGCCCTTTCGCCAAAAAATACATCACTCCACCCTCCATCACTTACTGGAAACTGAAGATGCAGCAAATACTGTAAGAGGGTGAACAGAGGGTGAAAATTCAAAAATTGATGGGTGCACATACTTGTATGCGCTTTTGACCAATTTTCAAGACGCAAGGGTCAACGCCCTTTCGCCAAGAAATACATCACCCCACCCTACATCACTCGCTAAAAACTCGAGATGCAGAAAATTCTGTAAGAAAGTGAACAGAGGGTGAAAATTCCAAAATTGATGGATGCACATACTTATATGCGCTTTTGACCAATTTCCAAGACGCAAGGGTCAACGCCCTTTCGCCAACAAATACATAACTGCATCTTTCATCACTCGCTGATAACTTGAGATGCAGCAAATACTTAAGAGGCTGAACAGATGGTGAAAAGTTGAAAATTGATGGGTGCACATTCTTATATGTGCTTTTGATCAATTTTCAAGACGCAAGAGTCAACGCCCTTCCGCCAAAAAATACATAACTCCACCCTATATCACTCGCTGAGAACTCAAGATGCAGAAAATTCTGTAAGAAAGTGAACAGAGGGTGAAAATTCCAAAATTGATGGTTGCACATACTTATATGCGCTTTTGACCAATTTCCAAGACGCAAGGGTCAACGCCCTTTCGCCAACAAATACATAACTGCATCTTCCATCACTCGCTGATAACTTAAGATGCAGCAAATACTTAAGAGGCTGAACAGATGGTGAAAAGTTGAAAATTGATGGGTGCACATCTTATATGTGCTTTTGATCAATTTTCAAGACGCAAGGGTCAACGCCCTTTCGCCAAAAAATACATAACTCCACCCTACATCACTCGCTGAAAACTCAAGATGCAGAAAATTCTGTAAGAAAGTGAACAGAGGGTGAAAATTCCAAAATTGATGGTTGCACATACTTATATGCGCTTTTGACCAATTTTCAAGACGCAAGGGTCAACGCCCTTTCGCCCAGGAATACATAACTCCACCCTCCATCACTCGCTGGTAACTAATGATGCAGCAAATACTGTAAGAGGGTGAACAGAGGGTGAAAATTCAAAAATTGATGATTGCACATACATACTTATATGCGCTTTTGAAAAATCTCCAAGACGCAAAGGTCAACGCCCTTTCGCCAAAAAATACATAACTGTACCCTACATCACTCTCTGGAAACTTGAGATGCAGCAAATACTGTAAGAGGGTGAACAAAAGGTGAAAATTCAAAAATTGATGGGTGCACATACTTATATGCGCTTTTGGCCAATTTCCAAGACGCTAGGGTCAACGCCCTTTCGCCAAAAAATTCATCCCACCCACCCTTCATCACTCGCGGAAAACTCAAGATGCAGCAAATACTGTGAGAGGGTGAACAGAAGGTGAAAATTCAGAAATTGATGGTTGCACATACTTATATGCGCTTTTGACCATATTCCAAGACGTAAGGGTCAACGTTCTTTCGCCAAAAAATACATAACTCCACCCTTTATCACTCGCTGAAAACTCAAGATGCAGCAAGAACTGTGAGAGGGTGAACAGGGGGTGAAAAGTCAAAAATTGATGATTGCACATACCTATATGCGCTTTTGACCAATTTCTAAGACGCAAGGGTCAACGCCCTTTCGCCAAAAAATACACAACTGCACCTTACATCACTCGCTGATAACTTGAGATGCAGCAAATACTTGAGAGGGTGAACAGAGAGCGAAAAGTCAAAAATTGATTATTGCACATACTTATATGCGCTTTTGACCAATTTCCAAGACGCTAGGGTCAACGCTCTTTCGCAAAAAAGTACATCACTCTACCCTCCATCACTTGCTAAGAACTCAAGATGCAGCAAATACTGTGAGAGGGTGAACAGAAGGTGAAAAATCAAAAATCGAGGATTGCACATACTTATATGCGCTTTTGACCAATTTCCAAGACGCAAGGGTCAACGCTCTTTCGCCAAAAAATACATAACTCCACCCTTCATCACTCGCTGAAAACTCAAGGTGCAGCAAAAACTGTGAGAGGGTGAACAGGGGGTGAAAATTCAAAAATTGATGGGTGCACATACTTGTATGCGCTTTTGACCAATTTTCAAGACGCAAGGGTCAACGCCCTTCCGCCAAAAAATACATAACTCCACCCTTCATCACTCGCTGAAAACCCAAGATGCAGCAAATACTGTGAGAGAGTGAACAACAACGGCATGAGTGCAGAACAAGTCATGTCACAAGGGCACGGTCTGACATATAAGTACGTATTTTAGTCATAAGTTAAAAGAAAACATGACTAGCAGGGATTCTAGAGGATTCTTCAAAAAGCATTTAGTTAATAAGATGCTAGACGTTACAATCATTAATATGCGGGAGGAAGTATGCAGAAGAGGAAGAAAACAATAATTTTTATATTATGTATTTTTTTCCACAAAACATTTTCTCACTTTACATTTTTTTTCCAGTGACTTGATCATCCTTCCTGGATTTATTGACTTTGCGGCTGATACAGTAGTAAGTTTACATCAAAATTACGACAAAAAAATCTCGTGTATGTAACAATGATTTGAAAAAATATTTTCAGGAACTGAACAGCCCACTGACCAAAAAAATTAGGATAAAAACGCCTCTGGTGTCTTCGCCTATGGATACCGTCACGGAGTCCAACATGGCCATAGCTATGGCTGTAAGTATTATGATCCAGACATGAAAAAATTATCATTTCACTCCTATTGCGAAAATCAAGAATCGAGGATTGCACATACTTATATGCGCTTTTGACCAATTTCCAAGACGCAAGGGTCAACGCTCTTTCGCCAAAAAATACATAACACCACCCTTCATCACTCGCTGAAAACTCAAGATGCAGCAAAAACTGTGAGAGGGTGAACAGGGGGTGAAAAGTCAAAAATTGATGATTGCACATACCTATATGCGCTTTTGACCAATTTCTAAGACGCAAGGGTCAACGCCCTTCCGCCAAAAAATACATAACTGCACCTTCCATCACTCGCTGATAACTTGAGATGCAGCAAATACTCGCGTTCTCTACATCACGACGACTAGAATGCTACAGTTGACATCACACGTTGCCTAGCAGCAGCCCAAGAGAATGTAGTTGCTAGGCAACGCGATTTTCCAGGCAACGTGACGTCGCGTTGCCTAGCAACATTGTGCTAGAGTGGCGGTTTCTTGGTAACGTGATTTCAAAAGATTTCTATTGGTCGTAATGGAGCCCCAGCTTCCTAGAAGCTTCAATTAGCGCAAAATTTGTACTTTCCCCTATCTTCAATCAGACCAAAAATAATTTTGTGTTATTTTGAATTTTCAGCGACATGGACAAACTGAAGGTGGCGCAAGGCGTGAGCGGCAGTATCGTAGACAAAGGCAGCGTCCTGCGGTTCGTCCCATACCTACAAACCGGGATTCGACATGGCTGCCAAGACATTGGTGCAACGTCTCTGGACATGTTGAGGTAACATTCCTTTGCAAAAATTTATTCACATTATTTCTGTTACATATCCACTTATTCCTAGTAGTATGTATATGTATAAGTTACTGATTATGAAATATTCCACAGGAACATGATGTATTCCGGCGAGCTGAAGTTCGAACTTCGGTCCCACTCTGCCCAGCTGGAGGGCAACGTGCACAGCCTCTTTTGATATGAAAAAAGGCTGTTCTAATTTGTGAGAATAGGAACATATTGTTTTTGTTCTTGTAATTATTGTACCTAATAATATATTTTATAATTTAATTAAAAAATTTAAGACTGTACATCAAGGTTTTTTCAATCTACAGAACGAAACATTTTTTACTCGCCAATTTTCATCAGCAATGCTGAAAATAGATATCATCCAGCTGCAAACCAATCAAAGGACCCATGGTGCTCAACCACGAAATGACGGGGTTTTTGCTGCAATTCAACGACCATGAATGTAGCACAACCAAAAATCGTAATGGTAAATTGATAAGTAGATTGCGTCAACTTTAAGAAGAACATATTGAGTCATTTACATCTGACCATGACGTGCTCACCAGTGGCGTACTCATACCTAACGACTCTGCGTTTTGTAGTACTGCAATAAAACAGGACATGTAACAGGGACCAATTTCCAAGACGCAAGGGTCAACGCCCTTTCGCTAAAAAATACATAACTGCACCTTTCATCACTTGCTGATAACTTAAGATGCAGCAAATACTGAGGAGGGTGAACAGAGGGTGAAAAGTCAAAAATTGATTATTGCACATACTTATATGCGCTTTTGACCAATTTCCAAGCGAAAAGAAAACATAACTAGCAGGGATTCTAGAGGATTCTTCAAAAAGCAATTAGTTAATAAGATGCTAGACGTTACAATCATTAATATGCGGGAGGAAGTATGCAGAAGAGGAAGAAAACAATAATTTTTATATTATGTATTTTTTTCCATAAAACATTTTCTCACTTTACATTTTTTTTCCAGTGACTTGATCATCCTTCCTGGATTTATTGACTTTGCGGCTGATACAGTAGTAAGTTTACATCAAAATTACGACAAAAAAATCTCGTGTATGTAACAGAGATTTGAAAAAATATTTTCAGGAACTGAACAGCCCACTGACCAAAAAAATTAGGATAAAAACGCCTCTGGTGTCTTCGCCTATGGATACCGTCACGGAGTCCAACATGGCCATAGCTATGGCTGTAAGTATTATGATCCAGACATGAAAAAATTATCATTTCACTCCTATTGCGAAAATCAAGAATCGAGGATTGCACATACTTATATGCGCTTTTGACCAATTCCCAAGACGCAAGGGTCAACGCTCTTTCGCCAAAAAATACATAACTCCACCCTTCATCACTCGCTGAAAACTCAAGATGAAGCAAATACTGTGAGAGGGTGAACAGGGGGTGAAAAGTCAAAAATTGATGATTGCACATACCTATATGCGCTTTTGACCAATTTCTAAGACGCAAGGGTCAACGCCTTTTCGCCAAAAAATACATAACTGCACCTTCCATCACTCGCTGATAACTTGAGATGCAGCAAATACTTGGGAGGGTGAACAGAAGGTGAAAAGTCAAAAATTGATTATTGCACATACTTATATGCGCTTTTGACCAATTTTCAAGACGCAAGGGTCAACGCCCTTTCGCCAAAAAATACATCACTCCACCCTCCATCACTTGCTGAAAACTCAAGATGCAGCAAATACTGTAAGAGGGTGAACAGAGTGTGAAAATTCAAAAATTGATGGGTGCACATACTTGTATGCGCTTTTGACCAATTTTCAAGACGCAAGGGTCAACGCCCTTCCGCCAAAAAATACATAACTCCACCCTTCATCACTCGCTGAAAACCCAAGATGCAGCAAATACTGTGAGAGGGTGAACAACAACGGCATGAGTGCAGAACAAGTCATGTCACAAGGGCACGGTCTGACATATAAGTACGTATTTTAGTCATAAGTTAAAAGAAAACATGACAAGCAGGGATTCTAGAGGATTCTTCAAAAAGCAATTAGTTAATAAGATGCTAGACGTTACAATCATTAATATGCGGGAGGAAGTATGCAGAAGAGGAAGAAAACAATAATTTTTATATTATGTATTTTTTTCCATAAAACATTTTCTCACTTTACATTTTTTTTCCAGTGACTTGATCATCCTTCCTGGATTTATTGACTTTGCGGCTGATACAGTAGTAAGTTTACATCAAAATTACGACAAAAAAATCTCGTGTATGTAACAGAGATTTGAAAAAATATTTTCAGGAACTGAACAGCCCACTGACCAAAAAAATTAGGATAAAAACGCCTCTGGTGTCTTCGCCTATGGATACCGTCACGGAGTCCAACATGGCCATAGCTATGGCTGTAAGTATTATGATCCAGACATGAAAAAATTATCATTTCACTCCTATTGCGAAAATCAAGAATCGAGGATTGCACATACTTATATGCGCTTTTGACCAATTCCCAAGACGCAAGGGTCAACGCTCTTTCGCCAAAAAATACATAACTCCACCCTTCATCACTCGCTGAAAACTCAAGATGAAGCAAATACTGTGAGAGGGTGAACAGGGGGTGAAAAGTCAAAAATTGATGATTGCACATACCTATATGCGCTTTTGACCAATTTCTAAGACGCAAGGGTCAACGCCTTTTCGCCAAAAAATACATAACTGCACCTTCCATCACTCGCTGATAACTTGAGATGCAGCAAATACTTGGGAGGGTGAACAGAAGGTGAAAAGTCAAAAATTGATTATTGCACATACTTATATGCGCTTTTGACCAATTTTCAAGACGCAAGGGTCAACGCCCTTTCGCCAAAAAATACATCACTCCACCCTCCATCACTTGCTGAAAACTCAAGATGCAGCAAATACTGTAAGAGGGTGAACAGAGTGTGAAAATTCAAAAATTGATGGGTGCACATACTTGTATGCGCTTTTGACCAATTTTCAAGACGCAAGGGTCAACGCCCTTCCGCCAAAAAATACATAACTCCACCCTTCATCACTCGCTGAAAACCCAAGATGCAGCAAATACTGTGAGAGGGTGAACAACAACGGCATGAGTGCAGAACAAGTCATGTCACAAGGGCACGGTCTGACATATAAGTACGTATTTTAGTCATAAGTTAAAAGAAAACATGACAAGCAGGGATTCTAGAGGATTCTTCAAAAAGCAATTAGTTAATAAGATGCTAGACGTTACAATCATTAATATGCGGGAGGAAGTATGCAGAAGAGGAAGAAAACAATAATTTTTATATTATGTATTTTTTTCCATAAAACATTTTCTCACTTTACATTTTTTTTCCAGTGACTTGATCATCCTTCCTGGATTTATTGACTTTGCGGCTGATACAGTAGTAAGTTTACATCAAAATTACGACAAAAAAATCTCGTGTATGTAACAGAGATTTGAAAAAATATTTTCAGGAACTGAACAGCCCACTGACCAAAAAAATTAGGATAAAAACGCCTCTGGTGTCTTCGCCTATGGATACCGTCACGGAGTCCAACATGGCCATAGCTATGGCTGTAAGTATTATGATCCAGACATGAAAAAATTATCATTTCACTCCTATTGCGAAAATCAAGAATCGAGGATTGCACATACTTATATGCGCTTTTGACCAATTCCCAAGACGCAAGGGTCAACGCTCTTTCGCCAAAAAATACATAACTCCACCCTTCATCACTCGCTGAAAACTCAAGATGAAGCAAATACTGTGAGAGGGTGAACAGGGGGTGAAAAGTCAAAAATTGATGATTGCACATACCTATATGCGCTTTTGACCAATTTCTAAGACGCAAGGGTCAACGCCTTTTCGCCAAAAAATACATAACTGCACCTTCCATCACTCGCTGATAACTTGAGATGCAGCAAATACTTGGGAGGGTGAACAGAAGGTGAAAAGTCAAAAATTGATTATTGCACATACTTATATGCGCTTTTGACCAATTTCCAAGACGCAAAGGTCAACGCCCTTTCTCCAAAAAATACATCACTCCACCCTCCATCACTTACCGAAAACTAAAGATGCAGCAAATACTGTAAGAGGGTGAACAGAGGGTGAAAATTCAAAAATTGATGGGTGCACATACTTGTATGCGCTTTTGACCAATTTTCAAGACGCAAGGGTCAACGCCTTTTCGCCAAAAAATACATAACTGCACCTTCCATCACTCGCTGGAAACTAATGATGCAGCAAATACTGTAAGAGGGTGAACAGAGGGTGAAAATTCAAAAATTGATGGATGCACATACTTATATGCGCTTTTGACCAATTTCCAAGACGCTAGGGTCAACGCCCTTTCGCAAAAAAGTACATCACTCTACCCTCCATCACTTGCTAAAAACTCAAGATGCAGCAAATACTGTGAGAGGGTGAACAGAAGGTGAAAAATCAAAAATCGAGGATTGCACATACTTATATGCGCTTTTGACCAATTTTCAAGACGCAAGGGTCAACGCCCTTCCGCCAAAAAATACATAACTCCACCCTTCATCACTCGCTGAAAACCCAAGATGCAGCAAATACTGTGAGAGGGTGAACAACAACGGCATGAGTGCAGAACAAGTCATGTCACAAGGGCACGGTCTGACATATAAGTACGTATTTTAGTCATAAGTTAAAAGAAAACATGACTAGCAGGGATTCTAGAGGATTCTTCAAAAAGCAATTAGTAAATAAGATGCTAGACGTTACAGTCATTAATATGCGGGAGAAAGTATGCAGAAGAGGAAGAAAACAATAATTTTTATATTATGTATTTTTTTCCATAAAACATTTTCTCACTTTACATTTTTTTTTCCAGTGACTTGATCATCCTTCCTGGATTTATTGACTTTGCGGCTGATACAGTAGTAAGTTTACATTAAAATTACGACAAAAAAATCTCGTGTATGTAACAATGATTTGAAAAAATATTTTCAGGAACTGAACAGCCCACTGACCAAAAAAATTAGGATAAAAACGCCTCTGGTGTCTTCGCCTATGGATACCGTCACGGAGTCCAACATGGCCATAGCTATGGCTGTAAGTATTATGATCCAGACATGAAAAAATTATCATTTCACTCCTATTGCGAAAATCAAGAATCGAGGATTGCACATACTTATATGCGCTTTTGACCAATTTCTAAGACGCAAGGGTCAACGCCCTTTCGCCAAAAAATACATAACTGCACCTTCCATCACTCGCTGATAACTTGAGATGCAGCAAATACTCGCGTTCTCTACATCACGACGACTAGAATGCTACAGTTGACATCACACGTTGCCTAGCAGCAGCCCAAGAGAATGTAGTTGCTAGGCAACGCGATTTTCCAGGCAACGTGACGTCGCGTTGCCTAGCAACATTGTGCTAGAGTGGCGGTTTCTTGGTAACGTGATTTCAAAATAATTCTATTGGTCGTAATGGAGCCCCAGCTTCCTAGAGGCTTCAATTAGCGCAAAATTTGTACTTTCCCCTATCTTCAATCAGACCAAAAATAATTTTGTGTTATTTTGAATTTTCAGCGACATGGACAAACTGAAGGTGGCGCAAGGCGTGAGCGGCAGTATCGTAGACAAAGGCAGCGTCCTGCGGTTCGTCCCATACCTACAAACCGGGATCCGACATGGCTGCCAAGACATTGGTGCAACGTCTCTGGACATGTTGAGGTAACATTCCTTTGCAAAAATTTATTCACATTATTTCTGTTACATATCCACTTATTCCTAGTAGTATGTATAAGTTACTGATTATGAAATATAACCACAGGAACATGATGTATTCCGGCGAGCTGAAGTTCGAACTTCGGTCCCACTCTGCCCAGCTGGGGGGCAACGTGCACAGCCTCTTCTGATATGAAAAAAGGCTGTTCTAATTTGTGAGAATAGGAACATATTGTTTTTGTTCTTGTAATTATTGTACCTAATAATATATTTTATAATTTTAATAAAAAATTTAAGACTGTACATCAAGGTTTTTTCAATCTACAGAACGAAACATTTTTTTCTCACCAATTTTCATCAGCAATGCTGAAAATAGATATCATCCAGCTGCAAACCAATCGAAGGACCCATGGTGCTCAACCACGAAATGACGAGGTTTTTGCTGCAATTCAACGACCATGAATGTAGCACAACCAAAAATCGTAATGGTAAATTGATAAGTAGATTGCGTCAACTTTAAGAAGAACATATTGAGTCATTTACATCTGACCATGACGTGCCCACCAGTGGCGTACTCATACCTAACGACTCTGCGTTTTGTAGTACTGCAATAAAACAGGACATGTAACAGGGACCAATTTCCAAGACGCAAGGGTCAACGCCCTTTCGCCAAAAAATACATATTTGCACCTTTCATCACTTGCTGATAACTTAAGATGCAGCAAATACTTAAGAGGGTGAACAGAGGGTGAAAAGTCAAAAATTGATTATTGCACATACTTATATGCGCTTTTGACCAATTTCCAAGACGCAAAGGTCAACGCCATTTCAAAAAAAAATACATCACTCCACCCTCCATCACTAACTGAAAACTAAAGATGCAGCAAATACTGTAAGAGGGTGAACAGAGGGTGAAAATTCAAAAATTGATGGGTGCACATACTTGTATGCGCTTTTGACCAATTTTCAAGACGCAAGGGTCAACGCCCTTTCGCCAAAAAATACATCACTCCACCCTCCATCACTTGCTGAAAACTCAAGATGCAGCAAATACTGTAAGAGGGTGAACAGAGTGTGAAAATTCAAAAATTGATGGATGCACATACTTATATGCGCTTTTGACCAATTTCCAAGACGCAAGGGTCAACGCCTTTTCCCCAAAAAATACATAACTCCACCCTCCATTACTCGCTGGAAACTAATGATGCAGCAAATACTGTAAGAGGGTGAACAGAGGGTGAAAAGTCAAAAATTGATGATTGCACATACTTATATGCGCTTTTGACAAATTTCCAAGACGCAAAGGTCAACGCCCTTTCGCCAAAAAATACATAACTGTACCCTACATCACTCTCTGGAAACTTGAGATGCAGCGAATACTGTAAGAGGGTGAACAGAGGGTGAAAATTCAAAAATTGATTAGTGCACATACTTGTATGCGCTTTTGACCAATTTCCAAGAAGCAAGGCTCAACGCCCTTTCGCCAAAAAATACATCACTCTACCCTCCATCACTTGCTGAAAACTCAAGATGCAGCAAAAACTGTGAGAGGGTGAACAGGAGGTGAAAATTCAAAAATTGATGGGTGCACATACTTGTATGCGCTTTTGACCAATTTTCAAGACGCAAGGGTCAACGCCCTTCCGCCAAAAAATACATAACTCCACCCTTCATCACTCGCTGAAAACCCAAGATGCAGCAAATACTGTGAGAGGGTGAACAACAACGGCATGAGTGCAGAACAAGTCATGTCACAAGGGCACGGTCTGACATATAAGTACGTATTTTAGTCATAAGTTAAAAGAAAACATGACTAGCAGGGATTTCAGAGGATTCTTCAAAAAGCAATTAGTTAATAAGATGCTAGACGTTACAATCATTAATATGCGGGAGGAAGTATGCAGAAGAGGGAGAAAACAATAATTTTTATATTATGTATTTTTTTCCATAAAACATTTTCTCACTTTACATTTTTTTTCCAGTGACTTGATCATCCTTCCTGGATTTATTGACTTTGCGGCTGATACAGTAGTAAGTTTACATCAAAATTACGACAAAAAAATCTCGTGTATGTAACAATGATTTGAAAAAATATTTTCAGGAACTGAACAGCCCACTGACCAAAAAAATTAGGATAAAAACGCCTCTGGTGTCTTCGCCTATGGATACCGTCACGGAGTCCAACATGGCCATAGCTATGGCTGTAAGTATTATGATCCAGACATGAAAAAATTATCATTTCACTCCTATTGCGAAAATCAAGAATCGAGGATTGCACATACTTATATGCGCTTTTGACCAATTTTAAAGACGCAAGGGTCAACGCTCTTTCGCCAAAAAATACATAACTCCACCCTCCATCACTCGCTGAGAACTCAAGATGCAGCAAATACTGTGAGAGGGTGAACAGGGGGTGAAAAGTCAAAAATTGATGATTGCACATACCTATATGCGCTTTTGACCAATTTCTAAGACGCAAGGGTCAACGCCTTTTCGCCAAAAAATACATAACTGCACCCTTCATCACTCGCTGAAAACTCAAGATGCAGCAAATACTGTGAGAGGGTGAACAGGGGGTGAAAAGTCAAAAATTGATGATTGCACATACCTATATGCGCTTTTGACCAATTTCCAAGACGCAAGGGTCAACGCTCTTTCGCCAAAAAATACATAACTCCACCCTTCATCACTCGCTGAAAACTCAAGATGCAGCAAAAACTGTGAGAGGGTGAACAGGGGGTGAAAATTCAAAAATTGATGGATGCACATACTTATATGCGCTTTTGACCAATTTCCAAGACGCTAGGGTCAACGCTCTTTCGCCAAAAAAATACATAACTCCACCCTTCATCACTCGCTGAAAACTCGAGATGCAGCAAAAACTGTGAGAGGGTGAACAGGGGGTGAAAAGTCAAAAATTGATGATTGCACATACCTATATGCGCTTTTGACCAATTTCTAATCCGCAAGGGTCAACGCCCTTTCGCCAAAAAAATACACAACTGCACCTTACATCACTCGCTGATAACTTGAGATGCAGCAAATACTTGAGAGGGTGAACAGAGGGCGAAAAGTCAAAAATTGATTATTGCACATACTTATATGCGCTTTTGACCAATTTCCAAGACGCAAAGGTCAACGCCTTTTTGCCAAAAATTACATCACTCCACCCTCCATCACTTACTGAAAACTGAAGATGCAGCAAATACTGTAAGAGGGTGAACAGAGGGTGAAAATTCAAAAATTGATGGGTGCACATACTTGTATGCGCTTATGACCAATTTTCAAGACGCAAGGGTCAACGCCCTTTCGCCAAGAAATACATCACCCCACCCTACATCACTCGCTAAAAACTCGAGATAAAGAAAATTCTGTAAGAAAGTGAACAAAGGGTGAAAATTCCAAAATTGATGGATGCACATACTTATATGCGCTTTTGACCAATTTCCAAGACGCAAGGGTCAACGCCCTTTCGCCAACAAATACATAACTGCATCTTCCATCACTCGCTGATAACTCAAGATGCAGCAAATACTTAAGAGGCTGAACAGATGGTGAAAAGTTGAAAATTGATGGGTGCACATTCTTATATGTGCTTTTGATCAATTTTCAAGACGCAAGGGTCAACGCCCTTTCGCCAAAAAATACATAACTCCACCCTACATCACTCGCTGAAAACTCAAGATGCAGAAAATTCTGTAAGAAAGTGAACAGAGGGTGAAAATTCCAAAATTGATGGTTGCACATACTTATATGCGCTTTTGACCAATTTCCAAGACGCAAGGGTCAACGCCCTTTCGCCAACAAATACATAACTGCATCTTCCATCACTCGCTGATAACTTGAGATGCAGCAAATACTTAAGAGGCTGAACAGATGGTGAAAAGTTGAAAATTGATGGGTGCACATTCTTATATGTGCTTTTGATCAATTTTCAAGACGCAAGGGTCAACGCCCTTTCGCCAAAAAATACATAACTCCACCCTACATCACTCGCTGAAAACTCAAGATGCAGAAAATTCTGTAAGAAAGTGAACAGAGGGTGAAAATTCCAAAATTGATGGTTGCACATACTTATATGCGCTTTTGACCAATTTCCAAGACGCAAGGGTCAACGCCTTTTCGCCCAGGAATACATAACTCCACCCTCCATCACTTGCTAAAAACTTAAGATGCAGCAAATACTGAGAGAGGGTGAACAGAGGGTGAAAATTCCAAAATTGATGGTTGCACATACTTATATGCGCTTTTGACCAATTTCCAAGACGCTAGGGTCAACGCCCTTTCGCCAAAAGATTCATAACTCCACCCTCCATCACTCGCGGAAAACTCAAGATGCAGCAAATACTGTGAGAGGGTGAACAGAAGGTGAAAATTCAAAAATTGATGGTTGCACATACTTATATGCGCTCTGACCATTTCCCAAGACGCAAGGGTCACGCCCTTTCGCCAAAAAATACATCACTCCACCATCCATCACTTGCTAAAAATTTAAGATGCAGCAAATACTGAGAGAGGGTGAACAGAGGGTGAAAATTCCAAAATTGATGGTTGCACATACTTATATGCGCTTTTGACCAATTTCCAAGACGCAAGGGTCAACGCCCTTCCGCCCAGAAATACATAACTCCACCCTCCATCACTCGCCGGAAACTAATGATGCAGCAAATACTGTAAGAGGGTGAACAGAGGGTGAAAAGTCAAAAATTGATGATTGCACATACCTATATGCGCTTTTGACCAATTTCCAAGACGCTAGGGTCAACGCCTTTTCGCCAAAAAATTCATAACTCTACTCTCCATCACTCGCGGAAAACTCAAGATGCAGCAAATACTGTGAGAGGGTGAACAGAAGATGAAAATTCAAAAATTGATGGTTGCACATACTTATATGCGCTTTGACCAATTTCCAAGACGCAAGGGTCACGCCCTTTCGCCAAAAAATACATCACTCCAACATTCATCACTTGCTAAAAACTTGAGATGCAGCAAATACTGTGAGAGGGTGAACAGAAGATGAAAATTCAAAAATTGATGGGTGCACATACTTATATGAGCTTTTGACCAATTTCCAAGACTCTAGGGTCAACGCCCTTTCGCCAAAAAATTCATAACTCCACCCTCCATCACTCGCGGAAAACTCAAGATGCAGCAAATACGGTAAGAGGGTGAACAGAGGGTGAAAATTGAAAACTTGATTGTTGTACATACTTACATGCGCTTTGACCAATTTCCTAGACGCAAGGGTCAACGCCCTTCCGCCAAAAAATACATAGCTCCACCCTCCGTCACTCGCGGAAAACTCAAGGTGCAGCAACTACTGTAAGAGGGTGAACAGAGGCTAAAAAGTCAAAAATTGATGGGTGCACATACTTATATGCGTTTTGACCAAATTCCAAGACGCAAGGGTCACCGCCCTTTTCCCCAAAGAATACATAACTCCACCCTTCATCACTTGCTGAAAACTCAAAAAACCACTTCCCTCCTCTTTCCCCCTCACCTCTTATCTCGATATTTTATTCAAAGTTTAACTACAGAAAAATAATTCTCAATAAGGTACTTTAGTGAACGGAGTGCGGTTAGAATTGCAATATCCTATACAGGGTGTCCATTTTTCGAGGCTAAGCATGGGTATCTTGCTTAACTTTAGAGATACAGAGTCGGTTAAATTAGAAAAAAGTTGCAAATTTACATGACGATCAATGATCCAAAAAGATATTAGACTTGTCAGTTTTAGTTTTCGAGATATCTACAAAAAAACAGAAATTTGTCATTTTTGTTTTTATTTTTTATTTTAAAAACGGTCGAAGGTAGCCTTCTCTAATTGAGACATTGTGCAGGCACTTTTCCAAGGGGAATTAATTGTTGCCAAAATCTTCATTCTAGCTTTCAAAACAACCGAGATATGACATTCAACTTTTTTCTCTTATGGGCGCCATATTGGATTTTAACATTTTCAAATACAATATTTTTTCTGGTTACAACGATGTGTCACATGCCACTGTTGGATCCATGCTTTTGAGCGAAAAAATATTTTTTCATTTTTCAAAGAGTGCTTTGGAAACAAAATCAGCACCGACAATAAAAAAACTTAAATGTTAAACATTTATTCAACAGTGACATGTGGCACATCGTTGTAACCAGAAAAGAATACCGTATTCAAAAATATCAAAATCCAATATGGCGCCCATTAGAGGAAAAAGTTTAATGTCGTACCTCGGTTGTTTTGAAAGCTAGAATAAAGATTTTGGCAGCTTTGAATTCACCTTGAAAAAGTGCCCTGACAATGTCTAGATCAGAAAAGGTCACCTTCAACCGTTTTTTGAATAAAAAATAAAAACAAAAATTCAAATTCCTGTTTTTTCACGATATCTCAAAAACTAAAATCGATACGTCAAATTTCTTTTTGGGTCATTGATCGCCATGAAAATGCGCAACTTTTTCCTAATTCAATCGACTTTGTATCTCTCAAGATAAGCGAGATACCCATGCTTAGCCTCGAAAAACGGACACCTGTATAGTACAGGCCAGTAAGATATCTACCCGGAAATTTCAAATAACGAGCTGAAATTTGGACGGTATCTTCATAGACTCACTAGAAACAAACCCTCAAAAGTCCCCAGAAATCCCATTCGGGCAAACGCCGATATCTTGATTTTTCATACTACTCTCATTTTTTTCTGTTTTCAGCCGCCTATTCATCGACAAAACATCACATTGATCCGCTTTTCATGATTTTCTACTGCTCCAGAGATTTTCTAGGGAGGATAACCGTAGCTCAAAATCTATAAATCATTGATTCAATTCAAAATCACAGTGTCAACACAAAAAATGACCAAATATAAAAATTGAAGATCATTGTTAAGATAGTCCAGATGTTAGACGAAAGCACCCTGCATTTTATGGTTGAAACATGCCACTTGACATATACCCAGTTGTTGTATAGACCGTAATCTTCCAATTCAGAAGTGTAGCCATCAGCGACAGACATGCAGCTCTGTATACAGGGTGAAAACGAAAAAGGAAGAAAAAATGTAACTCATGAACCGAAAGAGGTGAAGTCGCGTAAACGGGCATTTATAGGGCTGTTCATGCCCATGAATCGGAGCTTCATCAAACCATTCCAGATGTACTGAAGCGTTCCTGAAATACCCTTAAAAAACTGGTCTTTTCCATAAAAATTTGATTTTCAAGTAGGTAAATCAGTGAATCTTCAAAATACAAGAATAAACATCATAGTTCTTCATTCAGTATAATGTAACAAATAGAAAATGATAAGTAGCCAGTGCCTAAGCCTACGATCTCCAGAAAAAACACATTCACCTTTTTTCCTCTTTCCGAGATCCATCTTGCGTTCACTATTCACAAAATAATTAAGGAAGTGACTAGTTAACTATTATAAGGTTGGTAAGTGTAATGTATGTCATTAATTGGTACGCCACTGGCTGCCCTGTAATGTCGGTAACTGAATAAATGACAGTCGCTCACGCGGTGTGCATTGACAGCGCGGGACGACGACTACGTCTGTCACGATTTGCTAAATGGTGTCTTTTATTAAAACCTCGTACTTAATAAAGTAGCGCCGTTCCTGATCAAGAACCCCGATGTTCTGTGTGGACACAACATTCTGGCGACGAAATGGCTTTGATCGGGAATATTGAGCAGTTCGATGGGCAGGACTTCGAATCGTACTTGGAACGTGTGGAACACCTCTTCGAAGTAAATGTGGTCGAAGACGACAAAAAGGTCTCGTTGTTCATCACGCTGGCGGGAGCAGAAGTTTACAAGACGTTGAAGAATCTGGTAGCCCCGCAGAAGCCCAACCAATTAACGTTTGTGGAAGTCACGACTCTGTTGAAAAAACACTACAGCCCAGCAGTTTCGGAAATTTACGAAAGATTTGTTTTCAACCAGTGTATCCAGAAGAAAGATCAGTCGATTGCGCAGTACATAGTGGAGATTCGTAAACTTGCCAGTACTTGCAATTTCGGGCAGTTCTTGGACGATGCCCTGAGAGATCGATTTGTCTGTGGGATTAGGTCTGAAAACATTCAGAAGAAATTGTTGGCTGACGATGCGTTAACGTTTGCAACAGCATGTCAACAAGCACAAGCAGCGGAATTGGCAAATAGACAAGCTAAATCGCTTGCAGAAGGTGGTGCAGCAGAAGAGCAAGATGTGCACTTTGTTCGGAAAGCTAAGAAACAGCAGTTCAAGAACACGAAGCAGTCGAAATATGGAAATGCAAAAACCAGCACAAAAGCAGAAGTCAAGTGTGGACAATGTGGCCGGAGTCACCCAAAGGACCAGTGTCCTGCAGCTAAATGGAAATGCTATGGTTGCTCCAGGTTTGGCCATATACGGAAGCTTTGTCCAGCTAGTGGCGTCGATGCTGTCGAAGAGTCTGCAGAGTCCGAAGAGAAGGCTGCAGCGGCTGAAGTAAATGAAGATTTATTCGGTCTTCATCATGTGAATGTTCCTGTAAGTTTTCCACATCGAGTTTGCCTGAACGTCAATGGCAAATGGTGCGACTTTGAGGTTGACACAGGAGCATGTAAGACAGTAATTTCGGTGAATAAATTTAAGAATTTGTTTAATGTACCTTTGTCAAAAGTTGCTTACAAATTGAATGTAGTATCTGGTCAAAACATCAAAGCAATTGGTGAATGCAAAGTCACGGTGCGACATCAAGGAGAATTGTACCGATTGGTTTTGACGGTGATAGAGTCATCCAAGGATTTTGTGCCTTTGTTGGGTAGGGATTGGCTGAGTCAATTGTATCCAAATTGGAAAAATACCTTCGAGAGTGAAAAGCATGTCAATTTTGTAAAAGAAAACTTGTGTGGTATTGATGAGCTCAAGAAAGAGTTTCCAGATGTTTTTGATGCAAATTTGTGTAAGCCGATCAATGAATTTGAAGTAAAATTTCAAGTAAAAGATGAGGTGGTACCGGTGGTAAAAAGACCTTATGGAATGCCTTTTGCATTGAGGTCAAAAGTAGAGAAAAAACTGAAACAAATGGAAAAAGTGGGGATTATCAAGAAAGTTAACCACTGTGAATGGGCGGCACCCATTGTAATAGTCCAAAAAAAAAATGGCGATGTGAGAATTTGTTCAGATTTTCGATTGACTGTCAATAAAGCATTAAAGATCGATCAGTATCCGATACCAAAACCAGAGGACATTTTTGCGAGTTTAGCAGGTGGAAAGGTATTCACTGTTTTAGACTTGACAGGTGCGTATCAACAATTGAAAGTACATCCTGAGTTCCAGAAGTATTTGACTGTATCGACACACGTTGGTTTGTTTCAATTCACGCGATTAACTTACGGTATAGCAGCAGCGCCTGCTATTTTTCAGTCGGTAATGGATCAGATTCTAAGTGGAATTCCTGGAAAAGTAAGTTGTTATTTGGATGATATCCTGATCGCAGGTGAGACTGTTGAGGAAGCACAGATGACCGTGAGATTGGTTTTGGAAAGGTTGAGTAAGTTCAATGTGAAGATTAACATGGACAAGTCAAAATTTTTCATGGATGAGGTAGAATACCTGGGTCACAGAGTAGACAGGGAAGGTATACATCCAACAGATGAAAAAGTACGTGCAATCAGGGATGCGCCTGAGCCCAAAGACGTGACGCAGCTACGCGCTTATTTGGGGTTGTTGAATTATTACGGTAAATTCGTGCCCATGCTATCGTCACAGTTGAAACCTTTGTACAGGCTATTGGAAAAAGGTGTAAAATTTGAATTTGACGAAAAATGCCGGAAAGCATTTCTTCTGAGTAAAGAATCAATTACCCAAAGTAACGTGTTGGCACACTACGATCCAAACAAGACGTTGGTTATTTCGTGTGACAGTAGTTCGTATGGAGTAGGCGGTGTTTTAAGCCATAGAGAGAACGGAATCGAAAAGCCAATCATGTTTGTGTCCAGTACGTTGTCGAAAGCAGAGCAAAACTACTCACAACTCGAGAAGGAAGCTTTAGCTATCATATTTTGTGTGAAACGGTTTCACAAGTACATTTTTGGTCGAAAATTTATTTTGGTGTCTGACCACCAGCCACTAAAAGTCATTTTCAACCCTGATAAAAACATTTCGGTCATGTCAGCGTCGAGGATCATCCGTTGGAATATCATTTAGTCAGCGTAAATGACAGAATTGTATACAAACATGGGAATAATTTGCGGAGAGTTGTTAGCGAGGATATTGTAAAATGTCAGTTGGCGACGCCAGTGCCTCAACTGAGCATGCCAATGTACATACCGAAGGTGAACGTAGAAAAGCAAAATTCAGCGAATATCCAGTTGAACACTCCGAATCGCAACAGTGAAAATTGCAGTGAAAATTCTCCTCCAATGGTTTCTGTTGAAACTACACCTAAAGCTGTTACTCCAAAAATGTTGAGTACGGAACCTAATTTACTAAGACGTTCAGATCGTATAAGAAAACCCCCAGTTCGGTTGGATCTGTAATAATTTTGTATTACTGTTGAATTTTTAATTAGTAATCATTGTCGAGTTGCCTTGTACCATGACCTAAAAATAGGCATTATATTCTGTATTGTTTTGAATATTATAACTTTTGTGATGTCGTGTGCTCTTAGTCCTTAATCTTAAGTGGAAGGAGAAATGTAATGTATGTCATTAATTGGTACGCCACTGGCTGCCCTGTAATGTCGGTAACTGAATAAATGACAGTCGCTCACGCGGTGTGCATTGACAGCGCGGGACGACGACTACGTCTGTCACGATTTGCTAAATGGTGTCTTTTATTAAAACCTCGTACTTAATAAAGTAGCGCCGTTCCTGATCAAGAACCCCGATGTTCTGTGTGGACACAACAGTAAGGAACAATCATTTTTCCACAAAAACAGTAATCTCAAGACTGAGAACTGCTTGCCTTGTGAATATTGTCATTCGAGTTGTTCTTGGCTCTACAGACTTTCTTTGCTCATGATGGCTGAGGTGGTTTTTGAAAGAAAGAATTATTACGTTAGGCATTTTTATGCCTCACATTTTGTCAAGTCAGTCAGAAAAATTTATCACCATCAGTGAAGACCTTTGTCCCCTATAAACACATGAGTTACGGACAGATTGCGGGCCATCATCTGACAAGGCGGCAACTGCTGGCTATCCGCTGGCACCGATTGCCAGCGGAAATTTGATTGTGGTCCACAGATGTTTCGCCGACAGAATTTCGGTGAGCGTTTACCATTGAAATGCAGGACACAGGGCCACTAGTACTTCACCGGTAGAAAATGGGCAGTGATATTGCCGCCATCGGGCCGGAATCAGATATTCAATTCTTTATTTCCTACATTTTGCAACCAAACTGGCCGCTGCTGGCAAGGCACCGGTAAATACTAATTGTTGCCTTACTATAATGTTTTTTGATTCTCCTGCATGTATTAATTTAAAACAAATTAAACCGAAAAAGTTTACTAATTAGAAATTAGGTAGACGAACGTCAGCTGCCGAAGTGACACATTGTCAAACATTTCGGCCAGATCATTTCAATTTTCTTCGCATGGTAAAGTAGATTAAAGTAGAGTAAACTTGTTTAAAAAGACTTTAATGTGCCACTTGCTTTATTAGAACACCCCTCTCGCAAGTTCGTCGTGCCCTAAAGACTCTTGGGAAAATAAATCAGTGTCTTAAAACACAAAATAATATGCAACATTGAAATTATGTCATTCAAACTTGGCGCGCTTTGTTTGCGTTCTTCGTTGGCTCTTCTTGACGCCATTCCTGATTGGTTGATTGGATCTCGCGCGTTCTCTGCTCCTGCCTGACGCCGACGCGACACCCTGCATGTGCACCCTGCCTGTTCTCTGCTGCCGTGCTCCGTTTCCCTCCGGAGGTAAGGTAATGTGCACTTTACATTTTATGTGCATTTTATTTTCCGAAGCCGAGTTTTTGGCGTGGCGTGGCCCAAAAATACATCATCCCCATACATCCGATTGCAGAATTACGCAGAAATTATAGTGATGGCAGAAAATACCGAAGAATGGTAAGTAAATTGTTTCCAAATAATTATAAACATAACCTCACTTGCACCTGTTTTGTTATCTATTCCTGTTTTCAAAATCGTCAGTCGGTCAGCGATAGCTACAATAGCAATAACCTGTTCAGTTTTCAGAACCTTTTGCAAACATAGGCTGGCGTCCTCGCTGGCGTCACAGCTCACATCACAAAGGTAACAGGGACGAGTGAAGTCGAAGTCTTAGGTACTTTTTTTATAAGATGCCTAAAAAAGTGAAACGTTTGTTGTCCAAACAATACCGAAATCGTGTGAAAAAGGCCAAGTATGCGGAAAATTTACGTCTAATCAATTTCGAACTGTCTCTAGAGAGTGCTAATAATAATATTCCCAAAAACAAACAGCCATCATGCTCGGCTACTTGTGCTTCTTCGGCTGCTGCTGCTGCTGCTGCTGGAAGCAGTGAATGTTCAGGTACAAGTGTACCTGAGGAATTTGTATTAAACAATCAAGCTGAAAGTTCAGCAATAGCCTCAAGCAGCGAATCCCATGAAAACACAAGTTACGATTCAGATTCAACGAATAGTTCAAGTACAGCCACCGAGGTACCAAATTTTGGTTCAGACTCGACAAATGCCAGTGAAGTTTCCGAAAGTTTGTTGTTTAATTCATCTAGTTCAAATGATGAGGATGAGAATGGCGATGGAGGTAAAAATAATGAGACGGTTGCATTCCCTGTTCAGGTGGAAAATGCATTTGAAAATGATTCTAAATCATTTCTTCAAAATTGGGCTATAACACATAAAATAACAAATTTGGCAACTAACGAACTCTTACACTGGTTGAACACTAAACCAAATTTAGAAAATATTCCTAAAGATGCCAGAACCTTGAAAAAAACAGTTAGAACTGTACAATTAGAGGAAATGGGCAAAGGGCAGTTTCATTATTTTGGTTTTGAAGATCATTTAAATGCATTTTTGACTACACACCCAGAAATCGAGGAACTATACTTGAATTTTAATATTGATGGTTTGCCTCTACATAAAAGCACTAACATATCTTTTTGGTCCATTTTGTTCAATTTTTATGAATTTGAAAATGAAAAACCAATGGTTGCGGCTATTTATTGTGGGCCAGAGAAGCCACCTTTAGAAAGTTATTTGGAAAAATTCACTGAGCAATTTTCAGAGCTGCTAGATTTTGGTTTTGTGGTAAATAATAATCAGAATAGAAGAGTCCAAATTAAGTTGAGGTCTATTTGCTGTGACACACCAGCACGATCATTCATAAAAAATACGAAGGCGCATAATGGATATGCAGGGTGTGACAAATGCGACATAGGTGGCGAGTATTATAACAGACGAATGACTTTCCCTAAGTTGGGTGACAACCTAAGAACCGATGATTCATTTGTAAATCACACAGACCCGGAACACCACAAAGGTGATAGCCCATTGAGTTTGATGAACATTGGAATGGTCAGTAGCTTTCCAGTTGATTACATGCACTGTGTTCTGTTAGGTGTAACAAAAAAATTGTTGTCTGAGTGGCGAGATGGATCTTACAGGTTATCTAATGTGCAGAAATCTCAAATAGAAGACAAAATAAAAAATATCAGGGCATTTTGGCCAATGGAATATCAGCGAAAACCTCGTTCCCTTTCGGAACTTGATAGGTGGAAAGCCATTGAATACAGAAATTTCTTAATTTACTGGGGACCAGTGGCATTAAAAGACATACTGTCACAACATCCATATTATAATTTTGTAACACTGAAAGTGGCAATTACAATTCTATTATCAAAGAAACTAAATCTACAATATAATGACTATGCTTTTGATCTTTTGGCACATTTTATTAAATACTCCGTATCATTATATGGAAAAGAGTTCTGTATCTATAACGTTCATGCACTTTTACATTTGCCAGCTGACGCTAAACAGTTTGGGGACTTGAATTCAATCAGCTGTTTTCCCTTTGAAAATTACCTGGGTGTTTTGAAACGAAAACTGAAGAAACATGCTAAACCATTGGAACAGATAGTTCGGAGACTTTTAGAAGAACAAGCAATCGAGAAAAAAAAAATGCTGTGCAGTTTTTTGGTAAAAAAAATAAAAGGTTAAATTTTCAAAACGGAATCAGTATAACTGAAAAGTCTGGAAATAATTGTGTGATTTTAAAAAATTCTGATGTGTTCAAGGTGATTTCAATTTTTGAAAATGGTGAAAATGTATTTATCAATGGTCTTACTTTCCACATGAAAAGGCCTTTCTTCGAATATCCTTGTAATAGTGATTTGATCAAGTACTATGAAGTGGGCGAAGAAAGTGAGGAGTTGAAGACCATTTCTGTTGATGAAATTGAATGTAAAGCAGTACTCATGCCTTATGGTGACAATTTCGTTTGTACTCCGCTTCTTCATCTTCTGTAAACCATTATGCTGATAGATTTATTATGTTGCACAAATAGAGCCGCATACAGGTGTCCCAGTTTTAACCGATAAAACTTTTGGGAAAAACATCTCCTCATCCTCTTGATCAAGGCAAATATAACATAATTATGTGCTTCTCACTCCCTTCCTAAGAAAGATATAGGGTGTCATAGATCACTTTTTTTTATTTTTAAAAATTTGTAACTTACGACGATTTGACCAAATTAGCTTCAATTATTAGTATATAGTGGAGCGAAATCGGCCTGAAAAGTCGTCGTTTTTTTTTTAAGGTATAACAGCACCAAACCTTATAGGTCTTATAGAGAATCAAATTCCACGTATGTATGGTCATTTTGGGGATGATCTTGTGGTAGGGACCTTTTTTATGGGCAAAAAACCTCAAAAATTGGAAATTAGCAGTTCAGCATTCACAACGTTATATTTCTGGATCCAGTTGAGCTATCGGTCTGTTCTTTTTTTTAAATAAAAGTACATTGAAAAACCTTTCCAATGGTACATCACTGACTAAAGATTATTGTTCACGAACGTGTTTATAGAACAATAAACATTATATTGACCAAAAATGCAGTCCCTTTTTGACCATGCGAGGAACTTCTTTCCTCGTAGGAATTTTTATATACAACCTGCGAGGAAAATGAAGCCGAAATATCAGAGAAAATTTTAAAGAAAGTTTCATTGATCTAGACCGTATAGTTTGTCAGTTATGAATTTTTTTCTGGCGCATTGAGTTGGAACGTCGCTCGGCGTGTGCTTGCATACAGTAAATCGCCGCATAACAAACAGTGAACGCGGCACGGCGCGGCGATTTACTGTATGCAAGCACACGCGGGGCGACGTTCCAACTCAATGCGCCAGAAAAAAATTCATAACTGACAAACTATACGGCCTAGATCAATGAAACTTTCTTTAAAATTTTCTCTGATATTTCGGCTTCATTTTCCTCGCAGGTTGTATCTAGAAATTCCTACGAGGAAAGAAGTTCTTCGCATGGTCAAAAAGGGACTGCATTTTTGGTCAATATAGTGTTTATTGTTCTATAAACACGTTCGTGAACAATTATCTTTAGTCAGTGATGTACCATTGGAAAGGTTTTCCCATGTACTTTTATTTAAAAAAAAGAACAGACCGATAGCTCAACTGGATCCAGAAATATAACGTTGTGAATGCTGAACTGCTCATTTTCAATTTTTGAGGTTTTTTACCCATAAAAAAGGTCCCTACCACAAGATCATCCCCAAAATGACCATACATACGTGGAATTTAGTTCTCTACAAGACCTATAAGGTTTGGTGCTGTTATACCTTCAAAAAAAAAACGACGACTTTTCAGGCCGATTTCGCTCCACTAATAGGTTGTTTAATCAAAATTATCTACCTACCCGCCAAATTTCTCCAAAATTCCGCCAAGTGCCGTAGAAGTTGTGGGGTCATTAATTTGGAGCACCTGAAGAATCTTTCAAATTAATGACCCCATTGTCCCCTCATAACTCATACGCCACTGATTGGATTCCTTCGAAATTTGGCAGGTAGGTAGATAATTTTGACAAACCAGCCTATCCTAAATTTAAGTGAGAGGCACTTATGTAATAAGCTACATTCACAACAATATTTTTCTGAGTCAGGATGATGAGGAGAATCTATTCCCAAAGTTTGATCGGTTAAAACTGGGACACCCTGTATACTTAATTATTTAAAGGTTAAAAATCTGAGGGGGCTGCCATTGCCTCAAGGGGGTTGACCTAAAATAAGTAGAATCATGACAAACCAGTTCCTTCAAAAACAAATTTGACTACTCTGAGCTTTCCTGGGAATTCAATCCCATACGATTTTCTTTCATTTTAAACCCAAATTTTATGTAGATAGGTACTTAGGTACTACCTACTTCGATGAAATAAATTTTTAATTTTGTATCTTTTTTAGGAAGTTTGTAATTGTTGAGTTCCCTAACGAGTATAATGAAGAAACTCAAAGCGTTGGAATAGAAATTGTGTCTTCGCGGTGGCTTTTCAAGAAAGATGATGAACAGTGGTGCTACTGGCCGAAAGTGGAACCAAATAAGGAACGAAAGGATATAACCTTCCATCAGATATTGATAACACATATGAATGTTGATATTTTGGAAAAATGTATACGGTGGGAGGAAAATCCAGTCAACATCAAGTATAGAAGCGGTAAGAATACTTTTTTTTGCATAGTGTTTTCAGTGATTCCTCAGGTTTTATGTTAATCGGATAATTATATGACAAATTTTTATCTAACAAGCAGGTTTTTCACTTGATTCTGCTACTATTAGGCTTGCTTAGTAACATAGTAAAAGTCTACCAAAATTTGACACCTTTAAAGTCGTCATTTTCAAGATGGCGCCCAAGATAGATTCCGGAAGTAAAAATAGCTGTATCTTAAAAAGTGTTAACCTAGAAAGTAGTTTTGGTGTCTAATCCAAGGTTATTTATGACGTAATCAACGAATCAAATAATAGTGAGACTAATAATAATATACCAGGGTATGTCGAAAATTTGCGCAACTTCTTTTTCCATGTAAAATTTGAATTTCTTGGCCGATTTCAACGATTATTAGCATTGTGTGGTCAGCCAAATGACCAGTGGAGTTTCTTTGTTTTATCTAGATAGTTTTTATTCATAGGGTCACTTACCAAAACCAAAAGAAAGTTGAAACGGCTCGAGAAATCAGAAAACGTGTCCCAGACCGAAGACGACGAGGACAACAAACGAAAGAGATATGGAAACCCTGCTCTTTTTGAAGATTATGAGGATAACTATGATGAAGAAGACGATTTGCCAACAGCTCCAAAAATTAAGCAATGCCAAAAGGCAGCCAGCAAAAAACCATCAACTCCCAGATCAACTCCAGCTTCTTCATCAACTTCCAGATCAACTTCAGCTTCTACATCAACTCAAAAACCATCAACTTCCAGATCAACTCCAGCTTCTACATCAACTCAAAAACCATCAACTTCCAAATCAACTCCAGCTTCTACATCAACTCAAAAACCATCAACTTCCCTCGCAACTTCCAGATCAACTCCAGCTTCTACATCAACTGCTTTCCAACAATCTGCCGCCACTGTTACCTCAAACTGTAGTGGATGCAGGGTACTTGAACGTGAGTACAATTATTTACATTTGAATGTTTTGTTTATTAATATTTCAAATTTTGCAGCTTTGATGAAGAACTTAATGATGAAGTTTGAATCGCTGGACGACAATGTCAAATACTTGGTGAGAGTTGCTAATTCTGCAAATCCCGATCAAGAAGTAACATTTGATGACTTCAAAATTTGTGAAACTGTAGAAGAACTCGAATTAGTTGAGACAAACTTGGCAAACAAGGAAAACATTACTGGGATGGTAAGTGTTGGCTAATTTGATAGTATAGAGTCGTCGAAACATCTAATGAATTTGACTTACATTTTGGTTATCTCACTATATTTTTGTAATATATTATGTTGTAATAATAGCTGCGTTCATCTATTCATGCTCTATTCACTCCTTTTACCCTTCGCGATTTTAAGCCAATCAAAACTCTTTAAACCACCTTAAAACCATGGTAACATATTCGGCTGGAGTAAAAATAGTAAAAGGAGTGAAAAGAGTGGAATAAATGAACCCAGCTTATGTATGTTGTTTTCTGTTGATTCTGTTACTGTCACCATTGTCTGTCACTAATGAATGCGTTAATTTCAGATCAATTTGTTCAAAACTGTAGGCGGGAAGGATGGCGCCGATCTGACCAGGCGTATTATGAGTAAATTAATGACAAATTCGTTGGCCAAACAGTATAATTGGAAAGGTGTGAACAACAAGAAACCGTTCGGGGCTTTGACAGATGTAATCAACATGGTACTCGGTAAGTCTTAAATCTGTTGAAAAAAAGTAGAAACGCAAACAAGTTGGAGCATTTCTATTTTTTTTTTCTTTCAATTGAAATCCAAGTTAGAGAAATACTGTTCTTTTTTTTTTGTTCTTCTATTTTGTATCTGAATAAAATTTCGCTACTATAATTTTGTTTTTCAGTTTGTGTAAGAAAACATTCTTTCGGGCAACATTTCTCTGAGAAAGAAATATCTCAAACTATGAAGACTTGGCTGCGCAACTCTAATGACAGGGAAGGAGGTCGTGTTGCCAGGATGCGGCGGGCCATGTAAAAAAACAATAGAGTGAACAATCATTGAAATCATTGAATAATTGATAATGATAATTTTACGTGATTTCATGTTCTCGTATTTATTTTTTTTCATGTAAGTATAAGTCTATGTAAGTACTTGCTCTTCAGCGTAAGTACACGTTTTTGTTCATGTGTATTTTTATGCGCGAAAGATTTTATGTTTCTTAATGTTGAAAGTTTATTGTTATTTTTTATTTTTTAAGTAGAACTACTTGCAACTGAAGTATTTCTGTTTTTCAGCAGAACTTGAAAACTTTCGATTTCTGTTCATTAGACCTGTTGATATTCTCATATTTATTTTTCTTTTTTTTTTCATAAAAGTGAGTTTATGTACTTACTATAAAGCGTACGTTTTGTTTGTGTATTATTTGTAGGTATGTTCCTCTATGTTGAGAGTTTATAGTGATTAGTAGAGGTACTTATTGCAACATGTATTTCTGTTTTCTAAGCAGAACTTTAATACTTTTGATTTCCTCATATTTATTTTTGTTTTCTTTTTATGAAAATAGGTTTATGTACTTGTTATTCAGCGTACGTTTAGTTTATGTGTATTTTCATGGAATCTTGCAACACTGATAATTGAAACTGTTCTGTACATTTTGGTTTTTGTAGCCTTTTGGTAAAGGTTCTTCAGCAGATAAGAGCTGCGCGTGCGCAGGCGCAGCACTTACGAAGACGGGAGCCTTTACGATAAGGAATTGAAAACTGAAAGGTACCTCGGCAATATGTGTTCATTATATGTTACCTACTTGTTATTTTTTTATGAATAAAAATATATATTTATTTTATTAAAATGGTATTTTACCATCCAAAATTCCCAACTGGCAAGTTTCTGGTATTATAGTGGCAAAATGCCGGTAAGATGCTGGAAAGATTGCGGTAATAAATCGGAAAGCTGATAATGGACTACTGCTGGCCCACCAGGTTTGGCCCAGCATCTTTAAACACACCTAGCCACCGTCTTTTTCGTTCTGGCCGCCGGAACCTATACGAGCTGGCCCAACTGCTGGCGTGCAGATGTCTTTCCGTCACTGTGATTACCGGCAGAATGTTAAAGGCCCGCCAGTGGCCTTCGCTGGGTGGCTTATAGGGTCCATGCCAGTGTAAAAATTGCAAAAATATACAAGGTTTCGTCGTTATCGAATGCGTTTTGAGAAAAATCTATTGCCACGGGAGGTGCGAATTGGCATGGAAATGATTTGATGCAATTTGGTGTCAACTGTGATGCTAAGAAAAATTGGTGAGATGTGTCCACCTGTGGCATTTTTACACGTCCTAGCGCGAAAAAATGGAATGAATGGAACCACCCTACACTTTATGGTTAGAACATGACACTTGGCACAGTGATTGTTTGAAATACACTCTTTCCATTCCGAAGAAATCTTCAGTACTTGATGTACTGAAGATGGAGAGGAGTACACGCATCACTATGTGAATTGTCTCGTTGCGAGGCGCCGCGCCGGCGCATCAACTAAAGGAATCTTTTTTGCCCTATTTATATTTGGTTGTAACGAAAAATTAAAATAAAACTGTAAAAACTGATAAAAAGTTAAGGTCATGTTAAAAATCAAAATGGCGGCGTTTCTAGTAGTAGCCCAGGCGCCAGGGAGCAAAAATCAGCTCAATAAGGAAATAATTGTTTCCTGGCTGGAAACTAGCTTAAAACGATCTGTGTAGCTTAGATTTCGACATACTAATTTCCCCCCTTTCGGACATGTCGGTGTCATGTCGCCATCATCAACAAGAAGTGCATCAGCGTGGTTTTTGCCGAATATCTTGATTTTGGGTCATCTGACAGCAAAAGATGTAAGAAGTCATTTTGAAACCAATGAAATTCCCTACGGAATAGTTTTTAAATGACCTCTCTGCGACCTATGGTTTTTTGAGATAGAGCTTCTGGAAGCGAGAGGCATTGTCGTAAAAGCTCCATGGCCACTTGACTCGAAAAACTGAAATGTCGATGTGACAAAAAAATTTCAAAATGAGATTTCTTGAGTATCCTTCATGCTATAGTTGCGGTGATTGTCTTTAACTCTTTCTCTTGAACCGTTGATGATTACGAATATAGAAAAGTCGAAAACGTCACATTGTACACATACAGGGTGTACTCAGGGAATCAAATCAGATCAGAGAAATTTTACATATTTCTTCGATTTAGCCTATATGCGACACTAAGCACCTAACACGAGTCCAATATCAATATGGATTTGCTCTATAAGCTTCACTTAATACACAAAAGAAGTGGTCCGCTCACATCTTTACTGTAAAATGTTTTGAAAGCCCTCTGAAATCATCAAAATAGTAAAAATTTACAGTACCAAGGAATGTATATAACAGTATAGTATATACCAAGGGACCAAAGTGAATTTTTAATTTGGGGATTTGAACCCAAAGGGCCCTTGAGCAACAAACTTCACCCAAAGGATCAAAAATTCACTTTGGTTCCTTGGTATATAATATACTGTTACATACATTTCTTGCTACTGTAAATTTTGATGATTTCAGAGGGCCTTCAACACATTTTACAGGAAGGCTGTGAGCTGACCACTTCTTAAGTGTATCAAGTGAAGCTTACAGAGCAATGCATATTGATATTGGACTCGTGATAAGTGCTTAGAGTTTCGCATAGGCTAAATCGATGAAATATGTCAAATTTCTCTGTTCTGATTTGATTCCCGTAGTACACCCTGTATATGTACGATGTGACGTTTTTGACTTTTCAATATTCGTAATCTACGGTTCAAGAGGAAGAGTTTAAGACTATCACCGCAACTATAGCGTGAAGAGTTCTCGAGTAATCTCATTTTGAATTTTTTTGTCACATCGACATTTTAGTTTTTCGAGTCAAGTGGCCATGGAGCTTTCACGACAATGACTCTCGCTTCCAGAAGCTCTATCTCAAAGACCATAGGTCGCAGAAAATTGATTGAATAACCAAACTGTAGGGAATTTCATAGGCTTCAAAATGACTCCTCACATCTTTTGCTGTCAGATGACCCAAAATCAAGATATTCGGCAAAAACTATGCTGGTGCACTTCTTGTTGATGATGGCGACATGACGCCGACATTTCCGGAAGGGGGGAAACTAGTATGTCAAAACCTAAGCTACACAGATCGTTTTAAGCTAGTTTCCAGCCAGGAAACAATTATTTCCTCATTGTTTTCCCTGGAGCCTGGGCTATAGCTTCCTGAACATATACCCAGAATTTCAGCTTATTTGAAATTTCCAGGTTCAGCCAATTTTTATTCTAACTGGCCTGTACTAATATTTCATTGCGTTTAGATGAACTTGTAGCTGAGAGTGTACTAGAGCTGGAAAACTATCGATAGTGGACGCTATCGATAGTTCGATAGTTTGGGTCTAAAAACTATCGATATATCGATAGTTACCATCGATAGTCTTCCAGCTCTAGAGTGTACCAGCGCGAGCTCCGCGTGGAGCTGTGTTCTGGAGCCAGCGCCATTAGGCAGCTCCAATGGAGCTAGCTATTCACACACGTGTTCAATTTGCACTTTTCAAGTTTCAAAACGAAAGCGCCTATGGTAGACGTTCCCCTAGAGTATTCACCTTATTCGAAATTGCACTGCCATCTTTTGACGATATGTCGAAGTGAAGATATCTGGGGGGATTGAGTCCCAAACCAAAATGCACCAGATTTTCTCATGTCAACTTTATTTATAATGTCAACACAACAAAAGCGCGCCCGTCGCCAGTGACATAGAAACAAAATAATATTTATTATCACTATGGTATTATTCAAGTGTTTGTTATTTGTGGTTTCTTCAGTCATTCTCATGTCATTCTCCAGTGGAATGGCTCTCCAGTGCTTGAATCAGCTTGGAAGGTGCGATGTACCCTTATTATGAAACGCTGAAGTGGTGGAATGTGCAAGCCAGCAAGACGACGGACCTTGGCAGTTTATCGTCGTATCTTTTCTTCCCCGATGTAATGAAGTGTACGCCGCAAATCTTGTGGCATTTTGTAGGCTGGCATGAGTCCTTTTCATAACTCCTTTTTCTACGCGCTTTACCCAGACCTCTCTCTTCTTTCGTCTTTGGTGAACGCGTGAATTGAAACTTTCGACTTTCGGCTGTGTCCGACTTGCAGCCAGGTAGGTACACAGCACCTTGTACACCCCTTTGCTGTTGCGACTTTCCACCATTAGGTCGGTATTTCACAACATGGATTAACAAATCAAACTCAGCAATTTAGCAGTAGCCACAAACGATAACAATAACCGGGAACAACAACAACAACAAGATAAAATAACAAAGATGAGAGAAAATTCGGAAAGCTGCGTGTACTTGGAACGAACGTAAACGACCTCGTAATGACAAATTCACATACGACACTGACACTTGACTGGAAGAAGTCGAACTGACATCTTTGCAGTATAGTAGTTATCTACTTTACCTAGGCTGTGGGGACCCGTTTCCCATGATGCATTTCATTTACGAATAAGGTGAATGGTAACGGTAACGGTAACTACCATCTATCAATCCAAAAAAGTCAAATATGTCAAAGTTTCAATTTGACGCAAGAATGCCTCAAAAAAGCAAAGTAAATTGAGAAAAAAAACAAGACACGCTTTGATTAATTCTAATTCTTATATGAAATTGTTCAGCTTGGCTTGGCAACCTTCCCCAACTGCTTGCCAAGCCAAATGGAAGAAAGAAAGAAGAAAAAATTTGCAACAGCGCCAGCGTGGAACTCACCTCCAGCTAGCGCAATGTCGCTGGCAGGTCGCTGGCGCAATGTAGATTTCTGGTTTCTTTCACGTTGACAACAGACAACAAAGGAAACGTCAATACACGTCAACTGTAAAAACCATTATTTTGTCACATTTCTCGTGTTCACCAGTTTGTTTTCGGTAAATGCCCGTTGAAATAACGCACTATCGTAAGTTTTACTCTCAAATTTCTTCCCTTAGGTAGAAGTACAAAAACTGCCCGCCGAGTGTCGATACGAGGTCGATGGGCAATGCCAGCGGCATGTCAACCCTCTAGCAGTGCAGAATGACCAAATATGACTGTTACCGATAGCGATATCGTTACTACTTTGCACTTTACAGTTACTTGTAGCCCTTTTCGGATTCTCGGAATTCAAAGCCGAGCAAAACAACAAAGCGGCACGACCTTGAACGTGTAACGTACTTCTATATGCCGATCACGTTTTAAATTCAGTAGAAATTAAAACACGGTTGGCCATGTTCCCTAGGGTGTAACAGACGCTGACAGACCAAGTCACGTGAAAACGGGCTTTTTGTGGCAAAGTCAATGAGGTTAGAAAATTTTGACATGAAATGCCAATTCTGGCGTCTCCTTGCATCATATTCCGCTACAGTGTTGCCTTGGCTGTTATGACTGTTATCTTGTCAGAATGGCAGGTGAGTGACAGAGTGCCGAGCCGTTCTAGGTTTTAGACACTAGGCCTTCATTTCTGACCATACATTAGAACAGTTTTCTCAACCTAGTATATGATATGATGGTATATTATGATTCACTATTTTATTCAAAAAAACTGTTCACCAGTCGCCCATTTAAACTGGAGAAAGTCTATCAAAATCAAGACGTCTTGAGCGTTTATATACAATCTTGCAACAACGGTGTACTCGATTGACAATACGAATTCAAGGTCATCTGGGGAAATATTGATCCAACATTACAAATTTGAGCATACCCAAATATCGCAGAATTACCAACTTAGCGTGCAAAAATTACCGTTCTAGTGCTGAATTTAAAAGCTGATCGGCAATACAATCTACAATCTTTCAGAATTCAGTTCTGAGTGTCAACGGTGCCGCACCAAGTGCACGAAAATGATCAACAACATCTTAGACTTCCGCCAACTGCTACAAGACCTGGTCAAAGACGACAAGGCGGTACCCTGAGGCAAATCAAAATAGAAATTTCCGAGTTTATGAAAGATGCCGTACAAATCGGCGGTTCAGTGGCAGTCATCAAAGAGGAACTCACCTGTTGAATTTGCCTGGAAATTGTGCTGCAGACGTGCATAACGAGGTACAAACACGTTTTTTGCAAGTTCTGTGTCGACATGTGCCTCCTGCAAAAACGGGAGTGTCCACTTTGCAGGAGCGTTCTCTCGGAACCGACGCACCTGAAACTTAATCCGAAAGCAGATCGAGCCATCCAAACCGTAAGTAAACAAACTTAGATACACCCAACTTCAATACCGTTAACTTATTCAGACGAAATAACAATAACATCAACATGAGCATGAGCGCATGACCTCAGGCTAAGGCTACACCGACCGAAGGCTACACCTCTCACCTACCAGTGGCGTAGCGTAGCGTAGGTAAGAGGTCATCATCACCAGTCGACAATGGTTCTGCTTCAAACCTGGTCACAACTTTGACACTTTGAAACAACTAGTGCGGACGTTAAAGGTCGATTTCAGGTCGAACCTTACTTTTCATTCTGCTGGGATGAAATTTTGCATGTGATGAGTGTAGTAGGTTCACTTGTACTGTGACTCTAGTTGGCGGGGCAAATTTTCTACTTTAGCATTGTAGGCTTGCCGCCTTTTCACCTGGTGTGAAACTGACTACTCTGGAAGTGAAGCTATATTTCTTATCAAATTGATATTAAAATCTTGGAAAACTGACGTGTACTGATGTTGAAGTGCGACTAGGGGGACGCAGAGCTGTGTTACCGTCATGTAGACACCAAAAGAGCACAGGGCGGCCGCAAATCTAAGTTATCTCGACGGCGGCCCATTGAGGGTCGACAAAAACTCGTCCCGGGAAACGAAAGCAAATTGCAAATTGAAGGTACTAACATTAATTTCGGCCCAATACGCAACTTTGAGCGGCTGGGCTCTTTAAATTTGGTTTAATTTACTTTTTACACGTAAATTCTTTTGCCAATGACAGACTGCACGCCGATTCTTGTATCGTCTATAATTCTTCAGGGTTTGGCTTGTATTTTTGACTGGAAGAGGCGAAAGGGTTGATGATTGCATGGGGCCCCTTTTTTGGACGAAGGGCATTGTATACTCTTCAATTTGAAGCATCGAAAGTTGAACCGGCCTCGAGGGGTTAGAAATATTTTTGACAACTGTCAAATGTCAAGGCTCTTTTGATTTATTTGTTCATTGGCGAAAATTAAAAACAGGTCGAAAAATTGCTACATTCTCCAACATAATGGAAAAAAGCGTCAGACATCTCGTCCCGCAAAAATGTTGTCACAAACTTTTCCGTCGGAGAAACAGTTATGTAAAAGAACAAAAACAAAACAAAAAAAGAGTTGGTCCCGGTTAGTTTGGACAATTGTGCCCGGCCAAGGGCGTGAGTTCGGTCTCCGAAAAAAAAAGACCTAAATTCGAAGAAGGGCGCCAAGGTCCTGGCCTCAATATGGCGATTGTCGGAGGACCTAAGTCGACAAATTGTTCAACTCAAAAAAAACTACTTACCACTGTAGACAAAAAAACAACTATGGAAAAAAGTACAGTTTTAATAATTAACGTGGATTGTGAACAAGGCGAGATTGTGATTGAGGTTAAATGCAGCTACAGAAAACTCGAGAGTCAAGCTTTCAGAAAATCGGTTACTTCACTGCAAAATTTCCAAAACTAGTACGTCTGAAAAGCGCAAAAGGGAAAGGGCTAAGTTCCGCACGCGACGGGATAGATCAAGGCAACTCAACAATGTACTTTGAAAATAAATAAAAATAGCCATTGACCTTTTGGGGTATAGACGTTCGTGCACGAAAGAAATACTTTTGGCCACCGCTGCCGAATCCGGTCCTGTCTATGCTGCACTCCAGCACCTATTCTCCTGCGTGATTAAAATAATTTGAAAGGAAAATTGCTACGTTATTCTTACACACGAATTCACATCGATCAACCGAAAAACTCAACTGTACATACAGCTGTAGCACTACTTAATTAATAACGTGTAACCGTTCACTTGTAATAATAGCAATTAATTATCCGATAATGAAATATTAAGCCGCACTAAAAATTACACGGCGCACAATCTAAGGGGATTCTTTGGAATTGACAAAACGGCGGATCTTATCTCTAGCCACTTAGCTTGGATCCTGGGAAAGTCCCGACAGGATAAAATCCTTCCTACTTGACGCCAGAATGTCAAATTCTCTTGGTCCTCCACAAAAAGGTGAAAGTGGAACGGAAACAAATGACACACCAGGGCTCCAACTGGATGAAAACTTCTTCGCACCCCAAAGAAAAAAAAAAGACTAAAAAAGAATACTTCGCTATGGTTTTGCTTGATGGCGAAGATGAGGTATCTTACCCCAATTAAATGTTCAGATGTTGAAAAGAAACGGTAGTGATTGGGTCCAGAAATAATTACGGTAACACGTATAATAAAGCACACAACGGCCAACTATTCCAGGATAAAGTTATCTAAAAAAAAGGAGAAAACGTGATTTTCGCTAAATGACAACATCTATCAACCTTTACCTCAATATTCCGCAGATATGGCTCACAAGAAATTATACCACGTATCGGATCCACAACGTCCCTCGGGAAAAACCGGTGAGATGTATCCAACAATAATAAATCAGCTAATAAAAGAAAAAAACTATAAGTTACACTCGATGGCAATAGGTATTTAACAAACCTTACCACACAGAAACCGTAGATGTTCAAGAAAAATACTAGCTCCAAAATTCGGCATATACAACAGACGACGACGGAATTATCCGGTAGGTAATAACCGATTTCTACTGCACTGATAATTACAAATTCTCCAGCTAGAGTAATCACAAAATACGAAAGTATCAGGTGCAATAAGTTCCAGAAGTCTCTTCGAGCGTCGAAATTTTCAAACTTGAACCATCTACCAGACTTTTTATTAGCGCCTCAGACCTTATCGCGCATTTCTTCGACGAGCTGCTTTTTTCGCTCGGTCCGATAAACTCCTATCAGGTACCTCCAGTAATAATGTACGGTATTATAATTTGGCAAAGCGAAATTTTAAATGAAACAAAGAAATTACTAAGATGAAGGAAAACTGAACACAAGGACCTAAATTAAGCTAATGACCACGAGTGGTCTCAGATCAAAAAATGAACGTTACAATGTTCCGGCTATCTGCAAAGGAAATACGCAAAAAATGTGTTTCAAAACTGGTCCGATCAGAGCAGCCAACTGCAAAGTTCTGGGGATTTTCTATATTTCACATTTGGAAACTTAGAAACAAAATCTCACAGCCGACTAGAATCACGGTACAAGTGAACATAGTATACATACCATCAGGTCACTTTTGAGAAGTGCCCGGTTGGGACTCGTGACAGGGCCACGGTTTGGCCGCGGTACAAGAGGTTGCTTTACCAGACACGGGAGATTTCTTGAAATTTCTTAAAATGCAATTTGCAGTGGCGGGGCTTTTACTATTTTGGTCAGAAATGATTCATTGGATTGTCCAAATATAGTCTGTGACAATTTCAAGTCCCCCGCGCCAAAGATGACGTGGGCTGCCTACTAATCACCAATCAGGCGTAATTTGCAGAATTCAATCAACAGCTTACGTTAGGGGAACCAACCTTGCATTTCATTCCGATGCATAACGCTTTTGCACGTGAGTAGTAGGTACCTACCCAGGTAACTTTTAAGAAGTGATGCCCCGAAGAAATTACAATTTTGAAATCGTTGCTTTTTTATACTTTCTTCAATTGGACTATCTATTTTCGAGGTTAAAGAGCACAATGCAATAATTTTCCAGGAAGTGTATTGCACCAGTGGCGTACCAGACGGCTGCGAAGGAGTTGAGGTGCGATTTTTCACAAAGTCTTATAGTAATAACCCGAGAGTAAACCGTGGGTAACACTTTTTTTCGACATGTTTGGTATCTTTTCGACCAAATCGCACATTATGATTTCAAAAATAAGTATACAATTCTGATAGAGACGTGTTTAGACCGGTTTTATCAGGTAAAACATAAATGATTTGTTTTACCAGCAAAATTGATGTTTTGTAACTCAAGTTCCATCATTGTCCAATGTATTTTCAACTATGATTTTGACTTGGACGGGTCGTTTGGGCTATTTCACACACAAATGTGATTTGCAGATTTTTTTCTCGGTTCTACAAAGTCACGGAGCAGTTTTGTTTCTTGCGATTCAACATATCAACATATCAAAAGTTTGATTTGATGAAACGTGCAAAAAATTATGCTAGGGCGATAGTGTAGCTTTGAGTTGGTTCCATTCCATTGCATGATAATGGTTTTCTCTATCAAACAAAACAAAGAAAACTAAAATCAGGGCCGTATTTTAGTCATGATTTTTCTTCCGACGATGAGAGATAAATTTCGTGAAAAACGCAAGTTTCGACCTATGAATTCGTCGTTTTGTAGCTCCATTTCGATCGAGGTTCAGAATACCCACGACCACAATTTTGACACAGATTGTACAACTGAACTGCTTTGTAGAAGAATTTATAACAATAGAAGTTTCTATCGCTGTTAGAGTCACACGGTTGTTTTGTTTCAAAACGTACATCATGAAGGAATGTCATCTCAGAAGCTCGCAATATCAGAAGAAAAATTATGTCATGACTAAAATACAGCTTTGATTTTGGTTTTTAAAGTTTTGTTTGATAGAGAAAAATATTTTCTTACCTTGAAATGGATGAGGTACCAAATCAAAGATACATTCTGGTCCCAGCCTAATTTTCCCTCTGAAATAGCACGGTTCGTCCAATTAGTGCCGGGTCTAGGCTTTTGTTTAGGGGGTGCAAAATACAATTTTGCCGCCCCCCATCGATATCAGCGAAGCGAAGGGTGGCGTGGGACCAAGGAGGCCCCTAGTAGTGCCGCAGATAAAAATTGTTCGGATTTCAGAGGAACTACTTGAGCAAAATACCCTTCTTTCCCCATCATTTTTTTCGAATATGAAAACATACGAATTGCTGGGTCGACTGCCCAGGGCCGATTCTGAGTGGTGTGCTGGGTGTGCCCCTGCACAGGGGCGGCCAAAATTCAAGGGCGGCGAAAAGTCTCCAATTTTTTCTGAAGAAAAATTGAGTGTCGAAAAGGGAACTGATGTTATGATTTTCGAGACCGACGGCAGCCGCCCTGCGTAAATTGTGATTTTTTAGTGCAGAAAAAATACAACAGGTTGTCAAGAATGGAGGCGAGGCGGCCGCTCTGCGTCAACTATTATAGATATCAGACTTCTTTCTTAGATAAGTATCTGAGGAAGGGCAAGAATTTTTATCTCTTGGTAACATTTCGGATAGTCTGTTTGAAATCGGATCGGCGTGAAAAAATGCGGTGTAGTACAAAAAAAAATCACAATTTAAAAAAAAACCGCACTACGATCAAAATTCGAAAACCGTTTATAGATATTGATATGTGCTTTTTAGAACTGCACTCAGAAAAAATCTGGGATCTTTTTTACAGAAGCGGGGCATTGAATATTGTGGACCGGTTTTGCACTTCTTCTCTTTTCACCCTGTATAGCTCACTCAACGTCGTTGAACCTCTGTGCCATCCAAGTATCTTACAGCCAAAAAACACGCTATCCAGCATGACCATGATTTTCAAAATCGATCCATTTTTACCTGAGATATCCACATTTGAAGTGAGGCAAAATTTTCTAGTGAATCAGTTCAATTGTTGCCCAGTTTATTTGAACAGCTTTATCTGATTCCATCCAACTACAAAATCAATATGCTCACCTATGAATTGGTATAAGTGCCTAAAAACTCATCTATAGGTCGCGGGAACATAACCGTCACCTTGGCACCCGCTATGGCAACGTTGAAAGTATGCCTGACGTGGCAACTGCGCAATGCGCATCCTTTTCGTCGTTGAATTGACATTAAACGCTCGCGCAAGCGCAGACAGGGTGCCAAGGTACCGCTGTAGAGACTCGTTTGTTTTCAACATTTCTCAGACAAATCTTGAGTTTAGCACAATTATTTTTTTTAATAAAGTGGCAATTGTTCAATAAATCATCTATATAATTTATTACAACTTGAGAAAACGGTATTCACAAGTACTAGTGAAAATGACATTATACCATATACCCATCTTTAGCGCGCGATTTTTGCTCCCGCGACCTATAGGGTGTGCCGAGTGATATGCTGAAGTGAGGTGGCCATGGACGCACCTTGATCCTCAGCGGCAAATAGATTAAAATTGTTCATAATTTTGTTTAAAATGAGGGGGGCTTTGTCGGTTTTAGGCCCGCAAAAGTGAAAAAAATCGCCTGCGGTGCAATTTCTAGAAAGCCCAGACGCCCCCGCTAGAAAATTGCTGCGGGGTTACAGCTGGCGGGCGGCCAAATATTTTACGCACAAGGGCGGCCGACGAGCCAGAATCGGCCCTGCGACTGCCTGTCACCCATGCGCGCTGTTGCGCGAATCTGTTTTGAGATGTATTATCGCTTTGGAAAATTCTATTTGAATACTTTTACAAAAAGATGGAGAGCAGAATAATGCTTTCATCAATATTTTTTATTGATATGAAATTAGACCTATTTCTGCCGCCCCTTCATTTTGCCGCCCGGTGCATATGCCCCGGTTCGCACCCCCCTAGATCCGGCGCTGCGTCCAATCAAGGTTTGACGTGATACATCTCAAAAAACAAAAACACTCCGTGACTTTTTAAAATGGGAAAAAAATTCAGCATATAACTGGCCTGTACTAATATTTCATTGCAGTGGCGGCTCGTGAGTTTTTTGCAAGGAGGGCTCAAGTTCATAACAAATTCGCGAGCTGAGAACTATAATGTTCTATCTGCACTTCTTGTAGAAAATGTTTTTCGAACTTCGAACCAGCAAAACATGGACAAAATGTTTCCTGATATAAACAATTAGATCAGAAACTGGAGAAAGAGGCTTTTATTCCTTTCCCGTTTCTGATCTTATTGTTCAAATCATGGAACATTTCGTCCATGTTTTGTTGGTTCGAAGTTCGAAAAACATCCTCTACAAAGAGTGCAGATAGAACAGTTCTCAGTTCGCGAAATGACGAAACTCGAGACAAAAACTTTTTTGTCGTATCCGCAGCACAACCATATGGAGTTTTAGCATTTACTGTTTTGTCAAAATCACGTGTGAGTTAATGCACCACGAATTTATTCTTGCGGGTTCGATTTGCTTTATATTCAGTAAATCAATGCTGTAATCGGACGTCCGTTGTTTTGTTGCATTTATTTCTTCTTGTAGGCTTGAGTAGGCTTGATGACCTAAATGTACCTTTATTAGGTCAGCTATCTTCATGTTTGCAAACTGTTGACTAATCGAAGAGTACATAAATAATTATATCGATTATTTCAATCGGCTGGGGGCTCGAGAAACGGAGCCCATATCTGCAGTATAGAGCGGGAGCCGCGTCTCGCGTTGCCATGGTTACGGCACATGTTTTGCGCGGGTGCACCCCGGCATCACCGCATCGGCGGTGGGCGCCGAATGCGGAGCCCAAGACAAACTTCTTCGACCGTGCGATCGCTTAGAATTATTCTGTTGAAATATTAATTGACTAATGACAGAACATTTTTGCACTAAACCAAATCTTTGGAATAAGTATAATTAATAAAATGCATTCCATGTCTTCCTACCGATAAAAATCTCTTGCCGCCTTTAGCGTTGGGGGGGGGGCGCCGCCCTTGAGCCCTCCCTCACCAGCCGCCACTGTTTCATTGCGTTTAGATGAACTTGTAGCTGAGAGTGTACCAGCGCGAGCTCCGCGTGGAGCTGTGTTCTGGAGCCAGCTCCATGGAGCTGGCTCTTCACACACGTGTTCAGTTTGCACTTTTCAAGTTTCAAAACGAAAGCGCCTATAGTCCAGGAATTTCAGCTGTTTAAATCGCAAATAGCGAACAAAAATGATAACTAGCCGGATTTTTGTATATAAGCTCAGTTAAGCATGTAGTTCAGCATAGTAAAAGTCCTCAAGAATCCGGTGTGAGCTTCGGCCGTTGTGGCCTCGAGAAGAACTTGAGGGTCAGTTTTTTGCGTATATCTCATGAACAATAGCACTTGGGAGAAAAATTCCCGGGAAGAAATTGTTGGAAATTTTATTGTCTACAAGAAAGGTCCTTACACATTTCATCGTCAGTCATCTCCTTCTTCATCAAAACACAAGAAAATAAAAATAGTCCAGATGCTCGATGATGAAGACTGGTATGGACCTTGATTTTTATGACGGCGGAGTGCCACTTTGTAGATGGTTAGATAGTTTGATCCACACTCTTTTGGTTGAAACTTGAAGCCATCAAGACGAACTATGCCGGCGGCATATACAGGGTGAAATAAAAATAAAAAGTTAAACATTTTTACCTCGAGAACCGAAATAGGTGAAGACATGTAAATCGCCATAAATAATTCTGATTTCAGTGTCATGAAGTCGTCGTAAACTTGAATTGAATATCTTGAGCCGTTCTTGAAATATCTTCAAAAGACTGAAGTTGTTACCAAAAAAAAATAATATATTTTCGTCTATGTACTTATTAGAAGAAAAGTTGACTGTGTTTTTTCTAAAAGTAGTTGGCCTAGAGAGGGCTTTTCACTGTAATTTTATTTTAAATGTAATTTATCATTGTTTCGATCCAAAACACCAAGTTTCGATTCAAGATCTGAAGAATTACTGATATAATCTTAAATATATCGTTACGGAAAACTATTTTTTTTTTCGTAACGACCTCAGTCTTCTGAAGATATCTCAGAAACGGCTCAACATATTTGGTTCAAGTTCACGACGACTTCATAGTCATGAAATTAGAAATATTTTTGGCGATTTACATGTCTTCGCCTATTTTGGTTCTTGAGGTACATTTGTTCAACTTTTTATTTTCATGTCACCCTGTATATGGCGCCGGCATAGTTGGTATTGATGGCATTAAGTTTCAATCAAAAGAGAATGGATCGAACAACACCTCTACCAAGTGGCACCCTGCCATCATAAAACTCAAGGTCCGTACAGTCTTCGGCATCAAGCATCTGGACTATTTAGCTTTTCTTGTTTTTTGACGAAAAAGGAGTGGACTGATGATGGAATATGTGATGACTTTTCTTGTAGACAACACAATTTCCAACAATTTTGCTCCAAGTGCTTTTCCTCCAAGTGCCATCGATTACGAGATAAACACGAAAAACTGATCCTCAAGTTCTTCTCGGGTCCACAACGGCCGAAGCTCACACCGGATTCTTGAGGGCTTTTACTATGTTGAACTACATGCTTAACTGAGCTCACAAAAATCCGGCTGGTTATCATTTTTGTTCGCTATTTTTTCTATAATTCCTGGACTACTATGGTATAGTCCTGTCCCTAGCAGTACTTCTGTAGGAAAAACGAAGTAATCAAATTTATTTTTTTTGGAATCGTTAGAGGATCATCCCAGGACAAATAATCACTCGGGTGCTTTCGCGATTTCTGGTACATTTTCCAGCAATATCGCATCAAAGTTGGCGGCTGGTCAATTCTTCAGTTCGCTGATATTGCTTGGAGTTTTTGCGATTTTTTTCAAATAAAAGTACTAATCTACCCAAAAAACAATTCCGGATCGAATGGTGCTGTACGATTTTGAGTACTTACGTTATACCGGGTGAAAAAAAAATAAAACGAGTTTTATCATTTTTTTCCAACTTTTTAGTTTCTTGACCGATTTTCACAAACTTTATGTCCAAAGCTAGCTGACTAAATCGTCTCCTCGAATCAATTGTTAATATAGCCAAATTATCAGAAATCAAGATGGCGGCGGCGAACCCATATAAAATTGTGTCGTATTTTGAGATTTTTTTTTTTATTTCTAAACTTCATAAAGAACGACACTGATGATGGATTCTGGAAAATTCAGCTTTCTTGTGCAATTTGGGACTAGATTTACTTGATTCGCACATTCCACTGTGAAAATATAGTGAATTAAAGGAAGGTCCACTTGTAATGTTTTCCAAATTCACAATAGAACAGCAGTTTAAAAACCTCCCGCGAATCCTTATTTCTGGAGCAATTTCTACACACTTGGTAGTGATCGTAACCTGTGTGCATAGGCTACAAATACCGTGTTGGTGCATGGCCGAAGTTTCGAAATTTTAGATGATAGATGAAGTAAATGGTGGAGGTGCGCATGTCAAATATCGAATATTCTACTTTTTGCTCTCACATGTTCTGAACGAAATTTCTATAAATGGTTGGCTCAATAGTCAGCTGGATAAACACGCAACGAAAGTCAAATGTTAAAAGAGTCAAAATATGAAATTTTCAAATAGACGACTCTACTTCTTTGGAGAAAATAAAACGGTTCTATCCGTTAGTCCAGGAATTTTAGCTGTTAAAATCGCAAATAGCGAACAAAAATGAAAGCCAGCCGGATTTTCGTATATAAGCTCAGTTAAGCATGTAGTTTCACAGAGTCAAAGTTATCAAGAATCCGGTGTGAGCTTCGGCCGTTGTGGCCTCGAGAAGAACTTGAGGATCAGTTTTTCGCGTATATCTCGTGAACAATGGCACTTGGGAAGAACGTGCTTGGGAATAAATTGTTGAAAATTTTATTGTCTATAAGAAAGGTCCTTACATGTTTCATCGTCAGTCCACTCTTTCTTCGTCAAAACACAAGAAAATTAAAATAATCCAGATGCTCGATGCTGAAGACTGTATGGACCTTGAGTTTTTTGATGGCGGGGTGCCACTTGGTAGAGGTGTTGTTCGATCTATTCTGTTTTGACTGTTACTATTTGCCATCAATACCAACTATGCCGGCGGCATATACAGGGTGAAATAAAAATAAGAAGTTGAAGAAATGTACCTCAAGAACCAAAATAGGTGAAGACATGTTAACCGCCAAAAATATTTCTAATTTCATGGTCATGAAGCCGTCGTAAACTTGGATCAAATATGTTGAGCCGTTTCTGAAATATCTTCAGAAGACTGAAGTCGTTACGAAAAAAACTAGTTTTCCGTCTATCAGTAACTCTTCAGATATTGAATCGAGGACTTGAGGTTTTGAATCGAAACAATGATAAATTACATTTAAAATGAAATAATAGTGAAAAACACTCTCTAGGCCAACAACTATAAGAAAAAACACAGTCAACTTTTTTTCTGATGAGTAGGTAGTTGAAAAAATTATTTTTTTCGGTAACAACTTCAGTCTTTTGAGGATATTTCAAGAACGGCTCAAGATATCTAATTCAAGTTTACGACGACTTCATGACCATGAAATCAGAATTATTCATGGCGATTTACATGTCTTCACCTATTCCGGTTCTTGAGGAACAAATGTTCAACTTTTATTTTTATTTCACCCTGTATATGCCGCCGGCATAGTTCGTATTGATGGCTTCAAGTTTCAGTCAAGGAATAGTGGACCAACCAGGGAGAACTTTGACTATGTTAAACCGTTGAGTTAAACTACATGCTTAACTGAGCTTATATACAAAAATCCGGCTGGCGGATAGAACCGTTTTATTTTCTCCAAAGAAGTAAAGTTGTCTATTTGAAAATTTCACATTTCGACTCTTTTAACATTTGACTCTCGTTGCGTGTTTATCCAGCTGACCATTAAGCCAACCATTTATAGAAATTTCGTTCAGAAAATCTGAGAACAAAAAGTAGAATATTCGATATTTGGCATGCGCACCTCCACCATTTACGTCATCTATCATCTGAAATTTCGAAACTTCGGCCATGCACCAACACGGTATTTGTAGCCTATGCACACAGCTTACGATCACTATCAAGTGTGTAGAAATTGCTTCAGAAATTAGGATTCGCGGGAGGTTTTTAAACTGCTGATTTATTGTGAATTTGGAAAAAATTACAAGTGGACCTTCCTTTAATTCACTATATTTTCACAGTGGAATGTGCGAATCAAGTAAATCTAGTCCCAAATTGCACAAGAAAGCTGAATCTTCCAGAATCCACCATCAGTGTCGTTCTTTACGAAGTATAAAAATTAAAAAAAATTCTCGAAATACGACACATTATTATTTAGGTTCGCCGCCGCCATCTTGATTTTTGATAATTTGGCTTTATTGAAAATTGATTTGAGTAGACGATTTAGTCAGCGAGCTTTTTACATAAAGTTTGTGAAAATCGGTCAAGAAACTAAAAAGTTGGAAAAAAAATTATAAAACTCGTTTTATTTTTTTTTTCACCCGGTATAACGTAAGTACTCAAAATCTGACAGCACCATTCGTTCCGGAATTGTTTTTTGGGTAGATTAGTCTTTTTATTTGAAAAAAATCGCAAAAACTCCAAGAAATATCAGCGAACTGAAGAATTGACCAGCCGCCAACTTTGATGCGATATTGCTGGAAAATGTACCAGAAATCGCGAAAGCACCCGAGTAATTATTTGTCCTGGGACGATCCTCTAACGATTCCAAAAAAAAAATTTTGATTACATCGTTTTTCCTACAGAAGTACTGCTAGGGCCTGGATTAGTAGACGTTCCCTAGAGTATGGTAATGGTAACGGTAACTACCATCTATCAATCCAAAAAGTCAAATATGTCAAAGTTTGAATTTGACGCAAAAATGCCTCAAAAAAAGCAAAGTAAATTGAGAAAGAAACAAGACAGGCTTTGATTAATTCTTATATGAAATTGTTCAGCTTGGCTTGGCAACCTTCCTCGACTGCTTGCCAAGCCAAATGGAAGAAAGAAAGAAGAAAAACTTTGCAACTGCGTGGAACTCACCTCCAGCCAGCGCAATGTCGCTGGCGCAATGTAGATCTCTGGACCTCTGGCACAGAATAGCTATACAGGGTGATTCACCATTAAATGGACATAGCTTAAGGGTAGGTCCAGTTTTTCCAGGCGAATCAGGATCTGGTTTTGAAATTTTTCTAACACTGTTCGTTTGGAAACTACAGGGTGATTCATCTATTTCGTAGAATTTTTTGACAAGCCATAACTTAAAAACGACCGAATGGATTCGATTGAAATTTTGTGGGTTAATTCTTCTATTGATAGCTGACACATTGCTTCATCAAGCAGTTCGAAATTTCCAGGGCCGGCCTTGATAAAAAAAACTTCAAAGCTTTTTTTAAAAAAAGACTTCTGTATGCATATTTCTCAAAATTCATTCACATATTCAGAAACCACATAAAACATGCTTTTGATATCGCAAAAAAAATTGCTTGGCACCATTGAGCTGTCCATAAAATTTTGATAATCCTGAAGATTTTTGAGGTTAGGATTTTTTGTAAACTAATAATTCAAAATATTCGCGAATAATCTATTATGGCCTCAAATTTCAGCCGTTTCGTAAACAAAAATTTGAAAAATTTTATGGACAGCTCAATGGTGCCGAGCAATTTTTTTGCGATATCAAAAGCATGTTTTATGTGGTTTCTGGATATGTGAATGAATTTTGAGAAATATGCATACAGAAGTCTTTTTTTAAAAAAAGCTTTGAAGTTTTTTTTATCAAGGCCGGCCCTGGAAATTTCGAACTGCTTGATGAAGCAATGTGTCAGCTATCAATAGAAGAATTAACCCACAAAATTTCAATCGAATCCATTCGGTCATTCTAAAGTTATGGCTTGTCAAAAAATTCTACGAAATAGATGAATCACCCTGTAGTTTCCAAACGAACAGTGTTAGAAAATTTCAAAACCAGATCCTGGTTCGCCTGGAAAAACTGGACCTACCCTCAAGCTATGTCCATTTAATGGTGAATCACCCTGTATAGCTATTCTGTGCCAGAGGTCCAGAGATCTACATTGCGCCAGCGATATTGCGCTGTCTGGAGGTGAGTTCCACGCAGTTGCAAAGTTTTTCTTCTTTCTTTCTTCCATTTGGCTTGGCAAGCAGTCGAGGAAGGTTGCCAAGCCAAGCTGAACAATTTCATATAAGAATTAATCAAAGCCTGTCTTGTTTCTTTCTCAATTTACTTTGCTTTTTTTGAGGCATTTTTGCGTCAAATTCAAACTTTGACATATTTGACTTTTTGGATTGATAGATGGTAGTTACCGTTACCATTACCATACTCTAGGGAACGTCTACTAATCCAGGCCCTAGCAGTACTTCTGTAGGAAAAACGATGTAATCAAAATTTTTTTTTTGGAATCGTTAGAGGATCGTCCCAGGACAAATAATTACTCGGGTGCTTTCGCGATTTCTGGTACATTTTCCAGCAATATCGCATCAAAGTTGGCGGCTGGTCAATTCTTCAGTTCGCTGATATTTCTTGGAGTTTTTGCGATTTTTTTCAAATAAAAAGACTAATCTACCCAAAAAACTATTCTGGATCGAATGGTGCTGTCAGATTTTGAGTACTTACGTTATACCGGGTGAAAAAAAAAATAAAACGAGTTTTATAATTTTTTTTCCAACTTTTTAGTTTCTTGACCGATTTTCACAAACTTTATGTAAAAAGCTCGCTGACTAAATCGTCTACTCAAATCAATTTTCAATAAAGCCAAATTATCAAAAATCAAGATGGCGGCGGCGAACCTAAATAAAAATGTGTCGTATTTCGAGAATTTTTTTTTATTTTTATACTTCGTAAAGGTAAAGAACGACACTGATGGTGGATTCTGGAAGATTCAGCTTTCTTGTGCAATTTGGGACTAGATTTACTTGATTCGCACATTCCACTGTAAAAATATAGTGAATTAAAGGAAGGTCCACTTGTAATTTTTTCCAAATTCACAATAAATCAGCAGTTTAAAAACCTCCCGCGAATCCTTATTTCTGAAGCAATTTCTACACACTTGATAGTGATCGTAAGCTGTGTGCATAGGCTACAAATACCGTGTTGGTGCATGGCCGAAGTTTCGAAATTTCAGATGATAGATGACGTAAATGGTGGAGGTGCGCATGCCAAATATCGAATATTCTACTTTTTGTTCTCAGATTTTCTGAACGAAATTTCTATAAATGGTTGGCTTAATGGTCAGCTGGATAAACACGCAACGAGAGTCAAATGTTAAAAGAGTCGAAATGTGAAATTTTCAAATGGACGACTTTACTTCTTTGGAGAAAATAAAACGGTTCTATCCGCCAGCCGGATTTTTGTATATAAGCTCAGTTAAGCATGTAGTTTAACTCAACGGTTTAACATAGTCAAAGTTCTCCCTGGTTGGTCCACTATTCCTTGACTGAAACTTGAAGCCATCAATACGAACTATGCCGGCGGCATATACCGGGTGAAATAAAAATAAAAGTTGAACATTTGTTCCTCAAGAACCGGAATAGGTGAAGACATGTAAATCGCCATGAATAATTCTGATTTCATGGTCATGAAGTCGTCGTAAACTTGAATTAGATATCTTGAGCCGTTCTTGAAATATCTTCAAAAGACTGAAGTTGTTACCGAAAAAAATAATTTTTTCAACTACCTACTCATCAGAAAAAAAGTTGACTGTGTTTTTTCTTATAGTTGTTGGCCTAGAGAGTGTTTTTCACTATTATTTCATTTTAAATGTAATTTATCATTGTTTCGATTCAAAACCTCAAGTCCTCGATTCAATATCTGAAGAGTTACTGATAGACGGAAAACTAGTTTTTTTCGTAACGACTTCAGTCTTCTGAAGATATTTCAGAAACGGCTCAACATATTTGATCCAAGTTTACGACGGCTTCATGACCATGAAATTAGAAATATTTTTGGCGGTTAACATGTCTTCACCTATTTTGGTTCTTGAGGTACATTTCTTCAACTTCTTATTTTTATTTCACCCTGTATATGCCGCCGGCATAGTTGGTATTGATGGCAAATAGTAACAGTCAAAACAGAATAGATCGAACAACACCTCTACCAAGTGGCACCCCGCCATCAAAAAACTCAAGGTCCATACAGTCTTCAGCATCGAGCATCTGGATTATTTTAATTTTCTTGTGTTTTGACGAAGAAAGAGTGGACTGACGATGAAACATGTAAGGACCTTTCTTATAGACAATAAAATTTTCAACAATTTATTCCCAAGCACGTTCTTCCCAAGTGCCATTGTTCACGAGATATACGCGAAAAACTGATCCTCAAGTTCTTCTCGAGGCCGTTCTAAAGTAATGGCTTGTCAAAAAATTCTACGAAATAGATGAATCACCCTGTAGCTTCGAAACGAACAGTGTTAGAAAAATTTCAAAACCAGATCCTGGTTCGCCTGGAAAAACTGGACCTACCCTTAAGCTATGTCCATTCGGTGGTGAATCACCCTGTATACAGAAGCGTGACTAGAAAAGGGTATCAAAAATTAGAGTGGGATAAAAAAATTTACCAGAAGGCGGTCCTTGAGTGCTACTCGGCAGTATTCGTTATAGTTTCGTTACCTTCCGTGTTATGTGGGCAATCCTATTGGGCACTGAGCGAGAGATGGGCACAGCGATGAGGACGCGCGAAGCGTTCGAAATGGCCGAGTAGACTGGGAATATTTGGCATTTGATTTTTCATGTCACTCTGACATTTCGATTTTCGAAAACATTTTCTTCGGCATTTTCAAAACATTTTCACCATGAACGATGCAGAACAGGTGAAGCTGAAAAGCAGTGGCGCCGAATAGACCTTTTTTTGTGGCGCTCGCCATACCTCAAAAGAGGGGGGGGGTCTGGAGGAGAAGAAAAGGAAAAAAGAAAAGAAAAAAGGAGAAGAGGGGAGAAAAAGAAGAGGAAGAGAGATCTACTCAGCAAATCATTGGATATTAGGATTATTAGGTATTGAATCTGAATGACAGTTATTCACGATGTACCTATAGGTATAGGTATCGTATGATCCAAACCATTTTACCTCAAGAGTGCTATGACTTTTTTTTTGCTTTTTCCAATTGTTGGTAGTAGGTATGTCCTGCAATTTACTTCAGAGTGACATCTGCATGTTGTTTGGAAATCTTCAATGCATGTCGCGTTGATAAGGAATACGGAATACGACCACTCCCCGCTTTCCAATTTTGTGCCATTCCGAAAATAATTTCCGATAATGAAAGCTTTTTATTCTGTTTTAAACATTTTCAGAGACCGACATTGGCATTCAACAGTTTATTCAGTCATTAATGTCATTATGGTCGCGATTCTGGCCAACCTTTGATAATAAAATGATATTTTCATAGCACTCTAGACTAGAGTCAAAAAGGTTTTGATCATACGGACAACCAACTAACTGGACTAGGAAAATCTTACGATCTTACGATCTCACAAAAAACTTTCGATGTTTGTGCCTAGCTACATTGCGCTGAACTGCACACTGCACACTACACACTATTAATATGGAATATCAGGTGAGTTAGTTTTATTACTCTTGATAACACTGGGGCCCAATTTAACCAGAGGGTCTTACCTACCTCTTACTTACCCACGAACTACGCAGCAATATTCTCTGCCAGAATTCCTAAACTTGAAATTTAGCCCATGTCATCAATGTAGGTGCCTAAAGAGCTATTTTTGAGAGTTTTCGAAAATTTCTGAATTTGAAAAGATTATGAGGACAATTTGGTCAGCGGCTTCCCTTTTTTTGCTTATTATTGTTAATATCATTATTATTCCGAAAAAAATTCGTCTGCGGCGCTAACTGCGTGAGGGGCTCTTAGGTCCCCCGGCCCGACCGTAGCGTGGAAATAGGGGGGGGGTCTAAAATTTTCTTCGCCATAGTAACTTTTTATGAGTTCGGCGCCACTGCTGAAAAGGAAATGGGGCGTTGCATGTTCGTACAAAGATTTCGGCTACAGATTCTATTCTGAAAGTGACAGTGAAGACTGAGAGCCTTTATCGCCGGTTCTTTCGATTTCCGAAAGACACAGCAATGTAAGTACCTACATACATACACAATTGTACAGTTTCTACATTCGTATTATTCCACCAAAAATTCACATTAATTCTGCTTCTTGGCGTGTGTTATGTTATCTTGCACGTATTTGATTTATTTTTGATTCAGGTGTAAAATTTGGATCGAGAACAGTGGTGGTCCAGTGGTCGTGATGGACTTCATTTCAATGGATAGACTTCGATGGATTTCATTGGCAAGATAAACCAACTTCCATCTACAAGCAGTGGTTGTTTCACAAGTGTTTCCGACGAAGGATCGAGTTCTTTTGGAGACATAATATGTGACCAGCCAGCAGTTGAAAAAACCTAAAATACTGCAGAATATTTGAGGTAGGTACCTAATCAAAGATGAAATAAGAATTTTTCATATAAAAATGTTTCAGTTTCTGAGATGATCAGTGACTTAGATGGACAGAGAGAAAAGCCGCCGCAGATGTCTCCAGCTCAAACTCAGACTTCCGAAACAAGAGAGTCTTCAGCTCAGACTCAAACTCCTCGAAGCTTTGAGGCAGAACTCATTAAGAAAAGTCACGCTGTTGGAAAAAAATGTCCATCTCCAAAAAGAAAATGCGGCTTTGAAGAAAGAGATCGAGGAGAATTTTAGGAAAAGTAGTCAAGATTCGGACATGAATCCAGTTTCAATTTTTGGGTTACAAACTTTTAAATCCCGAATTATCCAAGCTAGCCGAAGTGCAATAAGCCAATCCATTGAAAATAAATTGCCATGGCCGACGTTAGTTTAATGAATTCAAAAAGTTTGCTTTGTTATCATATATTTTTTGGGCCCTAAATGTTACAAGCTCTTGAAAAAAAGCACTTGTTCTGCCATCAAAAACTGTTTTAGAAAAATATGTCAGACAGGTTCATATGGTTTTCCACTGGAGTTGATGAAAATTTCTTTGCCTTTTTGTAACTGAAAGTCGACAAAATGGACATAGCAGACACAGCTTGCACACTTTTTTGTATTATACTGTTAATTGGTCTTCATTATAATAAACCATTCTACACTTGTTCCTTTACTTTTTTAATTACACCTACTTACGGCTGTGATGAGAAAAAAATTCGCACGGCTTCTTTGAAAAATTAGCTGAACTCACTTTCGATACATAATAATTTTTTTGATGCAGTCCCAATGGAGATTATTGGGGCAGAAACAGTCTAGAATACCCCAATCAAAGGTAATTTCCATTGAAACTGGTTTAAAAAGCAAAAAGTGACATTTAATCAATGAAAAAAAGAAAAGAACCAACTGTGAGACATTCAGCAAAGAAAAGGGAATGATGAATAATAAATAATTCACCCCACTTCTCATTCTGCTGCATTTTTTTACGCCCACCTCTACGAAAATTTACCAACAAAATGGCGCAAGGTCACCGGTAACCAAGGCAAAAGATCAAAGGGACCGCCACGAGTGATGCTTCTGTATATATATGCCGATCACGTTTTAAATTCAGCAGAAAATAAAACGCGGTTGGCCATGTTGCCTAGAGTGTAACGGACGCTCATAGACCAAGTTGCGCGAAAACGGGCTGAGCTCAAAGAGGTTAGAAAATTTTGACAAGAAATGCCAGTTCTGGCGTCTCCTTGCATCATATCCGCTGCCCTGTTGCCTTGGCCGTTGTTTGTCATGATGTCAGGTGAGTGTCATAGTTGTTTACATTCCTGGGAAAATTTTATTAAGTGTTCTGCCCTCGGTTCGGCTATTGCTATATTCATGGTTCTGCCTGTATATTTATAAGGTAAGTACGAGTAACACTCTTGTCGGAGTACTTAAGTTCATGTAAATTTTTTCTTTTATTCAAAGTTGACTTCAGATGCAAATGATCATGGGGTGAATCCTCGGGTGAATTACTGGGACATCAGAACGTTCAACGGATTGTGATGGATTGCCACGGGATTACCACGGGATTTCCACCGGATACGATTTCTTCAAATTAAATGGATAGCCACGGGATTCCAGGGAATTTCCACAAATTACCAACGGCTTGGGGCCACGCATGAATCACCACCAGAGAAAGGCGCTCTTGCTTTGCGGCGCTTATTATCACCTGAGGTCTCCACGCTATAAGGTTATTCATTAACGTTACATAGACCAATGGCAGATAGGGGATTTCAATTTTGTTCAGATTTACCAGCAATATTCCTCTGTTAAAACTTGTGAAGAATTACTGGGTAAATCAAAGTCTAGGGCCGCAGATTCGGAAAAATATATCCCTGTGTTATTTGGTCAAATTTACATTTTTGGGAATACTGTTATCGGGTTCGAGCCATATTGAGGCAAATTTAATGGTTGACCTGCGATGTGACTCGATTGAAAAAAGTTGGCTTCTGTAATTTTAGCTTTTTAGGCCAGCCCTTCTGTCAACAGAGACAAGCCATGAAATGAATTTGAACCAATTCAGTCGAACAGTGAGTAGATTATGACCAGCCAAAAATGAAAACTTGATCCAAAGTTTTATCTTGTATTTTTTTGTCAAAACTGAAAACAAACTTTTTGGACAAATAACACAGATGTGCAAAATAAAAACCCGCCGATTCTGTGATTTTTCACTATGATATTTCTGCACATAATAAATATGTATTACGATTTTCCAACAGAATTTTGTCATCTTTCAGAAATGAGGATTGAATCCGAACTCTCTGGAGATAGAGACTAGAGCCATTCATCTGAACGACAGGAGCAGTTCGTCACCTCAATGTCAGCTTTGATGGCCGGACTTCATCTGCAGCACAGTCCCACTCCAAGTACCTCGGTGGGACCTTCGACCAAACATCCTTCAAGATCAACTTGGAGAGACTCACTGCCAAGACGAAGACACGAATGAACCTGGTTCAGAGACTTGCGAGAACTACATGGAGTGTCGACGCCACTACTCTTCGGATATCCACCATTGTCTTGGTCTAGTCGACAGCGGAATACTACGCTCCTGTTTGGATGAATAGCACACACACACAACATCATTGACGTCATTCTCAACCAAGCATTGAGAATCATTGCTGGAGTTGTCAAATCTACCCAGACTTTCTGGCTGCCAATTTTGAACATCGCAGCCAAAAATCCATGCTGCAGATTTCGAGATGAAAAGACACTGGAAGGAAATATGGGATACTGAAGCCGCCGTCAAGAACAGAGCGATTGTAGAGGATCCGAAGAGCTTCTCCCTTCCAAGGAAAGTATGGATTCAATAGGATACAAACAGGGCAGGGAAAATGCAGATTTCAGTTCTATCAGTGAGGATATGTAGAAGATCCGAGTTCTGAGTGTGGAACTGAGAACCAGACCATGAACCACATCGTCGCGTAGTAGGTGTCTGCGGACAATGGCTATCAAAAACTGCATCTGAGCTAGACCTGTAGTTCCTCAACATCTCCATCGTCAACTTCGCACTCGCCCACTTGCTGCATCTACTCTACCCTCTGTTCCCTAAGATGGCCACTGATATCAGCCTCGCTGACATCTTTTCCTTTTTTTTTGCATTAAAGCTACGTCGAGCAGTTTTTCTGTGGTTTGCCTATAGATCTTCGAGCAAATGCTGTCGCTGAAGTTAATTCATCTCACAGGTTTTCAAGAATTGTTGTATATATTTAGTTATAGTATCAATGTATCTTAAGTACCTACATATAGTGATACTAGGTACTATTGCACTATATAAGTTGATTTAAACGTGCCGCACCAAGTCACGAAAATGATCAACAACATCTTAGACTTCCGCAAAATGATACAAGACCTGGTCAAAGACGACAAAGGCGGTACCCTGAGGCAAATCAAAATAGAAATTTCAGAGTTTATGAAAGATGCCGTACAAATCGGCGGTTCAGTGGCAGTCATCAAAGAGGAACTCACGTGTGGAATTTGCCTGGAAATTGTGCTGCAGACGTGCATAACGAGGTGCAAACACGTTTTTTGCAAGTTCTGTGTCGACATGTGCCTAATGCAAAAACGGGAGTGTCCACTTTGCAGGAGCGTTCTCTCGGAACCGACGCACCTGAAACTTAATCCGAAAGCAGATCGAGCCATCCAAACTGTAAGTAAACAAACTTGGATACACCCAACTTCAATACCGTTAACTTATTTAAACGAAATAACAATAACATCAACATGCCTGAGCGCATGACCTCAGGCTGAGGCTACACCTCTCACCTCAGTGGCGCCGAACTCATAAAATTTTACTATGGCCACACTATGGCGAAAGAATTTTCAGACCCCCCCCCCTACAACGCAACGGTCGGGTCGAGACACCTAAGAGCCCCTCAGTTAGCGCCTCAGGCGAAATTTTTCGGAATAATAATAATAATAATACTAACAATAATAAATCAAAAAATGGGAAGCCGGTGACCAAATTGTCCATAGATTTCATATTATCTTTTCAAATTTCGAAATTTTTAGGAATCTCTTCAAAAATATCCCTTTGGGCGAAATTTCATGTTTAAGAACTCAGGGAAAGAATATTTCGGCGTAGTTTGTGGGTAAAAGTAGGCAAGACCCGTATCAAATTGGACCGAAGGTTTATCAAGAGTAATAAAATTAACTTATCTGCCATTCCATATCAACAGATAGTGTGCAGTGTGCAGTGCAGCGCAATGTAGCTGTAGGCACAGAAATTGAAAGTTCTTTGTGGGATCATAAGATTTTTCCTAGTCCTTCAGTTAGCTGGTTGAAATACCGTATGATCAAGAGTGCTATGAGATTATTATTCTATATATCAAAGGTTGGCCATAATGACTGAATATACTGTTAAATGTCCATGCCAGTCTCTGAAAATGTTCAAAACTGAATAAAAAGCTTCCATTATCGAAAATTATTTTTGAAATGGCACAAAATTGGAAACGAAGAGTGGTCGTATTCTTCACCGACATTCATTAAAGATTTCCAATTAACATGCAAATGTCACTCTGGAGTAAATTGTAGGGCATAGGTACTATCAACAATTGAAAAAGGCAAAAAAACACATAGCACTCTTGAGGTAAAATGGTTTTGACCATACGGTACCTATACCTGCATCGTAAACAACTTGTCATTCAGATTCAATGTACCTAATAATCGTAATATCCAATGATTTGGTGGGTAAATCTTTCGTTCTCTTCTTTTTCTCCCTTGTTCTCCTTTCTTCCTTCCTCCGTCTTTTTTTCTTCTTACCCCTCCAACCCCCCCTCCCCCTCCTATTTTGAGGTATGGCGAACGCCACAAAAAAAGGTCTATTCGGCGCCACTGTCTCACCTACCAGTGGCGTAGCGTAGCGTGGGTAAGAGGTCATCATCACCAGTCGACAATGGTTCGGCTTCAAACCTGGTCACAACTTTGACACTTTGACACAACTAGTGCGGACGTTAAAGGTCGATTTCATGTCGAACCTTACTTTTCATTCTGCTGGGATGAAACTTTGCATGTGATGAGTATATTATGCATTCAGCTTTTATTTGCAACAAAGCAGGCGAGCCTAGTTTGACAGAATCCACTCTGTAAAAGCGCTGTCAGTGGAATGCCACAGTTTAGGTTATGCATTATTTTCTGGGGTTATCGCTTTACTTCAAAATTCACAACAGCGTTGCAAGTTCATTTCTGATTGATTAAATGTCCGAATGACATAGACTACCAACCGCTTGTCATTCTTCAAGCGTCGTAGTGGAGAAGTTCTTCCTCATTCTACATATGGAACAAACGAAGTTGTACAGGCGGTGCTATACAAAGTGAGAAGAGAAATGTGAAATTTGGCTGTATTTAACAAGGAGGAAGCTGTGTCATGAAAGCCGTGTTTCTTTCAGTCGATAGAGATCGATCTGGTACTGGCATCTACCAATAACAATAAAAGTGAAGAGCTTTGAGTTGAAACGAATGATGGCTCTGGCCTATTAATTTTTATTAGGGTAGGTACTTTTAGAAACAAGGTACTTGAACTCGGAACATTTCGGACTCCGGAAATTTGTGGAGATAGGTAGGGACACCTTCTCCGGTAGGGACTGTCCATCACTTGAGCTCGCAACATGATCGAACAAGCTTCTCAGTTTCTTTTCAGCCATCCTGTCTGAAACGGACTTCCATCAGCTAGGTCCTCGCTCCGTTTTCATCTTCATTGATTTTTTCATTTCACTGCTAGCTTCACTGAGCACTGTAGGTAGCTAGCCAAAAAGTACTGAAGAAAGGAGTTTCACAAAATGTGTGTAGGCAGAATAACAGCTTTCACATCTTGTGATCTCCAAAAAGATTTTCTCACGTTATTCCAATCTTCCTTCAACCACACCCAAAGATCAAAATCCATCTTACACCAACTGTGTAACTCGAGGTGTAACTGCTTTGACATCAGAAACTGTCAGAAACATCAGGCTTTTTTTATCAAGCACAGTGAGCACCTACCCTGATGTGAGCACAAAAATTAAGCGGCAAGGGAAAAGACCTCGGAAAAGACAACATTGCTTCATATCAGCTGGTACAGCTGACAGAGTATCAACACTGACACTGACTGGCAGCTGTAATAGCTGAAGTGTCTGAGTATTTTTAATTTTGAAAAACGTTAAAACAAAATTCCAAGCTTGCTTTGTTGCAAATAAAAGCTGAATGCATAATAGTAGGTTCACTTCGAGGTTCACTTGTACCTACTGTGACTCTAGTTGGCTGGGCAAATTTTCTACTTCAGCATTGTAGGCTTGCCGCCTTTTCACCTGGTGTGAAACTGACTACTCTGGAAGTGAAGCTATATTTCTTATCAAATTGATATTAAAATCTTGGAAAACTGACCTGGTCATATGTGGAAGTGCAACTAGGGGGACGTAGAGCTGTGTTACCGTCATGTAGACACCAAAAGAGCACGGGGCGGCCGTAAATCTAAGTTATCTCGACGGCGGCCCATTGAGGGTCGACAAAAACTCGTCCCGGGAAGCCCCAAAACGAAAGCAAATTGCAAATTGAAGGTACTAGCATCAATTTCGGCCCAATACACAACTTTGAGCGGCTGGGTTTTTCAAATTTGGTTCAATTTACTTTTTACACGTAAATTCTTTTGCCAATGACAGACTGCACGCCGATTCTTGTATCGCCTATAATTCTTCAGGGTTTGGCTTGTATTTTTGACTGGAAGAGGCGAAAGGGTTGATGATTGCATGGGGCCCTTTTTTTGGACGAAGGGCATTGTATACTCTTCAATTTGAAGCATCGAAAGTTGAACCGGCCTCGAGGGGTTAGAAATATTTTTGACAACTGTCAAATGTCAAGGCTCTTTTGATTTATTTGTTCATTGGCGAAAATTAAAAACAGGTCGAAAAATTGCTACATTTTCCAATATAATGGAAAAAAACGTCAGACATCACGTCCCGCAAAAATGTTCCGGCTATCTGCAAAGGAAATACGCAAAAAGTGTGTTTCAAAACTGGTCCGGCCAGAGCAGCCAACTGCAAAGTTTTGGGGATTTTCTATATTTCACATGTAGAAACTTAGAAACAAAATCTCACAGCCGACTAGAATCACGGTACAAGTGAACATAGTATACATACCATCAGGTCACTTTTGAGAAGTGTCCGGTTGGGACTCGTGACAGGGCCACGGTTTGGCCACGGTACAAGAGGTTGCTCTACCAGGCACGGGAGATTTCTTGAAATTTCTTAAAATGCAAGTTGCAGTGGCGGGGCTTTTTCTATTTTGGTCAGAAATGATTAATTGGATTGTCTAAATATAGTCTGTGACAATTTCAAATCCCCCGCGCCAAAGATGGCGCAGGCTGCCTACTAATCAGGCGTAATTTGCAGAATTCAGTGAACAGCTTACGTTAGGGAACCAACCTTGCATTTCATTCCGATGCATAATGCTTTTGCACGTAAGTAGTAGGAACCTACACATGTAACTTTTGAGAAGTGATGCTCCGATGGGACCCGCGACTGGCGTGCTTCGTAGGAGATCGAAGGTCCAAGAAATTACAATTTTGAAATCGTTGCTTTTTCATACTTTTTCCATTGGACTATCTATTTTCGAGGTTAAAGAGCACAATGCAATAATTTTCCAGGAAGTGTATTGCACCAGTGGCGTACCAGACGGCTGCGAAGGAGTTGAGGTGCGATTTTTCACAAAGTCTTATAGTAAACCGCGAGTAACACTTTTTTTCGACATGTTTGGTATCTTTTCGACCAAATCGCACATTCTGATTCCAAAAATAAGTATACAATTCTGATAGAGACGTGTTTAGACCGGTTTTATCAGGTAAAACATGAATGATTTGTTTTACCAGCAAAATTGATGTTTTGTAACTCAAGTTCCATCATTGTCCAATGTTTTTTTAACTATGATTTAGAGTTGGACGGGCCGTTTAAGCTATTCCACACACAAATATCATTTGCAGATTTTTTTCGGTTCTAAAAAGTCACTGAGCAGTTTTGTTTCTTGCAATGTAACATATCAAAGTTTGATTTGATGAAACGTGCAAAAAATTATGCTAGGGCGACAGTGTAGTTTTGAGTTGGTACTTCATTCGTTCCATTGCATGATAATAGCTTTCTCTATCAAACAAAACAAAGAAAACTAAAATCAGGGCCGTATTTTAGTTATGACATCATTTTTCTTCTGACGATGAGAGATAAATTTCGTGAAAAACGCAAATTTCGACCTATGAATTCGTCGTTTTGTAGCTCCATTTCGATCGAGGTTCAGAATACCCACGATCACAATTTTGGCACAGATTGTACAACTGAACCGCTTTGTAGAAGAATTTATAACAATAAAAGTTTCTATCGCTGTTACAGAACCACACGGTTGTTTTGTTTCAAAACGTGCATCATGAAGAAATTTCATCTCAGAAGCTCGCAATATCAGAAGAAAAATTATGTCATGACTAAAATACAGCTTCGATTTTGTTTTTTTTTTTTGTTTTGTTTGATAGAGAAAACTATTTTCTTGTCTTAAAATGGATGAGGTACCAAATCAAAGATACATTCTGGTCTCAGCCTAATTTTTCCTCTGAAATAGCACGGTTCGTCAAATCAAGGTTTGACATGATACATCTCAAGAAACAAAATTACCCCGTGACTTTTTGAAAATTGTAAAAAATTTCAGCAAATGATATTCATGTGTGGAATTTAACCCAAACCAACTGTCCAAGTTAAAATCATGGTCATAAATACATTGATGGACAATGATGGATCTAGAGTTACAAAACATCAATTTTGAGGGTGAAAAAATCATGTTTCTCCTGATGAGCCTATTTAAACACGACTTTATTACAATTTCGTACTTATTTTTGGAATCAGAATGTGCGATTGGGTCAGAAATGATACCAAACAAGTCAAAAAAGTGTTGGTCACGGTTTACCATAAGACTTTGAGCAAAATCGCACCTCAGCCTCTTCGCAGCCGTCTGACACGCTACTGGTGCATGACACTTCCTAGAAACTAACTGCATTGTATTCCTCGACCTTGAAAATTATGTAGCCCAATTTAAAAAGTACAAAAGAGCAACGATTTCAAAAATGGTAATTTCTTGGACCTTCGACCTTCTACGAAGCACACCAGTCGCGGATCCCATCGGGGCACCACTTCTTAAAAAATACCTGTAGGTACCTACTACTCACATGCAAAAGCGTTTTGTATCGGAATGAAAGGCGAGCTTGGTTTCCCCAACGTCCGTACTAGTAAGCTGTTCATTGAATTCTGCAAATTACGCCTGACTTATAGACAACCCGCGACATCTTAGTGCGGGGGGGGGGGCTTTAAATTGTCACAAAATACATCCATACAAGGCAAGGGATCATTTCTGACCAAAATATTGAAAGCCCCGCGTCAAAAAACCAACCGATTTTAAATAATGTGGTCATGCCGGATAGCTCATTCTTCTGGCTACGAAATGCCATGCTGAGTCACGTGGACGTTGACATTGTTTACCATGTGACATGTTAAAATTACCAGCGATGTTATCTTATTGGACACCATTTATTAAAATATGCGTTGAATACAAGATTGTATAATACTTCAAGTGACATGAAATATGTGACTCATGTAATCATCCTTTCAAAAACCACATTGACCATCATAAGCACAGGAAGTCTTCAAAACCAAGAACAAATCAATTGACCATTCCATTCCTTTGAGGATTTTTTCGAACTTGTTTTCAAGTTTTTCAAGGGCACTTGGCGTGAAAAAAATGAACCGAAAGAAATTAGAATTGATCTCATTGAATTATTTACAGGTCATGTTGAATGTTAATCCCGAATACGATTCGTGGTCACGAAAAGAAATGATCGAAAGGGATTCTAGATACAATCAAAGCAAGGAGGAGCAGTACAACGATTCCGACGGTGACATGGACGGAACGGGAAGCGATGATAGTTGGAATGAATTTGAGGATGATACCTCCTTCAACGAAGGAGTGGATGGTCATGCGGGTGACGAGGACGAAGCATCGGTGGAAGGAGACGACTTCGACAGTGCTTCCTACATGTCTGACAGTGACATAGTATTTCCCTTTTTGCTTTCATCAGATGGTTCTTCCAGTGACTTTGATGACTTAACGGGTGTGGTGTCCCATATGGGATATCGTCGGTCTGGTTTTTTCTTCTGAGTCCCGTTTGTACAGTAATGATGATAATTATAATTTGTTTTATACCTGAAAGTTCTACATTTTCACGCAATGATTTTATTGGACTATAATTTTATATTGATTATTACATACAACGCCCTTGATTATTAGACCTACAAGGATAATATTCACTTATCCAAATCCCACTGTCAATAGCAACGGAATAAAATTCATGTAAACAACAAAATCTGACAGCTGTCACTTCGGACTTCTTTTATGTAATAATCTTCAAAATATCACTCGTGCTCAAGATTTTCCCAGATAATTTTGGCCAGGCGTTTCCCTCGGGCTGATTGTCCCTGGATAAATGCCCTCCTCCTACGGAGTCGGGCATTTATCGCTACAATCAGCACTCGCGATCGGATGACCAAAATTATCGTGAAAATCTAAGCACTTTTGTGATATTACTGTTGATCATTGAATTATTTACAGGTTATGTTGAAAGTTAATCCCGATTACGAAAGCAAAGAAGAGCAGAATAACGATACCGAAAGTGGGAATGAATGCGAGTATATCTTCTTTGACGAAGAGCATGGTCATGAGGGTGATGGGGACGACTCATCGGTAGAAGAAGACTGAAAGTCTGAAAGTGATAGTGACTCTTCTATCGGATAGTTCTATGGACCTCAATGACATATTTAATATCATGTCATGTACGATCAAACACAGTGCTGCTTTCCTTTGGATAGGTACCGCTTGTACAATGGTGATAATTAACCATAGTCTATTTTATACTTGAAAGTTTTACATTTTCACCTACGACCACTACCACTACCTTAAGTGGTGAATACAGCTATATTCTGTAAAGTAAATCGCACATCTAGGGAATTTGTTTCTCATTTTGGGGATACTGGCTACGTTTACACCAAGGATGTTTACACTGTGGCTTTGGTCCGCGACCTAAGCACTAAATTCGACCCAAATAAATTCAGTCCACGTGGTGTAAACGACCACAAACTGAGACCAAGTTGTTTGGGTCAGGTCTCTAGGCAGCCGTGCGGACTGACCTAAATTTAGTCTGGGCCAAATCCCCAAAGATGCGGTGTAAACGGTACCGGACTGGCCCAAGCCGTAAAAATCTGTATTAGACTCGGTTGGCCGGTTGTCAATCAACCTGACTGATGCTTCCTGACTGTCGAGGCTATGTAATCTTTGGTGGAGTATTCAAAAGAAGGTTGTTATCGACCAAATCTGGACTATATTTTGAAATAGGTCGACCATATCGGTGTAAACGCTGGAAGAGAAGGACCATTTTAGGTGGAATTTGGGTCAGTGCTTGGTAAGTCCGGCTTTAGTCCTCTGGTGTAAACGTAAGAAATACGAGCGAAGTTTCCAAATTATCAATACTGAAGATTTGAAATAAGGGGTGTTCCACAGAAAGCTGACACGTGCCTCGATAGCACGTTTCATACCCAAAGGAATTGAAGGATATGCGAGGCTGTTGTTACGTTTTTCGCGTATAGGTTCCTTTATAATTGAGACGACCGTTTCAAAACACACACTGGTTATTACTTCGCACTACAATAAATATACGCCAACAATTATTTACTTGGGAATATCACTGATTACTACGCGCTTTCTATCCGCTCGCTATCACTTCGCATTCAATACAGAATCTGTGGCCGATCCGTGGTGCTTATACAGGGTGTTCGGGTTTGGCTATTACAAACTTTGAGGGATGATTCCCCTTCAAAAATAAAGCCGAAAGAACAAAAAACTCATGGTCCTAAAATGCTTCCTTAAAAAGATACAGGGTGTTGAAGTTGACTTTTATAAATGGTTTTTTCACCGTAACTTTTGAACCGTTGAACCGATTTTGATCAAATTTTAACCAAAGTTTAGTCAAATGAGTCTCCATCGAAGAATTATACCATAATTCATCAAGAATTCCAGGGGGCATAGATAATAGGGGGCTGTCCCCTATTTTTGCCCCTATTTTTATCTACCTCAAATATTTTTCAAAATTGTTGATATTTTCGGATTCTACGTTCAATTCAAAAGAAAAAGTTACTCTTGCAAAATTTTGATTAGAGGCTTCGTTTCCGAGATATTTGGGTCTAAAACTTTGAAAAACGCCTCGAAATCGCGACTTTCAAAAGCCTAAAAATTAAAATCCAAGAAAGTTCATGATTCCTCAACTGGAATAAGTTTTCTAAGTCGCTTAGGTTGATTTATTGCCATTTTCGGCTAAGAAACGAGGCGTTTTCAGAGAAAAACAATTTGGGCTCTGGAAAGTGGCGATTTCGAGATGTTTTCCAATGTTTAAAAACCAAATATCTTGGAAATGAAGCCTCTAATCAAAATTTTGCAAGAATAACTTTTTCTTCTAAATTGAACGTAGAATCCGAAAATATCAACAATTTCAAAAAATTATTAGGGGAGATAAAAATAGACGCAAAAATAGGGGACAGTCTCCTATTATTTACGCCCCCAGGAATCTTTGATGGATTGTGGTATTATTATTCGATGGAGACTCAGTTGACTAAACTTTGGTTCAAATTTGATCAAAATCGGTTCAACGGTTGAAAAGCTACGGTGAAAAAACGATTAAAAATAGTTAACTTCAACACCCTGTATCTTTTTAAGGAAGCATTTTAGGACCATGAGTTTTTTGTTCTTTCGGCTTTATTTTTGGAGGGGAATCATCCCTCAAAGTTTGTAATAGCCAAACCCGAACACCCTGTATATGCCTCCGACTATCAATCTCGAATCTTCCATCGGTCCTTCAGCAAATTCCACAGTGACCCGGCATACGGTTTCTAGGTGGCTCCCGAAAAATCCTACACATTTCGCGGGCATCACCAACGTGCTGTAAATCCGGCACCTCCGCCAAATGGACAGATATGTGCTACTCGGCCGTCGATGTCACTAGCGCGGTTCCACGGGCCAGAGCCTACAGGTATGTTCTGAAATGCACTAGAGCTTCCCACCTGTACACTGCGATCTAATGGGTATAGTATAGAAAGACCGGGTGTTCTCCAGAATGCAGAATTATCGCCGCTCGTGACACTATTTATACAGGGTGTCCCGAAAATACACCGACAACGTTCTAGGGCAGCTTCCTCTCATCAAAACAAGAAAAAAAAGTTCCTATGAACATGGGTCCGGAAACGCTTCCTAAGGGAACTACAGGCTCCTAAAGGTGGGACCCTGGAGATGGTTTTTATTCAATATCTCCGAAACCGTTAAAGGAAAATCAATCAAACTTGACACATACACTAACCTTTTTATGCCCAACGAAACGAGGCAAGATTGATTCCAAATAATTTACCAGGGGTGGGTCAGGCTGAGGTCTGGGGGTAAAAATAACCCTAATTTTTTTTAATGTGAATTGTTTTAAAATTTGACAAGAAATTATGGAATATTGGAGTTTTTTACCAAAAAAAGGTTCCTCTGTTCAACCTCGATAGTTTACGAGATATTTGAGTTCGAGTGTATGAAAACGTGGACAGAAATGCTGATTTTTCAATTACGATATTAAGGCGAATGAAAAACTATTTCAAAGCAACTTCATTTTTGTTAAGCATTCAAATTTTGTTGAGCATAAGAAGGTTGATGAATGTGTCAAGTTTGATTGATTTTCCTTGAACGGTTTCGGAAATATTAAATAAACAACCATTTTCAGGGTCCCACCTTTAGGGGCCTGTAGCTCCCATACGAAGCATTTTCGGACCCATGTTCATGGGAACTTTTCTTCTTATTTTCATGAGAGGAAGCTGCCCTAGAACGTTGTCGGTGTATTTTCGGGACACCCTGTATATTCAGGGTGACCCAAGGAAAACGAAACAGACAGATTGTCGGGCACTTGACCTCATTTGTTTTTATAGTGTAATATGTTCACTAGAGGGACATAAGCCCCGACATGGGTTCGGCAACCTCGAACCAGCCTCCTGGAAGGGGCTGTAACACTCCAAAAACACTGAAATTAGCATTATCTTGGAAAATTTTCGACGAATCGAAAAAATAATAACACCGCTGTAAAGACAATTGAACCAGCTTCAAAATAATGTATCCCCGACTCAACCCTGATTGTCATTAAAAATTTTCGAGGGGGTTGCCACCCTGACTACAGGAGTGAGACTTCACGGCTAAATTAGCAGCAGTTGAACGTCCTCTCGAACGTCCTCCTTGAAAACAAAGTTGACCTATCCGGGCTTATTTCGAAAAAATGAGGGCAAATGTCCGAAAATGTCTGTTTCGTTTTCGTTAGACCAGCCTTTATATTCGGAACAAATGGATGTTCATCGAAATGAGATGTAGCAATAACAAAATCGTGTAGATTTTTTCCGTAGGCAAGGTAATTGGGAATTTCTACAGTAAATTTCAGCTTGCATTTACATGGCTTAGTTTTTTTTTCAATAATTTTTTTTTGCTACAGCCATTTTGGCTATTAGCAAGACTGTTTTATTTATCCTCTTTTTGAAAACTATGGAGATTGCGCATGTATGATGGATAGTATTTGAAATGGGCGTTTGTTTGCAGGTAGCACTGATTTAACGGAAAAGGCCACACCAGTTATTAACTTTCCGCTGGCTTTGCTTAACAGCAATCATGGATTTCCTTTCAGTGTCCTATTTATTCTCAAATTTTTTTGTATAATCCAATGTTTTTCAAGAAGGTCACTACTCGCTGTCCATTATCGGGAGACATAGCTTCGGTCAGGTTATTTGGAATGCCTTGTAACGTTCTTTTGTTTTGGAATTGTCTGCACCAGATCATGACGTGTTCGATGGTGAGGGAGGTGTCGCATTTGTCATAGACCGGAGGTGAAGTCCTTTCGAAAAGATGGGAATGTGTGAGATGGGTATGTCCAATTCTCAGGCGAGTCAGGACAATTTCGCTCCTGCGATCCAAGGTAGACAGCCATGGGTCGACAGAAGGTTCAACTATTTTTAGTTTGTTTTCTGGTGTTTGGTACTATAGTTGTTGCCATCTAGACCAAGCTTTTTTTTCACCCCAGAGACCTGAGATCTTTGGATACAGAAAAGTTTTGGATGTCGTCAAGTTTTGTTGCCTCTTTTGCCTCTGCATCCGCCCGTTCGTTTCCAGCGATACCAGTGTGAGATGGAATCCAGACAAAAAGAACCGTCTTGTTTTGTTCTTGGAGGCAGGAAAATATGTTATTATTGATCGGACATCCAGTATATTAGTTTTGGGAAATGCTTTGAAGAGAACTCAAAGAATCAGCATGGATAACGAATTTTTCTCCATTTTTGGTTAAGACAATGTGACGCAAGGCTTTGCTGATGGCGTGGAGTTCGGCTGCGTGGATGCTGCAGACAGACGGAAGATGAAATTTTTGTGAAAGATCCCCTGAGATAGGCTGATCCTACGTTTTCCTCTACTATCGAACCGTCAGTGAAAATGTGCGAGAAATCTGGTGTTTTCTCATGAATTTCACAAAGTGCGTTGTAAAATACGTGAGGAGGGGTGACCTTTTTGTCGAAAACTGCGAGTTTGAGGTTAATGTTTGGTTTTTTTGAGTTTCCATTGCGGAACAGTGTACCTATCTAATTTCTCTTAAGTCATAAAACTCCACATCAAGATCTCTTTGTGCTCTGATGCTTAGTCTGATATCTATGGGGGGAGGCGTATATTTGGATTTGAAAATTGTTGTGGTGTTTATCGTTTCCAGGTTTGGGTGTTGCTGGACATTTTTCTTTTTTTTTGCATATAGTACCGGGTGGGCCATAAAAAACCGTAGGTACTGTTTTATTTTCTTCGCCGATTTTTTGTTTCTTGACCCATTTGGACAAGCTTGGTATCATTGTGTAGCTAATTGAAGAGGCTACCAGAACCATATACACTTCTTTTGCAGTCATTTTTTCAATATAAAATTTGACAGAATAACCGAACTAAAGACGTTTTTTGAAAGAATGAACTATTTTCTACATTTTGAGACCACAACTAGCTCAATTGATTCATTCGTTGGGGAGATGTGGCAAATTGAAAAAAAGCTTATTTGCCATTGTTTCAATCCAAAATGAATAATAAAAAATATTGTTTTGTCTGTCAAATTTTTGCTTCTGGAGCGATTTTGACAGGTTTAGTATCATTGTGTAATCAATTAAATAGGCTTCAAGTGCCATATACGAATATGATCAAAATGTCAAAATTCAAAATAGCGGACACAAATAAACAAACTTTCTTTCGCAGTCGTTTTTTTAAATTGAAATTTGACAGAATGAGAGAACTAGGAGCGTTTTTTGGGAGAACGAATTGTTTTTTACATTTTGACACAGCAACTAGCTCAATTGGTTCATTCGTTGAGGAGATGTGGCAAATTGAAAAAAAGCTTAATTATTTGCTAGTTGTGGTGCCAAAATGTGAAAAACAGTTTTTTCCTTCAAAAAACGCTTCTAGTTCTGTCATTCTGCCTCATTTTCAGTTGTGTCCGTCATTTTGAATTGTGACATTTCGATCATATTCGTATATGACACTTGAAGCCTATTTAATTGCTTGCACAATGGTACTGAACCTGTCAAAATCGCCCTGGAAACAAAAATTTGGCAGGCAAAACAATATTTTCTATTATAGTGCAAGCGGTACACACCTAAAAACACATCGATACTGCATTTTGGAGTGCAGTAACGAGATTTGGTATGGGCATACTTTATACCAAGGCAAGCGATTTGACCCGCAGCACTCGATATTTTGTCCCTTAGGGGGCCAATGGGGGCCCTCCGAATTTTCAAGATGCAAGAACTTTCACATGACGATCATTGAGTATCGTCATGTATGTCATAAGTGAAGCTCACGAGTCTATTGAAAATATTTTCATCAATTGTCGTTGTGACCGATTCATTCTTCACACTTGAAAAAAAATTTCTTTGGCAGAGGTCAAAAAAACTGTTTTTATTTTTTCTTCTATGCAAGGAGACGATAAATTCATAAGTTCTGTTGCGTTCCCAACTAAATCGCATTCCCTGGACCTAATTATAAAGAAATTTTTCTTGTAATGGTATTTTTTAAAGAAGTGGTGACCTCTTCAGTACCTCTTTTCCAAGAGCATTTCTTTCTATGTCCCCACTGGATATCACTCGTAATTTTTGCAGGAATGGAAACCTCGAACTCTTTTCCTGGTGGTCGCGAAGCAACATGACTCTAAAATGCCCAAGGGAGCCCAAAAAAAATAATTTCTGCTGGGCCGTCCAACTTACGACATTTTGATTTTATAGTAGGAGAGACGCGGACCAGTATTCAATCCAGGCTGCAGGCACAGGCGGTTTGGTTTCAACAGAAAATATTCTTCCATGACGTGTTTCATTGCAGTACAACAAAACGCAGAGTCGTTAGGTGTAAGTAGGTATATTTTCCGGTAGAACTTATTCGCCTAGACTAGATCTTATTTATTTGCGCGTCTCCCCTACTACAAAATCAACATGCCAAAAATTTGACGGCCCAGCAGAAAAAAAAGTTTTAGGGCTCTCTTGTATGTTTTGAAGCCATGTTGCATGAAAATTACTAAGAAAAGAGTTCAAGCTTCTCATATCAGCGAAAATTGACAGTCTTATCCACTAGGAACATTAAAAAATATGCTGTTGAAAAAAGTGTACTGAAGAGGTCTCCTCTTCTTGGAAAAATGATATTGCGAAAAAATTGTCTTCATATTTGGGCTTACGGAACGCGATTTAGTTGGGAACGCAACAAAACATATGGATGTGTCGTTTCCTTGCACAGCAGAAAAAATAAAAACAGTTTTTTGACCTCTGCGAAAGATTTTTTTTTTCAAATGTGAAGAATGGATCTGACACGACGACATTTGATGGAAACATTTTCAATAGACCCGTAAGCTTCACTTATGACATACATGACGATACTCAATGATCATTTTGTGGAAGTTCTTGCATCTTGAAAATTTGGAGGGCCCCCATTGGCCCCCTAAGGGACGAAATATCGGGTTCTGCGGGTCAAATCGCTTGTCTTCGTATAAAGTACGCCCATGCAAAATCTCGTTACTGCACTCCAAAATGCGGTATGCTTTTGCGTACCGCTCCCACTATTATTCATTTTGAATTTATTTGCCATTGAACAATGGCAAATAAGCTTTTTTTCAATTTGCCACATCTCCCCAACAAATGAATCAATTGAGTTAGTTGTGGTCTCAAAATGTAGAAAATAGTTCATTCTTTCAGAAAACGTCATTAGTTCGGTTATTTTGTCAAATTTTATTAAAAAAACGACTGCAAAAGAAGGCCTATTTTCGGTTGTTTCCGCCATTTTGAATTTTGACACCTTGGAATCATTTGTATATGGCTCTGATAGCCTCTTCAATTAGCTACACAATGTACCAACCTTGTCGAAATCGGTCAAGAAACAAAAAATCAGCGAGGAAAACGAGGAGGAAAATAAAACAGTACGGTTTTTTTTATGGCCCACCCGGTATGTGGAGGAGTTGTCGTCTGAGAATCAGGGGTGGCTCTACAGATTCGCACAAAATACTGTTTACAGGACTTGATCGAAAAGCACCGGTACTCAAACGGATGGCTTAATTTTGTATCGTATCAATCATTTCAAGTAAATTTGGTTTTGCGGAGGAGTATACAACACTGCCGTAATCTACTTTACTCCTGATGAAAGCCCTATAAATTTTCAGAAGTGTCACCATGTCGGCTCCCCAATCGTAGCTGCATAAAGCCTTAATGATATTTATTCTCTGCATGCATTCCTGCCTTAATTGTTTCAGGTGGGAGGACCAGGTCAACTTTTTGTCAAAAATCATTCCTAGAAACCGGATTTCTTGTACTGCAGCTATTTCTTCGTTATGAAGTTTCAATTTTGGAGGTTCGTTGGGTCTTAGCAACCGACTAAATTGTATCAATTTTGTTTTTTGGGTTGAAAAACAAAAACCTGTGTTGTTTGACCAGTTTTGGAGCTGGCTCAAGCTTTGTTGGAGGATTTGCTTGGTCTCGTTCGAATGTCTTGGGTTGCTGATATAATATAATGCCAGATCGTCTACATAGAGTGAAGTGTTCACTGTATGGGGGATGTTTTTCGTAATGTCATTTAAGGCTATGAGAAAGAGGGTTACACTGATTATTGATCCTTGGGGAACTCCGTTTTTTTGAAAAAATTCGTTGATATGTGGCCGTTATGTATAACTTTGAAGGTTCTTTGTTTTAGGAAATTTTGAACGAACAGTATGACGTTGCCATTCAGACCCATCTTTCTCAAGCTTTTCAAGATGTTGTACCTCCAGGCTGTATCGTGCTTTGTGTATGTCGAAAAAAATCGCGGTTACATTCTTTTTTGAGTTGAAACCCTGTAATATTGCGGATTCCAGAGCGACAAGCTGGTCTAGGGAGGAGCGCCTCTTCCTAAAACCACTTTGATTTTTATTGATCAGATTATGTTTTACGATAAACCATCACTGGAGCCTTTTGTTGATAATTTTTTCCATAAGTTTACAGAGACAGTTGGTAAGAGAGATTGGCCTGTAGTTTGCGGGATCTAATTTGGAGCTATTTGGTTTGCTGATTGGGACAAAAAAAGGCTTCAGTCCATTGTCTTGGGAACACATTTTCCACCCAGATGGAATTATATAATTGTAACATTAGGTTTTTCCCTTTGGGCAACTGCTTCAAGAGTTCGAAAGGTATACCATCTGGTCCCGGACTAGAGTTTTTCGTACCATTTAAAGCGGTCTCGAGTTCCCAGAGAGTAAGATGATCATTTATGGGGCTACTATTGCCATTCGATATAATGTAGATCAGTCGGTTCTCGTTGGGCTTTATGATTGAGGAATCGGTCTGTGTAAGAACTGAAATGGAAATCGAACTGGAAATCTATTTGGTAATGGAACATGAGTGAAAAGACTTCTTCACTAGGGCAGGCGCGCATGCGTGAGACCGCCAAATTGATTAAAATCGTTGTTTTCTTTGTTGTTATTCGCGATTCAAATAAATTTCTCCCGCCACAAGGTGGCTGCCAAATGACGAATCGAATAAATAGTAACAGCCGAACTGCTAATTACATCAAAGTAACATAGCAATGGCTACTAATATTCATCAATGGATTTAGGACACCTACAGTTTCTTCTTTCAAACCTTACTTTCTTCCACTTGCTTTGCCAATGATCCAAACTGACAAATATGTGTCATTCAGCTCTTCTAAATTGTCTGTGTCAACGAGTGAATACGCTACCCTAGTGAGCGCAAGCGTCGGTAATACAGGTACCCCAATGCATTTTGCTTTTGGCAGGCATCTTATGGCGGGAAAAATAAGTTTGAAACTCGAGTTGTTAGAAACGACAAAAGTCATGTCACAAGTGACAGTTGGCAGCGATCTAGGGTTCTTTTCAAGCACTGTTGCCATTTTCGTTGTTCGCGCACCTCTATGATGATCCCTGAACTTGAAATTCCAGAAGAAAAACATTTTCTTTTGACACCAAAATGGTATCTTTTGGGTATCTCTTGGTATCTCTTATTTTTTGAGAATTGTGAAGTATACTTGATTCTAGGGGGTAGGGAAAAGGTAAATGACGAGAATTGTCTTCAAAAAAAAATAACAAGACAAGTTTAGTTCCCACCTCCACGACTAAAGATGAAAAAATACACAGGATGAGACTCTTAAGAGAGGGGTTTGATTTATAAAGCCGCTGGGAAGCGGGTCTAGGGCTGATTGAAAATATTAAGTTACGGGATGAAAACTAGATGCAATGAAATTGTCTGAAGGACGAAAAAGGGAAAAATACAAACTTAAGAATCTAGGACTTATCTGTTTCTCTCCGGTGTAGAATACTGCAGATGGCTTGCAGGCAGACCCGAATCGGGGAGGCACCACTAGAGGAACGAGACAACCCTTAGCACGGAAACAGGAACAGCACAGATAAAGAAAGAGTCCCGAAAAAAATAGCACTACACTGATGAGACCACGTCGAAGTGGTGGTGGCTTGGAAAAACAAATCCACCGAAGAAAATAGCCAGGCCACGAGACACTCGAAAATTCCGATGGTAGTCCAGCGTTTTTTTTTTTAGTAAGTGTGTCTGTGAAAAACCGAACGTACCGATAAACGGCAAAAAAAAACGCTTATCGCTCGACTGAAAACACTCCTAGGTAGCAGGAGATTAATAGCGGTATCAATTATATTTTAACTGTTACGGCAGAAGACTTGAAGATTATACACACATCAAAAGAATCTAGGGGACAAGCAAATTCAGACAATTTCTAAAATCATCATAACTTTTGATTGCCGTCAGCGATTTAATATCGGTAATAATAAGGAAGTGTTATGAATATTTGTAATCAGGATAACAATGTGAATCGATTGTGCGATTGAAATACGGGGTGTTTCTAAAAATGCAAAAACAATTGCGACACCCTGTATATGGAACAAAATGGAAAATTATACTTGACATATTCAGAGGCTACGGAAAAAAAATTTCCAGGAAAAACATTTCTTTTTTCCAGTTCAGAAGCTAGTGAAAGCCCGAGGGGAACGCTTGGCCATAATTATCTGGGAAAATTCCAAGCACGGGTGATATTTTGCTGATTATTGCAAAAAAAGGTCCGAAGTAACAGCTGCTGAATTTTGTTGTTTGTATCCATTTTATTCGGCTGCCCTTGACAATGACAAATAGATAAGTGATTATTATTCTTGTAGCTTGTAGCTCCAAGAATAAATGGCGTTGTATGTAATAATCAAGAGTAATGTCACAAGTGCTTGGATTTTCACGATAATTTTGGCCAAGCGATCGCGAGTGCTGATTGTAAATGCCCCCTCCATAGGAGATATCTTCCTAAAGCTAAAAGGAGGTAAATTTCTGTCAAGGAATAAGCCCGCTGGAATTGATTCCGCGACGCCTTATTTTGCCAATTCAAGTCAATCCATGGTTGTGAATCATTTTTATTGAAAAATTATTGGCTTTATTGAATACCTGTGCGGGTACTACTGGGTGCATGGCCCGGTAATCTGTCAATTTTTAAATCGCTTCAACTTTTGCGTGGAGGTACCTACCGAGTTTCAAAATTATTGACCAATTCAGATTTTAGAAGTTTTGGATATATGATTTTATGCTTGTCATCACGGTGAAAATGGAGCCGTGGTCGCTTCAAGAGCGTGAGCCGTGAAAGATGGCGACCAGTGAGAGAATATTACGCTGATGGTGATGACGCTGGGATACCACTTATACAACTTTATTGATTTTTCGATAATGAAGTTTTATCTACAATTTACTGATTGTACCAGTATTATATTCGATTAACTATTTCATTTTTCTTTAATTTTGGCCCAGTTTACATACCGTATGATCAAAAACTTTCCTCCTCTAGGCAGGCTGTGGTCTGGTCATTGGCAGGCAAACGAGGCTGGTTTTGGCCTGGCCACAGCCTACCTAGAGGAGGAAAGTTTTTGATCATACGGTACTTACCTCGATACTTACATTCTATGCTCACATATATCCCGTTCACAATGTAAATTCAGTAATGTCACATTTGGAGCTAACCTGAGCTTTTACGTGGAAGGATGACGTGGCCGCAGCCTATTTTTCCTAAAGTCTAGTAAAAAATGTGTTGGAAGAAACCTGACCCAATCAAATCTTCATCTTTCAAGATCGCACGATCAGTTTAAAATGATAATAATAGTGGTATAAATGGTCTTTTATTTGAAAATAGTTGAATTTATGTACAAGAGAAAAACAACATAGGCGGAGTCTAGCTTGAAGCTATTCTACTCAACCCAAAAGAAAATTCAAGTTCTAGAAAGTAACGTTAACGTTACTGATTTTACATCGTGAACGGGGAAATTGTTCGCTATGGAACTAATTGCATAAAAAATAGTTTGGAATTCAGTCTTGTCTGAACATTCGTGCCACGGCTCTTCTATTGACTTTCCCACTGGGCGTCATGGGCATTTCGTCAATAATCTTCACGCCGGCCCTTAGTCTTTCCCTTTCCAGCACTCTGTCCTCTACGAATTTCTCAAGCTCTTCTCCTGTAACGTGCTTGTGGTCCTCATGAACTATCACCACGCCCATAGGATGGTCCCCATCTTCTTCGTGTCTCATACCAATGACTATAGCTTCTTTGACAGCGGGATGGTTCAACAGCTCGATCTCCAAAAGCGTTGGCGTTATATGCCAACCCTTGTACTTGAATAGCTCTCTGATTCTGTCCACAATGTAGAAGCAGAAGTCTTCATCGTAGTACCCCAAATCGCCCGTTTTAAACCAACCATCTTCATCGTAACAATCGGACGAATCTTGATCGAAGTACCCGTTCATAAGAGTGCGAGTTTTGACTCGAATCTCGCCTTTTTTATTCGGCCCTTGGGCTTCACCCGTTTGTAAATCTGCAACTTTATATATGAATCCTTGCATTGGAACTCCCACTGACTCCGGTTTAGCTAGAAACAGTGGTTGGTGTATTAAATCCGTCGCTTGGAACCCGATCATAGCTGAAGACAGCTCGGTCTGGCCATAACATTGATGAACGTCCGTTTCAGGCAAAACTTCTCTGATCTTGAGAACGTTTTCTTTCGAAATGGGAGACCCGACTAGCAGCAATCTAAGAAGACTGGAAGTGTCTACGTCAGCTGGTTTTCCATTCCTACACATTTCAATCGCGCATGAAGGTACCAAGGACAGCACAAATGGTTTATACTTTTTTAGGATCTCCCAGTTGGTTTTGACATCAAAATTGTTACACAGCAATCGAGTGACTCCAAAAGACGCTGAACCAATCAATACAAGTGCAGATGATATCCAGTATAAAGAAGCGTAAGTCATTATGGAGGGGGGTAAAGACACTTTTGTTTGTTCTTCTTTCATCTTCGCGTGGTCGGGATTGACAACGATGCCATTGTAGTGCATGGCGCACCGAATTCCGTAGTGACTCAAACAAACTCCTTTGGGCAGACCTGACGTACCACTGCTGAAATGCACCAGGATTGTTTCCTTCAGATTATCGACATGAAATGGTGTGAATTCGTCTTCGTTTTCAATCGGCGTCAAAAATGTTGCAAATTCAGTATGTTTCGAGGAGGTGCCAAAAACTACGATCTCTGTACCCAATGAATTGTCTTTGATGATCCTTTCGATAGTTTCAACCGATTGAGGAACGGAAAACAGTAGTCTCGGCTTGACCAAATTCAATATGTGCGTCATTTCTTGTTTCGACTGACTTGGATCGATGCATGCAATTTTTATTCCCGCAAAAATTGATGCGAGATAAGGCACTGGATTGTCCAAGTTATTATTTGAACAAATGCAAACTAGATGATCGCGGTTTATTCCTTTAGCCGACATGTGGAGGGATGTCCGTACACTGCGTTTCAATAACTCTCCGAAGGTTTCTCTTTCGTCAGTTAGCGTGTCTATCTAAAAATAGGGAAATGATAAATTGTATTTTTTTGTGGGTAGGTACTCCAAAATCGAATTTACATGGGCTATCTTATCATGATTATTCTTCATATTTTTGAATATTAAGGGACCTAAGCCCTCTTCAGGTTCATAGTCCACATCAGGTGGTTTGATGATGTTGTCTTCAACGACGTAGTTGATTTTTCCTGAAATATTAAGATGAATGAAAATAATATTAGGTAAGTATGTGAAAAAATAAAACGAAGGAGTGATAGAAAAAATTTCTCAGTAAGTCACCTATAATTCCACCGTCACGTAGTGAGGAACAAAAAATATATGGCTAAATCGAGAAGACCAATACCATTCCTTCTGAGGTTTTTTTATCACTTAATATTTAAGACGTTCATTAAGTTTGAATAAAACAGAAAATTAAAGAACGACGAGCTTAGGTATTCATTATTGAGCAGAAAATTAAAACTGACTAACTACACCTGAATTAAGATCGTGTAACTGGAAGAAACTCAACTTCTATTATAAAGAAAATTATGTTTGAAGAATAATTTAGGAACTAGGCTCACCTGCCATTTTTAAACGGACCAAAATTTCTGGTCTGCGACTTATGCGATTGTCATCTAACGTAGGTAAACGATTTATAAACTATTGAAAACCAAAAGGAGCAAGGTATGTACTTGAAATTTGAAGTAAGTTAAGATAACAACGATGCGAATGTCAGGTGGTGTGAAAATCCTTGACAAGTTGCATATCTCACGTTAATTTTACTTGGATTTCATAAAACTAATCATTCGGTAGTCAGAGAGCTTTTTTCCATTGAAACTAATCAAATGTGGTGCTTTCGAGAAATTGAAAAAGATTTTAGCGCACAACAGATAAGTAATATTATTTTATGAGTACCTATACAATTAACAGGTGTCTTAACTAACATAGGTATTATTATAAGCATAATAGGTACCTAAGGTCAATAGCAGGCCGTTAGTCACCTAGCAGTAAATTTTGTAAATTGGGGAACACGAAAAAACCAATGGGACGGTCGCACAGAATGATTCGTTAACCTAATCGCCGGCAGGTAGCGCAAAGAATTGACCTTATTAATAAGGTGAAATGCATCATGGGAAAATGGTCCATAGAGAGTAGGTAAAGTAGGTAGCTACTACACCCCAAGAATGTCACTGTGACTTCTTTCAGTCAAGTGTCGTTACTTGGATTTGTCATTGCGTGGTCGTTTACATTCCAAGTATATCCCGTTCACTTTTTATTTTCAGTGGAATGACTTTTTGGAACAGAATTTGAGTGACAAGCTGGAGCGCTGCGACGATACGGCTGATGGTTGCTGATAGTTCCACTCCAAAACTTTTCAGGTGCCATCAGCCGTAGCCGTAGCCCCCCCCCCCTCATCTTGTCACTCTATTTTCTTGTCTTTAACATTTCTCTGGAGAATTATAATAAGTAATACTTATAATAATAAGCAGAAAAATGGAAAAGTCTTTGACTCTTGTAGCAACTGCAGAAGATACCTCAAGGGTGATTTTTTTTGAAAAAGACTCACTTTCAATTTTTTTCTGCACAATTTTCTTCTAAAAAAAGCCGAAACAGGTTGACTTCCTTTTCGAGAGAGACATAAACGCAGCGTATTTTCAATCTTGCCGTTCAACCCTCCTAGGCAGAGCGACTACCTTTTCAAAAATCACAAATAGAGTAAGGGTCGAGTTGCACATAATTTTAATTTTTCTCAATAATTCTCAAATTCCTTTCATGATAGTTTAAAAAAAATAAAACTCAACAACTCGTTCTGAAGTTATGAATTTTTCAAAATCGGATGTTTTTTCTTTTTCGTCAACATTGTGTCGGTGGTCGCGCCACTGGCTATTGTTTTTTGTTTTGGGTTGAGAAACGAAAAAAGGGCAGTAGCTAGAAGAAACGCGTCGATAGCGAAGCTCGGATCCGCCGCTCGTTGTAGTCATATGGAACTCGTAGTTTTTTAATTGTTTTCTCGGCCGTAACAAATGATGACCCAACTGGGTGGCGCGTAGTGTGTGGTGCCTCCTTTCTATCCTATCCTCTAGTGCACCACCGTGTCAACGCAACACCCAGAAGCCAAGGAACATCGGGCCGTTGGTAAGTCCCTTTTTGCTTCGCGCAACTTGAAAGGAAAAACAGTCTACTAGCTTTCGTGTAGCCGCCATTTTGGTCCTAACGCGCCGGATTTTGGACCCCTTTGCCTTTGAAGTTAGTAAGTTTTGTAGTAGCATTTTAAATTCGCGATTTTAGCTTAATTTCTTTCATTCATCTAATTTGCTTTGAGCTGATATTGCACTCCAAAAAACAACGCTTTCAGAGTTCGCGATAAGAAGCCTTCTAGTAGGTTTTTAGTGGCCAGCTTTATCGCTGCTTTTCTTCCATTTCGTTTAGTTTGTTTATATTCGCATTGTTGACAAAAATTCTCGTTTAGTTGAAATTCGCTTCGTTTAGTATACATTTGTATCACTCGCTTACCCTGTAACTTTGTCAGCTTTTCGCTTAATTTGTACACGCTACGCTTTAAGTTGTACAGCGCTTCGCTCATTTGTTGTTGAAAACGCCTTCGGTTTTGTTGTAAGAGACGCGCTTCCAGTTGCTTTGCTGCGTTTATTGTGGATAGTAGAACACATTTCGTTTGATGTGCTGTAATCGCGCGGCACGCTTGGTTTTTAGTTCACGCTTTGCTTTAGTTTGCTTTCATTGCAAAAAAGGCTTCGGCTTCTCCGCACTTGATCTGTTGTGATCGCGGTTTTGATTTTAGTTCGCACAGTTGCATATTTCGCGAATTTTTGATGTTGATATAGATTTGTTTTGTATTTTTTTATTCTACGATGTCGCTCGAGAGCAAAAAGACAACGCTAAGGGTGTTGGAGGCTAAAAAAGAATCGCTTTTTTTGCGCCTGCAATACTTGTATGACACAAGTAAAAAGGTCAATGACAAGAAAGAGCTTAACAATTTCAAAGTCAGATTAGAAACTTTGGAAGATACTCGGGTTGCTTTCTATGACGTGATTGATAGGATCAATGAACTTTCGATAGAATTAGACAAGGATTTCGTACCCAGCTTCAAAGCTACTGACAGCTTTGATCAGCTTTATTGTCACGTCAAGGTAGTTTCTAAAGAAGTGACGACAGCAGATACATCTGCCTCGCATGTCGTTCAGGTTCCGCCTGCACCGAAAGTTCGTTTGCCCGAAGTTAATTTGCCGAGTTTTAGTGGAGAAACTTTGTCGGAATGGCCGGTTTTCTATGAAACATTCAAAACCTTGGTTCATGACCGTCCCGATTTGGATGCCGTCAACAAGCTCCATTATTTGCTGGGTAGACTGAGTTCAAAAGCTCTCTCGGTTTGCTCTGGAATCCCGCCCATTGCAAGCAATTATAGCACAATTTGGCAAGCTCTTATCGACAGGTATGAAGACAAATTTGCTCTCGGAAGTAGTTATATGCGACAAATTCTGGACTTCAAGTCTGCCCATGGTTTAGAGGCTTTTTTGGACAGATTTGATTCGGCAGTTAGTGGTCTAAAAAATTTGGGATTGGCCGATTTGCAAGATTTCGTGTTTTCCTACCTAGCTTTGTCAAAACTGGATAATGAGGTGGCCCGTTTGTTTGAAATTTCGCGGAATAAAACTGACATTCCCACTTACGCAGAAATCGTCGATTTCATTAAAGCGCAGAGTAAAATTTTGGCTCGTGATGGTCAGTCACGCCATTCGACTTCTTCGTCCACCACAAAGGACCCCGCACGATTCTTATGGAAAATGGGTCTCGGTCAAATTCCCTGATTTTCTTATATGTTGTAGCCCAATTTGACACAAGCCAAAAACCATCGTCCGTTACCCAAAAAAATGGACAGTTTTTTTTCTATAAGGGATTGAAAATGGGTTATTTCAAGGTAAAAAAATATGTTCCAACGTAAGTGAGAACATTTCAACGTCCTTTTCAACACATATCGCTCATGACAATTCCCTTTTTCTTTTGTGAAAAAATCAACCCCCTCCCTCACCCCCAACCCTTACTTGTGAGTATAAAATTCGAAATTACGTTTGAAAGTCATGCAGATAGTTCTATTTTGTCGAATTATCAATTTTGGCACAAATTTTTTTCCCAACCCCCAAATAGGGGGTGGGGTTGAAAAAAAAACCATCGGTCAATTCGACTGAATTTCTGATATTGTGCTTTACCAGTTACGCTAAACAAGATTACCAAGGGAAAACTCATTCGTATGACCAGTTTCCACCCCACAGAGGGTTGAAGTTGACTATAATGACGCATAAAACATTCTTCCATGTCATAAACCAAATGAATGAAAATAGTGGACTTTCATATCATCTTGTTTCGTAAAAATGTCTATTCTCCAAAAATACTTTCAATCCCGTCCTTCATCCCCTATCCCTGTTTCTGAACATCATATTCGAAACAAATATTGGAATTCATATCAATTTTTATTTCATCCTTCAAATAGTCGCAGTAGCTAGAATAAGAGTGTGACATAATATTTTGCTTTGATTGAACAGCTTTCGCTCCAAATGACATGAAATTCTTCAATCTAAACCTCGATCTAAACTATAAGTAGAGATGTATCCGTACAAAAGAAAAAAGTTAGGAACTATGTAGGTACAGGTAAACATAATTAACCTGCTGTAAAGTTGAGACTTGATAGGAGCACCAATATTTTTAATAATAATCCAGGCAAAAAATCATTCAATCAAATGTATGTCTCACCCTGCTGTAAGGGTGCTAACATAAGCATAATAGTGAAAGTGAATTTTGAGAGGGGATTCACAATCAGATGCAGAGAATCCGACCGTAGACCTTCTTCTTCATTTTCAAGATTTATTTCGAATATGATGTTCAGAAACAAGGATAGGGGATGAGAGACGGGGTTGAAATTATTTTTGAAAGATAGACATTTTTACAAAACAAGATGATATGAAAGTCCACTATTTCCATTCATTTTGTTTATGACATGGAAGAATGTTTTATGAGTCATTATAGTCAACTTCAACCCTCTGTGGGGTGGAAACTGGTCATACGAATGAGTTTTCCCTTGGTAATCTTGTTTAGCGTAACTGGTAAAGCACAATATCAGAAATTCAGCCGAATTGACCGATGGTTTTTTTTTCAACCCCACCCCCTATTTGGGGGTTGGAAAAAAAAATTGTGCCAAAATTAGTAATTCGACAAAATAGAACTATCTGCATGACTTTCAAACGTAATTTCGAATTTGATACTCACAAGTAGGGGTTGGGGGTGAGGGAGGGGGATGATTTTTTCACAAAAGAAAAAGGGAATTGTCATGAGCCATATGTGTTAAAAAGGACGTTGAAATGTTCTCACTTACGTTGGAACATATTTTTTTACCTTGAAATAACCCATTTCCAACCCCTTATAGAAAAAAAACTGTCCATTTTTTTGGGTAACGGACGATGGTTTTTGGCTCGTGTCAAATTGGGCTACAACATATAAAAAAATTAGGGAATTTGACCGAGACCCATTTCCCATAAGAATCGTGCGGGGTCCTTTCAAGGGCAAAAGTTTGTCCAAACCAACCCGCTCTTTCATGGTAAGTAATCTTCCTGAAAAGGTAGATCATAGTCGTTGTCCCGTGTGCGCTAACGTGCACTCTATCTACACTTGCGCAAAATTCTTGCGCCTTGAGCCGCGTAATCGCTACAGTGTGGCTAAAGAAAAAAATTTGTGTTTGAACTGCCTCAGTCCAGTTCATCGCATTGCTTCTTGCAATTCCAAAATTAGTTGTAGTACCTGTTCGTCTCGCCACCACAGTTTATTGTGGCGGCGGTAGTTTATTCGCAATCGCAAGTGTTTCCGAAGCAGCCAACAAGTACTGCAGAGCCAACAAAGGAAGAGAGCGGGTCGACTTTCTGTTCCATTTCGCCGCTCGCTAAGCCATCTTTGGACAGAGATAGTACAGTTCTTCTTTCAACAGCGATCGTCAAACTGCGCACGCCATTCGGAGAGAGGAACATCCGTGTCATCGTCGACTCCGCGAGTATGTCGAATTTTGTGACTTCGAAATGCTGCAAAGCTTTCGGTTTGTCCGTCTCCAAAATGGTTTCTTCAGTAACTGGAATTAGATCGAGCGCACGCCCTGTGACAGGAAAAGTGGATATTGTTGTTGCATCCCGTCACAATCCTCGTATGGTCTACGCTCTGGAAGCTTTGGTGGTTGAGAAAATTACAGATTTGCTGCCGGTTTCGCCAATTGATGTGGAAACGCTGCAATATTTGGACAATTTGCAATTAGCAGACGAGACCTTTGCAACTCCCGGAGAAATCGACGGAATTTTGGGTGCCAATGTTTTCTCTCAAATTGTGGACACCGCCAAATTAGTGGAGGCACCTAATAAACCGACGGCGATTCAAACTTCTCTTGGGTACATTTTGTTGGGAAACGCTCCTGTAGTTGCAAGAGATTTCGCTCCGCAGACTTTCTGCACTTTTGTTGAACCACTAGAAGCTACAATAAAGATGTTCTGGGAATTGGAAGAGGTTCCTTCTGCGAATCTTTTGAGTAAAGATGACATTGAGTGTGAAAAAGTTTTCGCCGCACGCTGCCAACGAGATGAATCTGGACGCTACATCACAGCTTTGCCTTTCAAGGAAGATCCTTCTTGCCTGGGAGACTCTTACAATACTGCGTGCAACAGATTTTATGCCCTGGAAAGAAGATTCGATTCCTCACCTGAATTCAAGAATTCCTACAGTGATGTCGTGCGGGATTATCTGGGCAAGGGATACCTGTCTTTGGTTTCGGACAGCATGCTGGAAGCTCCTGGTTACATCATTCCGCATCATGGAATCTTCAAGCCTCAAAGCAAGAGCACACCGCTGAGAGTTGTCTTAGATTGTTCCGCAAAAACTACTAGTGGGAAAAGTCTCAACGATTGTCTGTATACAGGACCTAAGCTACAAGCTGACGTTGTGACGATGCTCTTGAATTTTTGACTCTTCGAGATCGCAATGACTGCGGATTTGAGGAAGATGTTTCTGCAAATTATCGTTTGCTCTGACCACCGCTGTTTTCAACGCATTCTTTGGCGATTTTCATCCGAAGATCCTTTGGCTGTTTATCACTTCAATCGGGTGATATTTGGTTTGAAATCGTCTCCATATTTAGCGTTGCGTACTCTTAGACAGCTTGCTTCGGACGAGGCTGGTTCTTTTCCCCTCGCATCTCAAGCTGTTCTGAGAGACACTTACATGGATGATTTTGTGGGTAGTGTTCCGGACTTGGCACAGGCCAGAACGCTGTACAACCAGCTGGTGGATTTGTTCACGGCCGGGGGTTTTGAGATCGTTAAATGGTGTAGTAATTCTCAGGAATTGCTAAACGAAATTCCTGTGCAAGATCGTTTGTCTGAAACTTTTACTTTCGAGGACGACAGTCCTAAAGTTTTGGGTTTTCAATGGCATCCACTTGCGGATACATTTTCGTTCAAGGTCAGTACTACCAGCAATCGTAAGTGCACAAAGCGAAACATTTTATCTGTTGTTGCGAGAATTTTTGATCCCCTTGGTCTCGCTTCACCTACGATTATTTTTGCTAAACTGCTGATCAAAGAGTTGTGGCTCCAAAAAATTGATTGGGATCAGGACGTGCCATCTTGTATAGAAAAATTGTGGTTGCAGTTCATTGATGAACTTCCTCTCTTGGAAAATTTGCGAATTCCTAGACATCTCTTTGTGTTCGAGAATTCACCTCTTGTTATAGTTGGTTTCGCGGACGCCTCTGAAAAAGCGTACGGCGCTGTCGTTTACGTACAGAGCGCGCTGTCAAAAGAAACGAAAGTTTCGTTGATCTGTGCAAAATCGAAAGTGGCACCAGTCAAAAGATTGTCAATCCCGCGGCTGGAGTTGTGTGCTGCACTTCTCTTAGCAAAATTGCTAAATTTTGTTGTCGAGACTTTCAAGTCACGGGTTAATATTCAAAAAGTGTATGCTTTCTCGGATTCGATGGTTACGCTGAGTTGGGTACACGCTTCACCACATCGCTGGTCGACCTTCGTGGGAAATCGAGTTGCTAAAATTCAAGAACTTGTGCCTGCATCCAATTGGTTTCATGTGGATGGAACAGAAAACACAGCCGATTGCCTTTCTCGAGGTCAAACGCCAGCTGTCTTTGTGAAAAACGATGCGTGGTTTTCCGGGCCCTCGTGGCTGAGTTTAGACCCAAGTGAATGGCCACTTCGTTCTTTTGACCCGAAGAAAGAAGTTTCTCTTGAAGAAAAAACCACTTCGTTGGTAACCGTGGAAACTGATTCGGACACTTTACAGTCTCTGATCGCACGTCATTCGTCTTGGTCAAAATTGCTTCGAGTTTTGGTCTATACTCTACGCTTTGCTAAAATTTTACCTTGTAAAAAATCCATGGAATCCTCGGATCTGGAAAAAGCGGAAATGGTTCTGATTCGCTCAGTTCAAAATAGGCATTTCTCTTCTGAGTTGGATCGCTTAGAGAGAAATGAATCGTGTTCTTCCCAACTGCGAAAGTTGCGTCCGTTTGTGAAAGATGGAGTGATTCGTGTCGGAGGTCGTCTTCGTCACGCAGAAATTAGCTACGATCATTGTCATCCGATTCTCCTCCCAAAAAAGGATCATCTTGTGATTCTGATAATTGATCATTATCATAAGATTAATTTGCATACTGGGCCCAATCTGCTCATTTCACTCCTTCGACAAAAATATTGGATTTTATCTGCACGATGCGTTGTACGCAGGCGGGTGCAGATGTGCAATTTTTGTTTCAAGCGACGCCCGAAGTCTATCTTCCCCTTGATGGCTGATCTTCCAGCTGCCCGTGTCACTGAAGCTAAACCCTTTACCAACACCGGAGTTGATTATTGTGGACCATTTTTTATAACTCTTAGCAAAAATCGTGGAGTCAAAAAGCAGAAGGCGTATATTTGTTTATTCGTTTGTCTCGCTACGTGCGCGATACATTTGGAATTAGTTTCCGATTTGACCACGGAAATGTTTTTGGCGGCTTTCAAGCGATTTCTGTCACGTCGTGGTCCTTGCGCCACCCTCCATTCAGATTGTGGTACTAATTTTATTGGAGCTAAAGCTTCGTTGGATGAATTATATACCTTTCTGCAATCCAAAGAATATCGCTCGTCTTTGTCCTTTGAATTAGTTCAGCGTCGGATTGAATGGAAATTCAATCCGCCAAAAGCACCGCACTTTGGTGGAATCTGGGAAACCAACGTGAAGAGTGTCAAGAGCCATCTTTTCAAGGTCGTCGGTGAGCAGCTTTTTTCCTACGAGGAATTTAATACTGCGCTCACGCAAATTGAGGCTTTGTTAAATTCGAGGCCCCTTACTTGGTTGAGTTCGGACCCGGCGGAGCCGCTTCCTTTGACACCGGCTCATTTTTTTAACATTGACGCCCCTGCACTCTTTGCCTGCCTCGGATGTTTGTAACCAGCCTCTTGGACGATTGGCCCGCAAAGAACTGGTGGATAGAATGGTACAATCCTTCTGGAAGAGGTGGCATCTAGAATACCTGAACTCTCTTCAGATTCGCCAGCGCTGGAATACACCCTCCTGTCCAGTTCAAGTAGGCACGGTCGTTCTAATCAAAAGCGACAATGTCGCTCCTCTGCATTGGCCTTTGGGAGTAATTTCAGAAGCGTTCCCAGGCAGGGACGGCATTACTAGAGTGGTAACTGTCAAGACGGGCAGTTCCACGTACAAACGACCCGTCACCGGCGTTTGTCCACTTCCCTCCCAATAGTTATTGGGATAGAGTCGAGCGTAGAATTGTTAGTTAGTTTTTAGTTTTTTTTTTTGTGGTAGAAACCTCATTTTTATTTTTTTTTGATCAGGCGTACTTGAATCGAGTTTTGTGAGAATGCAATATCAACTCATGTTTTTTTTTTTTTTGTTGCCTTTTGTTTGGCATTTTGTTTTCTTTAGTGTGAAATTTATTAATTTCAGGCCGGGGGTATGGTCGCGCCACTGGCTATTGTTTTTTGTTTTGGGTTGAGAAACGAAAAAAGGGCAGTAGCTAGAAGAAACGCGTCGATAGCGAAGCTCGGATCCGCCGCTCGTTGTAGTCATATGGAACTCGTAGTTTTTTAATTGTTTTCTCGGCCGTAACAAATGATGACCCAACTGGGTGGCGCGTAGTGTGTGGTGCCTCCTTTCTATCCTATCCTCTAGTGCACCACCGTGTCAACGCAACACCCAGAAGCCAAGGAACATCGGGCCGTTGGTAAGTCCCTTTTTGCTTTGCGCAACTTGAAAGGAAAAACAGTCTACTAGCTTTCGTGTAGCCGCCAGTCGGAAAAACCAGTTGATCCCTTTAGTGAAAATCTTGGACTGGAAGAAAACACGAACACTCAGCTTAATTTGTTATTTTTCACCCAATGCGGTTGGAACTATAAGTTAGGGTAGGGAGCAGAAGTCGTTGGGAGCTGACTTTTGATCCCGCTTACTCTGAATTTCTAAAAAAAGTTCAAGGTCCGCAAAACAAGATTATCAATTACCTCATCTCCTGTAGTAATTGGAAGTTTTGAAAAGGCAATTCCACCCCGTACTCTAGCTTAGTTCCAACCGTCAACCATGAGGTGAAAAATGATTGCCTACTTGTTGGATTTGTATTTTCTTTCAACCTAAGATGTTTACTGAATGCGGCCAACTGATTTTCCAGATTCAATGTTGACAAGAAAAAGGGAAAAAGGATCCGATTTTGAAGAATCCGCAACTTCAAAATAGGTTGATGGATTTTCTTTTTTTTTGCCAATTATACAGGGTCCTGCAACAGTGCGTCGGGCTTACCTAGCACCTTCACCTTGCGAAATAAAGAAAAAGGTCTAATACATAAAATTATTGATTTCAAATGTTCTACCTCTTGAACAGATTTTTTTAAATGAAATGCTCCACTCTTGATTTCATTTTCTTGTTCAGCTTTCCAAGCTCTATTCTATGCGTATTTTTGTTCTTTCAAATTGTGGCAGTGCTACCAACTAAAAATTAGAAATTGATTTTTTTTTGTAATTTCAAGGTTCATTTTGAAAAATCGTAGAAGCCTCGTTTTTTGGAATTGATGAATGACACAAAGGCGAAGGTTCCGGGTTCAAATCCGCACTGGGCCAGATAAAACTTTTCACGCGTCCCTTATTACTGGCCCTATACTATCGTGGGGTGATGTCCCGGGAAGAGGGATGAAACGAGAAAGCCATCGAAACAAAACCCCACTGATTAATACCCCACTGATCCAAAAAGTAAATCTTACAGTACTTCGTTGTTATCGTCATCATTGTTATCGTTGCAGAAAAACCCCGACGGAAAAAAACCTGCTAATTAATAACCTAGCTGTTGATGCAGACCAAAAAAAAAACTACCTGCTTTGCAATACATCGAAGTGAAGAGAATTCGAATCTTTTTCTGAAAAATATTTCTAAACTTTGCAACCCCGCCCCTTTCTTCCTAAAATTCACTAAATGTCCAATTTGATATTCTTGACCTCTCGATTCTCTTCACTGCAGTCAATATAATCCTGCACAGCATCGAGGGAGAAAATTTTTTGTGGAAAAAGTGCCACTCAAGTTCATGTGAAATATCAATAAATTAAGAAAATTGAATTCTCTTTCTGACAAAATATTTCTAAAATTTTCAAAAACCCTTTTTTTTCTCCTAAAATACTCCGAATGTTCAATTTAATGAGGGACGGGTTAAAAATTCAAAAAAAAAAAGTTTCCAGCAGAGAGAGAATTAAATGCCCTTGATCCCAATGTATCACAAGGCAGGTGGTGTCTTGGTAAATTTTTAAGTTGGGATGGGGGAGAGCAAAGGGTTGAATTTGGGTAGGACTTTTCCCATCAAAAATTCTCTTCTTCGATGCTATTTAGGATGAAACTGACTAAATTGAAGAGAATTTAGGGGTCGAGAATATTAAATTGGACACACAAGATAATTTCAGTTGAAAGAGGGATGGGTTTAAGAGTTGAAAATTATTTTTTTTCAGAAAGAGAATTAAACTCTCTTCAATTTGATGTATCGCAAGGTAGGTAGTATCATTTGAAATTTCGAAGTTATGGGGTGGGTGGAGGCGTAGTGAAAGGGTTGAATTGAAGCCAATGTATGCTTAAGATGTTCCCCTTGAAACAAAAATCGATGGGTCCCAGGAAATTTTGAAAATTTCAACGGGCAAAAATGTATTTAGGGTGGCTCGTTTCCATTTTAACACCCTATCTATATAGTCAGGGTTGATGAAACCTAAATGGATCTGCTCAAAGAGAAATGAGAAGAAAAATGCTATTGTACTGTTGTCTGCATATTTCTTTCGAAATTTCTATTTGGTAAAATTTCAATTTTGCGTACCGGAAGTGCTTCGCCACCACCTTTAGGACGCCCATGAAACCGACACTTCGAGTGGTTAACAAGTTAGAATGATGATACAATGCTCTTCCAGGAAGAGCCATATAGTAGGTACTTACCTTTTTCCTGACTTGTTACCTTACATTCAGTCACAAACACTACTTCTGTCGCAAGCAATTAAAAAATCTACCTTTTAACAAAGAGCCGGTTAAACCGTATTCAACTTTCTTACAGGGTTTTTCTGCAATGAATGCAGAGTGTCACTTTCGGTCCTCCCCATTTGTCAATTATTACAGACAAAGAATCAAAAAGCCAGAATCCATGACGAAGGCGCGTAGGACCCCAACATTTCACAATAACTACCTATTTGGAGCTCGTCGAGGAGACGCTATTTAAAATACATAATTTGCATTTGCAAAATTGCAAAATTTAATTTGCAGGTCAAAAATTGGCGTTGAAATCTATTTTGCTAGAAGCAGAAACAGTCATTTTTATGACGCTATTGGACTCAGAAATCAGAATAGAAATCAAATATAGATGGCGAAGTTGATAGCATGTCCCTAGAGAAGATTTGATTTTTTCCAGTTTGATAGAGTAATGAGCATTTTACACATTCCGTTAGACTTCAATAATGATTTTTATTTTTGTTCATTAGTTAGCACCCAATAATCTATGACATACAGGATGTTTCGTGACATCACCAACCCCTCCTTTGTGGCCTTCCTCTTTGCAATGATTCAAAAAAACTTTCCTTTGTCAATTTTCATGTGATAAAGCAAGACAGAGTGTTCAGAGATTTGAAATTGATCCTATAGTCATAAAATGCATAGGCACCTCTATATAGTTCAGTAAAAACTGACCCTGGCCTACCACAGAAAAATCTTCTGATTTTAATAAGATAAAAAAAAATTATTCCATAATTGACTCTCGTACAGACAACGGGGACCGGGCCTATTCTTTTTTTTCTCATTTTTCATTTATTACTGTGACTGTGACAACGCGATAATTGACTGTTAAAAGAAGCTCGATTTCTCAAAGCAAGGCTACCAGCCTGAGCCTGAGATCCCAACCCAAGGCTGTTAGATCCCTTAGCCGTTGGAGAGGCCGCCCACGACTGTGAAAGCATTTACGTTATTTCAAAATAATGTGCATCTAGGCGTCCTCAAAATTTTTGTTTTGAATTGTAAATGGAAATATTGCTTGAGATAAGCCAAATCGAGTTCAGCATCAAAGGTTATTATCATCAAACGCTGTTAACTTGAATCGCCTACTTTCTGGTCGAATCTCACCAAGAGCCAAACAGTGATGCCAGTGATGATACCAATTCCAAAGTTGAGCGAGTCTGAGGTGTCGTAAAAAAAGTAGAAAAAACCTGCATATCTAGGCAGTCATAAAATCAGCTAAGGACTCTACCCAGAAAATTTTGCGAAATAAACTACTTGTATTTTATCTATGCTTGTATTCAGGACCTCTCCAGCCCCGTTGTTTCTATCTCTTCCTCGATCTCTCCATCCAGGGGGAGTGGCTTTGGCGTCAGTCCTTCCTCCCTTCCGCCTGTGCCCGTGAGTATTCAGAAGTCTCTCTTCTCTCTCTTGCCTCTCCCAAAATTTCTATACCTTTCATGTGCTCTTCATCAAAACACTAGTGTTGGACTTCCAGTTTCCAGTGCTCTCATTTCCGTTCAGCAATTCCTTGAAAGTTGTTGTATTTTCGAGTTTTGTGTCTAGCGCCTGATGTACCTAGGTAGTTTATTTTAAACATCTACAAAGTTTTTTTCTTGATATCTACCAGCAACACACAAGGTGAGCTCAATAGTTTTTCATTTGTTTTTTTAGATTTTATCCAGTTTATTTCAACAATGCACCTATCGTTCTTTCATTTGCCTGAAGGTATTTACCTGTAACTTTTTGTTTAGTTTATTTTCTTCCTTTATTCGCAATGAGTAAAGAAATTATTGTTGTTGTTTCGTTTCCTTATTGCTCTTTCCACTTGTTATTCAGAACTATATTCTGCTAATATTACAAATCATGTAGGTAGGTAATTTTACATGTAACTTTTTAGTATGGATTTACTTTGAGGACGGCGTAAAATTGAGGTCGAATAAGGCCCAAACACGCTCCCGCAATTCCTTGCGGTAGCCCTCCTCCCCGTTCATTTTAATCAAATTTTATTCAAATAGAAATAATGATCACAAAACATAAGAGATTATGCTGAAATAATTTTGATGCGAATTTTTTGGGCCATTATGGAGTTATAACCCAGTTAAAACCCTCACAAGCTGGTGAAGCCCCGTTTCAAAAAAACTTCGTCTGCGGCGCTTTTTTCACGTTGGTCGCTTTGTGTAGTTGTGTAGTGTTGTCCGCTGTATCAGGAAATTAGTTTTCTCCGTGTGTTATTCGACCAATCTTGCCGCCACCTCAAGGGGTTTCTGATGCGACTAAAAAAGTTGTTGACGGGAATCGGTTTTATTTTATTCATTTCGTCAAGTATTAACTCCTCCAAAAAGAAAATGTACGGGCATTGCTATCAAACTTTGAAAATTTTCAAAAAATTTTGAAATTTTGTCATTTCGATTTTCGAAAATTTAAAAACTAAATAGCATCGACAATGCATCTTCCCTCAAGAAAGTCGCATGCCAAATTTTAATTTTTTATTGTCAAAAAAAAAGGTACTAAAACAATGACCTGATTTAGTTGCGAGCAAGAAGCTCAACTTTTGTTTATTTTTGTCGTTCTTCTTGCTTCAATTGAGGAAAATACGTGATGTTAGTATTATTTTTACTATTGTTATTGAAAAAAAATTCAAGAAGGGGGGCCCGTAAATGACATCAAACATCGGGGCTCTGTTCCCCTCCTCCAAACACATACACCTTGGCGCTAACCCGTTTGACAAGGAGTGGCTCCTCATGCGCGGGGTATTAACATTGTGCAACAAGTGCCAGAAAAATGTTGAAAAAAAAAGTATGATTTTTATTTTTTGGAAATATGGAGGGTCAAAAAGTGGTCCCCCGACCACTCCTATTTTCGTTATTTTGAAAGAATTTAGTAAACTCTCTTCATCAGACCAAAAAGCAAATTTTTTGAATTTTTGAATGTATTTTGTAATTTTGTTCAGTGTACCATAAAGCCATAAAGTGAAGAAAGCCATGTCATGCACTAGGCCCATACCCCCACTCCATATTGAACAGAAAATTTGAACCAACCCCTTTCAGATCCTCTCTTCCCTTCTCCAGGTCTGGTTGACTGCGGTGATGTTCCACAAATCACAACTTAGATAGCTCAAGCTCATTTGTGATGCAGAGTTCATTGAGCACAGATGTGTCTTGAATCTTCTTATTGTGTCTGTTCTGTTTTATTTTCAGTTCCACCACATCATCATTGATATCTTCCAACGGCGACGTGACTTGAATCTTGTCTTCTAACGGTGAGTACCTAGATACCTATTTACCTACTTGTTCATGTTTTTGCTGATCTTGTCCTGTTGTCTCAATTTTGATTCATTGTTTTTGATATATGTTGCATAACTTTTTGGCCCTTAAACTTATTTCACGCCTGTGGAAGCGTTTTTGTTATCATTTTATCTTTTCTTCGGTTCTTTTACAATCCCACAAAGCTTGCACTTGCATTCTTTTGCTGTTTTTGCAAAAAACGCATCTAGTAATCTTACCGCGGTAAAAAACCACGTGGTGTGCTTACAAGGCGAAATTTCGTAGTAGTGTGCGCATGACGTCAGCGGCGGATTTCACGCGCGCTTTGTATAAGAAGTGCGAAATAGCATATTATACTCGATATTATACAATACCCAGGTTGTGAAGAATGCTATTATAGCTGCGGCGCCAGTTTAAAGCTCAAAGCACAGCTGAGGGATATGAGGCACCAAAGCTATAACAGCGTCCACAACCGTGGTTTGTATACTATTTTTCTCACTACTTCACAAATACAGGGTGTTTCAATGAAAACGAGCCACCCGGAATTGATCTTTGCCAGGTGAAGTTTGGAGAATTAAAATTTCCCGAAACCCGTCGATTTTTGTTTAGAGGGGGACATCTTTTGCCGTGAAAATCAATCTTGGAAAATCATTTCCTCAAGCGTAGTAGATACCACCCTCAATTTCAATTTATGTTTTTCATATATACATTATGCAACAAAAAATAAAACTAAACTCCAACTCCAACTAAGAATCCAGCCATCTGATTGGTAAATTTTGACTTGCTTTTCCGTATCAACCAATCTGGTGCCAATATTCTTAGTTGGAGTTACAATTTAGTTTCAATTTTTGCTGCATAACTTCAGCATAAGTAACACACTTGAGGGGATTATAGTTCAATATTGAATTTCACATCAAAAGATGTCCCCCCTCAAATCAAAAATCGACGGGTCTCTGTACATTTTCTGCATATCATCTGGCAAAATTTTATTCAAGGTGGCTCGTTTTCACTGAAACACGTGGTATAATACAAATAATCCACAATAAATATGCACGGTTCGCTGGTGACGTCACGCTTGTCAACATTCTCTCTTTCCACCATGTGCTTGCCTTTTCACCTGCCGTGTGTAAAAGACCATAATACGACCGTGACGTCACATGGGAAAAGGAAGTTACAAACCTGAAGAGGTTTATGACCGCAAACCCATAAATCCAGCGGGCGACTCACGCAGGCTCCTATTCAGGGACGGCAAGATATTGTGATTTTTGCAACAGCGCTCACGAGTGTCGACAAAGCACTTTGGCCCCGTCAAAACAATATACATAAAACACAAGGATAATGCCTACCTGCGTAGTTGTAAAGCATCCGGATGGATGGGAGACCTGCCTGCATTGGGCATAGAAACCGCAAACAATAGGTTGCGGGAACATAACGTCACCTTGGCACCCGCTATGGCAACGTTGCAAATATGCCTGACTTCCGCGCTTCTTAGCCGCTTTTGTTTTGCGCCAGGAGCTACTCCGGGTGAATCACTACAAAGAGAAAGCAGATACATACGTCAATCACGGCCTAGCTGGATCTACTCTTTCTTTGTCTAGTGATCAACCCTGAGCAGCTCCTGCCGGCAAAACGAAAGCGCAAGCGCAAGAGCCTCTTGCCAGCTTTTCGCCCGCCCTTGCGCATGATGGGGTGATCATTGTTGAGTATTCATTATTTTTCAAAGTTTTGTTTCTAGCAACTACGATTTTGAATCCAGCAGGCGTTTTCGCTAGCTATGTTGCCTAGTAAAATTTGTATGAACCCTGTTAGATGCAGAAAACCATCCTTTGTTTTCTCAATAAGCGCTTAGTAATTCTCACGGCTAGCTGTTTTTTTTGTCCTAGTAATTATTTTATTTTTTCAGATGGCTGAAATCGACAACATGGAAGATGGCATGAGTGCAGAACATGTCATGTCACAAGGGCACGGTCTGACATATAAGTACGTATTTTAGTCATAAGTTAAAAGAAAACGTGACTAGCAGGGATTCTAGAGGATTCTTCAAAAAGCAATTAGTAAATAAGATGCTAGACGTTACAATCATTAATATGCGGGAGGAAGTATGCAGAAGAGGAAGGATACAATAATTTTTATATTATGTATTTTTTTCCATAAAACATTTTCTCACTTTACATTTTTTTTCCAGTGACTTGATCATCCTTCCTGGATTCATCGATTTTGCGGCTGATACAGTAGTAAGTTTACATTAAAATTACGACAAAAAAATCTCGTGTATGTAACAATGATTTGAAAAAATATTTTCAGGAACTGAACAGCCCACTGACGAAAAAAATTAAAATAAAAACGCCTCTGGTGTCTTCGCCCATGGATACCGTCACGGAGTCCGACATGGCCATAGCTATGGCTGTAAGTATTATGATCCAGACATGAAAAAATTATCATTTCACTCCTATTGCGAAACATACTAAACGTACTTATTTATTGTTATTAGGTAGGTACTTGTTTAGAATTAAGATAAATTCGCTGAGAATTATTCAAAACATGCGATGACGTTGAATAAATTTTAGCCTTGAGAATTTGAAATTTCTTTCAAGTGGCCTATGGAAAATTGTCAAGGTTCTGCGTCTGATGTTGCCAACTTCATCCAAAGTCATTTAATTCTCAAAATTATTGGCTTCTATCTCATCAACCAAAAAAAAAGGGTTGGTTACAGGGACTGAACAAAAAAGGCGGCCTTAATTTTTTGTTATTGTACGCAAAATACCTGAAGAATTTTATATTTTGTATGCAGAGCAGAAAAACAAGCGCATGCTTACTTTCTTCATGTATAAAATTCAAATATAGCCTAAAGATCAAATGATGACAAATGTACCTACGTGTGTGAAGTGGGCAACAGTGCCTAGAACTACCTTGCTAAGAAACTACCTACTTTTACAATTCAAACTAAATATTAACGAATACTGCATTTTCTATTTCTAATTACCTCTTCTGATTTGCTTTTTTTTTATTGTAGCTCTGTGGAGGTATTGGCATAATCCACAACAACTGTCTGCCACAGCATCAGGCTAATGAAGTCCTGAAAGTTAAAAAATACAAGCACGGTTTTATACACGACCCAATCGTATTATGCCCCACAAACACGGTAAGCTTTTTCTGTTGGATATATATTTTTGGAGTATAAAAAAATCAAATCAACAACAACAAAAAATATAACTCGCTTAATATTATTCAACAGGTAGCGGACGTGTTGAGAATCAAAAAGGAGCACGGGTTCTGCGGAATTCCCATCACGGAAAACGGAAAATTGGGAGGCAAACTAGTGGGAATCGTCACGTCTCGTGATATCGACTTCCTGGAGATTGTAGAAAAGAAAAACACGTCTACAAAACTGGAAGCGGTAAGTTTCTTGTTCTGTACTTTTATACAGGCTTCGCGGCTTTTCCGCACTCTTTTTTTTGCTAAATCAAATCAGAAATACAATTCTTACGATATTGGCCTGAAGCGTTTCGCAGTTTTCGCGATTTTCATTGGAAAAATTTAAAAAATTCGCTTCGTAGCGACGTAGACATTGCATATCTATATTCAGTAGTTTCTCGGCGTACGTTCCTTCTGACACAGCCTGCCTGAATTCATCTGAACACATGATAGTTGTTTCAGACTTCCAGCTGACAAAAAAAAAAACTGAAAATCAAGACAGCAACTAACAATTGCAAGGCCGTGGTTGCGTTAGTAACACATGTTTATTGTGCGAATCATCTATCTATCTCCATAGTTTATCATATCAAAACTGTAACAGCAAGGGGGCTTTCAACATACCTACCTTAATGAAATTTGAGAAAATGTTATTCCAAAGATGTGTCAATATCGTTTCGCAAAACGCGACAAGCATAAATTTTCCAAGTTTCTCAAGTTATTCTATTTCGAATCACGGGATCACGTTGCTATCGAAAACATTCGTAATAATAATTTGTTGTTAATAAATGTGTGCGGATAAGTCAAGTGATTTGAATAATCCCTTTATACTATCAAGAGTTCTTTTATCGATTATGAAATTCTCTTATAAACAATTTGCGGCACACCGATCGCAAGAATAATAGAACAACAAATTGTAATCGCTACTATAAACTATTACTGAATCAATGTTTAATCTTCACCCCATTCTAAGTTGATAGGTATTAGCTAATCAAGTTTTAACCTATACTTTAGTCTTTTACATTCATGTACATTGTATTTGTGTCAATTTTACGTAATTTTAAGTTTCATGATATCATTTGTTGGTGTTAGTTATAACTTGTTAGTAGGGAACTTTTGATGCAACAATGTGAAATGCACTAATAATTTCGAATTAGGCGTAGATATTTTTGGTCAGACGAGTCCTACAAAACTTGGTTGGTAGATTTCTGCTCCGATGGTGGAAGGCTCTAATGAAATTTTTACTCAACAATTAAAGGAAGTTATTTATTGTTTATGGCCGTACACTGTAGACACATGTATAGGGATAAAGCTCCAAAAGAGTAGGCAAGTCCCTCCAGACACAATAAAGGATGAGATAAATGAACTATATGAACATCAACTAAAGGTGTGTGAGTGTGACTAAAGCATTTCCTGTATTATTCAGGGTTGGGTCTTCTATTGGTGATAGGCTCTATTCTATTTTATGAAGGACTAGGGAAAGCAGGTACAATGATACATAACAGCCTGTCCATAAAACATAATATGTACTCAAAAGTAAAACAAGTGAGTATGCCTTCACGTGCGTGAGTCTCAGTAGCGCATTTTCTCAAAGAGGCATATTAATTGTGAACGTAAAGAAATTTGGTTGAAGGAGAAACACCATTCCTTGCCCACTTTCTTCATTCGAAACTCATTGTGATATTGTGTTATCAGAATGGGGTACTTGCCAATGAAATAGATTCGAATGAAAATTTCTTCACTCATCAATATATTTTTTTGTTTGAGGGCGGGAGCTGGGAGCGGCGACTAATCAACAGTAGTCTATTCTTTCCTATTTTTAGTCGGCTATCCATATAGCGAAAGAATTAGATCGCTATGTCTTCGGGTTTATGTTTTCCATTTATCTCTTACTTTGAGGGCAGCGTGTGGGGGTGGCAGCATTCGGCAAAGTAACTGTTGCACAGTTTGAGTTAAGAGTTCCTAAATGTTAAAGGAAATATGACAATCAGTGAAAATTGTGAAAGTTGCATTTTTTGTTTAGGGGTGGGAGCTGGAGGCGGCGACTAATCAAAAGTGGCCTATCTCTTCCCATTTTTAGTCAGCTATCTATATAGCGGAACAATTGGATCGCTATGTCTTCAGGGTTATGTTTTACATTTATCTCTTACTTTGGGGGCGGCGTGTGGGAGCGGCAGAGTTTGGCAAAGAAATTCTCCCACAGTTTGAGTTGGGAGTTCCTGAATGTTTGAGGTAACATTAAAATGTAATTCAGTGGAAATTATTGAAAGTTGCACTTTTTTTCTTCTGGGGGTGGAACTTGGAGGCGGCGCCATGTCAAAGATAGCCTATTCTTTCCCATTTTTAGTTAGCTATCCATATAGCGAAAAGCGAAAGAATTAGATCGTTATGTCTTCGGGTTTATGTTTTTCATTCATCTCTCACTTTGAGGGCAGCGTGTGGGGGCGGCAGCACTCGGCAAAGTAACTGTTGCACAGTTTGAGTTGGGAGTTTCTAAATGTGAGGGAAATATGAAAATCAGTGAAAATTGTGAAAGTTGCATTTTTTTGTTTGGAGGCGGCAGCTGGAGGCGGCGGCTAATTAAAAGTGGCCTATATTTTTCCAATTTTAGTCAGCTATCAATATAGTGGAAGAATTAGATCGCTATGTCTTCAGGTTCATGTTTTACATTTATCTCTCACTTTGGGGGCGGCGGCGGCGTGTGAGAGCGGCAGAGTTTGGCAAAGAAATTCTTGCACAGTTTGAGTCAAGAGTTTATAAATGTTCGAGGTAACATTATCAGCTAAATCGGTGAAAATTGTTGAAAGTTGCACTTTTTTTCTTTTGGGGGCGGAAGCTGGAGACGGCGCCATATTAAAAGTAGCCTATCCTTTTTCATTTTTAGTCAGCTATCCATATAGGGAAGATTCATATCGCTATGTCTTTGGGTTCATGTTTTTCATTTATCTCTTACTTTGGGGGCGGCGTGTGGGGGCAGCAGCGTTTGGCTGAGCAAATGTTGCACAATTTGAGTTGGCAGTTCCTAAATGTTCAAGGGAACATCTCAATCAGTCACATTTGTGAAAGTTGCACTTTTCATCGTTTGGGGGCGGAATCTGGGGGCGGTGACTAACCGAAAGTAGCCTATCCTTCCCCATTTTTAGTCAGCTCTTCATACAGGGTGTCCCGTTTTTCAACGCTCACTATGGGTATCTCGGAAACGGTAAGAGATACAAAGTCGGTTAAATTACAAAAAAGTTGCGCAATTTTATGACTATCTCAAATATGTCAAGATATCCAAGATATCTTTGGTCATTTCTGAAATATCCCAGAAAAACTGAAAAATGCCGAATTCGAAAATTTCAAATCACTTCTTTATTATGACAGCTATCAATTTGAAAATTGGTATTCTGACATTTTTGAAGGTCCTTGATGGACTGACGGTCATAATTTTTTCCTACGCCTACTAGTTTTTGAGATATGACAGTTAACCTCATTTTTTCTTATGGACACCATATTATTTCTCCACCCCATAAAACTCACCTTTTCTTTCTCTATACAAAGATATGAAACACTTGTAGCATTTTTGTCAAAATAACCTATAAAAATTGGAAAAACCATTTCTGAAGCGAAAAAATCTAGTTACCGGTTCGGTTGCCATGCTCTCGTGACATAATAAAATGGCATTCGGTTGCCATGTTCGGTTGATTTTGGAAAATGTTGGGTTACATTCTGTTTTTATGTATTTGATAATGATAATAAATAAAAATAAAACAAATACAAAACCAAGTATAACACAAAATAACATCGCAATAACAATAAACATTTGTAATTTACAATAACTCGAAATGGTGTCTATTTTGCGAAGAACGCTCCAAGATCGCATTTATGATTCATGACAGAACATCCCAAAGCAACCAAAAGCTGGAAGCAATAAGGAGTTGCTGATGCGTTCCAGTCAATAAACCCGCACGATATCAGGGCAGCCGTTGAAAATATGGCTAAAAGGCACACAACTCTGCACAGAGCAAAATGAACTCAAATTCGAGCAATTGTAAATTATGAATGTTTATTGCTACTGCTATGTTATTTTGTGTTATACTTGGTTTTGTATTTGTTTTATTGTTATTTATTATCATTATCAAATACAAAAAAACGGAATGTAACTCAACTTTTCCCAAAATCAACAGACCATAGCAATCAAATGCCATTGTTTATATGCCACAAGAGCATGACAACCGAAGCGGTAACTAGATTTTTTCGCCCCAGAAATGGTTTTTCCAATTTTTATAGGTTATTTTGACAAAAATGCTACAAGTGTTTTATATCTTTGTAAAGAGAAAGAAAAGGTGAGTTTTATGGAGTGGAGAAATAGCATGGTGTCCATAAGAAAAAATGAAGTTGACTGTCATATCTCAAAAACTAGTAGGCGTAAGAAAAAATTGTGACCGTCAGTCGATCAAGGACCTTCAAAAATGTCAGAATACCAATTTTGAACTTGATAGCTGTCATAATAAAGAAGTGATTTGAAATTTTCGAATTCGGCATTTTTCAGTTCTTTTGGGATATTTTAGAGATGACCAAAGATATCTTGGATATCTTGACATATTTGAGATAGTCATAAAATTGCGCAACTTTTTTGTAATTTAACCGACTTTGGGAGTGGCAGCTATGTAACAGCGAAAAAATTAGAAAGCTAGGACGTCTAGTTTGGGAGGAGTTCGAGGAACGGACGGACGGACGGACGGACGGACGGACGGACAAAGCGGTTGCAATAGCGATTTTCATCAAGATGGAAAATGCGCTAAAAACTGGGATGTTCAAAGAGAAAATTCAGGTTCTATTCTACTGCCTTGTCTAGAATAAAGCTAGGCCGCACCCCCGATGGTTGTTTGGTATGAATACATTTGTTACCATCTTTGGCATTCTAGCTTGTGTGACCTTGTGAAATAAAGGAATAAGCTTAAAATGACCCAATAGCAATATAGCAACAAATTTCTATCTTGAATAGGTACCTACCTACCTTCCAAGGGTAGTGGGCCCTCCATTTTTTGGCACAGCAGAGCTTCAACATAATGTTACAAAAAAAAATTCTCTACCCCCAGTAAAATGTATTTTTTCCAAGAGTTCTTTTAGTTACCAAAATCTGTCAAAATGTCAGCTTATCTTTTGGAACCAGTCTATAAAAATAACTGAAATTTCACAAAATTCAATTTTAATTCCTTGTCTACCAAGAAACACTGGAATCTGTCAAAATGGGCTCAAAATCAATGAAATCGGTCAAAATATCGATGGCAATGACAGACCTCTCTGAAAGTCACACTATAATAGGTAGCTTAAATTCAATGAAATGCGTTGAAGGCTGAAATCTGAGAAAACATCGAAGATAAATTGATGAACTTGATTTGATATCAGATGCTTGAAAAATACTATAATTTGTCATAACAGCATTTTAAATCATTGAAATCTGTCAAAACGTCATCTAAAATCGGTGATTATATCACTTGAAAGCACTTGAAGCTCAGCAAAATTAATTATTAGATATAATAAGAATATGAACCTGGCAAATTATCACTTGATAACCCTCAGATCTATCAAAATATCAGTTTAAATTCAGAACCCTTCTCGCAAGTCAATATAGTATTTCGGACCGTTCAGATCTGCCAAAATATCATTTGGAATCGAATTTGTCAAAATGGCGTCTCAAACCTAAAAGATCTGTCATCTTTTGTGAACAACTAAAATCACCTGAATTAACAAAGAATTTTACCGAGATCAGATATCAACTTTTGAAACCAAAATCTGTCAAAGTATCACTTTGGAACTCGGAAATCTATCCAAATATCAATGAAAACCATCAAAATCTGGCACAAAAAAAAAACTCCAAACTAAAAAGAACTTGTCAAAAGTGTTGTGGTGTCCAAACCAAACTAAAATTTGACGACAAAAAAAAACCACTTCCAACATTTCAATCTGCATAAATGTAGATAAAGTAACTATTGTTCTTGCCCACATAAGTTATCATGGGATGGTTGATTCACATTCTAGCATATCTATTCATATTCCAGACAACAAGTGCTAGAGCTATTAAAAATATGGTATTATGTACAGAATTACGTGGTGTTATACCTACTGAATTTTTGTATCTTTCATTACCTGGGAATTCAACAAAAAATTGCAACTCAGGAACAACATAGGGTCATTTGAAGATGTTTTTTTTTTAGCGCATTTTCCATCTTGATGAAAATCGCTATTGCAACCGCTTTGTCCGTTCGTCCGTCCGTCCGTCCGTCCGTTCCTCGAACTCCTCCCAAACTAGACGACCTAGCTTTCTAATTTTTTCGCTGTTACATAGCTGCCACTCCCAAAGGAGGGCTAGGCTATATTGGATGTCCATATTGCGCCGCCAACATAGAGAAAACCGCCCCCGATAAACTTGAAATAACATAATATTGCACTTTCTACCAGACCTGATGCTCTGGTGTTCTCATTTTATGAATAATACATAGTTGCCACTTATTAACGTAAACCAAGAAACATTCCGTCTTCAATATGCGCCACCGACATGAAAAAACTGCTAAAAACCGCCCCCAATCACTTTAAAATGAAAAACATAAACCCGAAGACATAGCGATCTGATTCTTTCGGTATATGAATAGCTGACTAAAAATGGGAAAGGATAGGCTACTTTTGGTTAGTCGCCGCCCCCAGATTCCGCCCCCAAACGATAAAAAGTGCAACTTTCACAAATGTTACTGATTGAGATGTTCCCTTGAACATTAGGAACTGCCAACTCAAATTATGCAACATTTGCTCAGCCGAACGCTGCCGCTCCCACACGCCGCCCCCAAAGTAAGAGATAAATGAAAAACATGAACCCGAAGACATAGCGATCTAAGTTTTTCGCTATATGGATAGCTAACTAAAAATGGAAAAGGATAGGCTATTTTTGATATGGCGCCGCCTCCAGCTTCCGCCCCCCAAAAAAAAAGTGCAACTTTCAACAATTTTCACTGATTTAACTGATAATGTTACCTCGAACATTTGGAAACTCTTGACTCAAACTGTGCAAGAATTTCTTTGCCAAACTCTGCTGCTCCCACACGCCGCCCCCAAAGTGAGGGAGATGTAAGTGAGTTCATGTAAAACATGAACCTGTAGACATAGCGATCTAATTCTTCCACTATACAGGGTGGTCCGACTTTTATGTCATCAATTTGAGGATCGATAGAGAATGAAAAATGAAGTGGACTTTCCCCAGAAAACATATTTGTGAAATGCCTAATAACAGAGATACAGCTCTTCAAAGTTGGAAATAAATAATCATTTTTTCCGCATAACTTTTGAACCGTTGAATCGATTTGATTCAAAATAGAACCAAAGGTTTACTGAAATTATCCTCTGTCGAACAATCATAACATGTTCCATAAAAAAGTTTCAGGGGCGTAGACATTAGGGGGTGTCCTTACTTTTCCCCTCTAGTTTTTTTTGAAAACTGTTCATAATTTTGGATTCTACGTTCAATTTTGAAGAAAAAATCACAATTGCAAAATTTTGATTAGAGGCTTTGTTTGGGAGATATTCAGGTTTGAAGGTTTGGAAAACCTCTCAAAAGCACAACTTCCAAAGGTCTAAAAATTAAAATCTAAAAAACTCATGATTTCTTTGCTGAAATAGGTTTTCTAGAATTTCTAAGTTATTAAACCACCATTTTTTCCAAAACACGAAAAATTTTCAGGAAAAAAACCATTTGGCCCTGGGAAATGGCGATTTCTGGATGTTTTCCAAAGTTTCAAACTCAAATATCTCCTAAACGAAGCCCCCAATCAAAATTTTGCAAGGGTGACTTTTTATTCTTAATTGAACATAAAACTCAAAATTATGAACAGTTTCCAAAAATAACTATGGGTGTGAAAACTGGGGGGGTAAAAGTAGGGACACCCCCTAATGTCTACGCCCCTTTTTTTATGGAACATGTTATGATTGTTCGACAGGGGATAATTTCAGTAAACCTTTGGTTCTATTTTGAATCGAATCGGTTGAACGGTTCAAAAGTTAGGCGGAAAAAATGAATATTTATTTTCAACTTTGAAGGGCTGTATCTCTGTTATTAGGCATTTCACAAATATGTTTTCTGGGGAAAGTCCACTTCATTTTTCATTTTCTATCGATACTTGAATTTAATGACATAAAAGTCGGACCAGCCTGTATTGATAGCTGACTGAAATTGGAAAAAGATAGGCCACTTTTAATTAGCCGCCGCCTCCAGCTCCCGCCCCCAAACAAAAAAATGCAACTTTCACAATTCTCACTTATTGTAATATTTCCTGGAACATTTAGAAACTCCTAACTCAAACTGTGCAACAGTTACTTTGCCGAATGCTGCCACCCCCAGACGCTTCCCTCAAAGTAAGAGATAAATGGAAAACATAAACCCGAAGACACAGCGATCTAATTCTTTCGCTATTTGGATAGCCGACTAAAAATGGGAAAGAATAGACTACTGTTGATTAGTCGCCGCTCCCAGCTCCCGCCCTCAATCAAAAAAATATTGATGAGTGAAAGAATAGTACCTTCCATTATCCAGTGCGCCATCAGCGCGCATAGTCGTCTTCTGAAGTAATGGCGTCAAATGCAAAATTTGCGAACAAATGCTAGAAAATGGCGTGAAAAACCGCCATAGTGTTGAAAAATACGCGCCGCAGCGAACAGGGTAATAGGCTAGAGGTTAATGCACACTAGTGATTACTGATTTTTCATCAAAAAGTCCGCATTGTTCATTAAATTATAAATAACTGCGTTTTACATTGATCGGATGTGCGTACGCAACCCATAATGCAACCCCCAACAACTCTATTTTCAGTTTGACTAGCGAAAGTTGCCTAAAAACCACGATTTTAGGCAACATTCGCTACATCAGTGTACTGCGGAATGTATTTTACTCCCAGGGACTTTTCCCACACGATTCAAGAATAGCGGCCCTGTGTTCTTCAAAGTATAAAAATCAGTTTTTTTCCAAACTAAATCAGCGGTGTTATCCTTCCAAAAATCATGGAAAAACAAGTGAAAGGGGCCGTAAAACATTGTGCTCATGGGAATTGGCACAGTGATAGTCGGTATAATGACAAAAATATGTATTTCTTTATCCGATTCCCAAAAACGTACTTTAAATACCGTAAAAACTTGGTACTGGAGAAATTTGAAAAAGACGTAAAGTCTTGCGAGAAATGTGACAAATGTGCACGGTGGGTGAAGCTGTGTTACCGGAAAAATTTCACTCCGAAACGGGTCACCAAGGATAGATTCAATACATTCATACACAATACATTCCGCAGTACACTGATGTAGCGAATGTTGCCTAAAATCGTGGTTTTTAGGCAACTTTCGCTACAGAAGTGTAGTACGGATTATATAAAACTCCCAGGGACTTTTCTCACACGATTCAAGAATAGCGGCCCACTTGTTTACAAACGTACGACACGCGGAGCGAACTTCAAAATGGCGAATAAATAGTTGACGTTGACAGCAGGCAGCAGCGAAAAGTCACGGCCGTTGCTTGTCAAACTGAAAATAGAGTTGGTGGGGGTTGCATTATGGGTTGCGTACGCACATCCGATCAATGTAAAACGAAGTTATTTATAATTTAATGAACAATGCGGACTTTTTGATGAAAAATAAGTAATTACTAGTGTGTATTAACCTCTAGCCTATTACCCTGCTCGCTGCGGCGCGTATTTTTCAACTTTATGGCGGTTTTTCTTGCGATTTTGTAGCATTTGTTCGCAAATTTTGTATTTGACGCCATTCGAGCATGCGCGCATGTTGAAATTTAGCGCAAGCGTTGGGTATACCAACTACCGAGCGTTCATAAATTAAATGGGTCAAGGGTGCCTGTGAATTCAAAAACGTCTGTCGAAACTAGCGTAATCCTTTTGTAATAAATTTGTCAAACTTTGACAAGTTACGTCCCATATTATTGATCTCTGATCCTGCCATGAGTGCGTTTGTGTAAATCGGCGTGAATTTTGTGAATTGATGTACCCCGAAAGATGGAACCACACCTCTTCAGTAAAAAAGTCAAGTTGAGCAGGTTGTCGTTCATCAAATCATCCACAAACCAGTGCCAGTAAGGAAGACGTCTGGGGTGGTCTGCCCGCAATAGAGCTTGATATGACTGCATTCTGTATTTTAACGATTTCATGGCCAAATCCTTCCGGACAATCTTCTGGCATCTTTCCAAAGAGAGTCCAATTTCTTAAGAGAATGTGCAAGACACTTTTGAAACTTATCTGGTAGGTACTACTGCAAAATCTGGAGAATGCTGCTAGAAATCTTTCAAACATAAACGCTGGCTACATCCCCAAACTTCATTTCTTCGCACACAAGTTCGAAAATATGCCTCGATGATGTAGGTTTTGTGCCCTGCCGTGAGAACCATATTTTAAATGTTCCAAAAACTGAGTGATTTGACAGATTACGATAACCAAAAAATTACAGGCATAAAATGAACGATGCTAGTTCCGACAGACGTTTTCAAACTCATAGACACCCTTGACCCATTTAATTTATGAACTCTCGGTATAATGAAAGTTACTATTTTCATTCAAATCTATTTCATTGGCAAGTACCCCATTCTGATAACAAAATAGCACAATGAGTTTCAAATGAAGAAAGTGGGCAAGGAATGGTGTTTCTCCTTCAACCAAATTTCTTTACGTCCACAATATGCCTCTTTGAGAAAATGCGCTACTGAGACTCACGCACGTGAAGGCATACTCACTTGTTTCAATTTCCACCTGAAATAAACGGTAAAGCATGATGTGATGATTGTACCTACTCGTACCTACGATATTTTTGGACACCTTAGAAATAATTTTACAGTGACTGATGAAAATTCAGGAACAGATAGCGGGGATAGCTTCGGAAAATACAGACGTCCTTGGAAAATACAAGTACAGGCTTCTTTACCAGTTTCGAAATAGGATACTTCGTTTGGGCAGGTGCGAATGTGTAAAAGCGCCAGATTTTGAAAACTTTCGTTCACCTGTCAGTGTGAATATGGAAACTTGGCAACGCTGCATGCTCTATCTAGCCGCCTGACCAGCTACTGGTTCCTGTTGTAAATACATCTCTTCGTAGATTCTTTAAACTTCCTTCTCGGTACAGCCATTTTCAACAAGTTGTGTTCTTTCATCAAAACATAAGCAAATGAAATGTAGGTCAGGTAGAAACGAGAAGTGTCAACATAATTGTCACAAGTGACAGTTGGCGCCGATGTCTTGTTGTTTTGAGCGCTGTTGCCATTTTCGTTGTTCCTGAACTTCCACAAATGATCATTGAACTTAATTTCAATGAAACATTTCCTTTGAATAAAAAATGGTATCTAATATTCAACCAAATCATTTGTGGAACTTTAGGTGCACTACAATATTTTTTAGTGTTAATTTTCAATATCGGTGTACGAAACTATGAAATTCGCGCCACACATGCGCACTCAAAAAAACCGAAACGAAGGGACCTATTATGCCAGCTGTAGTTTAAAAGGCAAAAGAACTTCTTGAACTGAATTATGATACTTGATTGTGCCCCACTAAAATGATCATGAAATTCATATATCTCAAGTATTTTCCACACATCAGGTGTGTCGTAATTCTTTGCGTGGTAAAAATTGCATGTTCTGTGTTAGAGTTGACGGCACACCACAGGGACCTGTGGGCGGGGCTGAACAGAAAAACAAAAATCGTTTTGGACGAGTTCGTGAGTTGAAATAGGGGAAGCAACACCGTCAGCCAGGAGTGGTGGACCATTACCAGGTCACAGGCTAGCCCAAAATCCCACTGTAAATCTAGGTGCACCACTAGATCAACTCAGTTCGCGCAGCTAGGCTCCGCCCACAGGTCCCTCTGGTATTCCGAGTACCTACTCTATCAATTTTTAGAATTTTGTATTGTGTACTCAATGAAACGTCTTATTCATTTTTTTAAATTTTTTTTTCATAGGTCATGACCAAACTGGAGGACCTAGTCACTGCCCAATCCGGAGTCACCCTGCCCGAAGCCAACGCGATTTTGGAAAAGAGCAAAAAAGGAAAGCTGCCCATCGTCAACGCGCAAGGCAACTTGATCGCGTTGATCGCGAGGACCGATCTGAAAAAGTCGAGGAATTATCCGACGGCGTCGAAAGACGACAACAAGCAGCTGTTGGTGGGCGCCGCCATCGCCACCCGCGACGAAGATAAAGAACGACTGAATCTGCTGGCCCAAGCAGGCGTCGACGTAGTTGTCCTGGATTCGTCCCAGGGCAATTCAGTTTATCAGATTGAAATGATCAAATTTATCAAGGCGAAGTACCCGAATCTCCAGGTATGTCACAATTTGGTCTATTTTACCTAGTACACGGGCAGCAGGGGGGAGTATTTTGACGTTTCGTTATAGTCTGTTCCTGTACCTGCTATTGTCGACACTGGGCGCTTTCGTTTTGCCAGCACGAGCTGCCGGGGTAGATCGCTAGACAAAGAAAGTAGATCCAGCTGGGTCGTGACTGGTGTATGTATCTACTTTCTCTATCTAGTGATCTACCCGGAGCAGCTCCTGGCACAAAACGAAAGCGGTTACTATTTCGATCATTATACAGCCTCGAGAATTCGAATTCAGCTAGAATGGACTATAATATATACATAGATTTTTTGATTCTTGATTGGCACTGATTTGAATGACTTTTCCAGGTGATTGCCGGCAACGTGGTTACCATAAAGCAGGCGAAGAACCTGATCGACGCGGGAGCTGACGCTCTCAGGGTGGGCATGGGCAGCGGCAGCATCTGCATCACGCAAGAGGTCATGGCGGTGGGCCGACCGCAAGCCACTGCCGTGTACAAGGTGGCGCAGTTCGCCAAGAAATTCGGCGTGCCAGTGATAGTCGACGGAGGCATTCAGTACGTGGGGCACATCATCAAGGCCCTGGCTCTGGGTGCGTCCACGGTGATGATGGGTTCCTTGTTGGCCGGCACGTCGGAAGCCCCGGGCGAATACTTTTTCTCCGACGGAGTCAGGTTGAAGAAGTACCGCGGAATGGGCAGCATAGAAGCCATGGACCGCAAAGACACCCAGGGCTCGGCCATGAACCGCTATTTCCACAGGTCAGTACATCAACGTCCATTTTCAAATTGTTTCGATTATGCTTCTCCACCTGCATACTTACATTCTGTCCAAAATCATCTGCGATACTCGCGTTCTCTACATCACGACGACTAGAATGCTACCATAATGCTACAGTTGACATCACACGTTGCCTAGCAGCAGCCCAAGAGAATGTAGTTGCTAGGCAACGCGATTTTCCAGGCAACGTGACGTCGCGTTGCCTAGCAACATTGTGCTAGAGTGGCGGTTTCTTGGTAACGTGATTTCAAAATAATTCTATTGGTCGTGATGGAGCCCCAGCTTCCTAGAAGCTTCAATTAGCGCAAAATTTGTACTTTCCCCTATCTTCAATCAGACCAAAAATAATTTTGTGTTATTTTGAATTTTCAGCGACATGGACAAACTGAAGGTGGCGCAAGGCGTGAGCGGCAGTATCGTTGACAAAGGCAGCGTCCTGCGGTTCGTCCCATACTTACAAACTGGGATCCGACATGGCTGCCAAGACATTGGTGCAACGTCTCTGGACATGTTGAGGTAACATTTCTTTGCAAAAATTTATTCACATTATTTCTGTTACATATCCACTTATTCCTAGTATCATGTATAAGTTACTGATTATGAAATATTCCACAGGAACATGATGTATTCCGGCGAGCTGAAGTTCGAACTTCGGTCCCACTCTGCCCAGCTGGAGGGCAACGTGCACAGCCTCTTTTCATATGAAAAAAGGCTGTTCTAATTTGTGAGAATAGGAACATATTGTTTTTGTTTTTGTAATTATTGTACCTTGTACCTATATATATATATATTTATTTATATCTATAATAATATATTTTATAATTTTAATAAAAATTTAAGACTGTACATCAAGGTTTTTTCAATCTACAGAACGAAACATTTTTTACTCACCAATTTTCATCAGCAATGCTGAAAATAGATATCATCCAGCTGCAAACCAATCAAAGGACCCATGGTGCTCAACCACGAAATGACGGAGTTTTTGCTGCAATTCAACGACCATGAATGTAGCACAACCAAAAATCGTAATGGTAAATTGATAGGTAGATTGCGTCAACTTTAAGAAGAACACATTGAGTCATTTACATCTGACCATGACGTGCTCACCAGTGGCGTATTATTGGCGTTCTGAAATGGGTCTGTGAGGGCATATTAGAGAAGCATCACGTCGGCTTAAGACGCATTATGTTGTAAGTCCACTTTGAATTGATCTTGTTTTTTTTTACATTTTAGTTATGATATTGGACTTACGACTTTCCATCACTAAAACTCAAAAGTTTAGTGGAGTTACGATTTTTTTTTATCACAAAAGTCAGTCATAAATTCTATTAACTCCATTATTCTGAAATAATCTGTAGAAAATAGTACTGTGAAGATGTCGTAAGTCTATGAGAACTTCTCACATCGGTTTTTTTTTTAGTATATTAGAGTAAACCTAAGTAATTATAACGAAAGTGATTTAATAAGCTAGTGGATAACTTGAACTCATTAAATATCATTAGGACACACCAAAAATCGTTGCAATAGGCGGACAGCCAACGCACCGTATAAACAACATGGCAACTAAAGGAGTTACGACTTCTTACCTTCTTAGTATTGGTTTGAACCAAGAATGGACTTTGACAACCCTTAGGTATGACATTATCATTATTCGCTTCCAGTGATTCTAGGATTTTTGTGGACACACAACATTCTCAAAATACGTTGGCTCTTCTTAAAGTGGGCGCACTCTAAATGTACAGCTATGTAGGTAAGTATGTATGTACCTTTTTCCCAAAAAAGTTTTCATAATTTCGTGCGTTTTACATGGATGTATCGTCAGGAATGGTTTGCACAACACAGGGTGGTCCTGAAAAATAATGCGGGATGAGACGTTATGAACAATCATTACTTGTTTGTATACAGTACCAACTGGGTGAGAGCTGACGTGATTTCGACGTCGTCCAAATGTCTGTTGTAGTCACGATATTCTTCAATGTGCACCAGGCTGCCATCTAAGATTACAAAATTTCCAAATAAACTCTAAACTACCAAGACAGGCTTTTGTATAGTTGAACACTTGAACTATCTTGAAAATACTGTTTTCCTAGTTGGCCAGGTACTTAGCTAATACCACGCAAGAGGCGTGCGACAATAAGGCATTAACATTCACGCTGATTTGAATGAGGAAACCCGCACGTCAGATCGCCGAGCACCACCAACGCAACCCGACAGACACGTGTTTCGACCTTATTTGGGTCTCATCAGTGTCGGGGTATTCGAGGCAATGCTAAGCGATTTCAGTGAAGGGATATCTGGTGAGACCCAAATAAGGTCGAAAAACGTGTCTGTCGGGTTTCGTTGGTGGTGCTCTGCAATCTGATCCGGTTTTCTCATTCAAATTACATAAGTATATCATAGCAATGCTGCTTAAAAGCGTTAACTTTTTCATTTTAAATCACTGGCGGCTCCAGCATTTTCGAACAGGGGGTACGGTTCACCGACCAGGCGCCCTTAAGGTAAGGGCTACAATCAAAATAAGCCCCATGCTTTTCTCCAGTGGCGTACCCAGATTTATGGACAGGGGGGGGTCGAGGAGGTTTTGTGTATTTTTAAAAGATCGTCTCTGTACTGGACGACCGCAGCCACTAAAAACTAGCGCCGCACGCGAAAATTTTTGGGCATAATAGTAATAATAATATTGACAATAATAAGCAGAAAAAAAAAGCGACTCTAATTCATTTTTTCTCTTCCCTTCGAGGCTCAGGCAAAACTCAAAAGTGCAAAACTATCCAAAAAACATAACCTAAATTCTGTTTTTGAAACACAATGATACCAGTCAAGTAGGTATCAAGCAATCAATCAAAAGATAAATCGCCAGGGGATATTAGTCGAAGCCTTAGGGGGGGATTAATACCTTCATCCTTCCCCCGTGGGTACGTCCCTGCTTCTCTTTATGACTTTACTCGAACTCCCTATATGTAGTTGATTCATAAGCGGTTCTCAAAGAAAAACGATCATTACCACAACTTGGTTTTAATAGTATAAATTGAACTTTTTTTTACGCATGTATTCTACAAAACTAAATTTACACCTATCTGCCTCTTCTGTAATCACCAACAGGGTATTTAGTCAGTCTTCAGTCATCGTAGACCAACTTTTGGTTCTGGCGGAGCCTGGAGGCTCTAGCCCTCAGCAGATTGGAAATTTTTTTTTTGCCATAGCTTCCAAATTGGCGAATCAATTTTTCTGAAACTTGGCTCATAAGAAACACGGATTTACTTACTCATTGTTTGGTTGAATGCATTATTCTGGAATGTATCTTCTGAAGCAACCATTTCTTCTTTTTTCCGCGGAGTAGGTAATGAGTGACTTTCCGCCGTCTCACATAGTATGTGATGAATCAATTACCATAATGGTTGTGAGTAATAGTACATTACATACCGAGACGGAAAGAGGTTCATTACAGACAAGAGCCAAGGTAGCTGCAGAGCGCGCCGCGGGCCGATGGTTCGTAATGATTTATTTTCCAACATTTTCAAAAGTCACTAATGAACAATGATTATGGTGGTTATGAGTAGAAGTTCTTTCCACCTTCATAGATGTTATGAGAATAGTTCCAAGATTTCATCGCGCGACGCCCAAAGCGAATTTCCACAGGTAACATTATCAATTTCATTGGCGAATTTTTATCACGTTAATTGTTTTTTACAAAGAGTAATCCATCGGTGCTACTTGTGGATTTTTTTTTCAAATTATAAGCTTGACGTCTGGCGCCCCTGATTTGCAACAGGGGGTACGGCCGTACCGTCGTACCCCCCGTGGAGCCGCCAGTGTTTTAAATTAACACTGATGTGTACGCCTAGATTTGTAACTGGTCTGTATAATACCTTGTTTCCAAGCGTTGAAGGATAAAATCGGAACTTCATAACTGGTACTGAAGACTATGTGGTATTCAAGTGCCACCAACAGCCATGTTTTCTCATCATCAATGGTTTTGCATAAAGATCTATTCTCTCCTTTCGTCAAGTAACATCCATTCTTGTGCTAAAAATTCATAGAAAATCTGACATGAAGTATGCACATGATGATTCAGGTTTTATCGTGCAACTCCAAGATCCATTTTGATTCCGAAAAGGTGGTTAACATATTGATTTGTTACTAATTCGTAAACGTCATTTAATCCCTCAGAACACGAGCATTGAAATGTTATGAGCGGCGATTCTGGAGAGCACGCGATCTTTCTAGACTCTTCCTATCAGGACGCAGTGTACAAATGCGGAGCACTGGACATTTCCAGAATATACGTGATAGCTTGGCGATTGGAATACACGGGGAGATTTCAACGGTCGATCAGAAAACATCAGCCGAATTGGCGGATGTGCCGACATACCAGAACATACGGAAAGGACGCGAAAGGTATGATTTTTCGGGAGTCGCCTAGAAATCGTATGCCGGGTCACAGTGGAATTTGCTGGAAAACGATGGAAAGTTCGAGAACGCTAGTCGGAGGGATATATAAGCACCATGAATCGCCCACAGCACCAGTATTGAATGCGAAGTGGTAGCGAGCGGATAGAAGCGAATAGTACCTGCGATATTCCCAAGCGTAAATAATTGTTGGCGTGTATTTATTGTAATACGCAGTAATGAACAGTGTGTGTTTTAAAAGGATCGTCTCAATTATAAACGAACCCGTACGCGAAATACGTAACAGAAACTTGACTTTTACAAACTACTAGTGGCAATTCTATAAAATTTAAACACCCCTTGAAATTTTAAAAGGCGCTGGTCACCTAGGAACGATCAGAAATCGGCTTTACGATTGGCTGATTTTTTTTAACGGCCTTCAAATTTCAACGGGTTTGATACAGAATTGCCACTACTCACTTGTAAAATTGACAGCTGACCTGTTAAATTTTTACTAGTTACTAAATAAAATAAACAAATAAATAAATAAATGGATTTATTGCTCGTGATTTTGTTACAAATTCTGAGCAAGAACTCGAAGGAAAAGTAAACAATAGGCCCGATCCCGAATAAACAGAACAAAACATATTATTGAAGAAAAATATAAGTATACCTACATACAGGGTGTTTCCCAAATGGTGTTACAAACTTCTAGGGGAGATTCCCCATCAAAAATGGACAAGGAAAATGTACACCTTTGATGTCCTAAAATGCTCTGTTGAAAAGTTACAGGGTGTTCAAGTTGACTTTTTAAAACTGATTTTTTGACATAAGTTTTGAACCGTTCAACCGATTTTGTTCAAGTTCTCACCAAAGTTAACTGAAATAAGTCTCTATCGAATAATAGTAACGTGTTGGAGAAAAAAGTTCAGGGGCGTAGATAATGGGGGCTGTCCTCATATTTCCCCCCCTATTTTTTACACCCCTAGCTATTTTCCCAAATTGTTCTTATTTTTTTATTCTACGTTCAATTTAGAGAAAAAAGTTACTCTTGCAAAATTTTGATTAGAGGCTTCGTTTTTGAGATATCTGAGTTTGAAACTTTGGAAAACATCTCGAAATCGCCACTTTCAATGAGCCCAATTTTTTTCCCCTGAAAAGCTCTCGTTTCTCAGAGGAAATAGTGGTTTATTAACTTAGAAAATTGAAGAGAGCCTATTTCTGCTGAAAAATCATGAGTTTTTTTTTATTCTAATTTTTTGGCCTTGGAAAGTGGCAATTTCGAGATGTTTTCCAAAGTTTCAAACTCAGATATCTCAAAAACTAAGCCTCTAATCAAAATTTTGCAAGAGTAACTTTTTTCTCTAAATTGAACGTAGAATAAAAAAATAAGAACAATTTGGGAAAATAGCTAGGGTTGTAAAAAATAGGGGGGGAAATATGAGGACAGCCCCCATTATCTACGCCATGAACTTTTTTCTCCAACACGTTACTATTATTCGATAGAGACTTATTTCAGTTAACTTTGGTGAGAACTTGAACAAAATCGGTTAAACGGTTCAAAGCTTATGTCAAAAAATCAGTTTTAAAAAGTCAACTTGAACACCCTGTAACTTTTCAACTGAGCATTTTAGGACATCAAAGGTATATATTTTCCTTGTCCATTTTTGATGGGGAATCTCCCCTAGAAGTTTGTAACACCATTTTGGGAACATCCTGTATGTATAAAGATTCAAAAAAATATTTATGGCTGAAAACATGAAATTCCCTTGAGCAAAAGCATCAGCAACACCATGCAGGAGAACCACTGGCTACCAACCATCCTCCTCCATCACAAAGGCCCTAAAAGTCACTAGGATCTGACATTTTGAAATTTAACTTTATTATTCTTATTTACATTTATAGCAATGGTACAGTTATTTTTTCCCTGCCACCAAACCATCTTCAGGTTGTGTTCGTTGAAGTTGAAGGTTCAATCGTGGAAAACATATTTTTGGAAATTTCAATTTTTTTGCTTATACAGTCTCCCACAAAACTCAGAAATGGCGCTGGACTTCCATCCGCCCGCACGTTTGAATGTCAATATCTCCGCCAGCATTCGCAATCATCGTTGCTGAACACCGACGAAAAGAATGACCGGTATAGAGGGTGTCTAGAAATTGGCGACTTTCATTTTTGAAGTTATCAACGGTCAAGGGACGGGCTCTCTTTGAACCCGTCTTGTTTTGTTAATTTCGAAGATTTCAGTTTACTGTTGATGGCAGAATTATGAGAAAGAAATATCTACTACTGGATGTGTATTGAATTTTGAAGTGAAACTTCTATTCTCGCGCCTAGATCACAACACACAACCAATGCAGAACCACACATGGGAGTGAATTCGCGGTACATGTAACGAGGGTGTGTAACGCGGAGGTGTAACGTTAGTGTCAGGCCCTTGGGGTGACCAGTGTCTCGTCCGAGAAAATGGGAGTAAGCTGTTGCCGCGTTCGATTCTATTCTTTACAGTTAGTATTCTTTTACCGCTTGCATTGTGTTTTAAGGACAACAGCTTCCATCATAAACTAAAATTTAATTTTATCGATGAATTCTAACTCAACGGAAGTGTCAATTACAACCGAAAATGATTAATTTATTTTCGTAATGCGTATCGCCAACCTGTCGCCGACACTGGACTCCTCTACTTGGTGTTGCGCAAGGGGTGTTGTGCTGGTGACCCGACAGGAATGGTTCTCGACTTGGCTAAAAGTTATCACTGTGACCATTGCGTGGCGCTCTCATTCGCCGTCATTTTTCTTTTCTGATATTTGTCTGCTTCATGACAATTCATGTTCACATGTGCAGACGATTACCGTTACATTTTCGAATCGAATCGAAGCAAAGTTCCGAGCTGTTTTCTTGTTTAGAACCAGTTCGATCCATTCGCCGTGATGGAGAGTGATCGCCGTGATCAGCTGGCCCTAATTTTCTGCCACTCCCCCTCTTCTTCCCGCCTATCTGGGCCAGAGAGGCAGAGAGCTCTTCATGAGAGCCCGCAATTTCTGGTTACACATCGAAATCTGACGTAAAACCGACGTGCGCGCCCTCTCTTCGACAAGCCCTGATCTACTACGGAGTACTTCCCTTAGTACTACCATGTACTACGAACTGTGATTTGTGTCACAACGTCGACGCTGTATTGGCGCAGCAGTTATTTTTGTACGAATAATAAATGTCTTTCCTGCATCATTTTACACCCTTTCCGAGGCGCATCGCGTCGAAAATGACGAGGAATGATGCACCTTTTCTGCGTCGCGAAGCAGCAATACACCACCCAGACAGTACCAAATGTTTTAAAAATATTTGGTAGTAGTTGATGAATATTTACAACATTCTATAAATATTTACAAAATATTCGTCACAAATATTACAGAAACATTAATGTGGAATATTGTACCGACATTCAGAAAATATTTCAAACATTCACTGAATATTTAGGAATAAATATTATCAAAATATTTAGTGAACTCTATTTCTCTAATATTTACAGGATTCTAGGCAATGTGACTTCCGGATTTTGTTTTGGTCATTTGCACGTAACTTTGAAATATATAGTTGTGTTGAAGAGATAGCGTTTCACATCCCTTTGACTTCAAGTGTAATTTGCCTTGAATTAGCGAAACTCGGTTTGGGGTCCTGAAAGTGCATTTTCAACGGTCTACAATAGGTTTTTTTATGTTACGATTGAAATGATTCATAATGTCGTGAAATACATCCGTTGTTTTATTTGTTTCGTACAAATATGTCACTTTGATTTATTTCGACACCAATTGGTAATTTATGTAACAAGTCCGCGTGTTTAAGGACGAGGCGGTAGCCGAGTATCCCTAAAAGCGGATGAGCCGCTGAATCTTTCAGATATAAAGTTAGCAAAATTCATATTATTCATATAGCGGACATCTGCGTGTTCACATAGTAGTTTACCCAGAACCACTGAATCTCCCCAATGGCCCCGTAGCACAGGTGGTCAGTATCTGCCTGTGGTGCGGAGATTGCGGGTTCGATTCCTGCTGTAGCCTGGGCGTTGTGTCGTCTTTGAAAGGCAATTTTTCAGCTGAATCAATTGTATATGAAATAAAGGCGAGCTCCTATGGCCAAAAAAGGCCGGTAAGAAGACGAACAATTTTTTTTTTAAATTTCCAAAAATACCCGGTTCTAAATGTTTTTAAAATATTTTTGGCAAATATTGTACAAATATTAAAAAGCGGGACATCAAAACATTCAGTAAATATTTATACAATATTCATGAATGAATTCCAATATTTTATAAATATTATAATATTTGGCTTTTAATATTTCACAAACATTTTGAAAATGTTTATGTGCTGTCTGGGCATGCGTTCTTATAATAATAATAATAATAATAAGAAAAACAAGATGATACAAACCGCTTGAGATTCAGTTACCTCTTGTTGAAAAGGTGCAAATTGTTCTCGGGATAAAAAAAAGTAACAAATTTGCATTTTTCCAGGGAGGAAAGCTTGAATCCGATCATACGATTTCAAAAATCCACCCCCCCCCCTCCTCCAAAAATTATTTTAATCTTTTCTCCAGCTATGACTCGTAACAAGTCTGCACCCTAAATGAATATTTTCGTGGAGTTTGCTTACGGCACGTCGAAGTTTGCACTGCATTTTTTGTAATCTACTTTCGATATCATGCAGTTGGACTTTTTCGAAAGAAGTCGATCCCCGTGCCGGAAAGGAAGTTCGAGGCGAGTCATGTACCAAACCCGGGTAGTCCTGGTCAAAATCTGGGTGAACTGGGGAATTCTTGATAGACGATTAAAATGCATCTGAGAAATGTTGAACTCTGACGTTTTTCGAGGCCACCACCTTAAACTTTTACATTTTTCAAGCGATCGACTCAAGTTTGCAATCGACATGTACAGTTGGGAGCGAAATGATTCATACGGCACCGCTAGGAAGTCGGCTGGATTTCAGAAATGTTAGCTGCTTGGATTGTTCTTGAATGCCACTTTTGATTAGAGAGTGGTCGTAATCAATACTGACATTCAAGAACGATCCAAGGAGCTAACATTTCTGAAATCCAGCCGACTTCCTAGCGGTGCCGTATGAATCATTTCGCTCCCAACTGTACATACAAAGTTAAGGACAGTCATATTGGTGACATACGGCGTTGCGGAATCAATCCGTCTGAGTTTATTCCTTGACAGAAATCTATCATCCAAGTCTTTTTGGAAAGCTACAAGGATGTACTTTGGTTTAAGCCTATAAACATTTTCAAAATCCAAAAATAATTTTTACAAAACTTGAATTTTTCTGGATTTTGAAAATATCTATAGGCTCAAACCAAAGTACATCCTTGTAGCTTTACAAAAAAACCTGGATGATAGATTTTTGTCAAGGAATAAACTCAGACGGATTGATTGCGCAACGCCTCATTTTACCAATTTGACTTCGTCCTTAACGGTGCAGAGACGGTTCCGGAAGTTTTTGAGTTTTCGTGATGATGGTGTGTATCCTGAACGAGGTATTAAATACTCCCTGTTACTGACTCGATTTGAGTTCCTCTCATTACAATCTCGTCGCGCTACTCTAGCTATCAAATGTTTATATCGCCTTTTACATGGCGACATTGACTGTCCCTATTTGTTATCAAAAATTAACTTTTTTGTTCCGCGATGCAGTTCGAGGCAACGTATAACATTTTTTTCTCAGTGCTCCAGAACCAACATCCTATTCAGTTCCCCCATTTTTATTATGTGCTACGAATTTAATAAAGTTTCGAAAGTCTGTGACATTAATTTTGATTCAATGAACGTTGTGATCTCCTGTTGTCTTGAGTTCAATCAATAATTATATTTTCAGAATTGGGACCAAAAAATGTTTTTTTCTACATTCTTATTGCATATGCCTTTAGTTCTTATTTTTGTTTTGTTACTTTCACTGCTTTATGTTTCCTGAAATTGGGTTGTTTACCTGTTGGAAATAAATGTATTTATTTATTTATTTATGTAACGGCCAGAAAAAAATTCAAAATTTGAACCGCCAGACTGGGAAATTGTGGAAAGCTCTAAACGCCAACTTTTGTTGTGTTGCTTTCTGTCGAATTTGGTTCAAATCTATTGGAAACATTCTGAATAAGTATCAAGTCGTAGCACAGTTTTGAATTTCAATATTTTTTTTGTATTTGACAGATGACAGATAGAGCAATATTTTTCATAATTTTGAATACAGTTTTTTAAGGGCTTTGAAATGACATATTGCAACCCAAGTTTTATGAGATATAATTTCTGTTATTCTTTGATACATAGTGACATTTCCACATTTCTTTGCAGAGGTATGTTCCAAAGAAGTGTTGACGTCTTCATTACACCTTTTCCTAGAGCATTCCTTTCTATGTCCCCACTGGATATCACTCGTAAGGAATTATTGTAGGAATAGAGACCTCCAACTCTTTTCTTGTTGATTTTGACACTACATGACTAAAACGCTCAAGGAAGCCCAAAAAGAATTTTTTTGACATGTTGATTTTTTAGTAGGGGAGACGCGCAAATAAATTTGATCTAAGTAGGTCAAGCGATTTGGTTCTAGCGAAAAATATACTTACTCATACCTAACGACTCTGCGTTTTGTAGTACTGCAATAAAACAGGACATGTAACAGGGACCAATTTCCAAGACGCAAGGGTCAACGCCCTTTCGCCAAAAAATACATAACTCCACCCTCCATCACTTGCTGAAAACTCAAGATGCAGCGAATATTGTAAGAGGGTGAACAGAGGGTGAAAATTCCACAATTGATGGTTGCACATACTTATATGTGCTTCGACCAATTTACAAGAAGCGAAGGGTCAACGCCTTATATGCGCTTTTGACCAATTTCCAAGACGCAAGGGTCAACGCCCTTTCGCCAAAAAATACATAAGGGGAAATGTTCACTGCACGACAGAATAAATACATTTCACGCCAGAACAAAAACGACAAAAAAAGTGAAACTAACGGCTGAATAATAGTTTTCACGACATACTTTACACGACAAAAAAGGGTAAATTCACGACAGAATGAGGGTTTGCACGACAAATTTGACAAGTGACAAATAAAAAAGTCACGCTTGATGTTTTTTTTTCATGTTAACCTAATCTTGTCACTTGGGAGACCCAGTGCTTCCTTGAAGTCTACTCAAAAGTTCACTGGAAATCTAATGCGAGTTTGAAGGTTCTTGTGGCTCTTGTGTTTCCTTGCATTTTTAAACCGTGAAGCTTCAATTTCATTTTGAGTTTTTCCAACTGCAGAGGCTTTCTAATCATCGAGCTAATCATGTGACTTCAGAAACCCAGTACCCACCCTGGAACTCCGGTGAAGCATCAAATTGTGTACCTGGAAAACTAGTGCCTCAAGTGAATCTTTTGTAGTCTAATTGGCAATTTGATATAACTGGTCATCATTTTTAACTAATTTGTCTGTAACTCCAGAAGCCTCCTTGGCTTCTTCCCGAGTCACTTGCCTTGCTACGTAGGAGTCCGAACCCCCTCTTGTAGATTATGAACGTAGCTTTCTTGTCTGCAACGGCAGAAGCCCCTTTTCAAGTTTTTCTACGTCATTCTATCTTTCCCCCCTTGAAGCTTCAGCGTCCCATTGGAGGGTGCTTGAAACAATGCGTTCCGCAGACAGTTCTTCGTGAGCAAGGTCGCAAGAGGGACGACATGAAAAAATCAAAAACCCCTAAGGCTTCGGAACGTACATGGAGACACAAGGGGGCCCAATGAGTGACTCTAAAAATCATTAGCAAATACAAGGGGGTGCGATAGAGTTCCTGAAAGCCACGCAAAAATACAAGTGAGCTTAGCAGGGTTTCAAACGATATCGAAGATACAAGGAAGTCCAATGGAGCTTTATACACATAGGAAATGAAGGCAAAAGGGGGCTTACTGTTACTCTGAAAGCCAATAAAAACGTAAATAGGTTGATTGGGGCTCCATACTACACTTGACACAAGGGAGTCCTATAACTCCTATAGGGCTCCGAATATCACATGAAGACATGAAGTGCTCACTAATGCCCCGAAACCTATCAGAATGATGTGAGAAGGCTTAGCACGGCTCCAACTTTAAAAGACAATGGGGCTTGTAGGTAATAGAAAAAGGCAACAGGGGTCTTACTGGAATTCTGGTAGCCATGAAAAAATATGAAGAGGGTAACTAGGACTCCAAACTACATTTGTGGGCACAAGGGAGTCGAAATGTTACGAGAAAAACATGAGGGGGCTCATCTGTCCAACTACAATTGAGGATCCAAGGGACCCAAAAGGACTCCGAATGGCCTGACGGCACAATGGTGATCACTATGGTCTGATAGTAGGTAACGGAAAATGTCAAGGGGCTCAGCAGGGCTTCAAATCACATTGAAAAAACAATGAGTGGGCCCAATAATGGAGCCTGAATAACATAGGATGGCGAAAGAGGGCTTATTGGAATTTTGGAAGCCATGAAGTACTCAAAGGAGACTCAGTGGGGCTCCAAATTATACTTTAAGACAGAAAGAGGCCAGAAATATCACATGAAGGCCCATGGGGCTCACTAGTGATCCGAAAGCCTCGGAAAAGTGCAAAGGGGCCCTACAGATCTTCAAACGGTACTGAAGACACAAAGGGGTCAAATGGAGCTCTGTATAACAAAATAATGCAGAATGGGGCTACTGGTACCTACTTCGGAAGCCATGAAAAAAACATAGCTCAACGGGGCTTTAACTACACTTGAAGACACAATGGGGGCTCGATAGAGCTCTGAACATGTCATGACGCCACAACGATGCTAGTTGCTCCGGAAGTCACGGAAAGTGCCAGAAGGCTCAACAAAGCTTCAAATTACATTCAAGACAGAATAAGGGGACTATTTGTCAGTTTGAATCATTGGCGAAGCAAGTGGAAGAAAGTAAGGTTTGAAAGAAGAAACTGTAGGTGTCCTAAATGCATTGATGAATATTGGTAGCCATTGCTATGTTACTTTGATGTAATTAGCAGTTCGGCTGTCACTATTTATTTGATTCGTCATTTGGCAGCCACCTTGTGACGGGCAAAATTTATTTAAATCGCGAATAACAACAAAGAAAACAACGATTTTAATCAATTTGGCGGTCTCACGCATGCGCGCCTGTCCTAGTGAAGAAGCCTATTCACTCATGTTCCATTACCAAATAGATTTCCAGTTCGATTTCCATTTCAGTTCTTACACAGACCGATTCCTCAATCATAAAGCCCAACGAGAACTGACTGATCGTGTCATCCAGCTCTTCTAAATTGTCTGTGTCAACGAGTGAATACGCTACCGTAGTGCGCGCAAGCGTCGGTAATACAGGTACCCCAATGCATTTCGCTTTTGGCAGCCATCTTATGGCGGGAAAAATAGTTTGAAACTCGAGTTGTTAGAATTGACAAGTCATGTCACAAGTGACAGTTGGCAGCGATCTAGGGTTCTTTTCAAGCACTGTTGCCATTTTCGTTGTTCGCGTACCTCCATAATGATCCCTGAACTTCAAATTCTAGAAGAAAAACATTTTTGACACCAAAATGGTATCTTTTGGGTATCTTTTGGTATCTCTTATTTTTTGAGAATTGTGAAGTATACTTAATTCTAGGGGGTAGGGAAAAGGTAAATGACGAGAATTGTCTTCAAAAAAACATCAAGACGAGTTTAGTTCCCACCTCCACGACCAAAGATGAAAAAATACACAGGATGAGACTCTTTAGAGGGGGGTTTGATTTATAAAGCCGCTGGGAAGCGGGTCTAGGGCTGATTAAAAATATTAAGTTACGGGATGAAAACTAGATGCAATAAAATTGTCTGAAGGACGAAAAAGGGAAAAATAAACAGTGCTGTTGGTGGGATCGAGCAGACAGTCCTGGAGTCAGTTCACCGCTTGAATCCCACGAGCCGCGTGGATCGCACACCACTGGGATCAAAATTAAATAAAGCTGTTTTGGGAACTGGCGCAAACTTAAGAATCTAGGACTTATCTGTTTCTCCCCGGTGTAGAATACTGCAGATGGCTTGCAGGCAGAACCGAATCGGGGAGGCACCACTAGAGGAACGAGACAACCCTTAGCACGGAAACAGGAACAACACAGATAAAGAAAGACAGTCCGGAAAAAAAATAGCACTACACTGATGAGACCACGTCGACGTGGTGGCGGCTTGGAAAAACAAATCCACCGAAGAAAATAGCCAGGCCACGAGACACTCGAAATTTCCGATGGTAGTCCAGCGAGTTTTTTTTTTAGTAAGTGTGTCTCTCTGAAAAACCGAGCGTACCGATAAACGGCAAAAGAAACGGCTTATCGCTCGACTGACACTCCTAGGTAGCAGGAGATTAATAGCGGTATCAATTATATTTTACCTGTTACGGCAGAAGACTTGAAGATTATACACACATCAAAAGAATCTAGGGGACAAGCAAATTCAGACAATTTCTAAAATCATCATAACTTTTGATTGCCGTCAACGGTTTGCAGTGTTCGATAGCTCAATCCATTGTTTTCATGCCTTGATCACGTCGAATACGAATAATGTTTCATAAAGATTCTACAGGGTGATCAATGGAACAGTGTGAAATTGCCAAAAGTTCAGTACGAGCGCGATTTCCCAAACAAAATTATCCCATCCCATGCATCCCAATGGGCTTAGTACGTAGCTTAGAAAGTCCATAGCTTAGAATGTCCATAGCTTAGAAAATCCTTAGCTTAGAATGGTCCGTAGCTTAGAAAGTCTATAGCTTAGAATGTTCGTAGCTTAGAAAGTTCTTAGCTTAGAATGGTCCGTAGCTTAGAAAGCTCACAGCTTAGAATGGCTCGTAGCTTAGAATGTCCATAGCTTAGAAAGTTCATAGTTTAGAAAATTCATAGGTAAGAATGTTCTTAGCTTAGAAGGTTCTTAGCTTAGAATGGTTCGTAGCTTAGAATGTCCATAGCGTCCAGACTACTGAAGATGACGTTTCATCTAGACAGATTGGTGTGCAAAATTGTTGAGAAAGTAAACAATCTCATTGCTAGGTATTCCGATTGCGGGTCTACAAAAAAAAACTACTGAACCTGACGACATCCATGTACACAGCTCGGTGTGCCAAATTGCTGAGAACTTTTGAGAATTTCAATTTCTAGTATACCCACTCTGTGCGCGCAAGTTTCCATCGGATTCTAAGCTATGAACTTTTTAGTCACGGATCATTCGAAGATATGATCTTTCTAAACAGACATATCCACGCAGTCAACATTTTAAGCTACGAACTAATCTGAGGTGCAAATTTCCCAAGCTGCGACCCATTCTAAGCTATGGACCATTCTAAGCTAAGAACCTTCTAAGCTAAGAACATTCTAACCTATGCATTTTCTAAGCTATGAACTTTCTAAGCAGTGAACATTCTAAACTACGAACCATTCTAAGCTGTGAGCTTTCTAAACTATGGACCACTCTAAGCTAAGAACTTTCTAAGCTACGAACATTCTAAGCTATGGACTTTCTAAGCAACGGATCGTCCCCATCCCAATGGCACAATTATGAAGACTGGTGTTTCAGCTTCAGTAAAGTTTTTGAATTTTGGAAATCGAAGGTGAATTGCCGAAGATATTGATCATTTTGTGCCGCAATGTTGAACTTCCAAGAAAGTGATCCGATTTCATTAAAACTTGAATCACACTCATGTCTGGTTGGGGTAATTGGAATTTCAAGGTCAAATGTCTTTTTCGGTCTCTTTCAAGCCGCCACATTGAACTTTTATGTAAATAATTCGATTCTAGTGTGTTTCAAAGTTTCATTCAAATTGAATCATTTATGTAAAAAGTACAATATAGCGGCTGGAAAGTGATGGAAAGTGACAAGTGACCTTGATACTCATTACTTGAACCAGACATGAGTGTGTTTCAAGTTTCAATAAAATCGGATCACTTTCTTCTTTCTTGGAAGTTTAACATGGCAGCATAAAATGATCAATATCTTTCGGAATTCACCTTCGATGTTCAAAATTCAAAAACGTCACTAAAGCTGAAACAGTGATTTTCATTACTGTGCTATTGGAATGCATGAATTTTCTTTTTTAAGAAATCGCGCTCGTACTGAATTTTTGGCAATTTAAAACTGTTCCATTGATCACCCTGTAGCAACCTTATAAAACATTATTCGTATTTGACGTGATCAAGGCATGAAAAAAAAAGATTGAGCTATCGAACACCGAAAACCGATATGAAATCGCTGATGGCAATCAAAAGTTCCCACCGACTCCGGTTTAGCTAGAAACAGTGGTTGGTGTATTAAATCCGTCGCTTGGAACCCGATCATAGCTGAAGACAGCTCGGTCTGGCCATAACATTGATGAACGTCCGTTCCAGGCAAAACTTCTCTGATCTTGAGAACGTTTTCTTTCGAAATGGGAGACCCGACTAGCAGCAATCTAAGAAGACTGGAAGTGTCTACGTCAGCTGGTTTTCCATTCCTACACATTTCAATCGCGCATGAAGGTACCAAGGACAGCACAAATGGTTTATACTTTTTTAGGATCTCCCAGTTGGTTTTGACATCAAAATTGTTACACAGCAATCGAGTGACTCCAAAAGACGCTGAACCAATCAATACAAGTGCAGATGATATCCAGTATAAAGAAGCGTAAGTCATTATGGAGGGGGGTAAAGACACTTTTGTTTGTTCTTCTTTCATCTTCGCGTGGTCGGGATTGACAACGATGCCATTGTAGTGCATGGCGCACCGAATTCCGTAGTGACTCAAACAAACTCCTTTGGGCAGACCTGACGTACCACTGCTGAAATGAACCAGGATTGTTTCCTTCAGATTATCGACATGAAATGGTGTGAATTCGTCTTCGTTTTCAATCGGCGTCAAAAATGTTGCAAATTCAGTATGTTTCGAGGAGGTGCCAAAAACTACGATCTCTGTACCCAATGAATTGTCTTTGATGATCCTTTCGATAGTTTCAACCGATTGAGGAACGGAAAACAGTAGTTTCGGCTTGACCAAATTCAATATGTGCGTCATTTCTTGTTTCGACTGACTTGGATCGATGCATGCAATTTTTATTCCCGAAAAAATGGATGCGAGATAAGGCACTGGATTGTCCAAGTTATTATTTGAACAAATGCAAACTAGATGATCGCGGTTTATTCCTTTAGCCGACATGTGGAGGGATGTCCGTACACTGCGTTTCAATAACTCTCCGAAGGTTTCTCTTTCGTCAGTTAGCGTGTCTATCTAAAAATAGGGAAATGATAAATTGTATTTTTTTGTGGGTACTCCAAAATCGAATTTACATGGGCTATCTTATCATGATTATTCTTCATATTTTTGAATATTGAGGGACCTAAGCCCTCTTCAGGTTCATAGTCCACATCAGGTGGTTTGATGATGTTGTCTTCAACTACGTAGTTGGGTTTTCCTGAAATATTAAGATGAATGAAAATAATATTAAGTAAGTATGTGGAAAAATAAAACTAAGGAGTGATAAAAAATTTCTCAGTAAGTCACCTATAATTCCACCGTCACGTAGTGAGGAACAAAAAATATATGGCTAAATCGAGAAAACCAAGACCATGCCTTCTGAGGTTTTTTTATCACTCAATATTTTAGACGTTCATTAAGTTTGAATAAAACAGAAAATTAAAGAACGACGAGCTCAGGTATTTATTATTGAACAGAAAATTGAAACTGACTAACTACACCTGAATTAAGAACGTGTAACTGGAAGAAACAACTTCTATTATAAAGAAAATTATGTTTGAAGAATAATTCAGGAACTAGGCTCACCTGCCATTTTTAAACGGACCAAAATTTCTGGTCTGCGACTTATGCGATTGTCATCCAACGTAGGTAAACGATTTATAAACTATTGAAAACCAAGAGGAGCAAGGTATGTACTTGAAATTTGAAGTAAGTTAAGATAATAACGATGCGAATGTCAGGTGGTGTGAAAATCCTTGACAAGTTGCATATCTTACGTTAATTTTACTTGGATTTCATAAAACTAATCATTCGGTAGTCGGAGAGCTTTTTTCCATTAAAACTAATCAAATGTGGTGCTTTCGAGAAATTGAAAAATATTTTAGCGCACAACAGATAAGTAATATTATTTTATGAGTAGGTACCTATACAACTAACAGGTGTCTTAACTAACGTATTATTATAAGCATAATAGGTATGTACCTAAGGTCGATAGCAGGCCGTTAGTCACCTAGCAGTAAATTTTGTAAATTGGGGAACACGAAAAAACCAATGGGACGATCGCACAGAATGATTCGTTGACCTAATCGCCGGCAGGTAGCGCGAAGAATTGACCTTATTAATAAGGTGAAATGCATCATGGAAAAATGGTCCGTAGAGAGTAGGTAAAGTAGGTAGCTACTACACCCCAAGAATGTCACTGTGACTTCTTTCAGTCAAGTGTCGTTACTTGGATTTGTCATTGCGTGGTCGTTTACATTCCAAGTATATCCCGATCACTTTTTATTTTCAGTGAAATTACTTTTTGGAGCAGAATTTAAGTGACAAGCTAGAGCGCTGGGACGATACGGCTGATGGCCGCTGATAGTTTCGCTCCAAAACTTTTGCAGGTGCCATCAGCCGAGCCTTAGCCCCCCCCCCCCCCCTATCTTGTCACTCTATTTTCTTGTCTTTAACATTTTTCTGAAGAATTAGAATAAGTAATAAGAATAAGTACCTACCTACTAATAATAATAAGCAGAAAAATGGAAAAGCCGAGGGAAAAGCCTTCGACTCTTGTAGCAACTGCAGAATATAGACCATTTCCACTGACGTCACGCAACTCCGTCTTGAACAGCTGATTCGGGGCAGCGTCAGTCAGATGTGCGTCAGTCAAATCGGTAGTATGTCAATCTGTCAGTCGGTGTCGGTGTGAAAGTCACTGGTGTCACAAAGTTTTGGCAAACCTGCACGCATAGTAGTTTTCATCATGTTGACGTTGCCTCGAATCAGCCGTTCGACACGTGCGTGTGACGTCATGTGGAAATGGTCTATACCTGGAGGGTGATTTTTTTGGAAAAGACTCACCTTCAATTTTTCCCTGCACAGTTTTTTTCTGAAAAAAGCCGAAACAGGTTGACTCCCTTATCGAGAGAGACATAAACCCAGCGTATTTTCAATCTTGCCTCTCAACCCTCCTAGGCAGAGCAACTACCTTTTTAAAAATTACAAATAGAGTAACAGTCGAGTTGCACATCATTTTCATTTTTCTCAATAATTCTCAAATTCCTTTCATAACAGTTTAAAAGAAATTAAAATTCAACAACCCGTTCCGAAGTTATGTTTTTTCGGAATGTTTTTTCTTTTTCGTCAACATTGTATCGGAAAAACCAGTCGATCCCTTTAGTGAAAATCGAGGACTGGAAGAAAACACGAACACTCAGCTTAATTTGTTATTTTTCACCCAGTGCGGTTGGAACTATAAGTTAGGGTAGGGAGCAGAAGGCGTTGGGAGCTGATTTTTGATCCCACTTTACCCTGAATTTCTGAAAAAAATTCAAGGTTTTCAAAACAAGATTATTAATTATTACCTACCTCATCTCCTGTAGTAATTGGAAGTTTTGGAAGGGCACTTCCACCCCGTACTCTTGCTTAGTTTCAACGGTCAACCATGAGGTGAAAAATGATTACTTCTTGAGTTTGTGTTTTCTTCCAACCTCAGATGTTTACTAAATGGGCCAACTGATTTTTCAGATTCAATGTTGACAAGAAAAAGGAAAAAATGATCCGATTTTGAAGAATCTGCAACTTCAAAATAGGTTGATGGATTTTCTTTTTTTTGCTGATTATACAGGGTCCTGCAACAGTGTGTCGGGCTTTACCTTCACCTTGCGATTGCGAAATAAAGAAAAAGGTGTAATACCTACATGAAATTATTGATTTCAAATCTTGAACAGATTTTTTAAATGAAATGCCCCACTCTTGATCTCATTTACTTGTTCAGCTTTCCAATCTCTATTCAAGGCGTATTTTTATTTTGCTCAAATTGTGGCAGTGTTACCAACTAAAAATTAAAAATTGATTTTTTTTGTAATTTCAAAGTGTATTTGGAAAAATCGTGGAAGCCTCGTTTTTTGGAATCAACGAATGAAACAAAGGCGAAGGTCCCGGGCTAAAATCCGCACTGGGCCAGCTGGATTTTTTCACGCGTCCCTTATTACTGGGACATCTATACTATCGTAAAACCCCACTGATAAATCCCCCATTGATCCAAAAAGATGTAAATCTTACAGTACTTCGTTGTTATCGTCGTCATTGTTATCGTTACAGAAAAACCCCAACGGAAAAAACCTGCTAATTAATAACCTAGCTGTTGATGCAGGCCAAAAAAAAAACTACCTGCTTTGCAATACATCAAAGTGAAGGGAATTCGAATCTTTTTCTGAAAAATATATCTGAACTTTTTAACCCCGCCCCTTCCTTCCTAAAATTCACTGAATGTCCAATTTGATATTCTTGACCTCTCGATTCTCTTCACTGCAGTCTATATAATCCTGCACAGCATCGAGGGAGAAAATTTTTGTGGAAAAAGTGCCACCCAAATTCATGTGAAATATAAATTAAGAGAATTGAATTCTCTTTCTGACAAAATGTTTCCAAAATTTTCAAAAACCCCCTTTTTTCTCCTAAAATAGCCCGAATATCCAATTTAATCAGGGAGGGGTTGAAAATTAAAAAAAAAATTGTTTCCAGCAGAGAGAGAATCAAATGCCCTTGATTCCAATGTATCACAAGGTAGGTGGTGTCTTGGTAAATTTTTAAGCTGGGATGGGGGAGAGCAAAGGGGTGAATTTGGGTAGCACTTTTCCCATCAAAAATTCTCATCTTCGATGCTATTTAGGATGAAACTGACTAATTTAAAGAGAATTTAGGGGTCGACAACATTAAATTGGACACAAAAGATAATTTCAAATGAAAGAGGAATGGGTTTTAAAGTTTTAAAAATATTTTTTTCAATTAAACTCTTCATATTAATGTAGAATTGGTAAATCTGTGGCTTTGTGTGTATAAATTTAAAGTTGTTCCAGTCACACCACGTATTTGTTGTTTTTCAAAGAAGGTTTTTTTCGAGGTTTTTTTATTTGACAGTTGTTTCGAGGAAGTCCCTCATCGTCAGAAAACTTTTCAAAAAAGTTTATAAAGTGCTTGTTTGAAAAAGATTTTTAGTAAATAAAAAAACCTTTTTTGAAAAACAACAAATACGTGGTGTGACTGGAACAAGCTTAAATTTAAACTCTCTTCAATTTGATGTATCGTGAGGTAGGTAGTGTCATTTGAAATTTCGAAGTTGGGGTGGGGGGGAGGTGTGGTGAAAGGGTTGAATTAATGCCAATGTATGCTTCAGATCCTCTCGAAACAAAAATCGACGGGTCTCAGGAAATTTTCTAAATTTTAACGGGCAAAAATTTATTCAGGGTGGCTTGTTTCCATTGAAACACGCTATAAAGTCAGGGTTGATAAAACCTAATAGTCCGGTGGACTAGCGCCAAATATTGCCCAAACTATGCATTTTATGACTACGGAATAATTTTTTGCAGGCATGTTCAGGAAAACTTCCTCTATCATTTGAGAAGTGCTGCCAAGCAATTTTTCAATGTGGGGGGCCAGGGGGGGCCCTTTTTTGACAACTTGAATCGTTTTTTGTCGATAAAATCCGTAATAAAAATGGGATAAAAAAAACTTCAACGGATTATTGAAGAACAACTCAAAATGTCACTCATGTGTGATGAGACTTATTACAGGGTGAACAGGTTCCGAGAAAGATGACTTTCCGTCAACATGCAATATGATGAAGAAAAAATTGCGCCAAAGACCTTTAGTTTCGTCATTGAAAGATGCCGATTGGCATATTTGTTGATCATACGCACCTGAACTGGTTGAGAACCGTATCCAACTGCGTCATTGGTGCCGGAGCTATATACAGGGTGGAAGAGAAAAATGTTTTTGTTATTATTTATTTCAAAAACCATGCAAGATAGATAAAGTGATCAAAATTTAGGAATTGATGCTTCATCCAATGCGTGTGAGGACACAATAAACCGTTTTGAAATATCTTGAAGCGTTTCTGAAATATTTTGAAAAAACTGAAGAATATCATAAAAATTTCACTTTTTACTTTGACTTCGTATTTTCCATTATCTAGAGGTATATACTATAATTTAACAACAAATTACTGTGGAAACTGAACAGTCACATCACTTACCGGCATCAATCATGTATGCGTCAATGCGTCATATACAGGGTGTAAGAAAAAATGGGTGATGGTGCTGTTTAGTTTTAACTATAATTTATTGTATATTTGTGTATATTGTGGAATTTGTTGCATAACCAAAGGATATACATCTGTATAATAGAAAATACGAAATCAAAGTAGAAAGTAAAATTTTGATGATGTTCTTCAGTTTTTTAAAAATATTTCAGGAACGCTTCAAGATATTTCGAAACGGTTTGGTGTGTCTTCACATGCATTGAATGAAACATCAATTCCTTAATTTTGTTCACTTTATCTCTCTTGGTTTTTGAAATAAATGAAAACAAAAATATTTTCCTCTCCCACCCAGTATATATAGCTCCGGCACTGTTGACGCTGTTGGGTGGCGTCCTCACCCAGTTCAGGTGGATATGATCAACAAATATGCCAATCGGCATTTTCCAATGACGAAGCTGATGGTCTTTGGCACAATATTTTCTTTATTATATTGCATGTTGACGGAAAGTCATTTTTTTCGGAACCTGTTCACCCTGTAATAGTTTTTATAACACATAAGTGACCTTTCGAGATGCTTTTCAATAATCCGTTGGAATTTTTTATCTAGCATTTTTATTACGGATTTTATCGACAAAAAACGATAAAATATGAAGACGATAACAGATGAAGGCTTTCCGAACATGCCTGCAAAAAATTGTTCCGTAGTCATAAAATGCATAGTTATAACCCTAGTCCACCGGACTATAAATGAATCTGCTTAAAGAGAAATGGAAAAAAATGCTGTTATTCTATTGTCTGCATATTTCTTCCGAAATTTCTATTTGGTAAAATTTCAATTTTGCGTACCGGAAGTGCTTCGCCACCACCTTTAGGACGCCCATGAAACCGACACTTCGAGTGGTTAACAAGTTAGAATGATGATACAATGCTCTTCCAGGAAGAGCCATATAGTAGGTACTTACCTTTTTCCTGACTTGTTACCTTACATTCAGTCACAAACACTACTTCTGTCGCAAGCAATTAAAAAATCTACCTTTTAACAAAGAGCCGGTTAAACCGTATTCAACTTTCTTGCAGGGTTTTTCTGCAATGAATGCAGAGTGTCACTTTCGGTCCTCCCCATTTGTCAATTATTACAGACAAAGAATCAAAAAGCCTGAATCCATGACGAAGGCGCGTAGGACCCCAACATTTCACAATAACTACCTCTTTGGAGTTCGTCGAGGAGACGCTATTCAAAATACATAATTTGCATTTGCAAAATTGCAAAATTTAATTTGCAGGTCAAAAATTGGCGTTGAAATCTATTTTGCTAGAAGCAGAAACAGTCATTTTCATGACGCTATTGGACTCAGAAATCAGAATAGAAATCAAATATAGATGGCGAAGTTGATAGCATGTCCCTAGAGAAGATTTGATTTTTTCCAGTTTGATAGAGTAATGAGCATTTTACACATTCCGTTAGACTTCAATAATGATTTTTATTTTTGTTCATTAGTAAGTACCCAATAATTCAAAATACACAGGATGTTCCGTGACATCACCAACCCCTCCTTTGTGGCCTTCCTCTTTGCAATGATTCAAAAAAACTTTCCTTTGTCAATTTTCATGTGATAAAGCAAGACAGAGTGTTCAGAGATTTGAAATTGATCATATAGTCATAAAATGCATAGTTTTTTGCGTAGTTTTTCTCTAGTTCAGTAAAAACTGACCCTGGCCTACCACAGAAAAATCTTCTGATTTTGATAATATCAAAAAAAAAATCACGCAGGTGATCTTTGCTTCTCTTATTCCATAATCGACTCTCGTACGGACACCGGGGACCGGGCCTTTTCTTTTTTTTTCTCATTTTTCATTTATTACTGTGACTGTGAAAACGCGATAATTGACTGTTAAAAGAAGCTCGATTTCTCAAAGCGGGGCTACCAGCCTGAGGTCCCAACCCAAGGCTGTTAGATCCGAGGTTAGATCCGTTAGCCGTTGGAGAGGCCGCCCACGACTGTGAAAGCATTTACATTATTTCAAAATAATGGGCATCTAGGCATCCTCAAAATTTTAGATTTGAATTGTAATTGGAAATATTGCTTTAGATAAGCCGAATCGAGTTCAGCATCAAAGGTTATTTGGGCGAGTCTGGGGTGTCGTTAAAAAAAAAGTCGAAGAAAAACTTCATAGGCAGTCATAAAATCAGCTAAGGACTCTGACTCTACCCAGAAAATTTTGCGAAATACACTACTTGTATTTTATCTATGCTTGTATTCAGGACCCCCAGCCCAGTTGTCTCTATCTCTTCCTCGATCTTTCCATCCAGGGGGAGTGGCTTTGGCATCACTCCCTCCTCCCTTCCGCCTGTGCTCGTGAGTATTCAGAAGTCTCTCTTCTCTCTCTTGCCTTTCCCAAAATTTCTATACCCTTCATGTGCTCTTCATCAAAACACTAGTGTTGAAACTTCCAGTTTCCAGTGCTCTCATTTCCGTCCAGCAACTCCTTGAAAGCTGTTGTATTTTCGAGTTTTGTGTCTAGCGTCTGATGTACCTAGGTAGCTATTTTAAACATACGCATAGTTTTTTTCTTGATGTCCACCAGCAACACACAAGGTGAGTTCAATAGTTTTTCATTTGTTTTTTCAGATTTTATCCAGTTTATTTCAACAATGCACATATCGTTCTTTCATTTGCCTGTAGGTATTTACCTGTAACTTTTTGTTCAGTTTATTTTCTTCCTTTATTCGCAATGAGTAAAGAAATTATTGTTGTTGTTTCGTTTCCTTATCGCTCTTTCCACTTGTTATTTAGAACTATATTCTGCTAATATTACAAATCATGTAGGTAGGTAATTTTACATGTAACTTTTTAGTATGGATTTACTTTGAGGACGGCGTAAAATTGAGGTCGAATAAGGCCGAAACACGCTCCCGCAATTCCTTGCGGTAGCCCTCCTCCCCGTTCATTTTAATCAAATTTTATTCAAATAGAAATAATGATCACAAAACATTAGAGATTATGCTGAAATAATTTTGATACGAATTTTTTGGGCCATTATGGAGTTATAACCCAGTTAAAACCCTCAAAAGTTCACAAATTTTAAATACCCACTCGCAAAACAAGCTGGTGAAGCCCCGTTTCAAAAAAACTTTGTCTGCGGCGCTTTTTTCACGTTGGTCGCTTTGTGTAGTTGTGTAGTGTTGTCCGCTGTATCAGGAAATCAGTTTTCTGCGTGTGTTATTTGACCAATCTTGCCGCCACCTCAAGGGGTTTCTGATGCGACTAAAAAAGTTGTTGACGGGAATCGGTTTTATTATTCATTTCGTCAAGTATTAACTCCTCCAAAAAGAAAATGTACGGGCATTGCTATCAAACTTTGAAAATTTTCATTTCGATTTTCGAAAATTCAAAAACTAAATAGCATCGACAATGCATCTTCCCTCAAGAAAGTCGCATGCCAAATTTTAACTTTTTATTGTCAAAAAAAAAGGTACTAAAACAATGACCTGATTTAGTTGCGAGCAAGAAGCTCAACTTTTGTTTATTTTTGTCGTTCTTCTTGCTTCAATTGAGAAAAATACGTGATGTTAGTATTATTTTTATTATTGTTATTAAAAAAAAATTCAAGAAGGGGGGCCCGTAAATGACATCAAACATCGGGGCCCTGTTCCCCTCCTCCAAACACATACACCTTGGCGCTAACCCGTTTAACAAGGAGTGGCTTTTCATGCGCGGGGTATTAACATTGTGCAACAAGTGCCAGAAAAATGTTGAAAAAAAAAGTATGATTTTTATTTTTTGGAAATATGGAGGGTCAAAAAGTGGTCCTCCGACCACTCCTATTTTCGTTATTTTGGAAGAATTTAGTGAACTCTTTTCATCAGACCAAAAAGATAATTTTTTGAATTTTTGAATGTATTTTGTAATTTTGTTCAGTGTACCATAAAGCCATAAAGTGAAGAAAGCCATGTCATGCACGAGGCCCATACCCCTACTCTATATTGAACAGAAAATTTGAACCAACCCCTTTCAGATCCTCCCTTCCCTTCTCCAGGTCTGGTTGACTGCGGAGATGTTCCACAAATCACAACTTAGATAGCTCAAGCTCATTTGTGATGCAGAGTTCATTGAGCACAGATGTGTCATTGAATCTTTTTATCGTGTATCTTCTGTTTTCTTCACAGTTCCTCCACATCATCATCAATATCTTCCAACAGTGACGTGACTTGAATCTTTTTATTGTGTCCGTTGTGGTTTTCTTCAAGTTCCTCTGCATCATCATCATCATGTCTTCCAACGGTGAGTACCTAGATACCTATTTACCTTACAATATTACCTACTTGTTCATGTTTTTGCTGATTTTGTCTCGTTGTCTCAGTTTTGATTCATTGTTTTTGCTTTATGCTGTATAACTTTTTGGCCCTTTAACTTCTTTCCCGCCTGTGGAAGCGTTTTTGCTATTCTTTTATCTTTTCTTCGGTTATTTTACAATCCCACAAAGCTTCCACTTGCATTCTTTTGCTGTTTTTGCAAAAAACGCATCTAGTAAACTTACCGCGGTAAAAAAACACGTGGTGTGCTTACAAAGCGAAATTTCGTAGTAGTGTGCGCATGACGTCAGCGGCGAATTTCACGCGCGCTTTGTATAAGAAGTGCGAAATAGCAATACAATACCCAGGTTGTGAAGAATGCTATTATAGCTGCGGCGCCAGTTTAAAACTCAAAGCACAGCTGAGGGATATGAGGCACCAAAGCTATAACAGCGTCCACAACCGTGGTTTGTATACTATTTTTCTCACTACTTTACAAATACAGGGTGTTTCAATGAAAACGAGCCACCCGGAATTGATCTTTGCCAGGTGAAGTTTGAAAAATTAAAATTTTCCGAAACCCGTCGATTTTTGTTTAGAGGGGGACATCTTTTGCCGTGAAAATCAATCTTGGAAAATCATTTCCTCAAGCGTAGTAGATACCACCCTTAATTTCAATTTATGTTTTTTATATATACATTATGCAACAAAAATTAAAACTGAACTCCAACTCCAACTGAGAATCCAGCCATCTGATTGGTGAATTTTGACTTGCTTTTCCGTATCAACCAATCTGGTGCCAATATTCTTAGTTGGAGTTAGAATTTAGTTTCAATTTTTGCTGCATAACTCCAGCATCAGCATAAGTAACACACTTGAGGGGATTATAGTTCAATATTGAATTTCACATCAAAAGATGTCCCCCCTCAAATCAAAAATCGACGGGTCTCTGTACATTTTCTGCATATCATCTGGCAAAATTTTATTCAAGGTGGCTCGTTTTCACTGAAACACGTGGTATAATACAAATAATCCACAATAAATATGCACGGTTCGCTGGTGACGTCACGCTCGTCAACATTCTCTCTTTTCACCATGTGCTTGCCTTTTCACCTGCTGTGTGTAAAGGGCCATAATACGGCCGTGACGTCACATGGGAAAAAGGAAGTTACAAACCTGAGGACGTTTATGACCGCAAACCCATAAATCCAGCGGGCGACTCACGCAGGCTCCTATTCAGGGACGGCATATATTGTGATTTTTGCAACAGCGCTCACAAGTGTCGACAAAGCACTTTGACCCCGTCAAAATAATATACATAAAACACAAGGATAATGCCTACCTGCGTAGTTGTAAAGCATCCGGATGGATGGGAGACCTACCTGCATTGGGCATAGAAACCCCAAACAATAGGTTGCGGGAACATAACGTCACCTTGACACCCGCTATGGCAACGTTGCAAATACGCCTGACTTTCCGGCTTCTTAGCCGCTTTTGTTTTGCGCCAGGAGCTGCTCCGGGTGAATCACTACAAAAAGAAAGCAGATAGATACATACGCCAATCACGGCCCAGCTGGATCTACTTTCTTTGTCTAGTGATCTACCCTGAGCAGCTCCTGCAGGCAAAACGAAAGCGCAAGTGCAAGCGCCTCTTGCCAGCTTCTTGCTCGCCCTTGCGCATGATGGGGTGTCAAGGTACCGCTGTAGAGATTCGCTTGTTTTTGACATCACTTAGTCTAATCTTGAGTTAAGCACATCAATTTTTTTTTAATAAAGGACAATTGTTCAATAAATTATCTATATATCCATTACAACTTCACAACTGAAGAAAATTGCATCAACAAGTAGGTACTATGTAGTGAAAATCACATTATACCATATACCCATCTTGAGGACGCCATTTTTGTTCCCGCGTCTTATATCGATTTTTATATTGAGTTAATCAAGAAGTAGGTATGTACAGGGTGTTCACTTATGAATTATACTTGCCTTGAAGACTCCTCCTTGAAGATCATTGAAAAAATGAAAAACGATTTTCATATGATTTTTTCTGTAGGCAGTAGTAGGCTTCGAATCTGTCCACAAAAATTTTCTGTTGTATATTAGGGTGCACTCAAAAATTTTTGTCAAATTGGACACCTTGTATTTTAATACGGGAATCGATTCCGTTTTCCATCCTAATTATAAATACAGGGTCATTCGAAAAGAAAAGTCCACCCCCATTCTTCTAGAAATTGGCTAACGATAGCAAGTTGCGGCAAAAACTGTTGTGTTCAGCTACTTCTTCTGTTCAAGTTTAATATGTCAACAAAACTACTTCACCAAAACTCCGAGTACGAGGGCACCTCAAAATTTGAAAAAAAATTGGTTTCCACTGCACAATATTGAGTGATACGTCATCAAAAAGGTCTTGAAAAGTTTCACTGGGCAAGTGCAAAAAGTTTCCAAAATTTTCAGCGGTTTTCATTTTATGATAAAAAACAAAAACTTGGAAAAACACGTTTTCATGTATGAAATGTGAATCAATAAGAATTTATCCAAACTGCATTTGATAGAGCTCATCAAAAGGGTCAGTATGATGTGTAACTCAATATGCAATGACTATTTTGAAATTTTGAGATTTTCTGAAATGAAGATTTTGATGGGTGAAATTCAATTGCCTTAAAATTAAAATAGCTATTGCATATTGAGTTACACATCATACTGACCGTTTTGATAAGTTCTATCAAATGCAGTTTACAATTTGAAAAAATTCCCATTGATTCTCATTTTATACGTCATAAAAATGTGTTTTTCTAGGTTTTTGTTTTCTACCATGAAAATGAAAGCCGCTTGAAATTTTTGGAAACTTTTTGCTTTTGTCCATTAAAACTTTTCAAGACCTTTTCAATGACGTATCACTCAATATTGTGAAGTATAAAAAAATTTTGTCTCAAGTTTTGAGGTAAATTGAAAAAATTCTTCCATCCTTCTCAAAGTGGAGTTGTGACAGTAAAGGTTTTTCTATTTTTCTTCGAATTACACCACAAATTATGGACTTCTTTGACCAACCGGTTTCGCCGTTAGGCATCGTCAGGGTTGAGAAGTGACATCTTGTGTTATTTAAACCTACTTTATTAGTAGTTTAATAATGAATTTTATACATAGGTAAGTATAAATAACACAAAATGTCACTTCTCAACCCTGACGATGCCTAACGGCGAAACAGGTTGGCCAAAGAAGTCCATAATTTGTGGTGTAATTCGAAGAAAAATAGAAAAACCTTTGAAGTAGTTTTGTTGGCATATTAAACTTGAAGAGAAAAAGCAGCTGAACACAAGAGTTTTCGTCGCAACTCGCTATCGTTAACCAATCTCTAGAAAAAAGGGGTGGACATCTTTTCTGAATGACCCTGTATATATCACACTAGATAGGTAAATCAACGAAACATTTGTGAAAATATTCATGAAATCTAAAAAAAAAACATTTTTTTTCGAAAGCAACTCGTTGAAGTTTTAATTATTTTGGTAAAATGGATTTGATTATAGGTTGAAACTTTCATCCAACTCAACTCCACAAAGTCGAAATAGTATATTATTATACGAGTTTAATAAGACGAATTTTGTCGCACGACTGTTTTTGGGGCCCGACGAACGCAGTGAGGAGGTTCCCAAAGGAAGAAGTGTGACGAAACGTCTTATTGAACGAGTGCAATATACTATTTTATCTATTTTGCCTCAAATATTTGAAAGAAATTGGAAAATTCCAGAGGTAGCAATGCCTTTCAGTGTCATAAAAGTCAAGCGCTAGTACGATACGCGATAGATATAGTAGGTTCACTTGTACCGTGATTCAAGTAGGCTGGGCAAATTTTACAGTTTGGCATTGTAGACTTCACGTCCAACTGCCTAGTGTGCGCCTGAGCGTCTGGCTTCGAAAGATAGGTTATGTTGGTGTGTTGACTGTTCACTCTTGCTGTCAAAAATGGAAAAAATACCGAAATCAACTTTGCAAATTGCAAGTATGGAGTGGATGTAGTTCACCTTTCACAAGTTCCGCAAATTTCTTGTTCCAGTACGATGTCCTGATCAGTGAAATCAAGTATTAACGCCGATGAATCCCATCCAAACAAAAATTCGAAGGATGTAGCGGTGTAGCTTCCCACAGTTCCCAGTCTTCCCGAGTGTGGGTACTTCTTTTAAAAACCAAGAATAGTTCACAATGCTTCCATATTATGTGGTTTTTGAAAATAAATTCACGTCTTCTCCGCAAAGCTGAACGTTATGGGGTACATGCCCAGCACCTATACTCCGCCAATTTTCTCCCAGAAGCGAGTTCTTGATGACACCCTCGAGTGCTCCAAAATGGGCACTGGACGTTATTGTTCAAGACACAAGCTGAGGCACAAACACAGTTTTCACAGTAATGAGCACAATTCCACCACAATTTCCGTGAAACTCGTGATTTTCAGTCTATTTGACATAAACGGTAATGTTGTTGATGTTGTCAAGCTTGAACTATCAAATATCAATGGCAACCAACTGCCAAGTTCTAGGGAGTTTTCAAATATCAGACTTGGAAACTTAGAAACAAAATCTCACAGCCAACTAGAATCACGGTACAAGTGAACCTACTATAATATTATACTATTATCCATTCCAAGCTTAAAAAAACCACAGTTGCCTATGATATTTTTTCTTCAAGTTGGACAATCTGATAAGTTGATGGATTGAAAAAGTCAAGATGATTTAATCAAGTTTGTCAAAGTGATGTTTGCTTTGCTGGATTGCCGTTTTAATTCAATTGTTAGGTCAGATTTTGACACTGACACAATATTTTCATTAGTTTTAGTCTTGAAAACGCCGTTAGGCACGTTATTTCAATAGTGAAAGTATTAAGAAGTGCAATAGTAAGAATATACAGTTTAAAAAGTGATCGATGCGAACCCAGTTCTACCGCCGTAGTGCGATTTTGTCACAAAGTGATCTCGTGACCTGAGCTCATCGCGCCCTGTGAGAATCTAGGTACGTTAATTCACCCTCTCTTCCAGGATCATGAACTGTGATCCTGGCCGAAAGAAAGCGGCTGAAATCAGTGGGCAAACCTGTGACCTGCCGGCGACGCAGTCCCCAGAATGACAATTTGACAACACAGCGTAGTTGAGGTGAAGGTTTCATGTCAAACGGACACAAATTTAAACGTAACCTCCCTTGTATCAATATGACATCAAACATCAAAAATCAGGGACACCAACAGAACTCGAATTTTTCATGGCCAGCTGTGGTTTTTTTGAGCTTGGAATGGATTATATTATCTACTCCCGTATCGTACTGGCCACTTTTCGACACGCACAGGGCCGGATTACCATGTCGGAGGCCCCTGGACTCACAGATATGAGGCCCCCCTCCCTAACAATATCAATAAAAATTACATAAAAAATACTGTTTTTTTCAAAATTTCAAAAAATAAAAAACTAGATTTCTCATCAATTTAAAAAAATATCAAAAAACTCAAGATTCCTTCACTATAACTAAAATAGATTAAAATGAAATTGAATTGAATAAAAGTAATTGAAAAATTGAATTCACCTCCTAAAAAACGAAAGATTTCTTCTTCGCAGTTTCAAAGAAACAAATTTCTTCTGGACGCCACTGAAGTCTAAGTTAATCAAAATATGTTTTTCTGCAGTCATTATGGCTAAATATTCCAGCCATGTACTTGAAATTTTCGTTGGAAAAAATTTGAGAAGCTCGAGGCCCTTTAGGTGGCCAAGGCCCCTGGGCTGCAGCCCCTAAAGACCATGCTATAATACGGCCCTGGACACGCAAACGCGTATCGTACTAGCGCTTGACTTTTATGGCACTGAAAGGCATTGCTACCGTTAGAATTCTTCAATTTCTTTCGAATATTTCAGAAAAAATAGATAAAATAGTATACCTACTCCACTCGTTTAATAAGACGTTTCGTCACACTCCTTCCTTTGGGACCCTCCTCACTACGTTCGTCGTGCCCCAAAAACAGTCGTGCGACAAATTTCGTCTTATTAAACTCGTATAATAATATACTATTATATACTAAGGTTGAGAAAGTATTATTATAGCTGAAGCGCCAGTTTAGATGGCGCTATAAGGCGCTGAAGCTATAATAATTTTCTCGACCGTGGTTTATATAGAGTTTTTTTACTACTTCAAAATAGCCATCCTAGTTGAGGAACAGGTTAATAATGATGTACTTTACGGCTAGTAGTAGAAAGAAAATCCGATATTTTTTTTAAATTTTGTAAAGAAATTTCAAACTTTGGCAAACTTTTTCACATGTGTTTTGGTGAAAAACCTATCAAGTGTGATATATTTTTATAATCAGGATGAAAAGCGGATTCAATTCCCATATTAAAATACAGGGTGTTCAGTTTGAGAAATGTTTTTCGATGTTTCACCCTATAAGCAATATACCTACCACAAAAAATTGTAGTGAAGAGATTCGAAACCTGCAGAAAAAATATATGCAAGAATCATTTTTCCTTTTCAAAATTCCATATGAGGAGAAGTCTCCAGGGGGGGGATAATTTATACGTAAACACCCTGTACCGACTTGGACATATAACTGATTTAAATAAAATTTTATTGTTCACAGGTCAACTTTCCCAAGAACAGGAGCCCCTTGATGCGCGAATCAGACGGCAGGTGGCGTATTATTTCAGCGTGTAAGTAAATAATCAATTTTTTGTCAGCAACTCCTACTGAAAGGTGAAGTATGTATTAGAAGCAGATATTTTTCAATCGTACGACCCAATTGGTCGTATACACCTCTGCCTCTGGTGAGGGTGGCAGCATTTGACGTTCAAATACCGAAAAGAACGAAGCCCATGGCTCATGGCCTGTTAGACTACGTGAAGCGCGGCGTGAACATAGAATATGATAGATTGCACTTATTTTTTCAACTGTCATAATTCTGTCAAGCGTAATTGTCACTGTCAAAAAATGACAAAAGCTTTATATCATGACACTTGACTTGCGAAGTGTCATTTGAAGGCCCTTGAAAAACGGTATTCAGAACAGTTGAAAGTATTTCTCCCATCTGTCGTCTGTGAAACAATAAAAAAAATCGAAGTTCAAATCTTCAATATTTGATGCCTAACTCAAAAATTACCTAACTACCCATGGGCTCGAACCACATTCGACAGAAAGCAACACAACGAAAGGGTCAAATTACGCCTGTAGTTAGAGTTTTCTACAATTTCCCAGTCAGGCGCTACGAATTTTCAAGCCTCGTTAATTTTTTCCTCTGACCGATACTACCGGGCCCAGCCGTTCGCCCGGCTTTTGGCCAGACGACCCGCGTTCGGTGCGCTCAACTTACCCCATGCGATATTTTCTGCTGATTATCGCCCACATACCCAATTCAACCAATCAGAACAACCGAATGAGACCCACGTGAGACTGAAATATTTTTGGGCCTACGAATAATATGTAATTGAAACGACTGTATTTATACTTGTTTGGACTGAAATTTTAGTACTGGTGCGTTTAAAGGGTCTTCCACTCACTAAAATACAATTTTACAACCTATAAGACTTCGTTTCAGCATTGTTTCCAGCAACGAGGCCCCTTCCTTAATCCGAGACTGTGCACTCTCCTTTCATGCGCTGTCAACAGCTGTTAGTGACATTTAGTTTTTAGCTCTACCAGTCTACCGCCCATGTGAAACTACTGTGTTGTGAACTACCACTCATGGCAAGATAATTATTATTTAGCCAAGCAGAATTAGCTTGATTTAGTAGTGAGCTTCACAAGTGTATTCAGTTATTAGAAAGAAAAAATAACAAACTTTTTTTTTTAAATTGATTTTTTTTTCAACAAGGCATGCTTTGAAATTGACAGTTCAATACAATGATACACTGGGCCTACTATTTCTACTAGTAGTCTATTCGGGCGATAATCTGCTAAATTCAACTCGTGCTTTGTGTTTTATTCGAGTTAAATGTTTTAAATTCCTCAAACAAACTATCAATCACTCGAAAAGTAGACCCGATATTATCTTGGACAAAATTTCTCGACTTTGTCTCGGGATTTTAGTCAGATAATATCGAGTCTACTTTTCCCTCGTGATTGACAGTTGTTTTCGGGTCAAAACGATTTTACTGAAAAAACACTAAGCACTTGTTATATTACTATTGATTATTCCACTGTTTTCAAAAAATGCCGCCTGGTACCAAAATTACACTGCACATTGCATTGGACGTCGCATATAGGCCCATTTTCAACTGTAACACGATTTTTGGGTTACGGTACGTCTAACGGCCACATTTCATACACTCAACAATCCCGAAACCATCTCTGTTGCCTTCTACTCATGATCTCTGGTCGCCACCGAGGGGGAAATCACGATCACACTTATACAGGCTGTCCCGGAATAAGTGCTACAAAACTCATAGGAAGGTAAAACATTGAAAAAATAAGGGAACTTTTGTTGATAAACATACCCTCGCGAACGCATAATAACGGAGATACAGGCCTTCAAAGTTGTTTTTTGAAAACAGTTTTTTTTGCTCAACTTTTGAACCGTTCAACCGATTTTGGTCAAATTTGAAGTAAAGTTCACTGAAACAGGTCTCTATTGAACAATAGTAACGCATTTTATCGAACGTTCTTAGGGGCAAAGATAATAGGGGGTGCCCTCTCCCTTTCCCTTATTTTTGACCTCCCCGAATATTTTTGGGAATTGTTTCAATTTTTAAATTCTACGTTCACTTTAAAGAAAAAAGTTCCTTCTGCAAAATTTTGATCAGAGGCTAAGTTTTCGAGATATTTGGGATTGAAACATTGCAAAACATCTCGAAGTCGCCACTTCCCTGGGCCTAAAAATTAAAATTCAAGAAAACCCATGATTCGTCAACTGGAATGAGTTTTCTGGGTGTGTTAAGTTGAAAAACCATCATTGTCGCTTAGAAACATGGAGTTTTTCAGAAAAAAAAAACAATTTGGGCCCTGGAAAGTGGCGATTTCGTGATGTTTTCTAATGGTTCAAACCTAAATATCTTGAAAATGAAGCCTCTAATCAAAATTTTGCAGGAGTAACTTTTCTCTTTAAATTGAACGCAAAATTCAAAATTTGAAACTGTTCCCAAAAATATTCAGGGGGATTGAAAACAGGGGAAAAGGGGGAGGGTACCCCCCATGATCTTCGCCCCTAAAATGTCTAATGAAATTCGTTATTATTTGGTTTCGGTTTTTGAATAATGGCTGAATAATGGCTTTTGAATAATTTGGTTTTGAACTTAGGTTTGAATTTGAATAAAATTGGCTGAACGGTTCAGAAAGTATGCAAAAAACTGTTTTTAAAAAGTTTTTATATAACATGTTACTTAGTCTGGACCCGGCTTAATGTTAACGGATACGTGAAGGTTGAGTAGTATCCTTTCATATTCACCTAATCATATCTGTAACACTGTAACAGATGAGAAAACATGTGCTTGCTAACAGTGCGTAGATAACTATCGAGCCTTCAAGTAAAGTCTTATTCTCAAGTAGGAGATTTACTTGAATGATCTGTAACTTGGCTCGGTAGAAAATGTTTCGAGCAATGTTCATATATCTTTTGCCTCGGTATATTTCCTGGACAATATTAATACTACTGAGGAGACAAATCAAGGGAATCTTGACAATTCGAAGAGCGATGGAGCGGAGAATTCATGGCGGTGCCATGAAGCCCCTCCATAAGCTTCTGGGTAAAGTTTAATAGTCTGTTGTATTCTGCGGCAAGTTTTTTCCAGAGGTTTAGCTCGACGGACGGCATTTGGTGGACGGATTTTAGATACTCACCACAGCCTCCATATTGAATTGACTTTGAGGTGATGTGACTGACTGAAATCGTTGAGTTGAAATGCATGAGATCAAGTCGAAAATGTAAATAATTATCTCGGTAGGTTGGATCGCCTCAATAAAATGGACAAATCTGTCGAAATTTCTATTTTTTTTTCATGATCACAATACATAGCTACTTTCCCTTCCATGTTGGTGAGGTCCGGAAAAGTAAAATATGCAAAACTTCACTCTAACTTGATAGACTTCGTATCTTTCAAGTACAATCATCAAGCAAGTTATGTTCAAGGTCGGACATCTGTATTTATTTTATTTTTGAACAATAGTCATATCATTGCCTGTAAGTAAGCAGGTATCGAGGTAGGTATGAGCTGTTCTTATGAAGTGGGAAATTTTCAGGGAAAACTTGAGCAGGGACCGTTTCCTGTTCGACCGCATGAATCGGTCCAGGCGCGTGCCGTTGGACTTGGTGGCGTCGTGGCCCAGGATGGTTCAGCTGAGGAGGGAGCTGGATCGGGAAGGACTCGAGCCGATAGTCGAGGCCCTTCAATCGTCGGCGGAGGTGACGGTACTGGTTGTGGACGATCAGTACATGATCGCGCCGTCGACGCCGTTGTTTGATGATGCGCACACATTGAGGGTTTATTTCGGCCCGGAGATGCTCAGCAGGATCGAGGTAAGAGTTTTTCATCATCTAGCGTATCCCTAGCTAACAGCCGCACCCCTTTTCCATGTCCTGTTTAATCCTTCATCGCGTGTTTCGGTGGAAATGCCACTGGCACAGGGCCATGCGATGCGTCTTTAATGGCCGTATTCAAAAGGATTGCGCCCATGAAAAAACAGATGGCCTATAGGCAATAGGAAGAACTATCGATATAATTTGTTACCACGTTCTTCACGGTTGAAAAAAAGTCCTTCGTTGAACGTGTAATTTTTCTCTATACTATTTGCACAGATTTTTTCTCATACGAAAAAATGACAAACTGACTTCAATTCAAGTTTGTTGTGGTGTCATTATCTTCGTAGCCACATTTGTTGACCAAGTGTACTTACTGCAAGAAGTGTAAAATTGCCGACACCAAATTCAACAGTCTTTTTTTATTGCTGCCATCGACCAAAAAACTCAATTTCAACAGAAATGGATAGGTTGGACTGTTTATAATGAACTACCGTATTAGTGGAAGCGTTACACACCTAAAAACACATCGATACCACATTTTGGATTGGAGTAACGAGATTTTGCATTGGCGTACTTATACCGGGACAAGCGAATTGAACCGCAACACTCGATATTTTGTTCCTTAGGGGGCCGACCCTCAAAATTTTCAAGATGCAAAAACTTCCACAAAATGATCATTGAGTATCGTCATGTATCTCCTAACTGAAGCTGACGGGTCTATTGAAAATGTTTCCATCAATTGTCGTCGTGTCCGATTCATTCTTCACACTTGAAGAAAAATTTTTTTGGCAGAGGTCAATAAAACTGTTTTTATTTTTTCTTCTATGCAAGAAGACGATAAATTCATATGTTGGTTCTGTTGCGTTCCCAACTAAATCGCATTCCCTAAACCTAATTATGAAGAAATTTTTTTGGCAATGGTATTTTTCAAAGAAGTGGTGACCTTTTCAGTACCTCTTTTCCAAGAGCATTTCTTTCTATGTCCCCACTGAATATCACTCGTAATTTTTGCAGGAATGGAGACCCCAAACTCTTTTCTTGGTAGTTGCGATCCAACATGACTCTAAAACGCTCAAAGGAGCCCAAAAAGATTTTTTTCTGCTGGGCCGTTCAACTTGCGGTATTTTGATTTTACAGTAGGAGAGACGCGAACCAATATTCAATCCAGGCTGCAGGCGCAGGCGATTTGGTTCTAGTGGAAAATATTCTTCCACGTCGTGTTTATTGCAGTATGTACCACAAAACGCAGAGTCGTAAGGTATGAGTAGGTATATATTTTCTGCTAGAACTCATAGCCCAGGCATTTTAGGTTTTGACCTGGAAAAAAATAACGTAAGTCTGAAAATTGGTGGAACGCTTCCACTTCAACCCCTTAACCACATACTGAAAGTCCCAAAAAATCCTATGTCCGCTTCATCGGTTTTTGGCGGCAAAAAGGTGTAAGTGACATTATTTTAGAAACTATTTATTAAAATACGCGTTGAAGTTTCAATAAAGCTGAAAATTTCTGAAAATGATCTTCTCGGTCAGTTGAGCAACATATTGAAAGTCCTAAAAAATCCTTTCTTCGCTTCATTGGTTTTTGGCGGCAAAAAGGTTCAATAAATGACATTATTTTGGAAACTATTTATTGAAATACAAGTTGGAGTTTCAGTACAGCTGAAAATTGCTAAAACTGGTCTCCTTTGTCAGTTAAACAACATACTAGAAGTCCTCAAAAATTCCATGTCCGTTTCATTGTTTTTTGGCGGCAGAAAGGTATAAGTCACATTTTTTTGTTACTATTTAATAAAATACGGGTTGAAGTATACAGTATCAAGTCAGTATCAAGTATCAAAATACAGGTGAAAATATTAAGTCTCTTCGGTCAGTTGAGCCGCATACTGAAAATCCTAAGAAGTCCTATGTTCGCTTCATTGTTTTTTGGCGGCAAAAAGGTGTAAGTGACATTGTTCCGGAAACTGTTCAATCAAACAGGCGGTCAAGTTTCGATAAAGCTGAAAATTCCTGAAAATGGTCTCCTTGATAAGTTGAGCAACATATTGGATATCCTAAAAAATCTTCTCTCCGCTTCATTAGTTTCTGGCGGCAGAAAGGTATAAGTGAAATTTTCTTTTGTTACTATTTAAACATACAGGTTGAAGTTTCGATACAGCTAAAAATTGCTGAAAATGGTCTCCCTGGTCAGTTGAACAACACACTAAAAATACTGAGAAAATCCCTTTTCGCTTATTGTTTTTTGGCGGAAAAAAGGTATAAGTGACATTGTTTTGGAAACTATTATTTATTGAAATAGGCGTTGAAGTTCCAATTCATCTGGAAATTGCTGGAACTGGGGTCCTTGATCATGTGAACAACATACTGAAAGTCCCAAGAAATCCTATGTCCGCCTCAACGTCTTTTGGCGGCAAAAAGGTATAAGATCATTTCTTGAAACTATTGTTCAAAATATGTGTTGAAGCTGCAATACAGTGGAAAATTGTTGAAAATAGTCTACTCGGACTAGTACAGTCAACTAACAAAGAAGACCATTTTTAGCAATTTTCACCTGTACTGAAACTTTAACCCGTATTTCAAAAAAATAGTTTTCAATATAATGCTATCTATACATTTTTGCCGCAAAAAAAATGAAGCGGGCATGGCATACTTCTCAGGACTTTTAGTATGTTATTCAACTAACAAAGGATACTATTTTTCAACTACTTTCAGATGTGCAAAAACTTCAACTCATGTTTTAAAAAATAGTTTCCAAAATAATGTCACTTGAATCTTTTTGCTGCCAAAAACCGATGAAGTGGACATAGTATTTTTTAGGACTCTCAATATGTTGTTGAGCTGACCGAGAAGACCATTTTCGGCAATTCTCGGCTGTATTAAAACTTGACCGCGTGTTTAATTGAATAGTTTTTAAAACCATGTCACTCATACCTTTTTGCCGCTGAAAAAAAGGTCTGAAGCGGACATAGGATTTCTTAGGACTTTCAACATGTTGTTCAACTGGCCAAGGAAATCATTTTTAGTAATTTTCAGCTGTATTGAAACTTCAACGCGTGATTTTATTATTTGTTTGCAAAGCAATGTCACTTATACCTTTTTGCCGCCAAAAAACAATGAAGCGGATATAGGATTTTTTAGGACTTTTGATATGTTGTTCAACTGGCCGATGAGACCATTTTCAGCAATTTTCAGCTGTATCGAAGCTTCATCGCGTATTCTAATAGATAAATAGTTTCGAAATTATTGTCACTTACACCTTTTTGCCGCCAAAAACCGATGAAGCGGACATAGGATTTTTTAGGACTTCCAGTATGTGGTTAAGGGGTTGAAGTGGAAGCGTTCTACCAATTTTCAGACTTACGTTATTTTTTTCTAGGTTTTGGTCAATTTTATTCTAAAATGCCTAGGCTATTAATCGCCTGGACAAGATCTAATTCATTTGCGCGTCTCTCCTACTACAAAATCAACATGCCAAAAATTTGACGGCCCAGCAGAAAAAAAAAGTTTTAGGGCTCTCTTGTACGTTCTAAAGCTATGTTGCACGGAAATTACTAAGAAAAGAGTTCAAGAGTCTTATCCAGTAGGAACATTGGAAAAAATGCTGTTGAAAAAGGTGTACTGAAGAGGTGTCACCTCTTCTTACTCAATGATCGTTTTGTGAAAGTTCTTGCATCTTGAAAATTTGAAGGGCCCCCATTAGCCCCCTAAGAGACAAAATATCGAGTGCTGCGGGTCAAATCGCTTGTCTCAGTATAAAGTACGATACGCCCATGCAAAATCTCGTTAGTCGTTACTCCACTCCAAAATGCGGTATGCTTTTGCGTACCGCTCCCACTATATTAAGGACGGAGTTCAATTGGTAAAATTAGCGTTGCGAAATCAATCCGTCTGGGTTTATTCCTTGATGGATATTCACCATTCTGGTCTCTCTCGAAAGCTACAAGGATGTACTTTGGTTTGAGCCCATTGGCATTTCCAGAATCAAAAAATAATTTTTTCAAATGTCAAAATTTATTTTTTTTTTTTTTAATTTCGGAAATGCCTATGGGCTCAAACCAAAGTACATCCTTGTAGCTTTCAAAAGAGACCAAAATGGTGAAAATCCGTCAAAGAATAAACCCAGACGGATGGATTTCGCAACGCTTCTTTCACCAATATGACTCCGTCCTTAAGGTAGAATCTAGGGTAGAATGCAAAAGTAAACTGATGTTTTCAGTCTGCTTCATAATTTTTTATCTATTTTTTTCTTTCGTTATCTTGATTACTTTTCACCATCAGTGTCCTTTTGACCCATCTTTTCCGATTATATAGCGTAAAAGAGCCAAAAAGTGAATACAATGAGAAAAACACTGAAATTTCCCCCTAGTTTAAAGGGCTATAATTCCTAATTTACGGCCACGAGTGAAAAAATAATACACATTATGGTGCGATTCTGTAAAAAATTACATTCCACAATCGCTCTGTTACGCTGTTATTACCTAGACAACAGCCAATCGCAAGCCGGATTTTTTACATAACAGCGTTTATAGAATGTTATTTTTTTCTACAGAATCGCACTATTAGTGCCGTACTCTCGCAGTCTTTCTTGATACAGGGCTCATAGTGGGGGCACTAGGTGAATGAACCTTGCAAATGGTGATGAAAGCATGAAATTCGGTACACATATTCAGAATGAGCACCTCTCTTAGATAAGAGGTGGAGCCACGCCGAATTTTCACCGGAAGGGGGCTCGGGGGGCTCCTGAAAGTTGAAGGTGCTAGGGCTCCCACCAAACCGCTTATCAGTTCGTTTTATCAATTAAAGAGGAAACTCATGAATATATCGTAAAAATTGACGACGTTTATCGTCTTGTCCCGGGAATTTTTCATGATGAAAAAAAATAAGTTCTTCGGCAGAACACACAAATCGGTTTTATTTTATTTTCACCTACAAAGAATTAATAAGGAGATGTGCAACACCTTGATTCCCACAAATTCGTATACTCTGAATTCGTTTGTGGAGTCAAAATTTTGATGGTGTATCTTCTTGAAGAGGGGCATTCCAAAGAGTAAGCTATTTTCAACACTAAGTTCAAACAGATTTTTTTCAATGTTCTGAATCGAAATTACTGAATTCCTTCCAGGAATGCATACCCCGAACCGTTCTTTGAAAGTACCGCGTGCGATTGAACGTGGAGTAAGTCCTGAAACACTATCAGAATTTTTCTTCTGTGATGCTACTATCCACTCTCGACCGGGGCAATTAGGTTCCTACACAGCATGCGCGTTCTAAGATATTATGACACAATTTCAATCATAAAAAATTTGACTGAACCGAGAAAATACCCTGCATCGTGTATACACTCCGCGCATGCTGTGTAGGAACCTAATTGCCCCGGTCGAGAGTGGATAGTAGCATCACAGAAGAAAAATTCTGATAGTGTTTCAGGACTTACTCCACGTTCAATCGCACGCGGTACTTTCAAAGAACGGTTCGGGGTATGCATTCCTGGAAGGAATTCAGTAATTTCGATTCAGAACATTGAAAAAAATCTGTTTGAACTTAGTGTTGAAAATAGCTTACTCTTTGGAATGCCCCTCTTCAAGAAGATACACCATCAAAATTTTGACTCCACAAACGAACTCAGAGTATACGAATTTGTGGGAATCAAGGTGTTGCACATCTCCTTATTAATTCTTTGTAGGTGAAAATAAAATAAAACCGATTTGTGTGTTCTGCCGAAGAACTTATTTTTTTTCATCATGAAAAATTCCCGGGACAAGACGATAAACGTCGTCAATTTTTACGATATATTCATGAGTTTCCTCTTTAATTGATAAAACGAACTGATAAGCGGTTTGGTGGGAGCCCTAGCACCTTCAACTTTCAGGAGCCCCCCGAGCCCCCTTCCGGTAAAAATTTGACGTGGCTCCACCTCTTATCTGAAAGAGGGGCTCATTCTGAGTACGTGTACCGAATCCCATGCTTTCATCACCATTTGCAAGGTTCATCCCGATTTTGGCTCTTAGCGCCCGCACTATCAATTTTTTTGGTCTAATTATCAGTCAACCTGTATACAACATACGATCGAACCTTGAATTGTACGTGTGAGTACAGAAAACGAAAAATAAAGTTTCTTTCAGAGCGTGCGTAAATCATCAAGCCGCACCTGAACACCTAAAAATGCAACCAATACTACAAAAATCACAACTATGAGTGACAGACAAACCAATTCCGATCTCTGTTCAGAACTCATCGTTCTGATTTTCGTAGTGTTGGTTACGAGCACTTTCGGATGTTGGGATATGCGCCAATGCAATTCACGCTCGTTCAGAGCATGATAAATTTTTTGGTACCTACTCCCACACGTGCATTTCGAGATTCGTTCTCATGCTGTATAAACAGAAAATAATCCAAACTTTCCATTTCTTTTAAAATCAAAGATCCAGGTTCATGACAACAATGAAAAAATAACTGTATAATTTGGCGTTGGCAAATTTACACTCTTTGCAATGCACCTTGTCAAAAAATGCTGTTATGGAAATTATGACACCATGCAGAACGAGCTCAAGAAGAAGAAATAATCAACTTGCGTTAGGGCCGGCCTTTTCACCTCTAGTTAGGTTTAACCTCCAGTCGTAGCCGGCGGTTACCAAAACTTTTAAAAGTCAAAACTTGTACTGTCAGTATAGTCTGTGCACCGATAGAACGGACTTTTTTGAATTTCAGTGATGTAACCTATAGCAAACAAAAGCACCAAAGACTGTAACAACATAGACGCATTTGGAACTAATATTAGTTTTGTTCGGTTGGTATAGTCCTACCCAGGCAAATTATTCCTAAGCCAAGCCAATGGCATTACATACAGCGAGTTTGATACTCACGTACGATTTCTAACCTCTAACTCAGCTGTTGTGAGTGTTGTGTCATAAAATCAGCCTAATTCATAAAAAATATTTTCTTATTCATTAAAATTGGTATTAAACTGGTGTCATTTAAAATTAACATAGCACTTACTGTGATTAGCTGTGATTAGCGGAAATAAGCACCTCTTTCTAACTGGAATTTTAAATTTCGCGGGTAACGCTCGGGACTACTTTTCAAGCGGAGGAATCTGGTGGTCCTTTCTATCAGTGTATAGAGTATAGCACTGTATTACATACATAAAAATTTTTGTTACTCCAAAAAATGTAACATAGCCATGAGGGAGCCCTTACGTGGTACATCCACCATGAAGTCAGGAACCAATAAGTATTTTATCCTACTAGGCCATAACTGCAACTAAGCAAGACCTTGTCGCTTTTTTTTCTAATGACAAAAATTTTGATGTATGAAGTATTTTGCTCCTGACGGTACAACATTCAAGCTTTTGTCTTTGTTGCCAAACTGAGTGTCAAACTGACACCTGAAGGAACGCATAAAAGATCTTATAGGTCGCAGTGCAGAAAGGATTCTCCGAGAGACACCTGAAGGTTATATTAGCGCGATTTTGAATGAAAAATCCTCAGAAAAATCACTTTGTTTATCATAACTGGCGGCTAAATTCCACAAGTTAGTTAACTGCAAGCTATGTAACCAGCGGATGAAAAGATTGGTCCTAAAGTCACTTTGTCATATTTTCGCGTGAAAAAAAAAATTTTCTGGTAAAGAAAAGTTACAGGTTTGCCGAAAGATTATTTTTTCATTAGCGAAGAAATGGCACTAACGTGGCAGCAATGCTGTCGAGGGTTCCGACAGTGTCTATCATTTCACCGCGGTAGATGAGACGGCGATGAACAGTTAATTATAAGAAGTGGTTCTTTTTTGGGTCCTTCGGTCTCAAAAACCATCTTTTCAATGTGGAGTGAAAGGCGGCGGTTTGCCGAATTCGAAAACGCTGTATGTTATTCAGTACTTACTGGGAGCACGCCGTCAATTGGTTACGAAGTTAATGTTCGTATCCTAATTTTGATCGCAAAGACAAAAGACGAATAGGTCGTTTCGTTTGTGTTTTTTTTTTTGTGTACGCATGTGTGGCGCGAGTTCATAGTTTCGTACACTCATATTGAAAATTAGCACAAGAAAATATTGTAGTGCACCCAAAATTCCACAAATAATTTGGCTGAATGTTAGATACCATTTTGGCTTTCGAAGGAAATGTCTTATTGGAATTGAGTTTAATGATCATTTGTGGAAGTATAAGAACAACGAAAATGGCAACAGCGCTCGAAGCAACAAGAGGCCGGCGTCAACTGTCACTTGTGACAATTATGACCTTCTCGTTTCTACCTAACCTTCATTCCATTTACTCATGTTTTGACAAAAGAACACAATTTGTTGAAAACGGTTTTAGGGTTTTACCACGAAGGAAGTTCAAAGGAGCTACGAAGAGATGCGTTTACGGTGTGTGTAAAAGTGACAGCCAGGAACCAGTAGCTGGTCAGAAGGCTAGACAGAGCATGCAGCGTTGCCATTCAAACCGACAGGTGTGCGAGAGTTCTCAAAATTTAGCGCTTTCACGCATGCGCACCTGCCCAAACTAAATAGCCTATCGACGGTGGCGTGTCACCAACAATACAATACGCAAGCTAGAAATTTATAAACTAGACGGCGCGGCGTGCTCCCTATACAGGACACAAAAGTACCAAATTACGATGTTCCAATTCTCCGCGACCTTTTGCAAGATAAGTCCTATCTGTGACCTGGACTAGTGGTTGTCCATTTCACTTTATATACTGTGCAAATGACCCCTTGAACGCTTGAACCAACCGTATAGTACGACTGCATTAGGCAAAGCCATTTCAGGCTTGGAAAGGTGCGTTCTGAAACTTTTTCTAAATTTGCTCATACCTACCTCTTTCATTGAGATCGTTTCTTGTTACAGTCATTCGGGTGCCTGCTCAACGACGAGGATCGGGCAGGAAACCCGATCGTCGACGCCACCAGTGGTGCCCTGTGCATCACGTACTTGACCCGGACGGCCGTCGAGAGGGTGATGTCGGGCATCCTGATGGCGTCCTCCAGCTCCGGGATTCCGATCCCGATGGAGGTTGAGCGGCGGTTCGGGCCCCCGCCGCGAAGGAGGAACCGGAGAAGGCGCCCGGCGGGCCTCAGGTGGAGCAACGGCGACGACGCCTTGGCACCTCCACCTCCGCCGAGCGCTCCTTTCCAGGTGGCACCGGAGGATTTCCCCCCCTTGGGACCACAAGGTAAATATTCCTAAACCTACCTATATTACTTACTTACACTCCTACATATAATATTCCAAGCTTAATATCATAATCATCAGCTGATGACCATACCTAGAGGGTATACATACAGGTTGTCTCAAAATTTCTGCCCTCAAAGTCCAGGGCATTTACGGACTGCCTAAAGTGTCAAAAAAAAACTGAAAAAAATTGGGTCGTTTATTTTTGAAGCTATATGGAGGGTTGAAGTTGAGGTCCGCTGAGACCTTGAAGAAATGCGAGAAAAATAGTTATTTGCTAGATAACTAGGTAGATATAGTAGTAGTTTATCCAATCCTATTGAAAAATGCACGCATTATCACGCGCATACATGCCTGCATTTTTCGATAAGACTGGATAAAGTATAGTATTCTACTCGCGGGTAATGGCTATTGCTCATTCGGATGCTTTACGACACTCGCCAAGGCTCGTGTCGGCAAACTGCATCCTCATGAGTAAGAAGCAATAATTACCCGCTTGTTGAATAATATACTATTATGTAATGAGTGCTAAAAGTGCATCTTTCCATTTTTACATTTTTTCCAGCACGACATTTCCAGCACGAGATGCAAACACTGCTTTATGTGCAATCGCAACTTTTTACAATAAAAAATTTGCAAAAAGTCGAGAAAAATTATAACTATTTTTTATATAAAATGTTAATATCCAGTTGCCATGGAAAAACAAAAGACAGTCTTGACAGCCTTCAAAATTTATTTCTCCGCAAAATGTCCGACGATTCAGGAAGCGATGTCGACGTCCCCCGGGAAATTCTGGAAGCTGCATTCTTTTGTCTCCCTTTCCTACTCTTTTGCGTTCACGATTCGTATTTCTCGACTGCGGCCACAATAATTGACGTTGACCTGACATTTGCGTTGACATAACAGTGCCAAAAAATGACATAATAGTGTCGAAATGTGACATAAGAGATCTGAAATCTGTCGAAATACTGAAAAATGCCACTTTCAAAACGGTCTTTGATAATGATAAAGTAAGCATTAGGGGACGATTACACATAAAAGTCTTTGTTTCGTGTCGTAATGAATACATTCCGGATGATTCATGACTAATGCGACCTGGTTAAATGCCAGGTAAAAAATATCAAGGCAAGTCTAAATCTGTGTCAAAAAAAAAATTCGGTCAGCAGTTACGAAGATACAGGGTGTTTCCTTTATTTGTGCTTAAATTTTAAACAGTGATATCTTTGCAACGATTTGACAAAATTCGACAAAACTCAGAAGAAACACTCGTCTACTGAGGCTCTTTGAGATGGCCTATCTCCAGATCGAAAATCCAGGATCATACTGGAAAAAAAATTGTTTGCATTTTTTGACAGATAATCACGTTTTCCTTCGCATTTTCCGATCGACGTTCGAAAAAAGCAGCATCGGATTTGGAAAGTACAGGAAAAAATGCTGCGCTTTTTGAATCGCACGGCACACTTCGACCAGTTTCACAAAAACAGATCAGAGTGAGAACTTGGCACACATTTTACAATTTTGCCGTACCTTTTTTCCTAATGTTCGTCAAAATTCATCCGAAATTATTTCCAAAGCTCCCCTGCTGCAAATGCACAAAAGAGCCTGTTGCCAGAATTGAGAATCCAGAATCCAGGACCGTATTTGAAAAAACTTGTTTGTCCAATCCTATTGAATAATGCACGCATTACCGCGCGCATACATGCCTGCATTTTTCAATAAGACTGGATAAAGCATAGTACTCTACTCGCGGGTGATGGCTATTACTCATTCGGATGCTTTACGACACTCGCCAAGGCTCGTGTCGGCAAACTGCCCCCTCATGAGTAAAAAGCAATCATTACTCGCTTGTTGAATAATATACTATTGTTCTTATTTGACATAAAAGCAAATTTTCCGATTACTTTCGGGAAAAATGACATCGGATTCGGAAAGTACAGAAAAAAATGTTATAAAATGGACTTCCTGAATCGCAAGGCGCACTTCGATCAGTTTTATAAAAACAAATAGAAAAAATGAACTTGCACTGCATTCTACAATTTTTCCATATCTTCCTTTCCTAATGTTCGTCAAAATTATTCGAAATAATTTCCAAAGCTCCCCTGCTACGCATATACAGATGGCCTATTTGCCAGAATCGAAAATCCAGGATCCAGTACCGTAGTTGGAAAAACTTGTTTGTTTTTTGACAGAATAGTTAGCATATTTCCCGATTACTTTTGGGAAAAATGACATCAGATTTGGAAGGTACCTACAGGAAAAATGCCGGTAAAAAAATGCATTGAAGCTGGGGAATGGCATTTCGAAAATCTCTTGTGATGAAACAATTTTAAATGTCGTTTGTTTTTTCTTTGAGTTTCGAAATCTTCTCTACCATTGCGTTATTGAAAATCTCACAAACTTTCCTTTCGAGGCCTTTTATTTCAAAGCGTATTATTATTGTGAAACTCGTTGTGAAACAGGTCAAAGTATGCAGTGCGATTTGAGGAGTTCTTTTTACTGGCATTCCTGTAGATATTTTCCTAATCCGATGTCATTATTCCCGAAAGTAAGCTGGAAATATGCTATTCTGTCAAAAAAAAACAGTTTTCAGAGTTTTTTAAACTATGGTACTGGATCCTGGATTTTTAATTCTGGCAATAGGCCATCTCGTACATTCGTAGCAGGGGAGCTTTGGAAATGATTTCAAAATAATTTTGACGAACATTAGGAGAGATCTCGTGAGAGAAAGATACGGCCAAATTGTAAAATATAGTACAAAGTTTTTCTTTTTATCTGTTTCTGCACAACTGGCAGAAGTGTGCCGTGCGATTTAGTAAGCCCATTTTATAGAATTTTTTCTGTACTTTCCCAATCCAATGTCATATTTCCCGAAAGTACTCGGAAAATATGCTTTTATGTCAAAACAGATTAAAAAGAACACACAATTTTTTTCAAGTACGGTCCTGGATTCTGGATTTACAGTTTTAGCAATAGGCTAGGCAAATTTTTCGTATATTTGCAGCAGGGGAGCTTTGGGAACATTTTCGGCGAAATTGTAAAATGTGTACAAGTTCTTACTTTGTTCTGTTTTCTGTGAAACTGGTCGAAGTGTGCCGTGCGAGTTGAAAAACTCATTTTATAGCATTTTTTTCTATACTTTCCGAATCCTATGCTGTTCTCTTCCGAACGGCGATCGGAAAATGTGATTTTCTGTCAAATAAATAGAAACAATTTTTTTCAAGTACGGTTCTGGATTTTTGATCTAGAGATAGGCCATCTTGAAGAGCATCAGTAGAGGAGTGTTTCTTATAAATTTTGTTGGATTTCGTCAAACCGTTGCAAAGATATCGCTCTTTGAAATTTAAGCCCAAACATGGAAAACAACCTGTATCTTCCGAAGTATCTTCGTAACCGCTGACCAGAAAAAAAAATTACACAGATTTAGACTTTTTTCAATGTCCTCTACCTGACATTCAACCATATCACATTAGTCATGAATCACCCTGTATATGCCGACAGAGCGGCGTTCAACGTGTCCGTTCATTTAATGCCGATCCGTTATAGTAAGGGAGACGGACGTGGTTTTAGTACCCCTATCGAGTTATATGTAAAGACTATCATCTAGGTATCGAGAAAATATGTGTAACCATGGAATGGCAATCCTGCCGGAAATGCAATTAATTAAATAATTTAAAAATTGTAGATTACAACCTTCAAAATTCTTGTCAACAAATGTCAGTCACATTGTTGATGGCACACAACAATCACCCCTTTCACGGGCCACTGTCAGAAACTCATCTAGTTTTGCGTATGCGTAACGATAGTTGCTTAGCAGCACCATGTAAGTTCTGACAGTGGCGCGTAAAAGGGGTGATTGTTGTGTGCCATCAACAATGTGACTGACGTTTGTTGACAAGAATTTTGAAGGTTGTAATCTACAATTTTTGAATTATTTAATTAGTTGCATTTCCGGCAGGATTTACTTAGGCAGGATTGGCATTCCATGGTTGCACATATTTTCTCGATACATAGATGATAGTCTCTACACATAACTCGATAGGGGTACTAAACATGCAGTCCTGACGATATCGTCAGGCATCGTCTCCCGAACGATAGTTTATAGTTTTGACGATAGGTATGAGCGCAATTTACTTTTCGCACGGATATATTATTAACTTTGATTTATTTTCAAAATGCCCTAAAGGGAAGTTTTCATCTGTTCTAGATGCCAAATACGATCCCACTGGACCTCCCGGACCCAGCGGCTGGGGGTCTATCAGGTCCAGCGGACGCGGGCCCAACGGGACTCCTGGGAATGAGTCCAACAGACTGCCTGGAGGCAAGTCTGTTGGACCCCCGGCAACCAGGAAATGCGATCCTGTTGGACGCGGCGCCATCAGACGGAGACCTCGGACGTCTCAGAGCTCAAGCGGGCATGGCGGATGCGGGCCTATTGCATCTTCTGGGCCCAGCAGATCCGAGCCTGCCGGACCCCCCGGATGCAGTCCCGTTGGACCCTCTGAGCCAGATGGATGGGTTCTTGTTGGACCCGCCCGCCTGGCGAGACGCGCATCTGGCAGAGGAGGCGGCGCCAACAGACGGGGAGCTCGACCGTCTCAGTGCTCGAACGGGCACAGTGAACGCGGACCCGTTGCAACCCCCAGCGGATGCGAGCCTGTCGGACTCCCCGAGCCAAGTGGGTCGAGTACTGTTGGACCCGCCGTCCCGACGGGACGCGGATCCGGTAGAGGACGCGGCGGACGGGGGCCGCAGACGTCCCGAGGTTCCAGCGGCCGTGGACGTCGTGGGTCTCCCGGACGCAGTGAGGACCAGCCCAATCCTCAAGAGGCCAAATAACTCTGTTGTGGACGACAAAGATTTGATCTAGCAACGTAAGTATTCACTTTTTTCGAAGCGTCGCTTTGGGAGGGAATTTGAAATTCGATTGCAGGATTGAAAATCTTGCATCTGGTGCATTCTGTAAGCAGTTCATGCTTGATACATGGCGTCCCAGGGATAATCAGAATTATTTCACCCCCAGACTGCTTGTTGATGTTATGAGTCCTTAGCAATTTTTTTTCTACAATTAGTCTCCATGATACAAATACGACCCCTCAAAGTTCGACTTTTCTCATGTTTTTTGCGATCAACTCATAAACGGGTTCGCGCCTTAGGGCTCGATACCAAGTTGCAGGCGCAAAGTTTGGGACGGCGTAACTCGCCAAATACAGCGGTCTGATTGGTCATTATCCGCCGTTGCTATGATAACCGCACTTACGGCGGTCTCAGCCTCAACTTGGTATCGAGCCGTTAGGCTTCAATTTGATGAAGGATTGTTTTGACTTAATGTCTGCCTTCAGGTTCAATTTCAGAAAAATCCCACAAGCGGTTCTAAAATTTAGTTACAGAAGCGACGAAGGAAAGAAAGTCTTAATATTCTTAACTTCATCGAAGGACTCTATGGTTGAAATAATTTCGATTTTTTTTGTGACACCCTGTATGTATACCCTATACAGGGTATACCATGCGATCAACAAAATTCGGAATTGAGGTAGGCTGTGACCTGGTCAAATTTCAGGATGTCAAGCTGCTTTCGGCCAGAGCACAGCCTACCCCAATTCCGAATTTTGTTGACCGCATGGTATATTATATGCGAAGCTGGGCATCAAATCGTTACGTTATCCGTGATTCGTTTTCTTTTTCGTTAACGATTTAACTTTCAAGTTAACTTGAAAAGTCATTTACAGACTAAGAAACTTTCGTTACATTCAACTTCCGTTAACTCAAGTCCTTATATATAACGTATATATATAGAAATTTTATTTAAAAATTACTTCTTCCCAACACTTTGGGTTGCTATATCAACAAAGAATACATTTCAAAAAGGTATAACATAATAATAAGAATATGAACAGAATAAAAGGGTAAAGTGTAAATTATTTATTTGTCATATTTGTCTTTGAAACCCGAAATAGGAAAAGTCTTAAAAAGATTACTCTATTGAGCACCATAAACATTTTCAAAATAGGGCAATTTTTTCTCGAGATTTTTTTTATTTCAACCGAGGCAAAATTTTGGGGTGGTCAACTTTAATTTTGACTCAGTTCAGTTAGGTTAGATATATAATGCTGGCGTAGGACGTAGGTATTATAGTTTCATCGCTCTCAAAGTGGTGTTCGGGAGTTCGGGTGGTTTTGGAGATGATTATTTGGTTCACAAAATGAAAAGTTAACGTTAGTGGTTTAACATTAACTTCCGTTACATTTCAAATCAATTAACTGATTAACGAAAAAACGTGGGTGCGTGACCATAGTCACCCTCGGAAGAAGTGAAACTTCTATAGGTATGAATCAATTAGCAAACAACGTTCGAATAGGTGTTGTTTTCGTACTCGCGCTCCGCTCCTTAACGGTTTGTATCATCATGTGTTTTCATTATCAATCTTATTATTATTATTATTATTATTATGAGTCACTTGAAGGGCAGAATACTTTCGACATGATTTTTTCACGATTAGACTTTTTTGTTTCTTTTCTCGCTGCGCTCGGCGCTTAAACTCCCATTCTCCGTCACATGAAGTCTCACCCATACCTCTAATACAATAAATATCTATTTTCATCAATAATATTCTCTACAAAGTACCTACCTATAATATAATAATAATTTTTATTATTATTTTATTTTATCTTCCTGCGGTGCCGGTGAGCCGACGAGGTGCGTTCTTCCAAGCTACACATAATAATTATGCGAATATAAAATCGTGACGGATTTTCTTACTGTACGATTTTCTCCCTTATATTACAGCACGCCAGCACGGTGGAAACTGTGTCTGGCAGGCACAGCATAGCAATCTAATAATCTCCATAGAGTATAAGAAAGTCGTTTGGAAAACTCCGGTATTAATTTTTAATGAAAAAATATAAAATACATAGGTATTTACACAAGTATTGTGAGATACCCCCTTTTCCTACATTAAATTAATCAGCTGTGATAGGTTTAGTCGACCCTACGTTGTGTTTTTCAATGCCGTAATTTTTTATTACTTTTACCTAAGTCAGTTAAATTAATTTCCCACCTACCTCAACTTCACGTCGTGCTAATACCTTAATCAAACTATAGTAACCTCACGTTCTTTGAAAGAGGATGATTTGAATAAATATTGAGAAATAAACAAAGTCATTTAGACTTCCTGTTGAGGAAGTCTATCCCCTCATTAATCTATCATCGCCACTTTAATTGAATTCATCTTAATTATTCATTTAATGATTTCCAGACGTGCTGACATCAGCTAGCGTTAGGAATTAGTTAATTCAGTTTACATTCGGTTTCTGAAAGAAAGTACACCCTAATTACGTGCGAAAACCCCACGACTAATTAGTTCAAACCCGAGGGGTTAACCACTTGACAATTTTGGTGTACAGCCGTGAGCGAATTTCTGGCAATTGTGGCCATTTTCTTCTAGCAATTGTGTGGCAATTTTCTGGCAATTGCGGCAATTTTCGGGCAATTGGCGATTTTGGTATACACATTTTTCTCAGGTGGTCAACCCCTCGTTCAAACCTCTTAATTGAATTCCATTTCGCATGTTCCTAATTTTCAGACCTATTGTGGCATCCGTTCCCTAACACACTCGAATTTCAATCCCCTGCCTAATTAGTTAATATTTCGTCGAGTTTTAATTTCAACCCTTTCTTCCTTCTTGCCCATTTTTCTTGTTGTACAAAGAGAAACTTCGTTTATTCAATTATACTTAGAGAGAGATAGTTGTTCACTGAGTTTTGTCTTGGTCTTTCAAATTTATAGCCATGATTTTAATTATCGATCAAATAATTCACATGAAATTGAGTGTTTACATTCCATAGATTTTATATCCGGCTGGTGCTGTAGTTTGAACTTACAGCCTTATCCAGCTGCTTTATTTCACGCTAGGTTAAATAACTTCACACACATCTGCAATCAGTTGTACTATTGTCGCGGTGAGCCTCTATCTAATTAGCCTGCAAAATTGATGTTCTGTTCTTTTCTATTTTGAAGTATTTTCGAAACGACACTGAATTTTCTTGGCATTGATCAAGGGGTTCTCTCTTTGGGAAACTCAACCTCATGCCCATAAACCCTTTGTCGTGCGAAAGGGTTGGATATTTCATTCTATGGGGTAAATAACGCGTGGTCGAGATTTTAGCCCAGATTTTGATTTGCATAAATACTGCTAGTGCTTGTCTAAAGCTGATAGAGTCTATAAAATCATGCTCTGTAGGAAGCTAGATCTCTTCTAAAGGGTTACTGAAACTTCCACCATTTTCCTGGTGGTTTGAAGGTAGCTGAAAACAATTTATGTACTTAAAACCTCACCGCAACTTCAAGGCATTGAATCAGGTTGACGCTACCCATGGCCATTCGAAATATCAAAACACAATCTACTGTCATTTTATAAACAAACAATCACCTCAAGCCCCATTCAATAATAAGCATTCGATTACAATAGAAATCAGACTTGCCTCAAATGTTTTCATTTCTCGTCACTAATGCACTACAATTAATTACAGTGTTTTAGCACTTTTCTTGATTCATTCTTCTTGAAAAATGCGAGTTTTTCTTCTCCCGCACATCAGCCGTTCTTGACTGCTACCACGCGAATCCTCTTACCACCCCCGAGTTCTTCCCTTGAGCCATTCCTTCCTTGCGCTCATCTCCTCTACCAATCTGAACCCCTGGTTCACAAAATCGATGCGCCGACATACGTTTCCTGACTCTCCATCACTCCGTGTGCAATTTCGTCACTTCCCGATTCCGCCCGTAATTATAATTTATTCCTTAATATTTAATTCCCCTTTATTTTGTAATTTTTTCAAGGCGTCCCATCACAGTATGTATGTAGGTACCTCGTGAATGTGATTTGAGGTAACTACGTGGTTCTAGAGTTCCTACGATATTATCTTCTCCAATCACAATAAGGCCGTAGGTTAAATTGAAATATTGACAGAATTGATAAGTATTTCCATTTATGTGCTCGCCATCGTACTTATATTTAGAATGTCATATTTAACTGAAGTGAAATCAAACCATTCAAAAAATCAACTAAGAATAATGTAAAAAATCAGTTTACAAACATAAAAATTTGATTATCAAACCAGTATAATACCATCGCTACAATCAGCTGACATCTAGAACAATAAGCAATTGTTTCAGCCTTAATTTATTGTCGAAAATTCTTTTTTCCCTCTTGGGCTTGACTCATCCACCCCTGCTTAATAGGTACATAGGGAGTTACCTGAAAGTTGTGTCTACATTTGGGTGTGCGGCACTCGATTTTATTTTTGAATTGTAAACGTCCGTTGAAGAATATACCATATACCTCCATATCCCTATAGTAAAATACATCCGCTCGACTCGAATCTATTCAAGCCAAGTCGAGTCGGGCCACCAGCACCACAACACAACACCAAGAAAAGCAGTCCAGTGTCGGCGATACGCATTACGAGAATACATTAATCATTTTCGATTGCAAATGACACTACCGTGAATTAGAATCATCGATCAAATCGAATTTTTGTTTATGATGGAAGCTGTTGTACTTAGAACACAATGCAAGCGGTAAAAGAATACTAACTGTAAAAAATAGAACCTAACGCGGCGAACGCCGCAACAGCTTATTCTTCCATTTCCCGGGACGACGCTGGTCGCCCCAAGGTTAGACTACGTTACAGGCGTTCGTTACAGTCACTGATGCCATGAACCGATTTCACTCCCATGTGTGGTTCTGCGTTAGTTGTGTGTTGTGATCTAGGTGCGAGAATAGAAGTTTCACTTCAATAACGAAGTCAACTTTTTCGTTGCCCAGAATGTCATTTTTTGTCAATATTTCAGGAGGTCGTGGAGCATCGAAGAATAAGTGGGGCTATGAACAAATAAAAATTGAAAAATAAACAGATCAAAAATTGAAGTGGTCCACCCCAGAAATTCGCTCAGGTTCAAATGAGGATACCGAGACGAAAAATGAACCGAGTCGAAAAAAGGATTGATGTTAATGTTAATGATTCTGGCGTTCATCTGACTGCAACTTTCATGTTTGAATATCCTGTTTGCTGAGATACTGTATGATATACAGGGTGACAAAAGAAGGAGTGCAAGGTGATTGATTTTTAAGCGTATGTAACTTTTTTAAAAGCAATCGTAGATTTTTTCTGATTATACTTTTAAAACCCCGCATTTTTATTATTTTTTAAAACTTTAATCATTTTTTCACATGTGTTTTGTTGACTAACTTATCGAGTGTGATATAATCAGAATGAAAAGTGGAATTAATTCCCATATTAAAATACAGGGTGTCCAATTAGAGAAATTTTTTTGATGTTGCACCCTGTAAGCGATATACCACAGATGATTTTTGTGGACAGATTCGAAGTCTACAGAAAAAATCGTATTAGAATTGTTTTCCATTTTTAAAATTATAATTGAGGGAATGTCTCCAGGGAGAGGGGTATAATTTATACGTGAGCACCCTGTACAAAAAATGAAACGCGGTAGAATGTCAAAAAACATTTCGAGATATTGATGCGAGGTTTCCAAAAATATAATTGGAAAAAATCTACAATTGTTTTTAAAAAAGTTACACACGCTTAAGAATTGACCACTTTGCACTCCTTCTTTTGTCACCCTGCATATCATACAGTAGGGATATTAGCAAACACGATATCAAAATATGAAACTTGCAGTCAGAAGAACGCCCGAATCATTAACACCACCATTTTTTCAAATCGGTTCATTATTCGTCTCGATATCCTCATTTGAACCTGAGCAAGTTTTTGTACCTTATACCAAAATCCAAGCCACTGTATGACTATGACAAAAGTCAATATCACCAGCTTGTAGGTATACCTATCCATTAACTTACAATGTTTACCAAATTTGGTTACAATAGAACCATTTCCAGAAATTTTGAAAACCTATTATGCGTTTTCTATACAGGGTGACCGAACGAAATCGTAACAGACAGATTTTCACTTGACCTCATATTTTCGGAATAAACAAATCCAGGTCGACTTTGTTTTCCAGGGGGATGTTCAAGTGCTATTAATTTAACCGTGAGTTTCATCCCCGCAGTTGAGGGTGGCAGCCTTAAATGGCAATAGGGATTGAGTGACACATCATTTTAAAGTTGGTTCAGTCATCTTTACAGCGGTGCTGTCTTTACGATTCCATGCAATTTTTTCCCAAGATAGTGATAATTGCGGAGTTTTTGGATGGTTGCAGTCTCTTCTAGGAGGTTGGCTTGGAGTTGGCGAACCCATGAGGGGGCTTATGTTTTTCTCGTAGCAAACACATTACAGTATACAATCAGAAAAGTTTAAGTGTCCGGAAATCTGTCTGTAACATTTTCGTTGGGCCACCCTGTATACATTTTTTCGAGAAAATTGAATTTTTAAATGCTCTGACACTTCGTAAAATGTTGACAAAAAAAGTTAAACATCCTGTCCGCAGGGTGTTAGGTACTGGTTGTAACAAACTTTGAGGGATAATTCTTCGCTAAAAATGAAGTCGAAAAATGAAAAACTCATGGTCCCTAAATACTTTTTTGAAAGAAGATATAGCGTGTTGACTTGACTTGATTCTTTTTAAAATCCTTTTTTCATCACAACTTTTGAATCGTTTAACCGATTTTGATCAAATTTCAACCAAAGTTTACTGAAATAAGTCTCTATCGAACAATGCGTTTCATTAAACATTTCTAGGGGCGAAGATGATAGAGGGTACCCTTTCCTTCATTTTCACCCTCTAGTTATTTTTGAAAAAGCTCTAATTTTCAGGTTCTCCAAAATTACTCTTGCAAAACGTCAATTAGAGGCCTTATTTTCAAAGTATTTAGGTTTGAAACTTTGAAAAACATCTCGAAGTCCCCACTTTCAAGAGCCTAGAACTTTTCTATACTCGTTTCATTAGAGTAAGCTATGTATGTAAATTTATGTAAATTGATGTTTGTGTTTCAAGTGATACGTTTGGGGAATGTAATCAAGCTCAACCTCGCAGCTCAATGCTTATCATCAAAAATGTTCGCAAAATGACTAATCAATCAATAATATAATATACCTATTCATCTTTGAAAGACGATAGCTTATACCTAACCTGTGATGATCAAACTCAAATTAGCTCACCAAAAGGATTATTCCCAACAATAATTTATTGCTGTCGATTTCTAGAGTTCACTCTAACAGGAAAAAACGCAAAGTTGAATTAAAATACAGAAGGAAAAATTGATCGTCAAAATTTTTTGGCCGCGGTAGTACCTATACCTCTTAAAACTCGCTTTTCAAAACTCGATACAAAATCCATAAAAATAGGAAAGCAATTTATTCATATCCTCTTTTGACAATGGATCTGTGATGCTCAATAATTTACTTTAATAGTTTTTCACTTGGATGCATATTTTGATGAAACTACTACTGCAGTACCTACTGCGTCTATGTCATAGCTGTTATAGAAATTGCTCAATGATGCATCATTTTGCAGCAGTTGTGAAAAATGATGCATTTTGGACCAAAAATAACATTATTATTATTTACATCATTTCGATGCACAGTAAAGACCCAAATAAATATGCAATTTCAAAGTGATACGCAGTGATGCAAAGGATGCATGCAAGTGGAAAATGTTATAAGTACAATAATACCTGCATGAGCTTTGGCTTAATTTCATTGTCTGAAGTTATGTTTTCGTTTGTTTCAGGCTCTCAACCAGTTTGCCTAGGGCACTTACTAGGCCTGTCTCAGATGTTTCTTCTTTGCCGCCAGAGAAACGAGACTGTGAGGAAATCCTGTACCTACCAGTATAGCCCACTGTTAAGTATAAACGTTCTGAATCATGAAAAAAACGATTCCTGCAGTTAATTAGGGCTACTAGTCGTCTTCCCACACAGTATATTTATTATTTATTTATTTATTTGTACATTTTTATGTCTATGTTAGGGATTAGCCATTAAGACAAGCGCATCTCAGAGACATGGAGACGCACCATGTTTATATTTAAGGAGTCACTAATTAGTGTGTGCAAGAGCTGAGGACTGACGTGCGATGGACCAAAAATATCATCATTTTGGCCATTCAGTGAAAGTGCACAATTTTTCTAAAGAGGTAACCAAGCGACAACGCGCCTGTCACAAAATGTTCAAATGGCAATCCCATCCTTCTGTTTTTTAATTATCTCTTAAGTTTTTATGTTTCCTGTTCCGTTTTTATGTTTATCTTCAAGTTTTAAGTTCTTGTTGTCTTCTCTGAACCAAATAACTAGGTAAATGGGTAACTATACCTCTCTACCTTCAGACTTTGTGTTCCTGTTTATATATTGTATATTCTGTGTATCCTTGTATACCCATACATGGCATAACAACCCATTAAGGGTTTCGGCTTGCTCCTCCTCTGTCTATTCATATTGAATAGGGGATCTACAGTTTGAAGTGGTAGGAAAAATTGCAACAAAACTATTCCAGAGAAGCTTTCGAGGGCCGAAGTACTCGGAAGGTTTGCCCGGAGCCTTGCCGAGGGGGGATTTGGCGCCGGTATCCCATTTCCGAGTGGGCCCCACCACAGCGCCATGTTGAGGCGGTCACCCATCCAGAAATGGACCGCGGTGTATATGGCTTGACTTCAGTTATCGAAGCCAAGCGCGATGTCCATTACACTACGCGTCCCCCAAGTCTATCTATAGGTCCTATTTATTCTAATCTGTGATTCTAATAGTACAGGAAAGATGTAATGGTAAAGTATCGTTGAAACTTCGTAAACAATATGGACGTCTTGATGATTTGATATTCTATTCAGAATTGAGTTCCACACTGCATATCCAAAGTCACCAAAAATCGCACCCCCAGGGTTTTGAGTTATTGGGGGCGTAGGGGCTATTCGGCGGCTTTAACAAGCTTTTTCACTTCATCTTGTTCAAACTTGTTTTCATCAAAATTTACACATACAATTTTCAGGACGTCCATATTTTTTCCGAGTATGAAAATTATCTTTCTTGTACTACAATGTCAATATCGGTAGGTAGGTAGGTACCGACACCTTCGACTTGATGACGTACGTTTAACAAGAAATTCCACCCTCCATCCTAGTTGAAGGGAAGTGAGAATCACTTCATGCGTGCTTTAAGCCAGTGACGTAGCCAGGGGTGGGGGTCCAGGTTGGAGGGGTACCTACCCCGAAATCCCATAGCCATGTCCCTTTTTTGAGAGAATGTTATCATGGCTACGTCACTGCTTCAACCTTCAAGCTCACATCGCTTGGATCAAAATCAGTAAACGTTAGCAATAACAGTGAACAATTTCGATTTGTTATACTTACTTACCTACCTATTGTTTTTTTTTCATAAAGGTTTCAAGTTCCACCTAAGTATAAGAGAATGTGTAAATATTATGAGAATAAAAACAAAATGAACTCAACCTTTTTAGTTTTTTATTTAAGCTTTTTTTACCCACCTGAGAAGGTGGGTGCATAAAAACACTTCTCGAAAAAGACCATGCCAAAGATATTACAGTGGCAGACCTGCGCCACTGTTCAGGGTGGGAAGTTGGAATTTGAAAGATCGATATACTGGTCACAATTTGAAGTGGGTCACCCAAAAAATTGTTCGGTTTTTAATCTCTGTCAATCATTTGAAAATTATCAGATTTCGAAATAACTTACACCAACTTCAAGATAACTCCTTCTTCTTTCACCATCTGCAAATGATTATTGTTGGCTCGTGACAGCGATATGTTCGATTCAGGGTCGGTAATGATTGATAAAGAATGCCTTGTAATTTTGTACTTTTATGCAATGGTACAGGAACTTCTGTGGCCACCCTATAATTGTGGATTTTGCTTCATTCGGTAACCAACAGTATGAGGAACTCATTGCTTTTTAGCTTGATATTCCTAGTCAGTTGCATAGTTGTCTTAGTTGCATAGTTACAGAAATACGATTTTTTTTCATTAGGTGATTTTTCGCGCTGCACTGCTTCTAATTTTCACAGGTGGGTTCAAATATTCAATCAAGTACTAGGTATTTAAGTTGAGTCGATTAATTTGACAGTTATTAATGTTGCTATAAACAGTTTTTATCTGAGTTTAGCAAAAATTATATTGAGATATTTATTTATTTATTTATTATTATTTATTAGAGATATTATTGAAGATATTTATTGAGAATTGTAACAATAACAATAATAATAAATGTAACGTGGCAATATTAGGAATTAATCTTTCGTGAATAATGAAATCAATACAATGATATAGCTTAACTTATCGCCCGATATCAATCCAATTGAGCACATATGGGATGCTCTCCAAAGAAGACTGTCAGCATTACCAGTACCTACAAACTCATTTCAAGACAAGAACTTATTGGATGCTCCAACCGGGAAGTGGAGAGAAATCCCTATCAACTATCTATCAGCTATCAGTAACTTGTTCGAAAGTATGTTTAGATCCTACCAGAAAGTATAGTACAGTCCAGACCAGGTTCAACTTTCTTTTGAAATATTTGACCCCGTTCATTTTCATTGCTCATAATTTAAATCTAATAAAAAAAATTGTTCGTATAAATTAACGTGATAAAGTAACTAAATAAGAAAAAAACATTCTCGTAACTAAGCAACGTAGAGCATCAAACTGAGAAACAGAGTGACTTCCTCATACTATTGGTTACCAAATACACCAAAATCCAAAATTACAGGGTGGCCACGAAAGTTGCTGTAGGTACCATTGCAAAAAGGTACATAATTACAAGGCATCCTTTATCACCCTGTATTAAACATCACTGTCACGAGCCAACAAGCACTTGCTGATGGTGAAAGAAGAAAGGATTTATCTTGAAGTTGGTGTGAGTTATTCCAAAATCTGATGATTTTCAAGTGATTGACAGAAATTAACAAGCGAATACGCCTCATGGGCATAAGGCTCAGTAGCGCACTTCCTTTTTGGAGGATTAGTGAACGCAAGATGTTAAGTAATTAGGGTCTACCGTCTTGGGCAAAAAATTCCAATATGGCGGCCAAAATATCGACAGAATCATGAAATTTGGCTTGAAAATCAGAATGATTGTACTAGACAAGGGTAAGTTCCAAGTTTCATGAAAATCGTTCCACTAATAAGAGATTTCAATATGGCGGCCAAGATGGCGGCAGAATTATGAAACTCAGCTTGAAAATAGGAATGATCGTACGAGACAAGCGTAACTCTCAAGTTTCATGAAAATCCTCCCACTTATAAGAGATTTCAATATGGCGGCCAAGATGGTGGAGCAATCATGAAATTTGGCTTGAAAATAAGAATGATCGAACTAGACAAGGGTAAGTTTCAAGTTTCATGACAATCGTTCCACTAATAAGAAATTTCAATATGGCAGCCAAGATGGCGGCCGAATTATGAAAGCCATTCTGCCTATTTGGTCCTTGAGAACCTAAGCTATCCACCGGATAAAGTTCAATCTTCAAGGGCTGTACCCACTCAGCATAGCATGTCATGTTTCATGAATGAGATGATCTCAATCATGTCACAAAATAACATCACAATGAACGTTACTTCCACATCTATGAGATGTTCATCCGCGATGTTATACGATGTAATGTCTGAGAGATGTTTCGAAATGAACTTGAATTGAACATCACACATGAGACATCTACCAGACGTAACATTGTTACTTCTTTCAACTGATCGAAGTGTAACATCTCACTGACGTCAATGAGACGTTAGTCACTGAGAGATTTTTTGAATTTCACGGGCTGTCATCGTTAAGCTTCATGTGTCGGAAAATATTTAATTGATAGTTTTGCCCCCTTTTCCATGTGTGTGATGCCAGAACAGCCTTTTTGTCTTCATATTTAGTTTGAGGTCTTGCGGGCCTCCTTATGTCTTCATGTGTCGTTTGGAACCATTTTTGTGTCTTCTTGTGCTTGTGGCTTTCGGAACTAGTGTGTCTCCTTGTGTTCTTCGAAAGCCTACTGGGCCTTCTTGCATTTTGTCGTGGCTTTCGCACCTCTGGTGAACTCTTGTGTCTGCTCTTGTGTTATTCGGAACCCCAAAATGGGCCCATTTTGTCTATTGTGCTTTCGAATACTTTGATGACTCCTGTTCATGTCTTATTGTAACGCCCGGGGCCCCACCGGAGCCCCTTGTATCTTGCTGTAACTATTCGAGACCCAGCGAGGCTCTTTGGGTTCGGTGTATCGTTTGGAGTCCTAATGAAATATCCCGAGAAATATCCCTGAACATCAAGTTCGCTGTTTAAATATCCTGTATTAGACAAGTTGGTAGCTCAGACGAATCGGCAGCAGTGTCTCTAATTATCACCTGTGGGGATCCAGGTTCGAATCCTCCGGAGTACCCCAATAGAAGAACAACTTTTCTTAGGAAAAAAACGTGCTGTATAGATTGTAAAAATTAGTAAAAATAGGTGCGGAACGTCCTATGACATAAAACTATGTTGAAAAGTGATGAAAAATTAATTTTTATTTGAAAATACACATCCAAAATGCGACGTTATATGTACGTCAAAAAGTGATATCTACATGTGGAATAGCGATGTAGATAGTATGTCACATTCGAGGTCACATTTGAACATCTTTGAGATATCTCATACATGTTCTAATTACCCGGACATAAGAGGTAACAGAGATGTCCACTTAACATCGCATAGACTTTTTTTGTTAACATCGCAGTTGTGACTTGAACATCTAAGTGATGTCACAGAGATGTTTTCTTGCTGAGTGGGTAGCTTTAGTTCCCGAGAAGAAGTTCAACTTCATCGAAGTGCACAGGAGATCTCTGTTTTTTGAGAATAATGATAACGATGTATGGATAACAAAAATAGTGCCCATTGGCCACCCTTGAGGACATCAGCTATTAATCGGAAAAAAGTTCCAAGACTCTTGTTTCAATTCTCGAGAAGGAGTACAGCGTCCCAATTTCTGCACGGACTCGGACAGACAGACAGACAGACAAACCGGCCACATAAGCGTCATTCTGTTACTTATATAAAAAAATGTTCTCCAACTGATTTCGACCTCCTGGACACGAATATCGGGTTCAGTTTTGAATTGGAACATTTCTTTTTTATCGAAAAACCGAAAAAATGGTAGCCTGTCACATGATTTTTAGTGATACCTACCTACTTTTTTTTGTTATTGAGCGAATATGTTTCGTAATTTGAGTGCCATTATCCTTTAGGTACCTAGTATTGGCTTTTTCAAAATGGTCGATTACTATTTCGGCACGTCTGATTTTAAATTTTTAGGGTCGTGTAATATGCGCCGAGCCGTGGCTTTACGGTCGTTTTCAAAAATTGATAACAATTGACCCGACGGTCGGATCGAGGTGGGGTTTTTGTCAAATGAAAGTTCAAATTGTTCTCTAAATATAATGCCGTACATGCAGTGATGTATTTCATTAAGAAATTGTAGTTGCCTGCATATCGCAACTTTCTACATCTTACCGCGAATGCCAGCACTTGATCGGCGAAGCCGCCCTACACCAAAATGTTTTTTTTGTAATTGTTCATGATTATTTCGGCACAATTTTTCTTGATTCGCGTACCAAGGCCATGAGCTACCCATTCGAGTTGAAATATTTTCTGTATTGAATTTCGTTTTGTCGGAGGAAAGGATATCAAGCACCAGCAAGCAACGAAGAAATCATTTGCGGCCGAGCCGTAGTTTCGGAGTCATTTTCAAAAATTATTAACTATTGGCCTGCACCTCGCACCGATGTGAAATTTTCATTAAAATAAAGTTCAAATCATCCTCTAAATATAACTCTGCCTATGTATTATGGTAAAATGATAAGATCGGGTACTTCCTCGCATGTGATAACTTTCGAGATCAGGCCGGCTTCTTAAATGCAGCATTCAACGGCGATGCCGCGTCACACTAAATTGTTATTATTGTCATTGTTTATTATTATTTCGTCGAGATTTTTCTTGGTTCGGGATACAAGGTCATGAGCTACCCAATGGAGTAAAATTTTTTCGCAAAAACCTTTTCGTCTAGGACTAGATGCTGTGACGGACGGACATACGGACGGACGGACGGACGGACAAAGCGAGGACAAAAGCGCCTTCCCGTTTGGAGAAGTGCGCTAATAAAGCATCTTCATACCTATAACCACTGTCTATAACTGAACAAAACTTCGAACAAAACATTGTATGATTTCCAGGGAAACTTGAATTTTTGTTGTGATGAATTTTGATCTGACAATTAATTTGTCATACCTAATTGGCGTACTGTGACGTTGACATCACCACAGTAAGAAGAAAATTCAAATCAAATGGTACCCAACATATATCTCTTTCACTTTTTATTTTCAGTGGGATCACTTTTTGGAGCAAAAATAAAGTGACAAGCTGGGGGGCTACGGGTGCTACGGCTACGGCTGATGGCACCTATGGCGGTAGGCATAGGCCACCTTTTTAAACAACGCATCCATCAACGCCCCGCAACAGCTGTTCAGATCAGATCACCTCTTTCATACGTCACTTTCCGCCCGTAGTCCGAAAGTGACACTATTTTCCAACCTCTGTAAGGAATCATTCACTTTCCAACTTTTTAAAGGTTAGGAATGTATCGATTGCTAACTCATTGTGAATAAAGACGATTTCCGTCGAAAACAGATATAAAAGCAAAATTTGAGTGAAATAAATACCGGGGGTGATCATTTGAAAACTATCCACCTGCAGTAACTCCCGATTCCTAGTAAATATTCCTTCGAGCAAACACAGGTCGATTTTTATATCGAGGGGGACACAAGGGGGGACATATTATTATCTAAATAACATTGGCAAATCTCTATCTTCAGACCCCCCGCCCACACTCACCACAACTTAGAAATTTCAAATGACACCACCTGCCTTATTGCGATACATCAAATTGGAGAGAATTGAATACTCTTTCTAAAAATATATTTTTGAATTTCATTTCATATTTCATGTTTTGGACCCCTCTCTTCTCTTCAATTTCTCGCGGACTCTTTAATTTGAGTTAGCGTCATTCTAGATAGCATCGAAGAAGAAAGTTTTCGGTGGGAAAAGTGCTACCCAAATTCACCACTTTATTCTCCCCCACCTCAATTTCAAAATTGACCAAAACACCGTAACACCACTTGTTTTGTGATCTACATGCCGCAGTCAATGTGGAATTTGCCAGAGAACCAGTGGAAAGTTCCTGTATAACAGTCGGGAGTATAATAATATAAGCATCTCTGTAAGCACCGATAAGCCGACGGACACAGCAGTTTTAAATCCAGAGCGACAAAGCGAGTAGTAATCGGCGATATACCCAAGCGCAAATAATAATTGACGGGTATTTATAGTAGTACGCAGTAACAAACAGAGTGTGTTCTAAACGATAGTCTCAATAATAAAATAAGAACCCAAACGCAAAATACGTAACAATATACAGTATCTAGATACTAATAAGAATAATTGCAAAGGACCCCGCACATTCCTCATGGGATTTGGCTCAAACTTTGATATGTTGGAGCCCTTGTTGAGGTGATCAAACTTTATCATTGCGCAAATCCTCTCAACTCAACGGTTCACCCTCTAGAGGGGGTGGAATGCCGGTAGTCACAAAACTAATTTATTGCAATTATGGGCTTCAATGAGCAAAAGGTGGATCTATTTTGACGCCACGAGGTGGTTCTAGGGTTATACTTGCCATAACTTTGAGCTGGTCAAAATATCTCATGAACCCCTATTTTTAGAACCACCCCTAGCATTTCGAAAAATGACTGAAAATTGAAAATCGAATAACGACCAAAATAAACGGGGAATTTCTTTGAATTTCTGACACGGTATGTTCAAAGTGTTGCTGATCAAGTATTTTATGCGTATCAACCCCTAAAATCTGGCGTTCACCTTCCAATAAATTATGAACTTCTGCTCTGCGCTACTGGTAATAAATTGTTTCTTGTTGAGTTAAAATGAATTTCTACTATTTTAGCATCATATCTAGGGAAGGGTGATATATGATACATATTCATCCCTCATGTCTATCCACCCCCACCCTTAAAACACCTATACCGTGGTAGTTTCTCCAGAAATGATTAGTTCAACTCATTCAACTAGAAAATGTGCAACGAGTGCTTTCACTGCCAATTTGGGAGAAACTATTAAGGTATAGGGGCTATAGGGGTGAGGGGTAGATATAAGAGATCAATATGGACCAACTTTTTTCAACACATAACATGTTACAGTCGTAGAAACTTATTTTAACTTATCAAGAAACAATTTATTTCTAATAGGGCAGAGCAGAAGTTGATAATTCGGTGGAGGGTAAACGTCAGATTTTAGAGGTTGGTTCGCAAGAAATAATAGATTGGCATCACTTTAAACATACCGTGTCAGAAATTCAAAAAAAATTCCCGTTTAATTTGGTCGTTATTCGACTTTGAATTTTCACTCATTTTTCGAAATGCCTAGGGGTGGTTCTAAAAATAGGGGTCTATGAGATATTTTGACCAGCTTAAAGTTATAGCAAGTATAAGCCTAGAACCACCTCGAGGCGTCAAAATAGATCCACCTTTTGCTCACTGAAGCCCATAATTGAAATAGACTAGTTCTATGACTACCGGAATTCCACCCCCTCTAGAGGGTGAACCGTTGAGTTTAGAGGATTTGCGCGATAAAGTTTGATCACCTCAACAAGGGCTACAACATATCAAAGTTTGAGCCAAATCCCCCGAGGTGCCAAATCCCACAAGGAATGTGCGGGGTCCTTTGATTACCAAGGGACCTTGGTTACCCTACATCTCGAACGAGGTAAATGGGATTTTCGATTAATATAATATATTACCAAGGGAAAGCGAAAAGCATCACTAGTAGCTGCCTCTAGGTCATACCTTCCGCCCGCGAAATTTGAATCAACTGTCAATGCATTATGTCAACATGCAAACAAGTGCAAATTTATCATCGTATCATACATTTATTCTCCCGCTGTCTTTATATCTATCTTTCTATACCTACTCGGTTTTCTGGGTCCGTATTTTTGAGACCGGCGAGATGAATTCACATCGGATTGCTATGGAGAGCAGCCAATCGTAAGAGCGGAAGCCGGTAGTTGCCATAGCAATAGAGTGATTGCATGAAATTCGTTCACCTGATCACCAGCAGGTAACGCAAGGATCGAGTTATGTTTTGACGTTTGTTAGGGAATTGCATTGGGGCACATAACAGATGTAAGGCATTGTTAGAATGATTAGAAATCACAATCTTGATCTCGTAAACGCCGAACAAAACAGTATGTGAACAAAACACGTAAAATGACAGTATTTAGTGAGGTTAGTCCGGTTGACGTTGACTCCGACATGGATGAAACTTGACAGATGACAATGACACTATTGACATTTTGCCATAAACTCCCTCTACATGCAATCACCCTATTCCTTGTGAAATTATCTCGCCAGTTCCACAAATACGGGTCCTGGGGAATTCTTCATTTTGGAATTTTATATCATAGGTACCTATCTAAATATGAAGTCCAAAACAAATTCACTCTGTATTTTTCCATTTTATTTGTATTTTACACAACTTTGAACTTTGGTAAGGTACATGTATAATTAGGCGTCCATGATTATAACACCTTGATTAAATTCAAGCTTCTTCGATTGCTCTCAGCATCAGTTCGTGCACCTGTAAAATGGAAAAGCTTTCTTAGACTCCACTTATATCCACTTCTCTAGCGTCAAGCTGGATGCATGATTATTGATTAGCGATTTTTCTCAGCGGAACTGAATCAATCATGTCCATTCATTCTCGCACGTACTAGTTGTCCAGACTCCAGACAATAGGCGCTTTCCTTTTACTACGAAACTCACTGATCTTATCTAAGTTAGAGAGAGAAAAAGCGAGAAATTACATGCGCGAAAGTGAGATATAACCACTAACAACTTAGGTCGGAATACTTTGTTCAGGTGGTAAAAGGATAGCACCTAATGAAATTGTATGAAACCAGTCGCTAACGTTGACAATAGGTTTGTTCCATCAGAAATCTCAAACTAGTCAGAGCCAATGAGAAGCGCCCAAATCAGTTTGCATACTGTATTTCTCGATTCTTATTGGCTCTGACTAGTTTGAAACCTCTTGATGGAACAAACCTAATAACAACTTCTGACCAACTTGACCGCAAACAAGACACTGCGCGCGGTTTCTTACCTGAGCATGTTCCGGCGTTGACAGCACATAAACCACAGCATCTGCGACATCTTCAGCCTTAATAATAGCATGACTGAAAAACTTCCTTTGTTCCGGAGTTATATTCGGATTTTCAGTAGTCAGTTCGCTTTCAGTTCGACCTGGACTGACGCTCTGAAAACAAACAAAAACATCAAAATTCACCGACTCGATGGTGTGTCACTCTCAATCAAAATTTCAACTCAGCTCAGCACTGGTCTAGCTCAGTATAAATCTCAAATTTATTGCAGTGGCGAGAGCGTCTCATTGGTACTCATTACAACACTCTAGCCATCAGAGCCATATATATGGACACTGCCCGAAATTCTTTCACTTTCAATTTTGAATGAGTTATGGCGGGTTGAAGGCTGGTCCTTCGACGCCTCAAAAAAAGTTCAACTTACAGAAATTTTGATTTTGGAACCCAGCCTGACCAGCTCCTGCCTCAGAGTTTCCGTCAAGGCGGTGGTGGCAAACTTGCAGGCCGGGTAAACGTTGAATTTCGGCAAATTGAGGACGGTGTGGCCCAAGATGGCATTGATGTGGACGATGTGTCCGTTGACGTTATTATCCTTCATGATTTTCACGGCTTCCCTGGTGCAGATGCACAGCGCCAAAACGTTCAGGTCGAATGCGGCTTTCAGGTCTTTCGTTTCCAGTTCCGTTAGATCGCAGAATTTTATCGTGCCGGCATTGTTGACCAGAATGTGGACGGGACCCAGGTTCTTGGTGGTCCATGCGAAGGCTTCCAGGATGTCGCTCTCTTTGGTGAGGTCAGCTTTGACGCCGTACAGTTGGCCTTTGGTTCCGGGCGGGAATTTCTTGGCGCGTTCTTGGATTCTTTCTGAACGGCGTGCGATTCCTACTACCTGCAAAAAGAATTATTGTCATTGCATTTAGAATCTAGAATATTATAATAACTATGACATGGCTGGATGCTGATAAAGTCTAAGCCCCAACTTGAAATTGAACAGCTGGAATTAACCCACTAACTCACAATGAAACGTAGGTAGGTATAGACAATACAAATAGAGAAGACCATATTATGTTATCACCACCGTCGTCATGGATATTGGGACATCAAAAATCAGCCAACCTTTTTTTGAATGATGGATTCGCCTGGTTCCTACGCAACCGTAAAAATCCTTAACGACATAATGGTCTTTTCTATTTGTATTGTCTATACATACTTCGCTTGCTTCAGGTATAAGCACTAAAGCACTACAACACGTTGGACGGAGTTTCAAATAAAAACAAATGAAGGTGTTTCGTCATTCTTACCTTGAGTCCTTGAAGAACTAAAGCATCAGCTATGGCAGCACCAATTCCGGAACCAGCACCGGTCACTATGGCCACTTTGCCCGCCCAACGGTTCATTGAAATCACCATTTTTGTAAGCTTAAGTTCAAATGAGTTGTTTCTTTGGCTGAAAAATGAACTTTCTTAAAAAAAAACTGGTGAAGGTTGTACTTATACTGTGTTTAAATCAAGATAGCAAAGATTACACTGATGGATATCCTATTCTGATGGCGATATCCAAAGCCAGATTAATATCTGGCTAGATATGTTTCAATGATTGGCAAATACATTCAAGGTTATTCCCATCGCTCACCTTCATATCAACCTAACTTTAGAGTTTTCGAGCCGAAACGACGGAACAGTAATTTGACTTATTAGGTAGGTATACGGGGTATTTGCTACTGAACAATTATTATTCTTACCTACCTATTTACTAACTGTACCTACTGTGTGAGTGTAGTGTAAGTTCTTTCCTACTTACAGGTGTCCCAGCAAAAACACAACACCTAGCATTAAAAATTCGCATGTTATAGTACCTACCTATAATACCGAGTATAATACTAAGCTGTAATTTTTTGCGAGAAAGACATAAGCCTTGTTGTGGGCTCGTCAACTTCGAGCGTCAGAACATTCTGGAAGGGTCTGAATCCCTCTAACTCTTGGCGATATTTTGAGGAAAAAAATTGCCCGAATCAGAAAGAAATAGCACCGCTATGTAATGCTGTATCCAGGGCTGGTCCGAAGGGAGGGTGTGGGGGGTGTAACACCCCCCCTAGTCGCGAACATCCAGTCGGCAAAATCAAATTCAGTTGGCACAATCGAGATGAACTGAAATATTGTAAAAACGATTTGAAAAAAAATAAAAAAATAGGCGCCCGACTATCACGCATTTGCGCAAAGTGCAACAGGAACTTTGTTGGTACCCATAAGTTTGTGTGTATTGTATTATAATTATTTATTCGAACACTGTCACCAAATTGTCATCAGTGTTGGTAGTTTGGAAGTTTTTTAAGTTTTGCATCAGCACCAAAAACTATATGTAGGTATAAGATAATATACAATTTGGATTATTCCAACAATTGCAGAACTTCTTTGTAGGATATATTCTGGTGATATATAGGTACCTATTATCCACAGACGAAATTTTTGAAGAGCTGGCCAAGGCTCTAAGGCGGCTTGATTCCTCGATATTATAATCTGATGTGATTGTATGATACCTGCTTCCTTCATGATAAAATTAATGTTTTGTTTTTGGAATACTTCTACTTTTTTGAGTTTCAACTAAACATTTCGTCCTTGCGCTATTGAGAATCACCCTAAGGAATATGACCTACTTGTGCCATTTTCTTCTTGATGGAGCTATTTATGAAAAATTAAGGAAGAAAAACAAAATGAGGAGCTTGTGGTGTGGTGGTCAGCGCGTCCAAATGTCATGTCAAGAGTCTGACGGTCGATTCCCACCGAGGGCGGTCGGATATTCGTCTCTAAAACAAGCTTCTTGATTTGTGTGTCGCATGGCACATAAAATGTGAACAATGGTGCCTACCCCGTACGATATTGATGGTAGCTAAAAATAGCTGATGGTTTTGCAAAATTCTGGCGTCGGTTTCAAGCTTCTTTGCAGAAAAAGGCTAACGTTGAATTGATGAAAAAAAAAACAACAAAATGTAAGTATTGAAAAAATTCCCTTTTTTGCTTATTACTATCAGTATTATTATTATTATTACACCAAAAAAATTTCGCCTGCGGCGCTGTTCCTCTTTCAGACTTCTCCAAATATGCACTAGAACAATTCTCCCCTCTGTTCATAAATCTAGGTACGCCACTGGTCACCACTATAATAATAATAGTCGGCATTTTAAGATTTTTCACCCCCCCCCCCCCACCAAATCGGTTTCGGCCCGGCCCTGGCTGTATCGCTCAACTCTAATTGGCTATAGGTATAAAACAGCCCGGCTGAATAATTGACCTGCGGAGTACGTTGGAAGAACCCTCAACTTTCAAGATCCCAGTAGGTATTACATATGAGGGTTTCAGGGTTTTGAGAAAGATGCGTTTCCATCAAACCTCCACCTCAACACACACAGCTTGGCACGAACTCAGAATTTGGCGCACTAGAGGATAAAAGGAATAATGACCTCAGCACCAATGGTACCATCGTCATCCACCTTTCTTATCGTTCGTGTTTTTTTTGTCAGTCATCAAGACGCCGTCATGAATTTGATCATTTACCAAAAGCATGGAAAGATTTTCAAAAAAAAAATCAAAACTGCCAATCATTCTTTTTTTTGTAATTTTTCTAAATAGCTCAATGACTAATTTCACTGAACTTTTACAAATAGCTTTTTACCTATCCACCTATCTTTTCTCATATTATGCAATCTTGTTTTTTTTTATTTGATCTGTTTATGAAATTTTGAGATATTGCAGAGCAGATAATAAATAAAGAATGATAACAGTAAAAAAAAACAACTTTTTAGCAGGGAAAGGTATTTAGAACTCTTTATTGTTTTATCAGTTTTAAGCAAGTATACAGGGTGTAACATAATGTTACGAGCGGAAAGACCATCACGTGCATTGTGGAAAACACCACGCGGTCTTTCTAGACTGTTCGAGTGTTCGCATAAGATCGCAGTGTAGGTACAAGCGCGAAGCTCTAGTGCATTCCAAAAAATTCACGAAGGCTTGGACCGTTGAAATTTACGTGGTGACTTCAACATGCGAGTAAGACACATCTGTCTATTTGGCGAAGGTGCTGGCTTCACTTCACGTTGGAATTGCACGCGAAAGGTATGCGAAACCGTATGCCGGGTCATTTTGGAATTTGCTGGAGGAGCGATGAAAGATTTGAGAACACTTGTCGGAGGTATATATATAAGCACCACGGATCGGCCTACGCACTATGCAGTAGTATTGAATTTGAAGTGATAGCGAACGGATAGAAAGCGAATAGTAATCAGCGATATTCTCAAGCAGTAATTGTTGGCGTGTATTTATTGTAGTACGCGGTAATAAACAGTGTGTGTTTTAAAACGATAACGTAAACGCGAAATACGTAACATCTGGTGTCAGAAGCGGTAAAATTGAGAGTAATTCGGCCTGCGACTACAAGACATCCGGAGCATTCGTGATTTGTAAATGCCGGAGACTAGAAGCATGTCGAAGACAGGATTCAAAGAAACTTTGGTGAGCATCTTGGCGATGATGCAGCAGCAGAAAAGTCTCCAATAAGCACAGGAGAAAAGGCGTTCGGAAGAAAAAAGAAGTTGATAATCTTTTTCTGGAACAAGAAAATAAACGCATTGAAGAGAAAGAAGAATTGAAGAATCTTCTAGCGGGGCAGGAAAAAGGATTGAGAAATCTGCTACATGGAAGATTCGAGAACACTAGTTGGAGGTATATATAAGCACCACGGATCGGCCTACGCAGAAGTATTAAATTAAATTTGAAGTGATAGCAAGCGGATAGAAATCGAGTAGTAATCAGCGATATTCCCAAGCAGTAATTCTTGGCGTGTATTTATTCCAGTACGCAGTAATAAACACCTAACTGTTTTAAAAAGATGGCTCGTCTCAATTATAAACGAACACGCCAAATACGTAACAATAAGATTGCATGGGGTGTTTCCCGAGATCACTTTAAGAAAATAGTTCACATGTACATGGGTCCGAAAATGCTTACCTACCCGCTGAGTTATAGCTCCTAAAAGCTGGGACCCTGAATAAGGACTCAATGATGAAGCTCAAAAATAGAAAGTTGTAGTCGGCAGTCGCGTTTCTATACCATTTGCCGTTTGACTTCTACGATTTTTGTTCACTTAGTATGAGGATTGCAATTTTGTTTTTAATCTTGCGATCAAGTTCCGGAAGGACGTCTCTCGAACAAAAATTTCCATAGGCTCTATGGATACCAGTCTGAAAAGTAGGTATTGTTGTGCCACAACCGATTTTTTAGCGATCCGAATCCCCATCCCAAATTCCTGCAAAGATAATCATGGATATGATATAATAAACAATATTGTTACTCATATGACGTTCGCTCTAGTATTGTCCTCTTATCTTCAGAAGTACCTACCATCCAGATTTGCACTGATTCGAAGGTTATTCAGCACAATTTTTGTATAAGTCAACGAACAATTTTTGAATTCAGCACTGTGGCGTTAGAAAATTTCACGTGAAAATGGTGCGTTCTATGAGAAGGTGGTCCGGCAAGGTGGCTGTGGTCACTGGCGCCAGTTCCGGCATCGGTGCTGCCATTGTTGATGCTTTAGTAGCCAACGGATTGCAGGTATTTTCTTATTTTCGCTATGTAATTTCAAAAATTTTCACTTGCGCGTACATCTCGTCGAGATTACGGTGACAAACTGTCACATAATACAGAGCATGTCTAGACAACCAGCTGCCAATAAGATGTTAGCATCAAGTTAGCATCAAACTATCGTACCAACACAACACATTTTTTCCATAGCTTACCATAATTTTTTAATCCGTGAAACTGATCATAGGGGGATAAATCACATTCGTACACACTGTTACGGAATTTGCGCTGGGTCCTTTTTTAATAATCGAGAGACGAACATTGAAACACACTCTGTTTATCACTGCGTACTGCTAAATATACGTCAGTTATTATTCGCACTTACATAAATCGCTTTGGTTAACGTCGCCAATAGCGTGTATTGTTGCTCTGAATTAAAAGCTGATGGTGTCGGCCTGCTCATTTCCGCTGTTACCTTCGAGGGCTCTCTGGCATATTCTGCATTGACCGCCGCCAGTAGATTGAAACGTCCGTGTATCCCGGCATGCTCTGGAAAGTCTGCGCATCCGCCATTTGTGCATATGTATCTTACTCGCCTACTGGGGTCTCCAGTTTGTGCGTACCATCTGGAATTATCACGCATACTCTCGAAGTATTGGAATTGCACGAAAGCCTCGCAACTCGTAACAATACTTTTACCCTCGGTTGCACCAAAAAATGTAATCATGGAATGATGATAATCGAGGATTTTCTTTGGTGAATTTTACGATAGTGACCAACGAAAAATAATACATTTCTACAGACAAGATTATAGAAAAATGTTCGCATTTCATGCGATCTATGCATTTTTTATGGTCAATCAAGCAGCACTGACCGGAAATTCACCAAAGAAATTCTCCATTTAGATAGTTCAAAGTTTTTGGTGCAACCGGGGGATCAAAACTAATGAAATGACATGATAACAACAATGTATAACAAATGTAGAATACATATACAGGGTTGGCCAGAAATTAGAGTAGGTTTTTCTAAAACAAATAACTTTTTCGCCGCTAGAACTTTTAGGTTTGGTTCTTAACTCATATCATGCAGGGTGTTTCGCAATTACGGTTACAAACTTCCAGGGGAGATTCCCCATCAAAAATGGACCAGGAAAAAATATAACTTCAATGTCCTAAAATGCTCCGTTGAAAAGTTAGTGTGTTCAAGTTGAATTTTTAAAATCGATTTCACTTTCCTGACCCCCACCAACATGGAAGGGAAAGTATTGTAAACATTAAAACATTTATTCGTCGTTGAAGGTACACAAATCATGAATAAAAATAAAAAATATCCATAGGTTATGCTACTTATAAGACTAGTCAATTGAAATTATAGTTACGAGCGGCGATCCCGTGCATTCGAGTGAACACGCGATCTTTCTGGATTCTTTCATCCATCATGTAGCGGTGTAAACACAAGAGCGGTGCTCTGGACGTTTCCAGAAGTAATCGCGATGGCTTGGCATTGGAAACCTTCAACGCTCGATCAAGGCACATCTGTCTATTTTGGCGGAGGTATAAACATTCCGGAGCACACGGGAAATACGCGGAAGGCGGAAGGTGTGTGATTATTCGGGAGTCGCCTAGAAAATCGTATGCCGGGTCACTATGGAAATTGCTGGAGGATAATGGAAAGTTCGGGAACGCTATTCGGAGGCCTATATAAGCAGTGACGTCTTATGTTCTTTTTTGAGCTGATCGTGCGCCTCCCCTTACCTCTCAAGAGTCCACGACGCTCCATCCCACTAAACTAATCAAGAAAAGACCGGTTTTCTGTCGAAAATGTTGAAGAAGCGCGAAATTTTTATGAAAAAAAGTTTGTTAAATAATAACCTGCGGCGGTGGTGCTTGCCTCACTCGCGTGCTTTTTTTCACAAACCTTTATAAGGGGGCCCCTCACTGCCTTGTGCCTGGGGCCCCATTTGTTCAAAAGACGGCACTATATAAGGCATCAACCGTCAGCTCACGGGCAGTATGAATTGGAATGCGAAGTGTAAGCGAGCGAATTAAAAGCGAGTAGTAATCACAGCGATAATTCCAAGTAGATAATTGTTGGCGTGTATTTATTGTAGTACGCAGTAGTAATAATAAACAGTATGTGTTTTTAAACGATCGTCTCAATTATATTCGAACCCGTACGCGAAATACGCGGAAATTATAAAAACAATATCAGAGAGTCAACAATCAATCACAGAGGAACTCCTGCACAGAGTAAAAGGCCTTCCGACTCAAGTAGTCATAAAGATAGTTTTTGAAATTTTTTCCGCAGCTAAGGGACGCTCCAAACTTTGAGATATATTTGTTGTAGAGCTTTATTCCCTGGTAAAGGCTGCCTAAGGAGGAATGAGCTCCTAATGCCATGATCATGAGTCTCATCTCTACAGGCAAAAGAGCTCAAATTAGTTTTCACGTATTGAATCAAAAGATAGATGTAAAGCGAAGGCAAAGTTGAAATGTTGTATTCAATGAAAATCAGCCTACAGGAAGTGGAGGGGCGGACACCCCCCCATGCACCTCAGAACAGCCTTCTGTGCAACATACGCTTTGGTAGCGTAATCGTTATCATATCATTGATAAAGACTAGGAACAAAATAGGACCCGGAATTGTCCCCTGAGGCACCCCCCCGTGGTACCCTGCACTCATTAGACTCCACACCTTTAGTATTAGGTACATATGTACTAACTTGGGTTCTATCTCTAAGATATGAAGCTATCCAGTCATGTGGTACCCCCCTTATCCCGAGTCGATACAATTTATCCAACAGCAACGCATGGTCCACGCTGTCGAAAGCCCTACTGAAATCTATGTATACTGCGAAAGGATGTGTTCTAGTGTTTAGTGCTTCATAGACAAAAGAAGTAAAATCAGAAATCGCGCTTGTGATAGACTTACCACAAGTAATTACCACATTGTACCACATGTAATCGCAAAAAAAAAGTTTTGAGATTTCGACGGACATATCCATTTTGAGGTCCCCCAAGACGATCAAGACCATTTTCAGAATGATGTCTGTTTTGTTGTTGGAACAGTGTAAAGTATTGCTCTATCTGTCATCTGTCAAATAATAAAAAATGCAAAAGTTCAAAACTATTTCATTATTCAAAACCTATCCGATGGATTGGAACCAAATTTGGCAGAATAAGCAACACAACAAAAGATATTGATATAGGTTTGACAGAGACCTGAGACCTATTTCAGTAAACTTTGGTTCAAATTTGAACAAAATTGGTTGAACTGAAACTTATGTCAAAAAATTGATTGTAAAAATCAACTTAAACACTGACCTGTAACTTTTCAACGAAGCATTTTAGGTTTTAGGACATCGAAGTTATATTTTTTTCTGGTCCATTTTTGATGGGGAATCTCTCCTAGAAGTTTGTAACCGTAATTGTGAAACACCCTGTATACAGTATGGTACAGGTTAAATCCCGGGTTAAATTGATTGGGCGCGGTTTCAAGCAATTTTTTGACAAAGCGGCTGCAATAGCGATTTTCATCAAGATGGCAAATGCGCTAAAAAACCAAAACTCTGAACATACCTATCAAAGAGTTACCTCCTTTTCAAAAAATACTTTGAGTTTTGGCTCACCCCTTACTTAGATATACAATCTCACCTACTAGTTGAAGCGGTTCAGTCATAATACTGTGAAAAAGTGGCAAATTGGTATACAAGCAATTCCTTCGGTAGAAATGTTCCTTAGACCTTTTGAATCATTTTTACCCGTGGCTCCAAGAATTTTTTCCCTTAGGATTCAAAATGGCGGAGTTTTTCCAAAATGGCGTCCTAAATGACTAATTTCACACTTTTCATCCTACAGTGATGAGTAAAAGGTCATTTCCAGATAATGTTGGGTAAAAAAATACGAATATAACACTAAAAAATACATCCGAGTGCATATGAACCAAGATTTTTGACAATTCGTTGAAAATTATGATTTTTTCATGTACCCTATATTGATGGAATTTGTGCCGACTTTGCAATGATAAAGTTGATGATTCCATTATTGATGAACTGCCATAAGCTCCATTTTATAAAAAAAGCATCATTGATGAAAAAAAAACAACAAGTCGAAAACAAAGCGCGTGTTACCGCATGTTTAAAAACCGCGCGCGCGGGCAGAAGCCAGAGCATTTGAGCAACGTTTTAAGGCAACGGTTGTTTGGTTATTTGAAAATATTTGCAGTAAAAAAGAGGCCCGCTGAAGGTTCGACAGGAGATAAAAAGAGATCGGACGTAAATCTTTTCTCGAGGCTTTTCATTGGGAATGTATCTCGTGACCTTGATCTGGATACAAATTTCCAACATGAAAATCAAACGTATCCACCATCACTATCCTGTGGCAGAGGGCTGCGTTCCGGTAGTAAAGCGAACGAACACGCAATCGTCCCCGTCAAGCTTTCCACTAAGAAGAAGTCTATTGGGTGACTTCTGCAGCAGTAAGACTAAGTAACTCCTGGGGCATTGAGGACTGCCAGCCAGCGTGCGCCCCTTTGCGCTAGCTGGAATTAGTTTTCCTGATAGCGTCTATCAGGGCTGGGAGTTCTCCGTCCCGGTGTGGAACGTCCACTTAAACTCGACCTTTGCCTGCAGTCCCGACACAGATGTCCCGGCATTCCACAGCCGAAGCAACGCGGTCTTCCTCCAGCTTTTGGCTCGCCTTGGGGTTTGTTCCGAGATAAAACACCGAGGATTTCTTCGAGTATTTCCTTCATAGATTTCTCGGAAGTACGTGATGCTCCGGATTCGTCAAAGTTCACCTCCCTAAGACGATGAGGGCGCGAAGAATCTTTAGCAACCTCGATGCGAATAGCTTGGATGAGTGCGTCGCTGACGTTGGCTGGATTGCTGATCATGACCATCTGACGTAGATCTGGATCTTTTAGTCCGCCCATGAAGATCTCTTTGACGATGTCGGCCAAAACATCCGCTGGATGAGCTGGATAGGCCAGGTGAACCAGCCTCAGGACTTCGGATTCGAATTCCTGAAGGCTTTCTCCGCTCCTTTGTGTCCTGGCCTTCAGCTGGGTTTGATGGATCTGCCGCACATGATTGTCCCCATACCGAAGCTCCAGGACCCTCGTCAGCTTGGCAAAGTCCTTCTGCTCGCTGCCAGGAACCGTCTGGAGCAGCTCCAATGCTGGGCTTCTGAGAGCCAGGACTAGAGCTGTGGCTCTCTTATCGTCGCTCCATCCGTTTGCTTCGGCAGCGGCATCGAACTGCCTCTTATAGGTAGTCCATGGGCTTTTCCCATCGAAGTTCGGCAGCTTCACACGATGGACACCCGCTGAACCCATTGCAGCACTGGCAGCGGTTTTCTGAACCTGTTGCTCCAGCTTTTTCATGTTGGCCTTCACCGCTTCCACTTCTTTTTCTACCATCGCAACCATTTTCTCCTCCAGCTTGTTTACACTGCCGTAAAAATACCGCGTTTGTTGTTCCACAACGGCTAATATTTCTTTCCTTTCTTCCAGGCGTTTCCTTTCCTGTTCTTCTAAAAGATTCTCAAGTTCCTCTTTGTCTTCTAGACGCTGTTCATGTGAAAGATTTTTCAATCCTTTTTCTTGTCCCTCTAGAAGATTATTCAGTTCTGCCTTGTCCTCTAAACGCTCTACGACGTGTTTCTTTTCCTGTTCTTCTTGAAGACTTTTCTGTTGCTGCATCATCGCCAGCATGCTCGCCAAAGTGTCTTCGACTCCTGTCTTCGACATGCTTCTTGTCTCTGGCATTTACAAATCACAAATGTTTCGAACGTCCTGTAGTTGCAGGCCGAATTAATCTCAATTGTACCGCTTTCCGACACCAAATGTTACGATATTTCGCGTACGGGTTCGAATATAATTGAGACGGTCGATTTAAAACACACACTGTTTATTTCTGCGTACTACTACAATAAATTATGCCAACACTTATCTACTTGGAATTATATCGCAGGTACTTCGCTTGTTTCGCTTGCATTACCACTTCGCATTCCAATTCAATACTACCGCGAGCTGCCGGCTGATGCCTTATATAATGCCTCCGAACAGCGTTCCCAAGCTTTCTGTCTACTTCCAGCAAATTCCATAGTGCCTGGCATATGCGGTTTCTAGACCATTCCTGAATAATCACACACACCTTCTGCGTGCTTTCCATGTGTTCTGGAATCTGCACCTCCGCCAAAGTGGACTGATGTGCCTTGATCGAACGATGGAGTCTCCATTCAGTTTCACATACACGAACGCTCTGGAATGCACCAGATTGCTGTAGACTTCTACACTGCGATCTAATGGATGAAAGGATCCAGAAAGATCGAGTGTTTACCAATATAAACGGGATCGCCGCTCGTAACATTATTGTCAACTTTTGTTCGCTATTTATCTCTTATATATTTGTTGTCAACAAATATATGTTCCTACAGTGAAGTTCCCATCAATGTTCAGTAATTTAGGTGGCCTTTCGGATAACAAAATGAATAAAAAATAATGATACACCCGAGAATGCACCAGAATTCTGATCTTTTGTTATGTTCTGATGCCTTTCAGTTTTTATCGGAATTTGTTCGTAAGTATTTACAACAAAATGCGCTAAAATGTATTTTTTATTATTATATTCGTGTTCTGCTACCCTAAATTAGTTGGAAAAGACTCGTCACTCAATATTATGTTACAAAAACAAAAGTAAAATTCAGTTTTTTGATGGTGACTTTGGAAAATGGTCGCCATTTTGAATCCTAAGGGATGAATTTTTTGGAGCCACGGGTCAAAACGCTCTAATGGGTCCAAGTAAGAAGTATGCCAAGTGATTTGCTTGTATACCGATTTGCCACTTAATTTCGCCTACCGCTTCAACTATACCTACTTACTTCTATTTGCAGGTGGTAGGAATCGCCCGTAGAATAGAACTGGTTGAAGCAAAGGCCAAAAAGCTGCAAGGAACCATCGGACGACTCCACCCGTTCAAAGCGGACGTGTCCAAAGAAGAGGACGTCCTCAAGGCGTTCAGATGGATAAAGGAGAATTTAGGACCCGTCCATGTGGTGGTCAACAATGCCGGCGTGTTTCCGCTAGGGATGTCCAAATGTTGTCGGTGAATCGATTCGTGCTAATCGAATCGAATCGTAATCAATAGTTTGATTCGATTAAAAAATCGTATGAAATGAATCGATGCATCGGAAAGAACCGATCTTAGTGCATTCAGTTCGGCGGGGCTGGGTTTGGGTTTATGGTGTTAATAGATAATGCCCCTAGCAAAAGAATTCCAGAATAATAATAATGTTGACAATAATAAGTAATTTTTCATCAATAGTCGACAAAAATGACCAAAAAATTGAACGGCTTTTGGGCATTTACAAGTGTTATCGCGTGCGTAATAATCGAAACAACAATCACATCAGTTTGAATCGATTCCCTAAATAATTGTATACAGTTGAATCGATTCAACTTTTCAGATGCATCGTTTCCATTGAATCGATTCAAGTATGAATCGAATCGAAGCTGGACATCCCTAGTTTCCGCATGCCAATTTGTTCGACATCAGCACCGAAGACCTGCAAAGAGCCATCGACCTCAACATCCTGGGTCTGAGCGTCGTCACGAGGGAGGCCATCCAAACCATGACCCCCAAAAACATAGACGGACACGTCATTCACATCAACAGCATCCTGGGCCACGGCCCGTCCAATTATCCCAACGCGAACGTGTACCCGGCCACGAAACACGCCGTCACGGCACTGACTGAAACCCTCAGGCAGGAACTGGCCAGGAACGGATCGAAAATCAGAGTCACGGTGAGATAATAGGTATACCCCATTCCTAACTAGCCCGATCGTTAAAGCGCTCTCGGTTAAACAGCCAATTGAACCAGTGAGCTTGTATACTTGAAGACCTGCGCACGAGCTGCGAGCTAAGGGAACCGCCTATATGAGAAGGTCGACAACCTCTCATACAACTTCTCAACTATTTTTCATGGAACGACATGAAAAATAACGATGAATTTTGTTTTCAGAGTGTCAGTCCAGGACCAGTCATTAGTGAGATGACAACTTTAAACAAGGATAACCCGCCTGAAAGACAAGCACTATTAGAAAGCATCCCTATTCTGAATCCTGAGGATATAGCAGATGCCGTGGTGTATGTTTTATCGACGCCAAAACATGTACAGGTTCGTATTTTTCGCACTTGAGCCTTTCGAGTGTTTCGACACATCAAATTTACCTACAATAACAAAAGCAGCCTCTCTTACGGAAAACTTCCTTCATTATACAGTATTGTTTTGGACCTACTTTATGTGATATATTTAGTTCAACCTCATAACAAAACTTATTAGTTCAGATGTATGAGCCATTACTCGAGCCATTATTAAGCGTCAAGGACCAGATCTCTAAATCCTTATTTCCGTGAGAAATAGAGGTAGGTAGGTACGGACGGATGGATGAAGTAGGGGCCATTTTTGTGTAAAAAATTCTCTAAAAACATATACCTACAGTACCAAAGTACCTACTCACACTCATGACTAGGGCTGGGCAATCCACCTCTTCCACGAGCGTATCACGCACACCTGTGAAACCAGAACTAGCGGGCTGTAATAGCCGTTTGCACTAGCTGGAGTATGCGCTCACGGGTATGCGCACAAATGATTTCTGTCATGGGAAAGGTGGATTACGAGGGCAATTATGAGATTTGATAATCGATAATTGGTTATAAGAAAATAATCGATTATTCCGAATAATCGATTATTTAAAAATCGATTTATAGTTTATTTCAAAATCGAATAGTCAATTTTTCAAAAATCGATTGATCGATTATTTTGAGATCGAATCATCGATTTTATTCGATTATGTCAGTCAGTAATGGAATATGCGATTATTCTGTTATTTTCATCGTTCACTAAATAATTGATTATTCGATAAAGTAATCGATTATTCGAGAAAAAAAATCGAATAATCGAATAAATAAGCGGTTACTCACAATCGATTAATAATTGATCGACCAGAATAATCGATAATTCGGAATTTTCGATTATTCAAAATGAGTCATCAGAGGTCAAAATCGTTAGAGTTGACGGCACACCACAGGGACCTGTAGATGGGGCTGAACAGAAAGAAAAAAAATCGTTTTGGACGAGTCCGTGTGTTGGAATAGGGGGAGCAACACCGTCAGCTGGAATAGTGGATTATTACCAGGTCACAGGCGAACCTAAAATCCCACTGCAAATCAAGATGCGCCACTAGATGAACTCAGTTCGCGCAGTTGGGCTCCGCCCACAGGTCCCTCTGGTATTCCGAGTACTCTCTAGCTTAGAATCTTTTATCTCTCTTCGACAGTGACACTTATTCCGTCTGACAGATCACGATGAAAAGCCTATTTTCATCTTTCTACCATAGACTCTATGTGCATTCCAAATTTGGTCAAGATCGGTGCATGGTTATTGTAGTTTTTATCAAGTAAACTAATGTTGTGTTTTTTGCAGATTCACGAAATGACCATCATGCCAATCTGACGAAATAATTGTAGTACCTGACTGAAGACCTACATTCACTAAAATAAATACCTACTGAAATAAAATTTGATTTTTTAAAAACACACGGTCTTTATAATAATACTTATACATATATCCTTCTTGAAATCTTGCGACTGTCTTTTCATGTGGGGATGTGAGTCTCCTACTCGCCTAGCAAAATACGGAATACGTGAATTCCCTTGGAGTGGAAATTTGCTGCGATCCACGATAAGAACATCGTCTCTGCTAGTTGGTGGCTTCTCGCTAATGCTCTTGAGCTCGTGTTATTGGTAGCCACTAAAGAAAATGATACTCAAGCGCAGCAGTACTGAAGAAAATGGAATGAAAATGAGAACATACCCCACTGTTCCAGTGAGGTTGGGAAAACTTCCTTGGATGGACATTGGTTTATAGAGGTGTACTGCACTATTAGCAGAGTGGTGTAATTGAGCAATAATTACTAACAGTAATGATCAACTCTTTTATTTATCAAACGTCTCTACTGGCCGACAGTGGCAATAGAAGTGTGTTACATATTTATTCTAAGCAAGGCGTTCAGCATAGCTCGCGCGCCTCGAAGAGGGAGAGGAACAACATACTTAAATAGGGGTGTCACGGATTAACTTTTATGATGTCTGCATTCTCACGTGTCTCGAACCCACAAATACACTTTTAGAAAAATATAGGTTCTCAGACCTAATAAGCTAGCATGTGGATACATTTTTGATTCACTTATTTAACAATTTATTTCATAGAATTCCAACATGCACGAAGTGAGACATGCGCATCAGCGCACTGTGTTGGAAGATTTCCTCAATATGAAACCTGTTTTTTTCCTGATCTCCGTTTTAATACCTGCTTGCTGTTTCAGTCTGGAGTAGACAGTACTACTCAGTGATAAGCATCAGAAAATAGGGCTTCTGAGCAGAGCATTTTCCAAGGCATTTTCATTCCATTTTCTCCAGTACTACCACCACAAACCTAACAGCATTAGCGAAGAGCCACCAACTAGTAGAGTTGATGTCCCCTTATCGACCGCAGCAATTTCACTCTAAGGCCCGGTATTTCCATCTCTGGATAGCTCTATCCGGCCGATAAACGCTGCGCTGTACGTTCTGCGACTTCTGTGCAGCGTTTATCGGCCGGATAACCTTATCCGGAGATGGAAATACCGGGCCTAAGTATACTCACGTTTTCTCATTTTTTCCAATAAGTTATCTCAGAAACTTTCACTTACGCGTACGCCGTATATCACGTCGCGGTGACGGCGGTCACGTCCATACCAACACAGCACACTTTTCCATAGTTGACTCTGATGTAGAAAGCCGTGGAACTGATTACAGATAAGCATGCCTCAGAAGAATTGCGTTTGATTTTCGCCCATAGTATAGTCAGACAGGACAAGTTTTTTCGAGATGGCTCCCAACTGTGGATAGTACAGTAACTCGGTCCTAGAGCAGACATCGGCACACGTTGACAGGCTCCAGATGTCCAGAGCTACATCGAAGATTTCCAATGACGAGAGAAGCGAGCGACAAATAATGTGAGGTGGAAAGGGAACACTTAAAAATTGACTGCTCAACACCAACTTTACAGCTGTATTACACTACACAAGTTCTTCTGTCAGTTAAACAGTCAAGTTAATTCGCGATTTTAACTACCGATGGGGGCGCTGTAAACAAGATGGAGGATTGTAAGTTTTTCTGTCACCTGTCATCGTGTGTTGTATAATGGTTGTATTTGTGGTATTTGGGTTAATAATTATTGATCGCTATTCAATAAAAGTTCATTTTCTTGGATAACTCGATCGCCTATACGGGTATTTTGGCAATTCGCGCGATTGTCAATGGCTATCTGACAGAAGCGACAGAACAGAAATGAGTTGAAATGACGTAAAAACTTACAAACTAGGTTCACCATTTCAGCCACCAGAGGTCGTCTAGATTTTTGAAATCGCGAATTGTTTTTCGACACTATTTTGGCAGATCGTTCAAGAAATTGTGTAGTGTAATACAGCTATTTACTAGTAACGTACTGAGGCTATAAAGCTCGTCATTGTCACGTTTTTGTCTTGTTGACCTGGACCTGACATTGTGCTCTAATCTACTTAGTTCTTTGACATACTGTTATCCTTGTATCTGTTATGCACCACAGCAAGGTTGTGGGTTGTGCTCTGTTGTTTTTCTTCTCCGGACCTGCCAGTGTATAGGGCCATTTTTGTTGTTGTCTTCACTGTCAAATTCTTGCAGGCTTAATGAATGGTGTCATACAAAAAATTACCCAACAACAATCTGCCATTTGTCCAATAATCAATGCCATTCAAGATAAACCTTGTATGAAGAATAATTGGACAAGTTAGTAGACAAGAGATACCTGTTGCATAACACCAGTCAAAAAGTGTCCACTCTGGTCACAGGTAAAATTCAACAAACATTTTTAATACAAAAATCGATCTTTATTATTGCTTAAACTATACGAAAATACTGTCAATATCGTAAAAAAAAAACTCAACAAGCTTCTTCATGCATCTTACAAGCTATCAATATGAACGAGGGACCTTACATGCTAAAAATCACAACAAAACTAGGAATTCATATCGTCCTCCATCACGGACGTGAGGACATCATCAAAGTCCATGATGTCGTCGAAGATATCCTGCAGATTCAAGTTTAAGTCTTCGTCGTCATCGTCAAAGTCCGAATGTCACGTTTTCTTTTCGCAATCGCTCACGCCGAGCGTCGGGAATATGTCGATGATGTTGCTGAACTGTTCGACGCTAATGGTCGTGTTCACCTGGTTGACCTCCACAGTGGTCGTCACGCTGGTCAGGTCTTCTTTGTCGAAATCTGGTTTGTCGGAATTGTAAAACGAGAACTCGCTGGTAGAGGTAGAAGTAGCGGCAGCAGCGGGAGTCGGCTGCACATGCCGCTTGCCGGTTGACTTTTTCGCGAACTTTCGCATGGGTGCCTGAGAAATCAATTGAGAAGTGGATGGCTTCGGGGGCGGTTCCGCGATAGATTCAATATCCACCTCAGGTTCGGAATCGATCACGAGGGCAGGTTCCTCTTCCGGGGCTTTGTCCTGAACAACCGTTTCGTTTTTGTTCAACTTCAACGCAACGACGAGCAACGCTTCCAGCTCCGCTTGTCGTTGCGCATTTTCGGAGACGCTCTCTTTTTGATGACGGTGCTCCTTGGCGTGGTGCGTTTTCGCGTCGAACGGGTAACAGAAAGTCCTCCCGCAATGGTCGCAGTCCACAGGGCGAACGTGTTTTCTCACGTGCATCTTCATCGCCGTTCTTTGCGCAGTGTAAAACGGACATTTGGGACAGGAGTAGCAGAGTTCCCTCTGCACGATCCTCGAGTCCAAACAAGTGTACATCGGTTTCAAGCCCTGATGGTCTTTGGCGAAATGCACTTTCACCTCTTTCGTCGTCATGAAAGTCATCGGGCAGTCCGCGCAAATGTACGCGTAAAGCGCCAGCTTTTGGCCTCTGTGGTTCCTCAAGTGGTGTTCTCTCAGTTTCGCTTTGGTACCCTTTTCGTGACAGTGCTTGCAGCAAAGTATCGCGTTGCTGTCATTGAACTTGTTCACTGGTTTGTATTTGGGCTTGGAGGGGCTCTTCCTGATCGGTTTCTGCAGTTGAGCCACTACTGTTGAGCCACTAGAGCCCTGCTGTAGTCTCTTTTTCTTTTGTATGTGGGCCATTATCGGGCTCCTGTTGTCAGTCAGTAAACTGTTGACGAACATGCCGGTTTTGACGGACACTTTGATTTTCAGGCCAACATGGTCAGTGGAATTGTGCTGCAGCAAGGCGTTCAGGTCGTTGAAGACCTGGAGACAGTTGTCGCAGTTGTACACAACGTCGCGCCAATGGATCAAGTTATGATGGCGCACGTCCATGGAATTGCTGAATCTGAAACATGGAATCAAAATTATCAGTGAAGCTAAGATTCATTGTCAAGAATTGATCAATTTTCAGCATGTAAGAGGAGATAGATCATAAAAATCTACACATTTTGCCTACATTTCCAGAAATTTAGCTAGCCGGTCAACAGACTTAACATAACACTTGACGATGAGATCCTTACGCCTGGCAGGATAGTAATGGAGAAAATTTCGAGAAAAACGAAATCAAGAAAACATCAACACTCAAATTCCAATTCAAGCAAGTTGAAATACAATCTCAAACTAATCGTGGGTCTGGAAAATATTTCAATGCGGTTCTATTCTTTGAGCAACTTGAAGTGACGATGTCCAAAAGTCAAAATAGTTCGTGTGTTACGGATTGCATACACAATTCGCTGGCATACCCCTCTGAGCCCTTCGCGGCTTTATACCACCCAGAAGCTGAGTTGTGCTCCTCCTGTTCTAATCTCGGTTCTAATTATACTCCTCTTGGCGAATAAGGATGATTTTTATTAGAATTTTACAGAAACATTCGAAAAAACTACTTACATCATGTTGCAGGTGTCGCACTTGGAGTATGTTCCGCGTTCTACTGCGGCATCGAGACTCAGCCCCGGTGGAGGGGGGAAATTCATCAGAATGTGCTTGCTCTGGTACTGTATGTACAGCTGCACCCAGAATACGATGTTCGGATCGACTTGCAGAAAACGCTGATGGTCCTTCGTTTTCACATTCATGTTGTGTTCTCCGCTGCAGTGAGTGTCCATCGTATCGCTGGCCAAACACTGGAAGCTACATTTTTTGCAAGAATACCTAGAAAAATCACATTCGATTACTTCTCTTGAAAAGAAGCTGGTACTTATATAGGCTGTCTGATTTCAACATGATTCTAGTGGGCTGTGTTTCTGGCCGCCATCGGTCGATCGGGGCCTGAATCGCAGCCCACTAGAATCATGTAGAAATCATACAGCCTATAGGTACGTATACAGTTGAGGCATAAAATAGCTTCTTGAATACACAAAGGCCACTCTAGTCAAAATCGTTGTTGTCTGACATCAGAGTCATCAGACGTATTGAAAAAAATAATGTTCTGGTAATTGATCACTGAATTTAATAATCATTCTCAATCCGTGGTGTGGTGAAATATAAAAAAAATGCAGTCTAGTAGGGGCGACAGGCGAAAGCCATAAGGAACAGTGGCTGCAGGCCATCGGACGCGACGCAAAAAACCGATAGCAATTTCACGACATCGTGTTGATGTTGTTTTCTAAACAGCGTGCTCCGAGCAAGCAAGAAAAAACGGTCCTACAGTAGTCAGTAAGCAAATTAATACCGAATAGCTACAAAGTCCGCCTTCTACTCGGGTTCATGGCGACGTACGGTGTTATCAGTCCAGTTCAGGTACAGGTCCATGCCCGCAGCAGGTCAATTTGAGTTGCCAATTGTTCAGAAAGCACAGACAAACATCGCATTATAAATAGTACATACCTGTAGCATTTGAGTTCGGTCAACAGATGGTAAATGAACATCGACACGCTGCGGCATCTGAACATCATGCACAGAGAGCACTTGAACTGTTTCGATCCCTTGTCTGGAATACAAAACTGCCCGTAAGCGGCCATCAACGTGTTGGCGTTGACATCGCCCTGATCGAGTTTCGACGACCCGCTTTCGTCCATCACCACCGGAAGAATCAGATCCATTTCTTCATCGTCATCGTCTTGCGTCTGGTCTTCCAGTTCAGGTTTTTCTTCCATTGTCGCATCGTCTGCGAACAGAGTCGCTTCCAGAGCGCTTATGGGCACAACTTCACTGTCATCGTATTCGTCGTCGTCGTCGTCTATCACAATCAGGGGATGTTCCTGCCTGATTTCGATCACTTCTTCTTCCATGCCGTCATCCACCAGTTCTTCGGCCGTCACGGCCGCGATCGGTCGCGGTCGTGGTTTGTCCTTGCTGAAATCGTCTTCGCCTCTGGCGACAGCATCAATGGCGAGATCGAGGTGGGAAGTGCTGGGAGCTGTCAGAGATGACATGGAAGAAAGCGATACTATTCCCATGACTTCGCCGTAGCCTCCGTCGCCGGCGCTCAAGCTCCTGGACAAGTTTTTCTTGGCTGCTTTGGCGGCAGCCGCCGAAGCTGAGGCTTCCTCGAACAAGATACCGCGGATGTGGCGCACTCTGGGCCTGTCTCTTTGCCACAGAGGGGTGGTGTCGAAGCTCTTCATAACCACGCCTCCGGTCGGCGTCCTGCTTCCCGGTCCAGCGGGGCTACCGCTATCGCTCTTGAAGTAGACCAAGATAACGGTGACGTCGCTGCCCGGATGTTCTTCCTTGAAATGCTCCGTGGCTTCGGAGCTTACATCCGACGAATACGTGCACAGCGAGCACTTGTACTGAGCGTTGACGGAATGCTTATTCTCTACGTGCGCCAATATATCAGCTTTGGCTGCACATCTGTACTTGCACATGTTACAGTGCCACGGCTTGGTCCACTTGATGCTCGGACCGGGTATGGTTATGGGTTCCGGCGTCACCGCCACCGCAATATTGTTATCATCCGAAGCTTCTGCGTCCATGCAACGTATAACGAGCACTTCCTGTAAATTGACGGGATGTTTCTCTAACATGTGCCTTTCGACTTTGTGGCGCAAATTGTGATGAAACGTGCAACAAGAACACCTGTAAAGGTGCAACTCATGCAGCTTCAAATGTTTAAGAAAACCGTCCACGCCCGTGTTCAGTTCCAATTTACAATGAGAGCACGTGAGCGCCGGTTCGGTTGCGTGAAGCGTCTCCAAATGCTGCCGCAAGTTGGCTTCTTCAGGGCACATGTAATTGCAACCAGTTGAACAGCACACGTACCGTCCGTGCGCGGGAACGTACGCCGGCATTTCTTCGTCGGTTTTTTGTTCCGTCTCCGGTTCGGCAGCGTCTGCGGTAGGAGACTCGTCGGGTTTGGGAGCACCGAAAGGCTTCTGACTGCCCATGCGTCCGCCTTTCGAACTCAGCGAACTGAGCGCCAGGTTGGTCATTTTGTCGAACATCTTTTCGGTTTTGTCCAGGCACGGCACGGGGTTCACCGGTGCCGTATCGGGGACTTCCTTTTCCGTCGAATGGATGCGCAAGTGTCGCAGCAGGTTGGTGCGCACTTTGGTGCTGTACGAGCACAGAGCGCACTTGATCTCGCAAGAGAAAATGGAACGCGTCGGCACCGAGGCGATCTCGTCGGGGCCGAATTCGGTTTTCTCGTTCGGATTCGAAACGGGAAGGCTCTCGGAGGTTTCCGGCTCCTGTGCCGGGCGGGGTTTCAACACGAAGTCGTCCTTTTCGATGTTGTTGCGTTTCGGATTCAGCGGAGTCAGCAGGGCGTTGCTGACGTTGTGTTTTTTCACCATGTGGATTCTGGAAACAGAATCAAATGTTGTGTCACAAAACTAGGTTTCATTCGTGGAAATGGATGCAGCCAAATGTAACAAGTGCTTGGCGTGCCTCAAAAAGTCGCAAAATATCTAAATAACAAGTGAAAACCAATACGCCCTCATGGGCGTGAGGCTCAGTAGGGCACTTCCTCTTCGGACTATCAGTTAACGCAAGCTGTTTAGGGTTCTACTGTAATTCAAGCCATTTACTCCGATTTTGGAGAAGTTGCTGAGGAAAATTTGATTATCGACTCACACCAAATCGGAAAATGAGCATGCACTCCGTTTTACGCCGGGTATTTTTTCAAATTATGAAGTGGAGTTGGCTGTGGAAGTGAAAACGTATGTCCGTGGCCTGACTTATCTTCTTGCGTTGCCTGGCCGACTGCTTCAAGAGTGCAATTCATGGATGTGTGCAATTTGAATCAAGTCGTGGACATACGTTTTCACTTCCATAGCAGACTGCGATTCACAATTTAGAAAAAACTCGGTACATAATGCTCATTATCATGTTATTACAGGGTGGCCCAGCGAAAACGTAGCGGACAAATTTTCAGGCACTTGACCTCAATTGTTTGTATACTGTTATGTGTTTACGGGAGGGACATGAGCCCGTCATAGGCTCAACAATTTCCAGCCAGTCTCTTTGGAAAAGATGCGACCGTCTAAAAATTCTGATCTTGGCACACAATGTTAGCACTATGTTGAAAAAATGGCATCGAATCGTAGAAAAATAGCACCGCTGTAAACACAACTGAATCAGCTTTAAAATGATGTGTTACTCAACTCCAATTGCCATTTATAATTTTCGAAGAAGCTGCCACCCCAGCTACGGGGGTGAAGCTTCACGGTTAAATTACTAGCACTTGAGCATCCCCCTTGAAAATTAAATCGACCTGTCCGGGCTTATTTTGAAAAAAATAAGGTCACGTGCTCGAAAATCTGTCAGTTACGTTTTCGTTGCGCCACCCTGTATATCAAAATAATGTTAGCAAATACTTCTTTCCTGGCGTAGGGACTTTTCCGGGGCCCAAGTCGGGGGTGATGGAACACCACGATATGTGTCCCGTCTCTGTAGCTTCTTCCGTTATCAATTTATTTGCCGGAGCGTTGTTGAGGTCAAAAACAATTTTTCAAGCAGAAGGTGGATTTTTTTGCATGCACCAATTGAATCCATTCATCATGACGTCAGTTATGAACATGTGATTGATCCAAGCAAAACAATCGCGCCGCCCCGCAGCAAAAAATCGTTATTCACGAATCCGGCGGTACGATACACTAACGTTATCTGCTTTTTACATTTCTCAAGAACTTGTTTACTGTTTACTTACTCTTGAAAAAAGGCGGCATTGTTTTATTCATCTTAAGTACATACCTACCTACTACGGTAGAGCAGGCCAAGCAAATGGTCGTCTTTGTCATAAATCAATTGTGCCCTATTTTTGCGCCGAGTGTACCTGTGCAGAGTTGAGAATTTTGCCCCATATACGCAGTGCGCCATAAGATACTTTGATTTGAATCAAGTGTTTTTTTTTTCAAGTAAATCACCCTGACAAACTGATGGTAAAAGAAAAGATTATGCAACTGGTAACCTCTATAACTTCGTCAGCTTCTGTTGAACGCATTTTCTCATCTTTTGGGCTCATCCATAGTGATTCACGGAACAGATTTGATGTTGAGAGCAGCGGAAATGTTGTTCTTACCTCCGGTTCCATCAAACTTTTATGAGAGGATTAACTTTATCACGCTGATAATTGCTATGCACCAGCCAATAGCACTGCCAGTTGCTTAGTTACAATGAGAGTGAGGAAGCTGATCCTCTCATAAAAGTTTGGTGGAACCGGTACGGAGGTTAATGAAACAATTATTCAAGTGATTCCTTCAATGAACATTTTGTTTTCAATATATCATTTGAGTTAAAATTGAATTATTGGTATTAAAGTATGTGTCCAGCATTGTTGGTTCTTGGTTTCTTGAAGTGGCTTTGAATATTGTAATTAGGTTTAGATGTTTCTCAAAGTCTTGCCACAGGTTTTTGATGTTTTTATTATTGGTCGACGCGCGTTTCGGCACTAAAGGCCATTTTCAAGACGACGACGTCTACAAGGTGAAATAGGAGTATGTAATAATAGAACAGTAAATTTCAGGCAGTAATTTGCTGCGACCATTTTGGATTTTCATGTAAGACCTTTTCCATTTTTTCCACACTGGGAGAAAACTATCCGTAAGTTGGATATACCTATGCGTCGTAAGTAAAGCCTGAAGTATTCTGTGCCTGAAGTACCGTATGTTCACTAAAAACTTCAATAAAGGGAGGCTGTGACGCAGGCCATTCGATCCGAAAACGGCCAGGTTATCATCGGTCGGTTTAAATCAAAGGAGAAAGTGCTTCAAGTCAGTAAGAACAATCATGATTTTTTCCACACTGGGAGAAAACTATCCGTACGTTGGATATACCTATGCGTCGTAAGTGAAGCCTGAAGTATAACTAAATCATGAGAAACATTTCTACAGTTTGATCAAGATGATGCTGGCAGTTACTTGCGTCAGATAAAGTAATAAAATTTGAGCTGTCACAGCAAAATCATTTGCGGCAAAGCCAACTTGGTGAAAGTGAACCATATAACTCGTTTCGAAACTCATTTTATTATGATTTATTATGAAGTATCGTTTAAAACTGATAGAATATTATCGTGAATACTAAAATAGTACACATACCTCGCCGAGAATGCTCCATTTCACCAGCGGGCAATAGCTGCGCTGCAATAGCTGCGCTTCCCGCAGCTAATCTGCCCTTGATAGTGTGGTAATGAAGCATTTTCCGGTTTAGTATATAGCACAAGTATTATTCCATACAATGCAAATATGACTACATATTGCTTTGGTTACGGTATTCAGGGGATTCAAAAATGGCGGATTTCCTTTCGAGCACGTTATAGTGGACATTAACGGAGCATGGGAAAAAACAATAAAAAATAATATCGCTTCGATTTGCAAGTTATTAACAAAAACAAATCTGTCCAATCTGGCAGCATCGCATTAGTGCCTACCTGGCACCTTCAGATCTAAGAGGTACATTACAATACATTTACAATAGCATAATTGTATTTTCACCCTGGAAACTCCGTAGAACCTGCCAGACCATACCATACATACTTGCCAAATGTATTTTCACAGCACTTTTAAAACCCGGCCTGCACAGGCAAACTGTTTATGTTTGTTCTGCTGTCCACCAACAAGTTTGCAAACGGCAGCCATTTTTGCAAGCATACTTTTTTTCCGTTTTCGTTGATAAACAGTGATTTGACATACCTGTGATGATGGCGGGATTACGACAGATTCAAATTATTCAAACCCCAGAAGTGAAATTCGGGATTAGCTATGCCTATATGAGGAGAATTTTTACGAAATAGTGGAAACGCAGACGACCCATGATCCATGAATCCCACTATCGAATTGATTGTAAGGTTATGTTACAATCATTAATTGATATTTCGAATTATCATGTTTAAACTCCAGTTTAATCCGTTTGGGTGGTTGGGCTCTCCCAAAAGAACAGCAGCCTCAATTATATTGTTAATGAAACAAAGCTCTCCGACTACCACAACATCAGACCGTCGAACCGAACAACTGCACAGACACGTGTTTCGCCCCTGCTGGGGGCTCATCAGTGCGCAGGCGTGTTCAGCTCAACCATCCGATGCTGTGGCAGTCAGAAAACTCATGGTAATATACACCCAAGAGGACTCCTAAAATGTGAGTCCGCTTGGCGCCGCTTGGAGGACTTACATATTAGGAGTCCTCTTGGATGGATATTACCATGAGTTCTCTGACTGCCACAGCATCCGATGGTTGAGCTGAACACGCCTGCGCACTGATGAGCTCCCAGCAGGGGCGAAACACGTGTCTGTGCAGTTGTTCGGTTCGACCGTCTGATGTTGTGGTAGTCGGAGAGCTTTGTTTCATAAAAATGCGAGGTGCCCGCTATATGGCCCTAAGAGGCGCAATATTTATTTATATTTGCGTGTTTGTTGTCTTTTTTTATATATTTAATATCATCAATTCCGTTATACAAACTATACAAAATCGTTATGATCAATAGAAACCATTCAGGGTTGGCTCTGGAAACGAAATATTCCGAGCGACCGGATCGGCTGAATGACCGAATTTTTCGACACCAAAGCCAACTCTGAATTTTTTTTTTGATGATCGGATGTATCAGAACTGCTCAAACTTGACAATAGGGTCTATTCTGTAACGTTATAACGGGCCAGTAAAATTTAAAAGGCGCTGGTCACCTAAGAACGATCCAAAATCGGCTTTACGATTGGCTAAATTTTTTTTAACGGCCTTCAAATTTAAACGGATTTGATACAGAATCGCCACTAATGTCGGACATACTGTGTCTTTTGTGCGTCACTTCTCGCTCCTGGGGCCCTATCACGATGAGTAGAATACTACGATTATGACGTCACGTTGCGTAGCAACCACCTCTCTGATAAGCTGCTGCTAGGTAACGTGACGTCACAAGCCACGTGATAGGGCCCTTGGTCCCCCCACAAACGAAATCGCGGAAGCAAATGGTACAAAGTGACTTCAGAAAAGAGTTCAAGCTATGGCCCAAGCTTGAAAGAACGCGCCGAGACCGCATAATTTTTTAGCCGAGAGTGAGAGCCAGACTTGACTTTGGAAGGTAAGTGCTGAAAAACGTAACGAAAAGCAGGAAGGCCTGTTTTCAAGCACAGGTCAAGAGCAGTGCTCATACAGCCGAAGTCGCTGAATTTGTTGGGACTGTCTCGGAATATTTGAGCTTTTTGGTTTGACATGGGGATAATAAGATAGCTTTTTTGGAAAGTCCTGATGGAGCGGTGAAGCGTAGTTCACAATCCAAAATCTGAAAATTATCCCAGCGAACTATTCGAATTACAAAATAAATCGGGCTATATTAGCAGCTAGTTCAGCTAATATGCTATTCAGTTCTCTGGTGTCCTCTCCAAATAACTTGGCGTTGCGCAACTCGAGGTTTGAACAAGTGACGTTTATGGCGTTTCCTAACGATGACGACTCATTTCAAGCATTCGTTACACAATATACAGCCACTATCGACAAAAACTCACTTGATAGCCTGAGACATGGGGAACTTCTTCGTGCACAGCGAGCAGGAGAAGCGCAACGAACCGTGGTAGACGATGTGCTCGACCAATCCGTGCACGTTCTTGAAGCACCGCTCGCAGTGCACGCACTTGTACGGAGCCGTCGGATTGTCGGCGTTGCGGCACATTTTGGAATGCGTGCAGTGCGTTTTGAAATCTCGAGCGTTCGAAAACGAGATGTCGCAAAAGGCGCATCGGTACAGCTGGTAGCCCATCAGGCCCGTCAGACCGGCGACTTCGGTCGCCAGCTCGTGCGACTGATCGCTGGGCGCTTCTTCTTCTATCGCCAGCGGATCGGAAGCGTCCATTTTCTCGGCGTCGTCGGGCGCGACGTCGCTCGTTTGGGAATCGTCGGCGTCGGCGTCGACGAAGGTGCTGGCCGCCGGCGGCAAGACCACCGTTTCGGGTAGGGTCACCGCTGTCTTGACGGATTTGACGGACGGCGCCGGAACCAAGGTGAACTTTCCTGTAGCATTGGCGGCCGGCGTTAGAAACCGCGAGACGGAGATCAGGTTGATCTTTTTCGCCGATTTGGGAACGGAGCGCACCAGTACGGACTGCAGGTCTGGCTTGGTGGGAGCTGCCGTTGCTGCCACCGTCGCCGCGGCCGGTGGTGCCGGTTTCGGGTCTTCATGTTTTTTGTCTACGATCACGAAGCTGCGGTTGCTTTGGCTCAGCGAATCGAAAATTTCCCCGGTGGGTAGGTTGACCAGGCAGAAGGCTTTGTCGCTGTAGCCGTAGTTGTTGACGCAGTTTATGTCCTGTAAAAAAAAATGGTGAGATTTTACTACAAAGGCAGACATTTCATATGGATGGAACTGCACAAGCAAAAGAACAAAATGTAAAGAGGCTAATCCGAAGGTTTATTAAGGTCGCCATTCACTGGCAAGTCGGTCGGCCAAAACTGCTGGGTTTGCCAAATTTTGGTTGATGTGTTTGGTTGACGCCCAACCGGGTGGCTGGTTTTCGATCGAGTTTGTAGACGCGGCTCGGATCGACGTTGGGTGGTATACCCCATACACTTTTTATTTTCAGTAGAATGACTTTTTGGAGCAAAAATAAAGTGACAAGCTGGAGCACTGGGAGAATACGGCCGATGGCTGCTGATAGTTTCGCTCCAAAACTTTGCAGGTGCCATCGGCCGTAGTCGTAGCCCCTCAACTTGTCACTTTATTTTTGCTCCAAAAAGTCATTCTACTGAAAATAGAAAGTGTATGGGATATGAGCAAGCCAACACAACCGAACATCAGAGCTAGTCAGTAGGGTGAATTATTTCAATTTCATGGAATATTGAGACAAGCAAAGCTGTCAATCTAACGGCCAACACGCGCCAACCATGTTGTTCGACTAGGATGCTAGTGAATGGGGGCTTTTGTAGTTCTGGTGATACGCCTGAACGACAAACTTGTGAATTGATGGCTTGAAATTTTCGACAAGCGAACAGGCGGTTGATCTTGTGGAAAAACTTCGTACATAATGCGAGATTATAATCAAAGAAAACTTTGAAGTCAAGAAAAAAACACGCACATCGACACAACAAACGGCTTAATAGCTACGAATTTTCAAAAAGATTTTTCACAATTGTAGTTAGTGATATAAACTGCGCAACAAATATGTTGTCGCGAGGGAAAAATTGGTTCGAGTTTGGACCCCAATAACTTTTGAATGACAGAAACTATTTTGATTCTGTTTTGACGGTTAGTGAGATCAGTTTTTCCATTATTCACCTTCAGGAGGTGAAGATCTGGAAGCTCCACGTAAAATATCTACAGGGTGAAATGTAAAACAGTACAAAATTTTAGCAAATTAAACGGACCCCCATTTTCAGAATAATTTTTTTCTCAGATGCAAATGGAAGGATTATAAAGCGTTTTGTTTTAGCTTGCGCCCAGTTTAAAAATTTTTGAAATCGGAAGTCTGGTTCTGACTTTATGATTTTTTCTCTTGGAAGATGCTGATTTATCCTATCGGTACAAAGAAGACTATGTTAATTATTCTGATGATGAGAGGTTGCAATTCACGAATATTGTTGCTTAAACGGTTCTCAGCAAGTTAATTTGCAGACCATCTGGAATACCTTGATCAAGGCTTCAAAAAAGGGGCCCATTCGAAATGGGCGACACAGCTGTTTTTCTTAAAAATTGAATTTGATCAGATTTTCACAACTGAAACAAACTTTCTTTGTAATTTTGACCTTCTAAACTTGATGCTGATGGTCAATTTTAGTTTTTGATGATGACAAGCTCCCTGGGCTAACATAGTCTTTCTTGTAGCGATAGGATAAATCAGCATCCTCAAAGAGAAAAAAATCATCAAGTCAGAACCAGAGTTCCGATTCCAAAAATTCCAAAACTGGGCGCAAGCCAAAACATCACGCTTTATGATCCTTTCATTTGCATTTGTGAAAAAGAATTATTCTGAAAATGGGGGTCCATTTGATTTGCTAAAATTTTGCACTGTTTTACATTTCACCCTGTAAATATTTTACATGAAGCTTCCTGATCTTCACCTCGTTGAGGTGAATAACGAGACGACTGATCTCATTAACCGTGAAAACAAAATCGAAATGGTTTGTGTCATTCAAAAGTTATTGTGGTCCAAAGTCGGACCAATTTTTTCCTTGCGACAACATATTTGTTGCGCAGTTTAATTTAAATGTGGAACAGCGTTAAAAATAGGGCACAATGCTGCCCTGTAATTACATATTTATGGAATTTATTGAAATTTCACGCATTCGTATTGCGTATGTGTAATCTACAGATGTCCCAACTTTAACCCACTTGACTTTAAGGGTGAATATACTTATATAAACTACGCAACAGTCAATACGTCGTTCCAAAAAATTTTGCTCTCTTTCAATTTGATGTAACTTTGGATTGCTACAGTGAATTTGTATTCTGTTTGGAGTATTCGCTGACTTGATCCTTTGGCTATCAGTCCATGGTTTGACATGACACTGGATAATTCACAGAAAGTATGCACAGAGTATTCAATAAGACAGTGCATAATTTCTCAACTGTCAAGAAGATCCCGCTTGAAAAAGATTTTTTTTCTTGAATTTTCACCACAAAGACGACGTAGGCCTTAAAGTACACGATGGTGTTTCAATTTTCCGCTTATCCCCTTTACTTACATGGTGAGCACAAAAAAAAATCATCTTTTTAATTTTGAAGTGATGACTTCGTTCCTCATTGACCGATTTTGAACATTTGCGGCTCATGCTAAAGCTAAAACTTGAAGGTAGAAAGACCTGAAGATCATAATTGACTCGGGACAAATATTCAGAATCAAGGGTTCAATAAAAGGTGGCCCAAATTTTAAACGCCGTCGACAGCCCGTTTGGTAGAAGAATTTGCTAAAAGTCAAGTTTCTTTCGAAGAAATCATTTATTCTGAATACATTGAGGTATTTCTTGATTGTCCTAGCCAAGAATTATAGGTTAAGAAATCCAATTACAACTGCATGTTCAAGAAGGAGAAACAGCCCCTTGATCACCTAAAAATGATCGTAACCAAGACTAAAAAAATCAAAACAATGAGAAATGGACGAACAAGTTTAGGTAATTCATTGTTTTCATTTTTGTAGTGTTGGTTACGACCAATTTAAGGTGATTACTATATGCCACAAGCCATTCTTTACTTTTGTAATGAGAATAAGAGTAGGTGTTTGACGAATGGGCTCTCCGAAATAGTTTCCATCGTCGGGTTCTCCACCACACTGTGCTGTTCACCAAACAGAAACAATTCCTTCACACTTGCTGTAAGCGCAGACTTGTAAATGATCACAAGCACTAGAAATATGCCCATGTCCAATCAGCAACAACATCACAAAAGTTCAAAGCACTTTACCAAATAAAAACGCTATAAACTTCACCAGAAGAAGCAAGAAAAAAATTAATACTTGAACAACCTCAAATCTGGCACACCTCTGACAAGGACCTCTGCAGGTGACAACTGCCGTTGACGTACACTGGCTTTTGTGAAGGCCCGTTACTCTCGAATTACCCAGAGTTTTACTCGGGGTATTAACTCCTTACGACGGATCCACCGCCAAAATTCAGCTTTAGGGTGATGCTAATCTAAGTACTTTTAGCAAGAGCGATAAAAATGAAAAAAAAAAAGTGAACCTGAAATAAATGAGGACAAAACAAAAACCTCGACAAAAACGATTGTGATAAGTACAAAAAAGGTGAATATGAATAAGGAACTACAAGCCCATGCACACCTTTTACATAGAAAAAGGGGAAGAGAATCAGCATTGATATAGATGTAAAGGTACAAACAAATATTTGGGCTTGGGAGCCATGGTAAGATAAAGATGAAATTGAAAGCCAAGAGACCGAAAAGGCCTTATACTGACATGAAGGTAAAGACCAGAGTTGTGTGGGTAGGTTATAGAGTGTAGGTACAGGATGAGTGGCGCCACTGATTGAAGAACTATAGTTTTTTTATGGGGGCCATGGACGATTTTGCTCCCGCTAGAGTGCGCTGGGGTGGGTGGGGACCACCAAGAATTGTATCTACCGTGTGATCCAAACCATCCCTAATTGGGGTAGGCTGTGACATGGTCGAATTCCGGGATGTAAAGCTGCTTTTCGCCAGGGCACAGCCTACCCCAATTCGGAATGGTTTGGATCGCAGAGTAGATTAACGTCCACGTAACTAGGAGGTTCTGTCAATAGAGTCAAGTGTCATGATTAAAAAGGACACTGAAATGATACCTACTGACAATGTGTGAAGTTAGGCGAGGGTGACGTGGTCCCCAAGGTAACAATGGTCTCCAGCCCATGTCGCGCCCTCTGCAATGCGATTGCGAAAATACTGGCTCGACATCCACTTGAGAGAGAGATCTGATGTTTTGTGATGTCAAACTGTCACCCTGACGCCACTTTTTTTTCGCAAACCAACGAGCCAGCGATAAAGAGAACAACAAAAACGATAGAACTATTCTGAGCTTAGCCACTGTCGCTGACAACTGACAAAATATCACACTGACGGCTGGTTGACAACGTTGACACAGATGTAGGCAGGCTTACTTTGTGACCTTGTTACGCGCCACACGGTCAAAACAATCCTCATCTCCTCTTGCAGTGCTGGTCACTTCCACTCTACTAGTTCAACTCCAGTTAAGGCCAATACATTCTGGTGTTTTTCACGCGATGGTCACAAACCAGACTTCGCTAGGACAGGCCCGACAACCCACCGACCATTACCAAGACCAAGACACCCGACAGGGGCTCTTACTTGCATATTTCTAACAGCTGTGGTAGAAGTACAGTTGATGTTAAATCTAGGATAGCCTACAGTTTTTTTCAACGTATCTATTACATGGATTCCTTTTTTTATTGCCAAGAGGCAAGCTGAAAAGCTATCAATACGAACGGTTGCTGACACGACAGTGACAACCGAGGTGACAACTGACAACTGATTGTGACACCATTATGGTCTCGGTCCCGTGAAAAAAGCACGACGTCCTAGTCGGGTATGACTTTCAGTTTTTTTTTCGCTTTGTATGGCTGCAAGTTTACCGAAATCGCCAATTTTAAGCGCATTGATTTAAGACGAAGACAACTTAGATAGCAATCTGTGTTTGGCACTGAAAAATCACAGATGGCAGATCTACAATATTGGAACTGACATAGCATAGTTGAACATAGTTCCGACTCTCCGACGAAAGCGCCCCCATTTCCTTCTGCAATTGTCCCATTAACACAACATGAGAACGATCAAATGCCAGCACTGAAGATGAACAGAACAGACCAAACCAAGACAAAATCGAATAACAAATTAGGAGTTCAGAAAAAAAACTGGAACGGGCAAGTAATGAGATAATACTTACCTACGGGCACTTGAACAGTACCAAGTCGGTCTTAATCTGTCGATACAGTAGGAATCCGTACGTATTGATCCAAATTTTATACCAATATGGATGAAAGTGATTTGACAGATCATCAGGATATTTGACATTTTTCTTTGCTTACTCAAGATCATCATCACGCGTAAATAAAATAAAATAACGAGAATAAAATAAATAGGAGGCGGGGCCGGACTATGGTGCGTTACTATGGTGACAACATAACAACAAACAAAACAAAAAGTGATTACTAGAGAGCAAGTGCAAAAGGTAAAACGAAACGTCAATTTGCATCGACCATTCCATTGGAAAAAGGTAACTTGCCCATAAGTTCCAATTGAACGTTTGTTTCTACCTTGTATACCCTCGTCAGTTACACAAAAACATGTTTAAATCAAGTTAAATAGGAACATCTATATGCACGGTTTTGAGCGCGGTCCAAGCCGTTCCTATACATAGCACAAGCCAAACATTTCGCCCGTTTGCCAGACCCATTTCCGAATCCGCAGTCCAAAACCGTCCGAAACGCTACTATTGCAAAAAAAAACACAAATGTCAAAATAGGCTTTCACCTTTTTCCTTTTTTTCTAATTGTTAAATTTTGTTGTCACTATAGTAACGTCGTTATCAAGTTTGTTGGCCTTTTAACGTCTTGAGCTCAGTCCGCAAGGGCGGTATATCGCTTTTTTTCCTGTCGACAGTGTGTCAACAGTAGGGTAGAGAATTGGAAATGTTTAGTTTTTCCCATTCACACTTGGTGTCGATTTCTTGTCAGGCGCTTGAAAGAGAAAATCAACTGTGAAACAGCGAATACCACCGTTGTTTCTGCTTCCAAAGCGAACCAGAGAAAACTTGAAAAGCACATCGCAGAAAACAGAATGCAACGAGAGCAGTGAAGCGACTGTACAAAAATGCAGAGATGTGCATTTATGCGTAAATATTTAGTAGTAATAGTATTTATTTAGTGTTTGTAAATAATGCGTAAATGATGTGAATAATGTAAATAAACGTAAGTAAAGTAGTTAAACCGTGCTACAGTACTATACCACAAAAGCTAACAGTTTTATCGATAAAATTTTCGAACTACCTCGAAAGCTTTGTTTTCAAGGAATTCACCGAGTGTAGAATGGTCACTTTATTATCTGAACAGAAACCCGACAGCGAAGCTGTATGGTTTTCATCTTTGATAATAAAGTGACAATTTGCACGAGTAGAATTTGCGCAAGATATTCCACAAGACGTAAAATTTATCAAAATATAAAAACGTTCCAAACCCAAATCCACCCCAAATCCAAAAAAAAATTGTGAAATGAAGGCGCAGTTTTGTCAGTTTGGTGATAAGACACACGCGCATTGATGGGTGAGAAATATGTTCTGTGGAATAGTCTTACATAACTAGACATATCTGGCATTTACAGATACTCAAGGTCGTATCTCAAGAATGATGTCATTTGTTTCTTGATGAAAATTAAGCAAAAAAGAAAACCTCCATTCACTTTACATTATCAACTTCATTTACTTTATTTACGACCTATAAAGGCACTTAAATAAGTCGAAATGTTCATTTAGCGTAATTATTTCGCCCATTTCTGTAAAACTTCGGGAAAGGACAGTGTGATAAGACAAGATGTATAAAGATCTGTATGATAGGAGAGAATGATTGAGTACACATCCGAGTACAGAAACCGGGTGGGTGCACGAAAACCAACTAACTGTGTGCATGCTATTTCTCCTACGAGCACGGGAAAGCGTCACATTTTTATTTTAATTATGGGTTTCATTATATCTGAAAGCAATGAATGTTGAATAACGCAAGGTCTTTAAAAACGCACGTTGCTGAAGCAAGGCGCTCGGCCGCAGCCGGCGCCGTCGCTATAGCAATCCTGCGCGGTAAGCCTTGAAACCGATAGTTTTACAGCCTGTTTGATCGCGCCAAAAGTGTCGTTTCCTTTTCGTCGTAAAAACTTCAAAGACAATACTAACTTCTCGTTTTCGATACTCGTCCGTGCCAACTTTTGAAGTGTTAGTGGAAAAAGAAGTTCTAAATGTAGGTGCGTTTGTTTTCAACTTAAACGTTTTTATTATTCTGAAATATTGACAAGCTGGTTTTGATTTTTGCCCAGACATTTTTACAGTGCAGTGATGATGATTCGGCACTCACCTTGAACGGCACCGTTCGATCGACGACAGCGGGTTCGCAATTGGGATGTTCCTGGGCATAGTGGCACAGCATGCTGTACGATTCCGAAACGCCCAGTTTGCAAATCAGGCAGTGGTAGGTGTGAACGCCGTGCGAACGCCAGTGATCCGACAGGTCGGCGAAAAGCATGCACTTGAATTCGCAGCGCACCGTGTCGCCGTACGAGTCCGTCTCTTTGTAACCGCACAGCAGAACGTGACCGATCTGGTTGTGGGTGTGATTTTGGAACTCGCGCTTGAACAGGAACTTCTGCTCGCAACCTGAAATTGGGAATATGTACAATAAAAAACAAACCGCAACGATACGGCTGGATAAGACGAAAGCTTCTTCTTAACAGACGTCACATGTGCACTCGTCCGTATCGATTCTCTATTACGTTAGCATTTCATCAGACTGCCGAGACCAAGCGACGTCGTTAAAAAAAAACCTAGTCCAAAGAAAAAGCGATCTTACCTTCAGCTCCGCATACGTAGGGCGCGCAAGAATCTTTAACGCTGTACCGCTTGACGTCTTTGAACTGGGCTTTGCTCGGTGATGGTAACAAAGCGTAAATCTTGTTGCGGTTTTTATGCTTCATCTTCATGTGGATCATGACGTATTCTTTGGCGAACGCACGATACAGACACACCGAACACGAAAACAGGCTGTTGGAATGACGGACTTCGATGTGCAGACCGGATTGGTCGAGGGGCGTTAGGACGTCGCAGTAAACGCAAGCCATTAGATCCTTCACGGCGGTTTTGTGTATGGAACTCTTGATGTGAATATCGAAAAATTCGCTGGACGTCGTGCAGAACTTGCACTCGGGCTGCGGACACTTGTACAGCTCGCGCGGTGATTGCAAGAACTTGTGGTAAGCTACCGCGATTTTCCGGAAATTCCGGAGCTTCTCCTCCGGTTTCAACTTATGCTCCTTCAGTACGTAGCTGGTTATCGTTCTCGGCGGGAGCCCTTTCGTTGGAGACGAGTTGGTCGACGCCAGAGGTGAAAGCGGCGGTATGTCTTCCGCCAGAGACATGACACCGGCGATTTTGAACGGGAAAGGATTGTCTTCGGCCAATTCCAGAGGCACCGGTACCGCTTGCGGTGATGCCGGTCTCGAGACATCGTTCGCTTCCGGAGCGGACAACTTATCACCGCTAAACCTGCGCATTTTCAGTATACTTCTCGGTGCTGGTTCAGTGCTCGGCTTATTAATCTCCAATCCCAGATGTACGGACTCGACGTGGTCTAAAAAGGTCGCCAGTAGTTGATCCTTCTCGGCGGCTACGTTGACTTGACAAAGGCGACAGATGCTGTGCCGGTAACTCGAATTGAATTTGCTGTGGTCTTCAAGCCAATGCCTGCGGAACCTGTCCCGGTCCTTGATGCGAACCAGGCACGAAGGCACGCGACACACGTACTCAGTAGCGTTCGGGAGTTTGATTATCTCTAGAAACCCGGCACGCATGGACGAACCATCGTCCTGAAGCACTGGCTTCAACAAACTCAACGGAGGCGGTCCTTCCGGTGTTACCGGTGTTTCCTCGACTGGTTCGTCAACCGGTTCACCTACCGAGTCTGCAGTTGATTCGGTGTCGTGTTCAGGTACTGCAGACTCTCTCACACTTTCATTCGGTTCATTCGTTTTATCGTCATCAGCGGGTAAAGTGTCTAGAACGCTGCGCAGTTTCGTAATCATGCCGTCGATGAACGAATTTCGTTTCTCAACGACGGGTTCGCTCGAGCACATAGCTGATGTATGGCCGGAGCTCTCGCTGACTTTATCGAAAACAGGCCGCGGTTCCGATTCCGTCGTTTCGGATTCCATCGCTTCGTCTTCTTGCGGTTCGACTTTAGGCACGACTCTTTCAGCGGGTTCTTCTTGTGCGCTTTCTTTATTCAAACGGTTACTCAACTCTTCGATGAAATTCAACGACTGCCTGCTCGTCTTGACGGCTTCGTTCAGCTCGCTCATTTTTTTCAAACGATCCAGTTTGATCAACTCGTCTTCTTGTAGGTCTGCGTTGTGAGTGAACACGCCCACGTTCACCTCGCGACGCTCTCTCTTGATCGGTCGCCCCAAGATCGGAAGCTCTAGCATAGAAATGTCTTTGCCCATGTCGCCTATGTCCTTCGCTATTTCCGCCACCTCAGCTAGTTCGTTGTTGATGCCCTCGATAATGAGGTCTTCCTCAGATTTTGTTTGTTTGGTACCAGCTGGTTCGTCTAGCGTTTTCGCTTTTTTAGCAACAGGTTCTGGACTTTTCGATTTTCTAGCGACAGGTTCTTGCACTTTCGCTTTCTCAGCAACAGGTTCTTGCGTTTTAGCTGTTTCAGCAACAGGTTCTTGCGTTTTAGCTGTTTCAGCAACAGGTTCTGGAGTTTTTGACTTTCTAGCGACAGGTTCTTGCGTTTTCGCTTTTTTAGCGACAGATTTTTGAGTTTTCGCTTTTTTAGCCAACGGCTCTGCAGTCTTTTTCACCGGTGGTTCGTCCAAAGTTTTCGCTTTCTTAGCGAGAGGTTCCAAGGCTTTTTTAGCAGCAACAGATTCGTCAGTTTGACTGTCACTCGTCGTCGCTTGAGCTTCACTCTCCTCCGTCTCTGACTTCTCTAAACTTTTACGCTTAGCTTCGCTGGTTGTTTCCGCATCCACAAACACAGTCTCCGCGGAAAAATCGATTTTCTTCACTTGAATCCCATCGCCAAGATGGTAGATATTGACGTGCGTTTCAACGGCTTCTTTCTTCAACTGCACGTAGTTGCATTCCAAGCAAATGTAACCGTAAACGGGACGCATGGGCCAGTTTTCACGCGAACGCCTCTCCTCTTTGTGAACTTCTTTGTAGTGCGTGTACAATTTCAGGGTCGTTCCCCCGACGAACGGGCATTGTTTGCACTTGTGTCTGAACTCGCCCGTGTGCAATGAAGCGATATGGTCGTAGAAATGCGTACCGGCTTTCGGCTTGATCACTATGTCGCAGAACAAGCACTGGAACGTGAAAATTTTGCGTGTCTCTTTCATCGGTTGATCATCGTCGGTGTCGTTCAAACCGGCCTCTTCACCGGCTTTAACGGCTTTAGCCGCCTTTTCCGGACTGAGTCGCGAGCATAAGACTTCGCTTTCCGGATGGACGGCTTTGTAGTGGCCGGTGATGTCGCGGCCGATAAAATCACACAGTTTACAAGGGAACTTAAACAGGAACGACTTGCAGAAGAAATAGTTTTTGTCCGGCTCGACAAAATCCATGGATTTATCCAGGATTCCATCCAAGGATTCGTCTCTCGTTGAATCAGACTTAGACGACGCAACGGATTGATTATCGTCGTCTTTTTCGGATTGCGCTTGTTGAGCACGCTTACGTTTCGGTTTGATAACGCCGCTAGCCCAAGCGGTTCCACGCTTTCTCTTGAGCTTCTTCGCAGGAGCAGTGACAGCAGTTGGTGGTGGCGGTGGTGGAGGCGGTGGAGTAGGCGGACGCGGTGCAGGAGAAACTTTCTCTTTGTTGGGCGCGGCAGAAGATGCCCGCACCTGTTCCTCGTCGGTTTCCGCGTAGCTCTTGCTGCCTTTCGGGTTACGCAGCGAATACCGCTTCGACTCGTCATCCAATTTGTCAACGCTTATCTTCGGTATCAAAACGCAAACGTTGCTCATGACTTTCAGCTTGTCAGCATTCTTCTTGGGGTCGAACTTTTCGGATCTGGTCACGCGTTTCGTTGGTGCCGGTTCGGGTTCTTTTTTGTCATCCTTCAATATGCGACACATTCTTTTGCCGGTGGCGGTAAGAACGCCGTCGCGAATGAACATGTCTTCGATGTCTGTATGGAGCTTGTCCAACTCGGACAACCGCTTTTTCTTGGCCACCGCCGCCCTGCGTTTGTTGTTCTTTATACGTTCACCGACCGTCACGATCACCTGCTCGCGGTTTTCTTCCTCCTCGACCGTCTCGTCGTCGTCGATCAACGGCACGGCCTTCTTCCGTTTCTTTTTGACCACTTTGTGCTTTCTTATGACGCGTCGCGGAGAAACCGGCTTTTTGGCTCCTTTCGTTTTCGGCACCTCCTTTTCTTCTTCGTCGTCATCATCTTCCGACTCGTCTTCGCTTTCTTCATTATCCGATGGTTTCTCTTCTGTTTTATCGATCTTTTTTGACGGCGATTCTTCAGGTTCCGATGCAGAAACCTCAACTTTTGACGCAGACTCTTCAACTTTCGACGTAGATGGTTCAATCTTCGGGATATCTTCAGCCTTTGTCGTGTCTTCAATCTTCGATGCACCTTCAAGCTTCGACGTGGACTCTTCAGACTTCTTGATCCCGGCCATGTCTTGCATTCTCTGAACCATGTCCTTCAGTTTGTCATCGTCCAATATATCAGATACTTTGCTGATGAGCATGGTCGCTTCTTTCCTTGTGTTTTCTTCCTCCAAAAGACTTTTAAGGAACTGACTTATGATCGATTTCGGATCGGTTGGCTCTTCTTTCTTTGGCTGTTCGTCTACCCGATTCGTGGATGAAATCTCACTTTCGGATTTGCTTTCGCCAACTTTCACACCCTGGCAGTCTCCAGTTGACGTGACCGCTTCGTCAGATTGTTTTTCAACTAGTTTCTTCTCTTCGGTCGCTCTCGTTTCAGCTTCTTCCTCAACCGTTAGCTTCGGCATCGTCGTGACATCATCCCCTTCGGCATTTTCAACTTTTTCTCCGGATTTCTCCTCTGCCATTCCACTGGGAAGCTCCTTGCTTTTCTCCGTTAATTGCTCGCCACTTTCTTGCTCTTCTAATTCGTCGTGTTCGATTTTTATTTTAGGTATTTTATAGTTGTGAACCTTGTAGTCTCGGTAAGCTTCTCTAGAGTCAAATCTGTCGGAGGCGTAGGAGTTTCGATCCCTATCTCGAACCTGCGATCGCGATCGGGATATGGATCGTGATCTAGATACGGAACGAGATCTTGATCTCGACCTGGAACGAGAACGACGTCTGTCATCGTACCGTGAGCTGTCATCATACTGACGAGCCAGTCTCGGATCTCTGTTGCTATCACGTCCCCGAGATCTGCTACGTTCGTAGCCTTGAGATCTGCCGTAACCTCTTTGATTGTAAGAGCCTCTGTCATCACTACTCCTAAAATCATCATTTCGGTAGCTTCTCGAATCCCGATTCTTGTTCCATGCCTGATCGTCCCTGTTGTTTCTGAAGTCATCTCTGTTGTTCGTTCTGGGATCGTTATTTCGTCCCAGCCTAGGGTCATCTCTGCCCGATCTGGGATCGCGATTCATTCTCGGTTCTTCGCGGTTCATTCTAGGGTCTTCGCGATTGAACCTGTTGTCGCGATTGTTCCTGTTATCGTTGCCACGGGGATTTTCCCAGCGACCGTCTCGGTTCATGCGCGGATCGCGAGATCGAAACGCGTTATCAACATTCCGGATATCAACATCGCCGCTGTTGAAAGACTCATCCAGACTGGTTCTCGGTTGAAATCCTGACTGTTCGTAGCGCGGTGACGTGATGCGCGGATCGTTGAAGAGATTCGGCGTTGAGCATCTGTCGTTTCGCGGGTTGAACTGAGAAGGCTGGTGTTGCACGGGAGGCGATATCAAAGGTGGTGTAGCGTCCGGCTCCGAGCTGATCGGATCGAAAGGCGTGAATGCTCGCGACGGCATCGGCGATTGAGCGCGCATAAACATTTGAGGTCCAACTCTTTGCGGCGGTGGAACGTTCATGTTGTTCTGGAAGTTCTGATGCATCAAGCTCGGAGGCATGTTGTGCATCCCTTGATGATGGAAATTCTGCTGTTGTTGCTGACCAATCGCATTGGGCATCGGCATACTCATGGGACGCTGCATAAGCGGTTGTGGTGCAACATAATTCGTCGGAAGAGCATTATAATGCTGCTGTTGGTTTACGAACGGCGAAGGAACGGGCGCCGGTACTTGATTTCCCTGCTTCAGCTGACTGACAACATTGTTGATGAGAGCAGTCGTGTTTGGATTTGCCAAAATATTTGACAACATCGGCGGTATCGCTTCCTGTTTTCTGCATACATCAGAGTTGTCACTGCTAGTCGGTGACGGCGGTGACCGCAACAGGGATAAATTGGGAAACGACGTCGGCTTTTGCGGCAAGCCCTCTAGAAAAGGAATCAATGGGTTAGTAGCAACTTTAGGAGGCTCTGTTTGTTGGGACGTACCCTCTATACTGGTTTTTCTAGGCTTGGGATTGTACTTATCCGCCAGACGTTTGTAAACTGGAGCTTCTTGTTTTTGTTCTTGCTCTTTCTGGTTCTCTAGCTCGGCATTTTTCCCAATCTCCCTGTTTTTATCCATCAGGTCTTTAACCATCTGCACCACGTCGACTGTTGGCTTTGGTTTAGCTTCAGCTTCCACAGCTATTTTTGAAGTTTCATTAACCTTTGTTGCTTTGTCAACCTTCGTGAGTTCTTTTTTCTTCACGAGTTCCTTACTTTTGCAAGTTTCTTCCGTCTTGTCGGACTCGGGCTGATTGGGTTCGAGGTCTGCAAAGCTCAACTTCATCGGTTTCATCTCTCTGGCTGCCTTTTCTCTCCTCTTTTGCTCCCGTTCCTTTTGGTCTTTGTCTTTTCCCTTATCATCTTTTTCTTTTTCCTTATTATCCTTCGAAATCTTGCTTCCTTCAATGGCACTCTTTTCAGACTTGTCCTTGCTTTTGTGACTAGAAGTGGAGCTCTTTTCTTTAGAGCTGCCGTTGCTCGATACGGATATGCGTCGCTCCTTATGTTTGACTACTCCTAGCGCAGCGTCGATGTTCGACAAAGCGTTGCCGAAAATGCTATCGGCCTCTTTCAAAACGATCGGTTTCACGGCGGTCTCGGACTTTTTCGCTTTGGCATCTGCGGGTTTCTGCTTGGCACCATCAGGCAGCTTAATTTTCACTTCCGGTTTGGACTTGCTACTTTCACTTGTCTTGGACTTGCTCGACAACGATTCGACTTTGTGGTGCTTCGTTTCGGATTCACCATCAGTCTTTTGTGCTGCTGCATCTACTTTAGTTTTGCTATCGGATTTGATATGCGGAGTTTCTGATTTATGTTTGCTAGCACCATCCGTTTTGGTGGATTTACCGTCCGATTTGTGCTTGCTGCTGCTACCTTCGTGCTTATGTTTACTCTCAGACTTGGACTTATTGCTATCAGATTTGGTAACATCTTCCTTGGATTTACAGTCGGGTTTGGATTTGGCAGATTTCGAGTCTGTGGCTTTGGTAACGTGATCGGATTTAGGTTTGGCAGCGTCCGATTTCGACTTCAAAACTTCGACGCCTTTCATTTCGACCTTGGGTTTGACGGTTTCACTGGGTTTTTCCGGTTTGGATTTGGAATCCACTGATGGACTCCTCTCGACGATCTTTGGTTTTTCAGATTTGGAATCAACAACGGAGCTTTTCTCAACTTTGCATTCATCAGTTTTGGAATCAACAGAAGGCCTTTTTTCGACGATTTTGGCTGCCTCTGGTTTGGATTCCACAGACGGCCTTTTCTCGACGATTTTTGCTTTTTCGAATTTGGCATCCAGAGGAATTCTCTCCACAGCCTTCTTAGTTAAAATCGTCGTATTTCTTACGGTAGTGTTTATGATTTCAAGTTTCTTTGGCAGCGGTACTTCTTCCGATAGCTGTTCCTTGAGCTGTTCCCTGAGATTGGTCAATTCACCCAACGACAAACTGTCGGTGTCGATGTTTTTGGATCGCATCATGCTGTCAGCCTGCAATGCCTCCAAGTCTTCCAAGCTGATGGGCGGTTTAGACATGTCCGGCTTTTTATGGTGGAGATTATCGAAGACCATCTTCAATCCCTCGGTAGGCGACGACTTTATCAAGCTGTCTCCCGCACTGGTATACACGTCGATTTTTGTCTTGTAGCTGCCGCCGCCAATGTTGTTGGATTTGCTTAACCTAGTGTCACTGTAAAGGGAAACAATTTCGTTACCATCTTTACTAGCCATCGAAAAAACAAACAGAAACGCACCAGTTTTGAATTTTTTCTGTAGGAATAACCACTGGTTTTGTCCGGAGAATTTCTCTCGGCGGGCTGGGACTGGATGGCGTTATCGGCGATAAATCACCATAAATAGATGTAGCTGCTGTTGACGAACCTCCCGTTAGGTTTTGACCAGGCGGTCCGGTTTTCTAAATGAATCGTTTGGTTAAAAATCTAAGATGCTCTACCAAGAAGAGTCATTACTTACCACTTTCTCATAGAGTTTTAAAATAACATCTTCACATTTGATTAACGTATCCAGTTTCAACCTGAAATCCAAAATAGAGCTGTTACATCAATCACTAAATTTTGCAATTACTGTGCAACAGAATCAAGTAGTGTAAGTGCAAAAAATCTAAATCAACAGTACAGTCAAATTTCGTGGCTCAAGATCTCGGATCAAGGCCAAAATAAAAAATTAATAACTATTGGCCTGCACCTCGCACCGATGTGAAATTTTCATTAAAATAAAGTTCAAATCATCCTCTAAATACAGTATGTTCATTAAAAAATTCAATAATGGGAGGCCGTGGACCGATGATAACCTGGCCGTTTTCGGATCGAATGGCCTGCGTCACAGCCTCCCTTTATTGAAGTTTTTAATAAACATACGGTATAACTCCGCATATGTATTATGGTAAAATGATAAGATCGGGTACTTCCTCGCATACGGAGCTCGCATATGATAACTTTCGAGATCAGGCCGGCTTCTGAAATGCAGCATTCAACGGCGATGCCGCGTCACACTAAATTGTTATTATTGTCATTGTTTATTATTATTTTGTCGAGATTTTTCTTGGTTCGGGATACAAGGTCATGAGCTACCCAATGGAGTAAGAATTTTTCGCAATAACCTTTTCGTCTAGGACTAGATGCTGTGACGGACGGACGGACGGACGGACGGACGGACGGACGGACAAAGCGAGGACAAAAGCGCCTTCCCGTTTGGAGAAGTGCGCTAAACACACACACACACACACACACACACACACACACACACACACACACACACATACAACAGTACAGTCAACGACGATAATCTGCGTATTTTGACTAGATCGACATTAAAATGGAAGATGCAAGGAGAAATGCCGGTAGAACTATTGCTTGATCTAACATCAACAAGTTACCATACTATCAACAAATTATTATTTAAAAAAAAAGTTTGAAAACGTTTTTCTCCTTATCGGCTTTTTGCCATATAGTACAGGGCAGATAGGTTTTGACCTAGAAATTGATAATTACTGGACGATTTTTGGCAGATATATTCATAGATATGCTCTCAACAACATACTAAAAGTCACAAGCCGTCACAGGTGGGATTCACTTGGGAGACTGGAAAAACTCCAGTATACCTGAAATTTCGCTGGAACTCACATAAATAGAGAACGGAAAGTCATAAAGACTTGATTTTTTCCGTGGATTGTTCCTGATGAAGTCATATATCACATAGAATGCGGTACGATTCTATAAATTATGTATTTGGTGTGGAAAACTGCGATTAACGTTAATTTTTCGAAACGCTGCCTGGAACTAAGAAAAACGTCCCGGGAGTGTCTGTAATTTTCCGCAATAACTGCCGGACCATTAATCTGATCGACTTGAAATTTGATATGCTGACGTGATTCTCCCGTAGAATGAGCCCATCAGTTTTTAGTTGTCATCTGTCAAACAAAAGTGTCACTATCAACAAATGACAGAAGCTATATCTCACGGAACTTGACTTGCAGTATGTCATTTGGAAGCTCTTGAAAAACTGTACTCAGAACATTTAGAAGCATTTCTCTATTAAAAAATGTCAAAGTTCAAAATTTTACTATTCAATTATTCAAAATCTATATGATGGGGAACCAAATTTGACAGGAAGAAACACAACAAAATATTGAAATTAAGTCTGCAGTTGCAGCTTTCCACCATGTCTCAGTCAGGCGTTATGAATTTTTAAAATTTGTCCTAGCCGCTGCCACCCGGGAGAGCCTTTCACCCGGATTTTGACCAAACGACTCGCTTTTGATGCAGGACTCCACTAAAAAAAGTGATTCCTGCTCGGGGATCGACGTTTTTCGAATAATTTTTACTGATATCGGAAGTAGATTGGACAGGACGTCGTCTAGATCCATTTTCAAAACCGACACGGCTTCGGTTTTCCAACGGTAATTTTCAGGTTACCTAGGTTTTCAACAACCAGAAAAATCAGGTTATTGATGAGTTTCCATTGCAAATACATTATTTATGGAGTTGTACCACATCCTCTATGACAGATGACGTTATAACGAGTAATTCACAAAAAAAATCACGCCTCTACGTCTTTCCGTTCTCTATGTATGTGCGTTCCAGCGAAATTCCAGGTATCCTGGAGATTCTCCAGTCTCTCAGGTGAATCCCATCTGTGACGGCTTGTGACTTTTAGTATGTTGTTTAGGGCATATCTTTGAATATGTATGCCAAAAATCGTCCAGTAATTATCAATTTCCAGGTTTCAGTGAAAAATTGCCTTTCTGTCCCGTACTAACAGTTTTGCCCGATTATTCATTCCACAATTGATTACATAGAAAAGTGCGACTGCGAACAACACAACACTCAAGACTTTTCACCGGGAATCGAACCCGGGACTTCCGCACCGCAGGCAGCCACAGGACTGCCTGCGCCACGGGGCCGTCTGCATTGATCGGACGAGAACTGGTATTTTCAACGTGGTAGGGTCGTCGATAAATTATTATCAGGCAGTCCGTCCAGAACTCAAGCTTGCTTGTAAATGGTTGTACAACCCTATTGTGTAAGGACCAGAGAGTGTCGAGGTGTATCGTTCAAATCAGAAACCTACTCAAGTTTCAACAAATTTTAAGGGATATATGGGTCAGTTCTGTTCTCCTGTGGTTTGTCGCCAGTGTTGTTTGTAAATCCTATTTTTGTTTATTATCGATAAAAGTAATTTATTTACATACCTACATCTGAACCTTCATACATATATTTTTATTTTTATTTTTTTCATTTTGAAGTAACCAATCTTTCTATGTAAAGAAAGCAACAAGGTTGAATAAAGCGTATTAATAATACGAAGAAAATTACGTTCACTTGCTCATGGAAATTATTTGTGTAAACTCTATTAGAACAAAAAAACATTTTTAGAACTGTTGAACTTGTCTTGAAATTTCATTCGCTATACAGAGTGAGTCATGAATTTTAAAAATCCAGTTTTCCTCGAAAATGCGCAGGAAGTTTCCTATGGGAACGAATCGTGTTATTTGTTGCTTCACGTCAGTTTAAGAACATTTGTAATTTTTTGCTGGGGTTATTAAAGAATGCGGATTCAACAGTTCAAAAAAGTGATTTTTCATTTGTATCAAAGAGTTTACAAAAATCGGTACAGATAACAAAACTGTGAAATAAAGAGGCCTAAAATACTGCCCTTTCCACATATTGCCAAAAATAAAAAACCTTCTTGTCATATTTCTCTGCCACTCTCAAGCACTTCCCTAAACCGTCCTGGAGTTTTTTGACGGTCGGTTCGGAACACCTGTACATGAGAGTGAATCTCAATACTTTCTCTAGACCAGCATAAATTAAAGACGGTGGAAAATCTGTCAATTTATTTGGTTTCATTCTTTTTAAATGAATGAAGCCAGGCAGATGCAATACAAAGGCAAGTAAGATTAGGGATGGGCGATATCGTGATTCGGGTATCAAAGTTTGATAAGGAAAAAATATCGATAATTATTGATCTATCAAATATCGATAAATATCAAAGTATCAAAAATTGATAATTATGAAAATATCAATATGAAAATAAAGATATCAAGTAATTATATGGAAAAATAAATCATTGATGGTTGAACTACTTGCATGATGAATGAAACTCACTTCTTTGGAAGCCTTTGGTCTTCTATCTTGTTATTTACCATTATTTTATTATGATAACCATTGTCTATATTTCGATAATATGTTGACATTCATCGATATTTGATATTCTGATAATTATCGACATTTGATATTTCGATATGTTTTAAAACTGATATCATTAGTTGATATATCGATATATTGATACATTTATTGATACATATATCAATAGTTTTGCCCATCCCTAAGTAAGATACAATAGGTGCTTTCCTTTTACCACAAAACTCACTGATCTGATCCAAGTTAGAGAGAGAAAGCGAGAAATCACATGCGCGAAAGTGAGATACCACTAACAACTTAGGTCAGAATACTTAGTTCAGATTGTAAAAGGAAAACACCTATTATTTGATTAATAAGTATCTTCACGAGATAGGAGTATGTTTCAAATTTCATTAGAATCGGATCCGAGATCGGATCACTTTTCAAGCGTGTTTATCAAATCACTAACGACGGTTTATCAAGAAAAAAAAACAACTTCCCATCTGTGCAATATCAATGTTGGAATGTTTTGAGAATGAAATCTTCAGGTGACCAAAAATAATCATCGGAAAGTTGTTTGTTCTGTTTTTATTTGAATGTATTTTATTGTTTTCTATGCATCGCGTGGCGTGAGCCCAATCTGGTTCATGTCTGAGTGAAATCATGATTTTCTGGCCAAAGATTTAGAGCAATGATAGCGGATTCCGGTGACATTAGTACATACTCGAAGTACGTTTTCCACTTCACAGTCCACCCCAATTTGAAATTCAACTGATCACACGATTCAAACGCTAGGTGATGTTTTGGTGAACGTGGCATTGAGATTATTTGTTCAAAGTCGACGACTGCTGTAACAAGTACAAAGTTCCATCTGCATTCCCATGTTGCTTTCGTTTATTCTGACGTGAATGTTCAACAATCGACTAGGTAGATAGAATACCAACTTTTCATCGCATATCGCAGAATAAGTAGGTAGCAGAAAAGCAGTGGGAAATCGGAAATGATTGCAACGTACCTAATCAGCGAAAATATGCGCTTGCCACACGTCAGTGAGCTTGTTAATTGCAATTTGTATCAAGTAAATGAGGTCAAAGCTATAATATGAAGTCTGGACACTTTTAGATTGCTTTGGATTGCTAGAAAGTCGCAGAATGCGTGACGCCCGTCGCAAACAATAAAAAATCACGCTTGTAACCAAGAGCAAGCTGATAAGCAAACATCTGAGTCCAAGTTGGAATAATCGAGTCGCTGGCGAGGTCGCTTTGGAAACACATATGAACCAGTGCAAGTTGTTTGTTCCCAGCTGATTTATAAATACAAACTCCCCCTACCAGATCAACTTGCTATGTAATTATGACTTTTGCTCTTTGCATGGTTTCTTCTTTGCTTAGTACCGTAAGAAAAACGACGTTCTTCTTATCGCCCATAAGTAGAGATACCGACGGTTGGGCGCGACAGGACGTGACGTCACCAGACCCGGGTTCCACAAAACCGGTTTGGAGCCGCTGAAAACCGCTATAAACCGGGTCTGTAGTGGGACTCTGATGCATGAAATAGTTTCGTACGACCGAAATGTCAAGTGACTTTTCCGAAATGTGGCACTCTGATCGCAATGCGACCGCAAACAGCTCATCCCCCACGTAACGCTTCTGGGCGGTAGACACACGGCAGTCGCTTCCAATCAAACATCATAAGTGCAAGGGAGATAAATGCAAACATATAGGAGATGGTACCTGAATTCAGGTACTCTCCGCACCCGGCGACCTGATCACTTTCGGTGTCATAGATTCGCGAGTGCAGATTCTTGGTGCTCACCAGCACTTCTCTCTAGAAAACTTCGAAAACACTAAGGAAACCGATTTCAGCCGAACGATAATTTCACCGGCGGAAGTGATCCATCGGAGTACTGAGATATGAATTCCGTGGGAAGGAACTGAAACGCTTCAAAGCGGAACCGCCAAATGCTTTTCCAACCATCAGAGTCTCACTACTGGTGACGTCACGTCCTGTCGCGCCCAACCGTCGGTATCCCTACTACTCATGTTTGTTTACCGATCACAGCGCCGCTACCGGTAGAATCTCCACTCTATCACTTCGTAATCTTCGTATCTCTGCCATTCTGGCCGCCATATTGGAAAAAATGGCGTAAAAAAAAAATGTATCTTCAATTTAGTCGGCGTGAGATGGAAACGTTTATTTATATGCAGATGAAAACCCATTCAAAAGTCAAGCCTCATCATCTCCTGCATTTAGTCCGGCGTCCAAGAAACCGTAGATTAATGACTCAACTTTCAAGCAGTTTACACTATGGCAGGGATAAAAAAAAAACTCCGACAAAGACCGATTTATTCTATGCAGAGAAAAAGATTCTAATTCCCAGTGATATAGGATCACCCTGTATCTGCAGTACAGAACCGTCAAGTTCCTAATGTATGTTTATGTTCACAGGAAACAGTTGTTCACGATCATTATAACGTAGGTATTGCTATCCTTTTTACAATCCAGGTTGATCAAATCAGTAATAATGCAACCTACTTCAGGATAGACTTCAGCATACATAACAGTTGACAGATGACACCTGACGTTGACACTATTGACAATTCCGTCAAGATCTACATGCAAACGCCGCCCTACTGGTCTCAATCAATTATCTCAAGCTGAGTGCCAGTGATTATGCAAGGTCAGAATTACTGACAAGGTGAGTGATGGATGACTGTGCGTCAATAACTAGAGTCAAAATGTCACTTATTCCAAATTAACGTATTTGATTGGTGCCGGGTTCACAATAAACCAAGTTTAATGCTTCACGATAAGGAATAACGCCCAAAAACTAATGCTGGGTTCATAGACCAAAATAAGGCGTAAGGAATAACGCCTAATAAATGCCTAGGTGGAGGAGGGCGTAGCGTGTAGTAGGCCGCTCCAGTCGGGTGATAACTAGACTGCAGCAACGTTGGCCGCTGCCAAGAGTTGTCTGGGTGACTAGGCGTCTTTCATCTGATTCGAAGCCGGTCTGGAACTTCTCCTCGGGTGGTTTTAGGCAAACCCCCCGAGTATACATGCCTCCAGCCGGCGGTACGGCAATGTGTAGAGGAAAACCGGCAGCGTGGTCGGAAGGCAGACGAAGTCAGGAAGACCGACGCAGGGAGCGTGGATGTATCGGACATCCGCACCTGCGGTTCGGGGGGTGGAAGACGGAGTCAAGGTCAACCGTGCGCTTGTCGGCCCCAGTGCTTGGATGGGCCGACCATCAAACATCCTGGCACCACATTGCGGCTCGGCGAGTCCGGCTGGTTTGGGAGAGGAGTACAATGGGCCCAATAATGAGGCCTACGTGCTAGGTGAAACTCTGTACCACCAACTTCTCAAAATGGAATCCAGAATCCATCCAGAAATGCCATGGGTGGCAACTGATTGCTAGGGTAATTGGCCTAGTTTTTAGGCATTACTTCTTAATCCTTAAACGATAAACTTGGTGTATGAACCCAGCATAAAAACTCAGCTTTCGCCCAACCGGTTAAGCGTTATTCCTTACGCATACGGCTTATCAATTATTCAATTACCACCAGTGATTCACACCGATTAGCCTATGGAGGTGAAGGTGATATGTACTGGATTACTGAAGATGTGTGCTGCCAACGGAGTGTAGGTACTTAACTGGTTAGCTGTATCGAGAGGTCCGATGTTAGCTAAATGATCTCGATGGAATTGAGTGATCAATAATCACGAATTAATTCCGTCACGTTTTAATGAAAAATATGAATACAGTTTCTGTGTTCTTGCAAAAACACCAAAGAGTGTACAAGGCGTGACAAAAATAACTTGGATACGATCTATTTTCAACAGCCTGAAATGTTGGAAGTTGGAAACTTTGATCAAAATGAACTTTGCTCGCAACGTAGAGCTTCAAACTCTATACGAAACGTAGATAAATGTCTCGTGCAGCTTATTCAGATAGTTGTTGTATCGTATCCCATTATTCCATCGAAGATTGCTTCATGATTAGGTTACAACAGCTCTGTGCTATGGGTAGGTTGGAGTAGGTTCGTATTGACGTATAAAACTGGTCTTCTTTTTTTTCTTAATATTGTTTTTCCCTTTTCGACCTTATATTCGGCCATAGGAGTTTTGACATATTTCAAATTTTCGTTACAGTCATTTTCTACAACACTATTATTTCAAAGTTTTTAGCGATGTTTGGCCCAGAAAAGTATTCTTCCGCCGGCTGGAATCGAACCTCGATCTGAGAGGACGCATTGAAATATGGGTTGCGAGCGCGTTGGTTTATGCTTCTGAGCCACTCAGCCGACTATAAAATAGGTAATTCGCTGTAATCAACTGGACTGACTTCAGGCTAACACGTAGGCCATTAGTCCTTCCTTGAGACCAAATGGTCTTGAACAATGCCATATTCTCCAAAATAGATTTGTACACTTCATATGTCATTCTTGTGTTCTCACAGTTACACCTTCTCCAATCAAAATGATGGGTGTGTTCTGCTTGTGCTACTAATATCTGCCCAGACCATTAGTGATCCATGTTATTGGTTCTATGTTCTCGACGTGTCAGATTTGGGTCACGCAATGCAGCACATATCAAATGTCACTGGAATATCATGGCTGACAAACTCCTATCTCAGAACAGTGAAGGTGGTTCCAATATATTAGGTTAGCAAAAAAAGCGCATATTGAAGCGAAGCGAATTTCTATTACCACATGGGAATCTGTCTTCAGACTACGACAGCGTCAGTTCAATCATGTGGTAGTTTATCTGATAGCACTTTGACCTTAAACGCCTGGACCTTCACCTTGACCACATAGGCTTTCATCTTGACATCATCCATGCTTGGGGCATGACGTGGCAATGCAGAGAAACTTTCAACTGGTTGTGATCATTCACTTATCTCGTGAACGCGCTTTCTTCGTATAACGCATTTTATGTTCTTCTGTAAGCTAGCGGGCTTTCCTTTGGCCCTGTGTCTCAAAGCCAAACGGACAGGTCAAGCAATTCGGTCAAAAATCCGGCGGGAAGATGTTTATCTGGTCCGGTGCTTTGCAATTACGGTTTTCATGTCATGTTTCAACATTGGCTGTTCTACAGAACTTGTATCCATAAACGATCGAAGTTGGGGGCGTAACTCCGCTTATTTTCCAGGAGACATCTGCTTTTGGAGATTCGAATCCTCGTCCGAACCTGTGCTTTGTACCAAGCGCAGTTTTATTCTTTCCTCACAGCATTAAAAACCATTTTCAAGCATTTGAGCTGTGAACTCGATGGGAAAATTATTGAATACGGGCCTCAACCCACGTTGTGGCATCATCGATCCAAAATACTGACAAGTCACATCAGAATCATCGACGTATGGACGCCATATCAGCTGCTTACAGAGCGTCCGCTCCAAACTTGAAAAGCACCAGTTTTTGGACCTTCGCCAAAAGTAGTCGTTTAGAAAATGAAGAGATTTTTTATTGCAAAATATCAGTTATCAGTTCTAAAAAGTGTAATAATGAACCTACATTCATTTCCTTGAAGGTCCCTTGTATAGATAACTGTTGAACATCGTATCATGATTTATTTCCAGCACCCTGTATACTCAAGTTAGTGTGAATCGCGACAAGCAGTTCGACTAATTAACAATAATTAACAACCAAAAATATTCAGTGAGGTTGTAGATTCGGTTTAGTTCTGAAGCATAACTGAAATTCTTCAGGTGAAAGCACATGAATAATTTATTTAGATTTTGCATGAATTAGTACAGGAAGGGTCAAAACAAAGTGCCCAGTTTCAAGTGGCCGCCATTTTGCCATCGGGTGTGCTTCATCGATCTCTTCTTGAAGGTCGTGCAGTGCACATTTGAAAGATTCATGGTTTCGTGTGATCAGTCATACATAACATGTAAATGTGAATAAATTCTTCCTGTGAAAAAAGTAACAATTCCTTCAAAGTAGCGAGATTTTTGCTTAAAATAACTTCGTCAGCTCTTGCCAGTTGGGAAGATTTTTATTGGACGATCTTGAAGAAAGGCCAATAGGTTCATTTCTAAACCTACAGTAGCTGCAAAACAGCATTCTTCAAGAACTGGAAGAAGGAACCTTGACAGATTTCAACTCGAAATGTGGAAAATGCCGTGAAATAGCGGAATCTCTCATCGCGTCTAATGGGCAGTCATTTGGCCAACAACATCCTTGATTTGACTTGAGACTTGAAATTGAAGGTACAGACTCTTGTCCAAATGATTAACTGCTTATCAAATGTTTTTTCTTCCAATACAGTACGAATGGCAGCCATCTAAAATTGAGTACTTGATTTTGGTCCTCCCTGTATTATACTGATCTTCATCGAACACGAATGCCGAAATCCGAACCAGTGTTGTCTTCAGTTGGTGACCGTGTCATGAAGGGGATCCGAAGCCCTAGTTTTCTTACGATGTCTTGCGATATTTTGCCCTGTTTTTTGTTTTATGACGCGTTATTTTTAGCTTATCCCCTCCCAACACCCCTATTGTGCTCCCCGGTCCCGCTGGTGTGTTTTATCTTTCGTTTAGTACCATCTCTACTTCGTTCCGAGGGTTGCATATCCACCCGGCGCTGAAAATACACCGAGTAGTTTCCCAACTTTCATAGTTTTTTTCTCGAAAGTTTGTGGATCTTCCGCAAAATTTCCTTTGAAAAACCTTCTTGGCCGTTGTTTGTAGTCCATTCCTACTTTTGGAATGATCAAAATCGAGGTCCCCTTTATGACACGGTCGCCTTCCAGTTTCTCGTTATCAACTTCACTAGATGACAAAACAAAAGTTACAGCTTCCGTAAGAGCGACTGCAATAGCAAACCCTCTTCAGCGTTGATTTTCAATACGGAACCAGAACCCAAGAAGTTGGGTAACGAGCTCGATTGTTGGTTCAGAAATATCGCACCAAGGCCGTTCAAACTGTTCCGACTAACGCGCTGTAACGTCACGCAGTTATGATTCGGATGGAGTCGTAAGAGTCACCCTGTAGCATCAAACAGCACCTGTATTGGTTGTGGAGGAAGAGGAACTACACTATTGGGATACAAACATCGAGTCGATAAAAAGCAGATATCAGTAGTGTATAAGCTATCGATCGTTACCGATTTTAGATTCGTGTTCCGCTGTCCCACCTTCTTGTTGCATCACATGCACTTGTATCACTCTGTTAGAAATGGAAGATCCAATATGCAATATGTTAACAATCACACGTTTAAAAAAATAATTTATAATTAGGTAGGTACCTAATAGACCCTTTCAGTTTCAACTTGGCTGCGCGCGCATGCTGTGGTCATTTCCTGGTTGGTAGTTTTAGAAAAGCGCGAATAGGTGTAAATTCGAAAAGTCCGTTGTCAAGCGAGGCTACTGACTTCAAATTTGACACGTGCGTTTTTCAACGTTAACATAACGTCGACTGAAATTCCGCAGTAGGAAATGGTTGACTTGCTGTGTCCCGTATCGCCCCAATAATTAGAAATCAGCCAGGAAAGTTGGGAAAGTATTGTAACGGCATACATTTCCGAGCAATATGGTTGCAAGGAGAAAATGGATTCGAATGCTGTGCATGAAAGATGACAAAATAATGGGGCTTGGTTCTCATTTGGCTGTGGTAACATCTTTCCAGGCTATGAATGTAGCGCGCCACAAAAAAACGTATAGCCTTTTTGTTTCTTGTCGACTGGTCCAAACTTTGTTCACGAAAAACAGGCGACTACCCTCGAAACTGAACCCTTGGAAGGCTGAGAAGTCTTTGCCCCATACGTGAGACATCGCAGAAAACCACGCTCTGACTTGACAACCATATAAATAAAACTTCTCAAACGACGAGAAAAAAACAAACAAATGAATGAAACTTCACTGGAATGACACTTCGTTCAAGGAGAACAGATCTACGAATATATAGAAATAAAAATCACCTGACCACAGCTCGAAAGTCGAAAGGGTCTATTCTTCACCGACGTTTATCAAAAGAAAATGAAGCAGCAATATTCATTACGAAAAAATGCTCGCAAAGATTTAACTTAGCTAATCATTAAACTCAACAACAAGAATACTGTAGACAGTACCAGTGGTCAGGTATAAAATTTCCTTGGTTGTTACAAGAGAGATGCTTCCTCGGAGATGAACAGCCAACAATAACAAATTCCCATGTCTTTTTTATTTTTCATCTTACTTCGTATTATTTATTTTTTCTTATTGCGGCCATCGTTATGTGAACGTTATCATTTCAATTTTGTTTTCATTCAGCATGAAGACCTCACTTCAATCCACCGTTTGATCAAAATTGCGCACGCACGTGTTCCCACACAGTTCGATCAAAATGGCGCAGGCACGTGTTCCCTTTATATTTGCTGCTTCTGCACGTTCCACGTGTCTCCCTTCCATTCCACGTGTCTCCATTCCATAAGCGTTGATTTCTAATGAGCTAAGCACTAAGCGTAACAAATACAGAATGGCTGGAAAGATGGAGCAAAAGCGTTATAACGACTGAATTTTTAAGGTTAGGGATGTGGCGACTTGATTCTAGAGGCGGTTTCAAAATGTAACATCTCTCATGCTGGATGTACTTTCCTCAACACAAAATGGCGGCACGTTTTCTTCACATAAGTATGCCTGCGTTCCACTAGCGTCAGTTTCTTACTAAGCACAAAAACATGTTGGTATACCTACTGTACGAAGGGGTAATCACTAAATTGTGTGCCAATATTACAATTTATTATTACACCTTATTATACCTAGCTTGTCTTAAATATTACACGAGTGATTATCCCCCTCGGTTTACAATCAAACAGGTTATACGAAAGCGTTGCTTATAAGTAATGAGCCTAAACGAAGACGGGGTAACTTTGGGATTGACCAAAAAGCAGTCTGCGCGCATGGCGTACGTGACTGAACGCACGTAGACATGGCGTAGACATATTGACTACGGGCGTCGGCTACGACTGCGCTACGATACTTACTTTTTCTTTTTATCCGTTATCATGGAATGTAGCGATATCATCTTGGTTAGCTGCTGTTCCCTGTTCTTCTTTCTCGGATCCTTGAGCTGCGATATCATATTGTTGAGGAACGGGATGTACTGCTGCAAAGACGCCAGTTTTCTGTTGTATTCGTCGTCCGCCATTTTGTCGTCGTTTATTTTTTCCGATTATACGAGCGTGGGTATGGTAAAACAAATGCTGCAGCTATCGAACAAAGGACGCCGTCTCTACACAGCTCGCCTTATGTGTGTGGAAGCTCACGCTAACTGCGACAGCGTTGGCTCTTCAATGCTAGCGCGTCGCCCTTCGCTTTCCTGTATTCCGTCCATGGTACTGCCGATGGGTCAACTTCTTCACTTGCGGGAACCCGGAAAGAGACGATTTATATGAACACAGGTTTGATTTCGACGTGGATTAGATTTTCACGGCAAAATTGGAATTTATTTATTACTTGACGCTGGTTAACCGTCGTTCAGCAGACCCAGCCAACTTCTGCCGCCTATTCCTCGGACGTGGTGGGGAGAGGTGACCGACCGAACCCGGGCGGAAACCGACGAGGACCGAGTATCGAGTCGTCGTTTTCGCTCCGTCTGCACAGCCAGCTGAGCCAACTCTATGTGCCTTCGTCCGCTTCGGTTTTGTGAGTGCCGTCAGTCGTTAGCTGAGTTTCGTGTTGCGTCTGCTATTCTCGATCTGCCGTTATTGTGAAGTTAGTAGGCATAGCTAGTAGTGACCACCCTCGAGTTACCGTGCCCCGTAGTATTATTTCAATGGTAGTGTTTATCCTCCCTTGTACACGAAATTACAGGCAAAGTGTTGGTTTTTCGCGAATTTTCCTTGTGTGGCGTCACATTGATTAACATTCCACCATTTTATGTGCATTTAATTGCAGTTAAACGACCTTCACCCACAATTGTTTCAAAAATCGATTATCCGGCGTAGGAATACTCGCGAAAACAATGCCCTTTATTACCTGATGCTTCGGTTTACCTGCAAATAAGCGGTATAGAAAGAGACTACGAGTACGTACCTGGAATTTCAATAAAAACAACAATGCAAAACTGACGGGCTCGAGGTTATTCATGACAGTAGTGTTTATTTATAGTAATTGCGATTGTCTTTGCACGGGGACTAGATCGCGTCCATGTGATGGTCCGGGTTCGGGTCCGCCGTGTACAATATGATACCGTTATAGGTGTGTTTAAAGGTAGGTAGGAACTAGAAATAAATTGTGAAGTGTTTTTAGGATAACGTGTGCCTGGATTTTTACTTGGATCAACAAAAACGACTGCGGAAAAAGCGTTCTGGACTCTGGTTTCGAGATTATTTTTGACGTGACGTGTTTATTGTTGCCTATGACAATGTACGGAAAGGAACGCGTGGGAGGCCATGGAAACTGGAAAGTGCTGCTGTGTTGATATCGAGGGATCGCCGTAAATTTGCCGATTTACGATTTACACGTTGTATTCTATCAATAGTACCTACCATACTTATTACCTAATCACTGAACTGTATAAATTATATTGATCGCATTTACTATTCACTGGTTATGCTGGTATCGACCGACACGCGGGTGGATTTTTAAAATTTGTTTGACGCACCTACCTGCCACATTCGACGTTTGCAATTATTTTTCTGACAAATTAAGTACTTATCATTTGGTTTCAAATCACTCAGAAAAAACTTGAGCTTTGTGTGTGCGTGTATGTGTGGATTGAAGTAATAAATAGTCGTAAGTAATTTTACTTGGTTTTATTTTAAAATTAAGCTTATAAGGTTGGTGTGCACCTCGGTGTGCACGGCCTACTGAACCAAACAGGCTGGAATAAATTCCTCATTTTCGAATAAATTTCTGCAATTTCAATAATGAAATCATGGCAATCTTTTTAAAACCAGCAAATTTTTATGTTTTCTGTAAATCAATCATTGATACTTGCAGCTAAAAGCTGAGTGGGTACTTATAGTGCTATTCTGTAAAAAATAACATTCCATAAACGCTCTGTTATGTAAAAATTCTCAGGGGCGTTCCTAAGGTGTTTGCTGCCCTTGTGAGAAATTGAAACTCGCTGCCCATTTGCATAGGAAATTTAAAATTATCAAAATGGGGGACTGAGGTTTGGGGACCATTTGGAAAATATTTCGAAATAATAAAAATAAAATACTTGTATAGGCCAGGCGGTATGTCGGTAAAATCACTACAATCTGGAAAAAACTCCGACCAAAGCTATTATGGTGTCAAACTCTTTGTAAGGTCAGTAGTTATCTACCACTGAGTTTCCGCCCAAAAACGAGTTGTGCTGATTCCTCCACATCTGCGCGAAGGTAAAGGATGCCTCGAAAGTGCAAAAAGACCTGTTAAACCTCCGTACTTTTTTGTTATATTTACCTAAATGCAAACGTACAACTCTTACGCAAACATTGGAAGCATCTGTCATCATCTCTGTGCCAGTCTTACTGTTGAAAAAAAAGATTTCTCTGTGCGGTTCAGATAAATCACATTTTATTGTTTTTCTACACAAGAAAACGATGGAGCAACATGTGTTTTGGCTGTTTTCTAATGAATTGTACTCACTGAGCCCATCTATGGCATTGAAATTTCAATAACAGCATTTTTGAAGATGTTGCCAGCAAAAAAGTGAATAATTTTCACCCGCCTGTTCAGCAGCAATTTTTTCAATTTTACCAAACACCGTTTGCGAAAATTTTATGAGGAATGGAAAGCTCAAACTCTTTTCTAACGATATCGTGCCTGGCTTAACCGCGGCATGCATTTGAAAGTCTAAAAAAACTATTTTCTTTTCGAGAGGTCCTGTTTAACCCGTGTGCGGCCGTGCCTACTTGACATAGACCGGACTGATTACACGAGCTTGGAAATGTACTCTTTTCCAGCTTTAAAACGCGACCATTATTATTGCGACTTTGTACATTGATTTATGAAGAAATCATACATTATTCTATCATTAATGGTCGTGTTTCAAAGCTGGAAGAGAGTACATTTCCAAGCTTGTGTAATCAGTCCGGTCTATGTCAAGTAGGCATGACCGCACGCGGGTAAAATAGAACCGCTCGAAAGAAATCAGTTTCCTACACTCCCAAAAAGCGTGCCGCGATTAAGCCAGATATAATATCATTAGAAAACAGTTCCAGCTTGTCATTTCCTATAAAATTTTCAAGAACGGTGTTTGGTAAAATTGAAAAAACTCCTGCTGAACAGACGGGTAAAAATTATTCTCTTCTTAGCAGACAACATCTTCCAAAATGCTGTTATTGAATTTTTAACGCCATAAATGGGCTCAGTGAGTACAAGTTATTAGGAAACATCCAAAATACATGTTGCTTCATCGTTTTCTTGTGTGGAAAAACAATTAAATGTGATTTATCTGACCCGCACAAAGAAATCTTTTTTTTCAACAGTAAGACTGGCACAGAGATGATGACAAATGCTTCAAATGTTTGCGTTAGGGTTGTACGTTTGCATTGAGGCAAATAAAATGAAAAAGTACTGTGATTTAACAGGTCTTTTTGCACCTTCAAGACATCTTTTACCTTTGGGCAGATGTGGAGGAATTAGCACAACTCGTTTTTGGGCGGAAACTTAGTGGTAGATACCTACTGACCTTACGAAGAGTTTGACACCATAAAAGCTTTGGTCGGAATTTTTTCTATCCAGAATGACCTACCGCCTGGCCTAGTAGTAAGAGAAGAAAGCCGCTGACCAAATCGTCGATAGATTTCTCCAAATTGAAAAGTTTTAGCTTGGAATCTCTTTGAAATGACCGAATAGCGCACAAATTCTTTTGAAATTGTACCTTCTTCATTGTTTTTATTCGTTTATTTAGATAATTTATTAGGTATCGAATATCGATCTACACTGCGCAATGTTTGTACAGGGTGATATGTGAACCACTGCAAATTGTCACTGTGTTCAGCCAAACCCGTTTGTGAAAAAAATGTTTTTTCCTCGGTTTTTTCCCAGTTTCAGTCATGACATTATGACACTTCATGTCCTACCTCTTACCTCGGAACGGTTTTGGGATTCACCAGATCGGAAGTCGAACAACTAGGATATGATTTCAATTTCGAACTGGCAAGACTTCCGATACCCTGAATTTTTCCAAAGTTTGTCCTTTAGGGCCACAGTTTTTGTCTGAAACTCCAATTTTGACAACAGAATCATACACAAATGATGAAAAAACCAAATTTCACACGTGAATATCTGCTAATGTTCACTTCTCGACTTGTTAGCCCAACTCGAGGCCCAACTGCTATATTGAGAAAACTGGTCATGGCCAATGACGGCACAAATGACCATCATGATGGCCAATATCTTGGTTATCTCAAATTTTACTTCTGTCATTCAATGTTATATGCGTTTTGGAGTTCAGTAGTGTCCAAGTGGTGCCCGTGATCGAGTTTTTGCTTCTGATTCCGACTAACTGCGACCTTCAAGTGAATTGTATTGACTGAAATGGCGTCAGCATCTCCATCGCTGTCGACAGCTGACAGACAAACCAAGTTATTGATTTTCCCAGCTTGCTGACGTTGAAGATTGGTTCACACACTTCCTTACTACTAAACCAATCAGCGCAAAGCTAACCGATACTGATGGACCTGCGCCCTAACGACCTTAGGTAAACGAGAATGGCCATAGGATGAACAACTGCCAGAAGATGAGACTAACGGACACCCTCGCGGACACCGCAAACCGAATCAAAATATTTGGCGGAAATCAAAAGTTACATCGTTCTTAAACAGGCAAAATTTTCAGAAAAAATTGAAACCGGGATCATTCTGCATAATCACTTAGGCGGAAAAATGCTGCCCCTGAATTTGGCTGCCCTTGTTGTTCGCACAATAATAGGCACCATAGGTAGGAACGCCCCTGAAAATTCCTGTTGGCCATTGGCTGTTGCCTTGTAATAACAGCGTAACAGAGCCTTTATGGAATATTATTTTTTAGAGAATCGCACCCCTAGTTTCTAGATAATCTATATCTACATCTACTAGGTAATTCCATCTGTGTTTCGTAGATCGATTATGAGGAACAACAAAAATAGGAGATGCCCAATAAAAAGCAAATTCAATATTGCATAAAGCGCAGGTAATATCCATCTCGAACATTATTGGTTTGGGGAGTTGGGTATTACAATCGTGGTCCAGGTCCTACATCAATAGATTTACTGACACTCAGCCTTTTTCCAAGTCCAAGCAATAATTCCGTCATTTTGTCTTCTAATTCTACATGCGGATGGCCGAAGGCATTGACCATCCAGTAAGCAAAGACTGTTTCCGACCATGAGAATGGTGCACAAAAGATTTCAAAAGTACTTGGTACGAATTCCGGCAAGTTACCAGAATCAATTTCCACAATCAAAATCTAGGCACGGTTTAGGAGGCCACTTTTCCACAAATTACAAGAGAAAATATTCTTGAAATTTATTTTTTCAAAGTTGAAACTTGCTTGTTCAAAGCCCGTCTGAAAATATCTGTTATCCGCTTATTCTATCATAATGCATCTCTGATAATGATAAGTACAATTTATACTAGAAGAGCTGTAGTCGAATCTGAATCCGAAAAATCCGGTCGTTTTGCCGGAACCGAACCCAGATCCGGTCTGGTCGGATTTCGATAAATTTCGATTTTCCGTACCTTCAGTAAATAGTGCGTTCTCCTCATGACGTTCTCCTGACCCGACGACGCAGATGCAACATGGACGCAACTGTCGCTATTTAGTGCCAAATTGGACCCCGCACGATTCCTATGGAAAATGGGTCTCGGTCAAATTCCCTAATTTTTTAATATTTTGTAGACCAATTTGACACGAGCCAAAATTCATCGTCCGTTACCCAAAAAAATGGACAGTTTTTTTTCTATAAGGGGTTGAAGATAGGTTATTTCAAGGTAAAGAAATATGTTCCAACGTAACTGAGTACATTTCAACATCCTTTATAACATATATGGCTCATGAAATTCCCTTTTTCTTATGTGAAAAAATCAACCCCCTCCCTCACCCCCAACCCCTACTTGTGAGTATCAAATTTGAAATTACGTTTGAAAGTCATGCAGATGGTTCTATTTTGTCGAATTATGAATTTTGGCACAAATTATTTTTCCAACCCCCAAATAGGGGGTGGGGTTGAAAAAAAAACCATCGGTCAATTCGGCTGAATTTCTGATATTGTGCTTCATCAGCTACGTTTAACAAGATGACCAAAGGAAAACTCATTCGTATGACCAGTTTCCACCCCATAGAGGGTTGAAGTTGACTATAATGAAGCATAAAACATTCTTCCATGTCATAAACCTAATGAATGAAAATAGTGGACGTTCATATCGTCTTGTTTTGTAAAAATGTCTATTCTTCAAAAATAATTTCAACCCCGTCTCTCATCCCCTATCCTTGTTTCTGAACATCATATTCGAAATAAATCTTGAAAATCTAGGAGAAGGGCTATGGTCGGATTCTCTGCATCTGATTGTGAATCCCCTCTCAAAATTCACTTTCACTATGCTTACATTCGAGTGCTAACATAAGCAGGGTGGGATATATATTTTTTTATGATTTTTGACTGGATTATTATTTAAAATATTGGTGTTCCTATAAAGTTAAAACTGCACAGCAGGTTAATTATGTTTACCTGTACATAATTTCCAACTTTTTTCTTTTGTACGGATACACCTCTATTTACAGTTTAGATTGAAGAATTTAATGTCATTTGAAGCGAAAGCTGCTCAATCAAGGCAAAATATTATGTCACACTCTTATTCCAGCTACTGCGACCATGTGAAGGATGAAATAAAAATTATTGTAATTTTCAAGATTTATTTCGAATATGATGTTCAGAAACAGGGATAGGGGATGAAGGACGGGGTTGAGAGTATTTTTGAAGAATATACATTTTTACGAAACACAATATGTAATATGCAAGTCCACAATTTCCATTCATTTGGTTTATGACATGGAAGAATGTTTTATGCTTCATTATAGTCAACTTCAACCTCGACTTCAACCCTCTGTGGGGTGGAAATTGGTCATACGAATGAGTTTTCCCTTGGTAATCTTGTTTAGCGTAACTGGTTGAGCACAACACCAGAAATTCAGCCAAATTGACCGATGGTTTTTTTTTTCAACCCCACCCCCTATTTGGGGGTTGGTAAAATAATTTGTGCCAAAATTCATAATTCGACAAAATAGAACCATCTGCATGACTTTCAAACGTAATTTCGAATTTGATACTCACAAGTAGGGGTTGGGGGTGGGGGATGAGGTTGATTTTTTCACAAAAGAAAAAGGGAATTGTCATGAGCCAGATGTGTTGGAAAGAACGTTGAAATGTTCTCACTTACGTTGGAACATATTTTTTTACCTTGAAATAACCCATCTTCAACCCCTTATAGACAAAAAACTGTCCATTTTTTTGGGTAACGGACGATCGTTTTTGGCTCGTGTCGACTTGGGCTACAACATATAAAAAAATTAGAGAATTTGACCGAGACCCATTTTGCATAAGAATCGTGCGGGGTCCTTTGAAACATCCAGACAAATATCAACTTTTCTATGGAATACCATCAGGCTATTTCATGACTAAGTCTCCAGATAGATACAAAAAAGTTACTAAAAATGTGAAGAAAAACCAATCGCAAGCCAAATTTCTATTTTGTTTAGTTCTTTTTTACAAAATAATGAAAATATTGGAAGTTCGTTGCTTACTTCGCAAATGATCCACAGTCTGTTAATCGCGATTTTGTCAGATTTGGCATGGCCGCCGTTCCAATAATAATTTATATTACAGTTACTGTCACCTCAAATAGTCACTATAAAATCAATTTGTTTTGCAAGATGTTTCCTTGCGCTCTTCTAGTTAGGAAATCTGACACCATAACTGAATAAAAGTTCTTGTAGAGGAGATGTATATTATAAACAAGTTGAAAAATAAGTGGAGAAGACTACATTATTTACACGTTATAAGATAATTGAAATTTATATTTCTTGTTCACTTGGCAACCCCGAACAAGGCTTCTGCCGTTCTCCTGCCTGGCTTCTGGGCCGAATAGTCTTATGCAATCCGCAGTACATTGATGTAGCAAGGATTGCCTAAAACGTAACGTGTGAGACTGGCTCTCGCGGCTCGCCTACCTTTGGCCCTAGAGGGTTTCAGTTGAAGAAGACGAGGAGAGGGCCCTGACCAAAACTTCCACGCCACGTGTTCGCAGAAACGGATTAAAATAAAACCTTTTTCTTCATGGTATCGACTCTCGCTTCTACACTTGTCATGACGCAGTGTTTATTTCCATTTTTTCTTGTGAGAACCGAAAGCGTGCCTTCCTATTCCACCTTCAAAATGATTGTTTTCAATTTTTTAAAGATTAAAATAACATCAGACGCACAACTCATAAACAGTGAGCATCAATAGTTGGAAATTTCACTTATACAAACAATTATTGATAGTTTTTCTAATCATGATACGTGTTAACAATCACTATTTGCCTGGAAGTTTCATATTTCACATCAAGATCCATCCAATTTTCGACAATTGATGCCCCACCGCCATCTTATTGTATTCTCGATATTGGACATGTTTCAAAGTGATGGGATAGAACTAAAGATGATATTTGTCACTTGGCCGCCATCTTTGATCCGCCATTTTGAATTTGTCTGAAAGTGGTCAATTTGAGTGAAATTCGCAGGCGATGTGAACTTTATCAAAATACATCCGATTTTGGACAAATGATGCTCTGCCGCCATATTGAAATTTCTCATTAGTGGAACGATCTTCATGTAGCTTGGAACTTACCCTTGTTTCGTATGATCATCTCATTTTCCAGCTGAGTTTCAACATTCCGCCGCCACCTGGGCCGCCATATTGAAATCTCTTATTAGCTGAACGATTTTCATGAAACTTGGAACTTACCCTTGTCTAGTACGATCATTCTGATTTTCAAGCCAAATTTCATGATTCTGCCGATATTTTGTCCGCTATAGTGAAATTTCTGCCCAAATAACGGTAGAACCCTAAATTAATATCTTGCGTTCCGAGTAATCCTTCAGAAAGGAAGTGCGCTACTGAGCGTCATTCGCTGAAATTAAAGGTGCGTTCAGTCAGCTTATTTAGCCGCAATTTTAATTTTAGCCGTAAGCGCTGCATCACTTATTGGCTGTTCCGAGGAGGCTGGTTCATAAAGAGCCAATGGGCGTCGCTGCGCTTGCGACTAAAATTAAAACTTGCGGCTAAATAAGCTGACTGAACGCACCTCAACACCCAATATTCAACAGCCCTTGAAAACAAGTACCTAACTACCTACACACCACACTGAACCGTTGAATTTAATTTTTTGAAATTTCCAAAATTTTGTCTTTAATTTCAGGTAGTAGTTACACAATAGGCACCTAAACGGGGTGTTTCAGGAATGATGGTAAAAAATTTAACTGTGGGTAGATCTCGTCAAAATATGACGAAAACCTATACTTATACCATTTTGCAAAGTTCGGCCTAATGACGAAGATATAGCCCTCCAAAGTTCACTTTTTTCGGATTTCAAAAATTTGTAACTCAGGAACGTTTTTGAAAATTTATCTTCAATTTAGCATAAGCTGGTTTGTCATAATTATCTATCAACCTACCAAATTTGGAAAGAATCCAATCAGTGGCGTAGAAGTTATGAGAGGTCACCTTAAGTCAACTTTTCTTCGGATGCTTCTAAATTATTGACCCTCATAACTCCTACACCACTGGTTGGATTCTTCTCAAATTTCGCAGGTTGATAGATAATTATGACAAACCAGCTTTTGCTGAATTAAAGCTAAATTTGTAGAAACGTTCCTGAGTTACAAATTTTTGAAATCCGAAAAAAGTGAACTTTGGAGGCTGGAGGGCTGTATCTTCGTCATTAGGCCGAACTTTGCAAAATGGTATATAGGTTTTCGTCATATTTTGACGAGATCTACCCACGGTTAAATTTTTTGCGATCATCCCTGAAACATCCTGTATAATATAGCTAGGTATACATATTTTCCATACATTTTCCGCTAATCGGTAATAAACCCTTTTCGGTTTTACCTTGGTTGCGCGCGCATTCTGCGGTCATTGATCCTGATTGGTAGTTATAACAACGGACGAACAGGTGTAAATTCGAAAAGCACACCGATATCAAGCGTCAACATGACGTAGATTAAACTGATGAGCATTCAGCACCAAGTTCAGAATGGTTCAATTTGGACCTTGCAATGTTCCCTGTTGTTGATAAGTCGAGGGATAACATTTTATGGAAAAAGTGATCGAAATGCTGCGCCTACGAGATGATGAAATAATTAAATCCCATGATCAGTGGCGTACCTAGCGTATTTGGCACCCGGAGCGGACTATACTGTGACACCTCCCTCCCCCAAACCTACCTATAGAGAATGAGCTGCAGACTGTAGTGACACCCTCTGTGCCGAATTAGATAATTTTGTGCCCTGAGATTTTTAGGATAAAAAAACCCAGCTGATTGATGACATTGTATTTTTTGACAGGAAAAAACGATTTATTGACAAAGCGGAAAACACTACAAATAGTCACCATTGCGAGAAAAAAGCGCCGCAGGCGGAATTTTTTCGGAAAACGGGTTTTCACCAGCTTGTTTTGCACCCTCCAAAGCCTTGGGCCTCAGTTCTGTATACCCTTTTTGCACCGCGAATAATCCGACACTGACACCCCCTTCCTGTTGGTACTCGGTGCGGATCTCACCCCCCGCCCCCCTCTTGGTACGCCACTGCCCATGATAGGATAAGTAGGTACTCACATTGTACATTGCTCACAAAAAACTGGTAGATACACTCGAAACTGAAAGTGAGACAACAGTACAGAAGGTTGTTTTCGTTTAAAGCTCAAGCGATGAAAGCCAAACAAATGAATGACACTGGCACATCTTTGGAATGACGCATCTTTAGAAAGAACAGATCTATCAATACATAGAATAAAAAATCACCTGACCACAAACTGAAAGGATCTATTCGCATGAAAGAAAGCTGTACGAAATTTTACCCAAGATTCGGCGATCTGGTGATCTGGTCCGGTTCCGGCTTCTGAGATTAGGCTCTTGTTCCAGTATCCGATATTTTGAAATGGCCAGAACTTTCCAAATTATCCATATCGTCAAGTCAGCTTGAGAAGTTGCCATGCAGCTTTCCTCGCGGTTTTCCGTCTGGCGGAGATGACGGATTCATGTCGCCACCATCAACAAGAAGTACAAGAACTTGGTTTGTGTGGTTTCTCAATTTCTGGCCATCTAATAGAAAACTGCACTTGAGATTTTTTGTAACCTACCAAATAAGTTATATCGTGTGGGCAGGTGCGCATGCGTGAGGTCGCCAAATTGAAAAAAAACTCAGTTTAGATAGCAACGAGGATAGCAATAGCTGGCAGCGTTGTTGTCACTCTCATACACCGTGCACGCACCCCTTCGTTGCCGCTTTGCATTTTCTTGAATAAACTACTCTCAAATCCGAGCTCAAATCTCAACAACACGCATCCGCGCATCCTGAAATAAAGGTTCGAGTAGTTGATCGTTGATGTTAGCGTTAGAAACGACAAATGTTGGAGCGCTATTGCCAGTTTCGTCGCTCGTGTATCTGCACAATAACTCATTTAAAGTTGATTGCAATAAAACATTACATTTCGATACTCAACTGATATTCAACATTCAACAAAATCATTTGTTGATGAATATTTGTACTGATATACCTCCGACTAGTGTTCTCGAATCTTCCATCGGTCCTCCAGCAAATTCCACAATGTATCGGCATACGGTTTCCAGGTGACTCCCGAATAATCTTACACCTTTCGCGTGAGATTCCAACGTGCTGTGGAGCCGGCACCTCTGCCAAATGGACAGATGTCTCCCACTCGGCCGGTTCCACGGGCCGAAGCCTACATGTATGTTCTGGAATGCACTAGAGCTTCGCACTTGTACACTGCGATCTAATGGGAAGAGTCTAGAAAGACCGGGTGGTCTTCTCCAGAATGCACAAGAATCGCTGCTCGTAACACTGCCCCTCTCTTGAGCCTGTTTGTATACCGAATAGGCTCATCGTTACTCCCCGAGTAACGTGTAAGGCGATCAAGGTGAACAACTTTCATCTTGGCTCTCGGGGCTCGCTGGATTCTGCACACGACGTCATTGATCCTCTTGGTTATCGTGTACGGTCCTTCCCAAGACGGATGCAACTTAATAGACCTTCCTTCCGAACCAACTTGTGGATGTCGCACATTCTTTGCCTTAGGTCGTCGACGTAATCGGGAATGTTCTTAGGATCATTCTCTGACGTGCCAAATTGTACATCGCAGGGGAGGCGAATCTTTCGGCCAAAGAGAACACGTGCCGGTATTTCCCCCGTTGTGTCGTGAATGGCAGCGCGATACGCCGCCGCCGTTAGGAATATTGGCAGATGACGATCTCAGTCTCGCTGATGCTCACCGACGGCCTTTGACAGGTGCTCCATCGTCCTGTTGAACCGCTCAACCATTCCGTCGGACCGTGGGTGAAGAGGCGTCGTCCTGGGCTTCTGTATCCCAAGTAGAGTACAGAGACCTTGGAACACGTTGGATTCGAAGTTTCGTCCCTGGTCTTTGTGTAACTCCAGAGGTACTCCGAAACGGCTGATCAGATGGTCCTTTGCTGGCCGCACAAATCTCGCACTGGCGACACCATGTTTCCACGTCGTCCCGGCAGTTCACCCAGTAGAACCGCTCGCGCACCTTGGCCAACGCCTTGTTCACCCCAAGGTGCCCTCCAGTGACGCCATCGTGCATCTCCTTCAGGACCTCTTCCACTCTATTCTTGGGAAGCACCATTGAACCATCTCCTTCTTCCCATCAGGACTCTCCCAGACTCTCTTCGGCAGCCCATTCTCTATCATCAGAGATTCAAAAGAGCTTTGAATTCGGGTCCTTCATCAGAGATCTCGGCCCACTCTGGTCTGTCCTGGCCAAGTTTCTTTCTTTCAGGAAGTGAACCGATGGCTGGGTTCTCGCGCTGCTCCTTCTTGAGCTCAGCCGGAGTCCAATTTCTTGGAATTTCATCGACAATTGCGTTGACTTCGACGTTTCCATTCTGCTGGTCTACCCTCTCGCAGCGCTCACAGTCCTCGTTGCATGGTCTTCGAAAAAGAGCATCCGCATTGCCATGACTTCATACAGGACCATGTTCGATTTTGGAGTCATATTGTTGAAGTTGCTCGATCCACCGTGCAAACTGTCCCTCGGGATTCTTCAACTGCAGTAGCCATTTCAGCGGAGCGTGGTCATTCCCACCAAATATTTCCGGCCATAGAGGTAGGTACTGGTGAAAGTGATCGATAGCTTTCACTATGGCTAGTAGCCGATCCCTACGCGTCACGAAGTAGTTTCTTTCAGGTTTGGACAACACCTTGCTGTAGTACGTACTCCACTACTCGCTCCTGGCCTCGCCGTACTGTCCTTATGGAAGAGGATATGCCAGAATAGGACTCGAGCACAATGCAACCTTTAGAGTCTTGAATGAGTTTTCGTTTTCACATTCCTTGGCCCACAGGAATGGCACACGGTCCTCAGTCAGTTTGTGTAAGGGCTTAGAAATGTCAGCGAACTTCTCCACAAATCGTCTGTAGTACATATGTGCAAAACCCAAAAAAACTTCTGACTTTATGCTGATTTCTGGGTCGTGGCCATTCTCGGACAGCATCCAGTTTCGCTGGATCGTTTTTAATTCCTTCCGACGACACTACGTGCCCCAAAAATCTGACTTGTTTCTGGAACAGCACGAATTTCTTCGGGTTGAGTTTGAGATGTGCACCTCGAAGACGTCGAAATACCTTACGATGATTTTGCAGGTGTTCTTCGAATGTTCGACTGATGACCATTACGTCGTCGAGGTACACCAGGCAACTTTCTCATGTTAGACCTCGCAAGAGGCACTTCATTAGACGTTCAAACGGGGCCGGTGCGTTACAAAGTCCAAACGGCATCACAGTAAACTGATGAAGATCGCTCCCGGCAGAAAACGCCGTCTTTTCTTTGTCGTCGTTGTAAAGTCCCACTTGCCAGTAACCATTCTTCAGGTCAAGCGTCGAAAACCATCTTGATCTAGACAGCGTGCTTAAAGTGTTGTCAGTACGAGGCAGTGGATAGCTGTCTTTCTTCGTCACATCATTGAATCTGCGGTGGACCACGCAAAATCGCAAACTGTCCTCTTTCTTTGCAACCAAAACAATAGGTTATGACCATGGGCTTGTCGCTCGGCTTGTCGACTCTTCTATCACGCCTTCATCCATGTCAAGAGCTGTCAATGCGGTCTGTAGCGAGTTTGTATGCTGAGTTCATGAGTGCCCATTGGGGGTTCTTATACTTTTACAATGAACCCAACAACGCAGTGGCTGCATTTTATGATACGCTGTACGAAATCTTAGACAAGCACGTATCAAGAAGACAGAAGTCTGGAGGTACCTATATATCCCATTTGGTTCAACGGCAAAATCATAAAGCTGCATTTCCTGCTTTTCCAAGTGATCCTTCACTAGTGAGTAGATATGTTGTAGGCATAACGCGATTTTAGGCTTTTTACAAAATGCCTAGGCATTTTGTAAAAAATAATGAAACGAGTGCATTTCATTTATCTCGCGTTATGCCTAGTCAAAATGAGAAATGCCGGCAAAACGAGAGTTGAGGTTCACGTTTCTCATTATGCCTGCTTATTTTCAGGCATTTCTCATTTTGCCTGCCTTGAGTTAGTCAAAACCCGAAGGCGCCAATTCTTTGCGTCGGACAGTTCTTCGCTGCATTGTGTCCGCGTTACTAAGCTCATTGGGGCTCAAAACGGCACTTGAAGACACAATAGGGCTCAGCAGGGTTTATTAAAACGCTATAATGTAGTCCCAAGGCAGGGGTGCTCACTTAGGTTATGGAACGTAAAAGGCAGCTCATTACACAAGAAGACACAAGGGGGCTCAATGAAGGGCTCTAAATAACATGAGCATGAGCAAATACAAGAGGATCCGATTGAGCTCTGAAAGCCATGGAAAAATGCAAAGGGACTCAGCAGGGCTTCAAACGATATTGAAGACATAAGGGCGTCCAGTAGTCCAGTGGAACTTTATACATATAACAAATGAATGCAAAAGGGGGTTACTGGTACATACTCTCTAAGCCAACATACTACACTTGAGGATACAAGAGGGTCCGATAGGGCTCCGAATGAGGTATCACATGAAGGCACAAAGTTCCTACTAATGCTCCGAAAGCTACAGAAAGATGTAAGGGAGTTCAGCGGAGCTTCAAAAGACGTTGAAGAAAACAAGTGGTCCCGATGGAGCTCTGGATAACACAAGAAGGCAAGAGGAGGCTTACTGGAACTCTGATAGCCATGAAAAAACATAACGAGGCTAATTAGGGCTTCAGACTACACTTTCGAACATAAAAGTGCTGGATAGGGCTCCGTATATCGCAAGCAGACACAAGGGATTTACACTAAGGCTTCCAACAACGCAAGAAGGCACAAGGGGGCTTACTGGAAATCTGGAAGCCATGAAGCACATAAGAGGGCTCATTAGGGCTCCAAATGATACTTGAAGACACAAGGATGCCCAATGGAGCTCTGCATAACATGAAAACGCAAAATGGGGCTTACTGGTACCTACTCTGAAAGCCATGAAAGAACATAAAGGGGCTCAACAGGGCTCCAATCATAGGTGACGACACAATAAGGGCATCCAATTGGGCCTGGATAACGGCAAGACGGCAAAAAAGGGCTAAGTGGAATTCTGGGAGCTATGGAGAACATAAGGGGGCCCAATGGAGGTCTGTATAACAAGATAACGCAAAATGGGACTTACTGGTACCTACTCTGAAAGCCATGAAAAAGCATAAGAGGGCTCAACTGGGCTCCAACCATACTTGAAGACACAATGGGGCTCGATAGAGCTCCACACATGACATGATAACACAACGCTGCTTGCTGCTACGGAAGTCACGGAAAATGTAGGAGGGCTCAGCCGGGCTCTGATTCACATTGATTGAAGATACAATAAGGGGGCCCAATGGGGCCTGGACAACACAAGACGGCAAAAGAGTGCTAAGTGGAATTCTGGAAGCTATGAAGCCCATAAGGGGGCCCAATGGAGCTCTGCATAACATGATAACGCGAAATGGGACTTACTGGTACATACTCTGAAATCCATGAAAAAACCTGAGGGGGCTCAACAGAGCTCCAATCATACTTGAAGACACAATGAGGCCCGATAGAGCTCCGCACATTGCATGATGACACAACGCTGTTTGCTGGTCCGAAGTCACGGAAAATGTAAGGGGGCTCAGCAGGGCTTCAAATCACATTGAAGACACAATAAGGGGGCCCAATGGGGCCTGGATAACACAAGATGGCAAAACAGGACTAAGTGGAATTCTGGAAGCTATGAAGCACATAAAGGGGCCATTAGGGCTCCAAATGATACTTGAAGACACAAGGGGACCCAGTGGAGCTCTGTATAACATGATAACGCAAAATGGGGCTTACTGGTACATACTCTGAAAGCCATGAAAATACCTGAGAGGGCTCAACAGGGCTCCAATCATACTTGAAGACACAGTGGGGCCCGATAGAGCTCCGCACATCACATGATGGTAGAACGCTGCTTGTTGCTACGGAAGTCACTGAAAATGTGAAGGGGCTCAGCAGAGCTTCAAATCACATTGAAGACACAATAAGGGGGCCCAATGGAGTCTGGATAACACAAGACGGCAAAACAGGGCTCAGTGGAATTTTGGAAGCCAGAAAGCACATAAGGGAGCTAATAAAGCTCCAAATGATTCTTGACGACACAAGGGGGCCCAAGGGAGCGGTCTCACATACCTACTCTGAAAGCCATGAAAGAACATAGGGGGCTCAACAGGGCTCCCATCATACTTGAAGACACAACGGGGCCCGATAGAGCTCCGCACATGACAATCATGATGACACAACGCTGTTTGCTGCTCCGGAAGTCACGGAAAATATAAGAGGGCTCAGCAGGGCTTCAAATCACATTTAGGGCACAATAAGAGAGCCCAATGAGTCCTCGATAACACAAGACGGCAAAACAGGGCTTAGTGGAATTCTGGAAGCTATAAAGCACATAAGAGGGGCTCATTATAGGGCTCCAAAGGATACTTGAAGACACAAGGGGGCCCCATGGAACTCTGTATAACAAAATAACGCAAAATGAGGCTTATTGGTACCTACTCTGAAAGCCATGAAGAAACATAAGGAAGCTTACTAGTGCTCCTGAAGCTTAGTGTACTAGCAGAAGCGCTCGGAATAATGCAAGGGGACTCAGCAGAGCTTCAAACAACATTAAAGACACAAGGAAAGGTACGTTTTCTTTGGGAACGTTTTGAAGGGGGCATTTTATCTGCCTCCATATTGACGAGCTCGTGTTTTTCAAAACTCGTAGCAGGCAAAATGGGAAATGCCTGAAAATAATCAGGCATAATGAGAATCATATATGCTTGAAATCGCGTTTTGCCAGCGTTTTGTCATTTTGCCCAGGCAGAACGCGAGAGAGTACTAGTGATATTGATTATTTCTTGTTTTGCCGACTTTTTACAAAACGCCTAGGCGTTTCACGATAAGCCAGAAATCGCGTTATGCCTACGACAGATACACTATGGTCACTTAGCTACGTCACAGCGGACGCTCCATTTAATCCATTCTAGTCCGGCGGCTTAAAGCCATATATTTAGAATGAATTCTGCATTTCGTGCCGAAGCCTATTTTATTTTATTTTTGTGAAATATGATCAAGAATGAAAGTTTTAAGGGGTGGAGCCATTCTCAATTTTCACCAGGGGGGGAAGGGGAAGGGGTTGTTCTGGCTTTTTGGGGGCTTTTTGGACCTTTTCTTTTGCACTCGATGTTGTAAGCGGAAGCAAGGTGTTTTCTAGATCTGTGATATATCCGGACTTTTTTGAGTGGTGTAGCGACCCGCTTCCTCTCTTGGGAGGGGGCTGGGGGGCTCAAGTTGACACATGTGGCCGATTTTCACTTTTTCTTCGATTTCGAACCAATATCGGCGAGTTTGGTATCGTTTCCGACTAAATCACATCTTCTGAACTCAACCATGACTCAAGAAAATCGATAGTGACAAGTTTAAACAAGTTGTGCAGAGAATATCATGTTTTTTTGTGCTCCTATTTGAAGAAATTTTTTGGGAGTGTTTTAGACATTTGTGGTTGAATTCCATTTCAGGTCTATTATTTTGAACTATTTTGAACCTAAGGAACGTATTTTAGCACAGTCTTTTGTTTTGGAAAAAATAAAAAAAATGTTTTCTAAACTTGCTTTGAGCAAATTTTTTGATAATTCACCAACAACGTCTGAAAGGTTATTAAAGTTTATAGTTTTATTGTAGGGTCTGTGATCTTTTTGAAGGGTCCTGCGGGAGTGAAAAGCAACCGTATTCCCAAAGGGCCCTTGATATGGGTGTAGAATCTGAGGGGGAGGGGGGGTGAAATATTTTATTCATAATTTATGAACGGGCTAGAAACAATCTTTTCACGGTTTCTGATCCTATTTGTTTTCGTGAAATTGGTCTTGAACCAAACTCAAACGGGGGAAGTCCTGGGCTTGGTGACTATTTGAGAATCGCTACCGCAACAGCAGCAACCCAAGTTTCGCGAGGGTGATTGGACATTTTTCCACCAGGTCTGTGCACCATCGAACGCTCAAGCAGAGACTCATAATTTATAAACAGGCAATTTATGAAGAGACTATTTTTTCATGATTTCTGATTTTATGATCTTATTGGAGTATGTTAGTGAAATTGGGCTCACATCAATCACAATCTCAAGGGGAGGAGATTAGTTTCGGGCTTGCTAGCTGTTTTTGTTGTAATCACTCTCATCGTCTTGAAGGAGGGTAGTAGGGGAAGAGATTTTCTGATTTCCACCTTGATGGCTACCTTTGTTGTAACATATATCAACATAGGAGGTTTGTATGATATGTAATCTAGTAGGAGGATTTTGATAAGGAGGAGGCATTCCCATTCTTCATTGATTGGGAGAGGTGAGAGGTTCAGATGCGGGGTTCGGCAGTTTTTTTTTTCAATTCAGAGCATTTTATACACTTTTCATGCAATTTATAGGAGAATGGCTGGTAGAGAACGCTTTTATCATTTAGCAAGAAGTCTAAGGGTCTTTGAGCAGCGGAGTCGTTTCTCAATTTCGTTAGAGGATTGATTTTTCCCCTTCATTTCGAGCTTGTCGGCTATTTCATGGTTTGCAGTGGATGCAAAAATGATGATTGAACGCTTGTCCATATTTAAAATACAGAACACAGTTGCGTTTATTTTTATATTTCAAGCTTTTGCCGATGTGTTTTCTAGAAGAAAGCTTGGTGGATCAGCTGCTGTTTTTTCAATATAGTTTTTCAAATTATGTATGTGTTAAAAAATGTTGCTGATGTTGTTGGGCGTTCGAAGGTGCACAGACGTGGTGAAAATGTCCAATCATCTTCGCAAAATCTCATTTTCATACACATAAACGCGGTAAAAGTCAAAAGTCGTAGTCCTCACTGTGGTGGTGGTGGTGGTGGTGATTGGACGTGGGTAGTGCCTGGTGCAAAGCTGTGTTCTTCCAGCCTGCATGGCGAAAGAATCAAATTAGGGGGCTAAAATTTTCGCATCCATTTTTTTTTTTCAATTGCTCACTGTTCTATCAACAGGAGGTGTCGATTAATATTCCTACTGCGTGTACGATTATTTAAAGTAGGTATCGTGTCGGGTCTGTGTATCATCAAGCATCCTTGCTTGGAGATTCTTCCCTCACTGATGAGGCCTAAAAGGCCGAACCACGTATCTGAGAATTCTTTATTTCCTTACCTGCTCAAGGGTTCGATGATGCACAGACCTGGTGTAAATGTCCAATCATCCCTGCAAAACTCACGCAAAATTCAAGTTACTGCCGCTAGTGCTGCTTCAGTAGCGATCTTTGAATAGTCACCAAGCCCAAAATTGAAAGATTCTCTCCCCCCCCTTCCCTTGAGTTTTGTTCAAAATCAATTTTAGCGAAATAAACAGAAACAGAAAAACAGAACAAAGATTGTTTCTAGCCCGTTCATAAATTTTGAGTGAAAATTTTCACCCCTCCGCCCCCCAGATTCTACACCCCTATAAAGGCTCCCGCCCTCTGAAACTATGGTTCCTTTCCAACCCGCAGAACTTCTTAAGAACACTACAGACCACAATTATGAACTTTTATAACCTTTCAGACCTTTAATAGGATCAGAAACCGTGGAAAGATTGTTTCTAGCCTGTTCATAAATTATGAATAAAATATTTCACCCCCCTCCCCCTCAGATTCTACACCTCCATCAAGGGCGGCTCTCGCCCTTTGGGATAACGGTTGCTTTCCACCCCCGCAGGACCCTTCAAGAAGATCACAGACCACAACTATAAACTTTCATAACCTTTCAGACGTTGTTGGTGAATTATCAAAAAATTTGCTCAAAGCAAGTTTAGAAAACTTTTTTTTTATTTTTTCCAAAACAAAAGACTGTGCTAAAATACGTTCCTTGAATTCAAAATAGTTCAAAATAATAGAGCTGAAATGGAATTTAACCACAGATGTCTAAAACACCCCCAAAAAATGTCTCCAAATAGAAGCACAAAAAAACATGATATTCTCTGCACAACTTGTTTAAACTTGTTGCTATCGATTTTTTTGAGTCATGGTTGAGTTAAGAAGATGTGATTTAGTCGGAAACGATACCAAACTCGCCGATATTGGTTCGAAATCAAAGAAAAAGGGAAAATCGGCCACATGTGTCAACTTGAGCCCCCCAGCCCCCTCCTAAGAGAGGAAGGGGGTGGCTACACCACTTAAAAAACTCCGGATATATCACAGATCTAGAAAACACCTTGCTTTCGCTTACAACATCGAGTGCAAAAGAAAAGGTCCAAAAAGCCCCCAAAAAGCCAGAACAATCCCCTCCCCCTCCCCCCTGGTAAAAATTGAAAATGGCTCCACCCCTCAAAACTTTCATTCTTAACCATATTTCACAAAAATTAAATAAAATTGGCTTCGGCACAAAGTGCATGATCCATCTACTAAGCCGCCGGACTATTCATGTTATCTCGTATTAGCTTAATACAGCCACGATACTATTCGCTCCGTGCACGACGCCAGCGTCACCTAGCGTACGCAACTTTGTAGGCGCGAAACGTCACTCACGTCCTAAATTACAGATCGCTGAACTGTTATAAATGACAGATCGCTGGCTGGACTGTCATTATTTTGTGGATTGTGGTTAAGTGCTCCAAATGGGTAGACCCGAGGGTAGACCGCTTACTGCCGAAAACTTAAGCGTCGAAATATACAGCGTCGACGCAGAAATGACGGGAATCGTGCCCTTTTCATGTCCCTTCCCTAATGGATGGAAAAGCTTTTCGAGCCAGCAACAGTGCTTAGTGGCTCAGTGCGTAGATCCTAGGTGCTAGGACACGACAATACAAGCCGGGCAGAGAGGCAATGCTTTGACCAGCAGTCGGTGCCGCTGTTTCAAATTTAGATCAGAATTTATCATAGACCTGAATTTATAGCAAATGTCAAATGTACATTCGGGATGGGTATTTACGAGGGTATTTACTTGAGATTTTTTTTTTAATCGAAACTAACTATAGGCCTCAAGTGAGAGTAAGAATTTTGAAATTTTCCTAATACAGTTAGCCTACAGCGTCTGGAGCCCATATTTGCGATTTATGAATCATCTATATGCGCAAAATTCAACAGTAGTGCCCAGCAACAAAAGATCTTTTTTGCGTAAAAAAAATTAAGGAGAATAAGGTCAGAAAATTTGATACAAAAATATGGATTATTATTAGATACGGACCTATCCACATAACAAACCAGCGAGTTTGAGCACGATAATTTTTTCAATCCTCTCTTTTGCTTATAAAAAATGTACATATTGAAGTATCTAAAATTCTGTTAAAACTGTATTACACTGCACAATTTTTGGGACAATCTGCCAAAATAGTGTCAAAAAACAACGAACTTGTTTGCTTGACTGAGAAATTCTTCCAAAAATTGTACAAGATGTATTAGTGCTTGAAGATCGAAACGATTAATATGATTTTTGGTAGAAACCGCCTCCAAAAATTCCACGACACATAGGTATACACAATCATGATACCCTGCAGTTTATTTGCTGGTTGCTGCCAAGATTTGGGGGTTGAAATTATTGTTTTCCCATCCCCTTCAACTTTCAATAACACAAGTTCTGTGACTTCTGTGTGTGCAGGTTTTGTGGCAATGTTGCCGGCTTCCCAAGATGGTTTATCAAAGGGGTGTGACGTGATCTGACCAAGTGACCACTGTCATTATCTGTCACTTTCGGTGCTGTGTATTTTCGACGCTAAAGTTTTCGACGCTAAACGGTCTACTCCTTCAAACATCAGGAAATTGACAGCCCAATCACGCAGCGCCGAGCCATCAATGTTGCTCTTTTTGTCCACATAAAGCGCTGTGATCGGTTTCGTTACTCCCACTCTGTACTTCGCACGGAGCGAATATACTTAGGGCTAAATTTCAAGTCCAAGTTGCAACCCGCGCAGCGTGGCGCAAGTAGTCACGTGATCCCTCTGTGCCAATAAGCATGCCATTATTGGATCACGTGACTACTTGCGCCACGCTGCGCGGGTTGCAACTCGGACTTGAAATTTGGCCCTTAGATGAAAAGCACCAATGGTACCGCCCCGCCACCATCTTGCTTGGACTAAAGAGAACTCCATCAATCTGCAGTTGTACAATAGTTTGCCGCTGGAAGTACAGAACTATCCGATGGATAAGTTCAAAAAGACTGTCTCCAGGTTCATGGTTGACCAGTGTTTTCATAGGGTTGATGAGTTTTTTGCCTTCAACTATTATGGCCTTAACGCCAAAGGTGCAATAATATCTTTGTCCCTTTAGAGGAAAATCTAAACTGCTGGTCAACGAAGTTGTCGGTATCGGAAAAATGTTCCGACTTTGGTAGTCAATATCTCTCGATCGCCGATTGCGATTTCCATTTTGTTTTTTGCGTTAACTAGCTTATTCTTTCCGTAACCCATCCTATAATAGTGAATGTTGAAAAACTTCATGTAATGTTTCTACCAGGGTGATACGGAAAATGGTGCTAAATTGCAACGACTCGTCTTATCTTGAAACGGTTTTGGAATTTCCCGGATTGGAAGTCTAACATAAAGATATAAATTTTTATGTTGAATGTTGCAGATTTACGAAACTCAGGCATAGCACAAGCACAAAAAGTATAACGTCCAGGGGGGCTCTACTTCACTCGGACACTGAAGTTTCTCATCGTTACCATATGTTCAGGGGCTTAAATCTGCAAATAGAACATGTTTCATATCTAAAATTCTGATGAAATTCTGACGAAATCAAACGTACAAAAAACAAGCAAGGACAACCACTTGAAAAAGTACCTCCTGCTTGGCCCCACACCAAATATTCGGGTTGCGTTGAGAGTGAAATTGTCCTGGACTGTTGTACGAACGATCTCGCTCAATGTCAACATCCATTCATCAAAAGTGATTTTATCTCGCGTGCCAACAAGGCAAATCTATAACATTCAAAATAAAAATTTATATCTTCGATGTTAGACTTCCGATCCGGATAATTCCAAAACCGTTTCGGGGTACGACACCACACTTCATGATTTTTGTATTAGAATACATAAAAAAAATCGACAAATGGGGGGGACGATGGAGTCGGTACGGTACAATTTTGCAGCATTTTACGTATCACCCTGTAGAAATTTTACATGAAGTTTCTCAACATTCACTTTCACAGGATAGGTCACGGAAGGATTAGGTTAATTGACACAATAAACAAAACGGAAATCGCATCCGGCCATCGGAAGTCATTGGTCTTCAAAGTCGAACCATTTTTCCGATACTGACAACGATGTTGTCAAGCAGTTTATATGCATACACAGACTTATATGTTCCTGAGTGTTTGTTCCATTTGTGTTAAAATTAATCATTTATTTTTAAATTGGCGTTGCTCGATTCTACAATACCACTGTAATGTAGTTGAGATGGCTGAATAAAGTATCTATCTAGAGTTGACGGCACACCACAGGGACCTGTGGGCGGGGCTAAACAGAAAAACAAAAATCGTTTTGAACGAGTCCGTGTGTTGAAATAGGGGAAGCAACACCGTCAGCTGGAGTGGTGGACCATTACCAGGTCACAGGCGAACCTAAAATTCCACTGCAAATCTAAGTGCACCACTAGATGAACTAAGTTCGCGCAGTTAGGCTTCGTCCACAGGTCCCTGTAGTATTCCGACTACTCTATCTAATCTCGTCTTACCTTTTTTGGGTTCAACCCGCGGCCAGACGTGCGTTCTTTAACTCAGCGACGTCGGCTTGCACTGCCAAGAACAAACGGGTAAATTCCACCTAAAAATGAAAAACATTCTTGGTCGGGTCGGCTTGGTGTAATCGCTCGATTTTGTCACTTGGGTCAGAGCACGGGTGGCTTTTGGGTCACTCCGTGCATGTAAACGTAGCCACTGTGAAATATTCACCATAAACGCTGCCGAGTGGATGACCCTCAGTAGCCAATTACTCCAGTTATTATCACAACTTACAAGAGCTTGAAACGCATGTTCCGTAATTGACGAATTCAACTAGGTATAATGTTTAAGGGCAACTTACGGCTTGATATCATGTTGAGGCTCAAACTGCCATTTGTGAGGACGTCCAAGGCAACGGCTTATAATAAGGTCTATCGACCAATCAGGCTGCTATAAGGGTGAATCAAAAGTACCGGACTTGAACCATATACAGGTGTCCCGAAAATACACCGACAACATTCTGGGGCAGCTTCCTCTTATCAAAATAAGAGAAAAAGTTCCCATAAATATGGGCCCGGAAACGCTTCCTAAGGAAGCTACAGGTCGCTGAAGGTGGGACCCTGAAGATGGTGCGTTTATTTAATATTTCCGAAACCGCTCAAGGAAATTCAATCAAACTTGACACGTTTAATTACCTTCTTATGCCTAACAAAATTTGAATGCTTAACAAAAATTGCTTTGAAATAGTTTTTCTTTCGCCTTGAATATTGTAATTGAAAAATCAGTATTTCTGACCACGTTTTCATACATTCAAACTCAAATATCTTCGTAATAGTGTATTGGAAATAGAATATATCTGCTGGAATTAATTCAAACAAAAACGATTTTTTTACCATGGCTACCTTTCAGTTCCCTCTTCAACATATCAAAAGTCCTCAACTCTGGGACTGCTACAAATTAGTATACAGGGTGAAAGATTATTATTATTCTTTATTTCCTTTCTTTCTCAAAAAACTGATGACTGAAAAAAACGGTTCTAGGCTAGTTTGATAGGCCATAGTCTTCCAATAAACATATAAAATATATACCACTCAGCAACTGCTATGTATCAAGTTACAGGGTGAAAACTATTTTTCATCTTCAATTTTTTTTCTTAGTGGAACTGATCTAGATTGGAGCCGGTTCCAGTTCTTTTGCAAGCTTATAATGTCATACTGAACATTTAAAAATGATACATTTCTGCAACTGCTGCTTTTCAATTTACAGGGTGAAAAGTCATTTTTACGTTTCAATTTCTTTCTTGGTGAAATTGGCTCACACATCAATTTCGACTGATTCTTCTGTAAACTTGAAGTCTTTAGTCAAACATATCAAAATAATACATTTCTGCTACAGCTAGTTTTTTTTTTACAAATTTAAATGTCTGGGTATATTCGGGTATATTGCATAAAAAATTCAAAAAATCTTGGAACGCAACCAAACATTCAAATTTGTCAATAAAAACGTAGCTGTAGCAGAAATGTATTATTTTGATATGTTTGACTAGAAACCTCAAATTTACAGAAAAAAACCAGTCGCAATCGTTGTGTGAGCCGATTTCATCAAGAAAAAAATTGAAACGTGAAAATGACTTTTCACCCTGTAAATTGAAAATCAGCAGATGCAGAGATGTGTCCTTTTCATATGTTCATTATGACATTATCAGCTTGCAAAAGAACTGGAACCGGCTTCAATCTAGATCAGTTCCACCAAGAAAAAAAATTGAAGTTGAAAAATAGTTTTCACCCTGTAACTTGATACGCAGGAGTTGCTGGGTGGTATATTTTTCATATGTTCATTGGAAGACTATGGCCTATCAAACTAGCCTGAAACCGCTTTTTTCGGTTATCAGTTTTTTAAGAAAAAAAGAAAGTAAAGAAAAATAATAAACTTTCACCCTGTATACTGATTTGTAGCAGTCCCAGAGTTGAGGACTTTTGATATGTTGAAGAAGGGACTGTAAGCTTGCCATGGTAAAAAAATCGTTTTTGTTTGAATTAATTCCAGCAAAGCACCTATTTTTTTCTATTTCCAATATACTATAAAAGGTGCGTCTATCGAGGTTGAACAAAGGGACATTTTTTTTGGTAGAAAACTCCAATATTCCATAATTTCTTGTTAATGGTGCTATTCTGTAAAAAATAACATTCCATAAACGCTCTGTAATGTAAAATACCTACGTGTCGGCCATTGGCTGTTACCTAGGTAATAACAACTTAACAGAGCCTTTATGGAATATAATTTTTTAGAGAATCGCACCATAAATTTGGAAACAATCCACATTAAAAAAAAAGGGTTATTTCCCCCCCCCCCTACCTTAGCTTGACCCACCCCTGGTGAATTGTTTTGGAACTAATCTTGCCTCATTTTGTTGGGCATAAGAAGGTTAGTGGATGTGTCAAGTTTGATTGATTTCCCTCAAACGGTTTCGGAGATATTGAATAAAAACCATCTTCAGGGTCCCACCTTTAGGGGCCTGTAGCTCCCTTAGGAAGCATTTCCGGACTTATTTTCATAGGAACTTTTTTCTTTGTTTTGATGAGAGGAAGCTGTCCTAGAACGTTGTCGGTATATTTTCGAGACACCTGTATATGGTAGATGGGATATTTTACGAAGCCCACAAAAAAATTTCATCAATTCTTCACTTCTGTTATTGAAGTTATGAAGCGTCAAATTTCAAAACATTGAAGTTACCTGTTAGTGGAAGAATTATTAATGAAAATATCAACTACTGGGTGTGTACTAGATTCAAATTTACTATACAGATTGATTCATGAAATAAAAAATCCAATTTCTCAAGAAGTTTCAAAAAAAGTTGAAGAACCAACCGAATGGTTGAGGCATTTTTGAAGAAAAATAATTTCCGAGGTTTCTAACTCACCCTGTATAAAAAAACTGAAAAATTAATACACATCCAGTGGTTGATATTTCTTTCTCATAACCCTTCAGTCAACGGTTCATTGAATTCTCTTGAAATAACCAGGGCCGGGCCTAGCAGGCGTGCCTGCACGCAGGCGTGCAGTGCGTGCCTGCACGCAGGCGGCAAGTCATAGAGGCGGCAACATACAGGGTGTTTCAGCGATGATAGCAAAAAATCCAACTGTAAGTAGATCTCTTCAAAATATGACAAAAACCTACATATCATTTTGCAAAGTTCCGTCTAATGACGAAGATACAGCCCTTAAAAGTCAACTTTTTTCAGATTTCAAAAATTTGTAACTCAGGAAGGTTTCAGTACCAATTTAGCATGGCTGGTTTATTGTCATAGTCATCTATTAACCTGCCACATTTTAATAGAATCCAATCAGTGGTGTAGAAGTTATGAGGGGTCACCTTAAGTCAACTTTTCTCGGATGCGTCTTCCACACACCACTGGTTGAATTCTTCCAAAATTTGGCAGGTCGGTAGATAGTTTCGCCAAATCAGTGTATGCTGAATTTATTGTCGTCAGAACGTCACTAAACTACAATTTTTTGAAATCCGGAAAAAGCCAACTTTGAAGGACTTATCTTCGTATCTTCGTTATTAGGCTGAACTTTGCAAACGTCATATTTTGACGGGATCTTTTTTTTATCATCGCTGAAACACCCTGTATAACAAAGTTGAATTTCAAGTTGAAAAGGATTCTTTCCATTCCCGTATTTGGGTGGGGGTCTCCACTGCCGGTGAGGGAGGGGGGGGGGCAATTTTTCGCTGGCACGCAGGCGGCAAATTGGACAGGCCCGGCCCTGGAAAAAACAAAGCTATAAAGTTCAAAGGACTTCCCTTTGGCCATTTCAACTTCAAAAAAAGAAGTTCATAAAATATTCCACATCATCCTTTATTGTTTTGGTCCAACATTTTTGAATCATCTGTATTCAACAAGTTATGCTGTTCCAACTTTGCGCCTTCTGCTCCTCCTAGAGAATACAAGGAATCGCCTTTTCGTTAGCGGATAAAGCAAAAGGGGAGAAAAAATAAAGTTAGAGGAGAACGAGGTAGGTTAAACGATCAAATCGGAAGGGAAGGTTTAGACGTACAATAAAAACAAAACACCTGTTGAGATAATTTTTTCCATGTTTATTAATCTGCAAACAAAATTTCTGTCGATAGTACATGAGACATATCAATTTCACCGAATCTTTTTCAGTATTCAGAGTTGATTTTTTGTTTTTTTTTTATAAATAAATTCTTTTATTTTTTCAAGTGAAAGGATGACAAGAGAAAGAGAGAAAACCGACGCGAACCTACCTCAAAACAACACAATATTTTTTCTCGTCCAAATATAATTCACAATATTCTTCCAAAATGACTAGGAGGTGGGACGCCCGCCCCCTTTTTTTTCACTTTTGTTTTTTCTTGCGGTATTTACATGAAAAGCGCATTTTTATTGACATGTGTTTGTTATGGGGGGGTGGAGTGTTTTTTTTTGATGATACACAATAAATAACGATATAGAGGAATGTTTCTTCTTCCATTCAAATGCAAAATTCCGAGAAAAAAGTACACTAAAAAACACGTGATGGCAGACAGTGTTCTGGACAAACACCAACAACAAAAACGTTTTTTCAAATGTTTTTTTCGATTGTAGTTTTGAATTTTAAATACTTTTTTTCTTTATAGTACAGCATGATCTTACATTGTACGTTTATTAGTATAGCAGTAGTAGACACAAATCAGAAAGCTCCGTTTGAAGACACCAAAATCAAAACTGAAAATTCTACGTTAGTTTGAAACACGAGACGACAACAAAAATTCGAACTAAAGAGCAGTATGCGCTATTTATAATACGATAAATCGATTTTTTTTTATAAAAAATAAAATAAAAAGAAAACCATTTACTTCGCTTTCCCGGGGACGAAAAACACACAAACACGGAGCTTTCGGATCATAATGAATTTAAAACGAGAAAATGGTACAGAACGAAAAAATTACGCACAGTTAGTGCCGAGCACCCAAAAAACAAATAACCGCTATAACCTATATGACTATCACAATCAATTTCTTTTTGAGAGAAAGGGCTATGTACAAATGTCACAATTAAACGATAGCAATAATAATTTCAAAGTTCAGGTGCGTGGCACTGACCGCGACAAATCACTACGACAATAATAAATATTATGCTTTTTTCAAACATTTAATTATTATATGCATTATGTCCTTTTTTGTGTATATTATAATTAACTTTCGTTGGCGTAGTTTCTTCTTTTGTTCACCAATGGGAACAATTACATGAGACGCGTACATAATATTTCTTTTTTTTTGCTTTTCGTAATCAGAGGGGGGGGTTTCATTTGGCAACACTCATTTTTTCTTCGTTCATTGTTTTGATATTTTGGGTCTTGTAGAACTCACCGGTTTCTATGTAATAATAATCAAGTGTGTTGTTGAGTGTACGTGTGTATGCAGGAGAGAGAATTTTTGTAATAGGTATATGTTGAGTTTTTTTTTTTGGGATCACTAGGAGGGCCACAGGTACAATTTTTGCGTGTTGAGACTCTAGTTGTGGACGGGCGGGGCCGCCGTTAGTCTTTCGATCTCTTCCAAACTGAGGATGGGCTGTCCCAGTCCAGCGGTGCTGGGCAATTCACCTACCCTGGCGCGTTCCAACAGGTCCGGGCTGAACCAACGAGTCAACTGGTTGCTGGTGGGCGACAGGTCGCCATCGGTAAGTCCCCCGCGTCCCAACTGATTACCCCTACCTGCAACAAGTTTTTGACTTGTCAAAAGTTTATTGGGCATTTTACATGTTAATGGGTTTACTTATGGTACCTTGTGTGCAACTTGTAAGTAGAACATAGTGATTGGTGTCAACTGTTCCTTATAAAGTACTCAACAAAATAATTGTCACTCTGCAAAATTTGTATAAACTGTGAAAGTGGACAACTTTGGAATGCTACAAGCGATTCAATCAATTTTCAGACCGTTCGCTAGCCCAGTCTTCAAGCTATCAGTCCGTATTTTTTAAATACATGAAGTATTCAACATTTTATTTCTACAGGTTGTTAAATAGACTGGTGCAAAATTTCCGGAAGTTTGACATGTTCCCTCTTGAACAAAAATTCTTTTTACTGTATTTCAACGTTGGTCCCTTCCATAGCTTGGTCTAATGCAGAAAGCTGTGAAACTGATTATATGAAACAGTTCAATATTTTTAGCGCACTTCTCCAAACGGGAAGGCGCTTTTGTCCTCGCTTTGTCCGTCCGTCCGTCCGTCCGTCCGTCCGTCCGTCCGTCCGCATCTAGTCCTAGACGAAAAGGTTTTTGCGAAAAATTTTTACTCCATTGGGTAGCTCATGACCTTGTATCCCGAACCAAGAAAAATCTTGACGAAATAATAATAAACAATGACAATAATAACAATTTAGTGTGACGCGGCATCGCCGTTGAATGCTGCATTTCAGAAGCCGGCCTGATCTCGAAAGTTATCACATGCGAGGAAGTACCCGATCTTATCATTTTACCATAATACATATGCGGAGTTATATTTAGAGAATGATTTGAACTTTATTTTAATGAAAATTTCACATCGGTGCGAGATGCCGATTAGTAGTTATTAATTTTTGAAAATGACTCCGAAACTACGGCTCGGCCGCAAATGATTTATTCGTTGCTTGCTGGTGCTTGATATCCTTTCCTCCGAACAAAACGAAATTCAATACAGAAAATATTTCAACTCGAATGGGTAGCTCATGGCCTTGGTACGCGAATCAAGAAAAATTTTGCCGAAATAATCATGAACAATTACAAAAATAACATTTTGGTGTAGGGCGGCTTCGCCGATCAAGTGCTGGCATTCGCGGAACATTTAGGATCTCCCTAAATGTTCCAAGACAGGGCCTAAGGCGGAGTGATGTTTTTTATGTGAGGCCCACACAAAAGCTCTTTTACTTCAATTCTCCAGTGAACCGCCTTGCTCTGACATACAATAGGTTCCAGGAGAAGTTCGACATTTTCAACTGCAGTGCGGCGGATGTCAGGCGAGTTTTTGATTAAGATGCAATCGACGCATTGTTCTTGTCAGTGAGTAGTGTTGCGACGGATTTTCTTTTCTTCGTTCCGCGGTCACGCTATTATTGGACTTGTTAGTCTGTTGCGTGCCCGTATATGTGATAATGATAATAATAATGATGATAATAATAATAATAATAATTAGAGCACATTTGATATAAAAAAAAAAAAAAAGATGTAGAAAGTTGCGATATGCAGGCAACTACAATTTCTTAATGAAATACATCACTGCATGTACGGCATTATATTTAGAGAACAATTTGAACTTTCTTTTGACAAAAACCCCACTTCGATCCGACCGTTGGGTCAATTGTTATCAATTTTTGAAAACGACCGCAAAGCCACGGCTCGGCGCATATTACACGACCCTACAAATTTAAAATCAGACGTGCCGAAATAGTAATTGAACATTTTGAAATAGTCAATACTAGGTACCTGAAGGATTATGGCACTCAAATTACGAAAGATGTTCGCTCAATAACAAAAAAAAAGTAGGTAGGTATCACTAAAAATCATGTGACAAGGCTACCATTTTGTCGGTTTTTCGATAAAAAAGAAATGTTCCAATTCAAAAGTGAACCCGATATTAGTGTTCAGGAGGTCGAAATCAGTTGGAGAACATTTTTTTATATAAGTAACAGAATGACGCTTATGTGGCCGGTTTGTCTGTCTGTCTGTCTGTCCGAGTCCGTGCAAAAATTAAGACGCTGTACTCCTTCTCGAGAATTGAAACAAGAGTCTTGGAACTTTTTTCCGATTAATAGCTGATGTCCCCAAGGGTGGCCAATGGGCACTATTTTTGTTATCCATACATCGTTATCATTATTCTCAAAAAACAGAGATCTCCTGTGCACTTCGATGAAGTTGAACTTCTCCTCAGGAAATAAAGCTACAGCCCTTGAAGATTGAACTTTATCCGGTGGATAGCTTAGGTCCTCAAGGACCAAATAGGCAGGTTGGCTTTCATAATTCGGCCGCCATCTTGGCTGCCATATTGAAATTTCTTATTAGTGGAACGATTGTCATGAAACTTGAAACTTACCCTTGTCTAGTACGATCATTCTTATTTTCAAGCCAAATTTCATGATTGCCCCACCATCTTGGCCGCCATATTGAAATCTCTTATAAGTGGAAGGATTTTCATGAAACTTGAGAGTTACGCTTGTCTCGTACGATCATTCCTATTTTCAAGCTGAGTTTCATAATTCTGCCGCCATCTTGGCTGCCATATTGAAATCTCTTGTTAGTGGAACGATTTTCATGAAACTTGGAACTTACCCTTGTCTAGTACGATCATTTTGATTTTCAAGCCGAATTTCATGATTCTGTCGATATTTTGGCCGCCATATTGCAATTTTTTGCCCAAGACGGTAGAACCCTAATCACTTAACATCTTGCGTTCACTAATCCTCCAAAAAGGAAGTGCGCTACTGAGCCTCATGCCCATGAGGCATATTCGCTTGTTTTAAACGGTTTGGCTAAGCCCTAACTGGATAGAAATGACGAGCACGTATGGCAGCTTTCATGCTTCTGATTTGGTGACACATTCTCCCCCCACCCCTCCCTTCACTTTCACCTGTCTCAGATGTCCGCCATCGCGATCCTTGTTCGTCTGACACCAACCACTATGCTCTACCTTCAAGTTGCACACAGACTTCAAAAAAGGGAATATAAGAAAATCAGCCAATCCAATAATGGTTGTTTTCAAACGTTTTTGAATAGGGGTTAAAGTGAAGCGCTTTTGTTTTGAGGCACGGATATTCCAAATAATAACTACCCGTCGTGTCGTCGTCGACTACTTACTTTGATTTGGGTTAAGGAACTGCTGCCAGGATGCCGTTCCCGTCTGGTTTGCGAAGTTCATGCCTTGGATGTGGTTGTTCTGTTGTTGCTGCTGCTGCTGCTGCTGCGGTTGTTGTTGCTGACCTTGCTGCTGTTGTTGCGACACGTTCGACGGTCTCGCATGCTGCTGGTGCTGGGCGCGCAGCTGCTGCTGCGTCAGCTGAGAGAACTGTTGGTTAGCGTTTGAATATTGATGATGGTTTACATGTGGAAGCGAACCGTGACCACCGTGAAACGCGGCACTCTGCTGCGACTGTTGCTGTTGTTGCTGCTGATTCAAACCTTTGTTGCGCTGCTGTTGCAATTGATTAAACAACTTTTGCTGCTGCGCCTGCTGCTGCTGTTGCTGCTGATGGTGATGGTTGAAGAATTGATCCTGTTGCACTTGCTGTTGGAAATTGTTGGCCTTGACTATCGGACGACCTGTGCACAAAAACAATCACACAACTCACATTTTTTATTGTTCACAAACTTCGTACAACAAGAGATGAGACAGTAAATAATCCAAGCAGAAACAACATAAATAGAGAAAGATACAGAGAGGAGAAGCGGAGTACGGAAGTATGAACCAACCAACAACAACCCACCGGCTTGTTTCATGTTGAGACCAAACGGCCACTGGCCCATCTGAGACTGTTGTTGTTGTTGCTGACTTTGTTGTTGCAGCTGGGACTGAGACGAAGGTTGCTGCTGCTGTAATACTTGCTGTTGCGTCTGCGGCTTCATTCCGGTGACGGCTCGGCCTTGCTGACCGCCGCTGCCCAGCTTGGGGCCCATGCCGTTGTCGGCCATTTTCAGTGCATCTTTGCCGCCCACTATGGAGAAATTCAACATGACGTGTGCGATAACACGGGCGACTAACCGCTAATATTATGCTAGAAAATGATGGAAACCCCAGGAATTTTGGCGCTTGCGAAACCTCACTCCAGAATCCAGAGCAGCGCGTGTGAACCCTTGTGATCTCTAGACTCCTAAATAAATTTTGAAAAACCCAAATTGGTCCGAAAGCAGCATAATAAATAATTGAACATTGTACAGGGAAATTGTTCAAACATACCGAATAGGTAAGCAAGTGTATAAAAAATATAAAATAACTACGAGTACACGTGAAGTAAGAAATGGTTCATCAACTTCTGGTGTTATGAGGCATCATTATTTAATGTCGAGATAATAGAATAGGTCATTTGCATTAGGACAACTAGTGTGGGACACAGCACACAGCAGTAATAAATTTCCAGGTACTCGTATATGACTCTCCGTGCGTGAATTCGCCACACGTTCGGGAATCACTGATCTTTTTTTTTGTGAAAAAATATTTTTATGGGATGAACAAGAAATTAAAGTAATTCCTCATCCTCTCCGTCTACCTAACCACTTGAAAAAAACCATTCGGAGGTTGATTTTTGATACTCATTGTTTTTCCATAAACAGTCTACTAAAATCTTTTGAGCAAACGAAAATAGAAGCGATCGAAGGCCTTTATCGATCGATCGAAACTTTTATCTCTCCATAACTTCAAAATTGGAAGAAAGCATTTTTTCAACAACTATAGGTGCGTTCAGTCAGCTTATTTAGCCGCAAGTTTTAATTTTAGTCTTATGAACCAGCCTCCTCGGAACAGCCAATAAGCGATGCAGCGCTTACGGCTAAAACTAAAACTTGCGGCTAAATAAGCTGACTGAACGCACCTTTTCCAGCACTCTACTACACCTCTACAGGGTATCCCAAAATAAAGTAGCCAACGGCCTACGGGAGATAGCCCAAAAGAAACTAAAAGACCTCTACAGGGTGGTCCAGGTTATAGTAGCAATAATTCACCAATCGATTGTCCATCGAAAACTAGGTCGACATCGATGATTTTTTTTCTTCCAAAACGCTTCCTAAGAGAGATACAGCCCTTCAAAGTTCAGTTTTAAAAATCTTATTTTTGCAATAACTCTCAGGTCATCGAAGCGATTTTGACCAAATTTGATACAAATACTCATAAAATAGATACTCATCACTTGACGTAGATAACTTTTGTCAAAATTGTCCAGTGGCGTAGATACGGCCCGGCCGGGGATTGTTCAACTTCTCCCACCCCATTTCCTACGTCACTGGATATTTTTGAAAAATAATACCTTTTTTGAATTCCTTGTTCAGTTTAGAAAAAAAAGTTATTTAGAATCAAAATTTTACAAGAGTAACTTTTTTTACTAAATTGGATAAGGAATTCAAAAAAGGTATTATTTTTCAAAAATATCCAGTGACGTAGGAAATGGGGTGGGAGAAGTTGAACAATCCCCGGCCGGGCCGTATCTACGCCACTGGACAATTTTGACAAAAGTTATCTACGTCAAGTGATGAGTATCTATTTTATGAGTATTTGTACCAAATTTGGTCAAAATCGCTTTGATGACCTGAGAGTTATTGCAAAAGTAAGATTATCAAAACCGAACTTTGAAGGACTGTATCTCTCTTAGGAAGCGTTTTGGAGAAAAATAAAATTATGCGTGTCGACCTAGTTTTCGATGAACAATCGAATGGTGAATTGCTTGGTTTGCTACTATAACCTGGACCACCCTGTATATTACTTTTATTTGCGAAAACTCAATATTAACTGAGATAAAGCTCTTCAAAATTTTGACTTTTTTTTTGGTTTTTCATGAATAACTCATAAACGGGTCTAAGTATTCGGCTGAAGTTTGTCAGAGGCTTGTTTTGAATGATCATCTACTTATTGGTAGAAGTTAACTGAAATCCAACCAGTCGTAAAAAAAATCTCGAATGCCGAAAAAAATATGTAGGGGCCTCTAATTTCTTCGGGGCTATATCCCATAGGCGTTTGGCTACTTTGTTTTGGGACATCCTGTATATTATGCACCTTCAAGATGGTCCTACACTTTTGAATCACCCTGTATGAACTACAGAAAATCCCCGAAACTTTGGGGTTCGTTGCATGACTACATTCGGCACGATCATTCACGATGTCGTCCAGGCCACTTTTGTAAATGTATTTTCCACACGTTGCCGCTAGAGATGGACGTGTTTTTTGCGGGACGTGATGTCTGACGGTTTCTTCCATTTTATTAGAAAATAGCGCAATTTTCCGAAATTTTTTTAATTTTAGTCAATAAACAAAGAATTAGAAGTAGCCCGTGACGTTTTGACAGTTGAGAAAAATAAAAATTGAGTCTACTGAAGCGAGTTCGATTTTTCGACGCTACAATCTAAATAATTCGATGCAGTCTCTAAAAAAAAAGTGTCGCAATGGAAGCACGCATCAAGATTTACGTGTAAAAAGTTTGATAATCCAAAACCCAGCCGTTAAAAGTTGTGTATTGGATCGAAATTCATGCGATTACTTACAATTTGCCATTTTTCTCAGTTTTGGGGCCCATGCGACGCGGTTTTGGTGTCTAAATTAAGGTCGTATTTCCAAGCATGGCACGGTCGTTTTTTCAATGATTTCAACATTCTGATATCAATTTGGCAAGCAACGTGACTTTTGGACAAGACAGTTTATAGTGGCCCATACACTACGCATGCAAGCACGCGAGCAAGCACGTTCAGGTAAGTCCGCGCGCAGGTTCGAAACGTGTTTTTCACCACACACTATTCAGGCCGAGATTCAGGCAAGTGCATCAAGATTTGTCAGTTCAGTCAAAAACGAGGTTAAAAAGCTGTCAAAATGAACGAAAAATAATTTTATTTACATAATTCAATCAACTCCCTCAGGACGGTTTCTTGCTTCCTGGACCATCTTGCCATTTTTGGGGATCCTGCCGCTGAGTGATACGAAAATATGTAGAATATGTCCAGCTGGGCTTGGCGCGAAGGGAAATCTGAACATACACACACACACACACACACACACACTCACCTTCGCACTTGCTCTAAAAATCAGTCATTGACAGATTCGCTTCGAGCCGTGCCTAGAACTGAACGCGCCGTCAGTTTTGACACATACACACTGATACTTGCATGCGAGCCTAGACCTGTGCAGGTAAGTCTTAGCACTTGCATGCGTGTGTATGGGCCACTTAACACTAAGGAAGGAGGTGATAAGCCTTCAATTTCAAACTAGAATTCTACCCAGGTTTCTCGAATCACAGTTCAGCTGGATGTAGTATTGCAAACGTTTTTACTGTTTTGACTTTTTCGCAATATTAGATTGAATCTAACTCGGAAGCAACGGCATTTTTAATGAACTTGAACTTGTTTTGAACTATGTAAATACTTGATAAAAACATAATTTTAATCGATCATTTCAAGTTAGAATTAATTTGAAAGTTTTATGGCAGATGATCGAAGGTTGAAGCCTGAAGCAGTCGAAAATGCGAGAAGAAACTATACAAAAACATACCACAATAATCGGTAAAGGATGGGTCTTTAATAGCCCATACTTCATACTTTTATTTTTTATTGATCTCGCTCTCCTAGACTGAATCAGCTCAGACCCAAGATGGACTTCAACTGACCAGACCTCACTCACTTGAGGCGAATAGAAAGATCCTTAAAATAATTGGTGCAAAAACTCCTATGCTACACACTGGTCATCGATTCTACAGGTTGCAACAATCCCCTCAGATGTCAAATTTTTTGTCAAGCAATTGGCGTTCAACCAGACATTACAATACTGACCCATAACAGAGAAAAGGATCTGCTTATCAAGCGTAGCTTGTATAGGTTTAATAAAATCGGTGTCAATAACGGTTTAATGTTAACCACCAGTGTTGATAATCCTGTTTGTTACACCAATAAACTTATAAAAGGACAATTTCCGTTAACAAAACCAGTTAGAACCTGCCTTAAATCACTGTGTAGACGTAATCATCAACTCTCAAACAGGTAAGATAACGTTATCTCTTGTGAAACTCAAAAATATTGGACACAATCCAGTCATCCACATATGAAATATAATTTCGGTATCATTACCAAAATCTGAAAAAATGAACAAAAAAGAAACAATGCACAACAAGTACCTTCTTCCTTATCAGCGGTCATCTTTCTCAGAACCGAGGTGGGAGTGAAAGCCAAAGGAGTGGGCGAAGACACGCTGTTCTTCACCGGCTGCGAGTTGTTGTTAGGACTCTGGCCTCTTTGCTGCATTTCCTGCTTCTTGCGGAAGTTCTCCTGCTGTTCCTCAAGCTTCTTTTTGATCAACGCTCTCTGCAGAATGTTCTGAGTGTGGACTTGCAATTCTCTAGGAGACGGAATGCGCTGATGCATCGCTGAGGAGAAAATCAACGAAACGGTTCATCAACTGAAGCGATTTTAGGGAGGTGGGTGTGGGGGTTATAGTGAAAAGAGGAAAAGCGAAACAGTGTTACAAATGATTGTCGAATATTTTATTTATATGATGAAAACGGAACGAAAAATAAATGTTGGATGTTGGAGACGAGAGACGGCGTGCGTTTACATGATTCGAGAATATTGAGTGGACTCACCGGGTACAGTGAGGGTGTTTGGACTTGTGGCCATTATTGGAGACACGCAGTACGCTGCATGTAAAATTTCAAAAAGAGAGAAAGGATATAAAGATTTGTGTTATCAATCAAGATGTAGACTGTGTTGTATAACTGAAGTATAAGTGTAGAACAACAAACCACATACTAAAACTAACCACAACCTGAGATAAGTAGCGTGTTACTTGTAATTTATCAGCTGACTGTCTAAAATTCGCAACCTCTAAGGTACTATCAATTCGCTTATCAACGCTTAAAAAACGCTATATGTAGTTGTGTGGATGACTGTTAAGTATAGCGGTTAGGTTTTGTGACAGCTGTCGAAATGTTCGATTTTTTGTGGCGGAAAATATGAAAATGCGTGTTCCTGGTTAGTGGCTCTTCGTTTGGGCTGGTTAGTGCGGCCACTAAATATAATGAAGCTGAACGTGGCAGCGGCAGTACTGAAGAAAATGGAATGGAAATGCCCACTGCCCAGTGGCGCGTGAGGTTGGAAAAACTTCCTCAAAAGAACGTTACAGTTACATAGTTGAATTGCAGACGCGGTCAACTGATAAATATTCCACCCACAAGCAGACAAAACACAAGTATGTATGTAGTAGTACAAGTGCGAGGATATAACCGTACAGAACAGTGCAGTATCAGTGTTACAGTGGTGCCAAAACAAAACAACGAACAAAACACAAAACGAAGCGTAGTTCAATCTCTCACCGTTAGGTGGCAGGGGTGAAATGCGCAACTGTTGCTGTTGCTGAGCGGCCTGTTGTTGCTGTTGAGCTTGTTGCTGCTGCTGCTGCTGCTGCTGGAAGAGCGGATGGGGGGCAACGACGGGACTCAAAACCCTCGGACTAGGACCCATGCCACCTCCACCACCGCCCCCCATGCCGCCCCCGCTTCCGCCCCCTCCGCCACCGTTCCCTTGCACTTTCAAGATGGTCATGAGCATCTCACGATGGCGCGGCTGCAGCGCCGGATTTGCCAGTTGCTGGTACAAATGCTGCGGCGTTATGTCGCCGACTTTCAAACCTTCAGAAGGAAGCACCAAAACCATTTTTATTTAACCCAATGAAAAAAAATTCTCGCACATAAAAAAAACAATGTTCTCACAAAAAAAAAGAAATTCAGACTCCAATGAAAAGAAAAAACTTGAACTCAAAAAAAAAATTACCGTGCCAAAGCCCGCGTGTGTCAAAAACTCGGGCGGGAGAGAATGCAAAATAAATACCTTGAAGGATGGCTTGAGCTTCCGGTCGACTGAGTAATTCTCGGCTCTGTTGCACGCCCATTTCGGCCAACGGTGACTGTCTGAGTTGGATGTGCAAGCCGGTTTTGACCAATGAGGTGAGTATGTCGACTTGATTAGGCGGCTGGTGCATTTGCGAAATCTTTTGCAGCCTTGCGGCGGCAGGATCGGCGGGCATGTGCGGATTTTGACTGGCCGGACTGGTTGGCGCCAATAGCTGAGCCATCCTGGCGTGTTGCTCATCTTGTTGCTGGGAATGATTCAACATCTGCAAGAAAAAATACAAAATAACTAAATGGATTTGTTGGAAAAAAAGTGTGAAGTATTTGAGTCTTTTTTTTTCAATTGATTTTGAGTGATTCAAGGCTCTGTCGCAAAAAAACTCCGACTTGAAAACTGCAGTTTCTTTTATACTTTTTGGCGGAAGCCGCATCGAAAAATTCCACCTGCTTGTGAAATCGCAGTAATTTTTTGTCCGGGAAAGGCAAAATCGTGATGTCATCTCAAGTTGGGGAGCGGGCAAGAAGACTATACTATACAGGGTGGTCCAGGTTATAATAGTACCAATAATTCACCATTCGATAATCCATCGAAAACTAGGTCGACATGCATAATTAATTTTTTTTCTAAAACGCTTCCTAGGAGTGCCCTTCAAAGTTCAGTTTTTAAAATCTTCCTTTTGCAATGACTCTCAAGTCATCAAAGCGATTTTGACCAAATTCGGTACAAATACTTACGAAATAAATACCCATCACTTGACGTAGATAACTTTTGTCAAAATTGTCCAGTGGCGTAGATACGGGGGAGTTTTTTACTTCTCACGCCCTATTCTCTACGCCACTGAATATTTCTGGAAATCTATATTTTTTTCGAATTCCTTGTTCAATTTAGAAAAAAAAGTTACTCTTGTAAAATTTTGATTAGAGGCTTGAGTTTCGAGATATTTGGGTTTTAAACTTTGGAAAACATCTCGAAATCGCCATTTTCCAGAGCCCAAATTGTTTTTTTTCTGGAAACGCCTCGTTTCTCAGCAAAAAATGACAGTAAATCAACTTAAACGACCTAGAAAACTTATTCCAGTTGAGGAATCATTAGCCCAGGTACTATCGAGTTTCAGCATGAACTAATTTATGGTCGGCCAAATTTTTCATAAAACGACAATAAAGAGTGTCTGCTATAACATACCAAAAGTCCCCTAAGATCCCGTGTCGGCGTCCCCCTTTTTGGGGCGTTTTTCTGAAATATGACAGTTACGTTATAAGTATAACACACAGATATTGGGACGCGCGCCTGTCACCCGGAATAGCTCAGTGGCAAAGGCTTTGATTTCCGATTGATGGATCGCTGGTTTGAATCTCGTTCAAGACACAGTTTTTTTTTTCGTGGAAGTGATTTTTTCCTTCTTTTAAAAATTATCCAAGGGATGAGAGTGCTTATTCTGAAGCATTTAAGACTTTTTTCTCGAGAAAATAAATCTACTAATACGAGTTCTGGACACATAATAAACAATAAACTGTGATGCCATCATGGCTTTTTCATCACATTTTTCAACTCATTAAATGTAGTTACCTGTCCATTGCGAAATTGTATTTAGGTATTTTCAATAATAATGCTGGACGAGCATTTCCACTTGTCCTCTAGCTTGTTATACTGTCCCATTTCTTTGAACCACTTCACACAAGGTGGATTTCCTGGGACATTAAATAGAAGCATGGTCACGTAGAAAAGATCTTATAGGTCGCAGTGCAGAAAGGATCCTCCGAGACCAAACAACCACCTCTAATCTACAATCTACAATCTGAACCACTTCCTTTTTTTATATACCTACGGGTCATTCAAAAAAGATGTCCACACCCATTTTTCTCAATATCCGTTAAAGCTAGCGAGTTGCGGTGAAGACCGTTGGATTCAGATGGTTTTTCTGATCAAATTTGATATGTCAATAAAACTACTTCACCAAAACTCTGAGTACGGAGGCACCTCAAAATTTTTGGCGAACGAACGAGGACGAGGATGACTTCTTCAATTAATTCTTGTTATTTACCTATGGGCACAAAAATGTTTCTACAAAGTTTATTTTTGGTTCAAAACTGGCTTTTATTTTTTTATGCCTTTCTTTCAAAAGGTCTATTTTTGTTACTCTTCTTTAATCATTATTGTACATTTCGGATATCGCGAAAATAGAATATTTTGCACATTTGTACTCAAACAAGTGCCCTTTAGCAACACCCTAGCGATAACCCGACAGTTTGGAATCACCTGTATTTTAAATTGATAATGATAATTGATAGTTGATTGACAAGGACAAGTGGAAATGCTCGTCTAGCATTATTATTGAAAATACCTAAATACAATTTCGCAATGGACAGGTAACTACATTTTATGAGCTGAAAAATGTGACGAAAAAGCCATGATGGCATTACAGCTTATTGTTTATTATGTGTCCAGAACTCGTATTAATAGATCTATTTTCTCGAGAAAAAAGTCGAAAATGCTTCAAAATAAGCACTCTCATCCCTTGGATAATTTTTAGGAGAAGGAAAAAATCACTTCCACGAAAAAAAAAATTGTGTCCTGAACGAGATTCAAACCAGTGATCCATCAATCGGAAATCAAAGCCTTTGCCACTGAGCTATTCCGGGTGACAGGCGCGCGTCCCAATATCTGTGTGTTATACTTATAACGTAACTGTCATATTTCAGAAAAAACGCCCCAAAAAGGGGGACGCCGACACGGGATCTTAGGGGACTTTTGGTATGTTATAGCAGACACTCTTTACTGTCGTTTTATGAAAAATTTGGCCGACCATAAATTAGTTCACGCTTTGACTTGAATAGCACCTAAAATACCTGGGCTACATGTGTTTTCTTGGATTTTAATTTTTAGGCCTTCGAAAGTCGCGATTTCGAAGCGTTTTCTAAAGTTTCAAACCCAAATATCTCGGAAACAAAGCCTCTAATCCAAATTTTACAAGAGTAACTTTTTTTTGAATTGAACAAGGAATCTAAAAAAGTACAATTTTCCAAAAAATATCCAGTGGCGTAGAAAATACGGTGGGAGAAGTTGAACAATTCCCCCGTATCCACGCCACAGAACAATTTTGACAAAAGTTATCTACGTCAAGTGATGGGTATCTATTTCGTGAGCATTTGTACTAAATTTGGTTAAAATCGCTTCAATGACTTGAGTCGAGAGTTATTGCAAGAATAAGATTTTAAAAACTGAACTTTGAAGGGCTCTATCTCCCTTAGGAAGCGTTTTGGAAAAAAATTAAATTATGCATGTCGACCTAGTTTTTGATGGACCATCGAATGGCGAATTATTTGCTACTATAACCTGGACCACCCTGTATACTTGAATCTACCAATCTAACCTGGAAGTCAGATTTATACTGTCCGCCAGGCTTATAAAACGGGCTTCTTCAAAGATGTACCGAACAAGTCTTCAAGGGGTTAAAATTGAAACTGTCATTTTCGCTTTTACCGGAAACGTTCTTGCTTCCAATGGCGTATCCTGTAGTGCTCTTTTTTTTCGAATCTGTATTAATAAATGATTAATTCATCAATCAGCACAATTCAGAAAAAAATTGCAAATTATTTTGAATGGCGGTTTTTACCTCAATTGAGTTACCACTTCAGACATTCAGGCTGTTTAAAAAATATCGTAAGTATTCCGAGTTCAAAGCGGTATATGGAATCCACTCAAGAACACGAAAAAAAAATTTAAAAAATTAATGACGTTTATTCTTGGAAGATATGGTGGGTTCAAGGGTGGGTGGTCGGCACTCCCCTGTAGTTTCGTTATTCAAAGTGATTTTTGAGGACTGTTTGTGATAGAATCACAAAAAAATGTTGTAACCAATCACAAAAAATCTCCAAATTTACTTTGAATAACGAAAACAGAAGGAAGCGAAGTCCCATCCTTTTACCCCTATTTTCAAAAATAAACGTCAATATATTCTTTTTATTTATTTTTCATGTTTCAGAATTCTAAACTTGGAGTGCAATAGGTACTTTTGAGTATTATGACTCTCAGGAAATGTCCTTGAACGTGACATTCACAAAATGACACATTCATACCTATAAAAGCAATTTTTACTTGATTGTCGCTGAGTGGCAGGTTGCGAGTTTTGAATATATTTGGAATAAGTAATTTTCATAATTTAGCTATAGTTCAGTTCAGTTTGTAACCAAGTGTAGTGACTCATTCCTGATGCGAATACACACGAATGAACACGAGCACGGTCCAACCTCTGCCCACACTGCTGTGCTGTACCCGAATTATTTCTTGCAGACTTTATTGGTCGCGATGCGCAGCAGCTAAAAAGTCGGAAAGAAAAGGTCGGAAAATGAAATGTACGAGATAGTGGGGGCACTAGGTGAATGAACCTTGGAAATGGTGATGAAAGCATGAAATTCGGTACACATACTCAGAATGAGCACCTTTCTTACATAAGAGGTGGAGCCACGCCGAATTTTCACCGGAAGGGGGCTCGGGGGGCTCCTGAAAGTTGAAGGTGCTAGGGCTCCCACCAAACCGCTTATCAGTTCGTTTTATTAATTAAAAAGGAGACTCATGAATATATCGTAAAAATTGACGACGTTTATCGCCTTGTCCCGGGAATTTATCATTATGAAAAAAAATAAGTTCTTCGGCAGAACACACAAATTGGTTTTATTTTATTTTCACCTACAAAGAATTAATAAGAAGATGTGCAACACGTTGTTTCCCACAAATTCGTATCCTCTGAATTCGTTCGTGGAGTCAAAATTTTGATGGTGTATCTTCTTGAAGAGGGGCATTCCAAAGAGTAAGCTATTTTCAACACTAAGTTCAAACAGAATTTTTTCAATGTTCTGAATCGAACTTACTGAATTCCTTCCGGCAATGCATACCCTGAACCGTTGTTTGGAAGTACCGCGTGCGATCGAACGTGGAGTAAGTCCTGAAACACTATCAGAATTTTTCTTCTGTGATGCTACTATGCACTCTCGACCGGGGCAATTAGGTTCCTACACAGCATGCGCGGAGTGTATACACGTTATTTCAATATTGTGACACAATTTCAATCATAAAAAATTTGACTGAACCGAGAAAATACCCTGCATCGTGTATACACTCCGCGCATGCTGTGTAGGAACCTAACTGCCCCGGTGGAGAGTGGATAGTAGCATCACAGAAGAAAAATTCTGATAGTGTTTCAAGACTTACTTCACGTTGAATCGCACGCGGTACTTCCAAAGAAGGGTTCAGGGTATACATTGCTGGGAGGAATTCAGTAATTTCGATTCCGAACATTGGAAAAATTCTGTTTGAACTTAGTGTTGAAAATAGCTTACTCTTTGGAATGCCCCTCTTCAAGAAGATACACCATCAAAATTTTGACTCCACAAACGAATTCAGAGGATACGAATTTGTCGGAGTCAACGTGTTGCACATCTCCTTCCTTATTCTTTGTAGGTGAAAATAAAATAAAACCAATTTGTGTGTTCTACCGAAGAACTTATTTTTTTTCATAATGAAAAATTCCCCGGACAAGGCGATAGACGCCGTCAATGTTTACAATATATTCATAAGTTCCCTTTTTAATTGTCAAAACGGACTGATCAGCCGTTTAGTGGGAGTCCTAGCACCTTCAACTTTCAGGAGCCCCCCGAGCCCCCTTCCGGTGAAAATTCGGCGTGGCTCCACCTCTTATCTGAAAGAGGGGCCCATTCTGAGTACGTGTACCAAATTTCATGCTTTCATCACCATTTGCAAGGTTCATCCCGATTTTGGCTCTTAGCGCCCGCACTAAGAAGGTAGAAAGCGTTGAAGAATTTACAATTTGGTGGCACAAGATTTAAAACAGCCATAACTGGTTGGGATTGGCCTTTGGCTACACCCCAGGAGATTGAATAGGCTTCCTAACTATGATTATTATTATAAAGCAATAACTAATCAATTAATTGAGAATGCACCTAATTTCTGCCCGATGAACTCATCTGACCTGTCCTCGCTTACGTAGAAATATGTCCTAATGACAATAAATGCCAAAATAAGCAGAACAATGGTTTTCGGTTCTGAATTTTTGAAGCAATCGTATTTATTTTCTGGATAGCTTCCCATTTTAGCAAAGAAATGTGCCAAGCGGTCGACCTCACTCAGCAATATCATTTTCAACAAGAATATTTTCTGTAGCAGAAAAAATACTGCAACTTCCTAGGAAAAACAACTTTTTTGCGATAGAGCATCTTCACGAATGTCAGTGTTATAAAAAATCAATGTTATTAAAAAAAAAGGACAGTCTATGGTCTATATCTATAATAATACCTCTAATATACTCATGGGTTGAGCTTGAGCCTTCATAGGTCCGTTAGCGGTGACAGCGTGGCCGCCAGAGACCTGTGCCATCTATAAAAATCAATTATTGTAAATTCAACCCCCCCCCCTCATTGACTGATGTAAACTAGGCTTTACCAAACGCTCAAACAACAAAAAGCTACCTGAAAGCTACTGAATCCATGCAGTATTTTGTCTCTAGTCCAATTTCGATCTCTGAAAGCGCGCTCGCTGACCTTATGGGCACACTGCTAACCTGACATGAAACCTTCGCAGTAGGTAACCGCCATGCTTGCAAGTTTAGTATGATCAGGTTGGCAATACTTTCTATATTCAAGTGGCTCAGCAATACTTGAATAGCGTTCTTGAGTTATAAACGATGCAGTTTCTGACATAATTCCTGATTGATGACGTCAGTCTTCAGAGATAAAAATCGGACTATATGCTATCGTAAAACTAGACAAGACAAGACCAAAAACAGCAAACTTACCAAGCGATTGAATGCCGACAGATCGTCCTCGGTTTTTGAGGCATGCTTATGTTGCGGCTCGGAGTTTTGCTGGCGCAATTTCGCTTCCAAATCAGCCAAGCTCATGATGCGGCTTGGAATTTCTAGGGAAAAAAATGGAAGAAAAAAGACATTAGTGCGTGATTTAAATCATGCAGAAGAAACTTCTTAGGTATGAACGCATCAATGACCAACAATTTTTAGGAATTTAGCTTCAGGTAACTTCACCAAAACCGAGCATAAAGAAAGCTACAATGCGTTCTTCCAGGTGATTCAACAATGGCGGACAGCTTTTCCAGTATATTGCAAAAAAATCATAAGAACGCTATTTTGAGTTAGCTCAATTTTGTGATTTGTTCAACTTTTTTGTTTTCCTGACTCCTATATGACGATGACGTATTGAAGAGCTTATCTGCCATATTTATATCAGCCTGCAGCATGATGAGTTCATGGGTGATTCTGGATTCCATTTGAGGAGTTGGTGCAACACAGTTTCACCTGGCACGTAGGCCTCATTATTGGGCCCATTGTACCCCTCTCCCAGACCAGCCGGGCTCACCGAGCCGCAATGTGGTGCCTGGATGTTTGATGGTCGGGTCCATCCAAGCACTGGGGCCGACAAGCGCACGGTTGACCTGGACTTCGTCTTTCACCCCCCGAACCGCAGATGCGGATGTCTGATACATCCACGCTCCCTGCGCCGGTGTTCCTGACCTTCGTCGGCCTCCCGACCACGCTGCCGGTTTTCCTCTACACATTGACGCACCGCCAGCTGGAGGCATGTATACTCGGGGAGTTTGCCTAAGACCACCCGAGGAGGAGTTTCAGACCAGCTTTGAATCAGATGAAAGACGCCTTGTCTCCCATCCAACTTGGCAGCGGCCAGCGTTGCTGTAGTCAAGTTATCACCCGACTGGAGCGGCCTACTACACGCTACGCCCTCCTTGAGTTCATGGGGGGCTTAAAGACGTGTTACCGTCGTTTAGCCATAAAATCGCACGAGCCTACTTCAAAGGCCGCGCCGACAAAAACTCGACTCTAGCAGGCCCCAAAGCGGGAGCAATTGGCAAATTGAAGGTGATCACATCAATTTCGGTCAAACACGCAACTTTTAACAGCTGTTGTATTTTATTTTGATTATTTAACTTTATGTAAATAAATCCTGGTTCAGGTATAACCCTCCAAGATGATCCTTGTTTTGCAAATAATTATTCAGGACTTGGCGCGTATATTTGATTGAAACGTGCCAAATGGTTGATGCTTCCATTGCGACATTTTTGTTTTGAACGACGGCATCGCATTTTTTGGGATTTGAGCTTCAAAAAAATCGAAGCAGCTTAAAGATGTTGGATTGTTTGTTTATTGACGTAGATTAAAAATAACAGGTCGGAAAATATGCCATTTTTTCCAATAAAACGGAAAAAAGCGTCAGACGCATCCCACAAATTTTTTCTGTCCATCTGTAGCAAAAATGTGCAAAAACGCGTTTTAAAAGTGGCCCGGGCGACATCGCGTGTCATCGTCAACTATCGTACCGGATATCGCCAGTGTAACTGATCGTAAAGTTTTGGGGGTTTTCGATAGCTCAGATTTGGAAACTCAACATCTCTCAGGTCGTTCAAATCACAGCTCAGCCGGGCGTACTGTACTGAAACTGCAGTAAACTTACGAGGTTTGCCGTTGGTTTCCCTCTGCAGCATCTGCATGATGTTGATGGCCTTGGCGTCGTTGTTGGGCCGTTGCTGTTGGGCAGTGTTGGCGGCTGGCGAGATGGGCGCAAAGTACGCGTCCGATTCGCCCGGTATTGTCACGCTTGGTTCGGCCAGCTCTTTCAGTAGGCTCTTGATGACGGCCTCGTCTTGCACGGTAGAGTCTCGCCGACTTTCCGCCCGTGGCTCCGCCGACGAGAACCACTTTGTGAACCTCGACTTGGTGTTGGTGGTGCTGTCGCCGTCCCCGCCGACTCCGTTCTTCAGAAGAAAAGAGAAAATAATCACTTGAAAAGTTGATCGAATAATAATTTTTAACAAAGACAGTTTTTCTGTGCTTCTGCCGGATAGCTTTTGCATTGATTGTATTCCAATTATATTTTTTGAGAATGAATATTGGAAAATCTTCAAGAACCAGTTACCTTTTGTTTTAAAAAGAAATGGTGAAGATCGGTTTACGGGATAAAAGTTAAAAATTTGCAGTTTTACGGGGGCGAAAAACTCGAAAACCTTAGGTCAGATTTCGAAAATTGTGTCCCCAAAAATTGATTCCATCCTTTCTCAAAATTTCATTCGCAGCATGTCTACACCTTAAATGAGTATTTCGCAGGGCTTATTATATCACAGGTCGAAGTTTGAGCTGCAGTTTTTTGTTTTAATTTATGGAATGTGCAAGTTTCGTATTGACAAAATCACCAGCGGAAAACCAAAACCGTGTCGCACTTGAAAATGGGCCCCACGCGACGCCCAATGCAATCTATTTTTGACACCAGTCGGGATTTCTTCGAAAAAAGTCGATCCCTCAGCAGGAAATTTTACCTGAAGTGAGTCCAGCGGCACCAAACGCGCGCGTTCTCTCAACCAAAAACAGGGTTAGCACCTGTCAAGGGTGGTATCGGCCAGTAAAAAGTTCTAAAATTGGTAGCGCCCGACCGGTAAATGGTGGATAACTCCGACTTTGGACCAAATTTCATTCTTTCGGTATGTTGCCTTCTGCCGAATTTGGCTCGAATTTATCTGCTAGTTTCTAAATGGTTAAATTTCAGTTTCAAACTTCCACAATTTTCAATTTTTGACAGATTTTTGGCATATTGCAAGTCAAGTTCCGTGAAGATAGTTTACAAATTTCGTACGTGCACATTTCAAAGAATATTGAGTAGAGGTGCAGTCTTCCGCATTTGATAGAGGAAAATTTGGCAATGCCAACCGTATCTGGAAAATGTTAGTAGCATTATCAATTTAGTTCCACTAAACATTTTGGAAAAAGCTAGGTTGTAGCCTGATGAGTGATGTTACTGTATTCAGGTTTGAAATTTCAAGTGATTACCACATCTGTTGTAGACCACATGGTATTCTACATGGATTCCATTGTTTCTCTGGCCAAATCTGATCACATGTACCATTATCCATTAATAAGCCCATGAAGCCATATTTTTATGAGTCATAGCTTAAAAACTATCGATGATTGAACCTCATGTAAATGAGCTTGCATTTCATTTTTAGCGTGCCCCCACTAGTGGCTCAATTTTGTGTTTTTGTGTGTTATCATGTTTGTGAGTAACAATAAAACAATCATAATAACAATAACTCACGGAAAGTAAACCAGCAAATCCAGGAATGGTGTCTGCTTTAAGAATGTCATCGAAATTGAAGGAACTATTATTGATGGGCGTTTCGGCCGTCGAGCCGGGCTGCTTTTGTTCTTGTTGCTGCGGTTTCTGGTTGTCGCCGCCCCCGCTGCCGCCGCCACCGTCGCTACCGCTCGTTTCTACGCCAATGACTTTTTCTTTGGAAGCTGTAGAGGACGAGCCGGCAGGGTCCGACGACTGAGCACCGGCGACGGCCTTATCGCTGCTTAGCGCAGAAGAGCCGCCGCCGTTCGGCGTGCCGTCACCCCGACCTTCGATGGCGGAGCCGTCATTGTCTTTTTCTTCGGTTACGCTTAGCACCTCGGTCTTTTTCTTGAACCAATCGCGCGCGCGCTTTGCCTGCGACGGCGACATCTTTTTCTTGCCCTGCAAACAGAAATCGTTCTACTTCATTAAACATTACTCAGCTTTGGTGAAAAAAATGCATAGATTTATGAAAAGAAAACATTTTCTCATTTCCCATTTTCGTTGAGCTGCGTTACTCTTGAAGCTCCTTTTGAACCTTCTTAAACAAGAGAACTGAGTTACTCCTCTGCCATTGCACATGTACAAGAACACTAGAATTTGGGGAACAGCTAGATAAAATGGTAAAGCCTTCCAGCGGAACCGTGATTCGAGTGACCTAGGCAAATTTTCTAGCATTGTAGGTTTGTTGTCGTCTTACATGGTGTGAAACTGGCTTGTGAAAAATCAGAGTTGCTGCCTGCCAAACTGACAACAAAATTTCGAAAAATTCTAAAAATTGACCGTGTCATGCGTGGAAATGTAACTCGGGGGCCGCAGAGACGTGTTGCGTCGTTTTGACACCAATATTTGGAAACCTTCAAACCAAATCTCTCAGGTCGCTCGAATCACGGTTCCGCTGACCAGCTATAGGTATTTCTTTTCGAATGGGAGCAAGTTTGATTTGTTCGGGTCGGACTCAACAAAACATCACGATACTGCTGTGGAATGTAGTGGACGAGAAACAAAAACACTCCACTTACTGCTTGGAACTTGTCGGACTCGTCGAAGCCCCTCAGCTCGATTGTGTCGTTCTGAGAGATGGGCCCGGACGAGAACCATTCGGGTTCTTCGATCTCGCGACCTCCGTCCCCGGCGCCGCGGCGTCGATCACCGAAACGGGTGCTGCCACCGCGACGCGCGTCCTTCATCATTCCGTCTTTGTCGCGCGACATGTCAAAGTCGCGACCGAATGAGCGACGTTCGTTGCCGTTGTTCGGGTCGTTGTTGATGGTGCGATTGTTTTGCTGGTTGTTCCTGTTGAAGCCGCCGCCGCCTCCATTGCCGCCTCCGACGTCACCGCCCCTGTTGCCGTATCCGCCGCCGCCGCCGTCTCCGTCGTTGTTCGGATCGCCGGCGCCGGCCTTGTCGCCGCCGAAGTCCCAGGCGTCGCGCAGGATACGACCGCTACCGATGCGTCGCGTTCCTGACGGAATCTCCCGTACCCCTGAGAAATGGAAAGTGAAAATGTACAAATTCTTTATTGGACTCATCAATTTCTTTAAAACTTTTCTGGTGGCGATCCGTGGCAACTAGGGAGTCCGAACAAATGATTGGAAAGTAAAGGGTACGCTTCTTGCGGAAGTGAAGCAAAATATTGTAGATAGTTTTTATTTTGTTGAAAAAAGGTGGTGATAAGTTCTCTAATTTTTGACAAACTTTCGGTGACACCAAATTGTGAACGTTCTCCAATATTTTCGGCTTTACTTCTGCACCAGACGTAGGTACATTTTACTTTCCGGTCATTTTTTTTCCAACTCCCCAGTTGCTGCGGATCGCTACCAGAAAAATCTGCAAGAAATAATACGGTGACGGCAGTTTGGGCAGGGTTCGGACTGTGCCCATATTCCACTTGTGTGTACTCGCATCAGCGGTGAGTCACTGTATCGGTTCAACGAACTTCAATATAAACTGCTCAACATTTGAAAAAATGTCGGTATCGAAAATTTTGCCCTTTTTCAAAAGGTATAACTTGGGATCGTCTCAACCGATTCCGATTTTGTCTTCACGGTTGTTCAGACATCTTTCAGCAATCTACTCCGATGACAAGATTTTTTAAATTTATCTTAATTATAATCGTTACAGGGGGGAATCTAAAGCATTGCAAAATTGTGCTTAGTTCAATAGATCCCCGTTTTTGTGATTTTTTTTCAAATTCTAATGGTATAATCACGAAGCCTGACGCAGTGGTGGTCTTACAAATTCTCTATGAAGAAAAATGGCGGTTTCATAGCGGATTGAATATAATTAAATTATTACTACCAAAGGTGGCTGTGACCACAAATGAAACTCCGAAGTTGAAAGTTTGTTAATTGTTTATCTCAAAAAGCGTTGCCGCGTTGAAATCGACATAGACAATAAACAAAATTCCAACTTCAGATTCTTATTTGTTGTCGCAGCCACCTTCGTTAATAATAATTACAATTTAATCGATTTAATAATAATCGATTTCAACCGGCAACGCTTTTTAACATGAACAATTAACAAATTTCCAACTTCAGATTGTTGCTTGTGGTCGCAGCCACCTTTGGTAGTACATGATAATTTACTCTAATTCAATCCACTATAAAATCGTAATTTTTCATCATAGAATTTTTAAAACCATCACTGTGTCAACAAAACAAATCTCTATCTAAATATAAAAAAATATACAGGTGTTCCGTTTGGAAATCAAAAGTTGATGTCACTTCCTGTTACTTCTGGAAATGAGAGCAGCTTCATGATCAACGCAAATAATAGCAAAAATACGCCTTAATACCCCATACAAATTTCAAATCGATACATCCCATGGGTAAAAAGTTATGGGCTGGTGCGGTTTTCAAAAAACACAAGGTACGCCCTCTTCGAAACGAAAAATGACCTGTTTCGGCTTTTCTGGAAAAAACTGTGCAGCGAATAATCGGAAATGGGTATACATACTTCCAAAACTTCACCTGTATACAATATGTAGCAGAACAGAACATAATTTTCTCATTTCTTTTCAATTTACTTCGGATTTGTATCTTGCTTCCAGAACAACGGCGAAAAACTGTAAATTTGTATTACTGGTTGCCTGCTCAACACAACCATGATAGTTTTTTCCATAACTGAAACTAACCAAGTGAAGGTGCAGCTCTCACGCTCCTTTGTCATTGATCAGTGAGCTCAGCTTAGGAATTCATTATTCAGTTGCAAGCAATGGAAATTAAAAAAAAAAATGCAAACCTCCAATATGGTTGGGTTCACTCTTCCCTCCCAACGGACTGTGCGGCCTGTTGTTGGGCCGATTGTTGGCAGATTCCCGCATAGGAACGAAACATCCTGAATTGAAACTGCGTCGCTGAGGACTCAGCACAATTCCGTCATTCTCCTTCCTGATGCGTTCGCGCGGATCACCTGGCCTTCTCTGGAAAATTATTTTGGATCGTTTTTCAAACATGTCAGGCAAAGTACAGTCGAGTTAACATCACTCCATTACACCAAGCTGAATTGAATCTTATCGTTTCAACTCGCGCTGCTAGTGACTAACTCGATGATAAAAAATCCAACTGAGCTTGGTAAAACTGATATTAGAAAAATAAACAGGGGTTCAGGACAAAGTTTTACGATACTATTATCGTAGCCTATCGGTGGAAAAATCGAACGCCGTTCAAGGAGCAAAATGACGTGTTACCAGTGAAGCAAGCCGAAGTGGTCGAATCAGTCCTCATTTTTGTGGCTAATACATGGACCTGTACTTGAACTGAACTGCTAATCTGAGTACCAGGCCGAAGAAATAAATTGCCATGGTATGGGCGCTACTATGGTTCATAACATAATACAGGGTGTCCCAGCTAAAACAATCCAGCGCAATTTTCTCAGAAAATATCGAGACAACAAAAAAAAATGAATTGGGGGGAAGCCTGATCTTTCAGCTTTTTTTTTTGAGGGGGCGCCGATGCTTGTAGGTGCTCAAGTTTCCAAGAAAATGCAATTTGAATCTGGCGAGTCACAAGAATGCGAAAATTCATAAACGACAAAACAAAATACTTCAGATGAAAAAAAAATCCTCTTTCTCTGGGCTTTCCATTGATGTGTTGCCGATGTCTGTACCTGGCCCAACAAGCCAGGAATTCTGCCTCAAAGTCCAGCAAACACAATAATCGGAATTCATAACGACGTCACCGATCACACACTTGTTGATTTTCACAAGATTGTTAATTTTCGGTGACGTCACGGATTCCGATTATTGTGTTTGCTGGACTTTGAGGCAGAATTTCTGGCTTATTGGACCATTACAGACATCGGCGACACATCAATGGAAAGCCCAGAGAAAAAGGATTTTTCTTCATCTGGAGTATTTTGTTTTGTCGGTCATGAATTTTCGAATTCTTGTGACTCGCCCGATTCAAATTGCATTTTCTTGGAAACTAGAGCACCTACAAGCATCGGCGCGCCCTCAAAAGAAAGCTAAAAGATCAAGCTTCCCCCCAATTAAAATGTTTTCATTTGTTGCCTTGATATTTTCTGAGAAAATCGCGCTGGAGTATGTTCACTTCTTTCGTGATTCTAGTCGGCTGTGAGATTTTGTTTCTAAGTTTGCAAATGTGAAATATAGAAAATCCCCAAAACTTTGCAGTTGGCTACTCTGGCTTCATTCGGCACAATAATTCACGAAGAGACACGAAGTCGTCGCGACCAGTTTTGAAACACATTTTTTGCGTATTTTCTCTACAGATAGAAGGAACATTTTTACGGGACGGTTTAAAAAAAGCCAATGAACAAATAAATCAAAGAAGCCTTGACATTTGACAGTTGTCAAAAATATCTTCAACTTATCGAAGCCGGTTCAACTTTCGATAGTTCAAATTAAAGAATATACAACCCGTCGTCCAAAACAAAGGGGCCCCATGCAATCATGAACCCTTTCGCCTGTTCCAGTCGAAAAGACACGACAAGCCATGAAGAATTATAGGCGATACAACGATCACCATGGCGGTTTGTCATTGGCAAAAAAAAATTCGTGTGAAAAGTTGATTATCGGCCGCCGTCAAGATGACTTAGATTGAAGGCGGCCCCGTGCTGTTTTGGTGTCTAAACGACGGTAACAAAGCTCCGCGCCCCCCTAGTCGCACTTCCACGTATGACAAGGTCAGTTCTCCAAGATTTTAATATCAATTTGATAAGATATATCACTTTACTTTTAGAGAAGCCAGTTTCATACCAGGTAAAAAGATGGCAAGTCTACACTGCTAAAGTAGAAGATTTGCTCAGCCAACTAGAATCACCGTAGAAGTGAACCTACTAAGCAGTTCTCAAAGGTCTAGGGAAACTTGGAATTTGCATCTGAATTTGGTATTTTAGATACTGATGATACCCGTTCTTGAATAAAGGGTGCATTAAAAGTAAAGTGTTTCTTTCTTTGAAAAGTGTGGTCAGGTTTGTTGGCCCCAAAAAAAGAATCGCAAGAAGGTTCGAGAGCCAGTGAATAGTAGGTATTTTCTCGACCTGCTATTTTATTTTAGTGACATCAATGACAGTCAAAAAGCTATTCACTAAGATGTGATATTTACGTTTGATTCAAGCTCTGTAAGTATGAATAACCTATTATTGAATGTAGCGATTAATTATCTGTATTTAAACTGTGATCGAGCGAGTTTAATATGTCTTACTAGCACCCGCTGCATGTGTTGATTGACCAGTGTTTGTTATCTACCATGGCGGATTTGTCGGCTCAGTATTTGTGGCTATGGCAATGTACGCTATTATCAGTCCAGTTTAGTGAAGATAAGGTGCATGGGCTGATACTAAACAAGTCTAATTTGAATTATTTCTAAAATAAACACAAGAAAATTTTAATTACTCTGTGATCGGCCAGATCGATGACAGATCTAGGTCCATTTTCAGCCGTCGGTGTTTCTGATTTTTTCCGGTCGAAATTCCAACGTGTAGGATCCCAGATCGTAGGTGATCTGCAAATTAGGTGAATCGGTAATAATTATTACAGTTGTTCAACAAAACGAATGCTTAGTACCATGTAATCAACAAAATTTCCAGTTTAGAGTTGGCTTTGATGTCGAAATGATCGGTCATCCAGCCCATCCAATCGCTTCAACTAATGGAAATATGTTTTCCAAAGTCAGCTGTTGATGGAGATTTTGTTGATCCCACGGTATTGACTTAGGTTAGGTGTTATCAAAAGAAAAAATTAAAAAGAAACTTACACTTCATTGGTGTCCAGAAAATCAGGTTTCCTTTGCGACAGCGGCGCCATCCGTAACCTCAAGAGCTCCTCGCGGTCGTATCTGTACTTGTTCTCTTTGACCACGAGGATGGCCGGATCGGACAGTTCACCACCTACAGTCGACGCCGCTGCCGCCTCCTCTGCCCCCGCCGACACCGCCAAACTCATCCCTTTGATCTGTTCGTCTCCTGTTGAACAATACAATGTACAAATTAGTTTGTTTATTTTTCAGCTTCAAACTTCTTTAATTTTTTACTCTCAAGTACGTGACGTTAAGTGAGCGATTTTGAAACCCAGAGCGCTGTACTTTCTCGGCATTTTTTAACTCACTTATTCTTTCCAAAAGAATAAGTTTCTTATTACAAAAATAAAAGCAGTGATCAAAACTCCCACTGCTCTTCCGAAGCACTCTTCTACAACGCTTTGAGCTCCAAATCCTGTAAGTTTTGTATAATAAAATAAAAAATAATGGAAATTTTAATAGCGCTTTCGAGTTACTTGCACTGCTCCGGTTCAGAGCGAAATTGCCGTAACATCCATTGGCTCTGCAAAACACAAATCGATCAAGAACCTTGTCTAAAATTGCTTTGAAGTGGAGCAGTGTTAAGTAGGTTAACTCGAAAACGCTATTTAAACTCTGAATTACTCCAAGACACTTTTTTGGCCCGCCTCCGCTTGCCGACTCCGATCGGGCAGTTACTGGTGAAGTGCAAATTGCCGCCGTACGCCGCCGCCACCGCAGTCGACATGGTCGTCGATCTCCTGGCGGCCTTAGTCTTGGCCATTTGGATCACGCGAACACAATTTTGTAAACCTTCCGAGAGGTTTTTAATTCAATTTTCTTTAACAAAATCTTAGTGTGTTGCACACGCAAAAAACGTAAGTCGAATTATTATTAAAGAAGAGAAGCAGACGAAAAGCAAACGAAAAAAAAATCACACGAACTGTACAATATTACTGTTTCATGAACCGGCGAAAGCGAAGTCTGATGGATGTCAAAATCACACATACACACACAAATTTACAATTATATAATGATAATAAATCAGTTGTAGCGGGGAAAATTATCAAAATTTCTCACGGAACTAGAACGAGCGAACCTAATAGTGGCACACAAGTTAATAAGATGGAGGAATTAGGCAAAAACCACCCGATAAGGTATTTCAGTGTGCGATAATTCTTGATGGCAAAAAATTTGAATTTTACCAGGGACGGACTCGAACAGTAGCATGTAGTATGAGGGCATAGCTGTGGGTACAATGTGTCTTGCATAATAACTATCTTCAGTATTTTTCTTCTAAACTTTTGTCCAAGTTGGATTTTTATTATAGGTACTTAGGTACCCATTATAAACTGAGTTAAATAAAACCTTGCTCCAACGGTTCGTTCGTTTATTTTGGTTGGCAACCAAGGGGTGTGACCCCTTCGAGAAACCGGTCACCGGTCTCAACCAGAATAAAAGGAACAGTTGGAATAAGATTTTGTTTCATTCCAATATAATGATGAACATCCAACTTGGGCTTGGGCATAAAAACTTTAAAAAAAATCGTGGAGATACTCATACTCTCATACAAGATGTAGCAATAACAATAATTACTTTCAGAGTTTAGAAAAGTAGTGCTGTATGTGTTAGGTGACAACAAAATACAGTAATCGTCGTCATGTTTGCCTGTAACCTGCACCTGCACCGCTGCCTGTACGAAAGCAAGTCACACCCATAATAAAGGCTTATTTTTCGAAAACTCACTCCTTGATAAACCTGATTTTTCAAGTGATTTTTGCTTTACAAAGTCGCTTTTCTGCCGATGCGAAGTGAACTGAGTTTTCAATTTGTACACTGAAGATAAACATCCTATTCCGATAGTTTAAATAGCTGCTAGATATAAACGTTCTCAGCTGGCTATTTACCATGGCTATCAATTGTTTTTGACAATCTGACACGAAGTGTAGATTTTTTTAAATTTTGATCAGTGCAGTGTCAGCCTGATAAAATTTGTTATGCTCAGTGCCAATTTATATTGTTCGACAATATTTTGGCCACGATAGCACCTATCCGTTTGAACGATCAAAACTATCATCGTAGAGTGCAAACTGACAACAATCATTTTGAAGTTCTAAAAATCTATCAAATTTCATTTGAAACTTCTAAAACCAGCTGAAAAATGTCTCTCAAAATCACTGAAACCGTCAGAATATATCACTTACTACTTCTATTAAAAACTGACAAAATTCCAATTCAAACATGAAAATCTGTCAAAAAAGCATTTCGGCAAAGAATCCGCCAAAATGTCATCTAAAATCACCGAAGATCTGTCAAAATTGTATTTCGAACTGATGAACCTCATCAAAATAAGAACCGCTCAAATCGCAAAGGAACTGCCAAAATTTTATTAGAGAAGTCTTAAATCTGCCCAAAATGCCACTTGAACCAACTGAAATCTGTCAAAAATGTCACTAGAATAAGGGGCAAAATTCACCTGAAACTACTTGAGCCGAACATGAACTAATAAAATCAATCGGAGATCAAAAATTATTTTGGCCAAGAGGTGGGCAAAATTGGCCGTCTACACCAAAAATAGCACAAATTCATAAAATCTCAAGAAAAGTACAGAATGTCCCTAAAGCAGTCTGAAACGGCAAATAAAAGAAAGGCATTTGAAGCTAAAATATGCCAAACAATATCACCCGAGATCTGTTGAAATGCCATTCATGAAAAGTAGTAGAAACTGACAAAATGGAATACAAGCTCGAATATAAGAGTACTAAAATCGGCCACAGCCCCACAGCACCACTTGAGCCGAGTCACTTGAAACTCGAGTTGAAAACCACTAAAACCTGCGAAAATATCACTTAGTACCACTATAATCAGACAAAAATCACTTTAAAACACTTAAACGTAACACTTATGCAATTATGCATGTCAAATCGACACTTCAAACACGAGTGATCAAACTTGAACACGAAAATCTCTATCACTTGGTAACGTTGAAATACTGGTTCAAAGTATATTCCGTTCACTTTTTATTTTCAGTAGAATGATTTTTTGGAGCAAAGATAAAGTGACAAGCTGGAGCCCTGGAGGGATACAGCTGATGGCCGCTGATAGTTTCGCTCCAAAACTTTGCAGGTGCCATCAGCCGTAGCCGTAGTCCCCCAGCTTGTCACTTAATTTTTGCTCCAAAAAGTGATTCTACTGTAAATAAAAAGTGAACAAGATATACGTAGTAAAATTGGTCTTCGTATCACCTGCCATAGTGTCACAAATCACTATAGTCCATTTTATTCAAAAGTGAAGGAGATGACACCTGATATATATATATGTCATCTGTCAAAAGTTATAAGCTGTCAAAATAAAAACTTTGAAGTTGAATAACTCGAGAAGTAGCGAACGGATTTCAACAAAATTTGGTTTGCAGCAAGAGTACCCTCCATGGACTCGATGGGATATGTGCAGCTCCGATTAAAATCAGGCGTGCAACTTTTATGAAAAAAAAACAATTTTCTTTGGAAAGCAGGTGAAAATGGGCTTGTCCCACGTTTTTTTCCGAGGTTTCTGGATCGATTGCAACACAACTTTGTGGACATGCGCCTGGTAGTATCTAGGAGGATATAAGAATAGAGAGGGAAGGTCCGTCATAAAAAGTGAAGCCATGGAAATGTCATATCCGCCATCTTTGTACGCCCAAAATTTTTATCACTTTACCATTGGCCGCATTCGTAAGTCACAACAGTTGTGGAGCACTTCTACGCCATTGGTCCAAACTAAAATTTCGACGAATCGCGTGGAAGTGCTCCACAACTGTTGTGACTTACGAATGCGGCCATTGAAACTGAATATTGCCACGTGTTGCCACGTCAATTTTTGCGAGCTGTCGCTCTTGTCAGTGTCAGTCTATGACGCTTGTGCTGCACCAGATCCAGCCACATCCTTCCTAAAGATGATTGTTGGATGCCACTTACTTCTACTTATTGGCATTTTCGTCACTAACTTCGTGGTAGGTGATAGTCCATAGCAGTAGGAGTTCCACCAAGATATTGGTACCTAGGTATATACTAGGTACTTTTCATTGTGATTTTGCCATGGACCTTGAAGTCTACACAGGCCTTAAGATTGGCTGATGATAAGGTTTCCAGAGTAGGTAGGTACCTCTTTCACTGTTCAGTGTAGATCACAGAGTGTAGATCATCATTAGATGTATCAACAGTGCTGACCTCACAAATACGTGGTAGAATCTAGGAGGGTGGAATCGAACTGCCCATTTTCTGCTCATTATTTTTGGACTTTGCTGGTCATTCTCATCCTTGCCTAAAATTCCACTGAAACATCGGGCGACCCCATTCTACAGGTAGGCATCTTCCCTTCGGCTGCTTCGGCTCGCATTGATGGGATATTCTCCATACATGATATAGGTATTGTATCCAGCGCACGTAGCCTCTGTCTTTCCCACACCTGGGAAAGCTGATCTATTCAGCTCTTATAGATGAAGCACCATCCAAACAAGATCCAGGCACAAGGATAAAAGATATCAGGTAGGACTCATTTTATGTCAACCAAAAAATCTCAATAACCTCAAATAGTTTCAAATTAATTCAATAACGTCAATTTAAATTACAAAAGTCAAAAGGCTCTCGACACTAGATGCAATATTTGGGCGTAGTTGCTACCTCACCCCTTACGTCTCCCGGCTTCATTTCCCCCCGCCCACAAGCTGGGTTATACTCCCTCCCTATTCTTATATCCTCCTAGGGTAGTATGCAGACGTGAAAATAAGCTTTTGGCTATGAAACGTCAGTCAGGTGTACTACAACATAATTAAATAAGAACGTCCGTGTTTTTTTTCGCAATTTTTTCAAATATTTGGAAAAAGTTCACCGATTTTGATGAAACTTGGTACATAGGTAGTATCTGACGGGTGGAGCGTTTGGTTAAAATTATGTTGACGTCAGGCGATCGCGGCCGCCAAAACTGGAAAAAATAATTGCCGGAAAAACTCATATTTCTATGAAATGACATGAAAATTTCAGGTCGCGGCGAGGTACCAGAAATATTGAAATATTGTGCATACATGTGCGAGAATATTCTTAGGAGACACTTTGAAAAAGTGTTTTAAACAAAAATTAGCTCAAAAGAACGTTTCGTTCTTGAGATATGAATTTTTGAAAATCAACGTCAAATTCGTCGATAAATTTTCATTTTATTCCATTTCTTTAGAAATATTTGACCGATGCTTATGTAACTCAATACAGGGGGTGGAAGTCGATGGTAGAAAGGTAAAATTAAATTTCCACTGTGATCTGTCAGATGGAAATGTCACTGTCAAAGTGAGAGAAGATTTAGATGTAACGATTTTGACATTCGACAGCTCTTTTTAAAGATCTTCAAAAACTACTCAAAACATGCAGAAAATATGACTTATCTCTGATCTGTCAAAAGCTATTAACTGTCAAAGCCGAGACTTTGATGTTCATCAATAGCTCGAGAAGTACTTCGATCAAATTTGGTATGCACGTAGGGTTTACGGTAGAAAAGAGAAAGGAAGATTTTCAACGTGATCTATTAGAGGGAAATGTCACTTTCAAAGAGTGACAGGAGATCTTGACCAAATGGTTTTGATTTTTGATAGCTCATTTTGAAGCCCTTGGAAAACTCTCTTTAAAACATGTAAAAGTTATAACATATCTGTCATCTGTCGAAAGCTATAAGCTGTCAAAGCCAAAACTTTGACGTTCGGTAGCTCAAGAAGTACTTACTGAACAAATTTCATTCAGTCAGTTATTGCTTATACGGGGTGTTTATAAGAATCTGTGATCGCGGCAGGCATGGGCCAGGTCGAAAAACGCAGTAACAGGCGCAATTGTAGTGATTGAAAGCGGATTCCGAAGACAATGCGATCACAGACGTTTATAAACACCCGGTAGGTACAGTTGGGAGCGAAATGATTCATATGGCACCGCTAGGAAGTTGGCTAGATTTCAGAAATGTTAGCTGCTTGGATCGTTCTTGGATGCCAGTTTTGATTACGACCAATCTCTAATCAAAACTGGCATTCAAGAACGATCCAAGCAGCTAACATTTCTGGAATCCAGCCAACTTCCTAGCGGTGCCGTATGAATCATTTCGCTCCCAACTGTACTTCCAAACTAATAAATTTTCTTATTACGTATAATTAAAACAAATAAGTGTATTTACAAAAATAATATTCCACTTTTAAGGCAATTCTACAGATAATTAAAATGATCTTCAAAAACGTTGCAGGAAGGATGGCTACGATGAGAAGTCCCGCGGCAGACATGACGACGATTTTTTTAATTCTTCATCGATTGACAAGTTTCCGCACTTACGACTCCGGGGCACCCTGTATTGATTTGGATAAGAAAAGTGAAATTTCCTCATCTGGGCCAGCTGATGTGGGACGGGGCTCGTATACTCAAATTTATTTTTCAAAGGTTCAAAGCCCAGTTCAAAGCAAGTGATTGCTGATAAAAAAGCGAAAAGTCTATATTTCGTGAGCCCCCTTGATGGGGTTCGATTCCATGGATCTAAAGGCAGCCGGAATTATATTCAACACTTTGTTAAATGGTCAAGTGTAAGCAGTTTCAAAAAAATTTCCAATTCAAATAAATCCGTCATAGCTCGACTTCTGGCGAACGCAGCGCCTCGACAATGACGGCATCGTAATTCGATGACTCAGTTTAATAAGAAGTGCGACAGAACTCAGGTCAGTGCGAATCGTAAATGTTTGATAAATCAGTAGTAGTAATTTTGGCCCTTCATATTTTCCACAGTCCAAAACCAATTATGCTTCTACCAAAAGAAACGAGTTCGCAGACCTCGATTATGTCATAAATGATACCCCACACAACTCCTTCGTTTCGGAAAAGGACATGCGTGTATCGAACATGATGAGATGAGTCATTTTCATCATTTTATATCTAGAATCTAGATTTTCCAGGTAGAATATCATCTGTTTTAACTAAAAAAAAAATTTAAAAAAAACACGCAAAAAATATCAAAAATCAGGGACATCTTTACGTTGATGAGTGCCTTGTTCGGGGCTAGGCACGTATGCGTGGAGTTTCGTGTCAAGAATCTTTTGAGATAGTAAAAACAGAACAGAAATTCTCAACTTTTAGAGCCGGCTAGAGCTCAAGAAGGCCTTCTCAACCCTTCAAGTTCCAACTCAACAGCAGACCTTGACCCTCGCCTTGACCTCTTTGTATGTCAATTTTCAAAATAATTAACCTTGAGAAAAGATACTGCGAAGAACTGCAGCTTCCACAACATAATGTGTGTATGATGGTGGTGTGTGTGTGTGTGTGCGCGCGAAACTTGTCTTACCGTTATTCATCTCTCTTCCAGTTCCAGACGAGTTTCTAGAGATGGAGGATGTGAGAGGACCGAGACGAGAAGACCAACACACGAAAAATGTCTTTGTGGCTTTTAAAAAGCGTTCTCAAAAAATTAAACGCCAAGCCAGAGCGTTGCCATCCGTTCGGTGTTGCCGGGTGGGTTGGCCGCGGACGAAAACAGCAAGCGAAACCGCAAGTGTTTCGTTAATAATTTGCACACGATTTGAAATCCGTTCACGAATTCGTCAGGGTTCAAGGTGTTTTTTCTCTCTTTTTTCCGCATTTTATCCGGGGTGGCTTAGAATTTAATTTCAATACTTACAGCGAACTGCGTGAAAAAAGCGAGCTTCAAATTTTTGGTCGGCTTAGCATTTTTATTTATTTAATTCAATCAATTTGTTATTAATTCGGCAGCAGCGTTGGCGAAATGATAACAAAAACAAGAGAAAGAGGCCACGACTGAAACAAAAAATGATGCGATGCAAATTATAAAATAATCGTATCGAATTAATTTCAGAGCAGAGCGAAATAAAATCGCGAGACCTGTTTTCATAGAATTGTACATTCTTCGCGTATCTCTTTCGACTGAATTCTTTTGCACTAAAGAAAGCTGGACCATTGAAATTAGATATTTTTGCTTATTTCTTATTTTAAAATGTTAAGTATGTTAACACTACCTCCGGATATTCACAGAAATCCTTTCGTCTAGGACTAGATGCTGTGACAGACAGACGGACTAAGCGAGGACATAAGCGCCTTCGCCTGTGCTAAAGATAATTTACAAATTCTAAACAAACTTTCAAGATCTAATAAGCACAGGTTTTGACCGATTCTCACTCGGATTCTCATTTCAGCGCATTTTCATGAAAAAAAAAGGGGGACTGCCATAGTGCACAACCGGTTAATCTGTCTGTCTATACGTCTATCAGTCTGTCGGGCGGAATCTACGAATTTGAGCATTTTGAGCTCGTCAAGAAATATAGCTAAAGCTCTGAAACGTTGTTCTCTGGGTAGCTTTACCTTGCGTCCTGAAGGGTGTCGCAAAGAAAGTTTTTTTCTCTGTCAATCATCCTTAAAACTGGGACGATCGTTTTAAAACACATACTGTTTATTACTGCGTACTACAATAAATACACGGCAAACAATTATTTACTTGGAAATATCGCTGATTACTACTCGCTTTCTATCGCTCTCGACCGCTTTGGATTCAGTACTGGTCCGTGGGCCGAGGATCGGTGCTTTATATAGCTCCGACTATTGATCTCGAATGTTTCATCGGTCCTCCAGCAAATTCCACAGTGACCCGGCATACGGTTTCTAGGCGACTACCAAAAAATCCTACACATTTCGCGGGCATCACCAACGTGCTGTAAATCCGGTACTTCAGCCAAATGGACAGATGTGTGCTACTCGGTCGTTGAAGTCACCAGTTCAGTTCCACGGGCCGAAGCCTACATGTATGTTCTGGAATGCACTAGAGCTTCGCACTTGCACTCTCCCAAGAAAGACGGCGTGGTGTGCTCCAGAATGCACGCGATAGTCTTGCCGCTCGTAACAACATTATTTTTGTGCAAATCACCCTCCAAATCACCGGTTTTCGCAAACACTTTGGAAAAGAGTAAAGCGACATTTTTTTTCAACGGCTGAATGTGCTTTGAATTTTTATCCATCATACAAGGTGAGTCATAAATTTTGAAAGTCCAGTTTTCTTCAAAAATGCATGCAGGAAATTTTTTATGGGAACGAATCGTGCTATTCGTTGCTCTAATCAATTTGAGTACCTCTGGAACATTTAGCAGGTGATCTTCAAGAATACGGATTTTCAAAATTCATGACTCACCCTATTTAGTAATAGTTGCAGCGGTACGCTTTTTGATTCTGCATTTTGTGATACTGCAATGAAATTTGGCAGATGCAGACTACATAAAATTTCAAGTGATTTGACCCGCAGCACTAAAAAATTTGTCCATTAGGGGGCGACTGGGGGCCCCTCAAAATTTCAAGATGTCTGAATTTTTCCCATGCGCCATTCAGTACCGCCCTATCTACCGTACAGGACCTTAACAACTTTGTTCTTGACCATCATAACATTTTTCGTCATGTCAATTCCATTCTTCTTATAGAAAAAAAATAATTTCTTTGCCTGGTCAACAAATTGAAAAATATTTTTTTTGGGACCACCAATAGATTGTTAAGTAGTTTTTGTGCGATCATCGATAAATCCGCATCCCCTTGATTCATTTATGAAAAGAAAACTTTTGCAGTGCTATTTTTCAACAAAGGAGTGACTTCAACTTACCATTATTTTCAACATTACCTTTTTCAATGTTTTACCCCGGTAAGATTGATTATTGTCATACTAATATACAGCTTGAAGTTCTCTTTAACGATGTGGATGATGAAATGGCCTCAGATTCCACCTGGAAGCCGTACATAATAATTTTTCTGCAAGGCCGTCAAATTTGGCATTTTTGATTTTTTAGCGGGAGCGGCCAAAATGTCAATACACACCACTCCGCCCAAGAGCACCGGTTTGCCCTAGCGGAAAACGATATTCACGCCTATCAATTTTGCATTTTGTGATACTGAAATGAGAGTTGGTGCGAAAGTACCGCAACCGGTGCTCTTGGGCGGAGTGGTGTGTATTGACATTTTGGCCGCTCCCGGTAGAAAATCAAAAATGCCAAATTTGACGGCCTTGCAGAAAGATTAATATGCACGGCTTCCAGGTGGAATCTGAGGCCGTTTCATCATCCACACCGTTAAAGAAATCTTCAAGCTATATATTAGTACAATAACAATCATATTTTTAGGGATAAAACATTGAAATAGGTGATGTTGAAAATAATGGTAAGTTGAGGTCACCCCTTCGTTAAAAAATAGAACAGCAAAACTTTTGTTTTCATAAATGAATCAAGGGGATGCGGATTTATCGATGATCACACAAAAACGACTCAACTATCTATTTGTGGTCCAAAAAAAAAAAATTTCTTGACTTGTTGACCAGACAAAAAAATAATTTTTTTTTGAAGAAGAACGGAATTGACGTGACGAAAAATGTTATGATGGTCAAGAACAAAGTTGTTTAGGTCCTGTACGGTAGATAGGGCGGTACTGAATGGTGCATGTTAAAAATTCTGACATCTTGAAATTTGGAGGGGCCCCCAGTCGCCCCCTAATGGACAAATTTTTGAGTGGTGCGGGTCAAATCACTTGAAATTCTACGTAGTTTGCATATGCCAGATTTCATTGCAGTATCACAAAATGCAGAATCAGGGTCATTTTGCTAGCGTACCGCTGCAACTATAAATAAAATTTCAAAACACATTTTACAATTCAAAAAAAAAAAAGTTACTTTGTTAATGTAAAACATTAATAAAGATTATTTTAAAAGAGTTTCGTAACAGATAACGGAAATAAAGAGGCTTGAAGTCCCATAATTTGACCCAAAGACTTGTTGTTTTCAATTTTTTCTGGCAGTCTTGAAGCATCTCCCTCAACAATCCTGGACCTTTTTTGCGGCGAGTTCAGAGCACCCTGTACCAATAAGAATATTTCTGAGATACGTTTCTAAAATTTTGGATAAAAACGTTATCCATCATAAAAAATTCATCACTCGGCCCGAGAGTCGGCCTAAGCCTCGTGGGTTGAGCTCTTCCACTGGAAGATAAAATCTGTTTCTACTCAAATGTCACACAAATGACTATTTTTTTCAAGATTTGTGTTCCCAGTAAGTACAAAGGAAATCCTAGAGATGTATCATGTAGCTTGTTAATTTACGTGTCAATTTATAAGCAATTAATTATTGCGGTTGTTCACACTGCGCTTGTACATTTTCGTGGCGGGATTTTTTTTTTTTTTTGATTAAATTCTTCTGCTTCTGCCTCGACATATTTGCTTGATTAGATAAAGTCCAATGCTTTGAATAGTCCGTTGCTGCTATGTCAATACAACTAGCAGTGGAAACTTCAACTTCAATAAATAAATTCTACATTGATTGGCCAGTACTAATAGTGAAGAGTATAAATATGACTTTGAATGAAGAAACAGAGAATTTCATCGTTCAACTCTTGCTGACATTTTGACGATATTGTGAGTTCTTATGAGGAGCTATGACGTCTGACGGTACCATATTATACAGTGCGATCGACGTAAACTGCTCCGCAAGAGCTAGGGTGGGATAATAGATAATAGTGTATTAAACTGGGTTCATAGACCAAAATAAAGCGTAAGGCGTAAGGAATAACCTCGGGAATAATGCCTGGTTGGCAAGTGATTGCTAGGGTAATACACAATATTGCGTGACCGCTTAGCGCATGCGCTAAAAAGCGAGGTGATTCGTTCGAAGTCTTCCATATGTTACGCTGTAAAATAGGTGATTCGCTAACTAAGCTCAATGGATTATGCGTCGTTTTCAAGAAAAAGTGGTTACATAGAAAAATCGGTGTAACCCTCGCAACCTATTCATGAGAGCACATATGTGAGGGATCATTCCCAAATGCCCCAAATTACGAAATGAAAAAAACATCGAACACTTCAACCATAGCATTCAAATTTACCGCAAAATTGTCTGGGGATATTTCATTTAATCAGTGCTGTATTGTATTGACGACAGCATGGTGTGGCGACAGTCAGTCCTCTGAGTTTTATATAATCCGTAGTCCGTACTACACTTAGGTAGCGAAAGTTGCCTAAAAACCACGATTTTAGGCAACATTCGCTACATCAGTGTATTGCGGAATGTATTTTACTCCCAGGAACTTTTCTCACACGATTCAAGAATAGCGGCCCTGAACCCGTGCCCTGAACATGCGCGATGATAACTTGTCACCGTTTTCTTAGTTCGCATGACATCTGTGTCGGAGCGCCACTTCCGCGCAATATTGTGTATTGGCCTTGTTACTTTTACCTAATATTCGCCCAGAAATTGGGAATTCTGGATGCTAAAATAGGAACGTTTGACAGGTAACACTTCCGAACTGACGTTCGCCTACCTCGAGGCCTACCTTCTATTATTGGCAATAAATTGTTCCTATTGGTTGAAAAACAGTTCAATAATATTGCTACGGACGGCGATCCCGTACATATTGGTAAACACTCGATGTTTCTGGATCTTTCCATCACTAGATCGCAGTGTAGAAGTCTGGAGCGATCTGGTGCATTCCAGAGCGTTCTTGTATGTGAAACTGAAGGTAGACTTCAATGCTCGATCAAGAAAGATCTGTCCATTTTGGCGGAGGCGCCGCTCGTAACCCGGCAGAATTATACGGGTAAAGTGTACGATTATTCAGGAACGATCTAGAAACCGCATATGCCGAGCCACTATGGAAATTTCTGGAAGTAGACAGAAAGCTCGAGAACGCTGCTCGGAGGCCTTATATAAGGCGTCAGCCGGGAGCTCGCGGCAGTATTGAATTAGATAGCGAGTGATAACAAGCGAAGTACCTGCGATATAATTCCAAGCGTGAATAATTGTTGGTGTATTTATTGTAGTAGTACGCAGAAATAAACAGTGTTTGTTTTAAAACAATCATCTCAATTATATTCGAACCCGTACGCGAAATATCGTAACAATATGCTCCATTAGAGCACTGTTTTCGATGTAATAATGAATCCATTAGTAACGCAAAGTAGATAATATGTATTGTATTATTAAACGAGTTTCATAAAACATAGTAATAACTTAGTGACACTTCCGTTTGACAGATGACAGCCAAAAACTAATGGTGGCATCCCATGGTGAAATTATGACTATAGTACGTTCAACCCTAGTGTGATTCTAGTTGGCTGGGAAACTCGCCACGCGACGCCCTTGGAAAGGAGAAATTTGGGAAATCACAGCTCACTCGAATCACACTAGGGTTGAACTCATTATACAGGTTGTTCGCAAACTTGGGATAGAAAAATGTTCCAAAAGTGCAAAAAAAATGTTGGAAAAAATGTATGATTTTTATTTTTGGAAATATGGAGGGTCAAAAGGTGGTCCTTCGAACCCTTCTTATATCGTTATTTTGAAAGAATTCCGTAAACTCTTTTCATCAGACTAAAAAGCAAATTTTTCAAACCTTTGAACGTGTTTTGTAGTTTTGTTTAGTGAACAGGGTGAGTCATAAATCCTAAAATTCTATTTTTCCCGAGATTTTTCCTCGAAAATGCTCTTGAAAAGTTCTAGGAGGGGTTATAAAACTCATGTAGAGCAACAAATAACATAAATAGTTCCCATATGAAATTTTCTGTATAAATTTTTAGAGAAAACTGGATTTTCAGGATTTAACAAGGGATTTAAGATTCAGCCTGTATAGTAAATAAAATCCAAAACACATTCAAAGGTTCAAAAACATTGGTTTTTGGTCTGTTGAACAGAGTTTACTAAAATCTTTCAGAATAACAAAAAAAAGGGGGTCGAGGGACCACCTTTTGACCTTACATCTCGCCTTACATATTTTCGAAAATAAAAGCCCTGCATTACATTTTTCCAACATTTTTCTGATACTTTTAGTTTTAAAGCATTTCCCTAACTGCGGTTCAATCGAGGACCAACCACTCATGAAAATTTGTACAGGTATTGCGAGAGGTATTGAGAATATTTCCCAACTATTCCTGCATTTCTAGTATTCCCCTCGGTATTCTCATTTCTTGATATTCCCAAGTATTTCTGTATACTCCCAGTATTCAGTATTAACTAAAATTCCAAAGTATTTCCGTGTATTCCCAGCATTTCTTCAAATTCCCGGTGACCGTGTCATGAAGGGGACCTCGATTTTGATCATTCGAAAAGTAGAAATGGACTACAAACAGTGGCCAAGAAGGTTTTTCAAAAGAAATTTTGCGAAAGAACCACAAAACTTTCGAGAAAAAAAAAATGAAAGTTAGGAAACTACGCAGTGTATTTTTAGCGCCGGGCGGATATGCAACTCCTCGAACGAAGTGGAAATGGTACTGAACGAAAGATGAAAAACACCCCAACGGGACCGGGGAGCAAAATAGGGGTGTTGGGAGGGAAGAAGCTAAAAATAAGGTGTCATTAAACAAAAACCAGGGCGAAATATCGCAAGAAATCGTACGAATACCACTGAAAGACAAGAGGTGCTTTCCTTTTACCACAAAACTCACTGATCTGATCTAAGTTAGAGAGAGAAAGAGCGAGAAATCACATGCGCGAAAGTGAGATACCACTAACAACTTAGGTCAGAATACTTAGTTCAGGTTGTAAAAGGAAAGCACCTATTGTTTTTTGCTTTTGTGGCGATAAGCTACCAAAAGACACCAACGGGACCGAGAAGCAAAATAGGGGTGTTGGGCGGGGAGAAGTTGAAAGAACGAGTCATAAAACAAGAAACAGGGCTAAAAATCGCAGCAATCGTAAAAAAAACATTGAAAAGACGGGATAAGTCGCAAAAAAGGCAGTCGACGCGTGTAAAGACCCTTCTTTACACGAAATCGAGGATGAAATGCAGAAAAAAAAAAAGCGGAACAGAACTAAAAATAAGAGAATAGCGCGTGGAAAGAATCGCGCAAAAGTCGAGGCAAAAGCATAAAAAGGAATTGAAGTACGTTAAAAAAAAAGGAATAAAACACTGAAACCGCTCGAGAAAACAGGAAGAAAGTCGCGAAAAATAGGTAGTTGACGCGTGTAATTTCTCTATTTGCTTTTCAATTCATATTGGTTTTTTTAAGTTTAGGTGTACCCGGAAGTTATCTGGTATGAGAATACCGGCCCCAGCACTTTTTTCCAGAAATTCACGGCATCGATTCCTCCAACTTCGAATTGTATTGTTCTTGGTTTCGTTTCTATCTCGGACGATATTTTTCTCTAAACAAACGGAAACGACTCGTCTCCCGATCTCCAGCGAGATTTTCCGAGACAAGTATTTCCGAGGTATTCCTAGATATTTCTTGATATTCTTACGTATTTCAGGTCTTCCCGAGTAGTCCCGAATATTCCTGCTATTTCCATGTATTCCAGAAGTATTCTGGATATTTTGTACAGGGATATTCTCCGAGTGGTTGACTCGAGGGTTGTTGACCCCTTGGGTTCAATTTTCTACCCAAGTTTGCAAACACCCTGTATATGTACCTATGTCAAATTTCAACTCAATCTGATCAACGGCTCGGCAGTTATTGTGAGAAATTACAGATACACATACATACACACAGACTTCACCTTAGAGTTTCTGTAGAAAGTGCGGTTGGAGCTGGTATGACAGTATGACAGTCACAAAAAAAACAAAGTGATAGTCCGTCAAGCACAGACATACAGGTATGCCTACTAAAAATAGTATACTAATACTGTACACCTATTTTTGTAAAAGTATGGTAAAAGCCTAGGTAAAAGTCTAAAAAATTGACAATGGCAAAGAGCCGCCTTAGATAAGTATGTATGTAATCAATTTCTATCTTCTACTCTTTCTACATTATTTATTCAATAATCCTTGGAAACTTTTCCAAGCTTTTTTATGAAGAAAACTGATCTTTTCACTTCGCTGTTCAAGTGTTCACATACCGTGATGCGATCAACAACGAAAAAAGAAACATTTTTAAGGTTGGCTTTGGTGTTGAAAAATCAGTAATTTAACCAATGCAGTTGTTCCAATCAATGCATATTCTGTTGCCAAAGCCAACACAGAATGGTTTCCTAACAGTAGGTGTGAAAAAAATTATAATCTTCAGCTTGTTAGCCACCCTTTGCAAATTAGGATTTGGTTTTCAAATGACAAGAGCTGTAATTTCATCAATCAAATGTACAGTTTTAGGTTACCCCCATGTCCCAGTCCAAATTTAATTTAGTGTGCCCCCTTGCCAGTGACATTTGACACAAATACCTGTGTGCTCTTTTTTTTTTTGGTCGCCCCGACGTTGCATAACAATGGCGCAACGACGTCGAAAAAGGGGGTCAGACCCGTTCTTGGTACTCCCCGTTCGAGGGGTGGCGGTGGCGGCGTCCGCCCCCGGAAATCGACGTCACCCAAAAAACGCGATAACGCGAAAAACAAAAGGCTACGGCAGGCGAGCGGTGGCAAGTGGTAGGCGCTGAAATGTCAAATTTCGCGTTGTTTTGACAGGTCGTTCGCCGACCGCGGCTTGGCTCAGGCGATGTGACACTTTCGGTTCTCGTTCCAGAACACAAAGCACTCACCATCGCTGGGGGGCTGGTCTTCGGCGGGGGCTGCGGTATCCGTCGCCTCCTCGGACATGCCACTCTTCGGTCTCTTCTACAGCAGCACCACGGAAAAATCGAATCCGCTACGGTCACAGCTCGCCCACTCCGGACGTGTTATACCGCCCCACACTCGCGACTATACGAGGGCAATAAATGGATCTCTCTCTGGGGCTCTTTTTCGTTATTTCGTAAATCGCGTTTGTTTGAGATATTAATTATGTATAAACACTGATCGTTCTCTACACGTAAAGTCCTCTACTATATCTTTTTTTGTACAATTACTAAACTAAGCTTAATATCACAGTCCGTTTTATTCTTTCCCTTTCAACAACAAAAACTCAACTCATACGCACATACGTAAACAAACACAAATCACGGCGTAAATTGGTTTCGGGACGCTCGCATAATGCTTGGGTATCACTAGTGTACGTTCGCGGCCCGATTTGTCACACAACACACTGAATTACTAATTAAATCTCGGAGAATTAGCAAAAATAGAAACGTACGCCATATGCCTTTCTTTCACCTTTCAAACCTGCGCGCCACCTGCCGCGTGCTGGGCCAACTGCGACGCGGGCGACGCGCCAATTTTGAATTTCAACCCTTCAGCGCCGCCGCATCCACAATTTTGCCGTTCCTTTTTTATTCATTTCATTTTCAAAAGAGATTTCCTTACGGAACGGCAAGCTGTGCGCATAAATCAATATGGAATGAGAAAATCAAGAACTAAAAGGCTTCGTGATGGGAGGCATCGGCTGTCAAACTCAAAATATGACACAACTAAGCAGTCAACGCTCAGACTGCTCAGAGGCAACGTCATAATAATTATACAGGATGTTCAGAGTTCAGACTTCAATGTCAATAAATTCAAGGATCGCTAGGGGATCACAAAAGGGCGGTCCCTGCTCAGAAACAGAAAACATTCCTCAAAAATGTGCAGAAACCGAAAAAGTGTCCTTCAAATTTGGACGTAGGCAATCCCCAGGACCGATCTTACCAGTTTGACCGCTCTTACAGCACTCTAGTGGATACCGGAGTCCTTTTTTTTTTAATCACATTGAATACAAAGGTGTTTGCGATTTGCACCACAATTTGACGTTGGAAAGTTGTTGTTGAAAAAATTCCGTCTTTTAATTTTGAATTTATACAGGATGGTCCGACTTTTACGACATTAAATTTAAGGATCGATAGAGAATGAAAAATGAAGGGGACTTTCTCCAGAAAACATATTTGAGAAATGCCTAATAACAGAGATACAGCCCTTCAAAGTTGGAAATAAATAATCGTTTTTTCCGCATAACTTTTGAACCGTTCAACCGATTTGATTCAAAATAGAACCAAAGGCTTACTGCAATTATCCCCTGTCGAACAATCATAACATGTTCCACAAAAAAGTTTCAGGGGCGTAGATATTAGGGGGTGTCCCTACTTTTCCCCCCTATTGTTTACCCCCCTAGCTTTTTTTGGGAATGTTCATAATTTTGAATTGTACGTTCAATTTTGAAGAAAAATCACCCTTGCAAAATTTTGATTAGTGGCTTTGTTTGGGAGACATTTAGGATTGAAGGTTTGGAAAACATCTCAAAAGCACAACTTTCAAAGATCTAAGAATTAAAATCCAAAAAAATTATGATTTCTCAGCTGCGAATAGGTTTTCTAGAATTTCTAAGTTGATGAACCACCATTTTCTCCAAAACACGAGGAGTTTGGGTTTCAGGGGCAGTTTCTTGTGTTTGCTGAGGTCATTTTTAACTGATAGGACCATCGTCGTGGTCGAAGCGAACGGAGCAAAATCTCATCCGCAAGAGCTAAATCTGGGGGTAGTCCAGGGATCCGTCCTGGGCCCCCTGCTGTTTATTTTGTTCATGAACGATCTGTTTGGTTCACTGCCAGACGGTAAAGTTGTTTTATATGCGGACGATGAGACTATCCTGGTGTCGGCTGTGAACGAGGAAGAGCTGCGTTTGAAAGTTGAACGCCTAATGTTTCAGTTCACAACATGGGCCGAGAAAAACCGGCTTCTTCTGAATGTCGAAAAAATTGACTTCATGGCTTTTTACAACAGAAAACCGCCATTCATCAATTTACATTTGGACCTCGAAAATCGCCACCAAGGCCTCGCGGATAGCGTCAGATATCTGGGCACCACCTTGGACTCGCGTCTGGCATGGACGGAGCAGATTCGGGATGTAACGAAAAAACTTAACACAGCCTTCTTTGCTCTTTTGAATTTGAAATCCTGTTTAAGTGTGGATGGCTTATTGAATGTATACTATTCATTAGCGTACTCTGTGTTGCATCACAATATCACTGTATGGGGGACTGCAGCTGAGCTGAACCGCGTTTTTATAGGGCAAAAACGTATTATACGTCTACTTTTTGGTCTCAGAACCCGTCAGTCGTGCAAGCCATACTTCAAAGCCCATGGATTATTGACGACACCCTCCCAAATAGCAAAATTTATTCTCGGAATATTCTAGGAGTATTTTGCCAAGCATATTCAGCTATTCAGGGAATAATCCTAGATATTCAAGATGGTGAGGGAATATTCCCTGAATCTCCAAATGACACTATTATAGTTATTCCTGGAATATATTTCTACCCTTCATATTCTGAGAATATCCAGGCATATTCATAGATTAATTTCAAGACATGTTCTAGTAATATTCTTTTAACGTTCTAAGAATATCCAGGTATATTCATAGATTAATTTCAAGACATGTTCTAGTAATATTCTTTTAACGTTCTAAGAATATCCAGGTATATTCATAGATTAATTTCAAGACATGTTCTAGTAATATTCTTGTAACGTTCTTCATTAAAAATACCGTAGGGGGGGGGGGATTTTTGCCCCCTGCTGGGTCATTATTGATCTTGGTAGGGAAGATAGAGACGATTTTCTATATCAGTAGCTAGGCAAGAACGATTTAGATCGTTTCCTGCTAGCAGCCGCTACCGCTAAAATTGTTGCTATCTTTCATACCGACATCAATAGTGTGCGTTCCGCTTCCAGGAGTCCCCAAAGCCTGTGAAAATTGGTAACTCATCAAAATTGCATAATTAGTTCCTATAGGAATATGAGACTGGGCAACAAAAACCAGAAAGTTCTTGAAACGAAATAAACATATATTCTATATAAATATAATCATATTAAATAAGCCAAATTAAATTTTGCGTTTAAGGCGCTCAGTGGCCTTTGCGAGGTGTATTGATCCTACAAGTTCTATATCCTTTGTAGTTGTGGTGGCGGAGAATTTTTGAACTGCACCTAAAAATATTACATATTATATAAATGTAATTAGAGATCAATTAATTATTGAGCCTAGAAAACCAAATGTGAAGGATATCAATTTTCTATTAGCTATTTTGGCCAAATCCCCCCCTCCCCCAATCAAATATTGAGCTTTCCACATATCCAAAATTTTGTTGTATTCTGTAAATAGGTATTGAAATTTTTGAAGACTCAAAATTTTAGTTTTGAAGTAAACGAAAGGAGTACTTATTGATAGAAATAGAGTCTAGGTGATATTGTTGACAGCGGAGGGAGCCCTTATCACACCAGTTGAACCAATGACGAATAAAAGCATTGCCTTTGAGCGTTCATTGGTTGTTACTTATTATAATTTAGTTCAGTCACATTTCGTGGTGTGATAAATCTATTGGCCATGATCTCTAGGGTTTGGGTTAGATATTAAAATGGGCATTAGAAAACTACATTACCTACTTTAATATCCTGCACGTACAATATCTGTTGTCTTCTCCAACAGAAAAATGTTGCATATTTTTCTGATGAAGAATACACCGGATATGAGTACTGCAAAATAATCAATACAACTCCGATATGAGCAAAAATGGATCTCTATTATACTACTATAGCCTACTAGAAGACAATAATAATTACCAATGACAACCGCGGCCAGTTTGAACTGGGAGAAATTTGATTTTTGCTTATGTCCATGCCAGCTGTAGGCAACTGCCAGTTCATCTGAGATCACTCTGGTTAAGATACGCCGGACTGCTTCCCGGAAATTACTCCCACCTTGCATTGCTAGATGATCAATCTGGAAAATAAAAATCAGAGTCAGTAACTGCGGGCGGGTTCCACCAAAAGCGAAATGTGCTCAAAAGTGTTATGAGCGAGTTAACTTCAATCTGAGTTAGTTACTATAACACAGACAATAGCAAGGCCAGTGGCTTAAGTTACCTACTACGAGAGTGAGGAAGTTAATTCGCTCAAAGATTTTGGTGGAACCGGAGGTAAGTTAAGTTTTGCATTTTTTGTTGTATCACTGATGGGTCATTGAGTGATACTGTCCAATGGCACAATACCAAGTTGAAGGCGCAAAGTTAGGACGGCGGAAGTTGCCAAATACAGTGGTCTGATTGGTTGATAGGCCTTAATTGTTACAAGCCGTTGCTAAGGCGATTCTTACTTGCGGTGGTCTGAGCCCCAACTTGGTATTGAACTGTCTCGGGAGATTTTCATCTTCACACAAAAAATTTGTTTCTGGCGTTAGGTTGGGTTGGGTATATAGGTGTCCCATAATTAACGTGCAATATAGATTGTCCAAAAATAAGAAAAAAAGTTCAATAAATTAGTCGAAAAGTGTTTCCTAAGAGAGCTACAGCCCTCTAAATGTGGATCCGTGAAGATGGTTTTTAATTAATAACTTCGAAACTGGTTCAGGTACATAAATGAAATTCATAATGTAATGAAATTCAGCACATCCATTAACAGTAGCCCTTCTAAACCCTTTTGTTTATAACGTATTACATTCACTCACCAGAGCATCAGAAAGCTTTTTATCGTCTAAGAGCAAATTTACGGTTTTAAAGGTTTCTTCATCTTTGATAGGTAGTAGACTTATCACACCTTCAAACTCTTCCTTATCTTTATTATCTTCATCCTTGTTTGATCTTATTCCGTTCAAGTGTGACGCGATGATATTCAATTTTGCGGCGTTTTCATCGACCGTTATTTGTAGGTCTTTCAGAAGTCGATTATTTTTGACCATGTATTCAAGGCACTTTTTTCTGAATTTGGTTTCACCTACAACACGTAGGTTTATACAGAAATATGAATTATTTGAGAATGTGTGTCTCACCTTGCATATGCCATGATGCATCTTCGCCTTGCGTATGCGATGATGATGATCCCTCCTCGCCTTGCCCTTGCCATGATGATGCTTCCTTGATAGCTGCTGCATGATCAACCACCCTAACTGATGATTTAGTAGCCGTTGCTGAAACTTATAAATACAATTGAACAAAGCAGGCTCAACTTGAAGCCCAAGCTTATTTATATTATGATCAGACCTATCTCCAGTTCCAAAACGCTAAATTAAATTTCATCTTAGAATTTTATTTCGTGCTGCTATTGGCTAATTTGATCAACTTATGAATGAGATTATTGATTCAAGAATCAAAATTTAATTATGGAGCGTTCTGGAACTGAAGGCTTCTTTTTATTACTATAATTTTTCTGAAACAGGACGAAAAGAATATTTTTTCAAATTATCGTAAATTGAAAGTGAGTCATACTGTATAAATAAGCTGAGTTTATCACATGAAAATAGTATGCTATGATTTTACCTGTTGTCTTTGGTTTCGAGACATCAGTATTTCCTTTGGGCAGCTCGGGAAAATCAAATACCATATAACTCCCTTCTGACTCGTCTTCTTCATCATTACTGCTGCCCTGTGAGTATTTCTTGTTGGGCTTCGGCACCCTTTTCATGCCAGGTGCAAAACTCTTACTCGATGGCTGCTCCAAATCCGATGTCAAACATGCTTGTTCTGCCAAAGAACTTACATACTTGAAATTGTCATACGATTTTGACAACGTTTTGATTGGATGGACACCCCAGTCAGGTTCAAAGATATGTGATTGCTTAATGAAGCGCTTCGCCTGACTCATTGGTCCGCTAGGCCAGTAGGCTTCGGTCGTCCCCCGCAGCCATGAACTGGGGATCATTTCTACCTCATTGGTGTCCAAAAATTTGACCACCAACCAGGTTGCCACAACAGCGCTTTCTGGCGCCGCCATTCTAAAAACATGTATTATAATATCAATAAGAGAAAATAGTTATTTACGATACAAGAGTTAAAAGTGACAGATTTAATTTTGTGAGCGGGGACGCTTGCGAAACGAGCATATTAGCGAGTAGAGCAACCCCGCGAACAAAATAAGACACTTTTAACGCGTGTATTGTACAGGATTTTATCTACAATGGCCTTTGAAATGTTTGGTAAATGTCAGAATTTATTGAAAATATGACAGGAATGCGCAGAATCATCATTTTTTCACGTCGCCCATGACGACGTGCTAAAAATGACGGGTATTATTTAACGCTTGTAGATAATAGCTATTTACGATATGAGTGTTAAAAGTGGCAGGTATTATTTTGTGAGCGGGGACGCTTGCGAAACGAGCATTAGCGAGTAGAGCAACCCCGCGAACAAAATAAGACACTTTTAACGCGTGTATCGTACAGGATTTTATCTACAATAGTCTTTGAAATGTTTGGTAAATGTCAGAATTTATTATAAATATGACAAGAATGCGCAGAATCATCATTTTTTCACGTTGCCCATGACGACGTGCTAAAAGTGACGGGTATTATTTAACGCTTGTAGATAAAAATATGTAAGAGAAAAGTTATATGGTTTGATGAGACTTATAACTTAAAATTATTTTCAGCTATACAGGTGTCCCATTTTGACGGGATAAACATAATGAATTTTTCTTTTGAATAAAAGTTATATTTTTTTGCATTTTCGAATTCAGCTTTTTCAACTGTCTTATGTCTGTATTTTTGTTTTTCAATTGTGTGGCAGTGCTACCAACTAAAAATTAAAAACCGAAAAAAATTGCATTTTCATAGTTGGCTTGAAAAAATTGTAGCGGCTATGCTTTTGAGACCAAAGAGATGAAACTTGGCATGGTGATAGTCGAATCAAAGACCAATATCCTAATGTCAAAAATTTGCGATTTTCACAAAAAAAATTAAACTTTATAATTTTCAAACTATCAACTCATTTTTTCCGAATGGCATGCCCCTAATTTTATAACGCTATTCAATAGCTTTCTTAATCCTCTTTCATTTTTACGGGGGGTACCCTACCCTCAAACTTCATATTTTTCGAGATAATCGGGAGTTTTTACGAAATTTGCAATTTTTTAAATATTCTTCAATAAGTGAGTCGGCCGTGATGAATGACAGACAAGCCAAATAGTACGCAGCTGTCAGTTAGTCAGTCTAAGTATAGTCGAACACATAAAAATGGCTTTACGCGACAGGAAATAATGATATGATATTTTGGTATAAATCCAGACATCCATGATTCCACTTTGATTTCTTTTTGCGTTTAAGCCATTTTTCTTTGTTCAACAATATCCAGATTGACCAACTGACAGCTGAGTACTATTTGGTTTGGCTGTCATTCATCACGGCCGACTCAGTTTTTGAAAAATATCAAAAAATAGCAAATTTCGTAAAAACTTTCGATTATCTCGAAAAATATGAAGTTTAAGGATAGGGTCCCCCGGGTAAAAATGAAAGAGGATGAAAGAAGCTATCGAATAGCGTTATAAAATTGGGGGCATGCCATTTGTAAGAAAAAAGAGTTATGATAGTTTGAAAATTAAAAAGTTTGATTATTTTTTGTGAACGCCCTTTTCGCAATCGCAAACTTTTTGACATTAGGATATTGGTCTTTGATTCGACTATCACCATGTCAAGTTTCATCTTTTAGTTTCCAAAAGCATAGCCGCTACAATTTTTTTAAGCAAACTATAAAAATGCAATATTTTTCGGTTTTTAATTTTTAGTTGGTAGCACTTCCACACAATTGAAAAACAAAAATACAGACTGACGCCAAGGGCGAAGGGGCGCGGCCAGGCTGAAAGACGGAGCCTCCAGGCTCTGGCGAGAACGCATTCTCGATGGCGGTGGTGAGACCTGAGACCTCGCTAGCGGACGTCGTCCGCTCGGCGGATGGTTCGGAAAGATGGCCCCCGAGGGGGCCGGTGTTTTGGCCCTGAAAAGGGCCAATGGTTTCTTGATACAGGTGACTGTTGATGGGAAGCATCAGGACGAAGGCCCAAGGCCGTCTGCAGACGTGCGGTGCGTAGTCGATGCGGCGATGTGTGTCGGCTCAGGACTGCTGTACGACTGGGGCGGAATCATATAAGCGTCGGCTTATATAGGAGCGAAGGCCGGCCGGGCCGGTAACAAGACATAAGACAGTTGAAAAAGCTGAATTCGAAAATGCGAAAAAATGTAGGGTGTTCCATTTAAAAAAATGATCATTTTGTTTATCCCGTCAAAATGGGACAGCCTGTATAGCTGAAAATAGTTTTAGGTTATAGGTCTCATCAAACCATACAAATTTTCTCTTACATCTTTTTTTCTATCTTGGACGGTAAGGCCGCTATGAAATAATTACACTAGCATGGACCAGCCTGTATATTTTTACTGCGCTGACACTAATCCAAATGTAACAGGGGTAATACAACAAAACCATCTAAGTAGGGCAATCTAACCAGTTTATAATCTATATCAGTCATGGGCCAGTAGGACAATGGACCAAGTTTCTTTACAAAATGAATTCCTATCATAGAAGAAGGACAAGGAACGTTATAGAAGTTACTCTTTTCTTCATAAGCACATCCCATAACCACAAATTGATTAAGATTTTTGTTAAAAGCAAAATTTTTTATCTCGATAATTAATTGATTCTTAAGAATACAGCACGAATCACTTTCACCTAATGTTAATTTGAATGTTTTATACAAAGCCTGTTTATATTGGGGTCCAATACAGTCTCCAAATAGATTTCCACTAGAATGCTCCTGCAGCAACTGGAACTTTGCAACTGAAGGCTCGTTCGGTGGACTTACTAAATTTGACTTCATTTCTTCAACCCGACGAACAATTTGAGCCAAAACATTATCATTTTTTCTTACCAACTTTTTGATTTGCTGCATATAATTTTCACATGAGAAATTACTAAACTTGTCCAAGGTGCCATGCTTCCGAACATCATCTGATATATGTAACAAATTGTGGAAATTGTGAGTTAACAAATGTACACCATAAATGCTTACCGTAGATTTAACGAAATGAATCAATAACTGTTCTACATAATCTAAGTAAAGCTTATTATACTTTTCGCTTAGTAACACCCTAATAGCAACATGAAGCGTCAAAAAATGTTTGTATTTATCACCTGATAAATTCCCTTTCAATACCAAAGGTCCTGTGTACAACAAAAACTGACCAAGTTCAGTTGCCTTCCACCGTTTACCTTCTTTTAATTCTCTAGGTTTCCTCGCAAACTCTGAAGGGATGTATTTTCGCAACGAAAGCAGTGAATCTGACACTGTTGAAAACACTAGATGTTGAAATTTGTGAGGAGGTTTTCCAAAACACCAAGTACTGACAAGAAGCTTCTTAACAACTCCTAGACATACTAGATGCATCCAGTCAAGAGGTACATCGGCTATTAAATCAATTCTTGGAATCTGCTCCAAAATCGTTGTACCATTATGGAAATTTTCGTCGGTTTTATTTACAAAACTCTCATGCGTTCTTTTCAGAAAATTTACTTCAGGAAAACAAATCCTATCATTGACATACTCACCCTCTTGTGTGCACTTTGTACAAGAAGAGTAACCTGAATGTCCCTTAACATTTAAAACACTAGCTTTTGCAACGGCATCAAACAGAAAAGTTGAAATTTTGAAAACATATTTCTTCCCGAATAAAAATATACCATTGGTGGTTAAACGGATTGCCTCTGTGACAAAATCTAACAAAAAATCATTAAAATCTTTAGGTTTTTCATTACCATGGTATATTCCAATAAGAATCACATTATTCCTATGTTTAATGTTTTTTATGACACCCAAAATTGGATAGACTTGACTTGAGGAAGATTTCGTGAGTGGTAGACCGTCTGTACACATAGCTAACTCAATATTTTCCTGATCTGGTTTCAAGTTCAAATACATCAATTGCTGCTCTATAGATTTTTCAATGCCGAGATGACAGTAAGTACCTGGAAAAACCGAACGGATATGAGTTTCTTTGGGTGTTTCTAAGAATGTTCTTGGGTCCTTTGGAAGATCGGGAATAAAATTGGATAAAATACACAAGAGGGTTTTTAAAGCTGTGTGGGTAATGCGATGAGTCACAGCCCAGCTTCTCAGTGAATCGGTGGGGTTGGAGCTTGACGGGATAGGCTGTGTAAGAGGTGACCGGAGAGGTGTCTCATCAACAAGGAAGCTTGATGTTGCATCTTCTGGATTAGGGAAATCATCAGCTTCAGACTGAGAAGAAACTGAAGAGGTAGTAACAGGTGAGTCTGAGATGTGGTCGAAATGATTTGAACCAGACGAGAGCATCGATACATCACCACCCGACTCATCATCACCGAAGTGTGAAGGATAAAGCGTCTCTGCGCCCGAGTTTACGTCTTGGGGTTGAGAGGTATGGGCGATAGCATGCAGAGCATCTTGAACCTCCTTTTTTACACTTTTGTAAAAATGACTTTTGCTTACTTTCACTTTTGGCATTACGATATAGTATAACAACTTAGGTTAGAACTTATCAATGTTCAATGTATGACAATCTGAAACTGAATTACTATTAAAAAGAACAATTATCTTACCTGCAATTCTTTTGTGGAACGCTAGAGCAAAACACTGATGAGACTGAATACTGATTTGTTGTTTTTCAACGATGCACCATGCGAATTTCACTATCAACAACTCGGAACTTGTGGTTGTGGGTAAAAAAAGCGGGAATTGGGACCGAAAAAGCGGCTTTCTGCGAGCTTCTAGTAACATCGGTTGGTGACTTTTGCTCGATCGGACGCGGGAAATTTGAATGATTGTTCTAAAATGATTATTCTTTATTGGAATAATCGAATATTATTTTATAGGATTATTATCAGAATAGTCACAAAGGAATGTTCTTCATGGAATATTCGTTGAATCTTTTATAGGATTATGATCAGAATATCATATAGGAATATTCAAATCATATATTGAAAGTTGAAATACGATATTATAATATTCCATGAATATCTCGATATATATATTCGAGAAAGACGATACATCGAACATTCTGCGATTATACCGTGCTATTTGGGCTGCTGTATATACTTTTATAAATTATTGTTACTTATGAAAAAAAATTCTTTTATCTTCCCAACGGGTAACTGCGGGCATAACTATCCTACGAGAGGGGGCTTCCTACTGAGACCCCCAAAACACCAGACGTCAATGTTCGAAAAGTCTCCAAACTATGTAGGTATAAAATTGTATAACGCGTTACCGCCTCAAATCAAAGACATACCGAACGTCAAGCTTTTCAAACTCAGGCTTAGAAAAGTACTCGCCGACGGCGCCTTTTATAACTTGGATGAATGTTTGTCTGCATTTAAGAAACTTCTGTGATACTTGTATTTATGTCTATGAGTCTATGTTTTTATCTCTGTTATTGTTATCATAGTTACCTATATTTATAGCATAACAGCCGTTATGCCATATTCTTATATTGTATTCCTTTGTCCATATTCATGTATTGAGTCAAGTGGCAAATATATTCTATTCTATTCTATTCTATTCTAAAAAAAATTTTCTGGAAAGTGGCGATTTCGGGATGTTTTCCAAAGTTTCAAACTCAAATATCTCCTAAGCGAAGCCTCTCAAACTTTTGCAGAAGTGACTTTTCCTTCTAAATTGAACGTAGAATTCAACATTATGAACAGTTTTCAAAAATAACTAGGGGGTGAAAAATAGGGGGGGGGGGAGTAGGGACACACCCGCTAATGCCTACGCCCCTGAAACTTTTTCATGGAACATGTTATAATTGTTCGACAGGGGATAATTTCAGTAAACCTTTGGTTTTATTTTGAATCAAATCGGTTGAACGGTTCAAAAGTTATGCGAAAAAAACGATTATTTATTTCCAACTTTGGAGGGCTATATCTCTGTTATTAGGCATTTCTCAAATATGTTTTCTGGAGAAAGTCCCCTTCATTTTTCATTCTCCATCGATCCTCAAATTTAATGACATAAAAGACGGACCACTCTGTATAGAGGAACAAAAGTTGGTCCTTGGATCGCTTCTATTTTTGTTGTTTCAAAAGATTTCATTAAACTGTTGATTTAACAACAAAGAGTACAAAGATCAACCTCCGAATCAGCAATGAATTTCTGTTTTGTATACAGGGTGAGTCGTGAACGAGGTGCAGGACAATAAAATACAATTCATTATTTGAATAGAATTCTTTTGATTCTGGTTTTTAGGATAACTAAATTTTTGTAGTTTATGACTCACCCTGGATAGAAAATAGAAACATTCAATACAGATTCAGAGGTTAATTTTTTGTAGGTAGATACTCATTATTTTTTCATAAACAGTTTACTACAATCTTCTGAAATGGGGCTGTATAGGCAAAACAAATTGTAGAGGGCGACGTGTACTATGCACCCATATTTGACATTCTATAAAATGATGGCAATGTCACATTATGTCACATTTGAAGTGGACGGTTTGAATTAAAAAAGTTGCTGAGGTGAAAAAGCGCTCCGCTTCGAAGGAGAGGAAGAAGAATTGGCGCCAAAGTAGAAAACAGAAGGGTAGGTCTCTGAAGAAACAAATAATAACATTAATAACCGATTGTGACGGTGCTACTTGGGGGTGAGCGAGTTCTCTCCCTGACTATGTCGGGGTAGGTAGATACCTAATGATCTGAGGCCCCATATTTTCTAGCAGAGAGTAGCAGAGTAAAGAAAATGAAATAATGATGAGGCAGGTAGGATACGATAGTATGAAACTTTCCATAGTTAGGGATTCCAAAGTACCTACCTACTTCTATACAATCACAAATTGCGGTGTTTGCTCAATAGTTGTTGAAGAAGGCGAGTCAGTATGAGACAATTGTATGAGGTTTAGCATCAGCACTCTTTGGACCGAAACGTAAGTAATGGGCAACCTGTGGGGGCTTAGCATCAGAACGTTATGCCAAGTCTGGGGCACTTGGAGGTAGGTAGGCTGTTACCGGCATGTCCAGGCTACAGGGATCTGGTAGAGGATAGTCAGTACCTTGGGCCGTGTATGGGGTTGGCCTGTGAGGGCTTGGCACCGCGCGTTCAGCCCGAATCAGAGGGCAGGCGAATGAATCGTCTAGCTGTATCGGACAGTATCTGACAACCATTTTGACTTTTCGAGGGATGAGAGTTTGACGGTAGTCATTGACAGCAATGGGCGAGTTCAGCAAGTTCCATGGTGGAACCCGTAGATCTAGTTACCAAATATAAGCTGCTGGACGGCTTGGTCGATCCACTATCTAATCCACCGCTACCATAAACCAACTGTGGTGGAAAAAATGGCGATTTGGTAGCTGTGACCGTTCAAGAGGCGCATGCGGCATCCACCGATGGCACCCACCACAGGACCTGCTGAACGCGCCCAATGTCATTATGGTGACAGCGGTGCATAGTACAATGCGCCATTAATTCAGGCTTTTGCCGCTATACAGCCCCAATAGAAGCGATCGAAGGACCAACTTTTGTCCCTCGTCCCGTAACTTCAAATTGAAGAACAGAATTTTTTTGACAATAACTTTTCAGCACTCTACTACACCTCCATATTATGGCGGCTTTACAGAACTTCGTATGTCGCCGGCGACAGTGTCCCGGCGACAGTGTCGCTGGCCAATAGACCGGAGAAGTTATAGCTACGGAGAAGTGATGACGTCACAACATGGCAACATGGCCGGCGGTTGACATTTTCTGGAGGCCAACGTCATCACATGAACGTGACGTTTCTATGTTTGGTTGTGTTTGGCATGACATTTTCTGGAGGTTCACAACAAAAGTCACAAAAGTCAGTGCAAAATGGCAGTGAGCATTGCTGAAATTGCCAGCCTAAGAGACAGCCAGCGTCATACAGGCGGACTTGGTTGCAAAAAGGCCAGACATAGCCCAACAGAGAGCTGCGCAAAGCTGCACTCAGAATCACCAGTGCCTACAGAACGGTTCCGCATGATGCAGCACGAGTGCTCTCGGGTATCCCACCCTTCGCCCTGATGCTTGCGATTAGAGGAAACAAGCCTAGGAGTGCCCACCAGCAAACCAGAAAGCAGGAACAAGGCCACAGAGCAGTTCGTCGAGCAGTGGCAACGGCAGTGGAACGCCTTGGTTCAAAGTTGGATGAAAGAAATACTGGGGAGCCTCAAAAGCCTCAGCGTCAGGACAACGCGGAACACGCTCGTTTTCATTGTAACGGTCCATCAAAGCAGCGAGAAGACCTCGAAGAAAAACTGGGCAGGAGAATCGCCGTCGACAATCTCGTTCATGAGATGCTCAGAGGCAAAGAGCAATGGATCGCAGTTTATAGTTAGCAGTTTTTAGTTTATAGCAATATAGTTTGATTTCCTTCACCTGATATAGCCCAAAATATGGATTATTTTTTGTTATATCCATTTCCGTTATTTACCTTCCCAAAAAGTTGACAAACACATGACAAACACAAACAGAGAAACGTCAAGTGCATGCCACGTGCCGTGCATTCCACGGTCGTGTCACGTTTGACGTTGGCCTCCAGAAAATGTCAACCGCCGGCCATGTTGCCGTGTTGTGACGTCACACTTCTTCGGTCTATAGGATTCAATCTGCCTGTACTACCCTACCTCCCTCCACAATTCCCGCGATACGAGTTTCTGTCGTCGTGTCGTTCAAATTATTCAACTACAGTGGAGTGGGGGATTGTCGCCGGCGACATACGAAGTTCTGTAAAGCCGCCATAACGCATCTTTAAGATGGTCCGACACTTTTGAATCACCTGTATGTACCTATTTCAAAAAAAATTGCGGAAACTTTTAGAATTTTGTCTTAATTTCTACGCACGTTCGTAGAATTACTACATTATTTATGAACAGATGACAGGTTTACATGATTCAACTACAAATCAATCGTTTGCTGAACTTTCAACTCAAATTGAAACACTGAGCCAGATACAAAGTTTGTCTCCGACGGAGCTAGGCCCTACAGTCTAGCTCCGTCATTTTATATTTTAGCCGTCAGGGGGCGTCCAGACTTTAGATCATATAGGGTTGCTAGATTATCGACAGCTTTGGCTGTACAAGGGTTACGCAATCATCCGTTGCTAAGGGCCGGTGGGAGGGGCTAAAATTCAGCTATGTGTCAAAATTTATCATGAGCGGAGAGAAAAGGAAATTTGCGGGGTCCGGTGCTGTTGCTTGATGTCCGCAACCGAACATACATGAAAATTTCATTCATATAGCGGCATAAAAGACGTGTTTTGAAACTCATCGGGCAAAACATATCCACCCCTCACACGAATTTGTACACCTAAATCCAAAATAAACACGCTCTTGACAGCTAGAGCCCGTTGAGACGGACGCCTATGGCCTTCCGTGATGCCGACAGACGTCAGTCTCTAACTCCGTGAGGCCGATCGGTAAACAAACGCTCGGTCAGAATGCGGTACCCTTACGCCGGCCGACCGGTCGCGTGATAATTAGGTTCCCTAAGATCATAGACTCTTTAGATTAAGAGATTAGGTGCTTTCCTTTTACCACAAAACTCACTGATCTGATCTAAGTTAGAGAGAGAAAAAGCGAGAAATAACATGCGCGAAAGTGAGATACCACTAACAACTTATTAGGTCAGAATACTCAGTTTAGGTTGTGAAAGGTAAGCACCTATTATCTCTGCTTTAGACCGAATGCGAAGTTTGTTCCTCTTTGATTGGTCAAATTTCAATTTTAAATTGACAGCTGACAGGTGTCAAATTTCAAATTCAGACAATCATACCCAGAGGGCAATCATACCTATCTAGGGACGTACCGTACACCCATATGTATGTATAGGGCCCCATAGGCCCCACCTACGTTTTTCTAATGTGACAAGAATCTAAGACAATAAACTGCCAATTTATTGCAGATACTTACGCCATTTTAAACCACCGAAAGATGTCCGACTCGGCTTTATCAGAATAGTCAAATGCTCGTGTGATTCCTGATCGTCGTTTGCTTTGAACACAAGCCACGCCCTCCAGCACACTTTTTGCTGGACTTTCAGAAAAATAGATTACGGCCATCGCATCCCTCCACGTAAAAGCGCACGATCAATTTAAAAAGTGGTATTACGAGTTTACCAGGTTAATGAGATGTATACCAAGGGCGCAAGGATATTATTTGCGGATTTGTGATAAATACAATCAATTAAGATGTTTCTGAATTACTATCCACTGCTTTAAAACAAACAAAAAATCTTTATCTATAAATGGTGATAGCTTTTGGCATTAGCTAATTGATTGTTACTCTTCAATGTTATCTATATTTCGCTACAAAGTGAGTTTTTGTTTTATTGATATATTATTACCATGCTCATTCTCCTATTTACTTTATACCTCTCTACTACCTAATCAGAAATAAACAAAATACAAAATTTGAAAATGTTGCGACAGCAAACAACACCTCTGTGCTGGGGGTAAATTATTGCTCTGCTTTTATGTACATATACTTCACAGTCTTTATTTAACTACATCTTACAGTGTCATCAAACCAGTGAAGAGAAGAAGAAATATTTACAAATCCATTATTTGTCTAATTGACAAAACTTATCACTTTAATAAACAATAAACAATGCATAACAATATACATAGTATTTATGTAATGTAAATTATATTTATCATTTTATTGTGAGCGGAACAATAGGGCTTCAAATTTTTCCAGTTTCACAAACATGTGGACATAAACTTGTAACCAGGAACCAGCGCTTCTACATTTATTATTTATCATAAATGTATTCAACTTTCGTTCTTGCTAAGCCAATTCCTTCCAACCTATCTAAACAAATCCAGGTCCTAAGTTCAAATCCACATTTTTATTAGTGAAGTTAGAAAGCACGTTCGTTATTACAGCATTAGCAATGAAATTATGATCAAACTCCACCTTCATTTTTATATTTTCAAACTTGACTACTTGACACTCTGATAAATGCACTGGCAATGAAGCAAAATGGGATGTTCCATTGTAATCTACCGGCGCTGCCATTTTACGAATAGCTAATTAATTTCACTAGAAGCACTTGTCTTTTCATTGTTATATCTTTTGTGCAAAATTTCTTAAGTATTCAGCTTTCTCTCTCAAGTTACGATTTAAACAAGGGATCTATGTTACGCAAGAACTCGTCTTTGAACTTCTTCACACTGAACCTGTCAACGGAAGCCTTGGCCCTTTCCCTGATCTCGTTGATGTCCTCGTCGGTGTTCATCAAGATGTACTTGATGACGTGCGCGTACTCGATCGGCGTCACGGCCAGAAATCCCAGCCGTGAACTTTCCGTCGACGTTTCCACAATGTCCAGCAGTGGGCCGCCCGATTTGTGCGCCACTGTGATCAGCCCGGCCGCCATCATTTCCACCACGCCGATGCCGAAATGCTCGTCCATCATCGTGTGCAGGCCGATGTAGGCCTTTTGGAACTCGGCCAGGAGCTCTTCGTACGTCAGGTTGACCTTGAACACGACGTTGTTCTCCAGGCTGAGGTGCTTGCTAAGGTCGCGCAGGTCGGCCACCCGGTTGCCGTCGTCGGTGTTGCGGCAGCTGCCGGCCAGCACCAGCTTGATGTCGAGACGTTCGAACTGCTCCTCGGGGAGGAGCTCGCGCAGTTCGTAGAGCATCTGCAGCTGGATGTGGTGGTCTTTTTCGGGCCGAAACTGGGCCAGGGACAGGATGCGGATTTTCGGGGGGCATTCCAGGGGGCGAGGGATGCGCTTGAGGTGGTCGACCTCGCACGGCGGGTAAACGAGGTGGAGGGGACGGTTCCACAGGGCGTTCAGGTGGTCCAAGGTGAACGTGGAGTTGACCAGCGTCGTGTCGCAGCTCTGACCGGCGAGACAGTACAACTGTAATAGGAAATACATAATGCAAAAAAACCGATCCTGAATTAGTTTCGTGGTACTTTCAAGTTCAACTGATCCAACCTCGATCACTAACAACTGCTTCAAAAACTTGTTCAAATTCTACTTCACCCGCAAACTTTTCAGGGGAATATTTTAGAGCATCGTCATCATGAACAGGGTGCACTCAGAAATGAGTGCATAAAAAGAAACCACATATTCCCGACAACAAAATAGGTCGATTCAACCAAACTCACCGCTATACCAAAATGCTTCATAACGATCCTGAAGATGGTTTTTATTTAATATTTCCGAAACCGATGGGCCTGTACAGCGTACTTTAAATTTGCTGTTTCATTGTGTCACTTGAATATGCAAGCCAAACAGTGATACTTCGTCTAAATATATTCTTTTGTTTTGCTCTAAAAAATTTGTATAAAAGTAATGAAAAGTGCTACAATCAGCCGGCAAGTTGAAAACACCAAGATCGAGCGCCATTTGTGACGTCACCGTCCCCGACCAATAATGCAACTTCCCACCTCTTTCCACCGCGCCGGCCGGGCGGATGCACTAGGATTGTGACAGCGGGTTAGATCAGTAGCGTACAATAGTACTACCATGCCAATATAGTGCAGTATGGGTCAGGAATTCAACGACTCCTCAAGAATGAGTTCATTCAAACTCAAGTTCATTGCTTTGTTACATCAACAACTATTTGTCCAATCATTTGAATCCATAGAGCTGTACTTGAACTGGACTTATTATACCGTATATTGCCATCACTCCAGTGGGAGGCCGACATGTTCGTTATCACTAGGGACTTTCATTTTGCACAATTATTAATACTGACCGTCCTGACATAATGGTTTTTCTGCGATGGCGGCATGATATGAGTGTAAAGTTTAGGTTAGATTGTCAAAATGACATTTTTGCTATTGCTGCAGAGGCAGGACAGTTTCCTTACGTTCGCTCGCAGCACTTCCCATCTACAAAGTATGTTCATAGTTTTCGGTAATTCGATAAAAGAGACGCTGTTCCGTGTCAAAAAATCGTCAACTCTGGCTTTTTGCTTGCCTCTTACAATGGCTTGCAACCACCGTTCGCTGCCGGTTTTTTGGTATTCTACGATGAAATAGTAGGATCGGGGTCTACAATTGATTGACTGGGACACTTACCTATGAAAAGAAACACTCTCAAGGCCCGAGTATAAACACACCAAATTCGAATTCGACACAAACCCAAAAACTGCGACGTACAAATTGTCAAAATGTTATTTTTCTGGTGGAAAGCAGACAGATCGCGATTTCGGTGATTTCGAAGCAACCTGTCGGAGCTGAAATGACAGAATAGCGACTCTCAAACTGTCTCAAATCTTAAAGACCGTTTCAACTTACGATGAGGTCTTCGGAACGAAACAAACCTGATGGCTACTTTCGAGGTAAAAAACATATTATTGCTAACGGAATCTTTTATTTATGAAAAGTATTATATCGATAAATATCAATAGTACAAACATTTTTTATGGAACTTTCTCATTTTCCATAATATTTTGATAACTTCTGTAATGATAACGAACATGGTAGCGCCCCGATTGCGTCATTTACTGTTTGGCCTCATACCGCGATCAGCAGTCCATTTTAAATACAGGTCCATGTCTGAATCACTTGAATTATTTAAGAGGTTTTTGCCATTTTTACCCAAGTTTCGCAATTCGAAGAAAATCTTTACGCCACTGTTACTTTCTGCGCTCTGAACGCCAGTTTGCTACACCTCCGATCCATACGATTGGATTGGGACGATGACGACACATACGGTGCGTATACAATGCCAGTTTAAAAATGGGAGTGAAATTCTCAGTTTACACATTTTTCCTCCCTAAAATTTTCAAAATTCCACAAAAACAAAAAAATAAGTTTTTATTTTCCCTCAAATTGCTGCTCAAGCAAAAAAATTACACTGTATAGGCCCATTAAGGCAAAATAGTGAAACAGCATATCTATTAATCTCTTCATGTCGAACAATCGGTGTGAGGATAATTTAACTTTTTTAACCTGAGGTGGGTCCCGCCTAGAGGATGGTGAATAAAATGAGCCCCAATTTTTTCGCTCGTCATTTTTTCTTCACTTTACATGATATGATTTTTTTTAGCTTTCTTTGAAAAAATGTAGTTACTGTTGTTCAACATAAGATAGGGTGCACCATTTTCGAGTAAAATCGATTTCAACATTTGAATGCATGCCAGATATCGACAAAACATCTGGCAGTTCTGGTATGAAGAAATTCATTCCCAGGGTTAAAATTTTGTCTCTGGTCTGAATGGTTTGATTCTATAAAATGAAACTTTGGAATGGAATGGAAGCACGGGCCCTTGGACCTGCTTCAGCCAAAAGGACGCGCCAAGTCTGGAAGAATTATCGGCAAAACAAGGAACGTCCCGGCGGTCTGCCATGAGCAGCAACATTGGGCGTAAAAAGTGTAATAATCCAAATTTCAAAGAGCCAAACAGCTCAAAGTTGCGTATTGAACCGAAATTGTGATTACCTTCAATTCGCCATTTGTCCCCGCGATTTGCCTTGCGACTAAATAAGCAGACTAAACCCACTCTGAGTCTCTATCACCTCCGAGTTGCATCTCATGGATGGCACGGTTAATTTTTCAAATATTTCAACATTTTGATGCCGATTTGACAGTTAACATAGTTTGTGGACGGGCCAGTTCCACACCAGGTAAAAAGGCAATGAACCTACAATGCCTGGCTAAAATATTTGTCCAAGTCACTCGAATCACGGCTCCGCTGGAAGGAAACGACAGCTCTAGGTACAAAATTTGCCATCTCAACTTTTTTTCACCAGTTGCAATATTTTGTCGTGCTACTTTTTCTTGTTTATGTTATTCACCAGAATTGTTGGTTACAGAGTGACAAACCTGGCATTTTCGGAGGGAAAACTAGCTCATCCTAGACCTATTTCCAACAAATGAACTCGCTGGAGTTGAAAAGGATATGGCGAGAAAGACCTTTAGAAAGAGCGTGACAACAGTAGCAACAAAAGCGCAAGTCAATAACATACAGCGTGTCTTTCGTTTGTGTTTATTTTCTTCTTTTCCAGCGCTCCCGCAGTGGTTTGCTTGCTTTATGTTGTTTGAAAGGCGACAGTTCAAGTGCTGTGAGTCATTTTTAGCTTTTTCCCGCCCAACATCTTATTTTGCTCCTCGGTCCCGTTGGTATTTTTTCAACTACTGGGCATTTCACGCTTTCAAGAAGTTATTTGCCGTGTTTGTATTTGATTTTAAGATGAAAGTTCGAGTTACTCGAGCTATTTTTAGTTTTTCTTTTTTTTCCGTTTTTCTCGCATAACTTGATCCCTGATCCTGTTACTGGTGATTCTCAAAGGAAATTTTGCGAAAACCACGCAGTGTATTTTTAACGCCGGGCAGATATGCAACCCCCCGAACGAAGTTGAAATTATACTAAACGGAAGATAAAACACACGAATGGGACCGGGGAACAAAATAGGGGTGTTGGGCGGGGAGAAGCTAGAAATAACGCATCATAAAACAAAAAACAGGACAAAATATCATAAGAAGACCACTAAAAAGACATTGTTTGTGTGGCGATACGCTACCAAAAGACACTAACGGGACCGGGAAGCAAAATGGTAATGTTGGGCGGGAAGAAGCTGACAAGAACGAGTTGTAAAACAATAAACAGGGCTAAAAATCGCTATCAATCGTAAAAAACAAACATTGAAAAGAAGAAATAAATGACACGGAACACGAAGGAAGTCGCAAAAAAGGCAGTCGACGCGTGTAAAAAAAATGAAATGCAGGTAAAAATAGCGGAGGAGCGCAAAAAAAGGATAACAAAGCATGGAAAGTATCGCGCAAAAGCATAAAAAGGAGTTAAAGTACATTTGAAAAGAAGGAATAAAACACAGGGAACTGGAAGAAAGTCGCGAAAATAGGTAGTTGGCGCGTGTTATTCCTCTATTTGCTTTTCAATTCATGTTGATGTTTTTTTTAATGGCAATAACCTACTGCGCTTCAAGGAGCAAATGCACTTTCACATTTTTCGCATAGCTCCTATAGACAAGTAACAATACAACTGTACAATTTTCGTAGTGTGCTTTTTTCTCCGCTCAAGTAATATAGGCAACCAACAATACACCTTTTTTCGCTATTGTCTAGTGGAGCCCGTGGAAGCCCATCGAGAGTTTTGTATTGGCCGTGCATGACCAAGAGCTGAAATATCTGGCATGTATTCTGTTTTCTTCTTTACAGAACACAGTTTGGGTCTGTTTCTTTGTCCTGCTCTAAGGTACTCTGGAGCGCTTAGAGCAGAAAATAGAGCTGTCTGATTGGTCGTCGCTAGGCAACGTCTGCTCCTGAGTAAATCAGAGCAGGACAAAGAGACAGACCTTTTGAAAGGCACGATAACCTTCAAGGAGCAATGTCGTTTGACAGCTGTCGGCTAGCTGTCAAACGTTGACAGCACTGTAAATGAAATGTCATTGTCAAAAAAAAAACAGCGAGAATAGAGCGGTTACCATGGCAACAGACAAGAAAAATGGGCGATGTTCAAGTGCGAAAATGGAATATTTAACGTGAGTAAATCGCATTCTTCTGTAGATCGACTCAAAATTGCATAAGGAAGAGAATGGTGGTAAAATGGTTATTGTAAAATGTGCAGCTTCAGCTTCAGGTGTCTTTAGTGACATCTTGCCCTGTTGATTTTTTTTGTTCTATGGAGAAACTACTGTATAATCCGCAATTTTTTTTACCTACACACTATTTGAGGTGTTTTGACGATTATCTGAAGTGATTTGTGTGTGGCTGCTGAGTGTAATGGATCTCAGTCAAATTGAGTTTTGTTTTAGAAAAGTAGTGAGACATCTTCAAGAAAATGAGAAACATTGATTTTTGTAAGAAGTCCTGCAGAACGCTTAAAGTGTTTTTTCAATTACTTCTTCCTTACCCAAGCAAAAAGCCTGTAGTACAGCAGCTTGCCGTAAGTAAAAACAGGATTCCGGGCAATAATGCTCCTGTTATTGTAGAGAGCCTGCCTACTCTGCACCCTTGTGATCATCGCCTTCGTGATAGTAGGGTAATGGATGTAGCTTCCTGTTTTGCAGTTGCCCAAATACTTGAACAGAGGCACCGTAAACGTAAATCCGGTGGTATCAATGAAGACATCTGCAAAAACATTGCGTCATTCTCGTGAAAATTGCGCGAGTGAAAAACCAGTTTCAATAACCTGGAGTGAGCTGCCCTATGGCTTCAAAGCCCAAGTAGACCGAACCCAGAGCTTGCCCCAACAGCGTGAAGAAGGGATACCGCGAACCCTCCACCCATTTCCTCCTGTGCAAGTACACAAACTTCAAGCTTTTATCGACTCTGACGTTGAGGACTTTTTCGACTTTGGTTATGATTTCCAAAGGCGTTGATTCAATGTCTCCGGTGTAAACGTAGAATTCAGCATCTTTATATCTGAAAAACCACAAAATATGAATGAGTGAATAAAAATGGGCAATTTTAATGAGAAATTACTTTTTCTGAAGGGCCTGTATAGCGACCCAGAGCACTTTTTCGCCGCCGCCTCCCGAATTGCAGTATGGATGGAAGAGTCCGACTGTGAGTTTCGAAGGGTCATTTTTGCCCTTCTGTCTGGCGTACTTCAGCCGTAAGTACAAGAACGTGAACGGTATGAATACGGCGAAGACTAGGACCGTCACTAGACTGACGAACAGGATGAAGTCTGTGGAAGACAGCAGAGAAGCCCTAAGAGGAAGAAGTGAGGTTACTTTATTATTTTTTTGGAAAATGTGATGCAACAATTGTGGGATTGCTTACATGAATGTGAAGAACTGTATCATCTCGGCGGTTTCTCTGCTGGAGTGGTCGTAGAATTTACATTACGTGTCTGTTTACGTTTTTGATTTTATTGACGATTGCCGATGTATTTAGGGATTTTGGTTTGGTGATTTTTCCTTTGACGTTTGAAATGTCACCAGAGCAATGAATGTCATTCTGGGACAGGCCCGTATCGCGCGATTTTCTGTTCGGGCTGTAATTTTAAGGACCTTCATAGTCCTCATACCCTAGTTTTGGGGGGCACGAGCTACGTCACGTCTCATACTCTTTGTTTATTGGAACACAATAACGCTCTTTCTTTTCTGATATCACTTTTTTGGTTCTCGATTTTTGCCAGGGGCGGCGTATGATAGGGGCGGCGATGATTGAGCGAAACATTATAACTTTCCTTTTACATCTCAGCAAAGATTCTGACCTAACTTACATAGGTAAGAATCTTGGTAATTATTGACGACCACTACTTCTCGACTAGCATTTTCTAAGAGTTAGGCCACCACTTAAACAGCTATGTAGGACGCTTCCTTCTTGCCTGTACTTACGTCGTAGGACATTGGTGGATAAGTGATGGAAAGAAGGAGCATTTTACAGTGGAAATAGTGGTTTCCCCAGGAAACTACGGTCGACGAACGTGATGTTGTGGTGGTGTCTACCTACCGTGAAAAGTTGGTGGCTGAAGTCGAAAAGTAGTGGTCGTCAATAATTACCAGAATCTTATCTAATCTGAGCAAATGTGGTAGTCTGAAAAGAACTCTGAAATCTGACTTCGCCAAGTGTAAACATACAGGGTGTTTCGCAATTACGGTTACAAACTTCTAGGGGAGATTCTCCATCAAAAATGGACCGGGAAAAAAATAACTTCGATGTCCTAAAATGCTCCGTTAAAAGATACAGGGTGTTCAAGTTGACGTTTTAAAATCGATTTTTTGACATAACCATACATAACTTTTGAACCGTTCAACTGATTTTGTTCACATTTGGAACAAAGTTAACCAGAATAGGTCACTATCAAATAAAAGCAACGTGCCTGGAAAAAAAATCAGGGGCGTAGATAATGGGAGGTGTCTTCATATTTCCCCCATATTTTTTACCCCCCTACCCGAGGGGTCAACCACCGCTTGAAAATTTGTACACGGACTGTGAAAGACTGTTGTGACTGTGATGACTGTCGGGACTGTGAACTTGACTGTGATGACTGTTGGGACTGTGAGCTTGACTGTGATGACTGTCGACATGACTGTGAAGAGTGTAGTGACTGTGAGTGAGACTGTAGAGACTGTGAGTGGGACTGTAGAGACTGTGAGTGGGACTGTAGAGACTGTAGGAAAGACTGTTGAGACTGTGGGCAAGACATAGAGACTGTGGTCAAGACTGTAGAGATTGAGTGCATGACTGTAACATGGAAACTGTGGTTATAATACCGTGGTGAATACTGTTAGCGAAGCGACAGTGATGAGTACGAGCTCAAGTGTTGTGATTTCTTTAAATTTATCAAAATCAACATGATTACTCGCTATAGCCAGATATTGATTTTCAGTGATAAATTTCAAATCTGACTTGCAACCTATGAAAAATCAAAATTATGTTCAACTTTCACGACGATTTGTAGGTCTTCCTGGTTCTGAACCTGAAACAGGTTCATGGCAACCGCAGAACAAGGAATAGGTGAACTGGGAGTAAAATCTCTCCCACTTTCGGCTAAGATTAGGAACTCACGGGCAATGTATAGGTAACTCGAAATCACAATTTAACGTTATTACCCGAGATTATGACATTTTGACAACATGCCCTTTTGTGCGGGTTGCAAGTCAAACTTGAAATTGAAACCTCAAACTCTGTTTCATTTAAAAAAAATTTGTTGCACTGATAAGGGATCTTTTGAAGTTTCTGAAGGAGCATTATTCATTCATACCATCATACCTAGGTATATATTTATAATTAACAATAAATTAACCTAACTTTGGTTGAGGAGCTCATAGTGCAGTGGATTAGCGCGTCAGTCCCTTGTGCCTTTTGCCTGGCTTTACCCGGTTCGATTTCCGGACGGGCACAAAAATGTGAGATCCTTGATTTATTTGCATGCTTGCTGGATGAAAGACGCTTCATGCGTCGCATTAGTACTTACGTAAAGCCCGGTAAAACCAAACCGCTGGTGGTTATAACTATATTAACACTGGTTGATTCATCGATTCATTGATGTTCGGTCGTTGAAGATCTCTATCCTGTGTTGGAACACACAGGAATTCAGCCGAGGATTCAGCAGAAATTTTGGTATAGTGGAGGAAAGCATTCACCGGCGTCGGTGACTGGCTCTGTTGCTGACATAAGGCGACGTCAGATAAACCGAGAAAAAAACCAACAAAAAAAACAGTCTATTTCTCCACCTTGCGGTGTGTTTAATAGGGAGCCTCGTTCAGAAAATGGATTTACCTCGCAGCAGTAGTCATTCATTTTGGTGAAATGGCCATTCATGTGAAAAGTAAGAAAACGAAAGTAGAAGAACATTTGTATGCAACACGTAAGGAATACGGATGATTATTTAACTAATTGTAAAGTTTGAGAGACATGAACAAATCAAGTCCGAAATAAGGCTATTTTGATGTAGAAATTACAGGGAATGATTTCATCTCCATCATACCTATTTCACGTCAACACCATGGCGCCGTTGAGGGCGGTTTGCGCCCCATAACTCGGCTAGCCTGAACGGGAGCCTTGTTTTTTTCTTTGTAAAGAGCAAATAATCTTTATAGTTGTTGGTTGCGTCAAAAAAATCATATCTAAAAAACTGTCCTAAATAAAAAAAATTTCTTCCAAAAAATTCTCCAATACTTTGGCCGCATTTTCTTCTGGTTGTACAGAAAATTGTGAGAGCAAAAAAGTCCCTCGCTGGATGAAAATCATGATGCATTCATAGCCGATGGAGATGTTTATGAACTACTAAAATAAATAAATAATAAACCATTGTTCCTCAACCGCTGTCACACTGTAACAAAGGTCTGGATATGTACTTCAATTTGAAAAAAAAGTACATAGCTTCATTAGATCGAAAGATATGATGATGCAAAAGTTGGTATATATGCGTTTGCTCTATTTGAGATGAGTTCGCAACCTGCGAATACATTTTTTATTGTTGTAAAAGATTGTTTATAGTGGACCGATAATCTTCATATTCATCATATTTTAAAAGATCCTCTCACAGTTTAATTTTTTGCGATCATCGCTGAAACATCCTGTATTATCACAAGGTCAGATTGGAATAGATTCTAGTACAAGCATAGGTAGGTAGGTACTTAGCACGAAATAATTTGATCGGAATAAGGAAAATTTCGAGGGAAATTTACTGAGATAGGTACCTATACTATCCCAAAAAGTACCTACGATGAGATAGTAACTTTCTAAATCCAATTTAATTTTGTGTGATAGGTACTCACTCCTACCTAGCTCCTCACCTACCTCACCTCGTAGTGAATTTCCCTCCATATTCAATTTCGTGAAAGTATCTTGAAGTCAATTCAAATTTGTTTACAGAAAATATATGACTCCTTAGGAGCATCGTACGATCCTTACTAAGTAGGTAAGTACCTACATCCAAGGAAGGCTGTGAGTGCTGTGACAGGCCATTCGGTCCAAATTCGGCCATGCTATCATCTTTCCCGGTCTCCTCTTATTGCATTTTTCAATGAACATACGGTATATCGAATATCAGACTATCAGAATTGTTGTAATAATCCATCAACCCACGATGAAGCGATTTTTTGCGTTTTTTACAGTGTGCCTGTGCAATCTCCAAAAAATTGTTGAAGCTAACGATGGACCCGCCACCAGGGGGATAAAGATCGCCATGTAGGTATTTTTGGAAACTCCTGATGGGATGTTCGTTCTTTTAACATTGGCAGGGCGCGGGTCATTTCTCCCAGTTTTCTTCAATGTACCTAAATAACAAAATAACACAGGTGGACTTTTTCAGGCTGAATGTAGCGGTCAAAAGTAGGTACAAACCGTACGATTTCATGAAACACATCACATAGCGATCTTGGAGTCATTTAGTGGTGAAAACACTCGTGAAAACACAACAAAAAGCGAACCTCGAAATTGGCTTCACGAATTTAGCATTCAAAGGGCTGAGATTTAACACCTATAGCAACGCAGAAAAACTGCTACATCGTGCATCAACTCTATTTCTCATATAAATAAGTCTGTCCGGAGTCCGATAAATTATTTTCATGCTTCATTGGCAGGCAAATAAGGCTGATTTTGGCCAGGCCACAGCCTGCCTAGAGGAGGGAAGTTTCTGATCATTCATACGGTACTGACATTGCTATCGAAATATCAACAGACACAATCATGGACGAACAATCTCAGAAAAGCTGCATACCAGCTAGGTACCGCGCATGCGTAAGCCAATCACCCCTCATGGTTGCCAGCTTGACTGTGGAGACTGTGGGAAAGACTGTGAAGACTGTAGAGACTGTCGGCAAGACTGTAGAGACTGTGAACAAGACTGTGGTGACTGTCAGCTTGACTGTGGGGACTGTGAGCATGACTGTCGTGACTGTGATCATGACTGTAGGGACTGTCATGACTGTCAGCTTGACTGTGGTGACTGTGGGCAAGACTGTAGAGACTGTGGTGACTGACAGTCATGACTGTCAGAAATTTGTACACGGACTGTCGATGGTGGTTGACCCCTCGCCCCTACCTATTTTCCCCAAAATTGTTCTAATTTTTGGATTCTACGTCCATAGTTTAGAAAAAAAGTTAATCTTGCAAAATTTTAATTAGAGGCTTCATTTTCGACATATTTGGGTTTGAAACTTTGGAAAATATCTCGGAATCGCCACTTTCAATGAGCCCATTTTTTTCCCTGAAAACTTCTCGTTTCTCAGAAAAAATAGTGGTTTATCAACTTAGAAATTCTAGAGAACCTATTTCTGCTGAGAAATCATGAGTTTTTTCTTATTCTAATTTTTAGGCCTTTGAAAGTGGCAATTTCGAGATGTTTTCCAAAGTTTCAAACCCAGATATCTCGAAAACGAAGCCTCTAATCAAAATTTTGCAAGAGACACTTTTTTCTCTAAATTGAACGTAGAAACCAGAAATAGGAATAGGACAATTTGAAAAAATAACTAGGGGTATAGAAAATAGGGGGGGGGATGAGGACACCCTCAATTATCTACGCCCCAGAATTTTTTTTCTCAACACGTTACCATTATTCGCGATTTAAATTAATTTTTCCCGCCACAAAATGGCTGCGAAAGGCGGAATTCAACTGACAGCCCGAGGTGACATGAGATGTCACACTCACAACTCACAACCTCACTTTTATTGTATCAGTCATCCACCACTCAGTGTTTACTGTTTACTCCAGTTTACTCTCGGCTTGGCTTCCTAGTGTGGTCCCAGTTAGTGATAGTTCGTCTGTTTGCTGTATTCTAGTTTTGCGAGTAAATTTGAAGTGATTGTTGTGTTATTTGTTCTTATTACGACTGTTATAAGAGATATTGGTTTGCCGTTGGGAGAGATTCACAATTATTTGCGTGCCGCCTCTCCAAGCTCCCGGAACTTTGTGGAAGGTGAAGCAGTAGTAAATACAAACCACATAGCTCTATATGGAACAAGTACCACAGGTAAATGGACTGATTTTGGCAAGAAGTTGTAAGTCCAAGTCCATATTCCCCAGGCAATCGGCAGCTTCAGGTGTCACCTTCACGAAGACCTCTGGAGAACCCTGGTATGCGCGTGAAGGTCACGTCATTCGGGTACAGTTTGTTGAGCCCAGTCTTCTTTCCATTTCTCTTGTCCATCAAAGTTTCCTAGTTCACGTTCTGTGACTGACGATGGGATACAGTAATACCACTAAACACAACAATCACTTTAAATTCACTCGCAAAACCAGAATACAGCCAAACAGACGCACTATCACTAACTGGGACCACACTAGGAAGCCAAGCCGAGAGTAAACTGGAGTAAACAGTAAACACTGAGTGGTGAGTGACTGATACAATAAAAGTGAGGTTGTAAGTTGTGAGTGTGACATCTCATGTCACCTCGGACTGTCAGTTGAATTCCGCCTTTCGCAGCCATTTTGTGGCGGGAAAAATTAATTTAAATCGCGAATTCGATAGAGACTTATTTCAGTCAAATTTGTTGGAGATTTGAACAAAATCGGTTGAGCGGTTCAAAACCTATGTCAAAAATCAGTTTTAAAAAGTCAACTTGAACACCCTGTAACTTTTCAACGGAGCATTTTAGGACATCGAAGTTATATATTTTCCTGGTCCGTTTTTGATGGGGAATCTCCCCTAGAAGTTTGTAACCGTAATTGCGAAACACCCTGTATATCACTATAAACTACTCACCCTTTGATAATTTGAGGAAACGCGGCATTGTGTGATTGTCCTTTTTGACGTTTCTTCCACTTTTGAATCCAACTCAGTAACTAAGTATGGCCACGAAGGTACCCTTGACAGGGGTGAGGGGGGAAGTGAAATTCTGAGTTTGCCTGACTTGATCGCTGACAAAAGGAACGTCCTCTCAACTCAGTCAAAGTTAGTCAAAGTTAGATTATGTCAGATTTATGGTAAAAGGGAAGTGCTTATTATAACCAGCTTGTAAGTAGGTATGCATCAACCAACATTATTAAATTTGGAATTTTAACAAAAAAATCAAAACTCAACTTTGAAAGCCTCTATCTCCGTTGTTATAATGCGTTTCCGATAGAATTTTTTGTGGAAAAACTCCATTTATTTTTCGATGCTTCGCTATCTCCTGAAATACCTATTGACAAAAAAGTGAAACACCATGTATATTAGAGAACGAGTTAGAGAACGATCCACTCGCTACAAAGCTGGTGCCAAAAGTTGCTTATTATACTGTAGCGTTACCATAGAATAGCGTTACCTCTACCAGCCAACACCAAAAGGTTACGATGACGCCTTTCTGTATATTGCTAGGGATTTCGCCTTTGGTCCATGGTTTAGGCTCATTTATAATTGAGACAATCGTTTTAAAACACACACTGTTTATTACTGCGTACTACTATAACATACACGTCAACAATTACTTGCGCTTGGGTTATTGCCGATACCACTCGCTCTTATATAGCTCTGAATTGAATACTAGTCTGTGGGCGATCCATGTAATACACCTCTGACTAGTGTTCTGGAAGTTTCCACCGATCCTCCAGCAAATTCCACCATGACCCGGCATACGGTTTCGAGGCGACTCCCGAAAAATTCTACACCTTTCTTTTCCTTTCTCACCTTTCAAAATTCTTGCACCTACACCTACACCTCTTGCATTACCGCGTGCTTCGGAGCCGCAGCACCTCCGCCAATTCAGCTGATCTTTCCCTACTCGGTTATTGAATTCTCCCGTGTTATTTAAATCTTCAAGACGTCAAGCCATCGCGTATTTTCTGGAATGTCCAGAGCCTCGCCCTATTGTACAATGTACACTGCGATCTAATGCGAACAGTTCAGAGGTGCTTACGGAAACCCTAATCTGTATATGATCTGAAAAAAAAATCACCCACTCCAGTAGTCTCAAATACAAAACAGAACACTGGATTGGTTAACGGAAGTATTCTGGATCACAGATTAGGGTTTTCGTAAGCATTTTAGAAAGACCGCGAGTGCTCCAGAATGCACGCGAGAATCTCCGCTTGTAACAATATTTTACTTATAAGTACCATTCGGTATCATTATGTATTATAATAATGGTAATATCACTCCATTATTCCATTCAATCACTTTCCAGCATTTTTCATTACCTGCAGTAAGTTGTGGCAAAAATGTTTTGTGTTGGTACGAATGGCATGATTTTAACTTTATCGTAACATCTTGGCAGCTGTTGTCTACATGTGCTACATGAGTAAAATTTCCCGGGACCGGTCGATCTTTGTTTTGAGGGGGACGACATCTCTAGAGCATACATTGGCAAATTTCTATCTTCAACCCCCTCACCCTCACCCACCCCACCGTCGAAATTTCGAATGACACTTGATGTGGCACCAAAAGCAAAGTCAACCAGCTCCCGGGGCCCAAAATGTGAGGAAAACGACAAATTGGAGCTGGAGTGGTACTCACTTTAATAATTTGCACAAATACACGGAAGTATGGATGGCCCTGGGGGGTTTTTCAATTTGGATAAATAGTCAAAATCGAGGTCACAATAAATCAAAATCTAAGTTTAAGCGCAGTTGGTAAGGCGATGTTCGTGTTAATGAATGAATAAACGGGATTTGCGCGGTTCTTTAGGTGAAATAGGGCAAAAGGTCGATGCTTCGTTTGCGACACTTGGTTTGGAGGAACGCTTCTGGTGTTTTATAGACGAGCTTCAAAAAATGATTCAATTCACTTATCGCCGCTTTGGCGTTTCATTCTGCCAAAATAATTTCGTGGTGCAATTATTTTTTCCAGTTTTGCATGCTCATCAACTTCACCGCCAGGTGGCTACCGGCCTGTTATTGTCTCCAACGGCTGCTTCCCATTTAGCTCCATTACCGCCTGCGCATGTGCGGGTGCCAAGTGGTACTTTCCATCGAGGTGTTTTTCGCAGTTGCTGTACCATCCGGCGGATCACCTCAAATTTTGTACCCACTGATGGAACATATATTCCGTCTGACGGTAGTTCGGTTGTCCTACGCATTACAATCCGCTTTCAGCAGCCATCTTGCGGCGAGAAAATTAAATTGAATTGCGAGTACGGCATCAATATCTCAATTTGAATAATTTCAGTACCCACCTATATATCTGTGGCGGCTCTCATGTGGGCATTTGACGGAGGAACTGTTGTCTCCCTCGATAGCTTAGTGGTCAGAGTATCCATCCGGCAAATGGAAGACCCGGGTTCGAGTCCCGGTCAGGGCCGACACTTTTTCTCCGTCACATCGCGCCATATATCCCATACACTTTCTATTTTCAGTAGAATGACTTTTTGGACCAAAAATAAAGTGACAATAAGCCGGGGCTCTGGGAGAATACGGCCGATGGCCACTGCTAGTTTCGCTCCCAAACTTTACAGGTGTCCATCACCCGTAATCGTAGCCCCCCAGCTTGTCACTTTATTTTTGCTCCAAAAAGTCATTCCACTGAAAATAGAAAGTGTATGGGATATATATACTCTTTTACCAATACAAAAAGTTGCTATAGGTAACTATGCTAACCTATCCTATAAACTAACTCCAAAGATTACGAATTGTGTAGCTACAGGCACTGAAAGATGATGGAACGGAATATTTAAAAACTCTTTTTATTAAAAACATGTACAAAATCTCAACAATTCAAGCTCACGGTCCACCCAGTGGCGGCACTGTGAAATTGGGATCGTCAGTTGCGCATTCCTTCTCCCAATCGTCCGGGATCACGTTGGCAGTCAGTTCCACGAGTTTCGTCAACGGACAGAAGGAATCGCACCCTGGAATGGTCAGCTGATGCGGCGGCACTTCCGTCGAGTTCCTCAAAAACACCTCGACTCCGTACTCTTGGGTGATCCTGTCGCGCGAGAACTCCAACAGGATCATGACCCCGTAACCGGGAACCTGAGGATCCCAAACTTTCAGGGCGCTCAACGTGTTGGCAATGGTCGAATCGTGGGCGCCGTACAAGAAAGCCTTTCTGCTTTTGGGCTTGATGGTGCCCTCGGATTTGCCTTTCCAATCGCCGATGAGCTTCTTCAGGAGGACTCCTCCCTTCAGTCTGTTCAGTTTGTCGTTGTAGACGTTCAGGACGTAGCTGAACTCGGTGGGTTCGAGCATCTTTTCGGGGTAGTAGCCCTTCGTCCAGGCTGGCAGGGTCAGGTTGAAGGTTTCTTCGGCCAGGAGGGTGCTGTACACGTCCTGGATGTCTTCAAAGTCTTTGATTTTCTTGCCGGTGAATTTGCTGACGTCTTCGAAAAGTTGTTCGTTTTCCTTGAGCTTAGCTTGGATCTCATCGGAAGCCATGACGTTTGCTTTTTCGATGTGGTACTGAGGGCACGGTCTCCTCACGAGAAGAAGCTGCAAAAATCAGATATCATCCTCAAAACGTCATTTATTTGAGATGTTACTCAATTTTGGAAATTGGATTTAGTAACTGTTTAATAAAATATAACTCAGCCACGATCACACTATGCTACCTAATTTTTTTGTCAATTTAAGTATCTGTAAACCTACTGGATTTGCTAATTTATTGATAATTCTTCCAGCAATAAACGCGTCACGGCAATAATCAATTAGACAAAACTAAAATTGAAAATTCATGATTTTTCAATTTTCGAGTTTTCTTATTGTACGTAATTATCAATTTTTTCTATGTTCATTCTTATTTTTAGTTTTGAATATACAGGGTGGCCCAACGAAAACGAAACAGATTTTCGGGCACTTGATCTCATTTGTTTGTATACTGTAATATGGTTTACTACAGGAACATAATCCCCGTCATGGGTTGGGCAACTTTGTGTCAGCTTCCTGGAAGGGGCTGTTACCCTCCAAAAACACTAAAATTAGCATATCTTGAAAAATTTGCATCGAATCAAAAAAAAAAAAATAACACCGCTGTAAAAACAATTCAGCCTGCTTTGAAATGATGTATCACTCAACCCCAGCTGCCACCCAAAATTTTTGAAGTGGCTGCCACCCTGACTACGGGGGTGAAACTTCACGGTTAAATTAATAGCAGTTGAACGTCCCCCTTGAAAACAAAGCTGACCTGTCCGGGTTTATTTTGAAAAAATAAACTGTCTGTTCTGTCTGTCTGTCTAATCTGTCTATCTGTCTGTGTATAATAGGTGGAATATGGGCATCCCTGTTGTAACTAGCAGCTATCTATAATCAAAGAAAAAATCTTACGCTATCTTGGTCCAAAGGTTCGTAATGGATGGGAATGGGTTGCCAATCCAGAGGTCCCCATTTCTGATCGTCCTTGGGTGGCCACAGGCCTGCATTGACTAGCTGGAGGGTGACCTTGACTCTGTCCGAATCGGTGGATTGCGTGTAATATTCTTCCGGGTCGTAACGATCACCCAAGAACTTGCCGTAACGCTCCCTCAGTAATTGTCCTGTTTTATAGACTAGCAGTTTTCCAGGCTGTAAAAGATCGAAGCAGGTATTTACTATTCAAAAATCATTGCAAATTCTCGAAACTGAAAAATAACAACATTTAGAAAATCTGTTATGTTAGAAGAAGAAAATTGATTAAATAAATATGAATCAAACACTAACAAGTTATAGGTAATAAAATGTCTGGAAGAGATGCTGCAAGGTAGCAACAATCAATATATTAACTGGTTATGTAATAAGATTAAGATGAAATAGGTACCTATTCTTATTTCCTAAAGTTCAAATTAATGTTGGAAATAAACAACAACTAGGTAACATTAAAATGTAAGTTGATGAATAATTCCATAATAATTTATATTCATGCATGAGTATGGAGTATGACCTCGTCAAGGTGTGCCTCCTCTTCACTCTTCTCCTCGCTCTTCTCTTTCCTGGTCCTGCACTTTTCTCGCGACTTATTAAAAAATAAAGGTCAAAATTCAACTTGAATTTAAAATATTCTATTAGACACCTATTTACCATTTCGGTCTCGGTTAAGATATAACCACCTACATATTCAGCTAAAAAATGCGTGGGTAAAATTTTTCTTCATAATAAGAAATCAGCGCCACAAAAACATGCAGTTAGCAGTAGCCGGAGCCCTCATTTTTGAAGCGGTTCAAATCTAAGAATTTCTGCGGAAGTATCGGTAATTATTGCCAGGTTCAATGTAGATATTGTTACGAGCAGCTATTCCGTGTATACTGGTGAACACGGGATCTTTCATTCTGGATTCTTCCATCCATTAGATCGCAGTTAAGAAGTGCGGAGCGATCTGGTGCATTCCAGAAGTATACGCGATTGGGAGACTCCAACGTTCGATCGAGACACATCTGTCCATTTTGGCGGAGGTGCAGATTACAGAACACACGGAAAGCACGCGAAAGGTGTGTATGTGATTATTCAGGAGTGGTCTAGAAACAGCATATGCCGGGCCACTATGGAAATTACTGGAAGATGTTAGAAAGCTCGGGAACGCTAATCGGAGGCATATAAAAGGCACCGTCCAACAGCGCGACAGTCAGAATTGAATTGGAAGAGACAGCGAACAAATGAGTTAGCGATAATCACAGCGATATTCCAAGTAGATAATTGTTGGCGTGTACTTATTGTAGTACGCAGAAATAAACAGTGTGTGTTTTAAATCGATCGTCTCGATTATATTCGAACCCGTACGCGAGATGTAACAATATGTAAAATCCTCGGTAAAATCTGATAAAATTCCGATAGCTTTTAGCTGGATGGATTTAGGTTTTGACTAAACTTTGATTGAGCTCACCAAAGGAGTGGTGGCTCAATTAGTAGCGCTTTGCATTAGCAAACGGGTAGTATCGGGCCGAGAACCATTCTTCCCCGCGAAAGCTTATTTTAAGTGTTCAATTTTACCCCTCCAAGTGTGTTTCTGAGACGCGAGATGGCGCGGAAACTATTAACATTCTGAAAATTCACTCACTAGACCGATTTTGAAAATTCAAACGTTTTGTTTTTTGTTACGCTTGCGTTTCCGTTTGAGCTTCCCAGAACTATAAATCCGGCTTACGCAACCATAATAACGACGATAGACCAATCACCGTCAGTATCCACCTTGGCTTCTCCCTTTTGGTCAATAGTGATTGGTTTATTCTTTTACGCTTCCGTCGACTATAAACTGGGCTTAAGCCAGAGTATCAAATTTAATCGAGCGTTCTAGAACTGAAACTTGCAGACTTTTGTCCCGATTATAAAGGTATATAACATTTTCGATGGAAGATACATATTGTTATGAAACCCGTTGGAGACTACGACGCGCGTATAAGCCACGCACCTGCACAATTGGCGGAGGGGGCATGCATCGTGAGCTTGACGGAGAAAAAATCTAACTATCGTACGCATCTTCTCTCGTTCAATAATAATTCTAGTGACTTTTTTATACAATGCGCTATAAAAACCCTATTATTTAGATGCACCCTTTGATATCAATAACTTACACAATTCAAAATGTGTCTTAACTCTTATATCAGAGAATGTGAAACAGGTAAGAGAGGTATGTATAATACTGACTGGCAGTTTTAGATCACAGTAGGTACATAACAGAAACATAAGAAAGCACAAAAAAAAACTTACGTTAGTCACTTGTCCCCAGCCTGTTGGATAAAAAGTCTCATTGATGTAAGGGTCCTTGGGGTACGTATCGGCCGGAGTTCTGATTCCATGTCGGATGATCTGCAAGCATTTTGAAAAATTAGAAAAATATTGAAAAATGAAAAAAAAGTGGGGCACAAAAGAAGCATAGTTGAAAATTGGGACAATACAAAAATAAAATTGGGAACTTACAACATGGAGCAACTGGAGCTCTTTGGTGCTGTCCCCGGCACTTGACGACACACTGAACCCGATGATGGCCAAGAAGACGATGGTACCCACGGCCATGATGGCAATAATAGTCCTTCTTTTCATCTAGCCTGCAAGAATCAAGGCGCCTTCTATTTATTCAATCAGGGATTATTCAAGATCAAAGCAAATCCATCGCGTTTTGCCGGGACTGGTTACGGCACCGATAACGCGAAAAAATCACATTTTGCATATTATGGTACGGAAGACCATAAATCCATAAAAAGGCACGAAGACGAGTTTATCAAAGACACGATTTGGTCCAAGGCCGAACAAAAGTTATCATTATTGTTGTGATTTTTATTTATTCTGATGGAAATGTTTATACTAGAATTCACGTAAAACTGCTGTAATTGACTAATTATTGCACTAATTATTATTAAATTCTCATACCTTTTGCTTTGTATGTCTTGTTTTCTCCACGTGGACTGGTCGATGGTAAATAACAACAGCTTTTCCCATCGTTGTGTCTAGTGCCGCCGACTTGATTTCGTGTCCTTTGTAGCCCGAGGCTGGGTTACATGGTCATACCTGCTGGGAGCACGCAACAGGTAGATATGGGCCGGTATTTAATGGTGATATAATGGTTCCTGCATGAAGTCTTCCGTATACTTACCGAAATTGTCACTTTGGTTCGCTTCAGTTTTTGTTACAGTCAGTTTTTTGTACAATCACACAAAATGTACATAATTTAGCCGATCAAAAACATAACGTATGAATAATCACTCAATGTCATGAACTTTACTTTGTTTGATTATAAGAATAGAATTTTCAGTTAAATTGCGGTTAAAACTGATAAAGCTTTATACTATCTTGAAATTAGGAGAAAGTCGGCTATTTTGGACCGTGTCCAAAATCGGAACGCTCTCTGGCAGGTGGAATAGTGACATCTTTAGCTTCTAGGCGGCAGCGAAATGAACTATTTGAGTTGGAAATATGACTTTTGGCACGGTGAGCCAAATCGAATTCCAAGTCGAATTCAATATAATGTATCAAAGATTATCGTCAAAAGTTCTAAGATCGATGATCACTTGTGATGCTGAGCTCGATTTGACTTACCAAAAGCATTATTTTCAACTCAAATATCAAACTTCACGACCGCCTTAGATGCACATTATTTTGATACAAGTATACACAAATATTCAACTGATTTGATTTGACTACGTATTCAGCATCAAGTGTCGATATCAAAAGGCACTTATAAATACTTGGCGTTTATACCTATGATCATAACTGGGAAAACTGTAATTTTTTTCAACTGGTTTAATTTAAGCGACTTTGCCCTATGCAGAATAACGTCATGAAACTGATTAAAAAAAATGACTTGGAAAATATCGCATTGTGACGTTGAAATAAGTGTATATTAGAAGCCGATTGGGAAAGATAATTCAAAAAATGAAGATAACCAAAACAGTGCCAAGTTGATTATACGGACTGTTTTGTAAAACAAATGAATGAATGGAAATCAAGCGGCACATGAAAAAAGCACGTGTAGGAATTATTTGCACTAAAAAGTGGTTTGTCTTTAGCATTAGGTACCTGCCTTCATAATTTTGTGTGAAATAGTGAAATTTTCAAATCATTTTCGCAAAATAATTATTTAAACGTTTCACTTTTGTTCTCGCAGCTGGCAGCACCTTATTTATTTCACTTTTTTCAAGTTATTGCTCCAAAATGTTGTTTTTCTTCTTGAGGTTTCATCGCTGCCAATGCCCCAAAAGAAAACTTAAGGGGTTTCTGATGCGACTAAAAAAGTTGTTGGAGGGAATCTGTTTTATTTTTAATTTTTTTTTCCAAGTAGAAACTCTTCCAAAGGGAGAATGTACGGGCAATGGTATCAAATTTCCAAAATTTCCATAAAATCTTGATTTTGATCTTTGAAAATTCAAAAACTAGATAGCATGGCACATACAACTTTCTTCAAGAAAGTCGCATGCCAAATTTGAACTTTCTATTTTCAAAAAAAAAAGTACCAAAAATGATTTCTATTAATTCACTTTTTCATGTCTACGAGAAATCATTTATGGTACCTTTTTTTTTGAAAATAGAAAGTACAGATTTGGCATGCGACTTTCTTGAAGAGAGATGTATGTGCGATGCTATCTAGTTTTTGAATTTTCAGAAAACAAAATCAATAACTGTCAAACATTTTTGGTGATTTTGAAAATTTGATAGCATTGCCCGTACATTTTCTCTTTGGAGGAGTTTATACTTGATGGAGGAAAAAATTACATAAAACCGATTCCCGTCAACAACTTTTTTAGTCGCATCCACAGATGGTCGCATCAGAAACCCCTTAAGAAAGCGGGTGTTCAATTCAGGTCTCTTTCGAAAGCTACATACAGGGAGTTACTATGAACTGATCTTGAAAACATTTTCAAAATACGAAAAAAACAAATTTCGAAAAAATAATTTTTGCATTAAAATTCAGGATATGTTTTTATGACCAATCCGTGGTACCTCCCTGTACCTTTTGAAAAACACCTGAATGGTACATTTCTGTCAAAGAATAACCCTGCTGGAATTGATTCCGTAGCACGCTTTACCTATACTTCACCAATCCAACTCCATCCTTTATTATTCAAGATTCATTGTTATAAAAAAAATATCCTAATGAACTCCAGACAATTTATTAGTCAAGTTCCAACCTACTTTTTGTGTTTTTGTGTTTTTGTGTTCTACCAGGTTTTGTTAAATGTTGTTTTTTTTTGGTGGAAAATTTTCATTAATAATTTAGACATAAATTTAGTCACCCGAAAATGGCAATCCATAATTTCGAACAAATGCATAAAAAGCAGTAAAGCGGTCCGATTTAATTCTGAAAACGATTCAGTTTTATTATACATAATGTATAGGTACTTACCTCCTACCTACAAAAATACCCGAATAAAAACTTCGCGGCGTAACGTTATTGGTATAATAAATAAATTTTTAATATTGTATTATTTTTTAATCAGTACTCAAATAGGTACCGAATAAGAAAACACGATTTTATTGTTTTACAATGAGCTGTAAAAGGTTTCAGTGAATATTCGTGAATACCGTCAAATATTTGTCTTGCAATTAGCAAACATAGTGATATGACATTCTACAACAGTAAAAATTTTAGAGGTAGTATGTAGGTGGTACATACAGGGTCTCCCAGAATTACTGATGTCTGAAAAGTAACCGTCGTAGAGTCCTTAGGATGATAGAGTCCTTAGGATGACGTTGAGATAGGCTGTTTCGAGGGCTGTTTTTTGTTAAGTCATCGTAGTCGGCTGTTTTTTTATATTTCTCAACATATTGTTACGAACGGCGATCCCGTACATATTGGTAAACACTCGATCTTTCTGGATTCTTCCATCCATTAGATCGCAGTGTAGAAGTGTGGAGCGATCTGGTGCATTCCAGAGCGTTCGTGTACGTGAAGCTGAATGGAGACTCCAATGCCTGATCAGGGTACATCTGTCCATTTTGGCGGAGGCGCCGTTCCAGAACCCGGCAGAATTATACGGGTAATGTGTATGATTATTCAGGAATGGTCTAGAAACCGCATATGCCGGGCCACTGTGGAATTTGCTGGAAGTAGACAGAAAGTTCGGGAACACTATTCGGAGGCTTTATATAAGGCATCAGCTGGCAGCTCAGGGCAGTATTGAATTTGAAGAGCGAGCGGATAAGCGAGCGATAATCACAGCGATAATTCAGGTAGATAATTGTTGGCGTGTATTTTTGTAGTACGCAGAAATAAACAGTGTGTGTTTAACAATCGTCTCAATTATGTTCGAACCCGTACGCGAAATATCGTAACAATATTCACGGCTCTCATTTCAGCGTGGTTAGAAACGGAAGCTTGTTTTGGACAGCAAATCTCTAAAGCGCATGCGCAATTGTTGTGGCTATAATATTTTAGTAGTAAGATATTCTATTTCGTTCTAACAAATTGTTACGAGATGCGAGGCTCTCTCGTGTGATTCCACTACATTCAAGAGTAAACGCGGTGGTTCTAGATTGTTCGAACAAGGTGGAGATCCCAACGCGTGAGTGAGACACATCTTCCAGAATTGGCGGAGGTGCGACCTTTCCAGAGCTTGCCTGACTATACGCGAATCTCATGGACGTTTCTAGAACCGCGGCGGACTGATGCAGGAATATGCCGGAGAACGTTACCGTTCTCTATGGGTGGAATGTTACCGAAAGTAACACTCGAGTATATAAGCGCAGATGAGCCGACCGACACCAAATTTCAATTCATAATTATAGCGACAACATCGAGTACATGGCAAAGTTGAGCAAAGCGTTATTCAAGTGCAATATTTAATTGACGTGTATGATTATTATTATTATTATTATTATTATTATATATACGGGCACGCAACAGACTAACAAGTCCAATAATAGCGTGACCGCGGAACGAAAAAAAGAAAATCCGTCGCAACACTACTCACAGACAAGAACAATGCGTCGATTGCATCTCAATCAAAAACTCGCCTGACATCCGCCGCACTGCAGTTGAAAATGTCGAACTTCTCCTGGAACCTATTGTATGTCAGAGCAAGGCGGTTCACTGGAGAATTGAAGTAAAAGAGCCTTTGTGTGGGCCTCACATAAAAAACATCACTCCGCCTTAGGCCCTGTCTTGGAACATTTAGGGAGATCCTTGAAAGAACACTGGGGGAGGTTACCGCACCCGAAACAAGCCTATGCAGGAAAAGAAGGTAGCCAACCGTTCTACGGCCTTCCAAGGACCGATGACCAAATCTGGCCAGCAACGACTGCTGCGGGAAACCAACACAAGGGTGAACTCCATCGACCCTGAGGGCCAGCAGCTTCAGGAAACGCCGCTGCACACCCTCCAGAAAGGACACATATTTCTCGTGGTAGGGGCACCAAATGACGGATGCATACTCCAGCCGTGGCAAAACCAAGGACGAAAAGAGACGCTGCAATGTCTCGATGTTGGAAAAGTCGATGGAAATATCTACTTTCCCAAGAGTTGCGATCTGGGAAGGCATTATATTTTTTGGGAGAAGTAGGAATGGAGATGTTGGGGCAGCCCTCGGGGCAGCCCTTAGAAATACATAACTTGGACGACACTTTCATGTAAGAATGGTAAAACAGAAGAGACACACAGAGTCTGGCGAATATGTCATGTGAACATAACCACACGACAAACATAATTTGACATATGGCAATAAGTCTTTGGTTACATTTCCCGGTTCTCTGGTGCATAACTGCAAGATTTATAGTGAACTCCCACCAGAAACAGATAATGTAGGTAATAATTGTTTCCTGCTGATACATAAATTCCACAACATACAAAAAGATGCCCCATTCGCTTTTTTTTTCGTCATTTTTAATCATAACTATAGTAACTAGTAAATATTCATGGATTGTAAGTACCTAGATAGACACTTGAGAGAGCTCTACTGATTGGTCCCCCACCACCATTAAGGCCCCGCCCCATGGCTCCTGATTGGCCCCCCCACCACCCCCTGGCTCCCGATTGGTCACCCACGTGAGAAAGCCTCCGCCCCTGGACCCCTAAGCCAACCCCTGTTACGTCACATTTTTAATTTCTTATTTCGACCACAAAGCCGTTAACCACATGGCCTCAAAAACCACTAGGCCCTTATGACACTGGACCGTCGATGTAATCTGAACTGGTGTTGTAATATGATGTAGCTCGATGCCAAAAGGTCAATAAACTGAACAGGATGTACCTAACCTGAACTGATGCTGTAATAACACTTCCAGGTTAAAGATAAATATAGCATTAAACCTTTAGCCTTGAGGTAATTTTCCTGTCTCAACTTGCAAAGTCCAAGGTTATTGACATAGGAAGTGAACTAGAACCGGATGTGGAGGTGTAATAAGAACCGGATGTTGCAATATGACACTTCCGGGTCAATAATCTCAACAGGATGTAACCTAAACTGATGCTGTAATATGACACCTCCAGGTCAAAGATTAATATAGGAGCATTAACCTTTAGCCTTGAGGTAATCTTCCTGTCCCAGCTTGCAAAGTCCGAGCTTATTGACACAGGAAGTGAACTAGAACCGGATGTGATCCTGCAGTTCAAGGTTAATGACTAACAACAGTTTTTAATTTGATTTACCTACCCATTTTCGCGAGAACTTTTTCCATAATATTGTTCTGGTGGGGTGTGGGAGGAGCGATTATAAAAATAAAATCTCTGCAAATACAGTAGAACTTCGATTATGTGTGTGCTAGCAGATGATTGAAAACATGAAGTTAATCGTGATAAAACGCAAAAAGGACCCCGCACGTTTTCTATGAAAAAGTGGTTTCGGTGAATTTGGCTAAATTTTTTATATGTTATAGATCTTGATTCAAGAAATATATTCCTGAAAAATTGAACCCCTCCTATGAACAGTTTTTCCCCTACACTCCTAATAAGGCCAAAATTAGGAATAGTCTCAAATTTTTTGAAATTCATGAAACTGGTTCAAATCAAACTCGTGATCATGGGAAAAATAATTAAAAAAATCCAAGTTGTGAATTGGGGTAGTTATCAAAGGGGTTGGGGATCGAAATTGAGAAAATAAATTAAAATTCCGAATTTTTTTATTCTTATAAAATCAGAACAGAATAATAATCGACAAATAATTTTGGAAAATCTAAATCAATCAATTGGGGGCTATTCTAAGGGGGGCTGGGGGTCGAAATCAAGAAAACGCAGTGAAATTCTGGAATTTGCGGTTCCCATAATATATGATTTTACGAGCAATGGGGAAATTGCTCAAAAAAATCTAAACCAATTAATTCGGGTGTTACGAGGGGTGTTATTAAGGGGGTAGAGGGTCGAACTTGAGAAAACAGTGAAGTTCTGGAACTTCCAGTTTATCTAAGAAAGATCTGGGCGGATGACAAAATGATAATACAACCAATGTGAATAGGGACTGAGTTCATCGTTTCTCGATCATCCTCACCCCTTACCCAGGTACCTGGGTACCAAGCTCTAGGTACAACCATTATGATACCTACCCACAACCACAATGAGGGCCGGGGGGAGGGGGATGGAATCGAGACTACTTGCAACAGCATTATTAATTACAGCTATCGAGAAGCTCTCCACGGTTCTGTGTGCTGTCCATCATATAGCTTGTGTCAAAAAAAATTTACTGGACTATCTTTTTTTAAATAAACATAAATCCTGCTTTTGGTCATTGGTTGATTCAATGAGATTCCAAAAACAGATCGATATTGGAAGTAAGGCTCAATTTTTCAAATCTGAATTTTTAGTTCTAAAGGGTCTTTCAATAAGAGTGATAGAACTTTGATAAGATTTTACTGTTATTTTTTGACATAAATACTCAGTATATCTTACAAAATTATCTTCTTTCAACAAGACGAGGCTACGTGCCACACAGCAGGAGAAACCTTGAGACTTGTTGACCGGAAACTTCCAAGGGAGAACAATTTCGCGGAATGGCGATTTCAATTGGCCAGCGAGATCTTGCGATATTACGTCCCTGGACTTTTTTCTGTGGGGTTATGTGAAGTCCCTGGTATACAAGAACAAGCCTAGAACCATTGAAGCTCTGAGGGACAATATTGTGCGTGTTGTTACTGAAATAGAGCCCGATATCTGCCAGAAAGTCATTACAAATTGGACATCCCGTCTACCCGCCGTTAGACAAAGTCGAGGAGGCCATTTACTAGATGTTATTTTCCACACATAATGTCAAAAACTGTTCTTTGTTAATTTGTTTAATTCCAATTTGAAGTTCTATCACTCTCACTGAAGGACCCTACCTCAACATTATGAATTTAAAGTTTCGGAATTTCTTCTTTTTTCTAGATTTTGACCACTGTCCCCTCAGTAGGTAACCATCTCAATTTATTGATTTAGATTTTTTTAAATTATTCCTTCATTACCCTATTCCTGGAATGCCAATTCCTTTACTTTTTTTTTATTTACAACAAAGTATATTTATAAAAGTGAAGATACAGTTCATGAGTCCCAATATCGATCTGTTTTTGGAATCTCATTGAATCAACCAATGACCAAAAGCAGGATTTATGTTTATTTAAAAAAAGATAGTCCAGTAAATTTTTTTTGACACAAGCTATATGATGGACAGCACACAGAACCGTGGAGAGCTTCTCGATAGCTGTAATTAATAATGCTGTTGCAAGTAGTCTCGATTCCACCCCCCTCCCCCTGGCCCTCATTGTGGTTGTGGGTAGGTATCATAATGGTTGTACCCAGAGCTTGGTACCCAGGTACCTGGGTAAGGGGTGAGGATGATCGAGAAACGATGAACTCAGTCCCTATTCACATTGGTTGTATTATCATTTTGTCATCCGCCCAGATCTTCCTTAGATAAACTGGAAGTTCCAGAGCTTCACTGTTTTCTCAAGTTCGACCCTCTACTCCCTTAATAACACCCGAATTCATTGGTTTAGATTTTTTTGAGCAATTTCCCCATTGCTCGTAAAATCATATATTATGGGAACCGCAAATTCCAGAATTTCACTGCGTTTTCTTGATTTCGACCCCCAGCCCCCCTTAGAATAGCCTCCAATTGATTGATTTAGATTTTCCAAAATTATTTGTCGATTATTATTCTGTTCTGATTTTATAAGAATAAAAAAATTCGGAATTTTAATTTATTTTCTCAATTTCGATCCCCAACCCCTTTGATAACTACCCCAATTCACAACTTGGATTTTTTTAATTATTTTTCCCATGATCACGAGTTTGATTTGAACCAGTTTCGTAAATTTCAAAAAATTTGAGACTATTCCTAATTTTGGCCTTATTAGGAGTGTAGGGGAAAAACTGTTCATAGGAGGGGTCCAATTTTTCAGGAATATATTTCTTGAATCAAGATCTACAACATATAAAAAATTTAGCCAAATTCACCGAAACCACTTTTTCATAGAAAACGTGCGGGGTCCTTTGAAATTTGATATTTTTTTGATTGGCATTGGTCACTTTAGAATTTTTTTGTGAATGGTGATATTGTTGTTCAACTTTGGAGGGTTGTTGGATGATGTGACATAAAACCGGTTTTAGCACTTGCTGTTTACGCTTTTTCCCTGATCAGGGAAACCAGTCCACCAGTCCATTCACCACGTCATCCAACTCCCCGGTTATTGCGGATCGCCAACCAGAAAAGTTTGCAAAAAGTAAGACATACTCAAGCAAATTAAAAAAAGGCTGATCACAAGAAAAAAATTACATAGTAAAAATTAATATTGTAATACCTCAGAACTTACAGTCACTAACTAAATGATAAATACAAAATACACAAAAATGTGAATAGATAAAATTATTTGACCCGCTTCTGCTGCCTCTGCCGGTAAATGTCGTTGCTGGGCGGAAGAGGAGCGTCTTCGTCGTCCGAACCGTCCATGGACATGCCCATCCTTTTGCGTCTCTTGACGCCGAGTCCGCCGCCCTCCTCAACTATCCAATGCACGGACTTGGCCAAATCAAACAGCCTCACGTCTCCGCCATTTTCGGATGGTTGAGGCACTGCAAAGAAAAATAAAATTAGCGCTTGCGAGACCTGCAATTCCAAACCTGGAGCATCATAAAAAAATGCAAAAGAAAACTAACCGGCGTCGGGCAGATGGATGCGATTGAAAATGTCCATGAGTTGGTCGATATTGACGAACGGACCTCTGAAGCACGCCGGCGGAGGCAGGAGGGTACATAAATGGGCGGCAGCTGGTGGGTGTGGGAATGTTCCACCTGGAAAAAAGTAACTTATTGCTGCTGTTCACTCAGATTCAGATTGGCTTCGCGTTTGGCAGTCGCGAAATTGCAATCGATCTCTCCTTGATTGGCTCAGCAATCTTTGCTTTGATCAAGATCTTTTAACAAATTTGAGCTGACCAAACCATGATCAGACGACAAAAAAAAAATGGCGGCTGCGTTTCTTTCGTGAAAACTCACCTGGAACTGGATGGTCTCCTGGCAGCGGGTTCGATTTGGGCTTGTACGGAATCATTTGGGAATAATCTGGGACGGGAAGTGGCGTGTCGACGTCGCTGTTGATGATCGACTGGAGCATTTGATTTTTGCCTGCACCTGTTATGTTGATTACTTCTGTGTACCTGGAATTTTATATTTTCAGGCTGCAGAATTTACAAGAAGTAAGATATACGTGAAAGGTGACCCAGAAATAACTTGAAGAAAAAACCCCACATACCTCATTTCATACTGCATGTTAAGTTGATTTCAAAAAATTCCTCTCCATAAGGGAGGGAAAAGCTCCTCAAAGTTTGATTTTTAAGGTTAAGGGGGGCTGAGAAGTCGCAAAGAAGTCGAATTGAAGACCTCATAAAGGGCTCTGAATCAGGTGAGGTATCTAGGGTTTTCTTTTTTCCATGACACATTTTGGACATCTGCAAGCTCGTCAGCTGATAAAGAACGTCCCCACTAAACTTACCCTATACTCTTCAGTTCCGTTGCCGTGCAAGGGTACAAGTCCAAAAAGCGGTACCTATCGACCAACTGTGCTGTTTCTTTGCCTTCAAACTCTTTAATTTTCGACAGAACTTCAGAACGTCTTTTTTCAACCTTGACGATGCTGGGTAAATCCCCTATGTTGCATTCGAATTCCAAGAAGCGATTCCAGATGTCCCTGTAATATAAATTTTCAATCACCAATTTGCATTCGTGAGTTTCCCAAGTATTCAGTAGTGACTGTAATGAGGATACTGTTACGAGTGGGAGTGGCGATTCTGTTGTGCATTATGGGATAGGTATGGAATTTGCTGGAGAACCGATGGAAACTTCCAGAATACCAGTCCGAGGTATATAAACACCGATGGATCGGCCAACAGACCAGCACTAAATCCAAACCGATAACAGCGAGTAGTAAATCGGCGATATACCCAAGCGCAAATAATTGTTGGCGTGTATTTATAGTAGTTCGCAGTGATAAACAGTGCGTTTTGATTAAAACGATCGTCTCAATTATGAAAGAGCCCAAACGCGAAATCCATAACAACACTTTGACCTTCTTATTCATGCTAGGTGAGGTGCAAGGCCCTCTGCACTGAAGCAACATCTCGCATCAAACCCCCATTCGGTCGTTCTGAAGATACAGCTTGTCAAACAATTCTACGAAATACATGAATCACCCTGTAGCTTCGAAACGAAGCTTTAGAAAAATTTCAAAACCAGATCCTGGTTCGGCTGGAAAAACTGGACCTACCCTGAGCTATGTCCATTTGGTGGTGAATCACCCTGTATAAATATAGCTTAGCGGACTTTTTTGTTATGAGTTTCTGGTCTTCAAAACTGCAGTAACGGATCTTTTCCGGAACCTGCCGTTTTTGCGGCGTTTCACTTAAAGGACTTCGAAGAGTCCCGTTTCGCCGCGCTGCGCCTGCGCAGTAAGCTTTGATCGGATTTGACCAGCGAAACAGCGACAACCGCGATACCCTCTATCAAGTGGTCTACAGTAGTGGTAACTGATCGAAATTTTAAACCTGAATACAAAAGACATCACGCTATAATTAGTTGTTTAGCTTTTTGTCAAGTGGGAGTAAATTGTAATGCTTTAAACTTGTTACCACTTCCAGTACTTTTTCGACTCAAGCGATTGCTATGTCGCTCGCTTGAGCTTATACCCTTGACAGATTGGAAAACTTAATGATCATTAAGCGTAAATTACGATATAAATGACCAGTGTGTCACGTCGTCATTTACTTAATGATCATTTAGAACGTCTTTAGGACCTTGGTGGTCATTAACTAGAAGTAACCATAATCGCCGAATAATCGCCGGTGGTCGTGCATCATCGCCGTGATTTTTGAATACCATTGGCCAGCTTTTCTGCAATGAATCGCGATATCTGTCATTTGTCATCAAGTCCGTCATTTCAGTACGCCAATCAGACACGTATTTCTGGAATGGAGGAACTGGATTTTGTGTCTTGCTTCTTGCAACATCTCTTGTACCAAATTATGGAATAATGCCCGTAGTGTGCACGCATAAGCACGTATGAAAAAATAAAATATCCAAAAACATAAGAAATGACCACCTATTCGCGGGATCTGGATGATACGAACATTGCAAACAGGCAGCAGGATATAGTTTGGGGGCACTTTATTTTTGGGCAAAGTCGAATTTATTGATGAAGAGATGGGTTTCCGTAAGTATCCGTGAGACAGGTAGGTATATAATTCTCGTAGCGTGCACGTATAAGCACGTACGAAAAATTGAAAAATCTCCTCGCTTTACATAAGAAATGACCGCCTGCACCTGTTCGCGAAAGTTGGATGATACGAACATTGCGAACTTGTAGCACAGTATCGGTTGGTGGTACTCTATCTTTGGCAAAGTCGAATTTATTGATGAAAGAATAGAGGTTTCCAGAACGTCCGTCGTGAAAAATGTGAAATTTTGCAAAAGCAAGCATTTCTTTCGTCTCAATACAAATTCAACATATTATATTTTGGCAACAAATAAAGATAGTATGATGTGGTGTGAACATTGCAAGTAATAACAAAGTAATTGTTTGACGCTTTCTTGATTGAATGGAATCTAAGCTAAATACCACCTCACACCTCACCGAAAATATGAAATTAATATTATAATTATTATAGATAATAAGGGCAATAATGGCCCAATACTCCCGACCATTTGACCATTTGACATCGACATTTTCGGGGAAAATTGATCGCCACGTTTATTCATGCGCTACAGCGCAAGCTCATAGGCTTATTACGATTTGCAGTGTGTCACCCCCAAATTCGCAATCGTCATTTAACGTTAATGATCATTACACTTGATGATCATTAAGGTGCAGTCTGTCAAGCGTATTACTTACGTTATAGCCAAGATCAAGCAGGGTTCTTCAACCCCTTTTTTTTGGTAGGTACAAACTTACACGGATTTCTCATTTTCAAGACTATTGGACGACAGCACTCTTTCAAACAGCACCCTGGTGTTGTTGTCTTCGTTCAAATGCGACAGGTAATCGATGTAGCACGTGATGTACTCGGGGACGTCTCCGAATTTTTTCAGGCCCAATTCGAAAATACGAAAGGCGATGTTCTTGTCTTTACTGCAATAGTATTCCATGCGAGCGGCACAAACAAACAGGTGGTACTTGACTCGCGGATCCTCTCTGCCCCTCTTGAACACGGCCCTCGCCGATTTGATGCCCTCCGCCCTGCGGGCGAATTTCATGTACTGTATGTAGGCCAGGGTCGGATCGGTGTCGGGAATTTCCAGGTATTTCTGGTAGATCTGGTGGACCTTTTCGTACTTCAGACGGCCCTCTTCGTAGTCGGCGTACGCGAAATACAGCAGCATGTTTTTGGTTAGCAAAGTGCTGGTGGCACGCTCGAACATGTTCGCTGCTTCGTCACTGAATTGTTTGGAAGCGTTCACGTCCTAATGTAGAAAGAAAAAAATTATATACCGATGACAAGAAAAAGCATTTGGAAAAATTGCGGCTATTAAAAGTAGACAGGGAAACTTACGCCTTTTTCAGCCAAAATCTTGCAACTGTATTCCAGAAATTGTGCAGCTTGGTACCAAATATCCGGATGGTGACCCAAACACAGAAGGCATTGCTCAAGGGCGAAGACTACTCTTTTGGTGAGCAACGCAGTGTCCTCGGTTCGCAGCGGATTGCTTTTTTCCCAACCTATGTATTTCTGCCAAAGTTCCACCTGTAACAGAATAAAGTTTGCTTAAGTCCTAGAAATGAATATATTTATTTGGATTCTCATAATGGATGCTATAGTAGGTTCACTTCTACTGTGCTTCTAGTTGGCTGGGCAAATTTTCTACTTTAGTATTGTAGGCTTGCCACCTTTTTACCTGGTGTGAAACTGGCTTCTCTAAAAGTAAAAGTTGTATTTCTAATCAAATTGATATTAAAGTCTTGGAAAACTGACCTTGTCATACGTGGAAGTGCGACTAGGGAGACGCAGAGCTGTGTTACCGTCATTTAGAACCAAATTTGGCTCAAATCGGCCCAACGGTTTGGAAATGAATCGAAGTACAAAAAAAACCTGACATACATACATACTAACGTACAGACCGACCGACACGAATTTTTTTTCGACGGATCTCGACGTTTTAGCATACGGGGAGTTTTTTTTTTGGCGCGATTACCTTACTTCTAATTTGTCGAAGAATTTAATGAGAAGTAAAAATATGTCATTACCTATTACAATTTTTTTTTCGTGAAAAAGAAAAAAATTTAATAACTTTTGGACAAGTCAGGTTCACAGCAGGTAAGAAGGCGGCAGGTCTACGATGTTGAACCGGGAATTTTGCTCAGGTCACTCAATCACAGTTCCGCTGGACGTATAGTAAATTAATTTTCAAAACACTGTGGTGATGGGCTCACACTAGAGTAAAAACAAATACTCAGTTTGGATGCGAGAGGATCCGCATCTGGTGAGAATTGGAAAGTAGGGATGCAGGACTCCAGCGAAGAAGTGGAGAAGCACGCGAGGTTTTGTGGTGTTGGAAGGCCATAAAGAGAGGCTGTAGAACGACGGGTTATTTCGCGTGCCTGTTATTATTGTTATACTCGTATTTTGTTGATTTAGTTGTTTATGGTTTAGTGATTTTTATACTTGGTGTGCAGCTCTTCTTGAAGTCAAGGCAAGTAAATCACATGATCCAAATTATTGAAATCAAGGTGTGCAGAAATTTATTATTATTAACTTGCAAGTTATTGTTGAATCAAAGTCGCACTTCAATTAAATCTTTATTCTTTATCTTTAAAGTCGTAAGCAATTACAGTCGAATGTCCGACTTGATCTGATTTCACGAACTAAGTTGCAAGGGTTTTCCCACCTGTACGGGTACTTCAAATTGACTTTGTTTTCTTTCTCTATGCGGTCGACTCTTTTCAGGTTGGACTAGCATTAGTCAGTGCGTCAGACTGTGAGCTCAAAAGTAATTGGACGCGCGAAAAAGGGTTAAACCAGGTGCGTTATTGCGAAACAAACAAACACTCCAGCGTGACGTCAAGAGCGTACGAAACAGACGCTGTCCTCATAAAAAGTGGGGTAAGATGATGCCATGAACGATGCGAGTCCAAAGCAACAATTACCCGACCAAAAGGGGTAATCAACAGGTAGCTCCCGACGACAGAGCGGACTTGACGCGACCTGTCTGAAAAGATGCTCGCTCGTCAAAAAAATTAGTCCGGATCCTGGCTACCAAACAACGGCCAGCGCAGTTCAGCCGTGCGCTTGACGGCCCCAGTGCTCAGATGGACCGACCATTAAGCATCCCAGCATTACATTGTGGCTCAGTGAGTCTGTCTGGTATGGAAAGGAGGTGCAATATGCCCAAAAGGGAGACCTACGTGCTATATGAAATTATATTCCATCAACTCCCCCCATTTAAATCCAGAATTCAGAATAGTTCCTAATAATGATTATTACATATTTCTACCACAAAAAAGCGTAATGGAAGTTGAGACTCGATCTTGTGAGGTCTTGACCCACTAGTTTCAAATTATTACTGTATGTTGTATGTTGCCTGTCGAGATCAGGTTAGAAGAAAACTGGGGTCCAGTTACGTTAGCCCCATCTCTCAAATTTTGGCGGACAAAATCATAAATCACTCAGAATAGTGTCTAGAATAAGAATTCAGAATAAAAAATGCGGATCATCCATACAGTTTCTTGTTCTCCCGAATTTGCTGTGATAGTAATAGCAATAAACCGTCTGAGGAGAGGGGAGAAACAAGAGGAAGCGGGAAAGGGACCACGCAACACTTGATGCTATGGTGTGGCGTGCGCTGGAAGGAATAGTGCGACGCAATAAAATTATTACTTTGGAATGGGAACGAATTCCAGCATTCGTCTTCACACTCACGGACTTGAAAATGTTTGTAGAAGTAAATGTGATGTTTCGTTACCAACAAAAGTCTAGATATGGAGTTAACGTAACTGTAGCCGAAAACTGTACCTGTTTCCGCTCCTCTGGACTGCCGTTGGGAGGCACGCTGGGTGCATTCCTGTTGATTCCCCTAATCTGTACTTCCAGTTCTTTGGCCACCCTTCTAGCATTCATGTAATCCCTACTTCGTTCAATGCTCATTTTCTCAGCTATTATAGGATTTATTGCCTAAAAATAAAAGAACAATTAGGTGCATTCATGTCTTGATGGAGCTATTATAAAAATCAAATACTTGTTCGAAAGTGATATAGTCTTTCCAGAACGTCTCCATGCCGGTCATCGGGTTGTTGATGCCCCTCTGGTACACCTTTCGCACGGCCGAGATTTTCTGGTTTTCCGCATACGAGCCGACGGCTTCGACGCCTTTCAGAAAGTTCACGTACTCGTTCCAAATCGGGTACGCGTGGATGTCCATCCCGATTTTGTCCAGGGCAAAGTCGTAAGCCTGTGCCATTTTTTCTCTACAAAGCAAACATTCATGGGGTACAAATTATGTGAATAATTCAAATGAAAATACGCACTTGTAGGTTGGAAGGGAGGCTTTGGTTTCTTTAACGTACGTCAAGTAGAGTTTCCACAATTCGATGTTCAAGATCTTCATCAGGCACCTTTGAAACAACTGCGAGGGAGAGGTTTTCATTTTATATTACTTCAAATTTGAAGAAAAAGTACGAATTAGTACAGTCACTTTATTGGTTGAACATTCAAAGCAACTCCGGAAAAATCAGCAGAGAGTGGAAATCTTATAGCCTATAAAAGTGCCCCCCCCCCCCCCATAGTGTTATTCTAAACACTTTCGTCATTCAAAAACTTATGTTACAATATTTTTTTTTTAATTTTTGAATATGAACTCGAATTTCTTCTACTTTGATACAGAGGATGGTCCATTCTTCCGTAATTCCTTCATAGCGTTTTGAAGAACAAAAATTAAAATCCAAGGGCTACACATGGAGAGAAAGGGTTTCAGTGTCTTCAAAATGGCGCACCAAAATATTACTGCGGCATATTATGGAACCTTTTGCGAAGCCTACAAGAATTACCAAAAAAATCAACTTATTTTCGAAGTTATGAAGGGCTAAAGGCTGGTCCTTCTTCTAGGGAATCCTCTTCTATTTTCGTTATTTTATAATAGTATAGTGAACGGTTGATGACAGAGTTATGAATAAAAATAACAACTGGGTGTGTACTAGATTTCCAATACCTACAGGGTGAATCAGAGTAAAACAATGTATGGCCCTAAAAAATCCTTGGAACGAAAGCGAAGAAGGTAATGGACAGGGAGCTGTGCGGGGAGCACGCCGTCTGTTTACGAATTTCGTATACGAAGCTTGCGTATTTTCTATTGTATAAACTTGCGTGTTTTCGTTCGTCTTCGCAATCGGAAACGATCGTAAAAAGTCGTGCCCGTGGATGAAGGCCGCCATATTGCTAAAATTTCAGCGACGAAGAGGGAAGATGCAGATATATTATGCTAGACAAAGACAAGAAAGATCGACACTTTCCGCAAAACCCAAGGTTTTCGTATTCGCACGGAGCTTGCGGGCTGTGCATAGGCACGGCTGTGGGTAGGATACGCAAGGGGCTGGTCGATTTCTACGAAATAAGGAAGTGGCGTGCTCGCAAAATTCGGATACGAAAACGAACTTCGTAACCGCTTGAACGCATGCTCTGCACGGGGCAGAAGACGCAAGGGATTGGGCGATATTCACTATTTACGAAACATGAAAGTGGCGTGCTAGCAAAATTCGTATACGAACACGAATTTCGTAACCGATTGACGGCGTGCTCCCACCACTCTGGTGCCTCAAAACTTACGTCATAAGGTACATGATTTTAACCCTGTAGGTGTAATGTGCGTTGATAAGGTTGTTAAAAATAGCTTTGTCTTACATGTCAGACCGGGGGCTTTAGGCTGGTATGAGCCTGTCAATTTTCGAAAAAATGGCCAAAAATTTACGTCATAAGGTACATGAATGAAACCAACTGGATTTTGTGTGGGAACATCCCCTTGATCGAAAATCTGGTCGTAAGGACCAAAATTTATCAATTCTTTCACAGGCGTTTTGTTGACTAACCCACCAAGTGTGATTTATATTTGTAATCAGGATGAAAAACGGTATCGATTTCCATGTTAAAATACAGGGTGTACGATTTGAGAAAATGTTTTCGATGTTGCACCCTGTGAACGATGTACCATTAAAAAATTTTGAGGACAGATTCGAGACCTGCGTAAAAAATCATGTGAGAATCGTTTTTCATTCCTAAAATATGCCAAAGGAGAAGTCTCCAGGAGGAGGTGAATTTTGGCCTTTTTTGAAAATTTCAAACTTGTCTTATGGACCGAGAGCCCTCAAAAATTTTGTTTTATGACCAGATTTTTGATCAAGGGGATGTTCCCACACAAAAGCCTGTTGGTTTTATTCATGTACCTCATGACATAAATTTTTGACATTTTTCGAAAATTGACAAGACTATACCAGCCTAAAGCCCCCGGTCTGACATGTAAGACAAAGAAATTTTCAACAACCTTATCAACGCACATTAGACCTACAGGGTTGAAATTATGTACCTTATGACGTAAGTTTTGAGGCACCAGCTCCCTGTCCATAAAGTCAAACGAACAAAAGTGTGTGATCTAGACCTTGGTTGAGGCATTTTTGAAGAAAAATAATCAATGGTTTTCAAGGTTTCTGACTCACCCTGTACAGGCTGTTTGATTTGAAGCCTTGGGGTGGAAAACTGAACTGGCTATAAAGGGTCATATGAATGAACTTCAACGGAGTTTTTTTTAATCTTGATAGGGTGCTTGCATGCAATTCGTTCACCTGATCACCGGCAGGCAGCGCAAGGATCGAGTTATGTTTTGACGTTTGTTAGGGAATTGCATTGGGGCACATAACAGATGTAAGGCATTGGTAAATTATTAGAAACCAAAATCTCGATCTTGTAAACGCCGAACAAAACAGTATGTGAACAAAACACGTGAAAATGACAGTATTTAATGAGGTTAGTCCGGTTGACGTTGACTCCGACGTGGATGAAACTTGACAGATGACAATGACACTATTGACGTTTCGCCATAAACTCCCTCTATATGCAATAAGCAATCACCCTCAAAGAAATTGATCAGTTTCAAAATTCACCTTTTTTGTTTTTGAAAATTCTAATTTTCCAAGCGATCGATGTAACAGCCTTAGTTTCGCACAAGTTTCCTGAGGAACATAATCTACCTACTTGTCAAATTCTAATTGGCGACTTTTTCCCTGGCTGAATTTTGTTAAAATTTGACAGGTGGGTAGATGTCCGTTAGGTAGCTTATGTCAAATTACGGCTCAATTACTTCGACCGTTTAAGAAATATATGAATTTTCAAAAAAAAGTAGAACTTTGAAGCCGGATTGTTTGTTGAAAATTACAATGTTTCTAAAAATGTCGCAGCTGGAACATTTATTTCATTTGTGACCCTTTAAAACCAGTTCAATTTTCTACCCCAATCTTCAAACACCCTATAGGGTGATTGCATGTAGAGGGAGTTTATGGCAAAATGTCAATAGTGTCACTGTCATCTGTCAAGTTGCATCCATGCGGAGTCAACGTCAACCGGACTAACCTCACTAAAATTGTCATTTTTACGTGTTTTGTTCACATACTGGTTTGATCGGCGTTTACGAGATCGAGATTGTGATTCCTAATCATTCTGACAATGCCTTACACCTGTTATGTGCCCCAATCCTTGTCTATGGCCCCGATGCAATTCCCTAACAAACGTCAAAACATAACTCGATCCTTGCGCTGCCTGCCGGTGATCAGGTGAATGAATTTCATGCAATCACCCTATACAGGGTGTTTGCAAACTTGGGGTAGACGGGTAACTGAACCGCAGTTACGGAAAAGTTCCAAAAATGTTGAGAAAAATTTATGATTTTTATTATGGAAATATGGAGGGTCAAAAGGTGGTCCTTCGGTCTCTTCTATTTCCGTTATTTTGAAAGGATGTAAGAAACGGAAGACCAAAAAGCCAATTTTTTTGACCTTTAAATGTGTTTTGTGACTGTTGTGTCATAAATCCGAGTAGTCCGGTGGTTAAGCGCCAAAAAAAGCTCGAACTATGCATTTTGAGCTTAAGCAATGCGCTTTTGGGGTTCGATTGCGGATCCCTATACCTTAATTTCAAGAGTTGGAGACATCGGTGCACTCGATGCGGAGGGGGTCTGGGGGGCCCTTGAAAGTTGAAGGTGCGAGGCTTCCCACCAAATCACCATACCACCACGTAATTTCTACTTGGATGTCATTAAACGACTCCAACCTACACATTGACAACATTTGTTACCATGTCCCAACAGTTCTTCACACTGAAAAAAATTAATTCTTATGACAGATCGGAAAAAACTGTTTTTCTCAATTCTTCATCCCCACAATAAACAAACTGCCAGGTTTGGTGTCATTTTCGAATAAACGGCATCCTCTGATTTCATTCACGGAGTCAAAATGTTTGTGATACCACCGTGCAAAAAATGACACGCCAAGAAGTGAGCATTTTTGAGCACCTCATTTAACAGTAGTTTCTTGGCTGATATCAATCGATATGATTGATAATTTTGTCATGGATCAATAACTTGAACTCTTTTGTAACGGTAATGCATGTGAATGAAACTCGACACGAGCGTGGAGGCCTGAAAAAAAATTTTTTCTCCAGCGGTCGAATTTATTTCACGCCTACTGAGCGTTACTTTGTTGGGCTCAGGCAGGCAGCGTTTGAATAGGTTTGGAGACAAAATTTTCATATCTGTCCTTGTAGCTGAGTAGCATAATTCTGGAAACTGATTTGAGAATCATCAAAGATTATTTTGACAGTCACTAGGTACCCCCATGAAGATTAACTGCAGGGATCATGGCTGACGACACAGGGCGTTCAACTTTAAAAGTGTTATTTTCTTTTTTCCTCTACCAACCTTCAAGGTTGTTATCATTTTGTACGTGTAAGTTTTCTTATGTTTGAAGAAAAAATAATTTTATAAAAACAATCGTGAAAATGACTGTCAGAGTAGCAGAGAATAAGATCTTGGACGTTGAATTCCCTCCGCCATTAGCCATCACCTCTGCAGTTAACCACCATGTGGGTACTGACCGGCAAAACAATCATTGATGATTCTTAAATCGATTTCCAGAATTAAACTGCTCAACTTTTCAGATAGATATGGAAATTTTGCTTCCAAAGCTAACCAAACGCTGCCTGCCTGAGCCCAACAAACTAACGCTCAGTAGGCGTGTAATAAAATTCGAGCGCTGGAGAAATTTTTTTTTCCAGGCTTCCACGCTCGTGTCGAGTTTCATTCACATGCATTACCGTTACAAAAGAGTTCAAGTTATTGATCCATGACAAAATTATCAATCATATCGATTGATATCAGCCAAGAAACTACTGTTAAATGAGGTGCTCAAAAATGCTCACTTCTTGGCGTGTCATTTTTTGCACGGTGGTCTCACAAACATTTTGACTCGGTGAATGAAATCAGAGGATGCCGTTTACTCCAAAATGACACCACACTTGGCAGTTTATTCATTGTGGGGATGAAAAATTGAGAAAAACTGTTTTTTCCGATCTGTCATAAGAATTAATTTTTTTCAGTGTGAAGAACTATTTGGACATGGTAACAAATGTTGTCAATGTACAGGTTAGAGTCGTTTGATGGCCTCCCAGTAGAAATTACGTGATGGTATGCGGTATGGTGATTTGACCCCCAATCAAACCCCAAAAGCGCATTGCTTAAGCTCAAAATGCATAGTTAGAACGCTTAACCACCGGACTAGAGAAATCTATATTTTCTCGAAAATGCCCGTGAAAGGTTCTAGAGGTCATCAAACTGATGTAGAGCAACAAATAACACAAATAGTTCTCATATGAAATTTTCTGCATGCATTTTTGAAAAAAAAAACCTGGATTTTCAGGATTTAGGACTCACCCTGTATAGTAAATGAAATTACAAACACATTCAAAGGTTCAAAAACATTGCCTTTTGGTCTGTTTTAAAAAGTTTACTAAAATCTCTCAAAATAACGGGGGTCGAAGGACCACTTTTTGACTCTCCAAATTTTCAAAAATAAAAACCATACATTTTTTTTCAACATTTTTCTGACACTTTTGAAGCATTTTTGTAACTGCGGTTTAATTTTCTACCCCAAGTTTGCAAACACCCTGTATTTTTCAAAATCAGGATGACTAGGAGATTCTACAGGTGTCTCAAAAATCGCGCCCAGAGAGTCCAGGGCAGCTTACGGAAATGCTTGGGAGTGCCAGAAAAATTGTTGGAAAAAAGTTTTTTTAAAAATCTTTTGGAGACATGGGGGGGGGAGGTTCTACGAGTCCTTATTCTAGTTTCGTTATTTCAAGAGAGTCAAGTTAACTGTTGGTGGCAGAATAATAGATCAAATATATCAACTACTGGGTGATGCTAGATTTCTATTTACTATACCTACAGGATGAGTTATGAATAAAAAATCAGATGTCTCAAAAAAATTCTTTGATACAAAACCGTTTCATATTCTGCTTGACATCAGAAGCAGAAAACAATATTCATAACACATGCATTGGTAGATATTTTTTATGAATTATTCTGACCCAAACAGTTTCCTTCAATCTATTTATCTACTTTGCGTACTAATGAATTCATTATACAACAGTGCTCTAATGAAGCATATTATTAAACTGTTTTTCAACCAATAGGAACAATTTATTGCCAGCAAAAGGTAGGCGAACGTCAGTTCTATAGTGACTTGTCAAACGTTTCTATTTTTAACAGCAAGAATCTCCAATTTCTGAGCGATTATTAAGAAAAAGTAGATAAAATACTATACAGGGTGTTCGGGTCTGGCTATTACAAACTTTGAGGGATGATTCCCCATCAAAAATTAAGCCGAAAGAACAAAAATCTCATGGTCCTAAAATGCTCACCTAAAAAGATACAGGGTGTCGAAGTTGACTTTTTTAAATGGTTTTTTCACCGTTACTTTTGAACCGTTGAACCGATTTTAATCTAATTTGGATCAAAGTTTAGTCAATTGAGTCTCCATCAAATAATAATACCAGAATTCATCAAAAATTTCTGAGGGCGTAGATAATAGGGGACTGTCCCCTATTTTCGCCACTATTTTTATCTCCCCTGATTATTTTTCAAAATTATTGACATTTTCGGATTCTACGTTCAATTTAGAAGAAAAAGTTACTCAGGCAACATTTTGATTAGAGGCTTCGTTTTCGAGATATTCAGGTTTGAAACTTTAGAAAACATCTCAAAATCGCCACTTTTCAAAGGCCCAATTTTTTTTTCTGAAAAATTTCACGTTTTCTAGCAAAAACGGTAGTTTATTATCTTGAAACACCTAGAAAACTTATTTCAGTCAAGGAATCTTGAGTTTTCTTGAATTTCAATTTTTAAGGCCTTGAAAGTGGTGTTTTCGAGATGTTGTCCGAAGTTTCAAACACAAATATCTCAAAAATGAAGCCTCTAATCGAAATTTTGCAAGAGTAACTTTTTCTTTGAGATTGAACGTAGAATCCGAAAATATCAACAATTTCAAAAAATAATTAGGGAAGCTAAAAATAGGGGCGAAAATAGGGGACAGTCTCCTATTATCCACGCCCCCAGAAATTTTTGATAAATCGTGGTATCATCATTCGATGGAGACTTAGTTGACTGAACTTTGGTTCAAATTTCATTGAAATCGGTCCAACGGTTCAAAAGTTACGGTGAAAAAACTATTTAAAAAAGTTAACTTCAACACCCTGTATCTTTTTAAGGAAGCATTTTACGACCATGAGTTTTTTGTTCTTTCGGCTTTCTTCTGATGGGGAATCATCCCTCAAAGTTTGTAATAACCAGACCCGAACACCCTGTATTATAATGTATTTCACATTACACTACACAGTTTCTTGAACAATCTGTCAATTAAACAATCAAGTTTATCGTTTTTTGACACTATTTTGGCAATTGTTCAAGAAATTGTGTAGTGTAATACAGCTATTATACTCGTTTAATAAGACGTATTGTCACACTCCTTCCTTTGGAGCACTCCTTGCAAGCTTGTCGTGCCCCAAAATCAGTCGTGTGACAATACTTTGTCTTATGAAACTCGTATAATAATATACCTACTATTCAATAACAAAACTAGAAGGGTTTCAAGGATCTCCATTCGACCCTCCATGTCATCAAAAATAAAAAGCAATTTTTCTCTAAATATTTCCCAGGCACTTTTTAAGCATTTCCGTAAACTGTCCTTGACTGCGTGAGCGCGAATTTTGGAACACCTACATAATTTGGACCCTGTATAACTACTGTTTGACCTAGCCTTCGATTTTATCGCAAAAATTATGATTTCAAGTATTTCAACCCTCTGGCCAATTTTCCAAAAATTAAGCTGGTGACTGGACTAAAAAAATGAAACATTGGTTGAGAAATGACGAACATTGCCGCAACAAAAACAACATCGAGTGCATTCCGTTTTATTCGTGTAGGATTCTCAGGGAAATCTATATTCGGAGGGGATAGAAAGAGTCAAGAAAAACACAAAATGTTCGCCAGTTCCTCCACAAATGCTTCGAGAGAGACTCGAGAATATGTCAGTGTTGATGAAAAAAAATATGTATATGCAATTCTTGGTTTATTTCCATCAATTTTACAAAATTACCATCGCATACCTTTTCCACCTTTTCGAAATTCCGTGATTTCATCTGAAACACCAAATTATAAGATTTTAAACGTGCTGCTTACGATTTAAGCACGACCACTGGACTTTACCTCATGTTCAATGTAAATTCGCCAGTACCTCGAGGCGCTTGGAAAAATGTCGACGAGATGCTCGTACAACGACCGAACCTCGGAGATGTGCTTTGTCTGGGCTTCTCGCAGCAGGATCGACCATGACTCCAAGTCGTAGGGGTTCTTCTCGACTTGTTTTTGAGTGCGGTGCAGCTTATCGTTGCCCCAATCCTGGAGGCAAAAGGGGGCGTCAGAAAAGCGAGGTTATGTTTACATTCCCCAGAAGTCCCAGAACATAATTTAGGGTGTACTTACGATATGGAAGCGTTCCTCCGTCATTTTATATGTGAGTTTTGCGGCTGGTTGCGAAGAAAATTGTGAAATTCCTCTAGTTTGGATCCGCTTTTCACAACGCCGCACAAAATTGACACTTTGCGTTTTTCTAGTTGGCGTGTTTTCTGGTTACTTTCGCAACGCTGCCAACCGCCAACAAAAGTGCCAACCTGCAAGATAAACAACGACACCTGTCAATGTCACGAAAATCAAAACATAACCTTGAAAATAATGACACGAAATCTTCAGTTTTCGCCAAATCTCTTCGTAATTTTGGGCATAAAACCTTCGAAAAGGCTGCAGCATGACTACGTGCCCAAGCACGAACCGCTGGCGAGTGATGACGTCGCAGCACTGCAAAAATTCATCCAGAATTCTGACAAGATTGTCATAGTCACAGGCGCTGGAATTTCCACAGAATCAGGTAAAATAGCCACAAATTCACCTCCATATTCCCTTCCAGTCTTGGCTCTTGAAATGTTCGCTTATTTGAAGGGGGAGCTTGGGATCGATTGAAAATTGAACATGCTGAAGTACGAGGGTGGTTCAAAATAGTCTTATTGTACAGGGTCCGGCAAAAAAATAGCCATCCCTGCATCCCGCCCTTCGATCGTCCTATTTGTTGTTCCTTGTGTCTATGGTTGTTCCACTTACTTCATTTCACGTAAACTCTGTTGGATATTACGAGACAAAATAACTATAATATTGTCATGAAGAAGAAAGATGAGTAATTTAGCCTGCTGGGTACAGTAATAATGGGGACCATGGACTATTTTGCTCCCGCTAGAGTGCGCTAGGGTGGTTGGGAACCTCTCCTCTAAGGATTTTATCTAGATTAGCGTCCGCGCAGGGCCGATTCTGGCTCGTCGGCCGCCCTTGTGCGAAAAATATTTGGCCGCCCGCAGCTGTAACCCTGCGGCAATTTTCTAGCGGGGGCGTCTGGGCTCTCTAGAAATTGCACCGCAGGCGATTTTTTTCACTTTTGCGGGCCTAAAACCGCCAAAGCCCTCCACATTTTAAAGAAAATTATGAACAATTTTAATATACCGTCCGTTTTTTTTTCTAGGCCCCAGCGCGTAGCGCCTTTATTATGGGTTCCACACCCAACATATTATATATTTTTGAAATCAGAAGAACAAAATCTTTCGATTGATGGTATGTCAAATTATTTTTGACAGATGTCATTTTTTGACAATTGACAGAATAGTACTTGTGATACATCATTTTAAAGCCCATTAAATTCTGAGAAAAACTGTGTCTTCATTTTTGGAATACGATGTCTTTCACAGCTTCTAGAGGTCTTCAAATAGGAAAAATTGTTGAAATTCAAAAAACTCAATAAGTACGTAAGTATAGGCAAAACAGGTATTTTCAATAATAACTAATGATAATAATCAATAAATAATCACAATGAAACGAAAAATGTCCTGAAGAAGTCACTCGAAATGACCGTATCCTTGTTCCTTGAATGAGAGATTTAACGACCGGTGAATTGGAACTGCCAGCCCAACGCGATAGTATCCGAGGTGGCCAGGTATGACCCCCTCGATTTTTTTTATGAGCCTATCTGAAAGATAATGTGTTTATAGAGTCTCCCGCTAATTTGGACGATTTAAAATCAGAATATTATCATCAGTTGATATTAAAAATACCTCTCAATTATTGAGTAGGTATTTCTGAATTTTGACAATTTTTCCTATTCAAAGACCTCCAGAAGCTGTAAAAGACATCCTATTCTAGAAATGAAAACACAGTTCTCCTAAGAATTTTATGGGCTTTAAAATGGTGTGTCACAAGTACTGTTCCGTCAATTGTCAAAAAATGACATCTGTCAAAAATAATTTGACATATCATCAATCGAAAGATTTTGTTCTTCTGATTTCAAAAATATATAATATGTTGGGGGTAAAACCGATAATAAAGGCGCTATAAGCTGGGGCCTAGAAAAAAAAACGGACGGTATTTTCCGCTGAGGATCAAGGTGCGTCCATGGTCACCTCACTTCAGCATATCCCTCGGCACACCCTATAGGTCGCGGGAGCAAAAATCGTGTGCTAAAGATGAGTATATGGTATAATGTTATTTTCACTAGTACTTGTGAATACCGTTTTCTCAAGTTGTAATAAATTATATAGATGATTTATTGAACAATTGCCACTTTATCAAAAGAATAATTGTGCTAAACTCAATATTTGTCTGAGAAATGTTAAAAACAAACGAGTCTCTACAGCGGTACCTTGGCATCCTGTCTGCGCTTGCGCGAGCGTTTTATGTCAATTCAACGACAAAAAAGATGCGCATTGCGCAGTTGCCACGTCAGGCATACCTGCAACGCTGCCATAGCGGGTGCCAAGGTGACGGTTATGTTCCCGCGACCTATAGATGAGTTTTTAGGCACTTATACCAATCCATAGGTAAGAATATTGATTTTGTAGTTGGATGGAATCAGATAAAGCTGTTCAAATAAACTGGGCAACAATTGAACTGATTCACTAGAAAATTTTGCCTTACTTCAAATGTGAATATCTCAGGTAAAAATGGATCGATTTTGAAAATCGTGGTCATGCTGGATAGCGTGTTTTTTTGAGCTGTAAGATACTTGGATGGTACAGAGGTTCAACGACGTTGAGTGAGCTATACAGGGTGAAAACAGAAGAAATGCAAAACCGGTCCACAATATTCAATGCCCCGCTTTTGTGAAAAAGATCCCAGATTTATTCTGAGTGCAGTTCTGAAAAGCACATATGTATCTCTAAACGCAATTCTTTTTTTTTGTACTACACCGCATTTTTTCACGCCGATCCGATTTCAAACAGACTATCCGAAATGTTACCAAGAGATGAAAATTCTTGCCCTTCCTTAGATACTTATCTGAGAAAGAACTCTGATATCTATAAAAGTTGACGCAGGGCGGCCGCCTCGCCTCTATTCTTGACAACCTGTTGTATTTTTTCGGCACTAAAAAATCACAATTCACGCAGGGCGGCTGCCGTCGGTCTCGAAAATCATAACATCAGTTCCTTTTTCGACATCAATTTTTCGTTAGAAAAAATTGGAGACTTCTCGCCGCCCTTGAATTTTGGCCGCCCCTGTGCAGAGGCACACCCAGCACACCACTCAGAATCGGCCCTGCGTCCGCGTAACTAGAAAGTTGGTGACCGTGTCATAAAGGGGACCTGAAGCCGCACATTTTACAGTATCAATTCTACCACCATTCTCTTCTTTGTGCAATTTTGAGTCGACTATTCCATTTTCGCACTTGAACACTTGAGCATCGCCCACTTTCCTTGTCTGTCGCCATGGTAACCACTCCATTTTCGCTGGTCGCTTGTTTGACAGTTAGCCGACAGCTGTCAAACACTATTGCTCCTTGGAGGTTATTCACCTTTCCCATGCGAGAAATTACTTCCGCGCCTACCTGTGAGCGCAGGTACCCGCTAGTTCATTCGGCTACTACAGACCGCCAGTTGTACCCACACAGGTATGCGTGATGTTCTCATGGGAAACGTGGATTGTGCCTTTCAAAGTGTAGGTATGCTGTAAAGAAGGAAACAAAATACGTGCCATATATTTCAGCTTTTGTGTCATGCACCAGCCAGTACGAAACTCTTGAATGGGCTTCCACAGGCTCGACGTAGGAAACAGTGAGAAGCTGTATTGTTGGTTGCCTGTATCACTTGAGCGGAGAATAAAAGCACACTACAAAAATTGTTCAGTTTAATCCACCTTTGATTTCTTTCATTGGAAAGGTGGATTGTGACTTGCCTATAAGAGCTATGCGAAAAATGTGAAAATGCATGTGCTCCACAAAGTGCAGTAGATACGTTATAACCATTAAAAAAAACAATATCAATTGAAAAGCAAATGAAGAAATTACACGCATCCTATTTTTTTTCACCTACCTATTTTTCGCGACTTTCTTCCCGTTCTCTGTGTTTTATTCTTTCTTTTTAAACGTACTTCAACTCATTTTTATGCTTTTGCGTGATACTTTCTATGTGTTGTTTTTATTCTTTTTTTACGCTCTTCCGCTATTTTTCATAGTTCAACAGAACAGTTCATAGGGTATGAATCTTGCCAAAATGTTATCCTCCTCCTCGAATAACTCAAAATTCTGCATTGCGATTCAAGGCGATTTTGTTCATGTTATAGGGAATTCAATTCTGCACAGATCCTCCAATTTTCAAAGATGAGTTGTTATTTCTTCAATAGTTCGAGGTTTTTTCATTTAAAGGTGCATGCTGTAGTGTTCTGGTCAGTAGTAGACGACGCGCCGCGCCGGCTCAAGTTCAAAGCGATTTTTTAAACTTGAGAAACAAAACTATACATCAAGTGGATGATTTTCGTGAAGAATACACTTCAATTTGATGGTCCCTGAAAATTTTCCGAAAATGAACACCTCCAACAGTAAAAAAAAAATCGTTAAAACTGTCAAAGAAAAAACAAGTTTTCTCAAGTTGACTTGTTCAAACTTGTTTTCATCCGAATTTACACATCGGATACAAGTTCAGGAGATTGAATTTAGTCGGAAAAGATACCAAACTTGTCGTGATCGGTTCTACATGGCCAGAAAAACAAAATGGACCACCTAGCAGAGATTCGCCCCCCCAATACTCCCCTTCAACAATAATGGACACTTTTTGTGCCAAAATGGTATCAACGGAATATGATGCGTCGAATTATAACGTATTTGCTTCCATTGGATTGACGAGTTCCATCCCCTCCATTTTTAGCTGCAATTTTTTACCCCCCCCCCCCCCCCTCCAATAACTCAAAACCCCCGGGTGCGATTTTTGGCGATTTTGGATATAGTTGCAGCGGTACGCTTTTTGATTCTGCCTTTTGTGATACTGCAATGAAATTTGGCATATGCAAACTACATAAAATTTCAAGTGATTTGACCCGCAGCACTCAAAAATTTGTCCATTAGGGGGCGACTGGGGGCCCCTCAAAAGTTCAAGATGTCTGAATTTTTCCCATGCGCCATTCAGTACCGCCCTATCTACCGTATAGGACCTAAACAACTTTGTTCTTGACCATCATAACATTTGTTGTCATGTCAATTCCATTCTTCTTATAGAAAAAAAAAATTTCTTTGCCTGGTCAACAAATTGAAAAATAATTTTTTTTTCGACCACCAATAGATTGTTCAGTAGTTTTTGTGCGATCATCGATAAATCCGCATCCCCTTGATTCATTTATGAAGAGAAAACTTTTGCAGTGCTATTTTTCAACAAAGGAGTGACTTCATCTTACCATTATATTCAACATTACCTTTTTCAATGTTTTACCCCGGTAAGTATGATTATTGTTTTACTAATATACAGCTTAAAGTTCTCTTTAACGATGTGGATGATGAAACTGTCTCAGATTCCACCTGGAAGCCGTACATAATAATTTTTTCTGCAAGGCCGTCAAATTTGGCATTTTTGATTTTCTAGCGGGAGCGGCCAAAATGTCAATACACACCACTCCGCCCAAGAGCACCGGTTTGCTCTAGCGGAAAACGATATTCACGCCTATCAATTTTGCATTTTCTGATACTGAAATGAGAGTTGGTGCGAATGTACCGCAACCGGTGCTCTTGGGCAGAGTGGTGTGTATTGACATTTTGGCCGCTCCCGGTAGAAAATCAAAAATGCCAAATTTGACGGCCTTGCAGAAAAATTAATATGCACGGCTTCCAGGTGGAATCTGAGGCCGTTTCATCATCCACACCGTTGAAGAAAACTTCAAGCTATATATTAGTACAATAATAATCATATTTTTAGGGATAAAACATTGAAATAGGTAATGTTGAAAATAATGGTAAGTTGAGGTCACCCTTTCGTTAAAGAATAGAACAGCAAAACTTTTGTTTTCATAAATAAATCAAGGGGATGTGTATTTATCGATGATCACACAAAAATGACTCAACAATCTATTTGTGGTCCAAAAAAATATGTATTTCTCGACTTGTTGACCAGACAAAGAAATAATTTTTTTCTGTAAGAAGAATGGAATTGACATGACGAAAAATGTTATGATGGTCAAGAACCAAGTTGTTTAGGTCCTGTACGGTAGATAGGGCGGTACTAAATAGTGCATGGTAAAAACTCTGACATCTTGAAATTTGGAGGGGCCCCCAGTCGCCCCCTAATGGACAAATTTTTGAGTGCTGCAGGTCAAATCATTTGAAATTCTACGTAGTTTGCATATGCCAAATTCCATTGCGGTATCACAAAATGCAGAATCAGGGTCATTTTGCTAGCGTACCGCTGCAACTAATATGTTGTAGAGCACTCAATTCTTAACAAAATATCAAATTTTCAGGACGTCCATATTTTTTCCGAGGTTGGATTCAATCTTTCTTGTACTATAAGGCGTCAGCCGGCAGCTCGCGGCAGTATTGAATTGGAATGCGAAGTGGCAACGCGAGCGAAACAAGCGAAGTACCTGCGATATAATTCCAAGTAGATAATTGTTGGCGTGTATTATTTGTAGTACGCAGAAATAAACAGTGTGTGTTTTAAATCGATCGTCTCAATTATATTCGAACCCGTACGCGAGATATCGTAACAGTATGCAACCCGTTTGTTGAAGAAACGGCTGGCGCCCTCTGCCAGCCCACACTCGAAGCTCAGGTGTCAATCTGACGTGAAATGTCAAATTAGCATCAACGTCAATTGAAAATTCCAAGAATCATCGGAAAAGCTGAATTATTTGGTTGTTTTCGCTGCTTCTCCTCATGCTTTCACTGCTGATGAATGATATTGTTCACTATGTTTTGTGTCTTTGCTTGGTCGGAGATTTTACGAAATCTGAAGTTTTGCATTTTTAGTTTGCCAAACTTCAACTTGAGTCGAATCGTTTTGTGCTTTGCCTTCACGTTCGAATTTCGAAATGGAGCATCTGAATGCCTACACCAAAAGGCTTGTCCGCATCTTGCTGCAAAGGGGTACCGTGACTAAGTCGCATTTTGGTGGCGTAGACTCGTACAATTTCGTGATCAATCACTGCTCTATCAAGTACCTGGAGGACCTGAAGGTCCACTATTTCGATATCGTGGAATATCTGAGGCACGCCAGAAGCCCCTACAGTGACGAGAAATCACCCGCAAAACAAGATTAACATTAAAATACGGAAAATGCTCCCATTATTTTATTAATTTCATACTATCTGATAACATTTCCATATCAAAACGTGTTTCACCTCACTGATTGAATGTATAATAATAATAATAATAATATTTTACTCCTTATCGACTTATTTTTTGTCATAGGAGGGTACCCTTTTTTATTAAGTGTTTCTTTGCATTTTGTCATATGTACACAATAATGGTTAGTTATCAGTAATCAACAAATTTTCATTTTCAAATACGTAACATAATACAATATTCACACAGTCATTAACACTTGGCTCAGGAGAAAAGTTCTTCGGAAACGGCCGGGTTTCGAACCGGGTACCTCTTGGTTGGTGGTCTGCGTCGTAACTCCTGAGCTACCGGCCGCCCCCACTGATTGAATGTACATGTCCGAACTACACTAAGGTTAGCGTTGCTGTTACTGAGCTTGTTTACGCGAGGCTTAGCAGAGATTTTAACAGTGGTTAGTTAGGAGTGTTTACGGGCGCCGACCAAAATGACAGCCGACAGCCCCTTAATCTGGGCCGCTATTCTTGAATCATGTGAGAAAAGTCCCTGGGAGTAAAATACATTCCGCAGTACACTGATGTAGCCTAAAATCGTGGTTTTTGGACAACTTTCGCTACAGAAATGTACTGCGGAATGGATTTTACTCCCAGGGACTTTTCTCACACGATTCGAGAATAGCGGCTTAGGGAGACATCTTCAAAGAAGTGTTAAAACGAAATTTAACCATAACCACATTTTCTATAGATCATAACAAAAGATGGTTAATCATCAATTATCAATTTTAATAAACTGGTGCTCACAGGTCATCCAACATCCAACCCAACCCATAAATCTGCTATAAATCCAACCGATTTCTGGTTTGCACATGCGTCGTAATGTGCATGGGCGTCTACGTGCGATTGCCAACACTTGTTTGCTTACTAAATGCAATTTAAAATCACATTTATGGTGGATTCATGCATAGAAATTTAAGATTTAAAATTTAACATTTAATTTTATTTCCATAAGAAACCAATGGGTGAACGCTTAAATGTTGAATCTTAAATTTTAAATTTACATGTATGAATCCATCATTAGCTAAGCTTAACAGCTGTTGCGAAACTTGCGTTTAGAGGTGTTTATGCGGACGATAACATTGATGTTACGGACCTTAACGCCGGTTTTAAACCTCGCGTAAACAAGGCCACTGTTACGGTTGAAGTCTGTGTGAATGAGCTTTTAGCAGTGGCGTAACTAGAGGGGGGTTTCGGGGTCAACCCCCCCCCCCCATTGGCCATCGAATTTCCTGGAAAATTTCCAAATACGGCGCTTTTTTGTTCGCTTTGATCGCATTCTCGCATATTTTTCAGTCGTGCCCCCCCCCCCCCCTATTGGACACTTCTAGTTACGCCACTGGTTTTCAGTGTTTCAATACGGGGGCAACCCAACTCATGATAAAAATAATAATAACATGAATAATAATCCAAATAATTAATTCTCGTTATTTTTCTGAAGAGCATGGTTGATTTCTGGGGAGATTTAAGAAGCGTATTTGAAAATAGACCGAAATCAAAATTTAAAGAAAGGACGAATGATAACCAACGAGGCTCAAACGAGGTCTACGTTTATGATGCCAGTTTAGGTGATTTCGAATTGCATCTGCTTCTTTTATGGTGGATTCATGCATGGAAATTTAAAATTTAAGATTTAACATTTAAGTGTTCACCCATTGGTTTCTTATGGAAATAAAATTAAACGTTAAATTTTGAATCCTCAATTTCTATGCATGAATCCACCATTATGATCAGTAATTGTTGTCACACAGGCATCCCGGATTACCGCTCAGAAGGCGTCGGCTTGTACGCACGCACCAATCACAGGCCGGTTCAGTATTTGGAGTTCCTGAAGTCGCCGGAGATACGTCAAAGATACTGGGCCAGGAACTACGTGGGCTGGCCGAAATTTTCCCAGACCAAGCCGAACGGGACGCATGAGGCGATCAAAAATTTGGAAGTGGACCACGGAAAAGTGACCGGCGTCGTGACGCAGAACGTGGACGGGCTGCACACGAAAGCCGGCAGCGAAAACGTGATCGAGCTGCACGGCACCGCGTTCAGGGTCATCTGTTTGGGGCCCGGATGCGGCGCCGTCTATCGACGCGAAGAAATCCAGGAGAAGCTGGCCGAGGCCAACCCTGGCATGCGGGAGACCACTCAGATGATCCGGCCGGACGGCGACGTGGAAATTTCTCAGGTGGGTATCAGTGACCATTCGTGGTCTTCAGCCCATATAAGCGTCAAGCCGATTTCAATTCTCTGTAGTTGCTTTGAGCTTTTAAATGTGGCCCCTTGTTTCAGGTACCTACCTTCAAGAAGCCAGAAAAAGGGTGAAAAACTTCACTAACCATTTCGAAGAGATTTAGCTTCCTACAGAGCATGGTTTTGTAGACTCTATTAGCTTGAGACAAGCACTAGCAGTATTTATGCAAATCAAATCTGGGCAAAATCTCGATCACGCGTTATTTTCCCCATAGAATAAAATATTTAACCCTTTCACACGACAAAGAGTCTATGGGCATAAGGTTGAGTTTCCCAAAGAGAGAACCCCTTGAGCAATGCCAAAAAGATTCAGTGTCGTTTCGAAAATACTTCAAGATAGAAAGGAACAGAACATCAATTTTGCAGGCTAATTAATTAGAGGCTCACCGCGACAATTGTACAACTGATTGCAGATGTGTGTGAAGTTATTTAACCCAGCGGGAAATAAAACTGCTGGATGAGACTGTAAGTCAAACTACAGCACCAGCTGGATACAAATTTATGGAATGTGAACACTCAATTTTATGTGAATTCTTTGATCGAAAATTAAGACAATGGCTATAAATTTGAAATACCAAGACAAAACTCAGTGAACAACAATCTCTCTCTAACTACAATTGAATGATGGAGATTTTTATTCGTATATGGAAGATGGCCTAGGTAGAAGGAGGGGTTAAGATTGAAATCTCGACGAGGTCTTGAATTACCTGAGCAGGGAATTAAAACTCAAGTGCGTTAGGAAATGGGTTTACCGACAGGTCTGAAAATTAGGAAAATGCGAAACGGAATGTAATTGAAAAGATTGGGTAATTAGTCGCAGGGTCTTCGTGTGTAATTAGGGTGTGTTTTCTTTTCAGAAACCGACTGTAAACTGAATCAACTAATTCCTAACGCTAGCTGATGTCAGCACGTCTGGAAATTATGCAATGAAAATCAAGAGAAATTTAAATAAATTGGCGATGATTGATTAATTTGTAATGAAGTTGGAGTGTGGTTAAATGACTTTGTTTATTTTTCAACATTTGTTCAAATCATCCTCTTTCAAAGAACATGAGGTTACTATAGTTTGAGGTTTTAGCACGACGTGAAGTTGAGGTAGGTGGAAAATTAGTTTAAATGACTTAGGTAAAGGTAATAGAAATTTACGGCAACGAAAAACACAACGTAGGGTCGACTAGACGTATCACATCTAATTAATTTAATGTAGGGAAGGGGGTATCTCACAGTACCTACACTATTTGTTCTTTGTGCAATTACCTTCGTCTGCATTTTATTCTAATGCGAAAATTACCTATCGTCTACTGATGATTTGGACGGTTCAGCAACTTACATACTTAGACTACACATGCCTTTTCCGTTATATTAAAGGGATGAACTTTTACCTAGGGCCTTTATGTCATTATCATGACCATATTCCAGCTTCGGTTGCTAATCTATTCGCGAGGGCTCTAAAAATCTCGGTGCACGGCTCTTCTGCCAGTTCTGCAGATATGTGTCTTATTGGCGCGTCGTGATCTCCAGCGAGTTTCGCAACACAGTTATGTTGCACAACAACAACAACTAATTCGTGAATTATTGTTTTCAGGAGAGAATCCGTGATTTCAACCCTCCGTTCTGCGAGAAATGCAACGGAATCCTCAAGCCCGACATAACGTTTTTCGGCGACAACGTCCCGAAAAAGCGGGTGGAAGCCGTGCGAAGTTTCGTCTCCCAAAGCGACTCTGTCCTGGTTCTGGGTTCCAGTCTGACCGTGTTCTCCGGCTATAGAATCATTCTGCAAGCCAAAGAAGAAAATAAACAAGTAGCAATCGTGAATATAGGCCCAACGCGGGCCGACAACTTAGCCAATTTGAGAATTTCCGCCAAATGCGGCGACATCCTACCAAAAATTTGTTGATTTTGATGATATTATCAAGAGTAGGTTTCTGATGCTACTGAAAAGGTGGATTAGTAGTAGATTAGTAGAGTCGACTTTTGGTACACTTCCCTGATAAAAGATGAGTGAACGATGCTTTTTAATTTTAAAATTTTCCAACAATTCTAAAAAAAATGTTTTTTTTTTAATTTGAAAATTGAGTAGCATAGCTCATACATTTCTCTTTTAGGAAGCCAAATGTCAAATTTGAATATTCTATCTTCAAAACAAAGGTACCAAAAGTGGTTTCCACTAATCCACTTTTTCAGTCGCATCAGAAACCTCTTGACGTCCATATTGAACTCAGCATGAATTTCAAATTTAGCGCTCAACGGAATGCACCCTCATTAGTTATTTTTGACAGCACCCGCAACTTTAATGACACGTTCTCGCTTTTTGTGGCAAGTTCAGTGGGAACGCATTTTTCGCTAATATTGTTATAAATATCTTGTTAAATCTAACTGCGACTGCTTGCAAGATATTTTTCAATTTCCAGTAGGTAGGTAGATACCTATGTAGGTCATGTGTTCAAATAAAGCTTAATCAACATATTAATTATCATGGAACCCAAATAAGTGCAAATTGAGTTGTTCATTTTATGTAAATATGTAAATAATACTATAAATAAATGTGTTGAGTTTTTACCTCTTTTTTGAAGCCTTGTCAATCTTTCCATAGGGATTAGCTGCAGCTATTTGTGGCTGTTTATTTTCTCGTGATTTTTTTATTTTTTTTTTTCGCTAGCTTGTCCGTAGCTAAATCTCCCACACCTTCCAAATGGTTCAACATGTCGAGTTATTTCATGAGAGAGCTCAAAAGTCTAGCAGCTTCCCTTATGAATCCAGCAAGGTATCGAACGGCTTGTGCCGGCACCGTTTTCCATCGCCTGAATGCACCGTTTGTGCCACCACCGCCGTTAAAGCCATCGTCGATCTCTGTTCAGTCGGTGATCGCCCACCAGAGCCATGCCCACGATGCAGGCGGCTGTTACAAACGACGGGAACCGAAAAGCCAAGTCCTTTATTCCATGTATATTAGTCGCTGGAACAAAGCTTGCTGGGTAATCACTAGTTCAATTTCTCTCCTCATTCTGCTTCGCCCTAGTATGGGAAATGTAGTATTTAACATTTAAAGTCGGTTCTGTGTCGCGAACGGTCATTTTGACGTTGATAGCTGACGGAGTAATACGGTTTTTGGATGAAATCAACTAGGTACCTACTTGTTGACTGGTTGTGAATTGTTGAATAAGGGCCTTCAACTTTCATCCTTTTAATGCTTGCGTAGCTGTGTACCTGTGTAAAATCGTACGCTGCCAGATAGAACTCGTTTCAGACTTGTCTTGTGACATGAAAAGTGGAACAACTTTACTGCTCTCGTTTGTATTTTACAGGGAGACATCGCTGTACACCGCGTAGTGGCGCAAAACTGACAAATCCAAAAATAACTAACCGGAAGCACCTTCATTCAGTCGGGGCCTACGCCGGTTCGGGACTCCCCGATAAGTGCATGCGAGGCAGAAAGGACCCCCAGCATCGCAGCCGGCTCTTCGATAAGTACCCTTTTGTTTTACTGTAATTATAGTTGATTGCCATCGATGGTAACGAAGTTAATTTAATCCGGCAGTAATCAAGTTCGATTTTCACCACGGCCTTCTGACGTTGAATTAGAATACATGGGTTTTCTTGGTAACGAGGAATTTGTTGGTGAGTAAGGTCTGGTCAGTTAAAGATCATCGAAGGACGGATCAATCTGATGGTGAAACTGTGGCGGTCAAAATCAATCAGATATGTTTTAGGAGTGCTGTCATTGCTGTCTTGTGTGTTTAGGTTTTGCTACTTCAAGCCAAGCGCGTTTCAACTTCTGGCCAGTTCAACTTCTAAAAACTCAGCAGTGCAGATGCATTTAAAGCAAGTTATTTCACTTATATTATGATGATTTGAGTTTTTTTTTTTGTAGGGAATAGAACCAGTTCTGTATCAAATCAGTTGAAATTCAAGAGGCCAATAAAAAATTCTGCCAATCACAACAACGCTTTTTTTTTGTTTTTATGGAGGAACTTAAAAATTCCAAAGGCTATTAAAATTTTACAGAACTGTTACTGTGCAGGACTGGGCCAGGATTGGACGCCAAGTTTTCAAGGTTCTATTCAAGCACTGCTTTTCCATTTACTAAAATATTTTTATTCACACAAAGTGGGCAAGGTATGAGAACAAATCCACATCTAGTGTTTCTTTTTATAAGCGAACCTGAAAGATCAAACCGAATTACCGCATCCACAGGATCTCTCTGAGAGATTCAAGAAATTCAAGAGGGTGGAGGTAGGTAACAACAACTTTTTTTATAACCTTAAATTACGACAATTTAAAAACAGTAGTAAAAAAGCGACAGAAAAAACACTTATTGATTAAGTAGATACAAACGAAAAAACAAACAAACATTGGGCTTTCTGGGGAGTAGAAAAATACATCATCAGATTTATTCTATACCCTAAATTTGAAAAAACATGCTATTTATGGGAAATATTTTGAACACATTTAGAGGCCCTCCCCGCCTGCTTTTGTGTGTATAAGGTCGAGGGCTTTTGTATTAGAGGTTAGTAACTGAACTGTAACAATACCTATGTAAATTAAAACAACATAAAAGAGTTAATGGGTACCTAAAAATACGATTAAAAAAGGATTAAAAAATGAAATATGTATAATTGTTATTTTTAATAATAATAATCATTATGGAGAAAAGTGCTCTGAGGCCAGCGAACGCGCGCTTTTCATATATATTTTTTGTTTGTTTTTGGTTTAAAGGATTGTATTTTTTTTGTTGGTTTTTCTTTCGTAACTTATATTTTGTTTAGAGCTTATTTTACAGTGGTGGCGGGTTGGGTTGTGGCGCCGGGGATCTTGCTCAGGACTTTGCTGAGATTGACCCCGGTTAAGGCATTAACGGCGGGCGGAATCTGACCGACCAGTCGGGTGATTTCCGCCGTGGTGTTGTCCGAACCTCCGATGAGGACGATCTCATCCGTTTTGGCCAGCGGCGCCGAAACTTCCGCAGCAATCTGGAACAAAAATTCAGCAAAATTAGCATCAACCGAATTCTAAAATTCCATTCTGATTCCAAATTTTGCAGTCCAGAATATTCAAATTATTTTCAGAAAGCGTCAGATGTAATTCGGAATTGACTAATTTGAATTGGGGCCTACAGCAGGCCGTTAGCCATTTAGTGGTAACTTTTGTTAGCACACATTCAAACGTCATAGCGGCGAGGAGTGACGCCGTTTTTGGACGCTCGTATCGAAAAAATCTGATGCCATCGTCGCTCCAAAAAAAATGTCGCAATGGAAGCACCGAGCCTTTGCCCTGTTCCAGCCAAAAAGCCGCTAGGCGCCCCGCTGAACTTGTGGCCAAACAACGGATGCCCCGACACCTCTGCAGACGCACCTGCATTTCGATTTATCTCGACTATTAATTCAAACTGCGAAAAAGTCAGCGGACCAAAAACCTGCGTATTTGTGTAAAATCCAAGTGGGTATTAGGGACTTTGCGATCTCACGGAACGTACGACGTAACGCAACGTAGAGAGTGAAAATTCCCCTGTTACTAAGAAATTGCAAATAAGAAACTCGTCTATTTTCACGTTGAAAGTTACGTTACGTCACACGTACGTGTGCACGCAAACTCCCCCATTATTGTGGTCGCAAAAATCGTAACGCTTCATTTCCCCTTTGTAAGTGCGGTTTTATTCATTGGTTCATACATTAAACTTTAATTTGTCATCGATGTCGTAAGTATCACAGTAGTTAAAAACTAACACAAGCTCAAAAAGGGTTTTCCATCGCGAAACATGAGGAAGGCTGGTCTAATGTAACAATTTTTAATCAAAACGTGGGTGAGACTCATTACATAGACAACCAGGCACCGGCGCTGTGAGACAGCATATACAAGCGGACCATGAGCAGTTACCGAAAATTGCTGTAGATCCCTGCAACATTTAGAACTGAGGGTAAGCTAATGACTTTCCATCAAAGCAATGTCAACAGTGACGCTAAAAGCCATATCGACTCACTGGGCCTTAGGTATGAAACAAAGTATATGCTCATGCTCCGATTTTAAAGGAGTTGCTAAGGAAAACTTGTTCAGCAACTCCTACAAAATTGGAATACATATGAGCGAATACTCCTTTTATACATAGGGCCCACTTTGATTACTCAGATCTTTTAGTAGTGCGATAATTAATTGTTACGGCGTTTTATGAGGCCAGATAGTGCCTTCAATTTGTAGTTTTCGCCACTTTTGAACCCCCTATGGATAGATTTTGTCTTGGTGCTGCCGCGATAACTTTTGACTCTATTTTCGATAGTAGACGCCTGCGTTTCCCGCGACACTCGAATCGCATTTTGACGCTTGACACGCTGAATTTTTCACAAATAATCGGCCCAATAGGCCATATTCACCGATAAGGCATGTGTGGTAACTACTCAAAGTGGGGTGCCAGGACGCTATACGCTTGCGCCCACATCGATCAGGTCTCTCCCTGTGCTACTGGCAGCTGTCATCAGTTCACATTACGCGTTCGTGTTCTAACCTATAACCTTACAAAATATCTACTCATGTTTTTCTTTCTAGGTGATGTACAACCAGGCACACAGCACCACAGTGTGCCCGTCATTGTTAAAAACGAAAATGAAAAGTAATTAAACAGTAAACAAACAATTCGCAGACCTAACCTCTCTTCATCACCTGATCACGTGACATTGAGAGACAAGGCTACACAACTACAAACACAAACAAGAAACGCGGTTATTTTCAAAATACAGCTTATCGAAAAACATGCCTTAATCTTTATGCTCATTGTGTATCTGAAACTGCCGTTATTTGTCTCACATTTCATTCATTGGCTGATCAATAAACGCTCTTTCACTCAGAGCTGATTTGAAAGATCCGCTGTCGGGTCATTTTCGTTATTGAAATTATGCTATTAACATGCGTTGGTATATTATATTTATAACCTTATCAAGGCAACTTTGTCCTGGCCTGGCACCCAAAGTAGTTAGCGCATACTGAGTAAGGGCCGTGTATATGGCGTACTGCCGGCGAAGTTTTACTTTTCTGAATTTCAGATGATGCTTCCTGATTTACACTATGAAAAAGTGCAGTGCAGTAATGACTCGCGAGTCAAGTGTAAACCACTCTCTAAAGTAACAACAGATGACAGATTCTTTGAAAAAGTGACCTTTTACGGATTTTTGAAATGAACAGGTCAACAGATGAAGTGGTATTTTCATCCATGGTATACTCAAAAATTTGACCTTACTTCAAACGGGCATATCTTGAAAAGTGGGTAGCCGATTTCAAAAACTTGTAACCTATGTCAAACGTATCTAATTAAGGATGGCTCCTTTCTGAGTATCACGAGGAAGGGGGGAGGTGTGACGCCCTTGGCGGTCGGAGAGCTCAAATTCGTGAGAAGACCACTTCATCTGTTATCACTAGACAGTTGCCGAAAAATAAGACAAATAAAAGGGTGTTAAATAAGCCTTAATCACCTTCGGCAGCGCTTCCAAAACAATGGACATAATGGCAGCATCTCCGTATTGCTTGTAGACAGCGGCTTTCTGCCTCATCCTTTCCGCATCGGCTTTACCGATCGAGGATATGGCAGCGGCTTCTGCAGTACCCAAAAGACGTATTCTGTCACTCTCTGCTTTCGCGTTCTGGACAGTTTGGGTTCTGGAAACAGAGAAAGCATAATCAAAAAAGGTGAACAAAATAGCGATATAAGCGAACAAAAGGAAGCAATTGGTAACAATAAAGAACTGGAATAAGATCAAGAAACAGGAAAATTAAAATTAAAAAAAAGAGAAACGAACAAAGAAAAAAGAACAAGTCGAAGAGTAGGTACCTAATGGAGGAAAAAGAGGGTGGAAGTGAAAAATAGGAAATGGAAATAAAGAAGAGAAATATAGGAGACCCAATATGACAATAGAAGAGGAAGAGGAGGAATTGAAGAGGGAATTCAAGGTATGATTCCTGAAGAATTAGAGGCAGAACTGAAGGAAAAATTGAAGAATGAGAAGATGGAAGAGAAATAGAAAAGATGAAGAATGAAAAAAAGAGACCTTGAAATGGAAGAAAAGGAAAACAAGGAGGAAGATGGATAAGAAAAAACGCTATAGCAAAAAAAAGCAGGATGGAAAAAAGTTGATGAAATGGAACAAAATGATGGAAAAGAGGCACAGCATGAGCTATGAAAACAGAAGAGATTCTACGGGACCTACCTCTTTCCTTCGGCTATCATCTGGACCCGGTAGCTCTCGGCCTCCGCGGGCAGACGCACCGTGGAGTTGAGCTCGCGTTCTTTCCTCATGACCTCCTGGATCTCGACTTCGATCTGCTTTTTTCTTTCCACAACGTCGATTTGGATTTCTTCGTTTCGGATCTTCTGGCGAATCTTGGCGGCCTGAAGCTCGTAGGCCAGCTGTGATTCGGCTTTCTGAAATTTTCGAGAGAAAAAATTGATCATTTTTACCTTCAACTGATTTGAAATCGGCTCACTCCAATTAGGTTATCATAGAACTTTATTATTTTGAATGAAAACATTTGGAAGGTTTAGGGCCCATTTACACAGAGCTTAGTGTTAATTTATTGGTAACGGCAACTTTTGTGCAGAAGTTTGGACCCTCCTACATCGCAGGTACGCGCGTTTTGACCTTTTGGAAACAGTCTTAATTTGACTTTCTCGAGAGGAAAAAAAAAAAGATTTTTCAAAAAGAGAATGGAAATTTGGAGAATGCTCAAAAAATAATTGCGAAGGCGTAACGCGACATACTTCGAATCAAGTTTTTTCACGTGCCCCTTTCTGAGATCCACTTTTTCAAAGTCTAGAAGAGAAGTATGCCTTATGACACCTCGAAAATGGAATTTGTTTCAAGTGAAATTCAGACTTTCGCTTGAATTTATAATTTTGAATTATCTCGAAATTTTAGTATGTAGACAGTCGGAGCGAAAATTTATTAAAAAAAGGAACTAACGGCAGTGTTGATTTCCTGATCGAAGTTGGCCTTCTGCAGCTTGAACATCCTCGAGTTGTCCTCGATCTTGGTGTCGGTCGAGTACTTGATGTCCATGGCGGACTTCTGGCACTCGGCCTCTCGGATGCCGGCATCGCGGTTAGCCTCGGCGACGCCGGCGTCGGCGTCGCGCTTCACACTGGCCGTCTGCGCCTTGCCCAGCGACGCCAGGTACTGGACGTCGTCATAGACGTCCTTGATGGTGAAAGACAAGATTTCGATGCCCATCCGGCCCACATCGGGGGCGGCCACCTCCCTCACAAGCGCGGCGAACTGGTCCCGATCGCGATAGACTTCTTCTACTGTAAGAGTTCCTGTAACAGACAAAAAAAAGAGAATTCAAATCCATAGTACCAACGCTAAAAAGTCGAGAAAAATTCCAAGTTCCACGACAAGAGATGCACCTCATCACATAGGAATTTGCTCCAATTTCAACTTGCTCCAATTCAAATATCCGAAAAAATATCCGATTTAGAAAAAAGTTGATAACGCTGATGGAAATCTCCTTCGGCTGCAAGACTCTACGTAGACCACGCGTAGACCTATATGTCGCTATTGATTTTGTGATATATATAGGATGACAAAAGAAGGAGTGTCAAAACGGTTAATTTTTCAAGTCGTAACTTTTTTTTTGAAAAAAAAATAGATTTTTTACTTCTCAGTTTTGAAAAGCAGATATTATTATTTTGAAAAAGTCTAACTTTTGACAGTACTGCTACGTATTTCGCGTACGAGTTCGATTATAATTGAGACGATCGTTTCAAAACACACACTGTTCATTACTGCGTACTACAATAAATACATGCCAACAATCATTTACGCTTGGGAATATCGCTGAGATTATCGCTTCTATCCGCTCGCTATCACTTCGCATTCAATAGTACTGCCTAGGCCGATCCGTGCTGCTTATACAGGCTGTCCCGAAAATACACCGACAACGTTCTAGGGCAGCTTCCTTTCGTCAAAACCAGAAAAAAAGTTCCTATAAACATGGGTCCGGAAACGCTTCCTAAGGGAGCAACAGGTCCTTTGAGATGGGGCCTCTCGTGGGACCCTGAAGATGGTTTTCATTTAAGACTTCCGAGACCGTTTAAGGGAAATCAGTCAAACTTAACTGGAATCTCGTAAACGCTGGATCCATCGAGGTTCAAATTCAATTTCTGTTGTGTTGCTTTGAAATAGTTTTTCTTTCGCCTTGGATATCGTAATTATTTCCATACTAATAATCAGCATTTCTGACCACGCTCTCATACATTCAAACTCAAATATCTCGTAGATGGTGTGCCTATCGAGGTTGAACAAGAGTACCTTTTTTTGGTAGAAAACTCCAATATTTCAAAAATTCCTATTGAATGAAAAAAAACACATTCAAAAAAGTTAGGGTAATTCTTACCCCCACATCTCAGCCTGGCCCACCCCTGACCCCTGGCCTGGCTGGCTGGCTGGGTGAACTATCTCAAAATTTATCTTGCCTCCTTTTGTTGGGCATGAGATTAGTGGATGTGTTAAGTTTGATTGATTTCCCTTGAATGGTTTCGGAAATATTAAATAAAAATCATCTTCAGGGTCCCTCTTTTAGGGGCATGTAGCTCCCTTAGGAAGCGTTTCTGGACCCATGCTCATTGGAACTTTATTTCTTGTTTTGATGAGAGGAAGCTGCCCTAGGACGTTGTCGGTATATTTTCGGGACACCTGTATATACCCTCGACTAGTGTTCTTGAACCTTCCACGGGTCCTCCAGCAAATTCCACAGTGACCCGACATATGGTTTCTAGACGACTCACACCTCACGCGTGCTTCTCGTGTGTTCTGGAATCCGGCACCCCCGCCAATTCGGCCGATATTTTTTGATCGACCGTTCAAGTCTCCCATATAATTTCAATCGCAAGCCATCGCGTATAGTCCGGAAATGTCCAGAGCTCCGCACTTGTACACTGCGACCTAATGGGAAGATTCTAGAAAGATCGCGCGTTATCCAGAATCGCCGCTCGTAACAGTATTTTGTTCTCTCGAATTTCGACTTTTTTGTGGAATTTCAATTTTTGATACGGATTCTGTCACCGGTGTTTTTTTCTTTGAAAATTGACAGGAGTTGACATTTCAGTGACAAGTCGTGCAAAAAAAAAGTTTCGAAAAGCCAAACGTCAAAATTACCCCCCACCGCTATTAAAAAATATATTAATATAGAAAATGTGCAAATCATGCTCAAATGACCGCTAATGAGTCCGAGTGAAATAAAAAAAGTATTACGGCTCTGGACTGGACCTATACTCACCTAGGAGTACTTCAAGTTATTGAGTTTTTTCTCAAATGCTTAGGAGCAACAGATTTTTTTTTTATAATAACTGAAGAGAATATCACACAGGGTGATTTTCTTAAAAGGACCCCCCAGATTTCTTGCCGCCAAAAATTTTACCAGCAAACCGCCGGAACAGGTCGATTTTTATTTTGAATTTGATTAAACTAGGACATGCATTTCCAAGTTTTTATCTTCACCCCCTTCGCCCCCACCCTACCCTACTTTAGAATTTCAAATAGCATACTTATCTTGTGACGCATCAAATTGATGATGATGAAATTCTCTTTCTGCCAAACATTCTAATTTTTTTCAAGTCACCTTCCAACTTTTTTTAAAATTCCCTCATTGGTTATTAAAGGAAAACTTCTCCCCTACCACAGATCCCCTACTAACTACCGGTTCCTGGAAAATCCGCCAAATTTTCAACTTCAACGCCTTCGCCCCCACCATACCTTACTTTAAATTTTCAAATAGCATTACCTACCTCGTGACACATCAAATTGAAGGTGATAAAATTCTCTTTCTGTGAAAAAATAGTTTCAAAGTTTCTAAACCACCCCCTAACCCTCCAAAAAATCTCTTAATTGAGTGGCGAAGGAGTTGAATATAAAAATTTAGTGATACGTGTCTCAGATGTCCCTCTCGGAATAAAAATCGACCAATTTTTGCTGGAATATCTGTTTCTCGAGGATCGGCAGTTGATAGAGAAAAAACGTTAGTTTATTGACCAATGGAGAATTTTGAGAAGGGTTGGGGATGGGGGTGGTTCAAAAGATTTCAAAATATGTTTGACAGAGAGAATTGTATTGCCTTCAATTTGATGTATCACAAGATAGATGATGGAATTTAAAATATACATACAGGCTGATTCAAAAGTTTAATATGGAGGTGGAGTAGAGTGCTGAAAAGTTGTTGAAAATTTTTTATGTCTTTTGATTTTGAAGTTATGGAGGGACAAAAGTTGGTCCTTCGATTGCTTCTATTTTCATTGTTTCAAAAGATTTTAGTAAACTGTTTATGGAAAAATAATGAGTACAAAATAATAACATCCGAATCTGTATTGAATTTCTGTTTTCTATACAGGGTGAGCCATATGAACTACAAAAATTTAGTTTTCTCAAAGAACCAAAAGCAAAAAAATTCTATTGAAATAAATTGTGTTTTATTGTGACCTGCAAAGGTTATGGGACCACTGTGACTGTTTGCAGGCACTTTTGGAAAAAAATAATTTTCTGGATCCATGACTCACCCTGTAAACAAAACAGAAATTTATTACAGATTCAGAGGTTCATTTTTTGTACTCATTGTTTGTACTCATAAACAGTTTGCTAACATCTTTTGAAACAACGAAAATAAAAGCGATCGAAGGACCAACTTCTGTCCCTCCATGGCTTCAAAATTAAAAGACATAGAATTTTTGAACAGCTTTCCAGCGCTCTACTACACCTCCATATTACGCACCTTCAAGATGGTCCGACACTTTTGAATCACCCTGTATAATAATGAAGTAGGGTAGGGTGGGAGCGAAGGGTTTGAAGCTAAAAGTTTGAAAATACGTGTCACAAATTAATGTTCGATTTTGATTTTTGAAAATTCAAAAACTAGATAGCATCGACAATGCATATTTCTTCAAGAAAGTCGCATGCCAAATTTGAACTTTCTATTTTCAAAAAAGGCACCAAAAATGATTTCTACTAATTCACTTTTTCATGTCTACGAGAAGTCATTTTTGGTACCTTTGTTTTTGAAAATAGGAAGTTCAAATTTGGCATGCGACTTTCTTGTGGAAAGATGTATTGTCGATGCTATCTAGTTTTTGAATTTTCGAAAATCAAAATAAAAATTTTTCAATCATTTTTAGAAATTCTCAAAATTTGATATCATTGCCCGTACTATTTCTTTTTGAAGAAGTTTCTACTTGACGAAAAAAATTAAATAAAACCGGTTCCCGTCAACAACTTTTTTAGTCGCATCAGAAATCCCTTAACAAAACCGATTTTTCAAGTTCCAGGTTCAAAGGTCCACTTATTAACAGTTTTTTTTTAATTCCTTAAAAGAACACACTTTAAAACTGGAATATTCTGTAAGTCCTATAGCTCTCAACCCAGCCAACTTGGAACACATGAGAAAACAATATTTTAATCATCACTGATGAAAAGAGTCTGATTCATGTGCAACAAAAAGAGGTGATATCCGCTTGATTTGGCGCCAAATGTGCCTTTCGCATGATTATCAATTTCGATGAAATCAATTTTTATGAAAAACTTACAGAGTGATCACGGCACAAGTCACCCCAACGGTCATGGCCACGTTGACTATGCTCATCCACCCTACAAACATTTTCCCTTCAAAGCACTCTTTCCACTGAAACTTCTTAGCACTTCCACTTGTTTATTGGATTCTATGCTGGGAAAAATCAATGTGGCGCAATGACAGCCGAACCGACGGCGACGTCTTAAATACACTTTTATCAATAATAACATTAACAGCAATACCCCCTCTCCGTTACTTTAACTTCCACTTATACACAAAGCCAATTTAAATCAATTAAAACGACGTCATCCCGGTCGGCTGTGAGGAAATTACCCGCAATCTTCTGCGACAATTTGTTGAGATAATACACAATACAGCCTCCTTGATGATGATATGTGCGAAAATTTGGCATGCGATATGACATAAGCGGACAATTCCAGCCAATTTAAAGCACAATTCGTTCTGATATGCGACCTTGAAAGAGAGAAAAGAAACCATCAAGGAAGCGAAAATAACGAAGACATATGAGTAATCGAGAAAAAATGTCAGCCAGCTCAATAATTTAAGAGTTGTATAAGTTTAAAAACCATTTAATGTGAAATGTATTGAATTAAGAATTTGAATTCCATTAAAATATTACGAAACCGGGTATAGCGAACTAATATTGGAAATAAATCACCTGTTCTATACAGCCTGGTTTGATAAGATTACAAAGGTTGAGGACAAAATGCGGAAGTTCGTTTTGAAATTGATTTGGTAGAAAAGAAGTGTGACACAATAATTTGAGGTCAAAAATTAAAAACGTCACATTTTTGACCTCTTTTTGCTACATTACGTTTCAATTTTGATGTTTTCGACTCAAACATACCTATTTCTTGAATAATTTGATGACTCCCTTGTAATTTTCAGTAATAATAATTAATGGGCAATCCAGTCCAACAAGTTTGGTAAAGTTGTCGGTCCATGCCCTCAGTTTCAAATCTTTTCTTTTACTTAGCTTTTGATTGTTGATTGATTATTGTATGTCTGTTTGTTGTAGCCCTGAAGATGTTGGAATTCCTGGAAGCAGTAGCCAACGAAACGTCGACGATTCAAAGAGTTTGTTTTAATTTGCCCTTTGACAGCATTATCAATCAATTATTATTACCTATTTCTATTTGGTTTTATCACGACAAAATAAGCAATTAATGCAATTGTTGCTGTCAAAAACGTTTCACGGCCATCTGGACTGCACACAGGTGTGCGGTCCATTTTCATACCTGTGCTTCCGGCAGTAACCGATATCCTGCTGTTCGAAAATTAATTGCATCTCGCGCTAAAGTAGGCTGGATTTTAATATCTTCACTTGTTTGACAAACGTCATTCGCCACACAGAGTGCGTGTAAATAAGACGAAATTGTTTATTCAAGTACGCTGCGGTTGCGGTGGGAAACAATATAATAATAAACAAACGAATATCTAATCGACGTACAAAATATTTTTGCAAAATAACGAACGGCAAATAACCAGAAATAAAAGAAATAATTCGGATATTATTATTATGTCACGGTGTGTGGTCTGATACACAAAAAAAGAGTGTAAAACCTGCTTTATTATATTTACAACTGTGTCTACAGCCACAATTTGGTATTTATCACTTATTTGTATTCCCGCGGTTAATTTAGTAAACAAAGCAATATTTAATGCGTTCACCTTTAGGTAGGTAAGTATCGAGAAATCCAGAAATAGGTACCATAATGACCTTCAGCTCCACAGGCCAACGATTTGAGAAGTTATAAGAATTTATCAATGAGTGAGTGGGCGAATGAGCGAATGAATGAGCGAGTGAATGCATGCGTGAGAATGAATGAGTTGTGAATGTATGCGTGAGTGAGTGAGAAGTGAGCCAGTTCATGAATGAACTACGCGAGTGAGAGAATTAGCGAATGTGTGTGATGGGTGAGTTTTTGAAGAACAGCTTTCATTTGAACGAATAAAGCCCATTCACCTGATACACACGCCTCCAGCTACTATTTTGGCAAGACTGAGGCTCACTTCACACAAATTCCTGGATCTCCTATGTTTTTAAAAGATATAAAATCGAACACTATCAATGAGTGAGTGGTAGAAGGAATGCGTGAATGCATGTGTGAGAGAATGAATGAATAGGGGAATGAGTTGTAAATGTATGCATGAGTGAGTGAGCTAGTTCATGAATAAGTACGTGAGTGGGAAAATTAGAGAATCTGTGTGATGAGTGAGTTTTTGAAGTACATACTGAACTTTTGGAGAAAATCAGTGAATGTACGTGGTTAATGTTCCTTTGAAAAACTGAAACTAAGCTCGACTCACTGGCTTTGTTAGTATCGGACAAGTTTCATTTGAACGAATAAAGCCTAATTCACCTGATACACACGCCTCCGGCTGCTATTTTGGCAAGGCCAAGGCTCGCTTTACACAGAGTCCTGCATCGTCATGATTTTGGAAGTCATAAGATGAATATATCAATGACTGAGTGGGTGAATGAGTGCGTGAGTTAGTGAGTGAATGCATGCGTGAGTGAACGAACGAGCAGAGGAATGAGTTGTGGATGTAGGCGTGAGTGAGTGAGCTAGTCATGAATGAATACGTGAGTGAGAAAATTAGTGAATGTGCGTGATTAAAGAGTCTTTGGAGAAGTGAACTAAGCTCGATTTGATAGGCCTTGTTAGTCAGACAAGTTTCATTTGAACGACTAAAGCCTCATTCACCTGCTATACACCGCCTCCAGCTACTATTTTGGCAAGACTAAGGCTCACTTTACACAGAGTCCTGCATCGTCAATGAATTGAGATATTATAAGATGGATTTACCAATGAGTGCATGCGTGAGTGAATGCATACGTGAAGAATTGATGAGTAGAGAATTTGTTATGAATGTATGCGTGAGTGGGCTAGCTGGTTCATGGATGAGTCCTACGATCGCACGCAAAATAAAACGGAGACAGTGTTTCGCGCGGAGTGTACCGATTTACTGAATTTTGGCTTGGTGTCACAGTGACAAGAAGGCTAAAATTCATTAAATCGGTACACTCCGCGCGAAACACTGTCTTCGTTTATTTTGCGTGCGATCGTACGTAGATGAGAGAATTAGTGAATGTTTGTAATGACTTAGTCTTTGAAGAACTGAACTAAGCTCCATTTACTAGGCCTTTTTAGAATCGGACAAGTTTCATTTGAGCGAATTACACTTTATATTCCTGATACACATGCCTCCAGCTACTCTTTTGGCAAGACTACGACTCGCTCTACATCGTCATGATCATATAAGTTATAAGGTACATTTGTCAATAACCGAGTGGGTGAATGGGTTCATGAATGAGTGGGTAAATAAGTGCATTAATGGGTGAGTGAATGTATGTGTGAGTGAGTGAGCTAGTTCATGAATGGAGTACGTGAGTGAGATAATTAGTGAATGTGCGTGATGAGTGATTCTTTGAAGAACTTAGCTAAGCTTGGTTTACTAGGCCTTGTTAGTACCTATTGGACAAGTTTCATTTGAACAAATAAAGCTCAATTTGCTTGATACTTACGCATATACTACTATTTTGTCAAGACTGTGGCTCGCGTAACACGAAGTCTGGCGTCGCCAATGATTTTAGAAGTTATAAGATGAATTTTAAATGAGGGAGTGAGTGAGTGAATGAATGGATGAATGAGTGTATGAATGTGTTGAGTGAATGAATACGTGAGGAATGAATAAAAAATATAGAGGAATGAGTTGTGAATGTATGCGTGAGTAAGTGAGTGAGTGAGTGAGTGAGTTAGTGAGTGAGCTAGTTCACGAATGAGTACATGAGTGGAGAAGTAGTAAATGTGTGTGATGAGTGAGTCCGAAGAACTGAACCGAGCTTGACTAACTACCTTGTTAGTATCGGACAAGTTATATTTGAACGATAAAAGCTTAATTAACAGGATACACACGCATCGGGCAACAATTTGGCAAGACTAAGGCTCGCTCTACACAGAGTCCTGCATCGCTAATGATTTAAGAACTTATAAGAAGAATTTTGACTGAGTGAGTGGGTGAATGAGTGCATGAATGAGTGGGTGAATGTTTGCATTAATGTGTGAGTGAATATATGCGTGAGGAATGAATGAGTAGGGGGAAAAGTTGTGAATGTATGCTCGAGTGAGTAAGCTAGTTGAATGAAGTACGTGACTAAGAGAATTAGTGAATGTGTGTGATGAGTGAGTCTTTGAAGAATGATTGTATAAATGAGGGAGTGAATGCATGCGTGAGGTATAAATGAGTAGGGGAATGAGTTGTGAATGTATGCGTGAGTGGGTGAGCTAGTTCACGAATGAGTAGGTGAGTGAGAGAATCAGTGAATGCATGCGATGAGTGAGTCTTTGAAGAACTGAACTAAGCCCGATTCACTAGGCCTTGTTAGTATCGGATAGATTTCTGTCAAATGAATAAAGCTTAGTTTACCTGATACACACGCCTTCAGATACTGTTTTGGCAAAACTAAGGCTCGTTTCACACAGAGTCCTGCATCGACAATGATTTTAGAAGTTACAGGATTATTTTTTCCAACGATTGAGTGGGTGAATGAGTGCATGAATGAGTGGGTAAATGAGTTGTGAATGCATGCGTGAGTTAAGTATCAAAACAAGTTTCATTTGAACGACTAAAGCTTGATTTAGCTGATACACACGCCTCCAGCTACTATTTTGGCAGACTATGGCTCGCTTTACACACAGAGTCCTGCGTCGCCAAACATTTAAAAAGTCATAAGATGAATTTATTAATGAGTGAGTCGGTGAATGAGTGCATGATTAAGTGGGGGAATGAGTGCATGAATGAGTGGGTAAATGAGTCCATGAATAGGTTGAGTGAATGCATGCATGAGGAATTGATAAGCAGAGGAATGAGTTTTGAATGTATGCGTGAGTGAGCGAGCTAGTTCATTAATGAGTACGTGACTGAGAGAATCAGAGAATGAATGTGATGAGTGAGTCAATCCATATGTATAAAAACTGAGTATTTGCTGATGTTGCAACTTTGTAGCGGTCGTTGAGCAAATTTTCCTTACAACGCTCCCAAATCATACTATGGACATTCAGCGCCGTATGGAGAACGGCCAGAGCTGATCCGACTTTCAAAATTCTAACATCAAATTAAGTGAATGGTTTAAAGCCACCTATAGCCTGACTTGAACCAAAATTCCAAGTTCGAGAAGCTTCTGATGATCGATTTTTCAATGGCCACATGCTTTCAAAATTGGTACAGCTAAAAAAATGTTACTCAATTTTGAGTTTGTTTACTCATAAACTGTTGTAATCTAATGTGTGTTGGAAAACAATTGAAAACCTGATTAAAATGATGAAATTATTGAAAAAAGAATCGAAACTTGTTGTTTCTATAGTACATTTCAACATTTTATGAGCAAACGAACTCAAAATTAGCTAACAACTAATTTTTTGCCCTACTAGTTTCGAACCAAGGTCGACGTGTCACATGAATTCAGAAAAAATCATCCTCCATCCGAATCATTTCTTGGAATCATCTTTGAAAACTATGTATTGCCATTTGAGGAAAAAAAAAGTCGACCATCGTGGCTCAGGAGCTTCTCGAACTAGAAATTTGTTTTGAAAGTCAGGTCACAGCTGGCTTTGAAGCATTTGATCTTGTGTTTAAATTTTGGAAATCGCGATAGGTGGCGTTGACCAAAGGACGCTCTGTTGACTGCATCTTTTCGTTTGCCTAAAAAATGGCCGGCTAGAAGAGTTCGTTACCCTAAGGGGCTTCTTGACCGATTTTACCATGGATAAGTGGCCGTGTTGGACACCAGAATGTGTTTTTCACTTTGGTTTTTCCGTGGGTCACTTTTTGGTAATTGTTTAATCCCTGGAGCATGACGAAATCACCCAGAGGCAGGCGACGCGCATGTTTTGCCAAATATTCCCGTCAGGGATTGCCCATTCATAAATGTCGCCCTGCCGCGACTGTGTTCCGGGCATAGGATGTGAGGCCGATGTTAACATATTTTTGAGTCAAATTGCGAAATCGACGCAGAACGGCTCATCCATGAGCGACGGCGACCAGCAGCTTTGCGGGTCGGCGCTGGGATTGTACCTGCCGCCGAGGATGTCGCGACGCGGACGAGAAAAGTCCCTTTATCCCCCGCACGCAGCCAGCAGCTGTTTCCTTCGCCGTAGTTGGTGGTCGGTTGAAACTAGGAGAGCCGGAGCTGCCTCTGGCTCACGCCAAGGGAGCACCAGGCCTATCACCTCCGTGACGATGGCTTTCTCATCTAGTACCAAGTGACGTAAAATCCAATATCATTAGTGACAGATCGGTCACGTGACGTAGTCTCTCCAGTTTCTAGGCGAGAGAGCTCCGCTCATTTGTCGCGTTGTGTACTTTTGATGAATGGTTCCTCGGACCCTTTTTCTTGGTGATGGCAACGGGATGACGCCTAACATAAAAATTGACGGAAATCTACCAAAAACACTACGTTATGAAATACATGATTTGAGCAAGCTACTCTTCGTTGTTGTTTTCTTTGGAGACCTTTTCAAGATTAGGATGTGCGTTTGGCTTGTTATTGATTCAAAATTCATCTGTTTCGAGACAACTTATTACTACACCACCGAGTTACAAACGTAATAGATTCTAATACGAGCTCTGGACATTTTTCGTGCAGCTATCGCAGTAAATTCAGTTTTATACACAATACCCATTGTGTGGGTAAGTAACTGAATGGATGAAAGAATGTGAACAAAGGAGTGAGTGAATAATTGGGCAAGTGAGTGAACGAGTGTGAGACAATGGATGAGGAGGAAAATGTGATGTCAATGAGTTGTTGAATGTGTGTGGGTGAGTGGTGATTGAATGAGTGTGAGTGAGTGAACTAATGAGTGGTGATTGAATGACTAAGTGAATGAGTCAGTGAGCTAGTGAATGAGGGAGTGAATGATAATGAGTCAGTAAAAATAGCAAAACTAGTAACTGAGTACATCTAAGAGTAGGAAACTCACCCAGGATGGCACGCAAGTGACCCTCCAGAGTCTGCAGGATGGTCATCTTGATCTCCTTGACGGACTTTCCCAGGAACTGTTCGGAGGCGGTGTGCAGCAGCTCATCGGCCTTCATGATCTTGCACTGGGCCACCCCAGTGACGGTCAGCGGGACGCCCTGGGCCGTCTCGACGCTCTCGCACATGGGGTTCAAGGTCATGACCTCCAGCGACAGACGCTGGACGTCCGTGACCAGCCACCAGGCCCACGCCCATCCTCCGACTATGGTCACGCGTTTTGTCGACCCGCAGCATCCTCCTGCAACACAAAACGAATCACATTACAAATGAATCACAAAAATATACAACTACTGGATCAGATGAAGCCAGAATGAGAATACGTTCTGAACGACAGGATTCAAATTGTACCCCACTTCCTGCTAATCTTACAACGGAACCGTACGAGGGCACAGAGCGGACATACTACTTTTTTTCAATAATTTCGACTTTTAAACTCAAAATTTCGACTTTTGAAGGAAGTGTCTGTGGAACCGCTCCTAAGTCACTTCATTTGTAAATCGTAACTCAGATACCGATTAAACACTCCCCGATTCGTACGCTTGAATCAGTTATCCATTATTTCTCCTACATCTTTATCTATCCATTACTCTATTCCTACATCTTTATCGCTTCACTATCGAGCCGCCAGTTCCCTCGCATGTAACTCTTGTGTTCTTCCACTGACGTTGTCTCAGCGGAGAAGGGTCATTCGTTTGTGACATTTCCCTCGCCCGTTAAATGACGACATGGTATTAGAAAATTAAAAAAAAAATCGGACGTAACTGAATTGCCTTATGGCTATTGCAAGTTACATATCCAAAAGCCATCGTTCTTAGCTCTTCCTGTGGCGGTCACAGCCCTCCTGGTGTGGGTGGCTTCGTGGCTCCATCCTGTAGAGGTGCGTCAAAGATACGGCCAGATTTAGATTATGTGGATACTAATGGGCGCCGTTTAAAGCCCGGCGCCTCCACCATGTCGCGTTCTAGAAGGGCTTTGGCCCTGTTAGATGGGTTTTGGGGGTCGGTGGCGCAGTTGGTTGAACCAGAGGGTCTTCAGATTTAATATGTATAATCGCTATTGTGATTGTGTCACAAAACTATCGCTCTCTCTGGAACCGCTCTTCAGGCATTCGTTACTCACATACCGATTCCACACTTCCCCGATTCGCACGCCCGGATCAATCATCTTGTTGTATATCTTTCTCGCCTCACTATCGAGCCGACAGTTCCCCGCACGTTACTCTTGCGCTCTTTTATTGATGTTGCCTTGTCTTAGCGGAGGACGGCCATCCCTTCGTGATATTCCCCTCACCCGTCAAATAACGGCCCGGCATTTGAAACAAGAATAAAAAATTACTGAAATTTCTTGAGGCATCGCCAGTTCTATTCATACCTTTGATTCGGAATTTTTTCGAATTTTTTAATACCGGGCCGTCATTCAACGAACGAGGGGAATGTAACAGAGGAATGGCCCTTCTCCCTTCAGTCAGTGACGTCAATGAAAAAACACAAGAGTTACGTGCGAGGGAACTGGCGACTCGATAGTTGGAGAGATAAAGATCTAGGAAGAGGGCAAATAATGGATAATTGACCAAGCATACGAATCGGGGAGTGTTGCATCGGTATCAGAGGAGTTACGAGTGGAGCGCCTAAGGGGCGGTTCCCCAGACACTTCTTGAAGTCGAAGTTTCGAGTTTTAGAGCCGAAATCCCGTGTTTAAAAGTCGAAATTATGGAAAAAGTAGTATGTCCGCTCTGCGCCTTCGTAAAACCGTAAGTTGAGTAACCAAAAAGATTTTGTTCCAAGTTTCTAAATCTGAACTACAGAAAATCCCCAAATATGGTTGGTTGCACTGACGATTGACGATATTTGGCACGAGAATTGGCGACGACACACGATGTCGTCCCGACCACATGTAAAACACATTTCTGCTATTGATGGACGAACAATTTTTGCGGCACGTGATGTCTGTCGTTTATCTCCATTTTATTGGGGAATGGTTCAATTTTCTGACTTGTTTTCAATTTTTCTCAATCAACAATAAGGAATTAAAGTAGCCTTTGACATTTGACAGCTGAGAAAAATATTTCTAACCTCTTGAAGCAAGCTCGTTTTTTCGACGCCTCAATCTGAGAAAAAATGCGAAACTGCTGCTTCACAGAAAGTGGCACAATGGAAGCACCGACCCTTTGACCTACTCCAGCCGCAAAGCCCTGAAGAATTATTGGCCAAGAACAAGAAACACTTCGGCGGTCTGGGCAGCAGGATTTACGTGTGAAGAGTTGATTGATACAACATTCAAAGAGCCCAGTCGCAGTCGTTCAAAGTTGCGTATTGAACCGAAATTATTATTATTATTATTATTATTATTGTTATTATTGTACTGCACCCAACAGGCAAAAAAGCCCAGTTAAAAAGAAGCCGAATTATAAAAAGAAATTATTGTGATTACCTTCAATTTGTCATTTGCCCCCATTTTGGGGACATACGCGAGACGAGTTTGTGTCAGCACTACCTATGACCGTCAAGACCAATCCCAAATGATGTGAAATTCAAAGGAGGCCGTGCGGTTTTAGTGTCTAAACGCCGCGCCGATAACGCGTTGCTGCCGGCCTCCGAGTTGCATTTCCACGCTTGACACGGTCAATTTTTTTCAAAGGTTCAACATGTGCAGGGGCGGCGGGTTTTGTAATCTTGCATGGGTGCAAAGATGAAACCAACCTACAGAGAAAGCAATGAAGATAGCGAGCAACAGCGCCGCAGTTGGAAATTTTCCGAGAAAAGGGGCGTGGTCAACAATTCTACGGATATAAAACCATTAGAAATTGAACAAAGACAAGGTAATTACATGGTAATTACCTACTATGGGTTTTATTACTAATTATTTAGGCCTTATTTGGTCAATTAGTATTTATAGTATTATAGTATTTATATAATAGTATTTAGTAATTTATTTATATATTTATATCTTGCCGGCGGTATTTTTTTTCTGGGGATTATTGCCCGAGTTATTGACAACATTGTTCATGCCAACAAGGCCAGTAAAAGCCGAGGTATAGAAGAACATCATGGAGTTTCTGTCACAAACTTATTCGTTATTATATTGCAATTATTGAATTGATTATATGAGCGTACCGCGTACCGTACGGTGCAAAATAAACAAAGTAGGTAAATGAAATAAACCGCCTGGAAATTTTATAGTATAACACTAAAAATTTAGGCTGCATGCAATGCACCCGTATAATCACTTTACATGGGTGCATGTGCCCCGATGCACCCTATAAGTCGCCGCCCCTGAACATGTGGATGTCAGTTTGACAGACATAACTTTTAAACAAGCCAGTTTGGAAGCCTACTTACAATGCTATACAAGAAAATCTGCTCAGGTCACTCGAATTGCGACTCCGCTGTAAGGCCTATATCTAGATCGAGTGAAGTTAGTTAAAAAAATGTCGCGAACGACAGGATTCAAATTGTACCCACTTGCTGGTATCTGGTCACTTATAGGAACAAAACTTGATGATGAAATTGACGGCCGTAATTGTACGATTGCAATGATGAGCCTCCGACAAAGAGCGTAACGCGTGTATATAACGTTTCGAGATTAAATATTGTGAAGTTCATGATGTTTTTTTCCAGTCAACTGATCAAGTCAGTGCCATTTTTAGTAAAATAATAGCACAAAATGTTCCATCCAGACGCGTTGTGCAATCCGACGCAACGTTGTCAAATACGCTTTCATAACCATGGAAACATCTATTGTTTTGTTTATTGCTTTCCTGACGTTTCGCGAGAGTTCAAGGACTTCAAGGTCACAGGATGACATATTTACCTTTCTTTTCTCGCGGTTTCACGGGGTTCTGCGCCAATAATAATGGAATATTTTATTCCAAGTTTTCAATTTTTTCCAGACTTCCTGTGAAAAATCTCTTCGGCAATAATTAACTCTAACTGTTTAAAATTCATAAAAGCCGATCTATAAAAATGCCGCGTCCATTCTAACGGCGTTCTGCGAATTGCCGTGAAATTTGCTTCCCGCAAGACCGCACATTTGGACCCGTTCTATCCCTTTTTGTCCCAAAAAAAAAACAAACAAACAAACAGACAGTTTTTAGTTCCAGTGCTTATGGAAAATGAATAGAAACAAAACAGCATCGCTTTCACCTGCTGATCTACTTGACCAGCAACAATTATCACCTAGGTATTAGGTACCGAGAAAAATCGTCTTCGTTTATCAAATATACGTTGAGTGCATCACGTAGTCCATCATACTTTATTCCACTTACATCGACCTACTGCAAGTGTTCCATCCTTATCTTTCTCTTCGCGCATTGTGAAAGACAAGCGTGAAGACAATTTCCACTCGAGATTCAAAATACGTCGAGGTACCGTTACGCTCTACGAATTATCCAATCGACCAGGCAAGGCGCAAAGTCGACGACGATCGCTTCGGTGAGAGCCTCTGGTGATGGTCGATTGGAAGAAATTCCGTTAGACCCCGTCCCGACGGTGATGGTGTTACATTGGCCTTGATGAAGAAAGTCGTCCGTGCGTAGTAGATGTCGTCATTGAGGAGATGAAGAGGTTCGGTCAGATGAAGAGATAAAGAGAAGAAAATTGTTACAATGCGGATGGTAGTGGTGCAGCAGTGACGGTGATGGCATGAGGCAGAAGAAAAAGAGAACCGTCGGCATGGAACATGTTTGTGGATAGAAAACTGATATGTGAAATGTGTATTTTCATCGAGAAACTCGAGTGGTACATAATTTTGAAGTTGATGTGTTGAAAAGAAGGAGACATTTGGATTTTTGTGTGAAGAAACTGATTTTATTCTCAAGGTTTGTAGGCACTTATTCTGAAAAAATTGATTTCTCAGTTTTTCGTGTCTTTCCGGCTAGCGGCTATTTTACTAGCTGTTCTTGTACGCACTTGCATCTCTAATCATCACTCCAGTGTTACATTATTTTGTTTATACCGGGCCTTGTTATCAGAAAAAAAAAACAGTACGAAGAAACATGTCCTAAACAAAAACATCTTTGAAGTTACAAACAGTGAATTTACCATGTAAATTTTCTTATAGGACAAGTACAGGTTTCCCCGGCACTATTTGTATATTCTATCTAAATTTCTCTATATACCTCTTACTAAGTCCATATACTACTCTCAATAGTAATAATTCCAGTATATATTTTTTGTCAAAGAAACTTCTAGCATACTTAACTTCTAACAACTTAACAAGCATTTCGCGCAGTTTGTATAAGTCATAGATTTTTAAAGCCTGATAAATATGCTAACTAACGATTCCACAATAATAATTCGGTATATTTGGCAAAAAACTTTTTAACTTTGGCTAAAGAGACATTTTGACCACTACTTCTTTAAACTGCTCAAAATCACTCAGCGTTTTCTTGAAACTCTATAAATACACTTACTTAAGTTGCTCCACGCACATTTCTAGTATTTGGCAACAATAATCGAAATATTTGGCAAAGAAACTTTCTGTTTTGGCTGAAGAGGCCAAGAGGCATCACTGCTTGTGATACTTCTTGTGAAGAACTGTTTGAATAAATCGCTCGATGTTTTCTTGAAAGCCTATAAATATGCCTACAAAGTTATCAGGTATTTGGCGAAAATTTTTGCTATCCTTGGCTTATCATATATTTCGTCCACCATTTATATCAACTACCAAAATCACCGAGTGTTCACTTAAGGTCCTATAAATATTCTCCCTGAAGATGTTTTGAACGGAATTCTATATTTGGCAACATTATTCCAAGCATTTGGCAAAGAAATTCCTTGAAGCCATATCAATATGCCTGCTAAGTTACCAGTATTTGTCATTTTTTTTATCTTTGGCTGAATATGTATTTTGACCACTATTCCTTCCAAATACCAAAATCACCGAGTGTTTTCTTAAGGTTCTATAAATATGCCCACTAAAAATATTTTAAACGGAATTCTATATTTGGCAAGTGTTTGGCAGAGAAACTATTGTCCTTGGATGAAGAGGTATTTTGAGCACTAATTCTTTAAACTGTCTAAATTTCTTCGTTTTCTTCCAGCATCATGAATATTTTTAGTAATGATGTCTTGGGAAATATTCCAGTGGGTATTTGGCGAAGAAACTTTATATCTTGGCTAAAAAGGCATTTTAACCACTACTTCTTCAAACTGTAAAAGCCGCGCAGCGTTTCCTTGGAACCGTATAAATTTGCTTACTCAAGTTGTTCCAAACATATTTGTAGTATTTGGCAAAAATGATCCAAATAATTAGCAAAGAAACTTTCTTTTTTTGGCTGAAGAGGCCAAGAGGCATCACTACTTCTTTTGAAGAACTGTATAAAAAAATCGTTCAATGTTTTCTTGAAGCCATATAAAAATATGCCTGCTAAGTTACCAGGTATTTGGATATTTTTTTATATCTTTGGCTTAAGATGTATTTTGACCACTCTTTCTTTCAAATACCAAAATCACTGAGTGTTTTCTTGAGGTTTTATAAATATGCCCACAATAGATATTTTGAACGGAATTCTATATTTGGCAAGTATTTGGCATAGAAATTTTTTGTCCTTGGCTAAATAGGCATTTTGAGCAGTAATTCTTTTAACTGTCTGAATTTCTTTGTTTTCGCCCAGCATTATGAATATCCTTAGTAAAGATGTCTTGACAAATATTTTAGTAATTGGCGAAGAAACTTTTTTACTTGTGCTAAAGAAGCATTTTGACCACTACTTCTTCAAACCGTCCAAAATGACTTAGCGGTTCCTTGAAACCCTATAAATATGCTTGCTGAAGCTGTTCCGAACATATCTCTAGTATTTGGCAAAAATAGTCCAAATATTTGGCAAAAAACTTTCTATTTTTGGCTGAAGAGGTTGATAGACATCACTTCTTCTTTTGAAGAACTGTACAAAAAATTACTTAATGTTTTCTTGAAGCCTGGTAAGCTAAGTTACCAGGTATCTGGCAATCTTTTTTTATCTTTGGATAAATATGTATTTTGACCACTATTTTTTTCAAATACCAAAATCCCGAGTGTTTTCCTAAGGTTTTATTAATATAAATGAATATTTAAAACGGAATTCTATATTTGGCAAGTATTTGACAAAGAAACTATTGTCCTTGGCTGAAGAGGTATTTTGGGCACTAATTCTTTCAACTGTCTAAATTTCTTCGTTTTCTTCCAGCATCATGAATATTTTTAGTAATGATGTCTCGGCAAATATTTCAGTAGGTATTTGGCGAAGAAACTTCTTATCTTGGCTAAAGAGGCATTTGACCACTATTTCTTTAAACTGTCCAAAATCACTCAGCGTTTCTTCGGAACCCTATAAATCTGCTTATCAAAGTTGTTCCAAACATCTTTCTAGTATTTGGCAACAATGATTCAAATATTTGGCAAAGAAACTTTCTGTTTTTGGCTAAAGAGGCCAAGAGGGATCACTACTTCTTTAGAAGAACTGTGTAAATGAATCGCTCAATGTTTTCTCGAAACCCCATAAACATGTCTGCCAAGTTATCAGGTATTTGGCAAAAAACTTTCTATCTTTGAATAAAGGAGCATTTTGGCCTACTATTTCTTTCGACTACCAAAGTCACTGAGTATTTTCTAGAGGTCTTATAAATTATGCTTACTGAAGATGTTTTGAACGTAGTTTAATATCTGGCAACATTTTAATTTAAGTTATTGGCAAATGGATTTATTGCCCTTGGCTAAATGGACATTTTGAGCACTAATTCTTCCAACTGTCCAAATTCCTGTGTTTCCTTCCAGCATTATGGATATCTTCCGTAAAGATGTCTTGACAAATATTTTAGTACACTTCTGGCCAAAATTAGCGGGTCAAGAAATTTTTGCCTCAAGTTTGATGTAGATTTTTTTCTGAACCGTTCATCTGATTTGGCTGAACTTTTTTTTACATAGTAAGTTGATTTTTTGGGAACACAACCGTGATAGAAATTGCCATTGATAATTCAGTTTTGACTTTATACTGGGTGACACAAAAATGCGGTGGTTTTTAATCAAAACTCCTAGCCCCTAACTTTTTGTGTTAGCAACAACAGCAACTGACATTTGATAGTCGACTGTAGCCTTATGTTCACTCGACATTTTCTTTTTTACTTGGCGTCATTATCTCTATTAATGAAGGAGATATGCAATATTTTAGAAGAACATGCTTTTTTTGAAAAGTCAAAAATTTTAAAAAGGATAAGGAACGGTTTCCAGAGAAACAGATACCAACAAGAATAATTCCGATAATTCCAATTGTCAACGAAGTTACTCACCAAAAACATGTTTTTTATTGACCGGTTAACATTTTTGCATTGAAAAATCACCAAATAAAGTTCCTAACAAAAGTAAGACGGGGACCATCTACTTCTGAAAATAAAGAAAACAGTAAGCAATTGGATAATGAACAAATTAATGATGATAAATTAAATTAATTAATGTGATTAACGAATCGTAGTTCAGTAACGTGTGTTTCCTCCCCTTGTTCTCCTGCATGCTTCTACTCTTCGTGGCATACTACTGATTAGGTTTTGTATGTCTTGCTGGGGAATGTCATGCCATTCTTGAATAAGCAGTTGTGACAGTTGCTCCAGATTCACTGGCGGCTGAGGTGCACTCCTGATGCGTCTACCTAGCTGATCCCAAAGATGCTCTATTGGATTAAGATCCGGGCTTTTGGCTGGCTGAAAGCTGTCTAGACATCTTGGTGAATAACTTCTTTGACAATTGGAATTATCAGAATTACTCTTGTTGGTATCTGTTTCTCTGGAAACCGTTCCTTATCCTTTTTAAAAATTTTGACTTTTCAAAAAAAGCATGTTCTTCTAAAATATTGCATATCTCCTTTATTAATAGAGATAATGACGCAAAGTAAAGAAGAAAATGTCAAGTAAACATAAGGCTACAGTGGACTATCAAATGTCAGTTGCTGTTGTTGCTAACACAAAAAGTTAGGGGCTAGGAGTTTTGATTAAAAATCACCGCATTTTTGTGTCACCCAGTATAAAGTCAAAACTGAATTATGAATGGTAATTTGTATCACGGTTGTATTCCCAAAGAATCAACCTACTATGTAAAATTTTTTTCGCCAAATCAGACAAACGGTTCAGAAAAAAATCAACATCAAACTTGAGGCAAAAATTTCTTGACCCGCTAATTTTGGCCAGAAGTGTATTTGGCAAAGAGACTTTTTGTCTTGGCGAAAGAGGCATTTTGACCACTACTTTTTTAAACTGCCCAAAATCACTTTCATTTTGGGCATCAGTTTCATAGGGTTCATTGAAACCCTCTAAATATGCTAACTGAAGTTGTTCGAAACATATTTTTAGTATTTGGCAACAATAATCCAAATATTTGGCAAAGGAATTTTATGTTGTTGGCTGAAAAGGCCAAGAGGCATGACTACTTCTTTTGAAGAACTGTGTAAATAAATCGCTCGATGTTTTCTTGAAGCCCTATAACTATACCTACTTGGTTACTAAAGATGTTCCAAGCATTACTTTAGTATTTGGCAGCAATAATTATTCGAGTATTTGGCTAAGAATCTTCTTATTTCTATCTTAAGCCAAGCAGGCATTTTAAGCTCATTTCCTACCTCAATCTGGAAATGCTTTCTTAAAAAAATCGAATTTGTTTTGCAGTATGTATTTGGTTGGATAAACTAAACAAAATCCATGTTTTTATCGGAAAATAATTGATAATAACAAGTAACTGAAAAAAATTGACACACTTATTTTATACAAACAACACTCCTAGTCTATTTGCCTTGCATGTACACTCTGTAGACGAGCACGAACAATTCCCTTTTTTTGCTCGGTAAATAAGTACGACAAAACAAACAGTGAATTCGAAAGGAAAGGGAGCAAAAACTGACCCCTGCGGCACGCACTTTGCGCTTCTCACCTACCCATTCCCGGCACGTTCAATTTTTATAGGTACGCACTAGGCTTACATAAACTTCCGTTATTGTTGGTTTCTGTCACGTCAAATTTCCACCGCGTGCTGCGAATAAACGAATGAAAATTTTTTTTTTTTCGATGGATGTAATCAAGCACACATTATTAAACTGACCTTTTGCCATTACATCAATTTTTTTTTAACAATGCAAATTTATTAGCGCATACAAATTAGGGTCGTAGATTAATGCTTTAGTTCATTGATGATTCCATCGGCGTTGCACAAAAAGGCACTTTCTCCGTCTGATTTCATTGTCGGCGTGTCCTTTTCTGTATAGTTATGTATCAGGTAACGTTGAGTGTGGAATAGAAGGGGTTTCGATAAGGATTCACTGAAGAAAGTTCGGTGGAGGAACTTAGTGCTTTTTTAGTCGGGTGTGTAATGAATGCAGAATGACTATACCAGGTGAATTTCATTGAGCATTTTGATACTTACAGAGAAAAATAATGACAGCCTTATCACCATCATCTGATCAGAATATTATTTTGTCCAGTGAACACTACCCCATTTTGAAAAAATTTGACATAAAACTTTCTTTTGTAGGTGAGTTTTCTAGTTGCAATTTTTAATTCTATGGTATTTTTTCAGGGTTCATGAGTTCCTTATTGGGAAGCTTGCCCCTAGGTTTGGGTCTAGGGGCCTCGGCTGCTACAAACTTTGCGGTTTTTATCCCGGCCCTGGCGGCTGCCATAGCTTTCTTCCAGTACGACTTGATGGACCCAGAATCAAGGCCCATAGACGTACCAACTGAAGAACTACTGGATAGATACGATTTTATTGTAGTAGGGGCAGGATCTGCAGGTAATCATTTTTCAATATCTATCGTTTATATCATTTTATTTGAATACAATTCAAATTAATTTGGGAAAAGTAATCAATAGTTTAAAAAGAAAAATTATAAAAAACTAAATTGAAGTGAAGGTGAATGTATTTTTTACTTAGCTTTTCGTTGTATTCTACTGTTAGCACTTGAATCAAGAACTGAATTAAGAAAAAAAAACGGAAATATTGACATCCTTTATTTTTTGTTGCAGGGGCGGTGGTGGCAAACAGGCTAAGCGAAGTGGAAAAATGGAACGTGTTGCTTCTGGAAGCGGGAGGAGACGAAATCGAAATTTCGGACGTGCCCCTGATGGCCGCCTACATGCAGCTGTCGAAACTGGATTGGAAATACAAAAGTGAACCGCAAGGACAGGCTTGCTTAGGTTAGAATACCAAAACCGATCGATTGGGAAGAGAAGATTGAAAAGAATATAATACTGAAAATAATGGGACCGAAATAGGAACTCTGCGGTACACCCAGACTATGCGGATTTAAATAATTCAATTTGCAAATTACAATGGAGCATCTGTTCCCGTTCACCTGTCCTACATGACGACGATATTCAATGCTTGATGTTGCAAAAAGTTCCCGCAGAGTTCAATTTTGGATCCACTACTTTTCAATTATTTTTTCCAAAGAATTTAATTTTTGAAATTCTGTCACAAAATCTTGGATTTAGAGAATAGTGGCATCAGTTGCTCAGTTTCTGCGGAGCTTGACGGAAAAATGGGGTTTTGACAATTTTGTTGTCAGCGATTTGGCTTCAGAATGAAGATTTTGTCACAAAAATGGTACTTTTAGGAAATTTCGCCTTCAAAGGCTTGAAACTTGATAGATTTTTCTCAAAAAGATGTTCTCTAATTCTGTCGCTGAAAATTCTGGTTCTCAAAAAATCTTCGCGGAAAGTTCCCGGGAATTCATTTGTTGAAACTGGAAGCTTTGTCGCCAGAAAAGTCCCACAAATCATATTGTCGCTAGGAATTCCTCGGGAGGAAAGCGTAGTCAACAGGAAAATTGAATATGTAATAGATTTTAGCCTCAGTCGGTTAGCTGTAGTGTATCTGATTAATCTTGTAACCAAAAGTTTTGTCCTAAGAATGAAAAATTTGTCGGAACATCATGTTTTGTGAGATATTGCCTTAAGTAACTTGAATTTAGGAGATTTGTGATTTTTTCGCTGAGAATTTTGTCGTTGGGATGGAGATTCGGTCACCAAAAATTGTCAATTTATTGGAATTTGGTCCTGAGTAGGAGTAGCTCTTGCAGAAAGTTCTTGGAGATTTTAGTTTCTCGGATTTTGTCACCAAAGATATTGTTCTCAAAATAAAGGCTCTGTCTCCACTATTGCTATCTTTTTTGTATATTCTGCCCTCAGAAGATCAGTTTTTTGCGAAATATATCACGAAATTCACGTTTTGGTAGTTGTTGAAAACTTACCATCACCATTTCATCACCAGAGTCGAGACATTGTCGCCACGATAATTTTTCTTTTACAGGTACTGACCTCAGCTTTTGCAGAAAGTCACGGGGAACCAAGGTTTTGCTGTCCTACGATTGTCGCCAGGATTGTCTTTTTATCTTCAATTTTGAAAAGCCCAGTTCATTTAGAATGTTCCCTGGAATTGAGGTTTGAGTAACTTTGTCTCCACAGATTTGGTGCACAGAATGAAAACTTTGTTGCCAAGAGTGTCGTCTTTGAAAATTTTGAACTTGAAGATTTAAATTCAAAAGATTTTGTTGTTTGAAGCTTGGCTTTTACTGGTTATCCTTGGGATTAAAGCCTTAGAAATTGTGTCGCCAAAAGTTTTGTTCTCTGAAATGGAGAAATTTGTCGCCAGAACCGTCATTTTTTCCAAGTTTATGTCTTCAGAGACTTGGATTATGAGATTAGTGATAATTATTGTTCTCAATATAAATACTTTCTCGCCAGAAATGTTGAGTCACCTTGTCATCGGGGCTCTGCTCTGTTGAAGGTCCTCAAACAGTCTTATTAGTTTCAGAATTATTTCGTGAGAGTTCCAAATTTGGAGGACTGTCATGTGTTCTTGGAATAAGACGTGAAAACTTTTCTTTTTTCAAAAAAGATCTTGTCCACAGATTTGGTCTTCAGAGGCAGAGAAACTTACGGAATTTATCACAAGGCATTCAAGTTTTGGTCAGGTCCAAGATGTTCGTCGATTGAAGGTTTTGTCTTGAAAGATTTTCTGGTATTCAATTTTTTTGTTAGGGATCGAAGTTTTGGATTTTTTGTGCATAAAATGGAGATTTTTGACACAAATAATATCTTTACAAGATTTTGACCCCAGAGAATAAAACACCGAAGTTTTTGTTGCCGCTTTGTCGCCAGACTGTTTCTTGGAGGTATCGTTTTTGAAGATATTTTGGTTTTTAAATTTTGTCTTCCGAGATCCAAGTTATCGAGATTCTATTCTTGAGATGGGATAATGTCCTTGGTGTCTTGAAATTTGACGATTTTGTGATTTAACTTAATTTCGTCAGAGTTTTTGAATCTTAAGGGTTACTTTGAACGGGATATTGTTGCCAAGTCTATCATTTTTGAGGACGACTTTGCTTCCAAAGACTCAACTCTAGGCTATTTGATCTTCAGAAGCCCAAAACTTTTGGGACGTGCCCTGAGATTTAGGCTTTGATAATATTCATGCCATAATATTTGACTTCGGGATGAGGACTTCATCGACAGGATTGTCTCTTTTGGAGACAGGCTGTGTCTCAAAACACTTGAATGCAGAAGACACTGTTTTTAGACGCTCAGAGTTTGTAGACTCAAAGATCCAAGTTTTGGAGCTTCGTTGGCTTGTTGTTTTTGTACCCTGTTAGTTTGGAGGTCTCTAGAAGGCTCTCAAAGATTTATTTTTTTCAAACTCTGCCTTTGAGGATCCAAGTTTTTGAGACTTGGTTGTGAAGATGGCAACTTTCTCGTCACGCATGTTATCTTTTAGAAATCTGGTCCTCAGGTAATTAAATTGAAGATAATCTGCCCCCGAAGGCTTGGGACTCTCGCATTTTGTTCTTTTCGGCTGAAGAAATCTTTTCATGGTGCAAAAACCTTGAATATTTTATCTTCAGAGGTTCAGCGTTTGAGAAATTGGTCGTCAGGAACTCAAATTTTTGGTAGTTTTCTCGCTAGAGATCTGGTCTTTGAAACATTTCGCATTTTTTGTATTTAGATATTGAAGTCTCGAAGATCTTGTCCCCGAGATACAACCTCTTTTGTGAAGAACGCCATTTGGTGGCAATTTTGTTCCCAAAGAGCTTAATTTTGTGGGTCTCGTCTGCAGCATCTCAGAGTCACGGTATAAGTTTTGATCATTTTGTCTATAGAGATTTCGTCTATAGGACATTATGCCATTGAAGACTTGCTGCTTTGAAATTTTGCTTTCAGAGATTGAAGCTCTGGAATTCTTGTTTCCAGCATAGACTTCGTCGTCTGGAACGTAGTAGGACATGCTACTATCTTTAGGGAGGCTTCTGAGATTTTCAGAGCCAGTATGAATTAGAAATTTTGTTCTTTATCAAAATGTTGCCCTCAAAAAGTTGAATTTTGGAGGCCTGATGAAAACAAGACCTCTTTTCTGAACGCCTTAGGAAATAAAAAAATATTTTTTCCAACTAAGAACAATAATTGTTACAGCTATGAACAACGGACGATGCAACTGGCCGCGGGGCAAAGTCATCGGCGGCTCGTCCGTGCTCAACTACATGCTCTACCTCAGAGGCAACAAAAAAGACTACGACATATGGGAGTCCCTGGGCAATCCCGGATGGGGCAGCCAGGACGCCCTGTACTACTTCAAAAAATCCGAGGACAACCAAAACCCCTACCTGGCCAGAACCCCTTACCACGCCACCGGAGGTTACCTCACCGTTTCCGAAGCTCCCTTCCACACCCCCCTAGCCGCCGCCTTCGTAGAAGGCGGCCGTCAGCTCGGCTACGAGAACCGCGACATCAACGGAGAGCACCAAACAGGATTCATGATCGCCCAGGGTACCATCCGGCATGGTTCCAGGTATGCTTCTCTGTTCAATTACTGCTCAATTCCCTGTTCAATCCTTGCTTTATTTCTTTGTTGTTGCTGTAACTGATCAAGTTGTTTTCAGGTGTTCAACAGGCAAAGCATTTTTGCGTCCAGTAAGACTGCGGAAGAATCTGCACGTGGCCATGCACGCTCACGTGACCAAAGTCGTGATTGATCCAACGACGAAGATCGCTTACGGCGTAGAGTTCTTAAGAGACGGGAAGCTGTACAGAGTCAGATCGGATAGGGAAGTGATTTTGAGCGCTGGAGCTGTCAACTCACCGCAGCTCTTGATGCTGTCCGGGATTGGACCCAAGAGCGACTTGGACAAGCTCAAAATCCCAGTCATACAAGACTTGAAAGTTGGACACAACTTACAAGACCACATCGGACTCGGAGGTTTGACTTTCGTAATCAACAAAGAAGACTCCATTAGACTGGACAGGGTCTACGCTGTTTCACCTCTAATGCAGTACGCCGTCTTTGGCGGAGGACCTTTGACTGTAATGGGAGGCGTAGAAGGTTTAGCGTTCATCAACACCAAGTACGCTAACGTTTCCGACGATTTCCCAGACATTGAGTTCCATTTCATTTCTGGCTCGACGCACTCGGATGGAGGCAGTCAACTGAGAAAAGCTCACGGCATAACCGACAAATTTTACGAAAAAGTTTTCGGACCGATCGCCGAAAAAGACGCCTGGTCCGTCATACCGATGCTGCTGCGCCCCAAAAGCAGAGGCTTCATCAAGCTGCGCAGCAACAAACCCACGGATTTCCCCCTGATCTACCCCAATTACTTCATGGACGACTTCGACATGAAAACGCTGATCGAAGGCGTCAAAACGGCCGTGGCGCTGAGCAAAACTCCGGCTTTTCGCTCCTACGGCAGCAAGCTGCAGCCGTTCCCCGACTGCCTGGACTTCAAGGACGACAAGTACTGGGAATGCATGATCCGGATGTACTCGGTCACGATCTACCATCCTGTGGGAACGGCGAAGATGGGGCCGTACTGGGACCAGGACGCCGTGGTCGATCCCCAGCTGAGGGTCTACGGAATCAAAGGGCTGAGGGTCGTCGACGCCTCCATCATGCCGAACTTGGTCAGCGGCAACACCAACGCCCCCGTGATCATGATCGGGGAGAAGGGATCGGATCTGATCAAGCAGTTCTGGATGACCAACGCCAGGTACACGAAGCTGAGGAAGAAGATCGGAAGCCGGAGAAGACGGAGATCGAGGAAATGAACATTTCAAAATGTGATACGTCGTAGATATCAGTTATGCATAGAAAGTGACCGTTATTTAATAAATAATGTTACAAGACACATGTTGCGTCTATAGTTGCCATAAGTAGTGAAACAAATAGGAAGAGGTCTATTTTATGACCCTGTGGGATACCTCGGTACTACCGGGTCGGTGAATAAATGCGTAAAATTGCGTTTTTTTCCAGCAAATTGTTCAAGAATTGTCTAAAATATGTTTCCAATCATCTCCAATTTGTCACAAATAATTTCCTATAAATCGTCCAATCTACCGAAAAATCTAAACAAAGTGGCATACCTCAGTGCTATGATTGTTGGTAAAATTGCGCAAGATAGCGTTTGTCATAGTAAACCTAGACTGTAATGTGCTTTTTTGTTTTTTGTCCACGTCTTTCGAGCTATCTTGGTCAATTCTAAAGAATTAACCAAGGAATTTAGGCAAAAAGTAGAGACATATCAATATAAAACGGTAAAAGAATAGAAGAGGGTTTATTCAATGACCATGTAGGATACCTGTAGTTGATAAATAAATGGCGTGGAATAAGTCTTGTTCGGGAAAGTACCACAGATTCTCTATGAATTGTTTCAAGGTTGTCCTCAATCATCTCCAACTTGTCCCAAATCCAAAATTTTTCCTGACCAATCGTCCAATCTACCAATGGATCTAAGAAGAAAGAGAATCGGATACCTCGGTGATATTTAGTTGTGCTATCAAGTTGGGCATTGAATCAATAATTGCGCAGAACAGAGTTTGTCATGGTAATTTCTATACTGGACTATGCCCCTTTGTCTCTTTTCCACGTCTTTCGTCGAGCTATTTTCGTCAGTTATTGCAAAGAAACTACTTGGTGGTTTGAGCAAAAAAAAAGAAACAGATTAAGATGAACTGCAGGGTGTTTCAATTTTAATCGAGCAAACTTTGGGATAAAACTCTCCTCATCCTCCTGATTCAGAAAAATATAACATACATGGCTTTCACTCGTTTCCTAAGAAAGATACAGGGTGTCAAAATAATTTTTTTCGGTTTTCAAAATTTTGTAACTTGAAAACCGTTCAACCCTAGTAGCTGAAATTAAGCATAGGCTGGTTTGTCGGAACCGTCTACCTACCTGCCGAATTTCGAAAGAATCCAACTAGTGGCGTAGGAGTTATGGGGGGTCATTATTTATCAAGGTTCTACAGATGCTTCCAAAATAATGACCTCCCATAGCTTCTACGCCACTGATTGGATTCTTTCAAAATTTGGCAGGTAGGTAGACGGTTCCAACAAATCAGCCTATGCTAAATTTCAGCTACTATGGTTGAACGGTTCTCAAGTTACAAAAATTTTAAAACTGAAAAAAAATAACTTTGACACCCTGTATCTTTCTTAGGAAACGAGTGAAAGGCATGTATGTTATATTTTTATGAATCAGGAGGATGAGGAGAATTCTATCTCAAAGTTTCCTCGATTAAAACTGAAACACCCTGTATAGAAAAAAGAAGAGAGCCTATCCCAATATCCTGTGGGATACCTCGGTACCAAGATATTGAATAGATTGTTTAGAATTAGACTTTTTCAAAAATGTGACACAAATTGTCAATAAACTGTTCAAAATTTGTCCCAAATCATCTCCGACTTGTCCCAAATCCAAAATTACTCCCTAACAATTGTCCAATCTACCAATGGATCTATGCAGAAAGGAAGTCAGATAACTCAGAAGTATTTGATTGTCCTATTAGGCTGAGCATTGAATAAATCGCGTAGGATAGCGTTTTTCATGGAAAATCTAGGCTAGAATGTGCCTTTTTGTCTTTCGTCCATGTCTTTCGTCGAATTATCTTCGTCAATTATTGCAAAGAATTTTCTCAGTGGTTTGGGTAAGAGAGAGATAGATTCATATAAGTGAAAAAGAAAAAAGAGTAAGAGAGGGCCTATTTCAACATCCTGCGAGATACCTCGGTACCAGTGAGGATGGCGCAGGAGGAGAAAGAATGGCGTAGAATTAGTCTAGTTCAAAAAAGTAACACAAATTGTCCAAAAATTGTGTCAAATGTGTTTTCAATTATCTCCGACTTGTCCCAAATTGAGAATTTTCTGTTGTAGGATAGTTTTCTTCATGGTAAATCTAGACTAGAATGTGCCTTCTTGTCTTTCGTCGAATTATCTTCGTTACTTATTGCAAATAATCTACTTAGCGGTTTGGGCAAAAAAAAGACAAAATAAGATGAACGCGAATAGAAAAAGAATAGGAGAGGGCCTATTTCAACACCCTGTGGGATACCTTGGTATCGATGAGGATGAATTAATGACGTAGAATTAGTTTTGTTCGGAAAGTTGACACGAATTGTTCAAAAATTATGTCAAATTTGTCGCCAATCATTCCCGACTTGTCCAAAATCAAAAAATTGAAAAATAGTTCTCTTTATGGTGAATATAGACTGGAGTGTGCCTTTTTGTCTTCCGTTCACTTCTTTCGTCGAATTATCTCAGTTATTGCAAAGAATCTACTTAGTAGTAAAGGCAAGAAAAAGAAACAGAATAAGATGAACAGGAAAAGAAAGAAATACTAGAAGACCTATTTTAATACATTGCGGGATACCTCGATACTAGTGAGGATGATAGAATGGCGTAGAATTAGTTTCGTTCGGGAAAGTGACACGAATTGTCCAAAAATTGTGCAAAATTTGTCCCCAACCATCTCCGACTTGTCCCAAATCCAAAATTGTCTATTGTAGGATAGTTTTCTTCATGGTAAATATGGACTGGAGTGCGCCTTTTTGTCTTTCGTTCACTTCTTTAGTCGAATTATCTTTGTCAGTTATTGCAAAGAGTCTACTTGGTGGTTAAGGCAAAAAAAGAGAATAAGATGAACGGGAAAAAAATATATACTAAGAGAGGGCCTATTTTAACACCCTGTGGGATACTTCCGTACCGGTGAGGATGAATAAATTACGTAGAATTGGCTTTGTTTGGGAAAAGTGACACGAATTGTTTGAAAATTGTGTCAAAGTCCCCAATCATCTCCGACTGTTATGTCATGGTAAATCTAGACTGGGATGTCTCTTTTTGCGTCTTTGGTCACGTCTTTCGTCGGCCTATATTTGTTAGTTGATACAAAAAATTTATTAGGGGTTTAGGCAAAAAAGAGAGAGAAGGATGGAAGGTGATATAAAAAGAAAAGAAGAGGGCCTACTTTAACACCCTGTGGGATACCTTAGTATCAGTGAATTGTTTGAAAATTTCTCCCCAATAATCTTCGAATTGTCTCGAATCCAAAATTATCCCTGATCAATCGTCCAATCTACCAATGGATCCAAGCAAAAAGGAAGTCGGATATATCTTGGTGGTATTTAGTAGTACTATCAGGTTGGGTGTTGAATCAATTGCGTATAATAGCATTTTTCATGGTAAATCTAGACTGGAGTGGGCCTTTATCGTTTTGTCCACGTATTTTGCCGAGCTATCTTCTTCAGCTATTGCTAAAAATCTACTCAATGGTTTGGACAAAAAAAAAACAAATAAAGATAGTAGTGAGATGGTAGAAGAAAAAAGAAGAGGGCCTATTTGAACACCCTGTTGGACACCTCGATAACACTAGGGATGAATAAATGGCGTAAAAGTAGTCCTGTTCGGAGAAGTGATATAAATTGTGCAGAAATTGTTTCTATTTGTCCCCAATCATCTCCGACTTGTCCCAAATCCTAGATTTTCCTAGAACTTAAACAAAAAAAAAGTCGGATAGTATCGAACAAATCGCCTAGGACAGCTTTCTCCATGGTGAATCTGGACTGGAGTGTACGTTTTTGGCTTTCGTCTACGTTCTTCGGATTTTTTCTGTCGATTATAAATAATCTGTTGAGGAATTCAATCTAAGAAGAAGAGATAGACCTACCATAAATTTCAAAAGAATGAAAGATGACTTATGACCGGTATACTTCTTTTTAATGACAAATAAATCGCTTAAAACTGCTTTTATGCAAAGTGCCACAATAAGTTGTCCCAAATTTGTCTTCAATCCTTTCCGACATGTCCCAAATGGTCTCAAACTTGTCCTCAACATAACCCCAAAATGTCCTAGACATTTTCCAAATTGTCAACATGTCTCAAATTATCATCATGCCACAAATAGATTTTTTGGCTGTTTGGGGTCATCCCATTAGTTCTAATCCCATAAACCTTACTCAGTATGACTCAATATTCTATATTCACCACAGTGAGTGGCACAAATTGTCAATTGTCTAAAATTTGTCTCCGACTGGATCCGACTTATCCCAATTATCACAAATTTGTCCCCAACAAATCTAAAAATTTCCTAGACAGTTCCTAGATTGCGCTTACTAGTTTATGAATGGTCCCTGAATTGTCAGCATGTCTCAAACTGTCACCACGTCACAAATACTGATCTCTGTCGTTCACGTGACGTCATCATTACTGCCTTGGTAAAACTCAAACTACATTTCAAGAGAGGCTCTTTGTATTGAAAACATTGATCTACAATTTGAAGACGATTCCATGATGAGTTTAAAGACCACTTTACAGCTCAAACTGTAGGTACTAATAAAGCTTGATTTATATTCTGAAATGGGCGGTTTTGTTTCGTGTGGCGTCCTTTGGCAACGATTGCGAATGAGTTCTTTGGACGGCTCGCCTGAATTAAAAAGCTCAATTTGCAATCTGACAAGTTCTTGATGGACTTCGTGTTTATAATTCAAGCACGAAGGTTTTGAAGGACCGCTGTGAAGCTTGATTTACAGTTCAAAAGAGTGTCAGTTTTAGCAAATGCGTTTCGCACGGGCTATACGTCAAAGTATCTTTGTACGACTCGCCTGAATTATTGCTTAATTTACAATAATTTGAACATCAGTTTATAAAGAGCCTGAAGGGCGGTGTACACTTTACTTCTTTGCCTTCGGCCTTCGACAAGTGATAGCGACTTGCAGAAGTTATGATGCTAAAATGCAAGCGAGGCTTAAGCTGTTGTAGGTAGGTATATGTAGTGCCAAACAAAAAGATTTTTGACTCCCGGCGACAACGGTAACTAATTTGTTACGTAGTTTATTACAACATGAATAGAAGGGGGCCCTAAAGTACTGCCCTGCGGAATCCAATTTTTTCAAAATAATTATCACATTGTTTCTGTTTCTACACAACACTCTCGGATAAGGTTCGAAAACGCGATGCGAGAAATCTAATTACGCAGAAATTGAAACTCGAGTTTTGACCAACGCAGCAGTTTAAAAACGACGCTAAAATTCCATTCAACTTAAATTATTCGTTCACGTGTTGTAGTGCTTTAGTGGTTAAGTTTATAGAATTAAGGTGAGTTACTTTTGTTTTTATGTGTCTGTGAGTGTCCAGTATCAATGACTGTTCATTGGTGTCCAATGTGAAATAGTTTTCCCTAAATAACCCTACCTTAATCCCGGATTCGTAGACTGTTTACTCCGGAAGCGAGACTGACCTGAAACAACAAAATACCAACGTTAGAATTTTGAAACAAACTCAATTCCAGATGGACCAAGCCCATCGACAAATCAACCTCTACTCCGTAACCCGCATGGCCCTGACTCTCGGTCCAGGCCTGGGGTTTCTGATCTTTTTGCACTCCGCTACCATTACCCAGCGTCCTGACATTTTGGACAGAGAGCACCGGGTCCACGACGTACCCCTGTACCAACTCCACGACAGTTACGATTTCATCGTAGCGGGTGGCGGCAGCGCGGGGTCGGTTCTGGCCAACAGACTTAGCGAAAACCCCAACTGGAACGTGCTACTCCTGGAAGCCGGCCCCGACGAAATCTCCCTGACGGATTTGCCGATCATGTTCCCCACACTGCAGCTCTCCCCGTTCGATTGGCAGTTCAAAACCGAACCCGGCGATAACTACTGCCGGTCGATGGTCGAAGGGAAGTGCAACTGGCCCAGGGCCAAAGTTCTGGGCGGATGCAGCGTGCTGAACGCCATGCTGTACGTGCGAGGGAACAGGAGGGATTACGACAGGTGGGCGGCGGAAGGCAACCCCGGATGGGGGTACGACGACGTGCTGGAGTACTTCAAAAAATCGGAAGACATGCGGATCGACGGGTACGAAGACGATCCGTATCACGGAAAAGGAGGATACTTGACCGTGGAACACTTCAGGTGAGTCCGGTTCGTTTTTCTTGCGGAACGATGGAAGAAGTTGTGTCGCAGGTACAATTCTCCGCTGGTGGAGTGGTTCCTGGACGCGGCCGAAGAAATGGGCTACCCGATTCGGGACTACAATGGCGAGTACCAAACCGGGTTTTCTTTGTCGCACGGCACGTTGCGTGACGGGTTACGTTGTAGCACGGCCAAAGCATTTCTGCGGCCGATTCGAGACAGGCCGAATCTTCACATTTCGCTTCATACTTTAGCTGAGAGGGTCATCATCAACCCGGAAACTAAACAGGTATGTGTTCCCGACAAGGTTTCTTGTTACAGTAGTTGCTCTAATTTGGATCTGCTACTTTCGAAAAACTGCTAAAATGCTCCGGAGCACAACAAATTGATACTTGAAGAAATTAATTGCAGAGGCCCCAAATGAGACACCAACGGCACCTCCAGGAATTATCATGACCAAGAAGATATTTACTTATAACTGCTTTAATTACATTTAGCTCTACCTATGCAAAATCACTAAAATGCTCAACGCTTGCAGAACTTCTATTACATTTATAATTTTATTTAAATTTCAACTTTTATACTTATATTTATACAAGATTTCTATTTACGGTTGATTCAATCTGATCTGATCTATGTAAAGTTGCTGAAATGTTCACGACAAATCGATCCTTACTTACTAAATAGCAAAATGAAAACAGAAGGCCCCAAATTAGACCCCTGTGGGATCTCCACGCATTATTGCTTTCTAAAAAACAATAGAAATGATAATAAGATTACTCACACGAGGCAAATGACGACATCCTTGAGATAACTTTCTGGCCTTTACGCGGTTTTTTGTTGTGTTTACATCCCGATAATTATATGCAGTTTATTATTGCATGCGAACAAGTTCAAGGTCGATTTACCATGTGCCAGTCATTACTTTTGACGTTTCATTTTGCAACATTTTTATTGAATATTGAAGTGTTGTTTTTATAACGTCCCTATTCCACAAGGTACGTTTGTATGCAATTGCTTGCGGCTTCAGTAGGTACAACTTCAGGCATAATTTTCAATTCATGTCACAGAATTGATGCTTTTTCTCAATAATTCCTCATTCGAATTGATTTTTCCTACTTGAAATACTACTACACTATTGGAAAAGGATCTAAATTCATCCCTGAGAGATTCCGCGTCTTTCAGTGATATTGACGGTTCACTTTTCTTCATTTGTCTTGCTTTTTACTACAGCAGTTATCTTTTCAACGGACAACTGTCGGATAAAAGATGAGCCAAACTGCACCCTTGCGGGAATCCAATGGGATTTTCTAGCTGTACAGGGTGGTCCATCCTAGCGTAATTATCCCATAGCGGTCTTACCGTTCAAGATAGAGAGAGAGAGAGATGTAAGAGCAAAGTCATATGGTTTGATGAGACCTATAACCTAAAATTATTTTCAGCTATACAGGTGTCCCACTTCGACGGGATTAACGAAATGTCGATTTTTTTTTGGATGGAACACCCTATATTTTTTTGCATTTTCATGTTCAACTTTTTCAACTGTCTTATGCCTGCATTTTTGTTTTTCAATTGTGAAACCATTGTCAAAAATTAAAAACTAAAAAAAATCGCATATTCACACTTTTTTTTGGAAAATCGTAGCGGCCCTGCTTTTCAAAACTAAGAAATGAAACTTGACATGGTGATAGTCAAGTCACAGACCAATATCCCAATGTCAAAAAATTGGGATTTCTTGATACAGGGCGTCCACAAAAAAACATCAAACTTCATAATTTTCAAAGTATCATGACCAATTTTTTTCAAATGGCATGCCCCTGATTTTATAACGTTATCTGATAGCTTTTTTTTATCCTCTTTCATTTTTAATAGGGTACCCTATCCTTAAACATCATTTTTTTTCGAGATAATCGGAAATTCTCACAAAATTTTCTATTTTTTTTTTTGGTTTTTTCAAAAATTGAGTTGGCCGTGATGAACGACAGGCCAGCCAAATAGTACGCAACTCTCAGTCAGTCAGTCTGAATACTGCCGAACAAAAAAAATGGCTCCAACGCAAAAAGAAAACAAAGTGGGATCCTGGATATCTGGATTATTTCCAGAATATCATATCAATTATTTCCTCTCGCGTAAAGTCATTTTTCTTTGTTCGGCAATATTAAGACTGACTAATTGAGAGTTGCGTACTACTTGGCTTGTCTGTCATTCATCACGGCCAACTCAATTTTTGGAAAAAACCAAAAAAAATTGCAAATTTTGTAAAAATTTCCGATTATCTCGAGAAAAATATACCCCTAGTAAAAATGAAAGAGGATAAAAAAAGCTATCAGATAACGTTATAAAATTAGGAGCATACCATTTGAAAAAAAATAGTTATAACACTTGAAAATTATAAAGTTGAAGTTTTTTTGTGAATAAGTGTACCAAGAAATAGCAATTTCTTGACATTGGGATATTGGTCTTTGACTTGACTATCACCATGTCAAGCTTCATCTCTTAGTTTTGAAAAGCAAGGCCGCTATGATTTTTTCAAGAAAACTGTGAAAATGCAATTTTTCAGTTTTCAATCTTTTGTTAATAGCACTGCCCCATAACTGAAAAACAAAAATCCAGGCATAATACAGTTGAAAAAGTTGAACATGAAAATGCAAAAAATATAGGATGTTCTATTTAAAAAAATTGACGTTTCGTTGATCCCGTAAAAATGTGACAGCCTGTATACAGCTGAAAAAAATTTTAGGTTATAGGTTTTATCAAACCATGTAACTTCTCTCTTACATCTTTTTTAGCGCATTTTCGTGAGAAAATGACGCTTATATCGCCGGTTTGTCTGTCTGTCTGTCTGTCTCTTGGCCGCCATATTCAAATTCTTATTATTAGTGGAACGATTTTCATGAAACTTGGAGCTTCCATGAACTTGGAACATGGAACTTGTCTCATATGATTATTCTTATTTTTAAGCTAAATTTCATGATTTCGCCGCCATCTTGGCCGCCATATTGAAATGTCTTGCTAGTGGAACGATTTTCATGGAACTTGAAACTCACCCTTGTCAGGTATGATCATTCTTATTTTCAAGCTAAATTTCATGATTCCGCCACCATCTTGGCCGCCATATTGAAATTTCTTATTAGTGGAACGATTTCCATGGAACTTGGAACTTACTCTTGTCTTGTATGAACATTCTTATTTTCAAGCTGAATTTCATGATTTGGCCGCCATATTGATATTTCCCATTAGTGGAACGATTGTCATGAAACGTGAAACTTACTCTTGTCTCGTAAAAACATTTTTAGCGCATTTTCGTAAGAAAACGACGCTTATGTGGCCGGTTTGTCTGTCCGTCTGTCTGTCCGTGTAGAAATTAAGCTGTACTCCTCCTTGGCGAATGAAGTTAGAGCCTTGGATTTTTTTTTTGAATGATAGGTGATGTCTCCAAGGGACATTATTTTTTTTATACATACATAGTTATCATTAATATTATCAAAAAACAAAGATTTACTGTGCACTTCTGAGAAGTTGAACTCCTCCTCGGGGAATGAAGCTAGAGCCTTGGAACTTCATCCCATGGATAGCTGATGTCCTCAAGGGTGGCGATGGACATTATTTTTCTTATACATACATAGTTATCACTATTATTGTCAAAAAACAAAGATTTCCTGTGCACGTCTTAAAAGTTGAACTCTTCCTCGGGGAATGAAACTAGAACCATGGAACTTCTTCCGATGGATAACTTAGGTCCTCAAGGGTGGCTAGTGAGCAGATTGGATTTCATAGTCGCGCCGCCATCTTGGCCGCCATATTGAAATTTCTCATTAGTGGAACGATTTTCATGAAATTTGGAAGTTACTCTTGTTTCGTATGATCATTCTCATTTTCAAGCTGAATTCCATGATTCCGCTGCCATCTTGGCCGCCATATTGAAATTTCTTATTAGTGGAACGATTTCCGTAATTCTTGGAATTCACCCTTGTTTCGTATAGTCATTCTTATTTTCAAGCTAAATTCCATGATTCCGCCGCCATCTTGGCCGCCATATTGAAATTTCTTATTAGTGAAACGATTTTCATGATACTCGGAAGTTACCCTTGTCTCGTATGATCATTCTTATTTCTAAGCTAAATTTCCTGATTCCGCCGCCATCTTGGCCGTCATATAGAAATTTCTTATTAGTGGAACAATTTTCATGAAACTTGGAAGTTACTCTTGTCTTGTTGGGAATCGTTCCAATTTTTGGATTCTACATTCAATTTCAAAAAGAAGGTGCAAAAAGCATCTCATCAACGCACATTAGATCTTAAGTGTTAAAATCATGTATCATGATTAGTTATATTCTATGTAGCAGAAGGGCATCTGCTCAACCAAAGATCGATAGATGAAGGTAAAAAACCTAACAATGAATATGTCTTTTTTTCGTACAGGCCCACGCAGTCGTCTTGACCAAATTCGGAGCCAGACGTACCATCTACGCAGAACGAGAGATCGTCCTCAGCGCCGGATCCCTCCAGTCCCCCCAGCTCCTCATGCTGTCCGGAATCGGACCGCGCGACCACCTCGAAGAGAAAGACATCCCGGTCCTCGTGGACTCGCCCGGGGTCGGCCAGAACCTCCAAGATCACGTGGCCATGGGCGGCGCCACCTACCTCTTCCAGCCGCCGGCGGCTTACGAAAACAAGACGTGCGGTTTCATGCTGCCCAAGGTCTTCTCCAGCGAGACCATCGACGCCTTCACGCAGAACAAGAGCGGACCCGTCTACTGGCTGCCCGTGTGCGAGGTCATGGGCTTCGTCAAGACCAAGTACGAAAACCAGACCGACGATTGGCCGGACGTCCAGATGTTCCTCACGTCGTACGCCGACAACACGGACGGCGGATTGTTCGGCAAAAAAGCGGCCGCACTGAGCGACGAGTTCTATTCGGCCGTGTACGAGCCAATCCTCTACAAAGACGCGTTCGACGTCATCATATTGCTTCTGAGGCCGAAAAGTCGCGGCAAGATCATGCTTAAGGACAAGAACATCAACAGCCACGTCATCATCTACCCGAATTACTATGACGACGAGCAAGATATGAAAGTTATGGTGAGTATGGTCGCCCTACCCTTGAGCCATAAGCATCAAAACGAAGCATACAGGGTGATTCATGATTCGCAGAAAAAGGGAGTCCAGAGCAGTTTGCGAAAATGCTTCGAATATACAAGAAAAATGGAGGAAAAATTCAGCCTTGTTATTTTTGGAGATATGGGAGGAAGTTGACTTGAACCTCCTTTGTCTTTGTTTTATTCAACTATTTTTGTGGAGTGAGCTATTTAAGAATGACTGGAGAGAAAGTTTCTCGGACCCTTGAATGTTTTCAAACTTTCAAAATTCAAACTCTCAAACTTTGAAACAGGGTGTATCATAAATCCTGAAAATCTAGTTTTCTTCCAAAATTCCTGTGGAAGAATTTCTATGCGAATGAGTCACATTATTTCCTGTTCTGCATCCATTCAACAGCCTGTAGGATTATTATGGGCCGTTTTTGAAGAAAACTAACTTCAAGTTTTCACTCATCCTGTACCTTGTAAATTTCAAAACATACAAAGGTTCAACTACCTATAAAGAAGTAGAATAAAGAATCAAGATGTCTCGCATATTGAAACCTGGATGTGAACTATTTTTAACCATAGGTTATCTGGAGTCATCTCCACTCACTGAATGACGTGCATTTTCAGGTGGAAGGTACGAAAATGGCACACGAGCTGTGCAGCACGGACGCGATGGGCGAATTCGGCACCACGTACAACCCTTACCGCATACCGGGTTGTCAAGAGTACGAGCTGCTGTCGGACGAATACTTGGCCTGCCAGGCCAAACACTACACCATGACCATCTATCATCCCGTGGGAACGGCCAAGATGGGTCCCGACAGCGATCCCATGGCCGTCCTCGATCCCAGACTGAGGGTCAGGGGAGTGCAGAACTTGAGGGTGGTCGACGGATCCGTGATGCCGTACATCGTCAGCGGAAACACGAACGCGCCCATAATCATGATAGCCGAGAAAGCGGCGGACATGATCAAAGAAGACTGGGGGATGACGGAGAACGGAGATGGCGAGGGTCAAGGTAATGGAGTAAAGGGTTGAGATTCTACCTTTGTATTTGCCGAGAGTCCTATTTAACTGATTCTGTTATTCGAGCTATCTGAGCCACGTATCTGTGTTGAGCCATGTATACTGATCTATCTACAAGGTGTTCTGAACTGGGCGTGAAGAAAGTTCAAGACAGTTTAGATGACTGCTTAAGGACACTCAGAAGAATATTTGAAAAACAGCTTTTTTTGGGGGAATAGGGGAAATGTCAAAGTGCGGAACTTCAAGCCTCTATTTCGTTTCGTAATGATTTTCGAAAACACTTTGATATAGACTCGAGGAACATTTTTTTGAACAGTTCAATTGTTGAGAGTAAATGATACAGGGTGTCCATTTTCGAAGTTCTCACCACAGACCATTTCGAAAATTTTTACAGAAAAACGCCGAAATAGGTCGATTTTCGTTTCGAGTGGGACATCTAGGAGACGTATTGCCAAGTCTTTATCTTCAACTTCTTCGCTCCCATCATACCCTACTTTGAAATTTCGAATAGCCTTGTGTTGTGATACAAAAAACTGAAAGCAAACGAGTTCGATGCACCCTGTTCACTGATCTATGTATACTGACATTACTGACCTAGTGATCTATCTAGAATTATTTTTATCTATCTCTATATTTAAACATTTGAATACCGATCTACGATATTACCAGCTTCATCTCTCGATCTACCTAACAATTGCTATAGTAGGTCCATCTAAATACTAGATATGTATGAAAATTCTGTGGAATTTTTTTTTTGTTGATGAGAATCTAACGTTGTTGCCAGTTGTGTGAATGTGATGGTATGTCATGTACAGAGGTTATGCGAAACTGACAAGTTTCATGTCGAGAAAATCTTCCAACAGTGTCTCGTATCGGGCAGTCCAGCTCCATTAATTGATGTCTTTCTAAGGAAGTTTTTCTTACATCACTGGGGCCACTGGGCAATGGACATTTTCATTCCATTTTCTTTGGTTCTACCGCTGCCGTGCTTCGGCTTAATTTTTTTCAGTGGTCGACTCCAAGGGAACTAATGTTTAGCTACTTTGGCCACAAAAATTCGAGAAAAATTGCTTCTAATCTGAGTTTACTGGTCATATCTACTACACTGTCGGCAAGTGAAGTGATCTAGGGGAATTTCGCTTTCACTTTGCTACGTCACAATTTTGTGTGTTACGCCACAAACTGTGGTCAAATTGACAACAGAATGGTAGACATGACTTTAATTCTGTTTTGCAGGTGCATGTCTCAACAATTAGTTAATTAGTAGTAGAACAAGTTGAAATGTCTTCGACCTCTCAACTCAAAGAAGTACGGCATAGGCTTCAAATAGTAAGCATAATTTTTTACGGAAGTTTAAGGCCGGCTATGGATTTTCTTTGAAGGTATCTATTTGAAAACGCCAACAAGATCAATTTGTGGGTCTAATTGTTACGTATGTCGCGTACGGGTTCGATTATAATTGAGACGATCCTTTTTAAACACACACTGTTTATTACTGCGTAAGTACTACAATAAGTACACGCCAACAATTATTTACGATTGGGAATATCGCAGGTACTTTGCTTCTATCCGCTCACTACCAGCTAGCATTCAATACTGCTGTCTGGACCGAGGACGGTGCCTTATATAGGTCCGACTAATTATTCTCGAATGTTTCGTGGGTCCTCCGGCAAATTCCACAGTGATCCGGCATACCATTTCAAAACGACTTCCGAATAATCACACACCTTTCGCGTGCTTCCCGCGTTCTGGTATGTGGCACCTCCGCCAATTCGGCTGATGTTTTCTGATCGACCGTTCAAGTCTCCCATGTAATTTCAATCGCAAGCCATCGCGTTTTTTACGGAAATGTCCAGAGCTCCGCACTTGTACACTGTGACCTTATGGAAAGAGTATAGAAAGATCGCGTGATTCGCGTGTTATCTATAATAGCCGCTCGTAACATTATTTTATTCTCTTCACCTTCTCTTTGTACCAATGATGCTAGCCCAATTCGTTCTGGATTTATGTCGTTCTAATTTGGACCTATTTTCTTTTGTCAAAAAATAGGATAGTTCAAAAGTGGACAGTAGACCATGGAAGCCAAAGCTAACATTACCAGTCAATTTAAGTAAATGAAAAAAGTGATTTTCCACTGCCAGATTTAGTAATTCTGAGGCTCAAAATGCCAATACTGAGAACTGATCAACCCAATTAAGCTATAGGATAGGATAGGCTTGTTACGAGGAAAGCATACGCAAAGCAAGGTAGGCTGTGTGGCTTGGACTGACAAATGATTTTTTGGAGAAGAAAAGAATCAGAAGGATGATGGGAATGGCCCGCGCGAAGGCCGGACTTGAGTCTCATGGGACACGTTTGGGATGATTTAGAATGGAGAATTCAAAAATTATTGAATTTTCTGGTGGAATTTTATTACGATGTTTTCGAATCACGAATCTGTGTAGATACAATTATTAGGTAATGAGTTCTATGACGAATGGTAGTTTTTGCCAAAAAAAAGGTTATCAGAAAAAAACAAAAATTACATAAAACCTGAATTTGGCAAGCTAGCCTCATTACTCAAAAAAGAATTTAGACAGAATGAATAGCGCTACAAATTGATATCATTGTCGTTTTTGGAGGTAGTACCTCTTCAGTTTGGATGGTCAAGACACCTCAACCTAGGCTACTGATTGTCGAGACATCTAACTATAGTTGGGAGCCGAAAATTCTCGACGATTCCAAATCAGGTCGCATTGATTTTTGAAAATCTGAATTTTGTGAAAGCATTTTCAAATAATTCTTCACTTTTCATATGAGTGGATTGCGTGAAATCTCATGAAAAATTGAAAATGACTTGGAAGCCTTTCATAAAAATAAATGTTCAAAAATTAATGCGAACCTGATTTGCATCAGGTTATTATCAATCTATCCACAGCTAGTGAAGTTGCGACAAATCCCTGTTTCAGGTTATGTCGACCCAGAGGGACGGACAGACGGAGCTGCGCAGATGAAAGCTCCAGAGCGACTCATGAAGAAAACGCCAGTGTTCAAGGACTTGGACTACTGGTAGAGAATGAGCCAAAAAAAGAACTGTTATTTTTTCTCAATTTTTTTTCCAACTTAAACAATGATATAAAGTTTTTTTTATATAAAAATTTGTCTATTAAGGCTGATAGTTTAGTGCTTGTGTTCTTTGCCATATTAAAACAAATATTTTTTATTCGAGTATTTAACATTACAGCCAGCCGCTGGCACATTCCATTTTTACTCCCTTCCACAACATAATACCGTAGGTACAACCCGGCGCAGTTTGTATGGTATGTATGCCCATTTTCCCGTCATGCCGACCATGTTCAATTCTTGCAGAAGCGAAAGAATCTTTAAACTGTATTTCAACTTCTCAATCAAGTCAGGTCATTAAAAATTTGTCGGAAAAGGTGGGATATTTGGTTGTTTTTGCTGCTTTTCCTCATGCTTGCACTGCTGGTAAGTGATATTAATTATTTATTGCGTATTGTTTCTTTGCTTGGCCAGAGATTTTACAAAATCTGCCAAAGTTTTGCATTCGCAGTTTGTCGAGCCTAGAGTTGAGTTGAATCGTTTTTGTGCTTTTTCTTTTCTATACGTCTGAATGTCGAAATGGAGCATCTGAATGCCTAAACCAGACGCTTGTCCGCATCGTGTGAAATTCGTTCGAAATTCGAAAGTTTGTGTTCCCTTAGTTCGGTTGCGTAGGTACGGTCACTGCTCGTAAAAAACGCGTACAGCTTTTGACACAGAGTGTACTGATTTGACAAATTTTGACTACCTTGTCACTGTGACACTTTCGGTAGTCTCGTAAAATCTTCGGCCAAGCCAAGTAACAAACAATATCACTTATCGGCAGTGAAAGCATGAAGAAAAGCAGGGAAAACAATGAAATTCCCCAGCTTTTCCGACGAATTTTGGATTTCCCAATTGACGTTCATCCGATGACAATTCTAGTTTGAGTTTTCACGTCACATGACACATGAGCCTCGACTGTCGGCTGCCAGAGGCCGCCAGCAGTTCCTCCAGCAAGCGGGTTGCATACTCTTGTGGCCCACCCTCTATACAGAGAGGGAAATAAATCTTGAATACTAGAGAGCTAGATTACTACAATGATAAACACCTACCCCGTTTGTATTCAGTTTTGTTGCTGAATTACAACTTAGAAAAAAGCGAGGAAAAAAGTAATTTGGCGGAAAAATTTCAAGTCGCCGCCTTAACTGTTCTTCGATGTCCAAGTCGCTTTCTTGTCATATATCTTTACCGCTACTGTCAACTGTCAGTTCCTGCAATTGCGCAAATCTGACAACCAACTAATTGCCAACTTGACGGCTAAAAACCAGGTAACACGCAAATAACTTTCAAAATATTGTACCAGAGAGAGTCAATTTCTATGATCCTGAAGGTGATATTCGTATCACAAACATTATTGTATAAATGGTTGCCAAGGTACTACAATCATCCATCGATACTTAATCTCACCGACAATGGGGCCTTGCAATTGAAAAACTCAACGTGAGGTCGCCACTACTGTAGGGGGCGCCTACTTCGATAAAGCGGCCGTAACGACGCGAAAAACAGGGGAGTTTGAGTAGTTTGACCAGTAACTGACAGTGACTGGAGACGTCAAGCAAGAAACAGAGGTTATCCAAATTTCAAATCAAGACATAAAATGACGGACGTCGGTCGCTGAAGCGTCAACGCCGTCAAAATTGTCGAATTTGCCCCCAACGGTCGTGGCGCCCTCGGTGTGTAAAAGTGGCAGTGCAAGGCCCCATTGACCGACCATTGCCGGCTTTAACCAAGAACATCCGTAGCAACTTAAACAACATAATATATCAATGATAATATCCAATCCAGTAACTACTTATTTTAATGCCTACTTCATGTAAATGATAGTATATCATTCATGAAGCTTAAGTAGCTCTGACGTCTGAAGTTCAAACAAAACAAGAAAAAGTAAAAAAAATGTTAAAAAAAGCTGTTCGTTACTACATTTTACTACAGGTTTTACCCGACGAAATAGCACATCACTTTACGCCAGCACAGAGAAACGTTGTGTGAAAAAAATTATGCACATTCATTAACAAAGTCTATTTTAGTTCGGGCATATTGTTATGTAAACAATAAATCGATTGGATATCAGATCTACTTTAAGAATGCGAGTTTGAAAAGTCGTGTAAAAAAGTAGACGAGTCTACCTATCTAATCTACAAATTTATAATAAGAAAGTGACTTGTAACGGTTCCATCAACCGGCAATATTAAAGCAGCCTCATCATCTCTAAAATAATTCTTTCAGAGGTGAGTTCGAGGTCGATTACCCGTCCGAGTTCCGAGTTTAGAGGAATAATAAAACAGGTTATCTACTAACACGCCACTATTCACTTACATCTACTAGAGCTAGAGGTAGGGTTATATCCACGTTATCTGTGATATTGTGTTTAGTCCAGACGGCTTAAAAATGTGAGTATTTACAATCTGTAATTTTTGCCTTGAAATCCTACTAATTAACAATAAGACTTTCTTCAAACCTCAATACCTTCTTCCGTAAATCAATTTTGCCTCAGTAGTTACCTTTTCCCTGTACATCTCAATGACGTTTCGTTAAGTAAGGAGTAAGGTTAAGTCGTACTCACTGAAACAGTTCGAATCGCCAACTTGAGGATAAAAAAGGAACAAAAAAATGGAAGTGATTTTTTTTTCAAGTCAATAAGTTTTCTTTTTCTTCAAATGAGCTCGTCAAAATTTTGTAATTTTAAAGAAAGGTTTTTGAAATGAATAGCTCAGATGGAGACGTCGTGCCCGGTCGGAGTGGCCGAGCCGTGTCCGAATGCCGCTTCGGGGGTGTCCGCCCACCTGTTCCTGGCCCTCATCAACACTTTGATGGGAGCCAAATGCCGGATCTCGTCCAAGGCCAACTATCCGGACGATTTCGGGCCCCAGCTGAAGGACGGGGATGAGTTTGATTTCATCGTGGTCGGCGCCGGAACCGGAGGTTCGGTGGTGGGGAACCGGCTGTCGGAAAATCCCGAATGGAAAGTGCTGGTTCTGGAAGCGGGCACTTATCCGTCGATGAACAGTGAAGTAAGTCACGGGAGAAATAGAGAGGAAGCAGCCGTTTTTGCAAAATAAAAAGTGTTTAAGTCACTCCAAAATTTGTTCTTCAAGTGGCAAGGAACGGATGGAAATTTTTGTACGAGACGTCCTTTCGGGTGGGAATTAAAAAGAAAATGTGAAGAAATTTGAAGCATTTTCCACAATAATTGAGCAAAAAATTGAATAAAAACTTTCCAGGAGAATTCTTCAACTTCCACAAGTCAAGTCTCGTTTGGGACTGAATTCATCGCAATTCTCCTTTGAGTTTTTCAGAAGTCACTTTTGGTATTTCCATAATTCCTCGGAACTTTCCAGAGTTTCTTTGAAGATATTAGGTTTCCCTTGATGTCCCATTTTATTTTAGATCACTTTTGCGACTAAATTCCCCGCAGCTACCCTATTATTTTTTTGGAAATTTTCCTGAATTTCTCGTTTTTTTTTAAATAGTTTTTCGCGGTTTTTCAACTTGTACAATAGAAATTACTTTTGCGACTAAATTCCTCGAAACTCCTGCTGAATTCCACTGAGCTCTTCTGGAGTGTTCCAGAGCCTCTTGGAGTTTCCCAAAGTTCCCTAGACTATGAAGTTCCCTTCAATGACTTCTTACTTGTGCAAAGAAGAAAACTTCTGCGACTGAATTTTCAGCTATTCCCCTTAGCTCCTCCAGAGTTTTTGTGGGTCTCTCAAGAATTTCTGAGACTTCCTCCAGAATGTTCATTTTTTCATGAGGTCTCTAACTTGCGTCCCTTTAGTAACTGACTGCTCCAGGGTTTTTCCTGCTGAGCTTGTCCAGAGTTCCTCTGAATTTTTACAGAGTTAACTCAAAGTTTCCCTTAGAAATTTAGTACCCTTAGAAGAAAAAAACACAAGTGAACTTCGAAGGAGCTCACTGCAGCAACTCCGGTATTCAGTCGCTAAAGTAATTCCGATTGTATTTGGTACAATCTCAAGAGCCTCAAAGTTTCCCTTAGAAATTTAATACCCCTTGAAGTTCTTCAAATTGTACCAAATACAATCGAAATTACTTTGGCGACCGAGTTCCGGAGTTGCTGCAGTGAGTTCCCCAGAGTTCCCCTAAAGTACTGAGTTCCCTCTTCCCAAAGAAATATAAATAAAGATCCCCCAACTTGCTCAACACAAGTCCCTTTTGCGACTGAATTCTACGCTGAATTCCTCGTCTTCTAGAGATATTTTGGTTCTTTTCAAAATTCCTTGGAATTCTTCAGAGTTTCCCTGCTGGGCTACTCAGAGTTTCTTTGGACTCTCCCGGAATTTTTCGGATTTCCCTCAGAGTACTTTCGAACATATCGAGTTCCAGGCTCTTCAGTGTGTACCAAAGAGATCACTATTAGGATCAAATTTGCGGAAATTGCTCTAGCGAGTGCCTCAGAGTTACCCAGGGCTTCTCGAATTTCTCGGGAAGATCTTCAAACTTGCACAAAAAGTAGCTTTTGTGACTAAATTCACTGCTGAAGTTTATCTGGGTTTATTTCAAAGTTTCCTTATAATATTCTGATTCACATTAAAAGGCCCTTCAACAAGCACTTGAGAAGTCACTGCGACTGAATTCCCCGCATTTTATCTGCTGAGCTTCTCGAAAGTTCTTTTGGGTTTTTCGGAGTTCTCAAAAGTTTCCATAAAATGTTTCATTTCACTTGAGGTTTCCTAATGTCTACAAAAGACGTTATTTCTGCAGTCGAATTCCCCGGAGCTCCTCTGCTGAGCACCTACAGGATATCCGTAGGCTTGCTAAGAACTCCTAAGAGTTTTCCAGGGTTTTCCTTCCTTCATGTTTCCCCTTTCTTCGTAAAAATTCGAGAATGACAGGAGAGAAACAAAAAGAAACACGAGCTGATCGGACGTTCCATAGAGGAGAAAGATTCTGCTTTATATTGGTGTCAATTCCATTTAGTTGCCTTTTTGGCAAAAAATGATTTTTCCGAAAAATGATGAAGTGCCCTTTGATTCGAACGTGAAAATTTGAGAATAACAGGAGAGAAACAAAAGTAAACACGAGGTGATCGGACATTCCATAGAAAAGGAAGATTCTGCTTTTTATCGCTGTCGATTTCAGTTGCAAACATTTGCCTTTTTGGCAAACAATGATTTTTCCAATAAATGATATAGCGTCTCCTAATTCGAAAGCGAAAATTCGAGAATAACAGAAGAGAAACAAAAAGAAGCACAGGTGATCGGACACTACATAGAGAAGAAAGATTCTGCTTTCTATTGGTGTCAATTTCATTTGCATATATTTGCCTTTTTGGCAAATAATGATTTTTCCAAGAAAATATGTAGCGTCCTTTGATTCGAACGCAAATATTCGAGAATAACAGAAGAAAAACAAACAGAAACACGAGATAATCGGACAGACCATGGAGAAGAAAGATTCTGCTTTCTATTGGTGTCAATTTCATTTGCATATATTTGTCTTTTTGGCAAATAATGATTTTTCCAAGAAAATATGTAGCGTCCTTTGATCGAACGCAAATATTCGAGAGTAACAGAAGAGAAACAAAAAGAAACACGAGGTTAACAGACAAGCCATAGAGAAAAAAGATTCTGCTTTCTATTGATGTTAATTTCATTTGCATATATTTGCTTTTTTGGCAAATAATGATTTTTCCAAGAAAGATGTAGCGTCTTTCGATTCGAATGCAAAAATTCGAGAATAACAGAAGAGAAACAAAAAGAAACACGAAGTGTTCGGACATTTCATAGAGAAGAAAGAATCTGCTTTCTATTGGTGTTAATTCCATTTGCATATATTTGCCTTTTTGGCAAATAATGATCAAATAATGATTTTCCCAAGGAAACATGTAGCGTCCTTTGATTCGAACGCCAAAATTCGAGAATAACAGAAAAGAAACAAAAAGAAACACGAGGTGATCAGACACGCCATAGATAAGAAAGACTAGCTGTCACCGGCGCCGGCAAGCCGTCGCCTGGGTGACAGCTATGGTTGAAAAGTAGACAGGGAATTTGTTCCACTGACACCGGACAAGTGGAAAGGGAATTGTATACATGATGTTGATTTTCGGTTGTTTTAGGCAGATGTCAGGTTTTCCTTTGGCGAGTTTAGTAATTTCATGCATGTCCGTCGATAGTGTTTTGGTCAGATGAAGTTTTTCAAGAGGCGTAAGCAACGACAGTAAGAGTAACAAGAATTCGAAAAGATGTTTGTTTTTCGCGTGTTTTGAAATTTCTGCCTCGACTTATAGGGTTCTATTGTGAACGAAACGCATGTCAGTGGGTGGTGTCTGGTCAGTGAAGAGTTGTCGGAAAAAATCGATACACCATTATTTTGTTCATTAATATGTATTTCTACTTTTGATCAAGGTAACTCCTAAAAATACTGGAAACATGATGAAGCTTTGAAAATGAAAGCGACGATATGTGTTATGAAAACCTGAACCGTGAAGAAGGTACTGTCGTGGAAGACACCGTGTAGTGGAAGGAGAAGCAGAACCGTGTAGGTATTTGTAATATTCAGGAGCCTTTCTAAATATTTGTAGGAGAAATTGAGATGGAATAAAAATAAGTGCAAAATTCCAAATTTGACAGTTACGTTCCAATTGTTCATTTGAACCAAGTCTAGGTTTGAAAACTCAATAGATTCGGTTGAAAAAAGCAAGAATTCAGTACACAGCGGCTTCAAACTGCGAAAATGTCGAATTTAACAAATGTGTTTCGATTATCCATCTTGACTAAGTCTTTGTTCGAAATGTCAATATAATCTGTTGAAAAATACAAAAGTTCAATATGACAGCCTTGCGAATGTCAAAATGGCAGATTTGACAGATGCATCTCAATTAATTGTCTACTTCAAGTAGGTAAAGGTTTGAAATATTAATCGGATACTTATCCGATTTGTAAAAAATACAAAAGTTCAATCTGGCGCCCTCTTGGAACGTTAAGAATCAAAATTTGACAGATGCATTTCCATTGTCAACTTCAAGTGGGTATAGGTTCAAAATCCCAATCAGATCGGTTGAAAAATGCAAAAGTTTAATATGGCGGCCTCTGAAACGTCAAAAATCGAAATTTGACAGATGCATTTTGATCGCCAACCACAAGTAGGTGTAGGTCCAAAATCTCAATCAGATCGGTTGAAGAATGCAAAAGTTCAATATGGCAGTCTCTAATATTGTCAAAAATCGAAATTTGACAGATGCATTTCCATTGTCAACCTCAAGTAAATATAGGTTTGAAATCTCAATCAGATCGGTTGAAAAATGCAAAAGTTCAATATGGGGGCCTCTAAAACGTCAAGAATCTACATTTGGCAGATGCATTTTGATCGCCAACCTCAAGTGGGTGTAGGTGTAAAATCTCAATCAGATCGGTTGAAAAATGCAAAAGTTCAATATGGCGGCCTCTGAAACGTCAATAATCAAAATTTGACAGATGCATTTCCATTGTGAACCTCAAGTGGCTATGGGTTCAAATTCCCAATCAGATCAGTTGAGAAATGTGAAAGTTCAATATGGCGGCCTCTTGAAACGTCAAAAACCAAAATTTGACAGCTGCATTTGGATCGCCAACCTCCAAGTGGGTGTAGATTTAGAATCTCAATCAAATCGGTTGAACAATGCAAAAATTCAATATGGCGGCCTCTTGAAACGTCAAAAATCTAAATTTGACAGATTCGTTTTGATCGCCAATCTCAAGTGGCTATGGGTTCGAATTCTTAATCAGATCAGTTGAGAAATGTGAAAGTTCAATATGGCGGCCTCTTGAAACGTCAAAAACCAAAATTTGACAGCTGCATTTCGATTACCAACCTCCAAGTGGGTAGAGGTTTAAAATCCCAATCAGATCGGTTGAAAAATGCGAAAGTTAAATATGGCGGCCTGTTGAAACGTCAGAAATCAAAATTTGACAGATATATTTTGATCGCCAATCTCAAGTGGCTATGGGTCCAAAATCCCAATCAGATCGGTTGAAAAATGCAAAAGTTCAATATGGCGGCCTGTTGAAACGTCAAAAATCAAAATTTGACTGATACGTTTTGATCGCCAATCGCAAGTGGCTATGGGTTCAAATTCCCAATCAGATCAGTTGAGAAATGCAAAAGTTCAATATGGCGGCCTGTTGAAACGTCAAAAATCAAAATTTGACAGCTGCATTTCGATCGCCAACCTCCAAGTGGGTATAGGTCCAAAATCCCAATCAGATCGGTTGAAAAATGCAAAAGTTCAATATGGCGGCCTGTTGAAACGTCAAAAATCAAAATTTGACAGATGCATCTTGGTTGTCCAACCCAAGTGGGTATAGGTTCTAGCGAGGGTTCTAGATCCCAATCGGATAGGTTGAAAAATGCAAGAGCTCAATATGGCGGCTTTTCGAAACCTCAAAAATCGAAATTTGACAGATGCATTCAGACAATTTTTTTCAAGTTGGCATAGGTTCAAAATCCCAATCGGATGTTGTGGTAATGATGATAGAAAAATGTCATGTAACGATTTACGCTTTCATCATTACATTTACTCGCGAAAACGTCCATAACTGTCAGCATTATTCCAACGTATTTAAAAGCACTCGCGAAAAATAGGCCCAAATGGTTCGCGACAAATCGCCTTGAAGGTGCGCCGTCACTGCTGTGACATTACATTGACATTTGCAAATGGCACAACACAACTGCGACGTTCAATAATGCTGCCAATGTTTGTAGTGATATTTTGGAAAATTTGACAAGAAAAACTCCGAAACAAGGACGCACATCTAAACACGAACCCTTTCTTGAGGTGTAGCCAAAAGGTCCGATGGAATTATCATGGATTCCGTAGAAAACAAGTCGCGACAAGGAACCCCTGTAACCGACATGAACTTTGCTCTGGCGGGCCGAAAAGGCCCCTTTATCGAAATGTGAAGCCGCTGGAAATTGCAAATAAATTGTGAGTACCCCCCAGATGTGTTCTGTCCCCAAATCAACATCAACTTATCTGTTTTTTGTGAAATTACTCCGTCAACGTCAGACACGGCCCGCGAAACCTAAGTGAAATGCCTTATTATTTGAAGGAGACCTTGTGTTTCTGGTGCCTGGCAAACGCCCACGGGTCTCCTGGACCGCTACGGTAACATTTCGCACCCTGACAGGGTCATTTTTTCCAAAAACATTGTTGAAATGCCCCGAGGTGTTGAGTTTTCCAAAATCCAGAGCGTCAATTTGACGTTTCTGTCACTTTGGCCGTGTCGTGTTCCAATTTCAACATTTTTCGGCTAAATTTCAAGAAAAGCCCCGCCAAATGGGCCGCAACGGACGAAACCGAGCCCCCGGAAACCCCCCGGTCGGCATTTCACACCAAATTTCTCGAAATTCTCCCCGAAAAGCCGAATTTTCGCCGCAAAAACGTAACAAGATGTTTGGAATGGACTACTCGAAGCGGCGGTTCCCTGTAAGAAAGTGGAATGAATTATGAATTTTCGAAAAATCCCCTCGAATTCGGCAGAAATTTCAGAAATTTCCCATCGTCAACTTGCACTGCGGTTCGTCGGCGAAAATTTTTAAAAAAATACCCCGCCAAAATCCGACGTCTGGTTTTCACAAACGGCTGTAGATAGCGTTAAGAGTTTGGCATGGGTTACATTGGCGGGATTCTGCTTTCTATTGATGTTAATTTAATCTGCATATATTTGCTTTTTTGGCAATTGCTGACTTTTCCAACAAAGATGTTGAGTCTTTTGATTCGAATGCAAAAATTCGAGAATAACAGAAGAGAAACAAAAAGAAACACGAAGTGATCGGACATTTCATAGAGAAGAAAGATTCTGCTTTCTATTGGTGTTAATTTCATTTGCATATATTTGCCTTTTTGACAAATAATGATTTGTCCAAGGAAACATGTAGCGTCTTTGATTTGAACGCAAAAATTTGAGAATAACAGAATAGAAACAAAATGAAACACGAGGTGATCAGACACTCTATAGAGAAGAGAGATTCCGCTTTCTACATGTTGTGTAATTTCATTGGCATATATTTGCCTTTTTGACAAACAATGATTTTCCTAAGAACGATTGTAGTGCCAGTTGATAATGGTGTAACTTTTTTTTCTCTTAATAATGACCGAATGAAATTTAAAAGGTGTATACGCTAGGTTGAATACTTTACAAAGAGGTTTTAGCACCTCTTCTCATTTCTGCGAAGAAGTTAAGAAAATGCCCAAGAGTGGAAATCGAACCTATGCCAATTTCTATTCTGGGTCTGTAGACTTTTGAGCTCCTACACTAGTTTATCGTCCCTATGTGCTTTGATGCAAAAGCCGCATCATTGTTGAAATACTTACACTAGAAAATAGATCAAAAGCATAGGCTCAGAAACTGGGCCCTGCGGGACCTCCTTCCTGAAAGTGCATTCAATGATTCAATAATTGATTTTTTCGTTTCAGATTCCCGGTCTGCTGTTCAGCACGCACGGCACCCAAGAAGACTGGCAGTACCATTCGGAACCCACCGACAAGGCCTGTCTGGGTTTCAAAGACCAGAAATGCTTGTGGCCCAGGGGCAAAGTGCTCGGCGGGTGCAGTTCCATCAACGCCATGCTGCACGTGAAAGGCAACCGCAGAGACTACGACCACTGGGCGGCTTTGGGCAACCCAGGCTGGGACTACGACAGTCTCCAAAAGAGTTTTCAACAATCGGAAGACCTCCAAACCGAAGAGCTCGCAGGAACTCAGTACAAAAAAGGCGGGTTCCAACCAATCAGCCTGTACCACAGCGGCCAACCAATGGTGGAGATAATCAGAGACGCTGCCGAATCACTGGGGATACCCAAGACGATTGAAGAGAAAATCTCCGGGTTTTACGAAAGCGTCCAGAACGTTCAGAACGGCGTCAGAGCCAACGCAGCCAAATCGTTCTTGGGCAACGCCAAAGTTAAAGAGCGCCAGAACCTGGTCGTTGCTCACAATTCTTTGGTTGAACGCTTGGTGATTGAAGACGGCAAAGTTACTGGAGTCAGAGTTAACGTCAATGGACGAAGCCTACTGTTGAAAGTTAGCAAAGAAGTGATATTGTCCGCTGGAACGGTTAATACTCCAAAGATATTGATGCTGTCTGGTATTGGACCCAAGAATCACTTGGACGAGCTTGGTATCGAAGTGGTTAAAGACTTGCCAGTTGGTGAGAACCTGCAAGATCATTTGGTCTTCTTAGGATTCATGTTGACGGTAGACGACAGCGCTTTTATCAAACCAAAGAACTTGATCGACGAGTTCTACAAGTACTTTATGTACCAACAAGGACCTCTGGGAGAAATCAGTTCTACCAATCTCTTGGGATTCGTGAACACCAAACGCGACGGTCCGTATCCCGACATACAGTTCCATACCGTCGCTTTCGCGAAACAAGAACCGTACTTGCTGCCGGAAGTACAAAGAGCGACTGGTAAAAACGAAGCGGTCGTCAAACACGAGCTGGAAACCAACCAAAACTACTCTTTACTGAACCTGGCTCCCACTCTGCTCAATCCCAAATCGCGAGGCCGAATACGGTTAGCTTCCAAAAGCTTTGAAGATAAACCAAAGATTTTTGCTGGATACTTTGAAGACGATTCTGATCTCGATACGCTTTTGGCCGGCGTTAGATTCGCAGAGCAAATGGTCGAGAGCGCGGCTTTCGCCAAGATCAATCCCAAGATCCTCGATTACAAATTCGAACGGTGCCAAGGCTTCGAATTCCAATCGGACGCGTACTGGAAATGTATATTAAGGCACTTGACGAGTACGTTGTATCATCCAGTAGGCACATGTAAAATGGGTCCCGATTCAGATCCCGAAGCTGTGGTCGATTCAAGACTTAAAGTGAGAGGAGTAGACAATTTGAGAGTGATAGACGCGTCAGTTATGCCAACCATAACCAGCTGCAACACCAACGCGCCCACTTTGATGATCGGACAGAAGGGCTCTGGTTTGATTTTCGAGGACTGGGGCGTCAAGCACGACGAACTATAGATTGGAATTCTCTCGAATCGCGGCAGTCTTTATCAAAGTGCCCAGAAGGCTTACATTTGTAGCACTCGAGGAAAATTTCTATGGGATTCGCATTGTTAGTGTTTGGAAATAAATAATGAAATTAATGTCATTTGTTTTTATTATACAACACACGGCAATTGCTGTATAACAAATTGCTTTGTCATCGCTCTTCTCTTTTTCTTTCGTCGCATCACAATTTCTTTTATGATCGCTCTGTGTGTGACATAACAGATGATTATCCCATTGTCTCTTTATACGCGCCATCTTTTTAATTTAAAAGGATGATTACAACAAGTGGAGAAGAAAGTGATGGCTCCTTATTAGAGTTGTATCAATATTTATTGTTGTGAAATGCCATTTGCATACGCATTTTCTTGTCTTTTTTCTTGTATTTCCAACGAAATATTTTGAAATTTCTAGACGTCGGTAGGGACCCACCTATATTTTGAATTATTATTGGAAAAATATTGGGATATAGCAAACATGATGGTTACATAATAACACACTTTTGAAGCGCAGGTAACTTGGTGTAAAATCGTTTTAAATTGGAGTGTTTAAAGCGATTAAGCATTAGGAATAGGTACCTACACTACACACTCAAAAATGAAGAAATCGCCAGCTCTAATGGTTGACTTAGATTTTCATTTAATAATCATTATTAATTGCTCTAGGAAACCTAGTTTTATTCTTGACCGAAGACTGTTAGTCTATTTTGCAAGACATCTGTAATTTCCTCAAGTCAATTCGATATCAATTTGATTTATTACTATCGACCTGTACCTAAACTGGACTAATAAAACCGTATATTGTCATACCTCCAGTAAAAGGCTGACATGGAAGTTATTGGCTAGGGACCTCCAATTTCTAAAACTGCCGCCCTGCTAATGCCGCCATTCCTTGCCGACATAAATGAAGTATAGTTGTCAAAATGACATTTTTTTATTTCTGCATTAATTTGTTTAGCTGCGGTGGAAAATCACTGTAGGGTTTGACCGACACAGTGGCAACGCTGTTTATGCTTTACTATGCTGAAGCCTTCATTGATATTGGTTTCTTAGCTTCGGGTCAGTCACTGCTTTTCATCGTTTTTGCCTGCCGTACAGAACGTTGTATTTTCTTTCACCGAAGCACGGATAATGGATAATTATTAGATTCAGTCATAGATCAACAGAAGAAACACACTGAATTCAAACCGGACGCAAAATACCACAGACACTACATCAACACGACACTCGCGACATGACAACAATCAATCTGGTTATAAATACGACAAACAGTGGCTATTGGTTCAGAACTGCCAACCTGCCGCCAATAAATTGGCAGACAGCGATTCTCACCTCACCAAGTGGGTCGCAGCGAGAGAATGTCTTGTTAAAACCATCATGTGTCAGAAATGTCATCGGTGGGGCCTCTTATATTAATTTTTCACTGAACAATGACTCCAAATGGAAGGTGTGATATTCAGACAGAGAAAATAAGCTTTTCGTGTTTTGATAAAATTAAAGTGTCGCTGTCAAGTATGTACTACTAGCTCTCATCTGTCAAAAAGACAAAAAAAATGGGGTTTCGTGTTGTCAAATGAAAGCATTGCTGTCGATCTGTCTTCCAATAAGAACTGGGCTCTCAACAGCAGTCCAGAATATCGATCACTCTGATTTCTTATGGAAGGTGTGAGCTCAGGGTGATAGAGCTCTTCATGTCCGATCGTTGTTGTTGTCAAACATCTGTCACCGACTTAGCTTTCCATAAAAAGTCAAAGTGATGAATATTCCGACAGACGAGCGCTGACATTTTTTGACAGAAGACAGATGACTGAAAACGACACCTCTATTCTCTGGATGGTAGCTTTTTGTGTTCTGTCAAAATAATGTGTCGCTCTTAATTTGTAATTTTTCAAGAGCTATCACCTGTCATACCTGCCAGTGCGCCTCCGTCAAATATTATCACTTCGACTTCTCATGGAAAGTTGAAGCTGGGAACAGAAAAAAGTGCTTTGCCATTCTGTTCGCCAAATATAATTATCAGTTTGAACTCTAATGGGAGGTGTAAGCTCTAGACGGATGAAAAAGCTTTTCTTAATCAAAGTAGAAGAGTCGTTTTCAATCTTTCATCTGTCAAAAACTACCAGCTCGAACCTTACAAAGATCACGTTGATCTCTTGTGAAAGATCCAGTTGGAAAAAGAAGCTTTTCCTGTTTTGTCAAAACATACGTACCGCTCGCTGTCAAGAAATTTATAACGTTTTCCACTGGTGAAAAAAGTGCGTACTTTTTGCTCTCGTTGTCATAGAAACTCACCAGAAAGCCCTGCTATTGGTCCATGCCCATCCCAAGGTCAGGGCAGTTAGTGCGCACTTTTCTTCCCAAGTGGAAAACGCCATTACTTTGCTCGCTTGTCTATCAAAAACTACCAACTTTCATTATCTGTCAATGTGTTCTGTCAAAATGTAAGGCCGATTTTAATCTGTCATTTGTCAAAAACTATCAGATCTTGAAAAAAATCGGTTGTGTCAACCCAAAACTTTCCCGACGAGTAGCAAAGGAACCGATGGAAATTTTTGTATTGAACGTCCCTTCGGGTAGGAAGTTAGAATTTGAGAAAAAGATTGAAGAGCTGGAAATGTTTTCCTCAATAAGGGCTTCATTTTGAGCTCCATAATTTGAGTCCGGTCTCGATAATCCAGGCCGGTTTTACATTCTCAACAGGGAAATTGAAAACAAAATTGTTAGAAAATATTTGGGAACCAGTTACCTCTTTCAACGCCATGCTGCACGTGAAAGGCAACCGCAGAGACTACGACCACTGGGCGGCTTTGGGCAACCCAGGCTGGGACTACGACAGTCTCCAAAAGAGTTTTCAACAATCGGAAGACCTCCAAACCGAAGAGCTCGCAGGAACTCAGTACAAAAAAGGCGGGTTCCAACCAATCAGCCTGTACCACAGCGGCCAACCAATGGTGGAGATAATCAGAGACGCTGCCGAATCACTGGGGATACCCAAGACGATTGAAGAGAAAATCTCCGGGTTTTACGAAAGCGTCCAGAACGTTCAGAACGGCGTCAGAGCCAACGCAGCCAAATCGTTCTTGGGCAACGCCAAAGTTAAAGAGCGCCAGAACCTGGTCGTTGCTCACAATTCTTTGGTTGAACGCTTGGTGATTGAAGACGGCAAAGTTACTGGAGTCAGAGTTAACGTCAATGGACGAAGCCTACTGTTGAAAGTTAGCAAAGAAGTGATATTGTCCGCTGGAACGGTTAATACTCCAAAGATATTGATGCTGTCTGGTATTGGACCCAAGAATCACTTGGACGAGCTTGGTATCGAAGTGGTTAAAGACTTGCCAGTTGGTGAGAACCTGCAAGATCATTTGGTCTTCTTAGGATTCATGTTGACGGTAGACGACAGCGCTTTTATCAAACCAAAGAACTTGATCGACGAGTTCTACAAGTACTTTATGTACCAACAAGGACCTCTGGGAGAAATCAGTTCTACCAATCTCTTGGGATTCGTGAACACCAAACGCGACGGTCCGTATCCCGACATACAGTTCCATACCGTCGCTTTCGCGAAACAAGAACCGTACTTGCTGCCGGAAGTACAAAGAGCGACTGGTAAAAACGAAGCGGTCGTCAAACACGAGCTGGAAACCAACCAAAACTACTCTTTACTGAACCTGGCTCCCACTCTGCTCAATCCCAAATCGCGAGGCCGAATACGGTTAGCTTCCAAAAGCTTTGAAGATAAACCAAAGATTTTTGCTGGATACTTTGAAGACGATTCTGATCTCGATACGCTTTTGGCCGGCGTTAGATTCGCAGAGCAAATGGTCGAGAGCGCGGCTTTCGCCAAGATCAATCCCAAGATCCTCGATTACAAATTCGAACGGTGCCAAGGCTTCGAATTCCAATCGGACGCGTACTGGAAATGTATATTAAGGCACTTGACGAGTACGTTGTATCATCCAGTAGGCACATGTAAAATGGGTCCCGATTCAGATCCCGAAGCTGTGGTCGATTCAAGACTTAAAGTGAGAGGAGTAGACAATTTGAGAGTGATAGACGCGTCAGTTATGCCAACCATAACCAGCTGCAACACCAACGCGCCCACTTTGATGATCGGACAGAAGGGCTCTGGTTTGATTTTCGAGGACTGGGGCGTCAAGCACGACGAACTATAGATTGGAATTCTCTCGAATCGCGGCAGTCTTTATCAAAGTGCCCAGAAGGCTTACATTTGTAGCACTCGAGGAAAATTTCTATGGGATTCGCATTGTTAGTGTTTGGAAATAAATAATGAAATTAATGTCATTTGTTTTTATTATACAACACACGGCAATTGCTGTATAACAAATTGCTTTGTCATCGCTCTTCTCTTTTTCTTTCGTCGCATCACAATTTCTTTTATGATCGCTCTGTGTGTGACATAACAGATGATTATCCCATTGTCTCTTTATACGCGCCATCTTTTTAATTTAAAAGGATGATTACAACAAGTGGAGAAGAAAGTGATGGCTCCTTATTAGAGTTGTATCAATATTTATTGTTGTGAAATGCCATTTGCATACGCATTTTCTTGTCTTTTTTCTTGTATTTCCAACGAAATATTTTGAAATTTCTAGACGTCGGTAGGGACCCACCTATATTTTGAATTATTATTGGAAAAATATTGGGATATAGCAAACATGATGGTTACATAATAACACACTTTTGAAGCGCAGGTAACTTGGTGTAAAATCGTTTTAAATTGGAGTGTTTAAAGCGATTAAGCATTAGGAATAGGTACCTACACTACACACTCAAAAATGAAGAAATCGCCAGCTCTAATGGTTGACTTAGATTTTCATTTAATAATCATTATTAATTGCTCTAGGAAACCTAGTTTTATTCTTGACCGAAGACTGTTAGTCTATTTTGCAAGACATCTGTAATTTCCTCAAGTCAATTCGATATCAATTTGATTTATTACTATCGACCTGTACCTAAACTGGACTAATAAAACCGTATATTGTCATACCTCCAGTAAAAGGCTGACATGGAAGTTATTGGCTAGGGACCTCCAATTTCTAAAACTGCCGCCCTGCTAATGCCGCCATTCCTTGCCGACATAAATGAAGTATAGTTGTCAAAATGACATTTTTTTATTTCTGCATTAATTTGTTTAGCTGCGGTGGAAAATCACTGTAGGGTTTGACCGACACAGTGGCAACGCTGTTTATGCTTTACTATGCTGAAGCCTTCATTGATATTGGTTTCTTAGCTTCGGGTCAGTCACTGCTTTTCATCGTTTTTGCCTGCCGTACAGAACGTTGTATTTTCTTTCACCGAAGCACGGATAATGGATAATTATTAGATTCAGTCATAGATCAACAGAAGAAACACACTGAATTCAAACCGGACGCAAAATACCACAGACACTACATCAACACGACACTCGCGACATGACAACAATCAATCTGGTTATAAATACGACAAACAGTGGCTATTGGTTCAGAACTGCCAACCTGCCGCCAATAAATTGGCAGACAGCGATTCTCACCTCACCAAGTGGGTCGCAGCGAGAGAATGTCTTGTTAAAACCATCATGTGTCAGAAATGTCATCGGTGGGGCCTCTTATATTAATTTTTCACTGAACAATGACTCCAAATGGAAGGTGTGATATTCAGACAGAGAAAATAAGCTTTTCGTGTTTTGATAAAATTAAAGTGTCGCTGTCAAGTATGTACTACTAGCTCTCATCTGTCAAAAAGACAAAAAAAATGGGGTTTCGTGTTGTCAAATGAAAGCATTGCTGTCGATCTGTCTTCCAATAAGAACTGGGCTCTCAACAGCAGTCCAGAATATCGATCACTCTGATTTCTTATGGAAGGTGTGAGCTCAGGGTGATAGAGCTCTTCATGTCCGATCGTTGTTGTTGTCAAACATCTGTCACCGACTTAGCTTTCCATAAAAAGTCAAAGTGATGAATATTCCGACAGACGAGCGCTGACATTTTTTGACAGAAGACAGATGACTGAAAACGACACCTCTATTCTCTGGATGGTAGCTTTTTGTGTTCTGTCAAAATAATGTGTCGCTCTTAATTTGTAATTTTTCAAGAGCTATCACCTGTCATACCTGCCAGTGCGCCTCCGTCAAATATTATCACTTCGACTTCTCATGGAAAGTTGAAGCTGGGAACAGAAAAAAGTGCTTTGCCATTCTGTTCGCCAAATATAATTATCAGTTTGAACTCTAATGGGAGGTGTAAGCTCTAGACGGATGAAAAAGCTTTTCTTAATCAAAGTAGAAGAGTCGTTTTCAATCTTTCATCTGTCAAAAACTACCAGCTCGAACCTTACAAAGATCACGTTGATCTCTTGTGAAAGATCCAGTTGGAAAAAGAAGCTTTTCCTGTTTTGTCAAAACATACGTACCGCTCGCTGTCAAGAAATTTATAACGTTTTCCACTGGTGAAAAAAGTGCGTACTTTTTGCTCTCGTTGTCATAGAAACTCACCAGAAAGCCCTGCTATTGGTCCATGCCCATCCCAAGGTCAGGGCAGTTAGTGCGCACTTTTCTTCCCAAGTGGAAAACGCCATTACTTTGCTCGCTTGTCTATCAAAAACTACCAACTTTCATTATCTGTCAATGTGTTCTGTCAAAATGTAAGGCCGATTTTAATCTGTCATTTGTCAAAAACTATCAGATCTTGAAAAAAATCGGTTGTGTCAACCCAAAACTTTCCCGACGAGTAGCAAAGGAACCGATGGAAATTTTTGTATTGAACGTCCCTTCGGGTAGGAAGTTAGAATTTGAGAAAAAGATTGAAGAGCTGGAAATGTTTTCCTCAATAAGGGCTTCATTTTGAGCTCCATAATTTGAGTCCGGTCTCGATAATCCAGGCCGGTTTTACATTCTCAACAGGGAAATTGAAAACAAAATTGTTAGAAAATATTTGGGAACCAGTTACCTCTTGCACAATAAGAAAAAATCTGTTGTGGAGCGACACAAAACTTTCCCGGTGGTATCCAGAGACGTCAGTAATGATTTTAATCGGAGCGTCCCTTCGAGAGGGGAAGGATTTGATTTGGAAATTGATGAAAAAATTCTAGTGAGTTGAGCGTTTAGCGTTTAGCATCCTGCATCTTGATTGAGAACTCTTACTGAGGCGTTTGAAGGCGTTATAGAACCTCATCCGTCAGAACATTTAGTATCTCATAGGGAGGCGGTTGTTTTTCAACTGAAAAAACTCTGGAAATTGGACAAAAAGTCCATGAAAAATATTCAAGAGCCTATTACTTATTGTTTAAAAATAATTGATAAAAATCGGTTCACGAGTTGAATACTCGGGTAGAGTTCTTATTATTTGCAATTCAGGGCCCCAAACGAGAGGGGGGCTTAGCTCCAAGAGACACCCCTAGACACCAGGGATGGAGCTTATAAAGCTTCAACCAACCCAAGAAAACGGCAAAATCTGTTAGTCACAATTAGTGAAGGCCCTACAGGGCTTTGAACGGCAGGGAGCAGGAAGACACACACCATGGGGCTCTGGTACCGAATCATACAAGGGAACTTTATTTCAATGAGGTCATCTAATAGCTGTATTACACTACACAATTTCTTGTACAATTTCTTGAACAATCTACCAAAATAGTGTCAAAAAACAATGAACTTGATTGTTTAACTGACAGATTGTACAAGAAATTGTGTAGTGTAATGCAGCTTTAAGACGCGTATGTTCAAATTTTCATTACAACCCCTCCGCCCCCATCCTACATCAAAGGGGTGGTTCAAAAAATTTTGAAATATTTTGGACGGGAAGAGAATTTTATTGCCTTCAATTTGATGTAACACAAGATAGGTGATGTTGTTTGAGATATTTAAATGGGGTAGAGTGGGGGCGAAGGGGTTGAAGATGAAAATTTGCCTATACGTGTATTAGATGACCCTCTTGAAATAATAATCGATCTGTTTTTGCTGGAAGGTATATTTCTTAAGAATCTGGAGTTTATAGGGGAAAGTCTTCTTTTATTAACAAAGAGAGTATTTTCACAAGGATTGAGGGGTGGTTAAAAAAAATAAGAATATGTTTGAAAGAAAAAGAACTTTATTGCCTTCAATTTGACGTATCACAAGATAGGTGATGTTATTTGAAATTTCAAAGTAGGGTGGGGTGGGGGCGAAGAGGTTGGTTGAAGATAAAAATTTGGCAGTATGTGCCCTAACGTCCCCCTCGAAACAAAAATTGACCTGTTTCGGCGTTTTCCCATGAAAAATTTTGGCGGCGAGAAATCAGGGTTGACAACTTTTTAAATGAACACCCTGTATGTACAGGGTGCATGTTCTAATATAAATTGTACCCCTCACCTTGTAGACTTCTCCTTAAATATAATTCCAGAAATAAAAACCGATTCTGACACGATTTTCTCTCAAGATTTCGAATCTGTCTACCACAATATTTTGCTAACAGGGTGAAACAACGAAAAATTTTCTCAAGTTGGACATCCTACTCCTACATTTTAATGGTGGAATCTGCTTTTCATCGTGATTATAGGTATAATCCATACTTGATAGGTTAGTTCACAAATCACATGCGAAAAAGTTTGTCAAAATTTGACAAAAATATCGAGAATTATTTTATCCAAAAGGTTAAGTTTGTAGAGTTGAGTTGAATGAAAAGTTTAAAACTATAATAAAATTCATTCACTCAAAATGATACAAAATTTACTGAGTTATTTTTGAGAAAAAAAAATTCGATATTTTTTCAAATCCCATCAATTTTTCACATGTTGTGTTTTGTTCACTGAACTTTCAAGTGTGGTATATTATATTTATAATGGGGATGGGAAGCGGAACCGACTCCCATATTAAAATAAAGGGTGACCAATTTGGAAAAAGTTTTCGATGTTGCACCCTGTAGCGAAACACCACAAAAAAATTTCGTGGACAGATTCGAAACCTGCGGAGAAAAATCATAAGAACCTTTTCTAAATTTTCAAAATTATGTTTGGGAGAAGTCTTCGGGGGGATATAATTTATACGTAAACGTAAACACCCTGTAAATTCAGAGGGTACTCGTAAGTGAGACACCCGTACGGCGCCATCTTTTAGCAGTTTACCGGAAATCTCGATATTAGGATCACCGAGCTCCAGTCTCGAATGCTTCAGCACTGATGAGACTCAAACAGGTCAAAAAACGTGTCTGCTGGATTTCGATGGTTGTATCTTTTAGGTCTAATGTTCCGAGACCGAGAGTCTTTTTCTAATTTACAGGATGTTTTATAGATTCTTTTCTAGGTTTTCCAGTGCACTTTCCCAAAAAATGTGTGGGAAAGATGCGCTTTTAGCTTCACTTCGTCCGTCCGTCCGTCCGTCCGTACCCGGGATAACTCCTCAGGAAAAGAGATATCGATGTGTTGTGAACGCTGATCAATAGTACATATGTCCAGGAAGTCAAGTTGACTCTTGGTTCTTGTGACTTGGTCGCCATCTTTGATCCGCCATTTTGAATTTCTCTGAAAGTGGTCCGATTCAAATAAAATTTGCAGGCGGTGTGAACTTCATAAAGATACATCCGATTTCGCACAAATGATGCTCTGCTGCCGCCATCTTGGCCGTAATATTACAATTTCTGATTAGTAGAACTATTTTCATGAAACTTAGAACTTACCCTTGTCTAGTAGGTACGATCATTCTGATTTTGAAGCCCAATTTCATGATTCTGCCGCTATTTTGGCCGCAATATTGAAATTTCTGCCCAAAAAACAGTAGAGCCCTAACTAACATCTTGCATTCACTAATCTTTCATAAAGAAAGTGCGCTACTGAGCCTCACGCCCAAAAATATAATTTTCAGAATCATTCCAACTATGGCGATTCTAGCCGAGTGAGTGAAAATTATTTTTTTGGCGAGTGAGGCTCCTGCCCTATTACCACCATTAGTCTACCAAATTGCATCGTATTTATGGTTTATCATTCAAGTATTTCAACTATTCGTAAATGCGTTGAGGGAAAAAACCGAACCGGATTTACAATCATAATTTATTGGGGTCGTGACCGATGAGTATTGAAATCATTGCAATCATGAGGTTAATAATCGAAAGGTAGCAGCTCTACATAATTATTGATCCTCTCTGTTGACTCAGTTGTAGCACTTCGGGAGCCTCCAGCACTGGGTCATTTCATTAGGCACAAAAAAGCCCATGCAACCTTACATAACCCTCGAACGCTCCGGCCGGCACGTAGCTTTGCTCACTGAGAAGTCAAGAGATCCCGAGAGCTCGAATAGCAATGACTTTCACTTCTGCAAATTGAATTATTTCCTGCGGTGCGATTCGCTAAGACTCGTTTAGTCTCTTTTATAATAAACAGAGCTCTGTACAAGTGACCTTGAACTAGCTTCTATTCCTATGTACGACAGAGAATTGACAATAATCAATGAACTGAGAACTGAAGCCATTAAGAAGATTTATGTTGAACAGGAGTTACGGTTTTAGCAGATGGACATTAAAATAAATACTGTATTTCGCGCCTGTTAGCATTTTGCAACGTTCTTTCCGCTAGTACAAGTGAAGAGCCTGATTTGAAACGAGCCATTACAAATGAAATTGCAGAATTTATGCATAACAGGAACAAACTTCCACTGATGCCGCAATTATTTTTACCTTGTGATAAGAATTGGATCAACAATAATCTGGCCATGGAAGTGTGACGAAAGCTGTGCAAATTTGATTCTTTGTCTGTACTTTGCTCGGTACCTTGTGCAAAAATTGTTCAAGATTAACAAAATTATCTAGTTATAATTATTATACCTACTGTGAGGAATTAGGGGAGAGTGGAGTAAGAGTGTCAGGTTGGGTGAGAGTGCCATGTGTTTGAGCTACGCACTAGTGCGTCAGCTGGTCATGACATAGTGTAACGTTTGTGTCACAGATGGCTCTGAAGCTATGCTGGAAACTGCAGGCCAATACTTGTTGAATCTCGATAATACTGAGTGTGCGTTCAAATTCTTGTTATGCACTGCATCCCAATTGGGTTTTCAACGTACTTTTGAAGTCAGTATATTAACCTATCATTTGGTTTGAACCTGCGAAAGCACTCTTCAAGCCTGTAGGTATGGATAACGTGTTTAGATTGGCCAGAAGAATTTTGCAGATATAAAGTTTGTAACTGTTTGGGATGTACAATTGTACAATGGGGCAAGAGTGCCACGTCCGCTATGGGGTAAAAGTGCCAGTGGCACTCTACTAGTCTGGAACAAAAAGGAACATAAAAAGGTTCAAGAAAACTACAACAGTTCTGAATCGGATGCTGATATGATCCTAGAAGATTCATCCTACAACAATGATTCACCTCTTCACTTCTGCATCATTTGCAAAAAGAAATTGACTGATCCGTCAGATGAGGACATGATTTTGTGCGTCAGGTGCCAGGAATGGGCACACGAAGACTGTATACCGCCTTTGACACGAAGAAAAAGAACTACTTATGTATGTATTTTTGTCGTAAGAAATGTTTGCTTTGTCGTTATAAATACCTGTGGTAGGTACTCTTACCCCATATCAGTCATTCGGGTAAAAAGGCAATCTACATTTCAAGAAAAAAAAATTGTTGAAAAATCAAGAAATAAAATCAATTTTCAAATAGGTACCGTTCTAACGGCTCGATACCAAGTTGGGGCTGAGACCGCCGTAAGTGCGGTTACCATAGCAACGGCGGATACCAATCAATCAGACCGCTGCTGTGTTTGGTGAGTTACGCCGTCCCAAATTTTGCGCCTGCAACTTGGTATCGAGCCCTTAGTTCATAAATGACTGAATTTATATTCGGAGTCCCATCGGACCTCCTTGGGTCCGTAAGTGTAGTTTGGAGCCCTAATGAGCCCCTTCATGTTTTTTCTTGGCTATCAGAATTCCAGTAAGCCCCCTGTTGCCTTCTTGTGTGTGTCCATACCTTCATTGGGCCCCCTTGTTCTTTCAACGTCTCTTAAAGTTCCGCTGGACCCCATTATTTTTTCAACGTCTCTCAACAGCTCCGCTGGGCCCCCTTACATCTTTTCGTGGCTTTCAGAGCAGTAGTAAGCAGCTTGTGCCTTCATACTCTTCGTGTGGTATTCAAAGCCCTATCAGGTCCCCTTGTCTCTCAAGTATAGTATGGAGCTATAATTAGCCTGCCACTCAGACTACTATTGGTTTTCAGATTAGCACTAAGCCCCATTTGCCTTCCCTTGTTATCTGAAGCTTCATAAGGCCCCCTTGTGTCTTCAATATCGTTTGTAGTCCTGCTGAGCCCCCTTGCTTTTTTCCATGACTTTCGGAACTCTATCGGACCTCTTTGTAATTGATAATGTTTTTTTTTAGAGCCTTTTATTGAGCCCCATTGTGGTTTCATGTGTAATAAGCCCCCTTACGCTCCGAGGACTTGGTGGCTTCTTTGTTTTTTGTCGTTCCTCTTGCGACATCGCTTACGACAAATTGTCCGCGACGAATCGTCTCAGCACCGTTTATTTCGGGGGCCTTTTTTCCCTTATACGGTTTTTCTGGGGGCGATTTTTCCGGGGGTGTTTTTTCCCGGGGTTATTTTTTCTCGGAGGTGTTTTTTCCGGGGGTGTTTTGCTGGGGGCGTTTTTTCCGGATACCTCATAGACCGAGTTTTGGGGGGCCCATTTGGCCAAACAGCTTAGTACAATTGGGGTCCAGCAATCCTCACCAGTCCATATTTTTTTCTGCATACCTTTATAAGAGGGCCCTATTACCAGGGCTGGGCAAAATACTTCGAAAAATATATTTAAATAAAAAATACAAAATACACGATCCAAGATAGTCGAAATACAAAATACAAACTACCTCCTGAAATGTCTTCAAAATATAAAATACAAAATACAACCAAGGTATTTCAAAATACATACGTATTTCAACAATTTTGTTGAAAAAAACGGAAAATGCAGGTATTCCAATGATTCAGTCGCAACAATAAGTAAATTATTATGAACTATAAAAAGACAAATAAAACAAACATGAAGTAAAGAAAACTTAATATCCAAACCTATTTTCAACTTCATTTATCAATTTTTCAAAATCACAAATGTTGCTTCCTTTGAGGACAACCAGATTTTTCAAAATATTGTCCGACATCCGACATGGAACCTCTCGTGGCTGACAGTTGAAGCCACCCGCATTTGGCGGGCCAAAAATAATCCGGAGGAAAATAATTCAAAGCCGTGAAATCGAGGTATAAGAATATGAATATTCCGAATAGCTGGAGTCGTTTCAGTGGTGCCGTGACCAGGATAGAGTTTTTCTTGAGCTGAGAGATTGCTGACTTTGAGTTTGAAGGCAATGAGTTTTAGGTAACTGGAATTACCTAGGATGGCTGGCGTGGAGGATGGCGTGGAGGATGGCAAAAAATGTATTTTAAATACAAAATACAAAATACTATCTGCCTGAACTATTTCAAAATACAAAATACAAATACTTCTCAATCAAATGTATTTAAATACAAAATATAAAATACTCGAATGTATTTCAAATACACCGCCCAGCCCTGCCCATTACCTTGTGCCCGGGGCCCCATTTTTACAAGAGACGGCACTGGAGGCCAGAGAAGTAGCAACTAAAAAATCACATGCTTTCTGAAAAAACACACGGCACCTTCCTTCTTGATTTTACCATTTTTTCGTGAATATCGCTCTTTTGTTCCCTACTACATCACTTGTAGCCATTATTTTTCGCGTGAGCTGAGTTTTTAGTGAATTTCATTTTTTGTAAATATGCTGTTAGGATCAATACAACTTGAATTAGGTTGAGAAACAATCGAGAAACCTATAGGACTGAAAGTCATCATAGTTTTCAGTGTTTTTTAATTTCCGTCAAACAGATTTATCTAAACTGCTCAATGAAAAATAGGGATATTAAAAATTTTCCTCCAAATTCAAGAGAGGATATTTCGAAAAAAATAAGAGCGATCTCAAAACGGTCCACGCCATCTGATAGAACATATTTTTGGCTACAAAGTGCCGTACAGGGCCAGGGCATCATTCACATATAGGGGACCATAATACAGGGTGGGAAAGGAAGGTGTGTTGAACAGGTTAGTTTTCAAACGTCCGTTACTTTGTTGAAAAAAATTGCAGATTTTTTCCAATACTATTTTTGGGAAGCCCATATCAATATCTTAAAACAGCCTACGATTTTTTTTTAATCGGTTTTTTGAAGAGTTATAATTTTTTTTGTGAAATATGCGTTTTTTTTTGTCAGTTCTGTAGTTGACCACATTATTGACTCAAATTTGGCTGAAGCGTATAATTTCATCACAAAAACCGTCCCATGGAAAAACTTGTAGGCACTGACCCCTAGGGGGACTACTCCCGGTCAGTGACTGGTACCCCCTTAGGGTCGCGGGTCGAGATGGGACATGGTGGGTTTATACAGCGAACATTTATCCGAAAGTTTTCCCAGACCAGAAACAGTGGCTGAACTTCGCGAATAGTGGAGGGGTTAGCGGAATGGTCTGTGCATTTTGTGATCAAAGCATGGAATTTGGCATACTTGTTCGAAAGACCCTCCTTCGCAATTCCAGATGTGGCGCCACGCGAGATTTTGCGCCAGAGACGCTGTATTGCGGTTAATATACCTGCTAGGGGTAAATTCTGCAAAAATGGTTCCTGGCCGGTCTCTGGTACCGCAGTCGGTATTTTTTAGCTCTGTTCAGTTAAAACTACATGTAGAAATGAGTGAGGAGTACATTTTCGCACACAAAGTTCCAAATGCTGCCTTTATACGTTGTTTCAATACATTTTAAGGCCAACTTTGTTTTAGTACAGGAAACTTGGTAAAAAAATTGCCAATACCTTGGCAAAAATATGAACGTCCTGAAAATTTGATACTCTGTCCAGAATTATGTACCCTACTACATATCTAAAATTGCCAAAAATCGCACCCCGAGGCTTCGAGTTATTGGAGGGGGGGTAAAAAATTGCAACTCAAAATGAAAGGTATAGAACCCGATGGAACCCGTCAATCCAATGGATGCAAATACATCGTAGTTCGACGCATCACAAACAGTTGATAAAGTTTTAGCACAAAAAGTGTCGATCATTGTTGAAGGGGGGTCGTGGGGAAGGGCGAAACTCGGCTGGGTGGCTCTTTTTTTTCCTGGGCCATGAAGAATCGATCCCGACATGATTGGTATCTTTTCCGACTAAATTCAATGTCCTGAACTTGAATCCGATGTGTAAACTTGGATAAAAACAAGTTCGAACAAGTTAACTTGAGAAAACCTGTTTTTTCTTTGACAATTTTCACGAAACTTTTTTTTACTGTTAGAGGTATTCATCTATGGAAATATTTCAGAGGCCATTAGAATGAACTGTATTCTTAATGAAAATTATCCATTCGATCTGTAATTTTGTTTTCCGACATAGAAAAAACCGATTTGAACTTTAGTCGGCACTGCCCGGCGTCTACTAATGACCAGAACACTACAGCATGCACCTTCACGTAATAACTCAATACCCTGCATTGCGATTTATGATGATTTTGTTTATGTTTTAGGGAATTCAGTTCTGCACAGATCCTCGAACTTTCAAAGATCAGTTATAATTTTTCAGATAGTTTGGGCTATTGAAACGACCCCAGCTATCGTCTTGTACCCCTGAATGGGTAGGCAACCCATTATACTTGCATTTAATTCAACTTATTTGAATTAAATCACTTTTCCCGCTTTTGGAACCGCTTGGCCGATGATCATCTAGTATCAGGACGACATCCCGTTGTGCCTCTCTTCTTGTTGTTCGATTATAGAGTTCTCGAGATTGTTGAGACAGGTCTGACTACGAGTTTGAACGCAATAAGACACAATATAAAATTTTAACGTAACATCAATCTATTGACTTCTATGTACAATTCAAAATGTTTAAATAATGGCTCGCTCCTATACCTAGTCCTACCTTCACATCGCAGGCTAAATTATCTAAAAGATCTAACCTATTACCGAAGAGATAACTTTCCCCTAATTATTTCAGACGTCCCAACACCCCAACCCTCCGACGAACACCTGACTCTACACCTTGACCGACATTTAATTCTGGCTGGCTTTCGCGGCTCAAAGTTCTTTTTGTGGCCAAATCAGATCCAACATTTATGTTAGTGTTAGAGGTTATGTTAGGGTTAGGCCCGGCTTCAAGGCACTGCAAAGAGAAGAGTGACTTCGACCACGAATGCAATCTAAGATTTGTGGGCCGGTGTGTGCGGTGGCCCCCTTTTTGTGGAGCCTCTTTTCAAAGGCTAACGCTCTTTTTGGGCTATGGTTCTCTTTTGCCCGTTTGGAAGGGATTGGATATGGCTGGCCTTTGTGGGGGCTTTAAACCTGTTTTCGCCGTGAATTGCCCCCAATGCTCAGAAAGATTCCCGTGATCGAAAGTGCCTATAACCGGAAATGTTGAACCAAATTTCGCCCTTCCAAAACTTTCGAACCGATGGTGTACGCGAAACAAATTACTCAAATCAAGGTACTAATTTAATGTGGAAAACGTTTTGAGCACGCCCCGTATACGCGCTAGTTCGTTGTTGTTTAGCAATTTGTGAGAGAAGGCCGCAGCCAGGAAAAACAAAACGCAGAGAATTTACTATACGCCGTCGAAAGCCGATGCGGAGAGGCGTCGAAATAATCTTTGCCCTAACACGAAGTAATCGCCGTCTACACTATTCCTGATCGAGCCCTAATAACAGTTCATTTTTACAAAGTCCCTATCTGAACGATGGCGTCGTTGGGTACCGGATTGAATTCATCAGTTTCGAATAAGAACGTCTTCATTCCCGGGACAACTCTACATGGAAATATCCGGAACTGTCGTGGCGCTAAAACAAAATTATTAGTTTCAAGGAGGGGGGGGGGTGTCCATCAATCCGATTAACAATTGCGACTCTACGGCAGGGTCCGAACCCCGATCTCAACGCGATTCTATTTTACCAATTACTTGATTTTTCACGTAGTTCTCAAAATTTACTTTTTCCGAATAACTAGGAGCTTCAGAAACGCAGAGGAAGCTCACCCGCGAGTCTCCAGACCTAACCCACTAGGTCCGGTGCTCTGAGTACCGCAGTCACAAAGCCAAGTCCAGAGGGCCCAAGAGCGCGAATACCTTTCTATGAAGGTATCCAACAAAGGACGAGGCTTGCCAGTGGCTGTACCTGATGGCAGACAGTAGCGCAGATACCAGCACGTGCAGGCAGATTCAGAAAGCACGCGTGAGCCCCATCATACATTTTTCCGACAAAGCCTAACCGTAAGCAACTATCCCAACTCACCAAGACTAACCTCCCGCTCGTCGAGGTCATCACTCCGCCACACGAGATACCGAAACGAGAGACCTCATTTCTATCGGGCCTGGATCATTTAGGGGTTTTAACTCGACATCCTCGAGGTGGGCTAGAACTCATCGTGGAGGGAACGCGACTCAGCATCCTGGAGGGGGTTCGAAACACTTCGTCAACGGGTCCCAACTCTGCGACTTGGAGAAGGGTCGAAACTCAACACCGGAAGGGTCTTGGCACATCGACCTGGAGAAGGGCTGGAACTCGTCGCCGGAGGGCTCTGACTCGACACCTGGAGGCGGATCAAGACTCAACGTCCAAGGGCTCTGACTCGACATCCTAGAGACGGGTTGCAACTCAACGGGGGAAGCAACTCATCGGTCTCTCGGAGGGTCAAAACTCAACCTGGAGGGTTCTCGACTCAGCGTGCCCCCAAGGGGACCAAAACACGACTCCGAAGGGTTCCAACTCGGCTTTCTCCAGGGGGCCTTTGAGACTCATCAGCCGGGGGAAATCGACTCGTCATTTTCCAAGTGGGCTGGGACTCATCATTGGGGCTTCGACGCTTCGGCCTCTAGGAGGGTCGCGACGCAACATAAACGGGTTCTAACTCAGCTTCCTCGAAGGGGACTAAAACTCTTCGCTAACAGGCCCGCAGAAGCACTCGGCGACGGACGTGACAAGTCGGGAGCGGACGGCAGCCCAGGAGGATTGGTCCAGGTACCACGGTCAATCTCCGGCGATATCCTCCATTCCCAGCAATTCGGAATATTTTATTGCATCCAAAACGATCGCGAACGGTGTATAGACGGCTCAGGTAATCTGAGAAGCCGCTGAAGAATGCGACCGGCGGTGTTAACACGTGTGAATCGGATGGTGGCGGGCAGCGGGTAGCGGGCGGTGGCCGATGGCGTGTCAACACAGCAGGAGTACGGCAGCAACTAACTGGGTCGAAGTGCGGGTGCCTCACTTCATATGCACCAATTCCCCATTTCGTCGGACGTCAAGCAGGGACGGTTGTTGAATGTCGATGATGGGCCAGTAAATTATGTTATAGAGCTTTGCGGGATTTACACGAATGAATTAAATAGCTAGCGACATCTTTTAATGATGCCTTGACTCTGAATATTCACATTCTCATACCTCGATTTCACGGCTTTGAATTATTTTCCTCCGGAATATTTTCGGCCCGCCAAATGCGGGTCGCTTCACTATTTTCATTTAAAGATGCATGGTGTATAGTTCTGGTCAGTAGTAGACGACGGGCTGTGCCGACTAAAGTTCAAATCGATTTTTTCTATCTCGAAAAACAAAGTTACAGATCGAATGGATGATTTTCGTGAAGAATACAGTTCAATCTAATGGCCTCTAAAATATTTTCAAAGATGAATGCCTCTAACAGTAAAAAAAAGTTTTGTGGAAATTGTCAAAGAAAAAACAGGTTTTCTCAAGTTAACTTGTTTGAACTTGTTTTTGTCCAAATTTATACATCGGATTCAAGTTCAGGACATTGAATTTAGTCGGAAAAGATACCAATCTTGTCGTGATCGATTCTTCATGGCCCAGGAAGAAAAAGAGCCACCCAGTCGAGTTTCACCCTCCCCCACGCCCCCCCTACAACAATGATCGACACTTTTTGTGCCAAAATTGTATCAACAGGATGTGATGCGTCGAACTACGACGTATTTGCATCCATTGGATTGACGGGTTCCATCGGGTTCTATACCTTTAATTTTGAGTTGCAATTTTTCACCCCCCCTCCAATAACTCGAAGCCCCGGGGTGCGATTTTTGGCACTTTTCGATATTTGGTAGGGCACTCAATTCTGAACAGAATATCAAATTTTCAGGACGTTCATATCTTTGCCGAGGTTTTGGCAATTTTTTCACCATGTTTCCTGTACTAAAACAAAGTTGGCCTTAAAATGTATTAAAACAACGTATAAAGGCAGCATTTGGAACTTTGCTTGTGAAAATGCACTCCTCAATCATTTCTACATGTAGTTTTAGCTAAACAGAACTAAAAAATACCGAGTGCGGTACCAGAGAACGGCCAGGAACCATTTTTGCAGAATTTACCCCTAGCAGGTATGCTATCCGCAATACAGTGCCTCTGGTGCGAAATCTTGCGTGGCGCCACATCTGAAATTGCAAAGGAGGGTCTTCTGAACACGTATGCCAAATTTCATGCTTTGATCACAAAATGCACAGATCATTCCATTTTCGGCCGTTAACCCCGCCACTAGAAGTCCTACCTGTGTTATGGGCAGAAATACACCAAGAGGACATCGACAATAATACCTAATCTCAAGTATGCCACGGCGATGCCAGGAAATTGTTCGCCAACATGGAGGCCCACGCGATATCCAGTAATAGTTTATTGTTTGTGTTTTATTTTTCTTTATAAAAATTTTTCGTTTGCTTTTTTTCAATATTGTGTCTGTAAGTGTCAAAATTCTTCCCTCGCCCTCAATTAGAGGTGTTGCAAAAAGCGTCGTTACTTTGCTGAAATATTCGCTGCTCCAATGCCAAGTAAATTTTTTTTTGGCTGTGTTGTTCGTCCTCGAGTTAGCACTTTCTTACTCTTTGAGTGAAATAGCACCTAAAAAATGACGTGTAGGGGGCTTATATCGTTGCTTTGCTACATGTTATGCAACACATGGTTACTGCAGAGCCACCATGATTATTGATGAATATTCGCTGTATAAACGCACCATGTCCTATTTCGACATGACCCTAAGGGGGTAACCTACAAATCACTGACCGGGAGTAGCCCCCCCTATAGGGGTCAGTGACTACAAGTTTTCTTATGAGAGAGAGTTTCTGTGATGGAATCATACGCTTCTGCCAAATTCAAGTCAATAATGTTGTCAACTAAAGAACTTCAAACTAAAGAATTGACATAAAAAAATGCATACTTCACAAAAAATTCATAACTCTTTCAGAAAACCGATTAGAAAAAATCTCAAAACGTTTCGAGGATATTGATATGGGCTTTCCAAAAATAGCATTGGAAAAAATCTGCAATTTTTGGAACAAAGTAACGGGCGTTTGAAAATTAACCTGTTCGACACACTTTCCTTTCCCACCCTGTATATGGTCCCCTATGTGAATGATGCCCTGGCCCTGTATGGCACTTTGTAGCCAAAGATATGTCCTATCAGATGGCGTGGACCGTTTTGAGATCGCCCTTATTTCTTTCGAGATATCCTCTCTTGAATTTGGAGTAAAATTTTTAATATCCCTATTTTTCATTGAACAGTTTAAATGATAACCGATGGCAGCAGCGGTCAGCGGATAAAGAATGTGAATTCACGTATTTCTAAAAAAAAAATCAGGTGAAAAAAGGCAAGTTAGGGCCGAATAAATGTCACCGGAAATAAATGGCCGCCATGTTGAAATGACGCCATTTTGAAAGTGGCACCAAAACATTTAGGTATTTTCACATAATATAGAACTATAAGAAATGAAAGGTCTCATACCCCCTTCACGATGGAGCCCACGCGGGATACCGAATGACCCCTGACTAGTAGAGGAGCGAGCGGCAGCTTGCCGGATTCCAAACCTCTGCAGGTATGTTAATGAGGACACAAAACTGTACCAGACGGCAAATTTTTGACTCTCCGCCGCCGTCCGTGACCTTTTGCGAGGTTGGACCTACCCCAGGGATCACACCTACCCCATTACCTGGACCATAGAATACTACCTGGACTATTATTTATCGTAAGCACAGCAACGCGCGAAAAGTCAGAAAAATTTCAAACTTCAAAATTTTTGTCTCGTCCCAGTTTTTCGCGAAATGGGCTGGGTCAGAGAGCTCACCCCGGAAGCACAAGTCGGCTCCTCGCGGTCGCCGGGCGCCGACCGTCGCGGGAACGACCGAAGCAGAAGCCGAAGCGTAAGCGCCAGCAGCTCGAGCACCAGCTGCACCCCGCCGCCCACGAAACGCGCCAAAGCCAGAGGGCACTCGAGAGCCAAGGCCCGCAACACCCTGAAGACGCGCAGGAACAACCCCTTCATGAATTTTCTGAGCGAATTTCGCCATCTGACGTCCACGCTGAAGCTCGACGTCGTCAGTGTGGCCAAAATCGGCGGCGAACTGTGGCGCCAGATGGACGCCGACCAGAAGAAGATGTTCGACAACGCCGCCATGGCGGCGAAGAAGGGCGCGGCCGTGCAGAATAAGGGCGCCTCCACCAGCACCGCCCCCAACAGTCCGATAGTCGTACAGAAGAAAAAGTAGTCTATCGGCCATCGTCCTGCGGCGTCACCAATTTGAAAAGGATCAATCACGTTTTTGTTTTCCTTGTATGAGTTTAGATTGTTGTTTCTCGATGTATTTGTACATAAACAATAGAATCTGGTGGTGTACTAGGTACCTAATTGTGGTTTAATCTTGTTGTTGATTTTTTTGTAAAATAAAGTTCACTGATCGGATGTGACAAGCAAAAAAGTCCTTGGTATGTGCAGTTTTATGAAGATCTAAATGGGCTCATGTTGAGGCAGAGTCAAAACTTCGGAACTTTTGTTGGAACAGGAAATTTTTTTCCTGCGAGGGCTGCAAAGACCTATAGTGGGGGGGTTAACGGCCAAGAATGGAATGATCTGTATATTTTGTGAATAAAGCATAAAATTTGGCATGTAGGCCAGTCAAATTAGAACAAATTTTTCCGTTTGAGGGAAAAAAACTGTTGGAGTTTTGGAAATTTGACAGTAATGTCCGGTAAGGTGTACTGTTGAACATACTAAAAGTCCCCAACTCTACCTATTGAGTTCGAGCCGCTATCTTGGAAAAATGGTCCTTCGATCCAGTTTTCTGCTTATATTCCGTCAATCATCAGAGATATTCAATTAGGTTTAATAAAAAATCAAGGCTATAAAATTGCCTACAAAAACTGTTTCATACCGATTTTTTTCTTGTATCTGTTGATATTAATTAAATTAAATAACCAAAAAAAAAAAATCAAAAAATTAGCGATTTTTTGCCTATGGCTAGAGATATTGTCTTCAAAATTTGTGAAGATGTTGGCAGTCTACATCAAAGCTAAACGTGACAGTTAAGATAGAAAAAAAATGCGAAAATTTTTTTTCATTTTTTTTTAAATTAAGCAAAATTTTGGTGTTCGAGTTTGACATTTCCAACAGGGCGGAGTAAAGGTTTCAATCGAACATCAATCAGTTTTGATATTTACATATTGTAAGACAAGATTTCATCAGTATTGTGCCTTCACGAGCTTCTGGAATGCTCGATATGAATTAAACTAAAAGAATAATAGCTAAGTCCAAAAAGTGTTGTCGATTGGTTCTGAAGGGAGCATTTCGAAACAAGAGACATCAGCAAAGGATATACAGGAGGTCCAAAGGTTATTCAACTGTATATGAGCCCCATATTGATGTGCCTTATCCAAAATAGTACAGAAGAATCAATCAAAATGTTAAAATATACCCTGTATAACAAAAAGTAACGATACAAAATGGAAGTAGTGAAGCATACCTGATGCCAAAAAGACAGTCTTTACATTTCTGAAAAAAAGAACAAGAATAATTTACTTATTTGAAAGTTATTAGTCCTCAAACTTGACTTTACAAATTTTATCCAGTCAAATGGGGAAAAGTAGAGAGAAGTGACTGTCAAAGTTTAGAAATTTGACAGGGATGTTCGCTAAGGTATACTTATAAACATACCAAAAGTCCCCCGCCTCTAACTGTTGTGCTCGAGCCGCCATCTTGGAATAATGGTAATAATCTTGATCGAAGGACCATTTTTTCCAAGATGGCGGCTCAAGCGCAACAGGTAGAGGCGGGGACTTTTAGTATGGTTATAAGTATACCTTAGCAAACATCTCTGTCAAATTTCTGAAACTCCGACAGTTATTTCTCTCTACTTTTCCCTATTTGACTGACTGAAACTTGTAAAGTCAAGTTTGAGGACTAATAACTTTCAAATAAATCAATTGATTTTGTTCTTTTTTTCAGCAATGTAAAGGCTGTATTTTTGGCACCAGGTATGCTTTACTATTCCCATTTTGTAGCGTTACTTTTAGTTATACAGGGTGGATTTTAACATTTTGACTGATTCTTTTGTACTATTTTGAATAAGGCACACCAATATGGGGCTCATATACAGTTGAATAACCTTCGGACCTCCTGTATATCCTTGGCTGATGTCTTTTGTTCCGAAATGTCTCCTTCGGAACCAATCGACAACACTTTTTGGACTTGGCTATTATTCTTTTAGTTTAATTCATATCGAGCATTCCAGAAGCTCGTGAAGGCACAATACTGATGAAATCTTGTCTTACAATATGTAAATATCAAAACTGATTCATGTTTGATTGAACCCTTCACTCCACACTTGAAAATGTCAAACTCGAAAACCAAATTTTTGCTTAATTTAAAAAAATAATAAAAAAATATTTTCGCAATTTTTCAACCAATCTAAACTGTCACGTTTAGCTTTGATGTAGACTGCCAACATCTTCACAAATTTTGAAGACAATATCTCTAGCCATAGGCAAAAAATCGCTAATTTTTTGATATTTTTTCTGTTAATTTATTTTCAGTAGTAATATCAACAGATGCCGAGAAATCGGTATGAAACAATTTTTGTAGACAATTTTATAGCCTTGATTTATTATCAAACTCAATTGAATATCTCTGATGATTAGCTGAATATGAGCAGAAAACTGGATCGAAGGACCATTTTTCCAAGATGGCGGCTCGAGCTCAATAGGTAGAGTTGGGGACTTTTAGTATGTTTGACAGTACACCTGCTTTCCTTATTTGACTGGCCTAATGTGTTCAGGAGACCCTTCTTCGCGATTTCAGATGTGGCGCCACGCTAGACACTTTGATGAACAGGCATTAGAAATTCTTGTTTCACAATGATTGATTGGCTAAAGATTTTATGCATTTCCTATAGTCAACCTACTAGCATTGGCCAAATTGAAATCCATTTAATCTCATATTATAGCTGTATTACACTGCACAATTTCTTGTAATATCTCTCAGTTAAACAATCAAGTTCATTGTTTTTTGACACTATTTTGGCAGATTGTACAAGAAATTGTGTAGTGTAATACAGCTTTTTGACTTATTAGAGTTAATTGCGTATCACCCATCTATTTGGTGCAACCCAGGGCTTCTGTTTTAATATGAAGAAATACATAGCTATGCACTGGTAGGAGGGAAGAGAATAAACATATCCAGAGAAACAAAAATTGGGAGTCACCCCAAAATTTTCCCGCCTACTATCCAGGAACCTACGTAAATTTTTATTCGGAACGTCCCTTCGGGTTGGAAGTTGGAATTAGAGAGAAAGATTAAAAATAATCTTATTGTAAAAATCGTCAATTAAGGCTTCACTTCAAGCTCCATCATTCAAGTCCGGTCTCGAAAACCCAGGCCGGTTTTACATTTTCAACTGGAAAAATCTCCGGAAATTGAGAAAAAAATGGTTGGAAAATGTTCAAGGACCACCTCTTCTTAAAAAAAAGGTGAAAATCTGTTCATGGGATAAAAAATTGGAAAATTTGCAGTTTTTTCAGAGATTTCAAGTTTTTCCTCCAAAAATGAATTCAATCTTTCCTCCAACTCTCCTTCCCAGCGTATACCCAAAATTAATATTTCGTGGGGCTCGTCCTTCATGTCAAAGTTTGTACTGTAGTTGCTTCAAATTCACGGAATGTGCGAATTTCATTTTGAAAAAAATTACCGTTGGAAAACAGGAACCGTGTCGATTTTGAAAATGGGTCTACACGACGCCCCAATCCAATCTATTATTGATATCAATTGGAATTTTTCGAAAAACGTCGATCTTCGAGTAGGAAAGAAGGTCTGACCGACAGGGATCACCTGACTGAGTAGTCTTGCACCTTGCACCAAACGCGGGTATTCCTGGTCGAAACCCGGGTGACTGGCCGTCTCAGGTAGTAACGGCCAGGATTTTTTTTTTAAATTCGTAGCGTTAAAGCTGTATTACACTACACTACACAATTTCTTGAACAATCTGCCAAAATAGAGTCAAAAACAATGAACTTGATTGTTGATTTGACAGATTGTTCAAGAAATTGTGTAGTGTAATACAGCTATTAGACTGGAAAAAGGTGAGAAGCTCCAACTGCAGACCTGATTTAATCCTTTTATTGTGCTGCTTTCTGTCTTTAGTTCCAATTCATTGGATAGATTTTGAATAATTGAATGACAAAGTTTGAACTTCACATTCTTTTATATTTGATAGATGACAGATGAGATGGGGAAAGACTTTTATCAATGCTGAAGACAGTGTTTCAAGGGTTTTCAAATGACATACAGCAAGTCAAGTTCCGCGAGATATAGCTTGTGTCATTTTTTGATAGTATGACATTTCCGTTCCTCAGATGACAGCAAAAAACAATTAATGTTAAGTATACAAAATAATACTAGCGGCTAGTTAATTCGCCCGGTCTTAGTTAAATGGAATGCTTTCCAAAAAGAGAATGTTAGATCGGGTTATCTTATCTATACAGGTATCCAGAAAATGGCGGAAAAGCTCTCCAGTACGTTGTGAGGGACCCTTCAGGGGATTCCGAAAAAATGATAAATGTCAAAATTCTTCGACTTTTATTTTGGGGGTTATCAAGGGTCAAGGGACTGTCCTTTGAACCCTTCCAATTTGTTAATTCAAAAGATTTCAGTTTACTGTTGACGGCAGATGAGAGAGAAATATCCACCATACTGGGTGGATGTTGAATTTTGTTTTTATTTACAGAGTGAGTCGGAAAATGAGAAAATTATTTTTCGAAGGACCAGTTTTTGACCCTTGGAGGCTTCAAAAATGAGAGTGAAAAATTATTTTAATCATTTTTTCGGCATTCCCTGAAGGGTCCTTCACAAAGTGCTGAAGAGCTTATTCGCCATTTTCTGGACACTCTGTATTCATGCAAGTGGCAATGAGAAGAAAGCCTCTGGGAGAATAATCTATTGAATTGATAGGTACAAGACAGATAAGTGGACAGATTCCCTGAACTGATGAAAATCAGAGCGAGTTCCGCAGTTGTTGAACAAAGCCGATCTCAAGGGTATCTCGAGTATCAGGTGACTATCCAACTCTATGACAGATCCAACAAAAAAAATGTCAACGGAAAGGCTCAGTAATATGGCGGAGAAAGTTCTCCATGCAACAAACACTACAGTGCTGATACACACAATCAAGCCAAGGAAGCTAACCAGAATAAGACTTACCACGGCCTGCGGAATCCACAAGACACCAGCCAACATATGCCCTTATCATGAAGAAGCAGGAAGAAGATTCCAATAATATGCTCCTTAAGGGCACCAAAAATAAAATCAAAGACAATAAAGCCAAGCAATCAATCGGAGCAATCCGGCGCACCAAAGGGAAAGAAATAACCGCAGTAGAAAGAGAAAATGCACCAGAAGAAACCAGAAATGCGACTAAAGATACTAATGACACCTAAGTGAGACAAGTAGGAAGAGCAAAAAGTAACGAGTTGCTACATATCAGGGGGATTGATGCGCTGGTGAAAAAACAAGAAGTCTTGGATGCCATCAAGTCAAAAAATTGGGCGTCTTGAAGACAAACAAGTATTAAACCCGAGCGACGGCGAAAAATTGCGAAAACCGGTAGAATACGTGTTGGAATGGTCGAATGCTGTATTGAACGGAGGATCAACCTCAAGAAATGCTTCGAATGCTGCTATAACGATCATTAAGCAGCTGAATGTACGGGATCCGACAAAAGTAGAGTATTCTTTTAATGTGGAAAGACAAGACACATTGGAGCTTCATGTTGGAATAAGGAAAGTTGTCATGTCTGCGAGGCAGACAGTCATAGAGTGGGAACGAGAGAATGGACACTATTTCGACGAGAACTCCTGGAGAAAAAAGAAATGAAACAAAGAATTAGCAATAAAAGTGAATCAGAAGATAAACGTCAACCTAAAGAAGAGAAGTACGACCCTGATAAACGCCAAATCGGAATAAGAGGAAGACCAAACGACGGGAAACAATACAACAATATGAGCCATGAAAATTAATCATGCTGCTGCTAGTGCTGCTGTTATTTCTCACCAAATATAGACAACCAAGAGTTTGAGAAGTTTTTGGGAAAACTACGAACAACCGATTGACTCCCGAAGAGACAAGAACATTGTGATTGTTGCCAGTGTTGAAGACTTTGAAGCAAAGTTTCCGATTTGGGGATCCAACAAGAAGGACGAAAGAGGTAGAGAATTGGAGGATCTCATTGCTCAACAAAGAAATCATCAAAAGCCCAAGATTTACATAACAAGGAATGGGTGCAGGATAAACTCTGGAAGCAAGCGTTAAAGGTAAGCAGCGATCTGGCCGTTTGCTTCTTCCCCCAGTAATAGAAGATGAGAAAAGAATGGAAATAGAGAGATCAATGCGTCAGCGAAATCATAACAAAAGTTTGCGACGATACCCTGCCAAGGGCAAGTTCGATAAAAAGGAAACCTCCCGTGTACTGGTGGACAACAAAAATGTCAGCATTCAGCACAGGAAAATATTAATAAGAAAAAAAGGACAAGCATTATTCGGAAAACAGTCGCAGACGAAGGAAACGAGCTTCAGAGGACTACAATAAGAATGACCATCTGAAGGAGATGAAATCCAGGAAAAGCGCAGCATGCAGTGGAAAGTGATTGATGGTAACAACGAGAACGTGTGAAGCAGATGCTAGAAGATTATAGCCAGGAAAATCAAGCAACAAACACCTTTTTAAAGCGAAGAAGCAGCAAAAATGCAGATTCAGAATCTATTTCCACCAAACCCGGAAGTGGACTGGACTAGCTCTATCTTTCCGGAACACGCTGAGTCCATCATGGAAGAAGAACTGCACATAGTCCTGAATAAAAAGGAAGACAAGAAAGCTCCTGGACCTGACGGCGTGAAACCGGTTAACATAAAGGCAGTGTCTGGGGGCAACACGCAGCTTCTGCGTGATGCACTGAGCCGTATTTGGTAGAAGACATTTTCCCGGAAGAATGAAAAACAGCCAGACTGGTCTTTTCCAGATCAGTCTGCTTGATAGCATAGTCATATAACTTGGCATATAAGCTCTACATGCAGACTGTCCTCTACTACCGTGTGATCCAAACCATTCCAAATTGAGGTAGGCTGTGACATAGTCAAATTCCGGGATGTAAAGCTGCTTTTCGCCAGGGCACAGCCTACCCCAATTCGGGATGGTTTGGATCACACGGTCCATAAAAGGTGAACCCACGATGGAACCGCCGTGCAGCTGTCAGATTGTCATTTGCCTATCTTTCAGGGGCAAAAACTGAAGCCGATTATCGGGTTGATTGAAAGGTGACGTCTATCAATGCAGAAGACCTTCACAGTAAAATTTCAAGACAAGAAATGTTAATATTACAAAAGGAGGGGAAATGGGAGGGGATAGTCCCAGCCGCTGCACAGATTTTCATATTTGTTGATTTTGGACCAAATTCACAAGTTTTGTGTCGTTTCCGACTAAATTCTATGTTTATAATTTCAAATTAGGTGTTGTGATTGCAATTTGAGAAAAAAAGATTTTGTTTTGTTCAGGAGAAAACATTCAAGGAAAAACAGTGCAGGCAACAGTGAAGAACAAACAAACTATCAAGTGTGGCCAAATTTGCCTTGATAAAATATGACCAAGTGTACAGGGTGTTCACGATAAAATTCACCCCCCTCTAGGTGATTCCCCTTTGAGATATTTTGAAAAACAAAAAACTTTTTCTCAACGATTGTTCCCAGGGATCTTGAATCGATCGTCTAAAAGTCTTCAATTGGTACCGTATACAGGGTGTGACACGTAACTTTTTTATTTCAAATGCAACACCCTATATTTTATTACGTCATTTGATGAAGCCTTTCTTTCTGATTACGAAGATATATAACACTTATGATTTATTTTGACAAGTAAGTTGTCGGAAAAATAATAAAATATATATAATAATAAATATATATAATAATATAAAATATATAATAAATAATATAATATAATAATTCTGATTTGTAATCAGAAAAAAGGCTCCACCAAATAACGGAATAAAATATAGGGTGTTGCATTTAAAATAAAAAAGTTATATATCACACCCTGTATACGGTACCAATCAGAAGTTTTTAGAAGATAGATTTAAGGTCCCTGGGAAAAATCGTGAAGAAAAAGTTTTCAGTTTTTCGAAATATCTCAAAGGGGAATCCACTGGAGGGGGGTGAATTTTATCGTGAACACCCTGTACCTACAGCAAATCCTCAAAAAGTTGAGATAAAATACGAGGAAAATCGAAAACCGTTTCGAGGGCAGACGACATTCTCCATAATTTTGGTGTCGGTATGCATGGAAAAAATTTCTTGATAAAAAGGAAGATTCTCCAAGGGTCTTGCACGGTTTTATTTGACACCCTGTAGAAACTTCTGTTGGCTTTCTTCATATTCCGCAGTACCAGTGTCCGACAGCAGAAAAATAGGGCTATCGCGATTAGTCGAAACAGATCCAAAATCGACCAAAAGAATCTAAAGCTGTCTGGTTTTTAAAACCGATGGAAATATCGATATTACACTTATTTTGTTGACAACTTCGGACGGAGCATAGAGCTATCGATTATTTTAAGTACATAGTACACACCTACCTAAAGCGTTGATACTTTAACCTACCACCCCTAACCTCAATCCAACTATGAAATATGGCAATCGCATAGCATTAGGCCGTTACACATCATACCTACACAAACAATTATCCCCAATTTCTCCAATTCGTACTATTTGCTTGACATTTCCTCATTCCATCATCTAATCACTAATTACTTTAATGATAGTATACCTACCTGCCAAACAGTAACGCAAAAAAAATGTCTCCCTATCACCATTAATCACGCATGTCTGTAGGTACAACATGTATCATTATCACACAATGATAATTTTCTCTTAGCCCAGTTGAAATTTGCATTTTTACCTTACGCAAGAGTGACTTGAGGAAAGTGTTCTGTCAATTTTTTTGTTGTTCCATGTCTTCATTTCTCTCCTTCCCACCTTCTCATTTTTTCCTTACATCGTAATTTTCTCTTAACCCAATTGAAATGTTCATGTGCACTTTACGCAAGTGCAATAATATATCAATTTATTTTTCTTTCCACTTTTTGTTTTTTTCTTCTTCCCCTACTACTCTTTTTTGTTATCCTCTGCCATGGTAACCCTATACGCGAGCGGTAACTTATTAGTATAGCAGGCATTCTTCTTCGACCTGCAACATGTCCACGTAACTTTCACTGGTCAATGCTAAACGCCATCGGTACACACCACAGTGCACTTTTGTTGGTCTTTTAGTGGAGTGCCAAGACTTATGTTTTTTTAGGTGCTTCGTTGTGTGTTTTATCATTTCTTTGTGTGTGATAGTGGATTTTTCCGGCAAAATGGATTTCTTTTGTTTACAAAATGTAAGTAGTATTTTGCTTGTTTTTTTTTTTAATTCAATTTTATGCAATTGTTGACATGAAGCGTAAAAAAACTATGCCAGTCTAGCAAGTGTTAAGCTGTGACAATACTCAAAATTTGAAAAAAAGTTTAACCGCTGGTACCGGTGAAAAATTTCAAAAATTGGAACTGTTTCTAGAACTTTTTCAAAATTACACATGGGCCACAACATTACAAGTCTCATTCTTGACAGCACAAATATTTAAAATCGTTTTTAATGTTAGATAACACAATTCAGGCCGGTTAGATGCGTGGTGTATGTGCTTTCCAAATTTCAACACATTAGGTACACGCCACCACAGGCTACACCAAGACAATTTTGCATCGGCCTAGTCTATTTACATAAAAAGTTGAGAATTTCTTTTTAAAATCCGAAGAATTCCACGTACCGCAGAACCAGCTTCACGTGTTTGCTTATAACCATTTGCGAGATTTGCAATGAATCGCAATGATTGAAGGCACGATTCCCATATGTGTGCTATGAGAGCAAAAGTCTCGGCAAAGGCGTTACGCAATTTCTTCATTAGGAGTCAAGACAAACATTTCGCGGTCAACTGTGTGTTTCTTGATGACGGGATATTTTTAATTCTTTATTCTAAGATAATTAAAACTAAAATATAATAACCGAAAAAAAGAGATATAGATCAACAAAACAAATGAACACACTGATTGCTAAACATATTTAGCATTTTTTCAGTGACATTGTCTTGAAAAAGAAAAAGATTAAATTTGCATAGCTATTAGTCCTATTACTTATTGCCAAACACTTGGAAGTGTTGGGCCCGTTTCGTGACTAAGCGGAATTTAAGATGAGGTGGTGTCTTTGAAACATTGTTGCTTGAGTTGCTTCACTGATCACTGAAGAAATTACATGTAAAATGTCACACTCGTTAGGAAATATAACCTATAATTATTACTATGCGACATCTGACATCTTGCAAATCAACCGGAAGATGCATATTATAGTTGCAAAACTAAGTGTGGGTACGTCTATGGTAGCCTAGTATACATTATTATTACATATACAGAGTGAAGCAGATCATTGTTGGGAACATTATCTAAATAAATAAATAGAACATTGAAAAAATACAAAAATACTCTTCTCGTTGCCTTGAATCAGAAAAAAACCGGCATAATGCCTTTTACTCGCGTCCTGAAAAACAGACAGGTGTTGAAAGTCAAAGTTTACAAAACTGACGATAGAGATTAAACTGAGATTAAGGTGAAATTAAAGATGTAAGTAAATACATGGAACAGTAAATGACATGCCAAATGTGAAATGATTATGCAACATTCGTTTTAGTGATCCTAATGGCTAGCCACAAAAAAAAGATGCACTGATTTTTCAAGTTTGCACTTTTTTAAACGCAAATACCTGTACGATTTAACAATCTTGATCCATGAAAGCTAGTTTATGGGCTCAATTGCAAGTCCGACTATCGCCCCCATTAAACTGAAAAGAATTTTCTTTTCAAGAAAAAATACAAAATTTCGTAACAGCACCCAGCTCGTTTCTATATTCTTGTTTTGTCAAATAGAGAAAAAGTTCCATCCTTTCCAACTCCTGATCGTTGGTAAATATGTTGAACTACAAGGCGCCCAAACATATCGCATTTCGAGTACAGAGCGATGGAATCCACTCAAGAACATGGAAAGATGGTTAAAAAAATACTGTCGTTTATTTCTGAAGATATGGGGAGTCAATCAAAGGGTGGGACTTCGCTACCCTTTATTTTCGTTATCAAAGTGATTTTGGGAAACTGTTAATGGAAAAGAACTAATAATCAGTAAAAAAATTACCAACTAGCGGGTATGGACTGAATTTCTGTTCACGATACAAAGTGAGTGATTATTCACAAAAAGTTTTCTTCAATTTTCTTTGTACCATTGTTCCCTAAAATCATTTAGAACAAGATATGACTCCGCCCGTTATTACAATACAAGAGTTTTTAATAAGGTTTTTCAATAAAAATGAATTTAAAAGAATGGAAGACGAAGCTGGTCCGCCGAGAGTAATTCAAGAAGAAATTCAAAAGTCAATGAATGTCACTCCACAGTCTTCCGCTCAAGCGAACAAGGCGCTCTATCTTGCCCTTATTATCCCGAAGACCTATCCCACAAGAAATATTAGGAAAACAGAGGCTTAAAAATACACTGCTCAAGAATTCATCCAGAAATAAAAGTTGACAGCATTCAAAGTCAGTCAAAAAATGTGTCCAAAAAGCATCAAGATTCTCGTCCTGCCGCCATGCCAGACAAATTGATCATCGACGACTTCACATCTTTGTTTCAAGAAAAAATCTCAATGTTTAAATCATCTATCAAGGTTGTAAGGAGAATTCCTAACGCTGCTTGAATGTTTGTTAGCCGCTGAAAAAATCTGTTGTGTCACCCCAAAACTTTCCCGACTAATATCCAGAAACCTATGTAAATTTTTGTTCCAAACGTCCCTCCGGGTGGGAAGTTGGAATTACAGAAAAATATTGAAATTTCAACAGCAAAATTCTCGGGAAATTTGAAAAAATTGTTGGAGAATGTCCAAGATCCAGTTACCTCTTGTTTAAAAAAAAAGGTTAAAATCGGTTCACGGAATAGAAAGTTGGAAAATTTGCAGTTTTTCCAGAGAGGAGAACTTGGCAACCGTTGGTCTGATTTCGTAAATTTTTCGGAGTCTACCGTATGTAAAAGTTTGCACTGCGTTTCTTTTTCAAATTCACGGAATGTGCAAATTTCATTTTGAAAAAATTACTGTCGGAAAACCGGAACCGTGTCCATTTTGAAAATAAGCCTACACGACGCCCAATCCAATCTACTTTTAATATCAGTTGGAATTTTTAAAAAAGGTCGATCCCCGAGCAGGAATGAATTTTTGAGTGGAGTCCTGCTACAAAAGCGAGTCGTTCTGGTCAAAACACCGGCGAAAGCCCCTCTCGGGTGGCAACGGCAAGGGAAATTTTTGAAAATACATTACGCCCGACTCGAGAATGGTGGAAAAATTGCAACTGCGGCCTTAATTTGACTCATTTGTTGTGTTGCTTCCTGCCAAATTTGATTCCAATCCATCGGATAGATTTTGAATAATTGAATGGTAAAGTTTTGAACTTCGACGTTCTTTATTATTTGACAGATGACAGATAAAGCAATACTTTCAACTGCTCTGGATACAGTTTTTCGAGGGCTTTCGAATGACATATGGCAAGTCAAGTTCCGTGAGATATAGTTTCTGACATTTGTTGACACTGTTGACAGTGACACTTTCGTTTGACAGATGACAGCCAAAAACCAATGGGCTCTTTCCAGAGAAAAACCATGTCCGCGTACCAAATTTCAAGTCGATCCGGTCAACGATTCGGCAGTTAACGTGGAAGATCACAGACAGACATCTTTTCTGCACGATTACAAAATACTTCCCCTTCCATGTTGGTGGGGGGTCGGGGAAGTATTAAAATAAGATCTGTATTGGGAGACTGTGTTTCACTCTATAACTTTGAATCTTGGAAGAAACTACTGCTCTTTTCTCACGTTGCTCTCAGAGAATACCAGCAGAAAAATTCAAATAAAAATCCCTTTCTGGAACTATGAAATTGAGCAATGGATGTGTCAAAGAGAGCAGAAGCGAAGGTTGCTGACGGTGACTTAAGAAGAGCTGTGAGATTACTCTCATCGACTGATGTTCCGGCTCCGCAAAACTCAATAGTTCTTGTAGAATTGAAACTCAAAGATCCTTCGCCTTCTACAGATTTGAATTTTTCTCATTCATCCATTCCTGGTCCAACAGTAACCGGGGATATGGTTTCTAAAGCAGTTTTCAGCTTTCTCAATGGATCAGCTTCTGGGATTGACGGTTGAAGACCCCAACACTTGAAGGATTTGCTGTCTCATAGAGCGGGGGATTCTGGCGTTCGTCTCCTGGAGTCTCCCATTAAATTATTGCTACGAGCGGCGACCCCGTACATATTGGTAAACACTCGACCTTTCTGGATCCTTCCTTCCATTAGATCGCAGTGTAGAAGTCTGGAGCGATTTGGTGCATTCCAGAGCGTTCGTGTATGTGAAACTCAATGGAGACTCGAACGTTCGATCAAGGCACATCAGTCCACTTTGGCGGAAGCGCAGATTTCAGAACACATGGAAAGCACGCGGAAGGTGTGTGTGATTATTCAGGAATGGTCCAGAAACCGCATATGCCAGGCACTATGGAATTTGCTGGAACTAGACAGAAGGCTCGGGAACATTATTCGGAGGCCTTATATAAGACATCAGCCGGCAGCTCGCGGCATTATTGAATTGGAATGCGAAGTGGATAACAAGTGCGAAACAAGCGAAGTACCTGCGATATAATTCTAAGCGTGAATAATTGTTGGCGTGATTTATTGTAGTAGTACGCAGAAATAAACAGTGTGTGTTTTAAATCGATCGTCTCAATTATATTCGAAACCGTACGCGAAATATCGTAACATTATGTACCTTCATGTTGTCAGGATCAGTAAACACAAGTATTTTGGAGTTCCTGTACGGCGCCTTCCTCTGTACCCTTCACAAGAAAGCAGATGTATCTCAAGACAAGCTGTGTCTGAGTACTCCAAGTCAAGCCGAAACAAATGGGCAGAATTCAGAATAAAAAAATACCAACCAAACGAATGGTGCCGAGGTATTTTTAAAGAAAAATAGTTTTCGAGCTTTCTGACTCACCTATATGGATAACAAATATGCAATACACATTTAGTGGTGGACATTTCTCTCTCATTACACTCTTCTTCAGCAAATATGAAATTATTTTGAAATAACGAAACTAGGGTTCAGAAGAATACCCTTTGGTCCTTCATAGCTCCAAAAATTAGGAGCCAAGAAGTTTGTTGAATACTTTTGGTGGGCTTCATTTAAAAATACATATACGGTGTTATAGTTTTGATCCGAATTTTTGAATCACCTGTATAGTAAAATTTTTAATTTAAACCTTTTCGCCTCCACCCAGCCGCGCTTGAGAGTTCCGAATGACGCCAATACCTTGTCCAACATTAAACAGATGAGACTTTTTCTAGTAGAGATGTTGTGAGTAGCATGTTTGAACAACCCCAACTTATCCTTGCATTTATCATTTTACTTTACCGGCCCCCACACCAACATGGAGGGAAAGTATTGCAATCGTGCAGAAAAAAGATTTTGAGATTTCGCCGGATTCATCCATTTTGAGGTCCACCAAGTCGATTGAGACCATTTCCAGAATGATGTCTGTCTGTGGGTAGGTGGGTGGGTGTGTGTGTGTGTGTGATTTTCCACGATAACTGCCGAAACGTTGATCCAATCAACTTAAAATTTTGTATGCAGACATGGTTTCACCCTGGAATGACCGGATTAGTTTTTGGCTGTCATCTGTCAAACAGAAGTGTCACTATCAGAAAATGACAGAAGCTACATCTCACGGAACTTGACTTGCGAGATGTCATTTGAAAGCCCTTGAAAAACTGTATTTAGAACAGTTGGAAATATTCCTCTACCGGTTAAGGAATAGAATAGAATAGAATTTTATTTGTACGGGGCCGAAGTGTCGGATGTACACGTCAAACAATAAATAAATAAATAAATAACATCATGAACAATGTTAATTCGACAGTAACATACTATCACAGATAAAATTACAAATCACATAACATATACTCGTCGACAGAGTAGAAACAATGGAACAGCAGCAGATCCTTGACATGTTTAGGAAATTCTTTGGAGGTTATAGTTTTGAACCTATGTGGTAGCTTCACCAATATATTAGCTGGTGAAGCTAATATATATATATATATATAGCTGTCAAATATTATAAAATGCCAAAGTCTGAAACTTCACTATTTAATTATTCAAAATCTATACGACAGATTTGAACTAAACTCGACAGGAAGCAACACTACCAAAGAATCAAATCGCTAAAGGCTCAACCTACTAGAATTTTTTTATCAATCTCCAAATCAAATTCTTCCCTTCCCGAAGGGACACTTCGATCAAAATTATCACTAAAGTCTCTGGATACCGCCGGGAAAGTTTTGTGTCGCCCCACAACAGATTTTTCAAATAGCTTAGGAGTGAGGTTTGGGTAACTATTTTTGCAAGAAATCTCTCCTTCGACAGCCGGCGCCGGCGGCATGTCATTTTGGCAAAAGTGACTGGTAGGTTGAAAGAAATAATACTCAATTGAAACACTCAGTGAATTTTGGGAGGGGGAGGTTGATAATTTAAACAATTTCCTCTTGAAAAAAGAAATAATTTTTTTTATCATGAAGTAAGTGGTGCCATTACAAAATTGAAAGTTTGGGTGGGTAGAGGTGAGATGGTTGGGGATACAGAATTACCAAAGGATCTAATAGATATCCCGCTCGATATCAGATTCGATCAATTTTGGTTCAAAGAATATTCACCAAGATTCAGGAATTACAAGAGTGGATGATAGCTAGATCAAGGAATCTAGGAGTATGATTTCGTACTACTCACTAGGTGGGCATCTGGAGACATTTACTACGTTTCCATGGAGAATTGAAATCGATTTGAAAACGGTATCGGGATTGAAAACTGCATGTAAACACTTGCAGAACTGTATCCAAATCGATTTGAGTTTCAAGGTCGATTCGGCAAATTCTGGGATCGTATCGGGATCGGATCGAAATTACTCATGGAAACCCAATGATCGAAACATCAACAAACAGAAACTGACACATAGCAATGAGTAAAACCGCTGTTCTGGTCGCATCGAGGGTCGCATTCATACTTGCACCTGTTGTCTGCACTTCTGCCTTCTGCACACTTGCAGTTTGCAGAGTATTTGCACTTTCTTTGATACGTTAGGTTGGGATAGTTTTAGGTTAGGGTTAGACTTACATGACAGATATGTAAACAGAATTCAAATCGATTTGAATACCGAGTTCGAACCACTCATGTGAACACTTCCGTATTCAATCCCGATACCGTTTTCAAATCGATTTCAATTCTCCATGGAAACGTAGTAATTAAAGTAGCCAGATTGAATATAAATTGAATTGTTTTTGTTGAATTGATGTCAATATTTTTTATTCGACCACAAAATCTATTCAAGACTGAGCTATTACCTATAGGCTAGAAGGAAAAGTTTACACATATTTTTGGAAACTAGCGTACTTATCTACCTGAAATAAAAGCACCGTAAATACTAGCTAATGCAATGAAACTTTTCCATTTGACAATAATTATTCCAATAACAATACATCACCAAGTATATAGTGGGGGAGTAGGTATATTATGAAATGAGGCAACCTAAACCACAAATTTCATTGTTTCACACTTCCCACTTCCGGCGCACATTATTACCAACCCATCTCACCGCTAATACCTAAATAAGTACCTGAATGATATGCCACCTACTAAACCACTTCACCCTGAAATTACTGCTATTAACAAAACGTAGGATTACCGAACCAATTGTCTGCTTTTATTATTTTTTCAATGTTAATGTCACAATAAGAACAAAAAGTGTGAGAAACTGAGCACGCGACTTTATATTTAGGTACACATACAATGGGGGCTCATATAAAATTACAACATACAATTTTATTGGCGTCGGCTGGTGCCTAACCGTCAGTTCCACAAAAAATATGATCAGCAATCAAGGCTGATTGCAGATTAACTGAACATTTTTCTGCTGAATGCTAGGTGATTACTGACAAAAAATGCCTCAAATCTGTACTAGACCCATCATCTTTTCCTTATTGAGAGACAAACCATCATTTCCATTGATCAGTCAGCTACAAATTGACAAACAAAAATCGCAAATCAACTAATCTCGTATTATCTGTTTTGTGGAACCCACGGTAAGTGAATTAAATTAACTACTGTCCAGTTGAAAAAAAAAAGAAATTCCTTTGGCACCAGCGAGTGAATAAGCGCGCCAAAAAAACGGCACCGGGTTGCCACATGAACGTCGACGAACAGTCACCGTGTGTAAAACAACATCAACATTTGCTGCTTGGTGTTCGAAATGATGCTGCTTCACAAATAATCGGGTTTGAACAGTATACAGTCTCCAGGGACGTGGTCCATGATTTTAGCCGGAGAAATGTCGATTGCTTCTCGCAGACCTGTGTCAGGTTCCCGCTTGTGTCAACCTGACGCGGGCAAGAAGATTAACTTTGCTCAAGTTCTAAGAAGAACACTAGCAAAAATGATCTGCATTTTACCTTGGTACGTTGAGATGATCTCTGTCTGCAGCAAATTGTCTGGATTATGGTCCTTCTATTAGCGTACAACACTTCTCGTAGTTGTTGGCCATAAGCCTTATCGAGCCACCTATACAGGGTGATTCACCACCAAATGGACATAGCTTAAGGATAGGTCCAGTTTTTCCAGGCAAACCTGGATCTGGTTTTGAAATTTTTCTAACGCTGATCGTTTCGAAGCTACAGGGTGATTCATGTATTTCGTAGAATTTTTTGACAAGCCATAACTTTAGAACAACCCAACAGATTGGTTTGAAATTTTATGGGTTTATTCTTCTATTGATATCTGACACATCACTCTATCAAAGAGTTAAAAATTTCCAGAGCCGGCCTTGAAAAAAAATTTTTTTGTTTTTTGAGTTTTTTTGAAAAAAGACACTCTGTATGCATATTATTTAAAATTCATTTTCATATTCAAAAACTACATGTAACATGCTATCAATATCGCAAAAAAAATTGCTTGGCACCGTCAAGCTGTCAAAAGAAAATTGATGATCCTGATGATTTTTGAGGTTAGGATTTTTTGTAAAGTAATATTTTCAAATATTTACAAATGATTTATTATGGCCCCAAATTTCAGCCGTTTCGTCATAAAAGTAAAAATGACATTTTTCTCGTTTTCTCAGTAGTAACAAAAACTTTCAGCCGAATTTTCAAAAAATTATTGTCACGTCCCTCAGCTTCACTTCTATCCCAATTTGAGCTAAAATTGAGGAACGTATTGTAAAATTCTGAGTCACCAAGCACTATTTGTAAGGTTCTGGTCATCACGACAACTATTTTGTAACATCCCAACCTCACGGTGACATTTTGTGATAAATCTCTCCCTTCCCTACATCAAATTAATTAAGCTGTGATGCGTTCAATTACCCTAAAGTCATATTTCGTTGTGCCGTAGATTTTATTTTACCTTTACCTAAGTCATTTAAATCAATTACACCTACCTCAACTTCACGTCGTACTAATACCTCAAGCCTACTCTAGTAGGAACCTCACGTTCTTTTGAAGGGAATGAATTAAATAAATATTGAAAAATAAACAAAGTCATTTAACCACACCTCAATTTTATTACAAATTAATCAATCATCGCCAACTTAATTAAATTCACCTTAATTATTCATTTTATGATTTCCTGACGTGCTGACATTCAGCTAGCGTTCGGAATCGTTTTATTCAGTTTACATTCGGTTTCTGAAAGAAAAGTACATCCTAATACCGTGTGCAATCCTACGATGAATTTGCTCAACCCTTGCAAATTAATTCCGTTCTCATTCTTCCTAATTTTCAGAATTATGGGTGAAGCCATTTCCTAGTACACTTGAGTTCAATTCCCTTCCTAATTTATTTATCCTTTGTCCAGTTTTCAATTCAACCCTTTCTTCCCTTTCGCCCATTCACCCTGGTACAAAAAGAAATATTTACTGTTTAATTGTACGTAGAGAGAGATTGTTGCTCACTGAGTTTTGTCTTGATCTTTCGAATTTATAGCCATTATTTTAATTATTGATCAAATAATTTACATAGAATTTGAGTGTTGACATTCCATAGATTTTATATCCAGCTGGTGCTATAGTTTACAATTTAAAGACTTATCCAGCAGCTCGGTATCATGCAGGTTCAATACCATTACACAAATTTACAATACGGAATACAAGTCATCGCAATGAGCCTCTAATTAATTAGCCTGCAAAATTTTATGTCACGTTCATTTTTCATCTTGAAGTGTTTCGACACGACACTGAATTTTCTGGCATTGTTCTTAAGAGGTTCTCTTTGTTTGGAACGCTAGCTTATCTTGAATGTCCAAAACTCCTTGTCGTGCGAACGGGTTAAATCTTTTATTCTATGGTGAAGGATAACGCGTAATCAAGATTTTGCCCAGATTTGATTTGCATAAATGCTGCTAGTGCTTGTCTCAGCTAATAGAGCCTACAAAATCATGCTCTGTCGGAAGCCAAATCTCTTAAAAGGGTTGCTGAGGTTTTTACCCTTTTTCTTGCGTCTGGAAGGTCGTTATCTGAAAACAAGTGGCCGCATTTAAAAGCTCAAAGCTACTACGCAGTGAATTGAAATCGGCTTGACGATTCTCATGGCTGTTCAAAAGATCAAACAAAACCTACTATTATTTTCTAAACCAAAACAATTACTTCAAACTTATTTAAACAATAAACATTTGATTACAATAGAAATCAGACTTGCCTTAATGTCTTCCTTTCACGTCACTGATATACTACAAATCTATCACAGTGTTTTAGCACTTTTCTTAATTTATTCTTCTTGAAAAATATTAGTTTTTTTCCAGCAAAATACACCCGTTGTGCTCGATTCTTACCACTCGAATCCCTCTCCAGCGTCACTGTCCTTGGACCTATCCTTATTTTCCCACACCCCGTCTCCCGTCACAACCCTCTGGCCTACAAAACCGATGCCTGCATGCTTTCCTGTGTCACCCCGATGCTGGCCGGAAAACATCGATCTCTTCGCATTCCTTCTCCTATTTTTTTCCTTTCCGATATCGCCCGTAATGCTAATTTTATTCCCAAATATTTCATTCCCCTTTATTTTATAATTCTAAGCCGTTCTGCCACAGTATTAAAAATTTTTTGAAAATTCTGATGAAATTTCTTGTTATTTCTGAGAAAACGAGAAAATGTCAGTTTCATTATTCTGACGAAACGGCTGAAATTCAGGGCCATAATAGATCATTTGCAAATATTTAAAAATATTAATTTAGAGAAAATTCTAACCTCAAAAATCATTACGATTGTCAAAATTTTCTTGACAGCTCAATGGTGCCAAGCAATTTTTTTGCGTTATTATTAGCATATTTGATGTAATTTCCGAATTTGAAAATGAAATTCGGAAAATGTGCATACAGAATGTATTTTTTTGAAAAAAGCTTTGAAGTTTTTTTTTACAAGACCGGCCCTGGAAACTTCAAACTGTTTGATAAGGCGATGTGTCAGATATCAATAGAAGAATCAACCCACAAAATTTCAATCCAATCTATTCGGTCGTTCTGAAGATACGGCTTGTCAAAAGATTCGACAAAATACATGAGTCTCCCTGTAACTTCGAAACAAACAGTGTTAGAAAAATTTCAAAGCCAGATCCTGGTTCGCCTGGTAAAACAGGACCTACTCTTAGGCTATGTCCATTTGGTGGTGAATCACCCTGTATAGTTTCTTGAAAGTTGCGATCTGGGCAGACGCACTTATTTTTTGGAGAAGTAGAAATAGCGATGTTGGGGCAGCCCTCGAAAATATATTACTTGGACGGCTCTTTCACGTGACAACCGTAACTACATAGATAAATGAACAGCCACCGTGCTGCCAATGGCAACCATTCAGAATACTTAATTTTGTTTGCGTCTAGCAGCCCCCCCCCCCTATCGGTGGTAAAAATCGCGAATAAATCCTCCCAGTGACAAACATATTAGATCTCGAGTGAATGGAACTGAGCAGTGCACCTACTCGATTATCTACTTTTATTCGATTCCACACGCATGGATATCATAATGGTAAGATTTCACGGTTTTGTGTGCCAAGTGCTCGGCTCCCATACAAGTACGTATATTACGTTACGTAACACGAAAACGGACTGGTTATTGCCAATAATATTGCGGAAAAGTATTCAAATGGCAGCTTTGACTCTGACTTGAAGAATACCATTATTATTGGAATTCTCTATGCTCTTGCATTACGCTTCTATACACTTTGTATATACTTGATATTCTTGTAATGCACTTTGTTGCAACCAGGTAGTACGTAAGATGTCGATCTGAATTTTTTGAATGGCATAATTGATGACACAGTTCGTGGGATGGCAATAGTAATAGCAAATAAACACGAGAAAGTGATTGAGCGCAACAGGTAGGTAACAGACTAACAGGTAGGTGGAAGATTCAAGTTCGATTTAACTTGAATCCACAGGAATGTCGATAGGGCGCTAGCTTTGGAAGGCATGTTTCGTAAAAGTGTGTGGTTGGTTTTAATAATTGAAAAGTGTTAAGTGGTATTAACATTAGAAGGTACACAGTACACACCTTTAATTATGAGATTACTTGGCACGGTTCAGATTGATCTTTCAGTTTCACAATGTCAGGATATACTTACAGGGTGTTATCTAACGATGTGTAGAAAATTCAAAGGCATAAAATATGTTCCTTAGCTTATTTGGAGCCAAAAAGTTCTTATCAACGTATCTCCGGAAATGCTTCTTATAAAAAAAAATGACAGTCTCCAGCTTTCCTCAAGGGGTGAGAGCTGATTCTTCGAGGGGCTGTATTCTCTGAAAACAAATTCTCGCGAGAAACTTCATTTTTTCAGTGCATAAACAGACTCGATTTTATTAACTACCCCGTTTGAAATTGTCACGATATTCGATGGAGACTTCGACTTAAGGGTAAGGCACAAACCCATATACAATTGGCGGAGGAGTCGCTCGATAGGTTGCCGGATTCATGAGCGAAGCTGCCGGATTTATTAGACCTCTCCCAAATAGACGAAACTTGAAGATGTGCATGTTTGTTATACAAGGTGTTTCAGATTTAAATCGCGTCCTTTCAGGAAATGATGGGGAACATCCAAAGAAGTAGACTTTCTCGAGAAAATATATGTCAGAAACGAATAATAACAGAGATATAGACGTTCAAAGTTGAACTTCAAAAATCGATTTTTCGTCACAACGTTGAAACTTCTCAACCCACTTTGTTAAAATTTGAACCAGAGATTACTGAAATAAGTCGGTATCCAACATAAATAACGCGTTCCTTCAAAAATTTTCAGTCGCGTGAATAATGAGGGATGCCTCCGCTTTTTCACCCCTATTTTTTACCCCTCCAAGTAATTTTGTAGATTGTTCATATTTTTAAATTCTGTGTTCAATTTGGAAGAAAAAGTTACTCTTGCAAAATTTTGATTTGATGCGTTGTTTTCAATATATTTGGGTTTGAAATTACGAAAAACACATCAAAATATCCACTTTCAAGAGCCCAAAAAATGTTTTTTCCAAAAAACTTCTCGTTTCTTAGAAAAACTCATGGTTCATCAACTTAAAACACCTAGAAAACCTATTCCTATAAATAAATCATTAGTTATCTCAGATTTTAATTTTTTGGCTTTTGAAAGTGCGATGATGGTGTTTTCGAGATGCTTTCCGAAGTTTCAACCTCAAATATCTCGAGAATGAAGCCTCTTATCAAATTTTCGCAGGAGTAACTTTTTCTTCCAAATAAGGCATAAAATTCAAAAATATTGACAATTCAAAAAATTACCTGAGAGGGTAAAAACTAGGGGTGAAAAAGCGGGGGCACCCCCCATTATTCAAGCCCCTGAAAATTCTTTATGGAACGCGTTATTGGTGTTCGATACAGACTTATTTCAGTGAGCAATGATTCAAATTTGAACAAAATCGGTTGAGAAATTCCAAAGCTATGACGAAAAAACTATTTTTAAAGTTCAACTTTGAACGCCCATATCTCCGTTATTACTCGTTTCTGACATATATTTTTCTGGGAAAGTCTACTTCTTTTGAAGTTTCCTATCATTTTCTGGAAGGACGCGACTTAAATTTGAAACACCCTGTATAAACAAATTTTTATAGTTGATCGATCGTCCTCAAATGCAAGAGGCGTGGAGCCGAAATTTGATTAGCGAAAAACTAGCTTAATATGTTGAACCGCTTGGAAGATACGGGGATTTTAGCTCGTGAGAAAAGCTACAGCAGAGAAAAGCCAAAAAAATCACGAAAAAACTGCCACAGACAGGTCCCGCTACTCTATATGGCAAGGCTAAAGAAGCCTGTGAAATTATGTTCAAAACTGTTCAAGAGCTCTGTACTTGTACAAAGCCATCGGCAACTACACATACGTAAATTTATTCTTGCGTAAATCCTATTATAAGTGAAATATCGTAGATATAACGGCAATGGGGCATACAGACAAAGAGGGGGAATGTTGTTCACCATTTGATACCTTCAACTTTTACTCCTAGATACACACGTTATAAAAATGCACAATAAGAGTGAATGTCTTAACCTCAATATAATAATAGCACCGCAGCTGAAAAAAATCAAATAATGTGAATCGATTAATTTAATTTTAAAAGTGTAGGTACGAGTACTGTCTTGCTTGATTTAATCCAACCGCACTAACGCAGGGGGCGTTGGATTTTTCAATACTTACATTACGTCATAGAAGAATGGAAGAGTACAATTGGATCCACGTACCTGAAATTAAAGAAAACATGTTATATGGAGACTTGATTTTAGTATTCTGAAAAAGCTAATGAGATTTTGGTAAGAAGTTAGACGCGCTCTAGCTAGATTGATACAGCAATGATGTCATAATGTCAATTGTCAACTTTGTAGGTGAAATAATTATTGAGAATTTTAGATCACAGGAAGCTGGGTTGCATAACTATGACTTGATACCAATGCCAACTTGATCAAGTATATGTAGAGCTGGAACCAAATAAAAATCAAATTACTAAAAACGATCACGTATCACTTGGAACCCTTGAAATAGTCAACCGATAAATTTTAGCCACTCCTAATAAATAATACAGACATTAAATATGCGCTACTCTTGACTGAATAACACTTATCATTACACTATCCATGATTACTTTAGATCCGAAAATATTTTGCCACTGCCATCTTTTTTTAATTTAAAATGTTGTGGGGGGTTTGTTCATAATATAATGTTTTACATCCCCGACCCACCACCCAACGAAGAGGGAAAGTATTGTGAACGCGCCAAAAATTTTTTTCGAGATGAAGACGGATATATCCATTTTGAGGTCCCCCAACACGATTAAGAACATTTTTGCAGTGATGTCTGTCTGTCTGTGTGTGTCTCTGTCTGTAATCTTCTACGATTACAGCCGCAGCGTTGATCCGATCGACTTGAAATTCGGCATGCGGACATTGCGACATTGTTGGTCCCTGGAATGAGCCCATTAGTTTTTGGCTGTCATCTGTCAAACGGAAATGTCACTATCAAAGAATATCAGATGTTATACATCACGGAAATTGACTTGCAATATACCGTTTGAGAGCCCATAAAAAACTGTATCCAGAACAGTTAGAAGTCTCTCCCTATCTGTCATCTGTCAAGTAATGAAAAATGTCAAAGTTCAAAACTTTACCATTTAATTATTCAAAATCTATCAGATGGATTGGTACTAAATTTGGCAGCAAGCAACAAAACAAAAGTGTTAAATCAAGTCTGCAGTTGCAATCTTCCACCATTTTCCAGTCGAGCGGTATGAATTTTCAAAATTTCTCCTAGCCGTTGCCACCCGAGAGGGCCTCTCGCCCGAATTTTGACCAGAACGACTCGCCTTTGATGCAGGACTCTACTCAAGAATTCATTACTGCTCGGCGATCAATTTTTTTCGGAAAAGTCAAACTGATATCGAAAGTATATTGGTTTGGGCGTCGTGTAGACCCATTTTCAAAATCGGCACGGTTCAGGTTTTCTGACGGTAATTTTTTCAAAATGAAATTTGTATATTCCGTGAATTTGAAAAAACTACAATGCCAACTTTGACATGTAATGCGGTGAGCCCCACGAAATACTCATTTTAGGTGCAGACATGCTGGGAATGAAAGTTGGAGAAAAGATTAAACTAATTTTTGAAAAGAAAATTTTTGAAATCGGACTCACGGTTTCCGAGTTTCCGCAAATCCAACTTTTTATCCCTTGAACACATTTTCACTTTTTTTTCAAACAAAAGGTTACTGGCTCTTAAACCTTTCCCAATAATTTTCTCCTCAATTTCCCAGGAATTTCCCTGTTGAAAATGTAAAACCGGCCTGGGCTATCGAAACCGGATTTGAATGATGGAGCTTCAAGTGAATCCGTAATTGACGATCTTCATCAGATGATTTGGAATTTTTTTCAAGGGTTTCCCGGAAAATTCAAATTTTCAAAAATTTCAATTTCCTACAAACTATTTTCAATCTTGCTGTGGTGCCAGTTTCAGATCGTTCACCTCTATTCATGTACTAATGCGTCTGACTGCCTCACTTGCTTTTCTTTCTACATAATTTGGTTCCTAATGAAAACCTGCCAATTTCTATCTTTTTAGCTTGTAAACAGATTCATACTAATGTTCTTTAAACAAAGGGTAATTGATTCTTGAACATTTTCAGGCAATTGCTCTTGAAATTCTTCAAGTTTTCCGAGAGTTTTCCGCTTTAAAATCCACCGGCCTAACTTATCGAGACGAGACTCAAATGATGGAGCTCTAAATGAATCCCTAATTAGAGAAAATATCCAAATTCTTCAATCTTTTTCTCCAACTTCCCACCCGAAGGGGCATCATTTCATAATTAAATTTTCATCTGTTCCTTGCTAGTCGTCGGGGAAGTTTTGGGGTACACAACCTTTTTTTTTTTATAATAATGATGTTTCATGCCTACGCTACGGGACAAAATATGTGCAAGAAATTAGATTGCCCAAGCATAGAACTTCTCTATATGAGAAATCGCCAGAATATTGTTGTGGCTTGATTTTTCGCAAACTCCCTACTAGAATAAAAACAATAGGTAATTTTGTGCAATTCCAATCTGAGCTTAAACAACATCTGATAAGTAAATGTTACTATACTGCAGGCTGTAGGTGAATTTATAGACTGTAATATACAGTGATATGATTGTGATTGAAGTTATTGTACCTTGTAGTACCTTGAAGTACCTTGATTTTATTTATCTTGTACTAACTTTACTCTTTGTATCTGAGTAAACCATTATCGGTACCTCTTTGACTTGTTCTATACAGGCTGTCCCAAAATAGACCGCAATATTTGACCAGCTTATTCTACGTCAAAGAATAGGCAACATGGGTCGAATAATGCCTTTCAAGGGAGCTAGAGCCGCTTGAAGGAAGAAACTTGATGATGATTTTTTGCAAATTTCTCCAAAACTTGTCAAGATAAAATGACGAAATTTGGTTCGATCACTACATGTTATAAGCCTGATCTGAAAGGCCAGTCAACCTGGCTCAAAAAGTCTCTTATATTTACAAAACGTATACTCTGGCTGAATTTTTGCATACACCTAGAGAATCCCCCACAGAGCCCCAAACCGCGGAAATCCATCAAAATTTCCTTGAGCTTTCCGAGATAAGGGTGTTTTTCTATATCTCGGTTGCTATTGGTTGGATTTTGATTTTCTTTTTTTTTTAAATGTTCGGAAAAATATTTGGAACAAGTTGTGCTCAGGACTTTCCAATAACTTGTCGAGAAAAAGTGCCAGCCAGAAACCGAAAACCGTCGTTTTTTAGGAGGTTGTTTTTTTACAATTTTCTATCTGCTTTTATATGATAGTTATGGAAAAAATTCCCAACAAAAGTTGTAGCTCCTGTAAGTTCCTACAAGTTTCAACCGAATTTTTTTTTGTGTCGCGAAAACTACCCACCCCAGAGGGCGCTAAAGTCACGTGATGACAAATTTTTATCTCCAACCCTTCGCCCCCACCCCACCTTATTTTATAATTTCAAATGGCATCATCTGCCTTGTGATACATCAAATTGAAGATAATAAAATTCCCTTTCTGTCAAACATTTCAAATTATCTCGAATCACCTCTCCAATCCCTTTTAAAATTCTCTCATTCTCTCTCAAAGTTTCCACCGGTCCTCCAGCAAATTCCACAGTGACCCAGCATACGGTTTCTAGGCGACTCCCGAAAAATACTACATCTTTCGGGTGCATTACCGGCGTGTTCTGGAGCCGGCGCCTCCGCCAATTCGGCTGATCTTTCCTACTCGACTGTTTGAGTCTCCCATGTTATTTAGATGGCAAAACCATGGCGTATGTTCCGGAATGTCCATCAGAGCCTCGCACCCGTAACACTGGGATCTTATGCGAACAGTTAAGAAAGATCAGGTGTGCTCTAGAATGCACGCAAGAATCGCCGCTGTACCATTATTTTATTCACTCACCGTGGGTTCCACAAAAAAGATAATACGAGATTAGTTGAGTCGCGATTTTGTTTGTCAATTTGTAGCTGACTGATCAATGGAAATGCTGGTTTATCCTTCAATAATGAAAAGATGATAAGTCTAGTAGAGATTTCAGGCATTTTTTGTGGTTATTCGTCTAGTGTTCAGCAGAAAAAAGTTCGGTTAATCTGCAATCAATCAGCCTTGATCGCTGATTATCTTTTTGTGGAACTGACGGTTGGGCATCGATCTACGCTATTAAAATCGTATTTTATAATTTTGTACAAGAGCCATTAGGGTAAAGTAGATAAAATCGTACATTACACTTGTTACGTGTGTATGTACGTGTGTGTGTGTGTGTGTGTGTGTGTTGTTATATTACGTATTGTCACACTTCTTCATTATTGGAGCGAATAATCTACAATTTTCTAAAAATGCCGACTTTTCGTCAGAAAATGATTAGTAACTGAAAACAAAAATAGACACGTGACCATTCAGACTAGACCAATTTCGTATACCTCTTTCTTTCAGTTGTTTCTTTCGAAGCACTGGCAACAATAGAGCTTGAAGTAGAAAAACAACATTTTGAAGGGACAACCCTAATAAAATTTGACAACAAATCAAAACTGCCGATTAATTTCTGAAGAATATCTATGAATGAGATGATACCAGTGATAAACAGTTAACACATCACTGAATGAGTGGTGGGTACATCATCATAATACGAAAATAATTAGTATACTCGTATTTATGCGTAATATGCCTGAAACAAAACGAGAGAATTGAAAAAAGCAGACAGCCTTAAAAGGCCGCAGCCGGACATATTAGTACAGATACACTTACACCTATGCAGGTATGGATGATAGAGTTGATATAGAAAGTGAGAATGCCGTACGAGGATGTGCATCACGTCCCACGAGAGAGGACGTGAGGCGCCCGTGACCTCTACGGAAGTTCGAAAATTGGATTACAGGTGCCCGTAGGTATAGGTGAGCAGTAGTCTTCACTCTTCAAATACGGAAAGAGAAAGTATTTCGTACTCGTATAAATAAGTAATAGGAATAGGTAATTGTTACGTTTGCGCTGGGTTTGTTTACCCAAATTATTAAAGAAAAAAAATCTAATTCACAACGCATGACGGAGTTTCCGGTTTTGTGAACATATTCGGCAAATTTGGAGAATAATAATTGGAAGATATTCGATAATGATTACTTTTTCTTCTTCTTGAAACTTTTCAGATCATTACTTCTACAACAGCCTTAGTGATATTTTCCTTTTCATTCTTTCTCTATTCTTTGTGTACTTCATCTGCCTATGTCATTCTTACCTATTTCTTCCTGTATGCTACCGAGATTCTTTGTTTCGTCTTAGGTTTACGAACTTATAATGGTGTGAGTTTTCTCCATAACTAGATATCACTTACTTTAGTGCTTCGCGCTAATTAAGATATACCTACATACCTATTTTATGATGTTCATAATTCTTCGTTCCTTATTGTTGAACTGTGTAATGTTTCATTGCCTTTTTACTACTACCTAGATATTAAATAAGTATACAAGTAGATACAATTTAACTAGTAATGAGGTAACAGCTTCTTCGCCTATCACCACTGATGACTGATTAATGAATTTATGATTTTCCTTATTACTTTTCGATAAGATGGATTGACACAGTTTTCATTGGTTTCTTACATCTAGTTAACTAACACGTCAACTTTCTTCTTTCTTTTTCATGTGCTTCGAAATTGCCTTTTGAATTGAAATAAGATTTTGAACGTTGATGGTTGAGTTTGAAAGTTGCCACGTGAATTTGAGTTGAGTTAAAAAAATATTAAACAGAGATGTCAGAAGCTTTATCTCACGGAACTCAACTTACAGACTTGCAGTATGTCATCTGAAAGCCCTTGGAAAACTGTATTCATAACAGTTGGAAGTATTGTCCTATCTGTGATCTATCAAATAATTAAAAAAATTTAAATTCAAAACTTTACCATTTAATGACTCAAAATCTGATCAATGGATTGGAACCAAATTTGTCAGGAAGCAACACAAGAAACAAGAGAGTCAAATTTAGTCTGCAGTTGTGGTTTTACGTAATTTTCCAGTCGGGCGTTATGAATTTTCAGAATTTCTCCTAGCCGTTGCCTACCGAGAGGGCCTCTCGCCCGTGTTTCGACCAGGACGACACGCTCATGATGCAAGACTCCACTCAAAAATTCATTCCTGCTCGGAGATACTTTTTAAAAAAATTCCTGGTTATCGAAACTAGATTGGATTGGGCGTCGTGTAGAGCCATTTTTAAAATCGCCACGGTTCCGGTTTTCCGACGCTTATTTAATTTATATTCTAATTTAGTCTTTTGAAGATATTTCAAGAACGGCTCAAGATATTTGATTCAAGTTCACGACTACTTCATGACCATGAAATCAGAATTATTTGTGGCGATTTACATGTCTTCACCTATTTTGGTTCTTGAGGTACAAATGTTCAACTTTTTATTTTCATTTCCCCCTGTATGTGCCACCGGTATAGTTGGTATTGATGGCTTCAAGTTTCAATCAAAAGGGAATGGATCAAACAACACCTCTACCAAGTGGCACTCCGCCATCATAAAGTTCAAGGTCCATACGGTCTTCAGCATCGAGCACCTGAACTATTCCAATTTTCTTGTGTTTTGACGAAGAAGGAGTGGACTGACGATGAAATGTGCAAGGACCTTTCTTGTAGACAATAAAATTTCCAACAATTTCTTTCCAGGTACTTTTTCCCAAAGTGCTACTTTTCACGAGATATACGCGAAAAACTGATCCTCAAGTTCTTCTCGAGGCCACAACGGCCGAAGCTCACACCGGCTTCTTGAGGGCTTTTAGTATTTTGAACTATACGTATACATGCCTAACTGAACTTACATGCAAAAATCCGGCTGGGTTTCATTTTTTGTTTGAACACATAAGAATTCTCAACAAAAGACCTTTTTGTCTTTGACAACTGGTCAACGGGCAGCACGTTATCTACAACAAGGTTTTTTGTTGAAGTTAAATCCAGAGTTATTTTATGTTACAGAATTTCAACAGGCTGCGAAAAACATAAAGAAGAATCAGATGGTGATTACCATGCTCTGAAAGTAACGGAAAACGCAACCGGGGTAGGTGCGAAGCGGGGCACATTGAGAAGTCAATTTTTTAAAAGTGTACATTCAAGGAAACAATGACGTAACTTTCAAATTGATGAGAATGGGGTGATAAATCAAAAACAGTTTCGAGAAAAGACTTCATTCTTCGTATTTTTGGTGTTGATATTCACAAAAAAAAATCTTGGCAAAATGGAGGATGACTAAACCATCAAAAGTTTTGCACTGTTTTATCTGACATCCTGTAGAAAGTTTATTTGCTTTTTTCATACTTTGTAAAACTAGAGTCCGATAGCTGAAGAATGGGTGTATCAGCCACTCTAAACAGATCCTAAATCGCCCTAAAGATTACAAAGCTGGCGAGTTTTGAAAATCGATGAAAATATCTACATAAACACTTATTTTGTTGATCACTTTTACATCAATTTGTATAGAGCTCCCAACATACAATTCAGTACATGCATACTATACCGTCAACATTCAGCTTCCTTTCACTGCAATAAATAAACTTGACAATTTTCTTTCTGGTTCAGATTTATTGGGCACAGCTCCGTAGTGAAATCGTATTTTTTATGTATCAAAAGATACACGTCGTCGTTTGAGCTGTTCTCACCATTTATCGATTTAGCTACCCTGAGAGAGATGGCTTCCCGCTCCTATTTTGATATGTGGATTTTAGACACGTTTCACTGCTGATTTCTGCTTCGTTACCAGTTATAGTCTACTGTCATAGTAGTAAAAACCTGGAGGCTGCATTTACTGCGTCAGAAGTGACCAAATCAGAATTTAAAATGTTCAGAAAATCAAGTTCAAGAGAAGCGGTAAAGGCGAGTGCAAGCGCGCCATCTTTTAACTAATAGCAATAATTCATTAGTTCCTAAGTGATTTTATTTAGTCTGGTTTTCTTGGGCTATGGTGTTGACATTTCTTTGAGGCCGCAACCTGTGTACCGTTGCGGACTTTTTAAAGTGGACGACAGTTGAAAGATTTCTCAGGATTCTGGCCTGAACGTCGCACGACAGCAAGCCAACTCGTTGACATTGTCGTCCACTTTAACTTGGCAGCAATCGTACAAGTAACAATAGAGTATTATACTTTTGAAAAAAAAAATTTTTTTCGATGGAATCAGAAACTATATTGGAAAATAACTGACCCGTATTTTTTTATTCAGCCAAAAATCGTATCGTTTGGCCGCAATAAATAAACGAAATTCTTATATTCTGTCTATTTCTGACGTCATTTACACAGGCGGTATAGGCGGTGACTCGCTGTGACGTCAGAGATAGTTAATGTTATTTATTTATTGCGCCCAAACGATACGGTTTTTGACTGAATAAAAAAACACGGGTCAATTATTTTTCAATGTAGTTTTCATTTCAATCAAAGAAAATTTTTAGTATAATACTCCATTGCAAAATTGAAAATCATGGAATCTTTCTCTCGTTATGCGTCTCCATCCATGGACCTTCTCCATCATAATCTAATAGGAATCTAAAGCATTTCAACGAGCAACATTATATAATTTCATCTGATCACGCGAAGAGAATGTGAGAGTAGGTCAATGTGGCTCAGTTTTTTCTTTCATATTAGGTATATCTTCAATTCTTATTTTCACATCCTACATTGCAACATTTTTTTTGCAACCACATGATTTTACAGGAGAATCCCATTTCGCATTTTAACACCGATCATAATTTTGCAGTGCATCCAGATCTGACTATTTTCCATTTCGTTCGTTACAGTTCTACCAACACGACCACAAGAGGTGATATGAGGTGCTGCATCCCGCATTTGAAGAAACAACGACTGCTGCCAGTGCTGTCACCAGACGACCACCGATCCTGCTGAAATGGCCATCGTCCTGCCGATCATCCTCGCTTCCATCAAAACCGGCGTGGCCATCATAGGCGCCGGGAAGATAGCCATTTTGCCGTTCCTGCTGGCAGCCCTGGCGTACTTCCATTACGACCAGTTCGATCCGGAAAACCGGCCGCTGGACAGAGTGGATCTGGACGCCGCGTATGATTTCATCATAGTCGGCGCCGGTTCCGCCGGCTCCGTGATGGCCAACCGACTGACCGAGCAGAAGAACTGGAAGGTGCTCCTGCTGGAGGCCGGCGGACACGAGACGGAAATCACGGACGTGCCCATCCTCAGCTTGTACTTGCACAAGAGCAAGGTTGACTGGGGATACAAGTAAGGCAAACGCCAACAGCGGATAGTTGATCTTCATGCACAGGTGTATTGTTGGTTGCATACTATAGAATTCAATTTGGGTTGAGATTACTCAGATCCTACGATACGAGACTATTTTTATAAATTACCGATAGAAAACTATCTGCAACTTGATTTCAGCTGGTATCTGTCGTTTGTGATTGTAACTAAGGTAACTTAGCTCAAACCTTGAACGCGGGAATAGAAAAAGCAGATACGAGGTACCTACGTACCTACCTATACCTACATTGAAATACTGAATAAGTGAATAAACACCATGTCGCAAATAAATCACTTTTTGAAATTACTGGACAAATGGTCCACGATTGTGACGCATTCATCATTTGTACAGGTTTGTCGTCTAATCGACTGTTGAAGTCTCCACCGTGAAAAATTACACACCACTTCTGACTCATATACAGGTGTCCCAAAATTAGACCGCAATATTTGACCAGCTCATTCTTCATCAAAAAATAGGAAGAAAAGTTCCTATAAACATGGGTCGAATAAAGTCCCCTAAGGGAGCTAGAGCCCCTTAAAGGGAGAAACCTGAGGATGGTTTTTTGTAAATATCTCCGGAACTTGGCAAGATAAAATGACGAAATTTGGTTTGACTTCCAGAATCTACATGTTACAAGCTCAAGATAATGCTGTGAACAAGATTCCCACATTTTCATCAGAGACGTCTAACTAAGGGGTGACGGGGGATAGATTCCGTCGGGGGTTTTCTGTAACGATAACAATGATGACGATAACAACGAAGTAGTACTGTGAGATTCACATCTTTGGATCAGTGAGTTTTTTTTTTTTTTTTTTTTTTTTTTTTTTTTTTTTTTTTTTGGCCCTGCATCAACTACTAGGTTATTAGCAGGTTTTTCTGTGTGGGTTTTCCAGTAACGATAACAGTATTGACGATAACAACGAAGACATTTTTGGAACAGTGAAGATTAATCAGTGTGGTTTTGTTTCGATGGCTTTCCCGTTTCATCCCTTTTCCCAGGGCATCACCGCACGATAGTAGATGCCCCAGTACTAGGAAACGCGTGAAAAAGTCCATCTGGCCCAGTGCGGATTTGAACCCGGGACCTCCGCCTTTGAAAGCGGAGCCGAGCTCACCGTGCCACCGACTGGGTTCAGTGAGGTTTTGTTTCGATGGCTTTCTCGTTTCATCCCTCTTCCCGGGTCATCACCGAACGATAGTAGATGCCCCAGGGATAAGGGACTCGTGAAAAAGTCCATCTGGCTCAGTGCGGATTTGAACCCGGGACCTTCGCCTTTGAAAGCGGCGCCAAGCTCACCATGCTACCGACTGGGTTAATGACAAGCTGATGCTGTGAAAACATGTCCAAATTTTTATCAGGGACGTCTCAAAGGAAGGGGGTGGGGCAAGTGAATTTAGAATAAGTGTTCTTGGTGAATCATGTGAAAATGTAATTTATAAAAAGATTTTTTTGCAAAGTTTACAACAAGTGCTCAAACAAATTCCTCTTTTCATGAATGCACACTGCACAGTATCGATCGACGCTAATGTCAGAAATTGGCTTGATGACTGTTTTTCCCGGGAGTTGGATAAGAAGAAGTGGTCCCATACCGTGGCCACCTCGATCACCCGATCTAAATCTTTCAGGTTTCAGGTTATTCTCTATCATCTCTCAAAATTGATGTATTAAAAACTAGACCACTTTGTATACAGAGAGGGGCGAAAGTAATGAACAAATTCATTAAAAAAAATCGATTTTTTTTCTCGAGAAATTCGTCGAACAGGTCGATTTTGTTTTCCAATTCCTCACAATTTAATGTAAAATTTTCATATTTGCCTCTCCTCTCCCCCTTTTGATTTGAACTCCCCTCCTCTTTTGCAAAATTCGGATAGATTATGAAATTCCGATTTCAGCAATGTGCACATAACACTTTTTGGGCTGATAGTTTTGGGTATATTGAATGTCAAAGTTCTTGATTTGAAAATTTTCATTTCTGAAAAAGGAGAAATTCCTGATTTGAAGAATGTATTCCCTATTTTTATAAAAATTGAATTGGAACTCTTTTGAATGGATCAGATGCTCAAATTGTCACCTGTTGGTCTCTTGGCAGTACGCAAGTCTGTCCGAAAATTCTCGGATAACATTTTGGATAACGTCTACTTACACTGATTAAGCGACATTCTTCACGATTTTGATCTTTCAACTCATCCAAATTTTGTGGTCTGTTGATTTTGATTTGAGGTATCCCCCATAAGAAATAATCAAGGGGGGTGAGATCCAGAGATCTCGCGGGCATTCTGTCGGTCCTCGTCTGCCAATTCACCTTTCAGGGAAACAGGTGTCCAAAAGAGCACAAACAGGTCGCGCATAGTGCGGAGGTGCCCCGTCCTGCTGATACCAGATGGTATTACCATGTATTACTCCGTAGATCGGGACCTCCATCCTCATTGGGAAACATTTCTGCTGATGTGGAAAGAAGAAGATTTGGAAAAACTCCAAATATCTTTGTCCTGTTGGATTCTCGTCAACGAGGAAAGGACCTATGATCCAATTTTCCACGATTCCTGCAACCTTGATTATTCAATTCCGGCTTGTGACTTTTTTTTATTTTCTATTTCTGTTATTCCCTTGTTTTTGCGTTACTTAGTTTCGTAAGAATATAGAACTAAAATACAGGAAATTCTTGGAATATCAAGTGAAATCCCAAGAACTGCAGAAGAAACTCAGCAAATACAGATGAAGCTCATTACAGTTGGAAATAACTGTAGTTAAGTTTATCCGGCTGGAAGGACCAATGTTAGAAACAGTAACTAGTGCAAATTGCAAATTATCATTATTCAAAATCGATATCAGAATTACCCACATCACCTAGCAGAAACTGAATTGTGGTGATTAGAGCCTGACGACTATTTATTTGGTCGCCAAATTGCCAGCAGTTGAAGGGCCACTGTTGGGTTGGCCTGAGTTGAAAGAAGCTGCAAACCGATAAGTCGAAAAAGTTCAAGCTGTCGACTGCTTCCTAGAAGAACTGAACGACCCAAAGCACGGCAAAACTGTTTTCAAAAATAGTGTTTCTTGAGTAATAGCTATTATTACACACGCGTTGGACCATACACTTGATACCTACTTGAACAGAAATACCAATAAAAATACTCAAAAATGCAGATAAAACTCGGCATACAGAAGAAAAATCAACAACATTAAAAAACCATCAGCAGGATTGAATACTGTTACAATGTTGCCGTGAACCTGAATGAATACAGGACCAAATTGCACGAACAGGAAAAATGCTCGAGCAATACAAATGGAGTTCAGCAAATGCAGATGAAATTCATTTCAACGTTCAAAAATATGAACAGAATTAAAAAACTATTCCGATTTAGCTGCTGTGAAACTGCAGCAATACTAGACCTAGCTGCATGAAAATCTTGAAATATCAAGGAAAAGACTCAAGAATTTTAAATGTAGTACGATAAGCTTGAGTGTGATTCGAGTTGCCTGAAAGTCTCACCACGCGACGTCCTCGGAAAGGAGAAAATCCGGAAGTCACAGATAACTCGAATCACACTTGAGTTGAACGCACTATACCTGCTTCTTGAAGAGAGTCACTTTTTTTCACAACATGAAAATTATTTTCAGCACATAAAAATCAATTTCAGCACATTGAATTTTTCTCCTAGGCATGAAAGAACATTTCCAGCATACCAATTTCATTGTTACGTGTAAGTAGTTCGAGTGAACTATGCTTTCCCGAATTGCTTGTTTCCAAGGGTCGCGTGGCAACACTCCCCGAAGCAACTCGAATCACACTTGAGCTGAACGTCCTATAGTTAGGCTTTCAAACGGCGCACAAGTGACAACTAGCGTACCAAGAAGGCTCTGTGACATGTGTCAAAAAAATTGACTTTTCCGGATGTCAACTGTCAAGGCATACCTACTAGAAACATATATTTTTTCTGAGAGCAGCCTAAAAACGCTGGTTTAATCACATCAGATCAACACTGCAACGAGAAAGTGGTGAATTGTTGGCTGCCTATCCATGAATGCCGGTTAACGATCAAATTTTTAAAACAAATCAGTTTTCACTTTTCTCAGCCCATCTTCCATCTTCACACTCTCACCTAATCACTTGAGCCATCAAAGTTGGGCTTTTTTTGTTTGTGCAAACTGCGGTAGAGTACTTAATCATTGGAAATTTTCCATCTTTTCATGGATCACGTTCTTTAGAAATTAATTTACTACCTACCCACGTACCTACACGGCTTTATGACAAAGACAAGCCTTGGAATTGTCAGTTGGGACATTTCCATGTTCATTAGGTACTGTAGGTAGTTACTCGAGTATTACTCTTCTTATTCAATTTTCCTTTCGTCATGCAATGAATTTGGCGATGATATTTGAAAATTGTGCCATCTGCCCATCAGCAACAAAATTCATTTTATTTATTTTTTTTAATCGGAGAACTAAATAAATCACTTCTGAGGAAAAAAAACATTCTAACATCCAACGAGTACTGAGGAAATGTAGAATGAGAAAAAAAAAAATAAAGGAAATGGAATAAAGGTAAGGGAGAGTGAGAAAAAGACTCAAAATTTGGCTAAGCGAAACTAACCAATAAACAAGGGACAAAACAGAAAAAAACGGTTGTGTCACCCCAAAACTATCCCGACTAGTATCCAGGAATCTATGGAAATTTTTGATCGAAACGTTCTTTCGGCCGGGAAGTTGGAGCCTGAAGCCTTGAAGTTATTTCAAAGAGGAACGTTTTATTTTGGAATCGTTGCTTTTCTTCGTTTCTTCCACACTTCTCTTATTTGAATTAGGTACTAATATTGGTTTTCCTCAAAGAACCGTCGATTTACTTCAGAAAAAAAAACGAAAGAATGCAAAACTTTTTCACTTTGGACGGAACTATTGACTTCTCAAACGGAAAGAGTTCACGGTCCTAATTTTTGAAACTGGCGAGATGAATTTACATGGGATTACTATGGCGACTGTGTGTTTTCGCTTCTGCGATTGGCTCGTGCCATAGTAACCGCACTATTCGCGATTTAAATTAATTTTTCCCGCCACAAAATGGCCGCTAAAGGCGGAATTCAACTGACAGCTCGAGGTGACATGAGATGTCATACTCACAACTCACAACCCCACTTTTATTGTATCAATCACCCACCTCTGTCAGTCTGTCACCCACCACTCAGTGTTTTCTGTTTACTCCAGTTTACTCCTTGCTTGGCTTCCTAGTGTGGTCCCAGTTAGAGATAGTGCGTCTGTTTGCTGTATTCGAGTTTTGCGAGTAAATTTGAAGTGATTGTTGTGTTCAGTAGTATTACTGTATCCCATCGTTCGTCACAGAACGTGAACGAGGAAACTTTGGTGGACAAGAGAAATGGAAAGAAGACTGGGCTCAACAAACTGCACCCGAATGAAACCAGCTCCTAAATGTCCATGAAGCACCTTCTGGATTTGAACTCCCCGGAACTTCAAGAGGGTTCGCACAGGTCCCAGACGATGTGCTGATTCGTTTTACACAACACAACAATCACTTTGAATTTACTCGCAAAACTGGAATACAGCAAACAGACGCACTATCTCTAACTGGGACCACACTAGGAAGCCAAGCAAGAAGTAAACAGAAGACACTGAGTGGTGGGTGATTGATACAAAAAAAGTGGGGTTGTGAGTTGTGCGTGTGACATCTCATGTCACCTCGAGCTGTCAGTTGAATTCCGCCTTTCGCGGCCATTTTGTGGCGGGAAAAATTAATTTAAATCGCGAATCTTCACATGTGAATTCACACGTTTCAAAAGTACGGGCCCAGGAGGTAGTTTCTCTGCAGAAATAGAAGCTGTATTTTTCTCCTGTTTTACATCCATCAAAAATTATACGCCAATCATTATGTACAAAAATTAACATAACAACAAAAGCTGTAAAGTTTCTTAATCAGACTTTTCGTGTTACAGGACAGAACCCCAAGACTCGGCCTGCCAAGCAATGATCGAAAACCGATGCAGCTGGACCAGAGGCAAAATTCTGGGCGGATCCAGTGTTCTGAACACCATGCTCTACATCAGAGGCAACAGGAGAGATTACGACCAATGGGCAAGGTTCGGCAACGAAGGATGGAGCTACGAAGAAGTTCTGCCATACTTCCTCAAAAGCGAAGACCAGCGCAACCCGTACCTAGCCAAAACACGATATCATGCCACAGGTGAGCGGATTGTCATTTTCGAATTCTATCAATTTTCCTCTTGGTAACCTCCAAGTACTTTCAACATTCATGCTACCGCTACTTCATTTATAATCCTCTGATGATGACAATAATATTCTTGGTAGATCTTTTTTGTTGGAAGAATGATAATAAAAGTACCAGCAGGCATAACACCGATGAGTCCCCAGCTCCGAGTTTTATCAATGTCGTTCTTACTTGCCTTCAAATAACATTCAATCTTAAGTTATTCTTTTCTACTCTATTTTATTTCACACTTCACTTTAGTCTACTCTCTTCAATCTACCATTTTATTATGATAGATCATTTTTGATGCAAGATGATCATATAAATGAATCAACGTTTCTCGTGGTTTGCTTCTAAAATACTTCTCCCTTCCTCTTAATCTTTATTCTTTCCTACACTCCTATGTTCATTCTACCATCTTAAGCTGGTACATAATTTTCAATGCCAAATGGATGATAATGAAAGAACTACGTTGAAGATTAGTCTTCGGCCTCAAATTCTATCAATTCTCCTCCTGCTTGTCTCCACCTTACAGGTGTCTTTGTGTCTTACCTTCGATCTTTGCCCTTTTCTGATCTCAATCTTCAAGCTTTTCCATTCTTCACCCCTATTCTACCACTCTTTACCTCTATTTTACCATCCTATGATGGCAGATTATTTTTGATGCAAAATAAATAAAGGCACCAGGCTACGGGTATCAGCTTCAAATTCTATCAATTTTCTTTTGATTGCATCGAAAGTATACTTTTACACTTCCTATCCTTATTCCATACCTTCACTCTACCATTTTATGATCATCTCTTAAACATTTCTGATAGAAGATGAATGAGCTACTAGAACACTAATTCTATCAATTCTATCCTCTTGCTTACTTCCAAAATACTCCCTCCCTGTATTGATTCTCCTCTCTAGTCTCTACCTTTATTCTACCATTCCATGATGGTAGATCATTCCCGATCCTGATGGATGATCCGACGAGTAATCATGGTGATGTTTCACAGGAGGATACCAAACAGTTCAAGACAGCCCATACAACACTCCGATCGGCGTAGCATTCTTGGAAGCTGCTCAAGAAATGGGCTACGAAATTCGCGACGTCAACGGAGAGTACCAGACTGGATTCGCTTGGTACCAGTTCACCATGCGGAGAGGTACCAGGTGCAGTACCGCTAAAGCATTCCTGCGCCCTATAAGGTACTTTTCGATCTCTTTTTGACTCAACTTCTGTTTGACTTCACCCACAACCAAACACATTTCTAGGTTACGGCCGAACTTGCACATCTCCCTCTGGTCGCACGTGACCAGGGTACTGATCGACCCAAGCACCAGACGAGCTTACGGCATAGAATTCTACAAGAACGGCAAACTGAGGACCGTGCTGGCCACCAAAGAGGTGATTCTGTCAGCTGGAGCGATCAATTCACCGCAGCTGTTGATGCTTAGCGGCATAGGACCTGCTCAACACTTGAGGGACAAGGGCATCGTGCCTGTTCACGACTCGCCTGGGGTCGGGCAGAATCTGCAGGACCACATCGCGGTGGGCGGCATAGCGTTCCTGATCGACCCGCCCATCAGTCTGGTCCTCAACCGTTTGGTCAATCTCAACACTGCGTTGAGGTAATCATCTCCATCTATCCCATCCTATTTCGGAGAAGAACCGTTTTCAGCGAACTTTCCCAAAAAATGGGAAAAAGGCGCTTTTAGCTTCACTTTGTGCGTCCGTCCGTCCATTCGTCCGTTCGTCTGTCCGTACCCGGGATAACTTCTCAGAAAAAAAAGATTCAGCCTAATGTAATCGGTGAGGGAAACTTAACGACGGGAAATTGGAATTTGTAAAAACCAGACGTCGGATTTTGACGGGGTATTTTTTTCAAAATTTTCGCGAATGAACCGCATGCCAAGTTGAGGGTGTGAGTTTTCCAAAATTTATGCTGAATTTGTCAAGACTTTTCGAAAATTTTATAATTCATTCATTTTTTTACAAGGGAATCGTCATTTTAAACGATTCGTCCGAGATTTCTTGTTACATTTTTGAGGCGAAAACTCGGCTTTTCGGGCAGAATTTCGAGAAATTCGGTGTGAAATGCCGACCGGGGGGTTTCGGGGACCCACTGTCGTCTGGTGCGGGCCATTCGGCGTGGCTTTTCTTGAAATTTTGCCGAGAAATGTTGAAAACGGTACACGGCCCGGGCAATCTGACAGGAACGTCAATATTGACGCTCTCGGTTTTGGGAAACTCGACAACACCTCGGGGCATTTCAACAGTGCTTTTGGAAAAAACGTTCCGTGTCAGCTTGCGAGATTGAACCGTGGTCTCGAGGGGACTTTTGAGCGTCCATCAGAAACCAAAAACCAAAGAGTTCTTCAAATTCGACGGCACTTTGATGAAATTTCGCAGGCCGGCTCCGGTGTTGACGGGGTAAATTCACCGACACAGGCGAGTTGGGGGAACAAAAAGGCGAGTGGGGAACGTACTCACAGCTTTCACACTGGGGGCCGATTTTTAAAGGCTCCACATTTCGAGGAAGGGGCTTCTCTCGTTGTCCATAACACTTTCCGTGGCGAGTTGCACAACTATCTTGCCGCGACTTGTTTTGTAGAAAATCCGTGTTGATTTAAGGGGACCTTGTGGCTGCACTTCCAGAAAGGATCCATGTTTTGATTGGCATGCTTATTTCGGACCTTTTATTGTCTAATTTTTCAAAATTTGACTCACAATATCGGCTTCGTTTGCTGGCGCTGCACTTGTGAAATTGGCAAATGTCAATTGTCACAGCACTCATATTGAGCGATTTTTGGCGAGCGCTCAACTACCTGGCGGACTACCTGTAACACCCCCCTGTCCCGAATTAGCAATTTTAAGCCCTTAGATTTTCAAGATCGAAAAATCGCGCCTAATGGAGGTGACATGGACATGTGGACATAGAAAAACGATTTTTCGGCAAAGCGAAGAACACTACAAAGTGACTAATGTGAGAAAAAAGCGCCGCAGTCGAAATTTTTTCGGAAGCCGGGTCTTCACCAGCTTGTTTTGCACCCTACAAGGTCTTGCGTCCCGTTTTGTAGACTCCTTTTGCACCACAAATAATCAACACTGACACCCCCTCACTGTTGTTACCCGGTGCGGACCGCCCCCCCCCCCGTTGGTACGCCGCTGGTTATAACGGTGCCCATTTTCGCGACTCGCTCAAGTGACATTATTGACAGTCTCTTTCCGTAGTTACATGACATTTCTATCATCATTACCGCAAGATCCGATTGGTATTTTGAACTCATGCCAACATGAAATAGACAGTCTAAATGCATCTGACTTTAAACCTACACCCACTTGAGGTTGACAATCAAAATGCATCTGTCAAATTTTGATTTTTGACGTTTCAAAACCCGCCATATTGAACTTTTGCATTTTTCAACCGATCTGATTGAGATTTTACACCTACACCCACTTGAGGTTGGCGATCAAAATGCATCTGTCAAATTTTGATTTTTGACGTTTCAAAGGCCGCCATATTGAACTTTTGCATTTTTCAACCGATCTGATTGAGATTTTATACCTACACCCACTTGAGGTTGACGATTGAAATGCATCTGCCAAATTTAGATTCTTGACGTTTCAGAGGCCGCCACTATCGACGGACATGCATAAAATTACTAAACTCGCCAAAAGAAAACCTGACATCTGCCTAAAACAACTGAAAATCAACATCATGTATACAATTCCCTTTCCACTTGTCCGATGTCAGTGGAACAAATTCCCTGGCTACTTTTCAACCAATGCTGTCACCCAGGCGACGCGACGGCTTGCCGGCGCCGGTGACAGCTAGTCACCCTAATGTAACCGCTACCGGCAAACAAACGACTGGCGGTGTCCTTTTGTGAGAACCAGACGTCGGATTTTGGCAGGGTATTTTTTAAAAAATTTTCCTCAACAGACATTATTGTCGGTTGAGGGTGAGAATTTTCCGAAATATTTGCTGAACTTGTGGAGATTTTTCAAAAATTATATAATTTATTCAAATTATTTAAGAAAACTAACGTTTTGAGCCATTCATTTCAAATATCTTGGTAAGTTTTTGCGGCAAAAATTGGGCTTTTCGGGAAGAATTTTGAGAAATTTGGTGATGCCGACCGGGGGGTTTTGGGGACCTTGTGTCATCAGGTGCGGGCCATTCAGCGGGGTTTTTCTTGAAATTTTGTCGAAAAATGTTAAAATTGGAGCACGGCAAAGCCAAAGTGACAGAAACGTCAATTGACGCTCTCGGCTTTGGAAAACTCAACACCTCGGGGCATTTGAACAGTGTTTTTGGAAAAAAATGACCATCCAAATTTTATCAATTTATCAACAAAGGGGCGATTGTAGTGCGTGGCGATAGTTCTAAAACGTACAAAGTCAAGAAAAAAGTCTTCGTTGCTAGGCCTCCGATTCGTAAAATTCCAAAACCGTTTCGAGGTAAAACACGAAACTTCATAATGTCATTGTTAAAATTGAGCAAAAAAATCCTGCGCAAACGGGGTTTAGTTGAGCATATTGGAAATTTGCACTAGTTTACGTATCACCCTGTACAAACTCCATGAGAAGGATCTTGGTTTTTGTATTTAAAGGATTGACTACCAGAAAATAAAGCTAACGGACACTGTAAACCGAATCAGAATATTCAGTGAGACTCTCAAAAGTTACATCGTTTTGGAAAGAGGCAAAATTTTTGATGACGACACATTGAGTGGTGCGCAGTTTAGTTGACGCAAGGCCTCAGCCTCGCTTCCACTCTTGACAAATTGTTGTATTTTTTCGACACCAAAAAAATCACAATTCACACAGGGCGGCCGCCTTCAGTTTTAAAAACTTTATCAGTTTTTTTCGACACTCAATTTTTCGTTTAAAAAAATTGGGCGGACATTAGCCGCCCTTGAATTTTGGCCGCCCTTGCGCACTCCCAGCACACCACTCAGAATCAGCCCTGAATATTTTTTGACCGCCACAATACATTTTTTTGCTTAAATAACGGTAGAACCCTAATTAACATCTTGCGTTCACCAATCCTTTAAAACGGAAGTGCGCTACAGAGCCTCATGCTCATGAGGCATATTCGGTTGTTTTTTATGTATTCGACTTACTTCAGCCACTTGAGGACTTTCAACTGAGTACTGATTATAATAGTCCGGTGGTTAAGCGCCAAAAATAGCTCGAACTATGCATTTTGAGCTTAAGCAATGCGCTTTTGGGGTTCGATTGGGGATCCCCATACCTCAATTTCAAGAGTTGGAGACATCGGTGCACTCGATGCGGAGGGGGTCTGGGGGGCCCTTGAAAGTTGAAGGTGCGAGGCTTCCCACCAAATCACTATACCACCACGTAATTCCTACTTGAATGTCATTAAACGACTCTAACCTACACATTGACAACACTTGTTACCATGTCCCAACAGTTCTTCACACTGAAAAAAATTAATTCTTATGACAGATCGGAAAAAACTGCTTTTCTCAATTCTTCATCCCCACAACGAATAAACTGCCAAGTTTGGTGTCATTTTAGAATAAACGGCATCCTCTGATTTCATTCACCGAGTCAAAATGTTTGTGAGACTACCGTGCAAAGAATGGCACGCCAAGAAGTAAGCATTTTTGAGCACCTCATTTAACAGTATTTTCTTGGCTGATACCAATCGATATGATTGATAATTTTGTCATGGATCAATAACTTGAACTCTTTTGTAACGGTAATGCATGTGAATGAAACTCGAGACGAGCGTGGAGGCCTGGAAAAAAAATTCTTCTCCAGCGGTCGAATTTATTTCACGCCTACTAAGCGTTAGTTTGTTGGGCTCAGACAGGCAGCGTTTGAATAGGTTTGGAGACAAAATTTTCATATCTGTCCTTGCAGCTGAGTAGCATAGTTCTGGAAACTGATTTGAGAATCATCAAAGAATATTTTGACAGTCACTAGGTACCCCCATGGGGATTAACTGCAGGGATCATGGCTGACGACGGAGGGCATTCAACTTTTAAAGTGTTATTTTCTTTTTTCCTCTACCAACCTTCAAGGTTGTTATCATTTTGTACGTGTGAGTTTTCTTATGTTCGAAGAAGAAATAATTTTATAAAAACAACCGTGAATATGACTGTCAGAGTGGCAGAGAATAAGATCTTGGACGTTGAATTCCCTCCGCCGTTAGCCATCACCTCTGCAGTTAACCACCATGTGGGTACTGACCGGCAAAACAATCATTGATGATTCATAAATCGATTTCCAGAATTAAACTGCTCAACTTTTTAGATAGATATGGAAATTTTGCTTCCAAAGCTATCCAAACGCTGGCGCTGCCTGCCTGAGCCCAACAAACTAACGCTCAGTAGGCGTGAAATAAATTCGACCGCTGGAGAAATTTTTCATTTCCAGGCCTCCACGCTCGTGTCGAGTTTCATTCACATGCATTACCGTTACAAAAGGGTTCAAGTTATTGATCCATGACAAAATTATCAATCATATCGATTGGTATCAGCCAAGAAACTACTGTTAAATAAGGTGCTCAAAAGTGCTCACTTCTTGGCGTGTCATTTTTTGCACGGTGGTCTCACAAACATTTTGACTCGGTGAATGAGATCAGAGGATGCCGTTTACTCCAAAATGACACCACACTTGGCAGTTTATTTGTTGTGGGGATGAAAAATTGAGAGAAACTGTTTTTTCCGATCTGTCATAAGAATTAATTTTTTTCAGTGTGAAGAACTATTTGGACATGGTAACAAATGTTGTCAATGTACAGGTTAGAGTCGTTTGATGGCCTTCCAGTAAGAATTACGTGGTGGTATAGTGATTTGGTGGGAAGCCTCGCACCTTCAACTTTCAAGGGCCCCCCAGAGCCCCTCCGCATCGAGTGCACCGATGTCTCCAACTCTTGAAATTAAGGTTGAGGGACCCCCAATCAAACCCCAAAAGCGCATTGCTTAAGCTCAAAATGCATAGTTAGAACGCTTAACCACCGGACTATAACAAAGCTTTCTACAATAATTCTGTTTTGCAGATATGCAATAAAAGAAGACGGTCCGCTGACGTCGAGCGTCGGTCTGGAAGTCGTCGGGTTCATCTCGACCAAGTACGCGAATCAAAGCGACGATTGGCCCGACATGGAGTTCATGGCCACCTCGACGTCGGCTTCCGGAGACGGAGGCACGCAAGTCAAACGAGCGCACGGCCTCAGCGACGAGTTCTACAACGAAGTCTTCTCCAGCATCAACTACCGCGACACCTTCGGCATCTTCCCGATGATGCTGCGCCCCAAAAGCCGCGGCGAGATCAAGCTGCGCACCAAGAACCCCTTCGACTACCCCTTGCTGTACCACAACTACCTGACGCACCCCCAAGACGTGGGGGTGCTACGCGAAGGCGTCAAAGCGGCCATAGCCTACGGCCAAACCGAAGCCCTCAAGAGGTTCGGCGCCAGGTTCCACGCCACCCCCCTGCCCAACTGCAAGCACCTGCCTCAGTTCACCGACGAGTACTGGGACTGCGCGGTACGGCAGTACACGCTGAGCATTTACCACTACTCCTGCACGGCCAAGATGGGTCCGCCGTCTGATCCCTACGCGGTCGTCGATCCGCAGCTGAGGGTCTACGGAGTGGCCGGTTTGAGGGTCATAGATGCCAGCATCATGCCCACCATAACCAATGGCAACCTAAACGCTCCGGTGATCATGATCGGCGAGAAAGGAGCGGACATGGTCAAAGCGTACTGGCTGAGTGCGTCGACTGGGAGAAGGAAACGAGATTTGAGGGTCGAGTACAACGTAAAGTTGGGACATGACAAGTGCCCGAACGGAACCAGTAGTTCAATTTAGTGCCAAATGATAGTAGTGCTGATCATCTAAGAAGGCTTTGTACCACTTGTTTGTCAGAATTCCTTGGAAAAGACTTTGTGACTGATGCCCCTCCTTCCTGACTTGACAAAAAGAACGTGCAAAGCTTTATTTGATGTATTTATGTGGAAATATAGTCACTAGTATTACCAACACCTAGAAATTGCTCATGACTAGATTTGTAAATATTTTATTTCTATTTACTTTTGTTACGTTGTTTTTTTTTAAATAAAAATGGTCTATGAACAAATAATTGAACACCACGTTCAAGCTACGTTTAATGCAAGCGAGTAGACGTGTAGTGAGTGCGCAAGAAGCTTCAAGATCTTGAAGTCTGAAGAAGCGTCTCAAAATAAGCTAATCAAGAATTGAAGACTATCAGGGCTCATAGAAACCGCTGACGGCAACCGAACGACCTGCCGTCACGATTTGTAAAAACCAGACGTCAGATTTTGACGGGTATTTTTTTAAAAATTTCGCAAACGAACCGCATCTCAAGTTGAGGGTGACAATTTTTAAAAATGTTTGCTGAATTTGTCATGATTTTTCGAAATTTCATAATTCATTCAAAATTTTACAAGGGAACCGATGTTCGAATAATCCGTTCCAAATACCTTGTTACCTTTTCGCGGCGAAAACTCGACTTTTCGGAGAAAATTTCGAGAAACTTGGTGTGAAATGCCGACCGGGGGGTTTCGGGGACCTAGTGTCGTCCGGTGCAGGCCATGCGGTGGCGTTTTTCTTGAAATTTCGCCGTATAATTGATCAAATTCGACCACGGCACGGCCAAAATGACAGGAACGTCAATTGACACTCTGGGTTTTGAGAAACTCAACAAAGTTTTTCCTTGTCTAATTTTCCAAAATTTCACTACAAAGATCGGTAACATTATTGAGAGCGTCGCAGTTGTGTTGTGCCATTTGCAAATGTCAATGTAATGTCACAGCATTCCTTTGAGGCAATTATTTTTCGCGGAATCTTTGTGCCATTTTTCGCGAGTGCTCTCAAATATGTTGGAATGATGCTGACAGTTATGGACGTTTTCGCGAGTAAATGTAATGATGAAAGCTGAAATCGTTACATGACATTTTTCTATCATCATTACCACAAGATCCGATTGGGATTTTGAACCTCTATAACAACTTGAAATAGGCAATCTGAATATATCTGTCAAATTTGTCATTTTGACAGTTCTAAGGCCGCCGCCATATTGAACTTTTGCATTTTCAACCGATCCGATTCGCGTATATTCCGGTAAGTTCTGGAATGGCGCATGCACCTCCGTCAATCACCGCGTTTACTCTCGGATGTAGTGGAATCGCATGAGAGTCTCGCAATCGCAACTCATAACATATATTATTATATTAGTCTCCAAAGAAAGGAGTGTGCCACAATACGTCATATTAAACGAGTGTAATATACTATTTGATCTACTCTACCGGGACTGTACCCTATAGTAATTGCGTAAAAATTGGAAATTCTAGCTACTCAAAATAGAAATGTTTGACAAGTGACACTCCGCAACTGACGTTCATCTGCCTTCTAGTAGCAATAATTGTTTCTATTGGTTAGAAAAAGGCTCAACAAAATACTTATTTTCACGAGGCAGGACGATTCGACGCTGCCGGTTTGACGCCGGACAGTTCGACGCGGCCGGTTTGACGCAAGCCAGTTTGACACCATGTCCATTTCGCCGCTAGGACAGTTTGACGCCAAGAACAAAAAATCATCAAAAACTCTATGGCTCCACTTTACCTTAATGACATAAAATTACGGGAGATAGACGTTTCACCTGCACCGAACTCGACGACCGGACGTTTCACCGACAGACAACTTACCGAACCACCATATCGCCAACACGCCGCCTCACTAACAACCCCATTTGCCGAGACACCGCAAGGCACATTGGGACCACCAGTGCTTCGGAATACAAGAAGACGTAACTTCGTTTTTCCTAAATGCTGCACTGTTAATAAAAGTGTGGGATTTCAAAAGAACCACATTTATTGTAATATATTACCAACTACTCAATTAGCGAGGGCAAACCGCTGGGGAAGTCTGGTGTACATGCCGGAGGAAGTCCATCAGGGTAAGTCTGAAGGAAGTCCGGGGGAAGTCCAGAGGAAACCCGGGGGAAGTCCGAGGAAGTCCGAGGAAGTCCGAAGGAATTCCGGGGGAAATCCTTACGAGGAGGGAGTCTGGTGTACAGAATTTGACCAGCGGTTTGCCCCTCGTCAATTAGTGTATTAGAAAATTTTGGGCCAGACCTCTAAGGTATTCTATATTAGTTTTGGAACCAAATTCTCTAACTAATTTTAGAATCCTTTCATCGCGCTTTCTGTATTTTAGTCTTTTTGGGGTAGACTCAACTCCCTTCACAAAGTCTTCGTACTGATGATCGCGACCGCTCTGGATTTTGCGCAAGCCGTTGAGAGTCTAATGAGCCCCCGTGTGATTGTGATATTCAGAGCCCTATCATTCCTTCCTTGTACCTGAATACTCGTAATTGTAGTCTTTGAAGTCCTACTGAGCCACCTTGTGTCTTCAGGCATTTTTTTTACCCTTATCGAGTCCTGGCATGCCTCTCTGTGTTATTCAGAGCTCCCTCTCCTATTGTGTTTACACCGTCGCATTTTAAAACCTCCTGCGCCTCTTTGCTTCTACAAGTGTCGTTTGGAATCCTGATGAACCTTCTTCGGTATCCTCGAAGCACAGCTCGAAGTTTCTGGAGTTTTGAAAACCTCCCTTGGGCCTTGTTAGGTTTCTCAGAGCCTTATTATTCCCGCCTGTCTTCAGCATTGTAGACCTGCTGAGCCTCTTCCTATCTTGTACCGAGCGTTCATTAATTAAATGGGTCAAGGGTGCCTGTGACTTTGAAAACATCTGTCGGAACTAGCATCGTTCATTTGATGTCTGTAATTTTTTGGTTATCGTAATTTGTCAAACCAGTCGCAGTTTTCGTTTTCGGAACATTTTAAATGTTGTTTTCACGGCAGGGCACAAAACCTACATGATCGGGGAGTATTTTTAAACTTGAAGTATTCTCGTGCACTTATGGCAGGTCCGAGATCAATAAAATGGGACGTAACTTGTCAAAATTTGACAAATTTATTACAAAAGGATTACGCTAGTTTCGACAGACGTTTTTGAATTCACAGGCACCCTTGACCCATTTAATTTATGAACTCTCGGTATTAGTTTTCAAAGCTCTAGTTAGCTCCTGTGAGTCCAAATGTGTCGGTCGAAGTCCTACATAGCCCTATTTTGTCTCTAAGTGTTATTTGGACCCCTTGAGCTTCTCATGCTTTTTGTGTTATTTCAAGCCCTACTCTCCTTGTGTCTACACTGTAGCGATTTGAGCCCTGCAGAGCCCCCTTGTATCTTTAAGAACCATTGGGGGCCTGGTGAGACTCGTCATGTGATATTGATGATTTTCTTGTGATATTTAAAGCCCTATAATTATGCTTTCTTGTATCTGTATATTTTCATAAGACATAAATAAATACTTAACTTTACTTTACTTATGTAGTAGCGTTTGAAGCCCAACTGAGTCCCTTGTGTTTTCAAGTATGGTTTGGGGGCCTCAATGGACCCCATCAGGCCTTTTTGTGATGTTCAGAGCCCTATACTCCCTTGTTTCTTGATTATCCAGATTCAAGCTCTGCTGAGCTTCCTTGTGTCTTCTAATATTGTTTGGAGCCCCATTGAGCTTTTCATGTCTTTTTTGAGTTATTCCAGTCCTATCCCTCCTTGTGTCTACAGTCTACATTGTAGCGATTTGAGCCCTGCTAGCTGAGCCCTCTTGTCACCTGAAGTATTATTGGGGGCCCCAGTGAGCCCTATCAGGTCTTCTTGTGATATTCAGAGCCCTACGCTACCTTGTGTCCACGTAGTAGCGTTTCAAGTCCTGCTGAGAACTCTTTTGTCTTCAAGTGTCGTTTAGAGCCCTAGCGTGTCCCGTCAGGCCTTCCTATAATATTCGGAGCCGTACCTTCCTTGTGTCTACATTGTAGGGTTTTAAGCCCTGCTGAGCCCCCTGTGTCTTCAAGTGTCCTTTGGAGTCCCAATGAGCCCGGTCATGCGCGGGCGCAATGCTTGCGAAGAACCGTCCGCGCAAATAATCGTCCTAGCACCCCAGGGGTATTGGGTCGTCTGGATTGAGAAAAAAGACACAAAAAGTGTATTTTCTATTGGCGTCAAACTGTCTTCGCGTCAAATTTTCCGGCGTCAAACTGTCCCGGCGGCGAAATGAACATGGCGTCAAACTGTTCCGCGTCAAACCGGTCGCTATAAACAATCTCGGCGTCGAACCGGCCGCGTCGAACCGTCATGTATCCTTATTTTCAACAACGATTTCAGTATCAACAAGTGTCCATTGTTTAACCAAAGTAGATAATGGTATAGTGTTACGGGCGGCGATTCTCGTACATTCTAGAGCACACTTGATCTTTCTAGACTGTTCGCATCAGAGCGTAGTGCGAAGCTCTGGACATTCCAGAACATATGTGATAGCTTGGGGATTTGAATTAAAGCACTCAACAAAATAAGTGTCACCCTGCAAAATTTGACCCAATTTTGAACCTAGACAACTTTGGAATGCTACAAGCGAAGCGATCCAATCAATTTTCAGACCGTTCGCTAGCCCAGTCTTTCAGCTAATAGTTTTTTTTTCAAATACATGAAATATTAATATATTATAAGTTTTGCAGGGTGACACTTATTTTGTTGAGTACCTTACATGGGAGACTTTAATAGCCAAGTAGGAAAGATCAGCCGAATTGGCGGAGGCGCCGCGTCCCCAGAGCACGCAGTCTGCACGCGAAAGTTGTATGATTTTTCGGGAGTCGCCTGGAAACAGCAGAAACCTATGCCGGGTCAGTGTGGGATTTTAACCGGATAACCGGATAACCGGTGAAAGCTTTCAGAACAGTCGCAGGTATATAAACACATTTCTTGATTTCTTTAATTTCTTGATAGCAAAGTTATGCCAGGGGATTTTCTGGGGACTTTTAGTTTTCTTCGAGGTTTTCTTCAGAAAATGAAACTCGCACGAGCCACACCTGTTCTATCCATGACGAACGACCACTGGCAGTAATTAACAATTAAGTACTAGTAATAACCTCAAAGGTGCAAATACTTGTGTTGTGACCTGACAGGCTGACAGGTGGATAACACATCAGTGGCACTAGTGACAAGCAAGTTTCAGATGCGATCGTTGCGATCGAGCTAAAAAATTACCCCTATGCTTACGATCGATCCGATTAAAATTGCGACTAAAATTAAAATCGAGTTATAAATCTTTAATGTTTTTTAGCCTGATTTGAGATCAACCAATATCTATTTGCATATTTTTTGTTACGCGAGTAATTGTTTTTTTTTTAGATAGTAAAAGATGTTCGTTGCGAGTAAAAAAAAACTTTCTTCATTCATTACCAATTCTGGCCGCGTGCTTTCTGGAGCCTACTTTACTCTATAAACGTCCACAGAGTCGTGCGTATGCGACATATTTGTACAATCCACAAAGAAATCTTGGGAGTGATTCCATTATACCACCTCACCGACCTGCTTTCCAACAGGTACTTTATATAAATCTCCAATGGGTGAGGTTAGCATCGGCGTTAAGAAAGAAGTCTAAAATTCCTCTAACCTGTTACTTACAATGTAATTGTCGTTCTATTATTAACCTATCTGTTAACTGAGTATAATGAAAATTGTTAAAATGCCACCGAGGGAAAAATATAGAGTGTCGTCGATGATGTCCATCTACGAGACAATAGTGTCTGACCGACGACGGACGTGTGTATTTATGAACGTGTGTGCTTTCTCCTTTTATTCCATTCAATTATTATTTAGAACCACATCGTGTTTGGAAGATTTTAGATAAGGTCATCACACCAATATAACACACGTACGTAGTTATACTTCTACGAAGGTAGGTATATTATGGGAAAAGAAAGAAGAAAGCTGGTGTGAGGTAACATAGCAGTTAGCACTGTTTTCGCTAATACTGCGATGCTAAGTGGTAAGATAAAAGTAAGTTTGTGGGTTTGGGTGTTTTTTGGTTGTTGTTATTGTTTGGTTACGTAAAAACCTGTAATAAAATACTTTCCGGAAGAGAATCAAGTGTCAAAGGTTACGCGTATCCGGTGACAGTTATGAGGCGCAAGTTTCTAATTGCGGTTACGGTCTGAGTCACGGACCTGTGTCTGGGTAGATAAGAAAAAGATGATGAACTGAAATCAAGTTAGCTGAGAAGACTTGATATTATGTCATGTGCCATTAGAATGACAAGTGTCAACTAGCAATGATCGCGTAAAAACCTCTATGACTGAACGAAATGTCTGTAAAAGTGAGTCCTCTTAATCCTAATAAAATCCTTATTATTTCTTGTAGTTTTGCCTATTTTGAGGTTTTGCTTGATATACCTCAAATGTCTAATTCCTATCTGAAGTCTTATTGAAATAACATCCAAGACCTTAATTTAAATAATTCATACCCAATCTACATACGTAGGTGTAGGGTGTGGGTATCAAATCCCGTATGAAGAATGCCTGTCTGTGATACGTGAAGCTCCAAGCTTGAATTTTTCAGAATTTTATTTAATTTTTTTTATGATTTTACTTTTTATACTTGACATAGTTACCAGCCAGAAGGTTTTGACTTGGCATCCTCAATCACAAACTCATGTTCTAATATTTTGAGAACAAGGTGGAGGAACATGGATCTGTGTTACCTGTAACAAGAAAAACAGTCTTTAGAAATACAGCAAACCATCAAAAAACACTCGCTGTTTCACAGCAATATATAACAGGCATGTGAAGTGGAATCAGATAAAAAAATCGAGTATATCAAATTAAAAACATATCGAATAACATCGCCTCTCAGAATAGCAGTGTTGTTTTTATTATGTTTTTTCTCACTCGACACACTCTGCTACTCGATAAACTCAGGCGGAATTTATCGTACCATACAAGTTTGGCTAGGATGGGCCTTAAAAATTGGAGGCATTGAAGTTGGAACACCAATGGATGGTATTTGTTCGCATGGTCTGATATTCTTGCGGTTCTCATGAACAATAGGAGCAATTGCTGAAAGAATTGAGATTAAAAGTCCAAAACTAAACAAGATTGGTCCCTAAAACGTGCTCTGGGTAAAAGTGTGACATGTTCAAAATTCTATAATGAGCAAAACGTGTGAAGACTTGCTAGTTCTTAGCACATTTTCGTAAGAAAATGACGCTTATGTGACCGGTTTGTCTGTCTGTCCGTCTGTCTGTCTGTTCGTGTAGAAATTAAGAAGTTGTACTCCTCCTCGAGGAATGAAGCTAGAGCCTTAGAACTTTTTTTGATAGATAGGTGATGTCCCCAAAGGTGGCCAATGGGCATTTTTTTATCCATACATAGTTATCATTATTATTATTATCAAAAAACAAAGATTTTCTGTGCACTATTAAGAAGTTGAACTCCTCCTCGGGGAATGAATGTCGAGCCCTACAACTTTTTCCAATGGATAGCTTAGGTCATCGTGGGTGGCCAATGGGCAGATTGGATTTCATGGTTACGCCGCCATCTTGGCCGCCACATTGAAAATTCTCATTAGTGGAACGATTTTCATGAAACTTAGAAGTTACTCTTGTCTTGTGTGCCTTGTATGAACGTTCTTATTTTTGAGCTGAATTTTATGATTTCGCCGCCATCTTAGCCGCCATATTGAAATTTACCATTAGTGGAACGATTGTCATGTAACGTGAAACTTACTCTTGTCTCGTATGAACATTTAATTTTTAAGCTGGACTTCATTGTTTCTGCTTCAAGCTGGATATTCACTTGTTTTACATGTTTTGTACGGTTCGTTGTTTTACGAACAAGTGAGTTGTTTCTATTTTGCCTCAAAAGTAAATAAATAAACAAGATAGGTCTCGAAAGTGTACTCTATAGGAAAAAGCTGAGCCATCAAACAGAGTAGGTTTTTTCAACTTTTCCAAGTCTCGTCTCTATTATCGCAGTTATAATGCAGTAATGGAAGCCTTTGATTCATAAGGTTGGTCGTTTGTTTTGCTGAAAGATAGACGTCATTGCTAGAAATTTTTACTCAAAATGGAGACAAATAATAAAATTTGTTCAAATCCGTGTTGAAAAAAAGTGTCGAAGGTGATGAATGATTCGGCTGAAGTCAAACAGAAGGCTTCAACTTTTCAAAGAATTAACTTAACTCAAGCCTGAGCTTGAAAAACTGAGAGAACTGGACTTTCGAATAATCGATAAGCTCACACCGAGCCCTTGAAGAACAGACTGAACTTAAACTCGTCAAAGATATTGTCGGAGGTCAATAAAAGTACGGAACCTGAACTGAACATCCACCAGAAGTGATTTAATTTTCAATCGACTGGAGTCGAGCACTTGATTCAGATTTGGGTTTGAAGAAACTCCTAAGAAAAAAATGAATAGACTGAACTAACTTAAACTGAAGTTCTGAAAGAATAGATATCAATTTAACTCAAATTGAAGCACACGAAGAATTTTTCTCAAGCAATTGAATCGACTGAAATCAAACAATTACCTTAAAAAAATCGAGTAAGCCCAAACAAAAGCTTCCAAATGCAATCGTGTGACTGAATTTGAATTTGTATGTTTAAAAATGCAGTTGGAGTTGAATAAGTCTACAGTATCCAAACTGACACCTGCAGACAATTCGTAGAATCGATTCAGTCACCTGGATTGAAACAAGAGCTTCCTAATACAAATTTTTTTGAACAATTGAATCTATACTGAACTTAAACTGTAGTTTTCGAAGAATCGACTATACTAAAATTGGGCTTTCAGAGAATCGACTGAACTAAATCGATATCGTCGGAGATCAATGGATCAAGTGAACTTAAAACTAAAGCTTTCCAACAATTCAAGTGACAGAACTCAAGCTCAAGCCCTCGCGAAATTGATTCAATTTAAAATAAAGGCTTCGAAGAATGAGTGAACCGAAGCTGAAGCTTTCAAATGATTAATTCGACTTAGCTCAAGATCAAGCCTTCGAAAAACAGGATAAACTTGTAAAAGTCCTTCGAAAAATCGCCCTGAATCAAATTCGTATTCAACAATATCGTCGCGAATTTAATGAATCAACTGAACTTACCAAGGCTTTTAAACAATTTAATCGACAGGATTTGAACTGAAGCTTATCGACTAAACCAGCATTGCGGCTTCCGAGGTATCAAATGAACGGAATTTCGTGCTCAACGGTATTCTCGGAGATGACAAAATCGACTCAAACTGAAGCTTCCGAACAATTCAATCAACTAAACTCAAGCTCAAACCTTCGAAGAGTCGATTCAATTCAAAATGAAGCTTTCAAAGAATCGACTGACCTCAAACTAAGGTATTCAGACAATTTAATAGACTGAACTCAAGCTCGAGCTTTCAGAGAATAGACTGAACCGAGGACTGAACGTTAAATACGGGCTTTCGAAGAATCGACTGAAGTCAAACTCGTGTTCAACGATATTGTCGAGGGTTAAATAAATCTACTGAGTTCAGACAATTTAATCGTACAGAACTAAAAATAAGGCTTTCAAAAAAATCAAGTGAACTTAAAGTAAAGTCTTCGAAGAACCGACTGAATAAAAATTAAGACTTCCGAAGAATTGAGTAAACTAAAATCAAGTAAACTAAATTAATTATTGAGCTTCCGAAGAATTGGGAGAAATCAAACTTTTGAATAATCGACTGAACTCGAACTGAAGTTTCCGAAGACTCAACTGGCAGCAAACCGAACCCTTTGAGAAAGAAATTAAACTCAAACTAGTGTTCAACAAATCGACTGCAAAAATATCAAGTCCATCAAATATTTAGTTTGTCTGGGACAATGTAATAACCGGATTTGACACTGAGGCTCTCAAATAGGGTGTACCATGCATGAAATTCGTTCACCTGATCACCGGCAGGCAGCGCATTAGCGCAAGGATCGAGTTATGTTTTGACGTTTGCTAGGGAATTGCATTGGGGCCATAGACAAGGATTGGAGCACATAACAGGTGTGAGGCATTATCAGAATGATAAGAAATCACAATCTCGATCTCGTAAACGCCGAACAAACCAGCATGTGAACAAAACACGTAAAAATGACAGTAGTTAGTGAGGTTATTCCGGTCGACGTTGACTCCGCATGGATGAAACTCGACAGATGACAATGACATTACCATAAACTCCCTCTACATGCAATCACCCTAATCAACCAAAAACTTAGACAATCAAACAACTTGCCTGAAGTAAATAAATCTACTTAGCGTATGCTGGTGGCCTTAAGGAAAGAACCGAGCTCAAAAGAAAAGTTGAAAATATTTTTGCAACAAAATAACTCGACGACCATTAATAATGGTTGGGAACGTATTTTCCTAAGATCAATAATAATAATTATTATTACTACAGGCTACCCAAGTGAGTGATTCCAAAAAATAGCGCCTACAAAAACAAACAATAAATGAAGGCAGTTTAGGGCTGAACTCCAACTAGAGCTCAGCGTTAGGTGACTTGGTCGACTGTTGAACTTGATATGGAGAAGTTGGTGGTTCAAGGAGTTTGTCAGGGACAAATAAATAGACTGCCTTCAAAACAGAAAGAGTTGAAAAAATGTCTGGGTTCTAAAGACGCAGCTTGCCAAGGGCAACTTGATAGGTTGAGCTTTAAAAAGACGGCCTCTGGAAAAATTGCTGGAGGTATTGACAGCTTCAAGTAGGTCTTCAGAAAGAATGTTAGGTAAACAATTTATCCGACTGAATCAGAAATGACCGAAATATTTTTCTCTCATTTCTTCGTAGGTACAATGTAGGTAAACATCTCCGTAGTAGGTGTGACTTTTCTTTTGATGACTCTACCACTTCTTACTCACGTCACACGTCATATACATATTCGTGTTTACTTAATCCAATTTTTAGTTCTTTTACTGAATCTTGAAGAGAGGAAGGCCATATAAAGATATAATATTTTATAGTTTCTTTGTTATCCCCTCGGTTTTCCCAGTTCTTCGGAAATATGAAATTCAACCATCTAATGGTGTCTGCCATTTATCAACGAGTCTATTCAACTTCCGTGAAGACGGTTGCACAACCACGCAGAAAAATACTTAACAATTATTGTAGTTATATTGTAAATAAAAAATAGATTTCGTTATGGCCATTTACCTTAGGTAACATTACATCTCTTAATTTTACAATTATTGAGTAATCCAATTAGAAAGAAAAAGAGAATAATCATGCTTGGAATAACAGACCTCTTGAAAGCAATTCTTTCCGATCAATTAATTATACTCCACAATGACTACTCACTAGAGTCACTATAGAAATTAATTAGAACTATTAAATCTTCTTCCTTGTACCTGTAACATTGAGTTATTAACCGGATTGGTCCAGCCAGCTTTTATTTCCCAGTTTCCCATCGGTCGGTGGTATGAAGCCTGCTACTGCAAAATACTCAACTGGTATCAAATTACCTCATCATCCCAGTAGGAGTAGAATCGTTCAATTATTTATTAAATTAACTCTCATCATAATACATCATACATAAATACATCTTGCACATTGGCAAAAACCTATTCATTAGAGGAGTGGCTACCATACACAAACAAAAGACTTTCACCCGCGCACCGACCGCTCGATGTTTGACGATAATAAATATGAAATTATTTATTATTATTATTACAACCATCATCATTGTGGTTGTATTTCTGCTTTACGACAGCACTTCCAATTATATGACGGCAATGACTATGAAATTTTCACGGTCTTATGGCGTCCCTCCAGAAACTTCTTGTCGTTCTATACCGTAGAGTCCATCATCGCCAACAGTTTCGCTTCGGCCATTCTTGAATGCACCTCAAGAATTTGTGATAGCAGTGATTTTTCTTGGATTATAACGATAACTCTCCGAGTCAAGTGAGTTTTTACCGTAGGGAAAATACACCTATACCGATTTGAATTTCACCGGTCCCCTTCCGAATCATTGCATCGCATTAGCCATGGTTTTGGCAAAGAGAAATGACTCGAGGCCTGATTTGTCAATGGGTAGGCATGTGCAGGCAAACTTGACCTTGAAACGACGGCGACAACGACGAAATCTGAATAAGACGATCCTCAAAAGGCACCTGTCGAAGAACTTTCATCTCTTGTCTTAGCAAAGCGAGGCGGTAAAAGCATGAATAAATAAAAAACAGGCCGTGTAAAATTCTTGGTATCAAACATTTTCTTCTTTGCTATTCCAAGCACTCGTCGAAAAGTGTGAATGAAAGTTTTGAATTTCAGTATTGGACCGTGTGGTTGCTTATTGTCAAGTTTTTCGTGAAACAACAATGCATGAAGCGTATGTCATACGTCATAGTCGGGCATTTCTGACATATCACTGACACCTCGATTGACACTGCCGACGTTTTAATACGTCATCAAAAAATTGTATATGAAGCTGGCCACATTACGATTGCTACCGTGTTGGCTTGTTAGTACGACTGCTCATTCTCTTTCCCAAAGAGAACCAATGATTGAGGCATAGCTGCAAGTTTTTGACGTTTCATTGACACTGCTGAAGTTTAGAGACTGATGCTTCCGGATTGGCTTATTGTTAAAGTTGCTCATTTATTTCCCTGCCGAAAACAACGACTCAGTCACAATTGCAAGTTGCTGCCTACTGACATCTCACTGACACTGCTGACGTTTATTTGGATGTCAATCGATTGCGTGTAAAGTTGGTTAGGTACAGGGTGTTCACGATAAAATTCACCCCCCCTCCAGGAGATTTCCTTTTGAGATATTTTGAAAAACTAAAAACTTTTTCTTGACGATTTTTCCCAGGGATCTTGAATCGATCGTCTAAATGTTTTCAATTGGTACCGTATACAGGGTGTGACATGTAATTTTCTTATTTCAAATGCAACACCCTATATTTTATTACGTAATTTGATGAAGCCTTTCTTTCTGATTACAAAGATATATTACATTTATGATTTATTTTGACAAAGAGTCTGTCAAAAAAATTAAAAAATAGGTAGTCAAATGAATTAAAAATTAAAAATTACGCGACACCCTGTATTAGGAACGAATTAGACCATTCATCCATGCAGAGTTGAATTCTGCAGACAAAATGCTGCGAGAATAACTTTTTTTAAGTGAACTGTAGAAACTGAAGCTATCTTGCCGCAAAACAAAATTATTTGACAACCTATTTTTTAGCGCACTTCTCCAAACGGGAAGGCGCTTTTGTCCTCGCTTTGTCCGTCCGTCCGTCCGTCCGTCCGACCGTCCGTCCGTCCGTCCGTCCGTCCGTCCGTCCGTCCGTCCCCGCATCTAGTCCTAGACGAAAAGGTTTTTGCGAAATTTTTTTACTCCATTGGGTAGCTCATGACCTTGTATCCCGAACCAAGAAAAATCTTGACGAAATAATAATAAACAATGACAATAATAACAATTTAGTGTGACGCGGCATCGCCGTTGAATGCTGCATTTCAGAAGCCGGCCTGATCTCGAAAGTTATCACATGCGAGGAAGTACCCGATCTTATCATTTTACCATAATACATATGCGGAGTTATATTTAGAGAATGATTTGAACTTTATTTTAATGAAAATTTCACATCGGTGCGAGGTGCCGATTAGTAGTTATTAATTTTTGAAAATGACTCCGAAACTACGGCTCGGCCGCAAATGATTTATTCGTTGCTTGCTGGTGCTTGATATCCTTTCCTCCGAACAAAACGAAATTCAATACAGAAAATATTTCAACTCGAATGGGTAGCTCATGGCCTTGGTACGCGAATCAAGAAAAATTTTGCCGAAATAATCATGAACAATTACAAAAATAACATTTTGGTGTAGGGCGGCTTCGCCGATCAAGTGCTGGCATTCGCGGTAAGATGTAGAAAGTTGCGATATGCAGGCAACTACAATTTCTTAATGAAATACATCACTGCATGTACGGCATTATATTTAGAGAACAATTTGAACTTTCTTTTGACAAAAACCCCACTTCGATCCGACCGTTGGGTCAATTGTTATCAATTTTTGAAAACGACCGCAAAGCCACGGCTCGGCGCATATTACACGACCCTACAAATTTAAAATCAGACGTGCCGAAATAGTAATTGAACATTTTGAAATAGTCAATACTAGGTACCTGAAGGATTATGGCACTCAAATTACGAAAGATGTTCGCTCAATAACAAAAAAAAGTAGGTAGGTATCACTAAAAATCATGTGACAAGGCTACCATTTTGTCGGTTTTTCGATAAAAACGAAATGTTCCAATTCAAAAGTGAACCCGATATTAGTGTTCAGGAGGTCGAAATCAGTTGGAGAACATTTTTTTATATAAGTAACAGAATGACGCTTATGTGGCCGGTTTGTCTGTCTGTCTGTCTGTCTGTCTGTCCGAGTCCGTGCGGAAATTAAGACGCTGTACTCCTTCTCGAGAATTGAAACAAGAGTCTTGGAACTTTTTTCCGATTAATAGCTGATGTCCCCAAGGCGGTGGCCAATGGGCACTATTTTTGTTATCCATACATCGTTATCATTATTCTCAGAAAACAGAGATCTCCTGTGCACTTCGATGAAGTTGAACTTCTCCTCGGGAAATAAAGCTACAGCCCTTGAAGATTGAACTTTATCCGGTGGATAGCTTAGGTCCTCAAGGACCAAATAGGCAGGTTGGCTTTCATAATTCGGCCGCCATCTTGGCTGCCATATTGAAATTTCTTATTAGTGGAACGATTGTCATGAAACTTGAAACTTACCCTTCTCTAGTACGATCATTCTTATTTTCAAGCCAAATTTCATGATTGCCCCACCATCTTGGCCGCCATATTGAAATCTCTTATAAGTGGAAGGATTTTCATGAAACTTGAGAGTTACGCTTGTCTCGTACGATCATTCCTATTTTCAAGCTGAGTTTCATAATTCTGCCGCCATCTTGGCTGCCATAATGAAATCTCTTGTTAGTGGAACGATTTTCATGAAACTTGGAACTTACCCTTGTCTAGTACGATCATTTTGATTTTCAAGCCGAATTTCATGATTCTGTCGATATTTTGGCCGCCATATTGCAATTTTTTGCCCAAGACGGTAGAACCCTAATCACTTAACATCTTGCGTTCACTAATCCTCCAAAAAGGAAGTGCGCTACTGAGCCTCATGCCCATGAGGCATATTCGCTTGTTTATTTTTCCGACAACTTACTTGTCAAAATAAATCATAAGTGTTATATATATATTTGTCATCAGGAAAAAAGGCTACACCAAATAACGTAATGAAATATAGGGTGTTGCATTTAAAATAAAAAAGTAACATATCACACCCTGTATACGGTACCAATTAGAAACTTCTAGAGGATCGATTTAAGGTCCTTGGGAAAAAACGCGAAGAAAAAGTTTTTAGTTCTTCGAAATATCTGAAAGGAGAATTTACTGGAGGGGGGTGAATTTTATCGTGAAAACCCTGTACACTGCAATAATTTCTAGCAAGTTGGATTATTGGTACCATTGCTCTTTTGTTCTCCTGCAGAGAAACAACGAATAAATCACATAGAATTTTGTCTGAAGTTGGCTACACTATAATTGCCACGACTACGTTTTTGCTCCTCCAAAAAGAAGCAACAATCTCGTAATAGCTACAAACTCTTGACGTTTTATGGACACTGCTGACATTTCATATGTTATTATCGTTTGTAAACTGGCTACACTACGATTGCTTCCGAATTGCTTTTTAGGTATGACTGCTCAATTTGGTTTCCTCACAATTTAGTCATGGGTACCTACGAAATTCTGACGTGTTCGTGACACTGCTGACGTTTTATCCTTTATTCAATTGTGTGCAAAGCTGGCTACGTTACTACTGCTACGAAAATGGCTTTTGGTGCGATTGTTCGTTAGATTTCTTATAAAAAATATTTGACGTTTCACTGAATGTTTCACTGACACTGTTGACGTTTCATATGTCATTCGATGACGTTTAAATCATACGCTTGCATTAAAATTATCGCCGGATTGATGAATTAAACATACAGAGTTAGCACACAATCAGGACAAAGCTGTGAGAGAGATGGATGCGTTTCTTTGGCTGCTGCGTAAGTGGTGACCATAAAAACGCCGACAGCGCCATCATCACAATAAAAACAACAAACAATAAAAATTACCGGCTAATTTTCAATCCGTCCCGTATTTTTCCCATTACAGGGCCTGATGTGTAGCTGCTTCACACCATTGGATGAAAGTAGAGTGAGCGATGCACTTTGCTCGTTGATTATTGTTAAATTGCCTTAACAAATGCAATTTTCCGAGAAACTCGAGCGAGTAAGCAAGCAAGAGGCGCAATTTTTTTTCATCATTAATAACCAGTTGCGCTAGACTAGAACACTGCAGAAGAAGTAGATTCAGTTTATCACGGGATGGATCTTACAACAAAAAAATTGTGATAATTGAAGACGCTGTCTGTATAATTTGCGACACAGTTTTTTTTATTACAATTATTATTATTACAATGTGGCATCTTCTTATAGCAAGATTAAAAAAGATGACTACCTATACGGGTATCATACTTAGCACAGCGTACTTGGTGATTACTTACCTGTGGGAATTGCAATAGTTATTGTTTGTATTGAGGTGCAAATGCTAATTTTCCAACTGCACCAGGTAAAGAATGGGTCTAAAAATGGTGCACTGCGTAACGAATATAATTTGTGGTTTTGAAACCGAATAATATCTACTTGAAATGAATAAACCTGTAACAATCTTAGTCTTTAGACTCCAAAGTCGGGTACTTTATCTATAAAATTCACTGAAATATGACCTAAACTGGACGTCCAAAGCCGCCTATGACTGGGATAGTTTTATCATCGTAAAACTCTCTAGTCTATCACAGAGTGGATTTCTAGGTACTAGTACACTCGGCAGCAAAAATAGCGCCCATCTGATTTATGACGAAGATGAGCATTCGCTTGACCTGCTCTACTGCAGTAGGTAGGTATGAATTCTAGATGAATAAAGCAATGCCGCCCTGACAGAGCAATAAATAAACAAACCGGGTGTTGGCTCAGCAACCTTTCGTGTTCTTTCCACAATTTGACTGACAATCCCCATAAACTACGTCACTTCAAATTCAGGTTGCAACGGTATGCTTAATTACTGGAAAATGAGAATGCTTGATAACGGTAGTGCAAAATGGCGAGTCCGGTCCCTGTCGGTACTCACGGTGTTGAACGTTTGAATGGTTTATTGAAGGGAAATATAATAACAAGGGCGACATTGCTTTATTTATCTCGAGTACTACTACTACTACTACTACCTACTACGGTAGAGCAGGCCAAACAAATATAGTAAGTTCACTTGTACTGTGACTCTAGATGGCTGGGCAAACTTTCTTCTTTAGCATTGTAGGCGTGCCGCCGTTTCACCTGATGTGAAACTGACTTATCTGGAAGTGAAGTTATATTTCTTATCAAATTTATATTATAATCTTGGAAAAGTGACCTGGTCATTATGTGGAAGTCGACTAGGGGGACGCAGAGCTGTGTTACCGTCATGTAGACACCAAAAGAGCACAGGGCGGCCGCAAATCTAAGTCATCTTGACGGCGGCCCATTCAGGGTCGACAAAAACTCGTCTCAGAAAGCCACAAAACGAAAGCAAATTGCAAATTGAAGGTACCAACATCAATTTCGGTCCAATACGCAACTTTGAGCATCTGGGTTTTTTTAAATTTGGTTTTATTTACTTTTTACACGTAAATTCTTTTGCCAATGACAGATTGCACGGCGATCCTTATATCGCCCATAATTCTTCAGGGTTTGGCTTGTATTTTTGATTGGAAGAGGCGAAAGGGTTGATGATTGCATGGGGCCACTTTTTTGGACGTACACTCTTCAATTTGAAGCATCGAAAGTTGAACCGGCTTCAAGAGGTTAGGAATATTTTTCTCAACTGGCAAATGTCAAGGGTCTCTTGATTTATTTGTTCATTGGCGAAAATTAAAAACAGGTCGAAAAATTGTTACATTTTCCAATAAAATGGAAAAAAGCGTCAGACATCACGTCCCGCAAAAATGTTCCGGCTATCTGCAGAGGAAATACGCAAAAAATGTGTTTCAAAACTGGTCCGGCCAGAGTAGCCAACTGCAAAGTTTTGGGGATTTTCTATATTTCACATTTGGAAACTTAGAAATAAAATCTCACAGCCTACTAGAATCACGGTACAAGTGAACCTACTTTAGTCGTCTTCATCAAAAATCAAGTGGAGCCCATTTTTGCTGACGAGTGTGTCAAAGTTCTGACAACTCCGTTCTCTCAGACAGTTCATTTGCTGGGAAGCTAGTTTGAGATTTGAAGCATGACTTTGCGGGTTCATTGTATTTTAGAGAGGCATGAGATTAGACAAGGAAAGTCACTGAATTTCCGAAAGGCACAGGAAAAGATAATGGAACCATGATCAGGTCCAAAATATAACAAGACGTAGGAGGCTCACTAGGCTTTTTTGAGGTGCAATTTAGGACTAAGAAGCTCATAAGTGTTCCAGATAAGTCTAAGAAGCTCACAAGTGTTCCAAGAGACACACAAAGTCACGAAGGAGCTCACTTAGGCTGCGAGTGATATAAGAAAATACAAGAGGCTCATTAGATTCCCAAAAAATACACGAGTAAACGCAAGGGGACTCAGCAGGGCTTCAAAGAGCACATGAAGACCCAAGAAGGTCGATATAGAGTCCCATGATAACCTAAAAAGAAATATGGGATTAACTGAAGTACCCAATGACACAAAAAGGCACAAGGTCATCGGGGTCCTTAACAATACAAAAGAGAAACGAGAGGGTTCTTCGGGGCTTCAAACGACGCACATGAAATTAGACGGGGGTTTACTGGGACAATAAACAACACAATTAGACACACAGGGCTCACTAGAGTTTCCAGCGGCAAAGCATGACAAAATATACATTTTATCCGGGAACGAATCATCCAGGAACAAATTCTCCACTTTGCTCGGTGAAAGGACGGTTTATCCGGAAATGACAGCATCATCATAATGCGGAGCTGATAAGAAAAGCAGTGGGGTCGGAGCGGTGCCCTGCGTGACTTTTCACCCATCCGTAATTGCCGAGGTAATTGCATTATAATTGATATCTAAGTTCGAGTTCCATCCATCAACAACTATTAAATTAATAATATAGAGGAAAAACATATTCCTTCTCCTGGTTCTTTTTTTGTTCTTCTCTTCCCGTTCGAAATAGATATCGTCGAATTTTCAAGTAAGTTTCAGATATCAAAACTGTCACCCTCAACCGCTTGAGTTAATGCAATCAACACTTAAAATCTTCGAGGTGATATAGCACGAAGTATGCGCACGAGAGAGGAAGTACAACAACAGATGATTACAACAAAAGAAAAGTGGGGCCGGAACGGTGCGCTGCGTGACCCTTCACTTATCTGCACAATCCCATTTCTCCCGAGCACGTCTCGCGTCGGGTAAAAGTTCATTCACTAAACCGCAACTCTAGTTGAATAATGCCTTAACCACACAGCTAACAACACTACCGTAATGATACCTACCTAAAAACATTCAAACAAATTGGTTGGAACAATAACAACAACACGAATAAAAAAAGGTTTCCAATTATGAACTCAATTTGGAATTTTGGGCGGGAATTATACAAGAAGGCTAATGTGACGTGAGTGCGGCTCAGCGCCTCCTCGGCTATGCCATCCTACGTGACGCCTCTCACATTGTTATTACCAGATATTTATACGATAACCACCGTTATTTATTCTACTATGCGGCGTACAACTAGACTTTTACCACTTTTACTTTCACGCATATACCGGCAAGTCAATTTTGCCGATTTTGGGCTCAGTTCATTTTAAAACTAGCAGAGAACTGGGTTTTTACGATAATGATTATTCAAAAAGTCAAGTTTTTAATTATCGTTATCGCAAAAAGTCTATGCAGAGGGGTTGTTGAATCTGGCGATCGTGGTGGCCAAACTGGCAGTTATTAATTTTCTTTTGACCATTCGTTGTATCGTACACAGACGAGTTTCCTGAGCTTTCATTTTTACAATCGCTTGACCAAGACCGCGGCGCGGAGCGATGATATACGAAGAAGTCGAAGAATCCGCGTCGGCCAAGTCCACTCACCTGAGCTCTGCTATCACCACAACCGCAGACGTAATTTCACCTTCACCAGTGACGGAGTGTCTTTCTGTTAGTTTTGTGTTTACGTGATTTTCACCAGCGGTGATCGACTTGAAAGGATAGAGCTTTTTCAAAACAATGACATTCCGGGATGAGCCGGGACGAAACCAGGTAATTTCCAGAAAAAAAACATGTTTATTTTTTATTTAATTTCAATCAACACTTCATTTAAGAAATAATATTTTTAAGAAAAAATTGTTTGCGGGAAAAAACGGATTTGATGTAAATACAAGAGAGATGTTTTGGCTCGAAGCGCCGTTGCATCATATCGGAGGTAGGTAGGTAGGTACATCTGCCACACGCCAGCGGGTTTATTCGTAAAAAGACGGCTCAATGGTAATGCCAAAGTAATTGAGTGAAAGTAATATTTTATTACATTATCTTATATCGTCGAAGGAATGTTGAAATAAGAAATGTTCAAAGAAATTTCAATACTATACCAACACCTGCAACATATGCCAGAAATACCAGTAGTACCAGTAAAATGTGTATGCATGTGCGCGATGCAAGTTTCTGGACAGTGAAAGCAAAGAGCAACGGCCTTTTTGATGAGACGCATTATAAAAATGTGATGGTGTATGAAACAATGACTGTCAAAAAAAAAGGCATCAAGTGTTTGATGGATAGAGAAAAAACGGAAGTCCAAGGTCATGCCTCAAGGTTATTGGCGATGGGGGGCAGATGTGGGTACGTGACCGACGTCGCGATTGACCGGCAGTCTCGCCGTCACCTTATGCAAAAAAATGGAATCAGGCCTCCCTCAGGGCACCATCTTCAGACCATTTCTTTTTTATTTCTTACACGAACTGTCAATCAAGGTCAAGCTGGATGTTCTTCGAATTTTTTCTTTGACGTTACTCCAGTTTTCGCAGAGTATGTGTACTGAACTATATTATACTGAGTTCCGTGATGTCTAAAGGACGATTTCTTTTGAATTCCACTATTTATTTGGCTTTGATTAAACGCTTTCGTAATTGTTTCGCAACTTTAAAAAAAGCTTGCAAGTTGGTGATTAGAACCAAAGCCTTGAATTTTTTGAGATAATTTGCAGTGTTGCGCACAAATTGCCATAACCTCATGTCGTTTTCTATGATTTGTTTCTTTTTATTCAGTTTCAATGTGCAAACGGTTTCGTAATTATTAGAGAGAACGGAGCTGGAACTTGTCCTGTTGCAAAAAAGTGACGAGTTCAGGACCGGATCAATTTGACACGGTATTTGAGGGTTAAGTCGTGCTTGATCCAAAGGAAGTTATGGGAAAATGAGATGATAGGTGTGATGATCGTTTGAGTCCTAGTAATCATGTTGTTTATTTTACTAGCACAAGCTTGGAAGCCGCTCAACATGCAGAAGGACAATCTACAGATTATGTAAATTCACTGAGAGGATAACTCACCGACAAGACAACTTACTAACAGAACAATTCAGAGATGTGCCAACTTACCGGCAAGATAATTTACAGCCAAAATCGATATTCAATTTGTCGATGATAAGACAACTCACCGACGCACCAATTCACCGATAGGACGATTCATCGACGTACCAATTCACCGACAGAGCGACTTACCGGAAAGGCAGTTCATGTTTCGATAGCAGAATCTCCTAGGTACATTTCGTATTTGGTCTTTGTACAAGAACATACTTTTAACCCGGTCATGTTCACAATTAAGTCTACGACAAACTTAGGAAAAGGATACAAGACAGTTTTTTTGTTTCACCAAGTGAGAAAACAGAAATTTATGGAGTAGTTCCAAGTTGAAAAAGACCCATGAAACTTTCCTTATTCCTTCCTACAAGAAAAAAAGTGTTATTCCAAATATCTAATGTTAATCTGCATTAGTTCAAAATAGTAACGGTCAGGTCCAGATTGAAGTAAATGGTCATACCAAGGTACTTCGGATGCGGCCGAGTCAGGTCAAGGTATTTTTCATCCGATTGCATTCTAGCTTAGTATATCTATTCTGGGCAGATTCCAAAACAAACCCAAACTGTTTACTGTAAATTCACCTAAACAAGTTTGTAGACTTATGGGCCATCATGTCGGTCAGTTGACATGTCAGAAAGTGGTTCTGACAGTGAATTAGGACTTCAGCAAAACGCCTTGTCGGTACATTGACGCGTCAGTGAAATTGTCTGTTGAAAAATCGTCTTGTCGGCAAATCTTAGTATCGGTTTATTATCTGACGGTGAGCTGCTGTGTCGGAGAGTTGGATTTATGCCTTCATACATTAGGGACAGAAAAACGTTTATTGTTATCGGGTTATCATTATTTAGATTGAATCTATTTTTTCTATGCAGCTAGTTCAAGTCAAAGTAGCTGTGGGTACAAGAACTTCTACTTTTCACATCGGTACTTCCTTAGCAGCAGAGATTTAAAATAAAATAAATTATAATTCATTTCCTGTTCTTGTTCTCCTGTAGATGATCGTCTTGTGGGTCGGTTGACGTATCGGTCGGTATTTTCTTAGCTGGGATTTGAAATCTAATTCAGAACAATCGATGAATCCAAAAAAAGTTCTCTGTGTGTCTTTCCAGTCGTCAGTCGGTAAGCTAGGGTGTCGGTTGGTTTATTCAACTGTTCACAAAATTAGCTGACTTGTCAGAAAGTCGTTTTGTCGGTGAATAATTGTATTGTCGATAAGTTTGTTTGTCGGTCGAAATTCATTTAGCAAAAATTTTGAACTTGAATGCGACAAATTGATGAATCCTAAAATAGTTGCTTGTCTCGCCTGTCGGTCAGTTGACTTGTGGCATAATCGTCCTGTTAGTGAAGTAAGCTCCGGTGTCGGTCATTTGGCTTGTTGGCTAACCGTCCTGTTGGTAAGCTAAATTTTGGTACGTCAGCTAGTCGGTAAGCTGCCGTGTTGATTTGCTGAGCTGTCGATAAAACAGATGGCTTATTGGTAAATCGTCTTGCTGGTAAATTGCACTTATTGGACGGTATTTATACAGCACAGATTTCAAACTCAGCCAGAACAAATTGATGGCTCGATGAATAGTAACGTGTCCTTGAGTCGTCCTGTCGGTCAGTTAGCTTGCTTGTTATTGAATAAGTTGGTTTAGTGAACCGTCATGTCGGTCAATTGTACTTCCGGTATAAGATTTCGTGTTGTACAGAATTGACTAGGTCGATTGTATTGTCGGCAAATCATTCTATCAGTTATTTAGATTTCGGCTAACTGTCCTGTGAAACAGTCAAATCCAGGTGTGAGCCCGTCGGTAAGCTGCCATGTCGGTATTGTCGGTGCGTTAACTTGTCGGTTAACAAGCTACTATCGGCTGATCATCATGTTGGTGAATATTTGTACTGTCGGTGAACTTGTGTACCGGTGAATTGTCCAGGGTTGAGTTGTTCTGACGGCGAGTTGGGCGTCAGTACTGTTGGTGACTTGACTTCTCTAGGGTGTTTCTTTACTACTCTTAAACTTCGGAAGCAGATTCCCTATTGAAAATCAAGCCGAAAAGTAGTATTTCAGAATATCCTATGATGCTTCTTTGAAGAGATACAGGCCGTCAAAGTTGAATGTAATCATTTCTGGGTTTTTTGGTCAATCTTGACCAAATCTGGCACAACTAATGTTGGAATAGGTATTCCTATTGCCCAATTATCAAAGCTTTTCTCAGAACTGTTCAGTGACGTAGGTAGATATTGAGGGGAAAGAAGGTTGTCCCTTTTTTCACACTCATTTTCTACGCTACTGAAAGTTTTTCAGAAATGCTCACATATTTGAATTCTGCATTTAGCTTAGAGCAAAAAGTAGCTCAGCAAAATTTTGAGGAGAGGCTTCGTTTCCAAGATATTTGAATTTGAATGTTCCAAAACATTTCGAATACCTCAAACGAGGGCCGAAATTTCTTAATCTTAAAAACAGGTTGTTTCTTGGACAAAATGATGGTTACGTAACTTATAGGGTGGTAGAAATCCTACTGCGATAAAGAAACCGCGAACTCTGTTGAGTTTTAATTTCTAAACCTTCAAAATTGGAGGTTTTCGAGATGTTTTTGAACAATCAATCTCAAATATCTTGCAATCGAAGCCTCTAATAAAAATTTTGCAGGAATAGCTTTTTCTTTTTAACTCAATGCAAGAATAAAAAAATCATAGTTTTCAAAAATATCCAGTGGCGTAGAAAATAGGCATGGAAAAAGAACCAACCCTTGAATATCCACCTCACTGGACAGTTCTGGGAGAAGCTTCGACAATTGAACAATAGGTGCCTATTTCAAAATTAGTTGTACGAAATTTGATCTAGTCGGCCAAGAAACCTATAAGTTATCATAAAAAAAATAATTTTCAAAGTTGAAACTTGACGGCTTGTATCTCCTCAACGAAGCATCGTAGAATATTTCGAGATACTACTTTTCAGCTTGATTTTGATGGGAAATCAGCTCCCGAAGTTTGTAACACTAACTTGGAAACACACTGTGTAAAACCTCGATTTAGATCCAGTATTTTCACCTAACAGGATTAATTACATTCTGATTTACCTCTTGAAAAGTTTAAAAGGACACTTTATTATGCCCGGTCCCATCGACTCTCATCATAGGTGAACTTGATATCAAGTACCGAATGATCAAAAACTTTCTTATCAAGGGAGGCTGTGGTCCTGGTCATTGGCAGGCAAACGAGGCTGATTTTGGCCAGGCCACAGCCTCCCTTGAGTAAGAAAGTTATTGATCATACTCTACTTATAACCATGGATTTCTTTCGATAGATCAGATCCTCACTGTAGCAAACATTTATTGCATTGTGTAGTTAGCTTTTTCTCTGATAATTTTTATTTGTGCAAGCAGATATTACTGCTTCGGACTTGAAACCCTGAAGCTTTGAGTAATAAAAGGGTGATCCAACTTGAGCTTGGTAATAAGAAGAATCAAAGAAAACATGAAATTCTTCAAACATCATGAAATTTTCTCTCTAATAATGAAGTTCAATATCGTACAATTAGGTGTGAAAGTGCCATCTGCCGCCACGGCTCAAGTGACAACACCGAATGCGCTGGTCATAATTTTCTATGACTCTGCGGCTCAACGCAGGCTCTATGGTGACTATCGCTCGTCCAAATTTCCGTTTGAGTTCAGGAATGATTGTGTTGAGCTTGTTGACATACACTTTGTTTTCAAATACCCCCCAAAAAAAATCTAGGGGAGTTAGATCGCAGGATCTGGGCAGCCAGTTGATATCGCCGTTTCTCGAAATAACACGGCCTGGAAAACGTGTCTGCAACAAATCGATTGTTTCCCGCGTTGTATGGCAGGTCGCCCCACCCTGTTGAAACCAAACCTCTTCAATATCATGGGCAAAAAATGGGCCCAAAGCCCAATGATGGGGAAGGCCCAAAGGGCCTTACGTGACAATATCAACTCCTTCCATCTCTTGCCAAAGAAAGTCGGCAATCATGCTTCCATAACGCACAGAATTCACAGTTACAGCTTTTTCTTCATGATCTTCGGAAAAGTATACGGACCAATTAATCCTTCCGCCCACAGACTACACCAAACCAAACTGTAACTTTTTTGAGTAAGCTTGTTTCTCAACAGTTTCTCTTGGATTTTCCGACCCCCAAATTTGATAGTTTTGTTTATTAACAAACCTATTGGGGGCGAAATGAGCCTCATCACTGAAGATTACCTATTTTTCTCGAAAAATTGACTTCCTGAGGATGAAGCATCATCCAACTCACAAAACATGCGGCGCTGAAGATGGTCTCTACTCTCTAGGCTTCAATTCTTGAGTGACTTGGACCTTATAAGGATGAAGATGTAGAGCTTTAGTCAAAATCCGTTGCGTTGAGGTGTACCGAAGGCCTAACTGCTGTGATCGGTGACGAATCAAAGTTTTTAATTCGAAGTATGTAATTTATAACCTAGTTCTTTATGAATCCATTCTCAACTTTGTCCGTGAAACAGGGCATAAGAGCTTGGAAGCTGAAAATTTGAAACTCAAAACTGAGGTCACCAATGCCCAGTTCCACCAAGTGTGATCTGCAGTTAACTGCAGAAATATAACTAATTGCTTAATATAACTGAATCCTTTTGGGATCTTCATCAGGCATTGATCAAAGTAAATTAAGTATTTTTCAATATTCGTAGCTGCAACCGGAGCATTATTAGACTTTCAAACTTGGGAATTCAAAATTCTGAAGTTACTAAAGCCTGGTTTTGCTGCTAGCTCGGATGAATTAAGCAGAGATATTAAAAAATTCTTATAGTAAAGTTACTGGCATATTTCAAAACAAGGGGTTACGTACAGGTCTTCTTATTTAGTCTTATTTTATCTTTGTTGCTAAAATCTGACCTTAGAGCTTGAAATTTGGGACTTTAGGGATTGGAATTGAAAGATTTGAATCTGATTGAAACTCGCGAAATGAAAACATTACCTACACTTAGACATTCAGACTTCAGAGCCTTCAAAAAAGCTTTGAAACCTCCAAACTACAAAAATTTCAAAGCTACTTGAGCCCGGTTCTGGTAAACTTGATCAATAGGGTGGGCCGAAAAATCATATTTTCGATTTTTTTATTCTAATAGTGCGGAAAAGATGCATAATTAGGCTACAAAAAGAAATCATTACAGCGTTTTTGAAAAAAAATCATCACTTCAGGGTCCGCAATGACGTTGAAATTTCTATATTTGGAAAAAAAAACGCAAATTTTTATTAGGCCAGAGAATGTTTAAAAATATATTTACAATAAAAAAATAAAGAATTCAACAGTCAGGCACAAAAAACCCGTGTTCCGGTATTGTTTTTTCAATCACAAAAAAACAAATGAAATTGAATTCACCGAAAAAGCCCAATTGCATTGAAGTTGCAGAAATAGTCACATTAAAAATTCAGCAACTTTGGGCGAAAACTTCAATTTCAACTGTTTCTCATACAAGAGTTCTAGCAATGATGAAATAATATACATTAATCAAAACGTTATTGAAATTGTTAAAAGAAACCACCCAAATGAAAAAGAAAAACTCCAAAATGTCAAATAGCATTACCTAACTTGTGACACATCAAACTGAAGATAATAGAATTATCTTTCTAGTCTTTCTGACAAACAAAAAATAAATTTTTCAAGTCAACTCCCAATCCTTGCGAAAATTCTCTCATCCTTAATCAAAGGAGAGCTTTTCTCGATCCTATCCACTATCCCGATTGTTGGAAAAAATATTTTTAAACGAAAACAGGTCGGTTCTTATTTCGAGGGTGACATGTTGTCACAGTTTCATTTTCAACCCTTCAGGCCCTATCCTAGCCTACTTCAATAATTCTAATAGCAATAAATTATCTACCTTGTGATACATCAAATTAAAAGTATGAAAATTTTCTTCACGCAACAATAATTTCAAATTGCCTGAATCACCCTCTAAACCTTCTCAAAAATTGTTTTGATTGGAGAGAGAATGCAATGAAGATAAAAATTTGGCAACACATGTCTCAGATGTTCCCCTCGAAACAAAAATCGCCCTGCTTTTGCCGGGAAATCTATTTCTGAAAAATCTGCAGTTAACAGAAAAACATTCCTTCAATCAACAATGAAAGAATTCTTAAAAGGGTTGAGAGGGTAGTTCAAAGACTTCAGAGTATGTTTAACGGAAACAATGTTATCGCCTTTTCAATTTGGTGTATCACAAGATAGGTGATGCAATTTGAAATTTCAAATTAGGGTAGGGGGGGGGGCAAAGAGATTTAAGATAAGAATTTGGCAATACGTGTCCTAGATGTCCCTCCCAAAAAAAAATCGACTTGTGTCTGCTTCGTCTCCGAAAAAAATTGTGCAGCGAGATATTAGAGGTGAGTCCTTTTCAAAAAACCACCCCGTATGTCGGATAATGAACTAAAAGAATTACTGAATGTTAACGATATAATTCCTTAATTAGAATTTCCACGTTTTCCCTGTTATATCCAATCAGTAGAGCGATTTGTGAAAACAGTTTTGGAAGCAACATCAGCAGTTTGTGGAGCTGAATCAAGATATAGCTTTATTTACAGCAATAATGAATCTAAGAAACTGATGCCCATAGTGGTGAGCTAGAAAATTTTCAACCCAGAGTGGCCTAAAACAAAAAAAAAATTGATAAAATATTGAAAATTGAAGTCTTATCACTCAATTTCTGTCGAAAAAAAAGTTTATCTATTTTTTCACTAAGGTATTTCAACAGTTTACTCCATAACTCAATTCGTTATCTTGCAAAAACTGAATGTTGTGATATTTCTGGAAGACACGTCTTGCGGAGGCTGAAGACGAAAACTTGGGACAAAAAGCTTCTAGATATTTGAAAAGTATATGAAACTGCAACTTTTCCGCGCTATTAGAAGTCCGTATTATGAAAACAAAAAAAACACACCTATAGCAGCGGCCTACCCTATTGATCAAGTCAAGTAGGGATCAACTTCAAACTTGACAGTGAAGAACTAGAAGCTTTACACAAAGCATCACTCTCTGAGAATTCGTTATTGCTGTTTGATCTATTGGTAGCCGGAAACTCGAAAACCTGCAAGCTTGCAAATTGGCGTTCCGCAGAGCCCTAAACCGGACCCACTCCTCTTCAGCTTACTCGACAACTGCCGCATAAACTTTCTTTGGCGTGTGTAATTTGGAAATTAAACGCCATGTTATTTCAAACGACATGGAGAATTGGGCAATACAATACCATCTTCAGAAATTCACATGTTAATTGCCGCGTTTTATGACTGTACCTGCTTATTTGTATAAACTGCAACTCTCACGTGAATAATTCGTTAATTGCTGTGCCCGCTGAAATACAAGATATATCACGGACGTCTGAATTAACATTTTAATGCCGTCTTGTCTTCGCGGAAATTGCCAAATTCTCAAACAATGAATGCGCCCAAATTATTTTTTGACAAGCGTGCAGATCTGAAACAATGAGCACTTAAATTTGGCTTGTCTTCGGTTTGCGTCACTACATACATACACTGTTTGGGAAGGGAAAATTTCAATTCTCACTTATTCAATGCGTTAAATTCTGCTTTTTATGAGCAAGAATAGAATCGTGATGCAAACTTTGTATGAGAATATACTTATTTAGCAATTTTTTACGTTTGATTCAACTGACCAGACCTCAATCATAAGAGCATCGCCACCATCAGCACCCATACCATTAAGCGAGCTGGTAAAATTACGAAACTGTTTGGCATTTTCCAGAACAAGCCTAAATGTGCAGGCCATTTAACCTTTAGTTAAACGTACGTACAGTAAATTTAATATAAGCAACATTAATTGCCATTCATCGCTATGAAGTATCAACCGCAATCATTGCGTAAATCGAAGTGCATCTTGGTTAATCTCTATCACGTTTTCAAACTTTGTTTTGGTCATGCATGGGATCCAACGCGATCAATCGTGGGAATACTATAAAGATGTCTAGACAGTTGTTCAACAGCGCGCTGTCAATTTCCTATTATATACGAGCACACATTGACTCAATAACAGATATTAAATAATAACGAAAACAATCGGCAATAATTCTTGTGCAATCTTCGCACACTAGGAATTTCGTATCCACAATACTTATAACGTTACCCAATGACACAATGAACCGAAGCAATTAAGGCGTTCTCTGCGAAAAACCCCACTTGTCAATTTCAAAAAATTTCTGCGTCACGTATTTTGTTAGAACTGTTTGGATACCTCAATATAATTTTTGGTGTTTTTGCAGAAGTGACGTAATTTCAAATACACCTAGAATGTTTCTAGTTTCTACATACTGGTTTCGTAAAGATCTATTTTGGAATTTTAGCATACTCCCAAAGGTTCGAAGTTAAGTTCTAGCAGAAAGTGACAAGAGGGGTTTTTGAAAAGGACGCCTCAATTGGACTTACGCCCGATCGCACTTATCTCACATTCTTCCTGGCATTATTCTCACACCGCTAATTATGACCTTCGTCTTATACTGTTTCACAAAAACTTCCAGTTTTTCGACTGAACGATGGATCAATATTTCTAAAAACCACTGTTGCTCAATAATTTACGAATGTATGTGTATATCCTCGTTCCAGATCAAATCCGCTTCTCTAAACTGCCACAAACAACTTTTAGATTTTACCTCAACCATATGTGTGTCATCATATCAGATTACGAATCAGCCATGCACAATTATTGTTTTAATTTAAACCTGCTGTCGGTATGGATATTTTCCGTAAATGTGGAAGTGAAATGCTAGTTATGTACCTTGTACCTGCACTACCTGCATAAGTAGTGTGGAAGTACGCAACAACGGACGTACTCATTATTGGTCAATGGTAGAATAGCCTCTGGGTAAAAGTGGCAGAAACAAAAAAAAAGGAGTTTAATGATAAATTATTACCTACGCCATACACTTGCACAAGTTTAGTGCCAAAGATGGTAAAGTAAAAGGTTTCCGTTGCCATTGACTTTGAGGAAATCCGGCGTTTGAATCACTCATTGAATAAGGAACTTGAATAATTGAAAACATGTTAAGATATGGGAATGAAAATATCTACCTTACACTGATAGAGAAAGTTATTATCATTGATTTTCACGTATGAGATTGGAGGTAGAGTTTACGGAAAAAAAATCGCCAATTGATGTCACTCAAATTTTGGTAGAAGTAGAGCGCAAAATGCGTCGCAGGATTTGTGTGTAATTGAGTAAATTTCTCTAATGAATGGTCATGTGAATAAAATGGCTCAATTAGTTTGATCGCATCTGGGGATTTCGAGGAGTTAATGATGCAACGGTTTTTGGACGTTGACAAAAATTATTGTACGGTAGAAAGTGGAAATCTACTATGAAAATTTGATGTGTGCATGGATTGCTAGAAATGTGGCCATCAGGAAAAATTTGGCCACGTTTCACCGATCCGAGTAACGACACCCTGTGCAGTAAAATCCGTGATGTGTAATTTTAAAGCAACTGAAATCTGTCAGGTTTCAGGAAAGTCGCAAAATGATAAAGGAACAATACAAAGATGACCTCAGTTCCATCAAAATATAATTTCAGATTCAGAATCATATTACAACAAGCGAATATGCCTCATGGGCATGAGGCTCAGTAGCGCACTTCCTTTTTGGAGGATTAGTGAACGCAAGATGTTAAGTGATTAGGGTTCTACCGTCTCGGGCAAAAAATTGCAATATGGCGGCCAAAATATCGACAGAATCATGAAATTCGGCTTGAAAATCAAAATGATCGTACTAGACAAGGGTAAGTTCCAAGTTTCATGAAAATCGTTCCACTAACAAAAGATTTCAATATGGCGGCCAAGATGGCGGCAGAATTATGAAACTCAGCTTGAAAATAGGAATGATCGTACGAGACAAGCGTAACTCTCAAGTTTCATGAAAATCTTTCCACTTATAAGAGATTTCAATATGGCGGCCAAGATGGTGGGGCAATCATAAAATTTGGCTTGAAAATAAGAATGATCATACTAGACAAGGGTGAGTTTCAAGTTTCATGACAATCGTTCCACTAATAAGAAATTTCAATATGGCAGCCAAGATGGCGGCCGAATTATGAAAGCCAACCTGCCTATTTGGTCCTTGAGGACCTAAGCTATCCACCGGATAAAGTTCAATCTTCAACGGCTGTAGCTTTATTTCCCGAGGAGAAGTTCAACTTCATCGAAGTGCACAGGAGATCTCTGTTTTTTGAGAATAATGATAACGATGTATGGATAACAAAAATAGTGCCCATTGGCCACCCTTGGAGACATCAGCTATTAATCGGAAAAAAGTTCCAAGACTCTTGTTTCAATTCTCGAGAAGGAGTACAGCGTCTTAATTTCTGCACGGACTCGGACAGACAGACAGACAGACAGACAAACCGGCCACATAAGCGTCATTCTGTTACTTATATAAAAAAATGTGCTCCAACTGATTTCGACCTCCTGAACACGAATATCGGGTTCACTTTTGAATTGGAACATTTCTTTTTTATCGAAAAACCGGAAAAATGGTAGCCTTGTCACATGATTTTTAGTGATACCTACCTACTTTTTTTTGTTATTGAGCGAACATGTTTCGTAATTTGAGTGCCATTATCCTTCAGGTACCTAGTATTGGCTATTTCAAAATGTTCAATTACTATTTCGGCACGTCTGATTTTAAATTTGTAGGGTCGTGTAATATGCGCCGAGCCGTGGCTTTGCGGCCGTTTTCAAAAATCGATAACAATTGACCTAACGGTCGGATCGAAGTGGGGTTTTTGTCAAAAGAAAGTTCAAATTGTTCTCTAAATATAATGCCGTACATGCAGTGATGTATTTCATTAAGAAATTGTAGTTGCCTGCATATCGCAACTTTCTACATTTTACCGCGAATGCCAGCACTTGATCGGCGAAGCCGCCCTACACCAAAATGTTATTTTTGTAATTGTTCATGATTATTTCGGCAAAATTTTTGTTGATTCGCGTACCAAGGCCATGAGCTACCCATTCGAGTTGAAATATTTTCTGTATTGAATTTCGTTTTGTTCGGAGGAAAGGATATCAAGCACCAGCAAGCAACGAATAAATCATTTGCGGCCGAGCCGTAGTTTCGGAGTCATGTTCAAAAATTAATAACTACTAATCGGCACCCCGCACCGATGTGAAATTTTCATTAAAATAAAGTTCAAATCATCCTCTAAATATAACTCCGCATATGTATTATGGTAAAATGATAAGATCGGGTACTTCCTCGCATGTGATAACTTTCGAGATCAGGCCGGCTTCTGAAATGCAGCATTCAACGGCGATGCCGCGTCACACTAAATTGTTATTATTGTCATTGTTTATTATTATTTCGTCAAGATTTTTCTTGGTTCGGGATACAAGGTCATGAGCTACCCAATGGAGTAAAAATTTTTCGCAAAAACCTTTTCGTCTAGGACTAGATGCGGGGACGGACGGACGGACGGACGGACGGACGGACGGACGGACGGACGGACGGACGGACGGACGGACGGACGGACGGACAAAGCGAGGACAAAAGCGCCTTCCCGTTTGGAGAAGTGCGCTAAAAATATGACCGTTCCAAATATTACCTTAAGGACGGGGTTTCCTGAGCTTAAGGGGTTTCTGATGCGACTAAAAAAGTTGTTGACGGGAATCGGTTTTATTTAATTTTTTTCGTCAAGTAGAAACTCTTCCAAAAAGAAAATGTACGGGCATTGCTATCAAATTTTGAAAATTTACAAAAATACAGAGTGTCAAATAGGTGTCCAAAGGGTCAATTTCCAACGTTGTGCCATTTCTCGAAAAAAAAAAATTGTAGATTATTTCTAATGTCGTTTTTAGAAAGGTAGCATTAATATTTCGAAGCGGTTTTTTAACTTCACAAATATTTCTTTCGTTTCAAAGGCTACGTGATTTTTTCTAAAATTTACAGTTTTTTATTGCGATTCTCTAATTTTTGTACAGGGTGCTCACGCAAAACGGATACCCCCATCCCATTAAATACTTTATCTTCATAATTCAAAAAAAAAAATAAAAAATTACTGGAACAATTTTTTTTCCGTGGTTTTTGAAAATGTCAAGTATAATTTTCCATTTCGTGCCAGAATACAGGGTGTCGCATTTTTTTTACATTTTTTCGAAACACCCTGTATTTCATCATCACGGTCGATGCAAATTTTCAACCCGATTGCAGAAATGTATGACACTTCTGAATGGAAACAAATAGAGATTCACAATGACATCTTAAAATAATTTTTTTAGAATGATGGATTCATTTCAGAAATCAGATATGTCATATGTCCCGGATATTTTATTAGTTATTCTGTCATTCCATGTCATTTAGGCAGCAGTCACACTGAGCCACCCACCACCACCCACTACCATCAACCAAAAATCAAACGCACGCAATGTAATGATGGTGGTCACACTGCAGCCACCTCTTACCACCGCCCAGTGACCACCGGTGGCCATGTGTTTGAAATTTCCAAAGTGGTGGTCAGTGGTCGGTGGTTAACAATACGCATCTTGATGCGCATGCAGAACAAACATTTTGTGCATACATACAACATACAATGTGTATGTCCCGAAGTGAACAAAGGTTTCACTTTTGTCACTAACAAATATTGTAACATTTCTTGTTCATACGGTAATAACTGTGAAATTGTTCTTCATCATCAACAAGCTGCGGCACTAATTGATGAAATTCTCTTAGTTGTTCTCTATCGAGAAACATTTGACGCACCCACATGTTCCGGCGTTTTTTACGGATTTCTTTCGAGATGTGGTATAAAGCTACAACTTCGTCGGTATCTGAGTCATCAGACGAAATCATTGCAATCAGAGAACTTGTCAATCTTGTCATGAGCTGGGCCGCTATTCTTGAATCGTGTGAGAAAAGTCCCTGGGAGTATGAAATACATTCCGCAGTACACTGATGTAGCGAATGTTGCCTACAATCGTGGTTTTTAGGCAACTTTCGCTACAGAATTGTAGTACGGATTATATAAAACAGGATCATGTCAAATTCAGGAGGGGGACACGGTGGTTGACGGTGGACGATGGACGGTGGCTCAGTGAGACCAGGGCGGATTATTTTGCTTGGTGGTGGTGGGTGGTGGTGGGTGGTAGTGGGTGGTAGTGGGTGGTGATGGCTCCAGTGTGACTGCTGCCTTAGAAGTGAAACATAATATTCTCAACATATTTTGAACTCTGAAATGGATCCATCATTTGAAAAAAAGTGACTCTTTCAACTTTTTCCAAAATTTTTTCAGAAGTGTCATGTATTTTTGTGATAAGGACAGCAGTATGCATCGATTGTGGTGATCAAATACATGGTGTTTTCGAAAAAATGCAGAAAAATGCGACACCCTTTACATGGCACGAAATGGAAAATTATACTTGACATATTGACAGAAACTACGGAAAGAATTGTTCCAGAGAAGTTTTTTCTTTTTTGAATTATCATGAAGGGAAAATTTTTGAGGGGTGTTCGTCTCGCGTGAACACCCTGTACAAAAATGATCAAAAGGAGGCTGATATAGCAGCCCTGATGGTAATACACCTATTTCTTATGGGGAACAGAGACGTTCAGACAAGGATGAATAATTTTAAGCCACACCCCTGGCCAATTAAAGGCCTTTAATTATTAGGCGCGGAATTCGAGGAAGGCGATACTGTCACAATGAATTAGAATTGTCACTGTCACTTATGACTGAAACCTGTGTCGTGTCGCTACACTGATCGAATTAATTCGAAAAAGGCCCGTTTGTTGTGTGAAAAGTTGTCCGCACAAGTCCAAGGAAATATTTCCGCCAAATGTTCCGTTCCGCGGTTTTCCTGCCGACGAAAATGAGCGGAATAAATGGATGGCCGTCACTGGAAGACACCGACATCAGGAAGAATTCAAAGGCGAACGAAACGATTTCAGCTGTTTTACAAGTTGCACAAGGCCAAAAGCGGGGTCGCCCAAATCCATCCATGGCCAAATCACTGTTCAAAGTGCTGGGAATGCTATCTCACCTTCCTATTTGGCAATTACCTACTGCAACTTCACAACAAAACCTCAATATTTTGCTTCAGTTTTGGTGTGCTCACGGCACTTCAGAGTGGAAGATTTCTATTCATCCAGTGATGGGTACAAAGAAGACGCTGAAAACAAATGCTATTCTGGACATTTTCTTGAGAAGCTTGTTTCTTTTTCTGGCTCCTGTAGCACTCCGCTTTTACCTCCAGGTTATTCACAAGTACGTCTTCAAAATATCCTCCCGCACTATACTTCAACCCCTTATCACGCTGGTTCCCCTTCATGTGATGCTTACACTCTTATAAAAAAGTAAAGCGTTGTCGAGTCTGTAGGTTGCAGCGTGGCAAGACTTTTGCTCCACATTTTGGTTCTGTTCTACTGACAACTGATGACAAATTGTAACATATCGTTGACAGGGGTATACTTGTCAGTGGCACAACAAAGTCAGTGGCACTGACAGAGTTGCTATGGGAGATTGTGAGGCAAATCTCGCCAATGAGCGGCGATAGGAGGCAAAAGGGGCGTGAAAAAGAAATAGGTCCATTATGATTCGACATTAAGTAACTGATGTTACGTCAAGAATCCTGATATGGAAAATTCATGGTAACCGCCACAACATGCTTCATTTTAACTCATCCCTAAAGAGGTTGCTGACGTCCATGGGGAGTAGCCCCTTTGGGGGTCGTTGGGATCGAATTTTGTCGTGTAAAGGTATAGAGGGTTATTCAAAAGTCCGGAATAAAATTCATATTTTTTTTTCCATATTTATTTCGGAAAAAACGCTCGAACAGGTCAATTTCTAAAAACGGTAAGTCGTTTTTTCATGACACGTGTCATGTTCTACCGTCAACCCCCTAACCCCAAGCCACCCTTAGTATTTTTTTTCAAATAGCACCCTATGGCTTGTGGGGGCTCGTTGGAAAGCTTGTCAAAAACTCTATTCAGATCTACCATTGAAAATCGGATCGGACGCTTCACCATGAAGTTTTGAGGAACCCCAGTTTTACTTAACAGTCCGGAATAAAATTCATAATTTTTTTCCATATTCATTTCGGAAAAAACGCTCGAACAGGTCGATTCTAAAAACGGTAAGCCGTTTTCTCATGACACGTGCCATGTTCTACCGTCAACCCTCTAACCCCAAGCCACCCATTTGCCGGGTGCCATTTGAAGAAAAATACTAAGAGTGGCTTGGGGTTAGGGGGATGACGGTAGAACATGACACGTGTCATGAAAGTAAAAGTAAGTAAAACTGGGGTTCCTCAAAACTTCATGGTGAAGCGTCCGATCTAATTTTCAATGGTAGATCTGAATAGAGTTTTTGACAAGCTTTCCAACGAGCCCCCACAAGCCATAGGATGCTATTTGAAAAAAAAATACTAAGGGTGGCTTGGGGTTAGGGGGTTGACGGTAGATCATGACACGTGTCATGAAAAAACGGCTTACCGTTTTTAGAAATCGACCTGTTCGAGCGTTTTTTCCGAAATGAAAAGGAAAACAATTATGAATTTTATTCCGGACTTTTGAATAGCCCTGTATAAAGTGAATTCATGCATATCTGCCAAATTTATGTCAACAACATGGCCAATTAAAGATTCGCAATAAAAAGCTGTAAATTTTAGAAAAAATCACGTAGCCTTTGAAATAAAAGAAATATTCGTGAAACCATAGTGTGAAACTGGAGAACCGTTTCGAGATATGAATTCTACCTTTCCAGAAACGACATTAGAAATAATCTACAATTTTTTTTCTGAAAATGTCACAACGTTGAAAGCTCACCCTTTGGACACTCCTCCTTTCGACACCCTGTATTTCATGTACATTTGTTGATAATGAAATTATCCTATCCATCACCACGTGGCCAAAAAAAGATCCTATCTAGCATCGCCTTTCTTTTCGAAATCGGGTAATTTTTTTCGAGATAGTCCCATTTTGAAAAACGCGAAATTTCTGATTACTCCTATTCACTTTTGAACAGTTTATTTTTCCTGTGTGGCAAAGGGGCAGGAAACACGATGATTTTGGACCCGTGTCTGTACTGTTTTTATTTCGTCGGGGGCGACGTATGAGGGAGGCGGCGGCTGGAACTATTTTTCCTGTGATGTCGAATGGACATCATTCTTAGAAAGTCTCTAAACCCTTATTTGAAACATCTAATTTGGACAAGGAACATGATGATTCAGATCCCGTGCCTGTAACTTCTTGGGTCCTGTTTCTTTTTCGTCGCAGGCGGCGGCTTAAACTATTTTTCTGTGATGTCGAATGAACAGGAAACAATGATTTTTGTCTCGTCTCTGTAACTTGCTTTCTTCCCTTCTTTGCGTCAGGGGCGGCATCGTTTTTTTTTAACGAAAAATTATCAAGTTCAAGAGGCGCTTTCGATTTGCAAGAAAGAGCTACTTCGAGTAACCCAGCGTGAATGACAGGTAGCGTATTGGTTGCCGGAGGCCGGCACACGCGTTGCTAAGGCGACCCGAGTCCCTACGAATGCACCCGACAGTATGATACCAAATTCGACCAAATACATGAGAATATCGAGGTCGAGATAGACCAAAATGATGGCAACAGAAGACATATCCGCGGCCACGGCGAGTGCCATCTGACAGACGGAAGGCACACTTTTTAATGGCCGGGGGTCGGTAACCGGCCCCTGTTTTACCTGGATTTCTGATGTACACACAATAAAACAACAAGGTTACTTTTCAGAAATTAAAATGAAAAAAACCTTTCGGAACCCAATGAAGTTTGGGTTTTTCTTATATTTCTTTTTTTTCATATTGACTTGCAATATGTCATTTTTAGGTTCTAAAAAAGCTGTATTCAGAACAGTTTGGAGTATTTCTTCAACTGTCACTTGTCAATAAATCAAAAATGTCAAAGTTTGAAAGTTTGCCAATAAATTATTCAGAACCTATCCGATGGATTGAAACCTTTGACTATTTAGAAGTAACATTACACAAGAACCAAACTAAGACTGCAGTTCGAGTTTTCCAGCATTTTCTAGTCGGCGTAACGAATTTTTAAATTTTCTCCTTGCCGTTAACATCAGAGACAGCCACCCACCCGGGCTTTGACCAGAACGACCCGCGTTTGATGCAGGACCTCAGTCAGACGCTCTTTCCTGCTTGAGGATCCACTTTTTTTTGAAAAATTTCAAATGATATCAAAAGTAGAATGCATTAGGCGTCGTGTAGGTTTGTTTTCAAATATGACGCGCTACCGATTTTTCGGCGATGATTTTTTCAAAATGCAACTTACACATTCCGGAATTTAAAAAAAAAAACAAAAAACTGCAGCATGAAGCTGAATATTAGCTGTATCTTTTAGTATAGATATTTTTGACTTTCCATTTATGCACCACAAACGCGGCCTAGATAAAAAAGGTCATAATTCGAAAAAAAAATTGGATTAGGCTGCAGTTTATACAATTTTCTATCGAGGTGCTATATGACCCAAAGAATAACTGTATACATTTTCTATCAACGGTTTTTTTTTCTTCAAATTTTTTGGCTGGACAATAACGACAGTAATGTGCGCAAACTGAGAGAATAACAAAGGGTAACCCCGTTCTTGATACTGGAAAAAATGGGCCAAAATATGTTCTTGGAGAAGCCCAGTGGTATATTGTAAAACTAGTGTTACGACTATAATAATGAGGGTAAGAGTTTCCTGCGTTTTTTGCATCAAACTGTTCCCACTCAGATTAAAATTCAACTGACCAGACCTCATCGTCTGGGGTCAGAAAAACCTTCTTTTTTTTACGTAATATCGAGCGGTCAATTAGGTTATAGCTCATAAAAGAATAAGAACTCAACTACACAACGGAAAAGTAATCGCTTGGAGTTTTTTTTTCATTCACCTGCATCAGCCACCAGCGTTATTAGCAGGATTTTTTTTCTGTATGGGTTTTTCAGACTATAACAATGACGATACAATGTGTGGAACAGTGGGGGATTTTCAGTGTTTTTTTCGATGGCTTTTTCGTTTCATTCTTTCCCAGGGCAACGCCACACGGTAGTAGATGCCCCAGTACTGAAGAACGCGTGAAAAAATCTATCTGGCCCAGTGCGGATTTGAATCCGGGACCTCCATATTTGAAAGTGGAGCCGAGCTCACCGTGCTACCGACAGAGTTGGAGTAATTTTGCTCGAATAAGTTCTGTTCAACCTTTTTTAAATTCAACTAACCAGACTTCACCTTCTGGGGTCAGAAAAAAACTTGTTACTTCCTAATTTCCTGGAATAATCAGAGCTTAACTATACAACAACGAAAAACGTATTGCCTGGCGAAATTTTTGTGTTGGATAAGTTGTTTCACTGTTTCTGCTCAGTATGTATACACCATTGAACTGTACCAGAAAACTACAGACTTGAAGAGGTACAATACTAATGGCATTTTCTTCTGTTTCCAGCCAATCTCCGTTCACTCGTCGTAGAGAAGGAGATGGGCCAAACTGACCCGGCGCCCAAGAAATTGAAATACTGCGCAGACCCCTTGCCTCACCACCACCACGTCCATCACCAACCGTCGAAAGCCCCCAAGCAATCCACCAACCACCCCAACAGCAAATACTTCACCGAGTTCTACGTGCGAGAGAAAAAAGAAAAACTAATCAGACAGGGCTACTACACCACACCCGGCGACAAACACAGCAGCAGCAACAACACTTCCGCCAAGAACAGAGACCAGTACCCTCTGCCCTTGGGACCGGCGATCCGCCACCATCCACAGTTCGACTACATCAGGCACAATCTGTACATAAAATCGTGCGTCAACTGCAGCGCCGAGCGAAGCGAGGCCGTTCAGTTCAAGTTCCAAGTGAAGAAAGTCTCGTTCCGGAACTACACGCCCAAGATCCTCAATCAAGAAATCAACATGGGAATGTGGATGTGAACCGGAGGACGATACAGAACAGAGGAGACTGGGACGGAAGGAAATTAGAAGAAAAAATAGACGAATGCCGTCGAAATGTCTATGCTGGCGACGATCGGGCAGGTGGCCAACTTCGCCGTTGGCCTGGCGGGGAACCCCCTGACGTTCATAGGGCTGGTTCCTATATTCGCGGCGGGTTTGACGTTCATGCGGTACGTCCAGCACGACCCGGAATCGCATCCCACCAACGTCAGGCATGTAAGTAACTGGACACTCATGCAAAGTCCGATTTTTATTTCTGCAGTCATGTGATTGATCAGCTATTACGACCCAGCCAATCGCAGCCAAGGCGTCTTTGAAGTAAGACGACTATAATATGGTGACAAATCGGCATAGCACTTTCGAGCCGGATCTGGCCCCTAGCTGAAGAAATCGTTTTTGTCGCTTGGATCACTTTTACTGTAGCCATCATAGGCAAATTGTTTGGTTGGAATGACACTACTTGCGTGCTCGTTATCACTGTACAGCTAGGCTACCCTTCTTAAACGTGAGACTTGATTTTGCTGAATTCTGCTGCTGCAGCCTGGGCATTACTAGAAGTTGAAATCTCGAATAGCATTGATCCTTTGCCTTGAAACCCCACTAGTGCATACCAGCACCCGGCCGGTCATACAATATTCAAACCGACCCGACCGTAAAATTACGATTAAGACATGCAACAGCATTTGGATACACTTTCTACCATGCCTTACCCCTTCCCCTACAAACTCAACACACGTCAAGAATACAACCTTTCTTGATGCTTATTTATAGGATACCAACCTCTCATTATCCACTGGTTACAACTGCGTATGTTTGTTGGTTAAACTTATATTTATCATTGTACTATGCACAATTACCGCTGAGTGAATAATTGATAATAATAACAACACTCCTTTACAAAAAAAATGGGTAATACGCTTTTCTTTCTGTCCTATCGACGGACGCGTACAGGTCCGGCCTGAGTACGACTTCATCGTGGTCGGGGCCGGTTCGGCGGGGGCGGTGGTGGCGTCGAGGCTTTCGGAGATAGCCAACTGGACCGTGCTGCTGCTGGAAGCCGGCGGGGACGAGAACGAAATTTCCGACGTGCCGTCCCTGAGCGGCTACACGCAGATGAGCCAGTTCGACTGGATGTATCAGACTTCACCCCCCGGCGATTCGGCCTACTGTCTGGCAATGATCGGGGATCGGTGCAACTGGCCGAGAGGAAAAGTAAGTTTGTGAATCATTGGAGGCGAGTATCAACTACTTTGCAAATCCAGCAGGCTCTCGGAACGTCAAAGTTCTCTACGTGCTGCATCTAATTATCGTTTGACTTGAAAACCAATGTCGGCATCGTATTCTCTGTCCGCGATTTAGTTGGAAACGATATGCCACTTGAATATTCCAAAAAAATTAAATTTTACATTTTTGACTTTTTTTTTAAATTTGAAATTTTGGAAAAGTCGAGTGGGGTATCGTTTTTTATTAAATCGACGGCAGGGAATGCGATTCTGGTGATCAATTTCGCGTTACGAAGTCGCAGACTCATTTATAAGATACTGTGAAGCAATTGTATCAGTTATTTGTCATAAAAACTTCAGTTTACAACTACAGAATAGTTTCTGAGCAAAATCTTGAGAAAAAATTGCAACAAAATTTTTAAAAAAGCTCTAATTCTATGTTCGAAATTTTAAATTGTTGGGAATGTTCGGAACTTGATCTAGAATTCTGAAATTCAAAAAAATTTGATGGGATTCCCTTACAATGAGAGACATCATCAGGCTTGGAGCAGACTGTTCGTCTCTCGTGTATACAATATACAGAAAACCTGAACAGAGCTTGAAAAAATTGGAAAAAAATTGAAGAGAAAGTCTGAAAAAATAGTTTTGAAGATATCATAGCAAGAATGACCCTGGAATGACGTAGTGATTAATAATACTTATTTTGGCGGGCTTAGTAGGCTCCTGCCTACTAAGACTTCCGCGGATCAAGTGTATGCCTTTGAATTGAATAAAAAATATATAATTAATCTGGAAACAGATTTTCGTCTGGTAAATAAACATGCTGCCATAATTTGGTTTCACTTTCTAATGGACTTGAATCGTTAAAAGGGGATTATTATCATGTAATTTTACATGTAAATCTTATTACAACATCTTTCTATTTGGATGCACTCTCTCAGCTTTCAGCATTATTTCTCACCTCGGTAACTGTTTGGCTACTGTAACTAAACACCACTGATGATGCCATGATGGTTATCTTCGATGCATTATTAACCAAATCAGTTATTTAATCATGAAAACTACGAAAATATTCATCATGCAACAGGACCCGCATTCAGTATCTTGATCGTACAAAAAATATTTTTTTTTGGAATTTACACAAGGATTTCTTTTTTCATATTATGAGCTTTAATTTCAATTAATGGCACCTTCGTCACCTAGTTGTCAAGTCACAATTATGTTAATTCAAGTGTCAAGGTTTTACTTATGTCAATTCAACTATCAACTTGATGTTTACATACCCTGAACCAACCCAATTCGCAACAATACTTGCAAGTCTTATTTTGTTAGTGTCACTTTGAAGGTGATATTTTTCAATTCTTATTTTCTGGAAAAATTTGAAATTCTAAAAAAAATGTCTTCAAACCGGAAGATTTATCATAATTTCTAGAGTATAAACGATTCTCGGTGCCCCGGAGGATTTTATCATATTTTTCAAGGTTCTAAAGAAGCTCACAAGTTTCAAAATTGTTAATTCAAAGCTCTTAATATTTAAGTAATATTAAAAATATCTAGTCATTCCAGGTTATCAACATAATTTTTGAAGATACAAATAATTTCAAGAAACTCTTAGATTCTCATATGATCACCCAAGTCTCTCATCAGTTTCAAGGGTTAGCACTAACGATTCCCAAGGTGCCGATTTTCCAGATTAGCTCAAAGCGATTCAGATTTTGAAAAATTCCAAAATTCTTGACATTGCAAAGGTTCTCAGAGTTCTCAATTGTTTCAAAATTCACTGTCTCCAGATTTCCAAAGTCCAGAGAACTTTAAAAATTCCAATTGTCTGAAGAAAGTCCATACAGACTAAGGCTTTTCACTTTCTGGAGACGCTTAAGAAGACCGTTCAGTCATTTTCCAAGACTGCACAGGGATTTTATGGTTCTCAGATAACCCTGAACCTATAAATTTTTTGAGCTCCCGAAATTATCTCTTTCTGAAGCTAGCTACAAATTCCAAGAGATTCTTAGGCTTTTGACGTTGACAAAATTTTCCTAATAATTGTTTTCAAGGCCTCAACGATTTCTTTTGCCGATTTCAGATGTTTTGGAGTCTCAACACGCTCACCACATTTTGACTTTGCTCAAAATTTTGAAGATTTTCGAAATGAGCCTGCAAAAATCAATCGGAGTCATTGCATGCTCGAGAAATATCCAAACTTGAACAGTCACTACGAGTTGAGAGGAAGACTAGAGGGAGTCCAAATCACTCAAGAACTTAGAAAAAAGGTTCAACCGACCCAGACCTCTTATCACTTGTTCGTATTTAAATTTGTAACTTTGGGCAATCTAGGAAATACAGGAGAAAGTCAAAAGTAACCCAGATTAGTTCGAGAAGAGTCGGGGGAAGATCAAGAGGAAGTCCAGTTTACTGGAAAGTTTGATGACAAAGTTCAACTGACACAGACCTCAATCACTATCCTATAAAAATAGCAAATCCATATTTATCCTGATTATTATTTGATTAATAGGAATCATTCATAATACAATCAATAAATTATTACATATGACTCCATTACGAGATGACCTCCCACTTAACTTAATCCAAAAAAGCTTAAGAGTTGAAAAGAGACCTAGAGGAAGTTGAGCTTACAAAAAAAAATTCACAAAGAAAGTAAGGATGCGAAAGCTACGGCAAAGCAAGTATGAGTCAAAGACTCAAAGATCAGAGATATCAGATTGGAATTGGAGAAAGATTTAGAGTTTATTTTCAGAGATTAAAAGTTTCACTTTTAAAGAGTCAGGTTGGAAGAGAACCAAGCGAAGCCCAGTTTACCCAAAAGTTCCATGAAAAATTTCAACTGACACAGACCTCAGTAACTATCCCATTCATATCAAATTTATTAACTGAATGCCATTATCTATCAAGTGTCAATATTTCCATCTCTGGTTAACTTTTACTGAAAGTTAAAATGTCATAGGTACCATTGTTCCAACAATCGTTGCTATGACATCATTTAAACATAAGTCAACCTTAGGGTAGAGTTAACCCAAGATGAGAATACTGGGTTTGAGTAAACTTTTACTTTTGGAAATCTGATCTAAGAGTTGTACTCAACAGGTACTCGGAGGGTCCAGCGTGCTCAACGCCATGATCTACATCCGCGGCAACCGGCACGACTACGACGACTGGGAAGCGCAAGGCAACCCCGGCTGGTCCTACCGAGACGTGCTGCCCTACTTCCTCAAATCGGAAGACAACCGCAACCCCTACCTGGCCCGCACGCAGTACCACAACACCGGCGGCTACCTCACCGTGCAAGAAGCCCCCTGGCGGACGCCCCTGTCCATCGCCTTCCTCCAAGCCGGCAAAGAGCTCGGTTACGAAATTCGCGACCTCAACGGCGCCAAACAGACCGGCTTCATGCTGTCGCAAGGCACCCTGAGAAGGGGCTCCCGTTGTTCCACCTCCAAAGCCTTCCTGCGCCCCGTCAGGAGCCGCAAGAACCTCCACATAGCCATGTTCTCCCAGACGACCAAGGTCATGATCGACCCGAAAACCAAAACGGCGTACGGCGTCAAATTCGTCCGCAACAACCGACCGATGACCGTGCGAGCCAGACGCGAGGTCATCCTGTCGGCAGGTGCCATAGGCAGTCCTCAGATCCTCATGCTGAGCGGCGTGGGCCCAAGAGAACACTTGGAGCAATTCAAAATACCCGTCCATTCGGACCTGAAAGTCGGCTACAACCTGCAAGATCACATAGGCCTGGGCGGTTTGACGTTCCTCATAGACGACCCGATCACGTTCACCAAGAGTCGCTATCAAACATTCGCAGTTGCCATGGAATACATAGTCAATGAAAGGGGTCCGATGACCTCGCTCGGGGGAGTAGAAGGCTTGGCTTTCGTCAACACCAAATACGCACCGCCGGATGGCACGTGGCCCGACATCCAGTTTCATTTCGCACCGTCCAGCGTCAACTCGGACGGCGAGCAGGTCAGGAAGATCACCGGCTTACGGGACTCCGTCTACAACACCGTGTACAAGCCGCTGAAGAACGCGGAGACCTGGACCATTCTGCCGTTGCTCTTGCGACCCAGATCTACGGGATGGATCAGGCTCAAATCGAAAGACCCGAACGTTTACCCCGACATCAATCCGAACTACTTCACGCACCAAGAAGACATCAACACTCTGATCGAAGGGATCAGAATCGCCCTGAACGTGTCGAACTCGAGAGCGTTCCAGAGGTTCAACTCCAGACCGCACAAGATTCCATTTCCTGGATGCAGGCAGTACGCGTTCGACACGGACGAGTACTGGGAATGCTCGCTGAGGCACTTCACGTTTACGATTTATCATCCGACCAGTACGAACAAGATGGGTCCGGAGACGGATCCAGGTGCCGTGGTCGATCACAGGTTGAGGGTTTACGGCGTGAAGGGTCTGAGGGTGATAGATGCGTCCATAATGCCGACGATAGTGAGCGGAAACACGAACGCTCCCACGATCATGATCGGGGAAAAGGGAGCCGATATGATCAAAGAGGACTGGGGGATCAGGATCCGGTAGACTGCTTAGTAAATTGGTCGGGGATGTCGTTTGGCATGGAGATCGTGAATAGATTTTATTAATTTATTCTTTGCTAGTCAATCAGATTTAAAGAATGTTAAGCTAATTAGGCACTTTAGGCAGTGTACAACGTACGAGCTAAAATTGGCGAAATGGAAGCAGGCTGAGGCTGTGAACACGTACGGAATGATTTAATGACATTTGCATGATTGCAGTCAAAAAAATTTCGATTTCAATTCACAATAATGTTTTGTCACCAAGCATGAAACTTATAGAAATGCCAACTTGCATTTTAGGGAACGTTCATTCAGAGAGTGACATGGTGCTTCTGCCAAATTCTTAGTAAGTTCAAGTAAGCATCATGTTACCCTGTGGATGACAGTTCCCTGAATGTTTTTCCTTTAAAGTCAATTCCAGGTTGCAATTTTGTCAGGAGAATTTTCAAGCCTTACGTTTTTGCATGTCCAGCCACTGTTGCCAGCTTCACGTGATTTTGGCATTTAATATTCAGGATATATTTACTATTTAAATGGGGAACGTGAGACTGGGACTACTCGTACCAAATATTCAACTTCACGTGCATTTGTTATTTGATGACCAAATTTTATAATCTCAGTCTCTCAGATTGAACATTATTCACTTATAAATGATAGATATAGACTGAATACCAAATATATGAAGATAAATTCACGTTAAGTTGGCAACAATGACCTAGCCCAGCATCCATCAATTTGCCTTTTTTGCTCAAGTTGCACTTTTAATAAAAAAAATGTAAATATTGTAAATTATGTTTTATAAGTAAATAGGTTATGATTTTTATACCTCATTTTGCGTGAAAACAAACAAGAGACTTTTGAAAATGACTTTGAACGGAAGTGTTTTTTTTTTTAAATCGAAAAAAACTGTATAAAAAATTGTAATAATAATAATTGTACAAAATTGTCTTTTTGAAGAATAAAGCTTGAAGAATCAGTATTGGGGAAAATTAGGTGAGGGTAGCATAGTGATGACCATAATATAAGTATGACCCTTCTTGAATGTCACAGTCGACACTGTTGCCAGCTTCACGTAAATGCATCAATGAAAAGAAAAAAAAATGTTTTAGATTCAAGTATTTCACATAAAAACAATAATGTGGCCGGTCATACTGACCTGTGCTGCTCTGTCAAAAATGACAATTTTCCGTCAAGTTAGCAACAGTGCCAAAATTCAGTGTAGTGACTAATCAAGCTGGAGAAACTGGCACACGCACTCCTATGATGGTGCGATAAAAGCAACATAATTTGGAAGATTTTCTTATTCAGTTTGGGTCTCTGGACGCTTGGAAAACAGTTTGAAAAACCGTGTTTTTTATGATACGAGTCATGAGTATCGAGTCTTAAGACCCAAAAGTCGCGCCAGGAAATAAGTAAATTTCAAGTACAGCTTCTCACAAGGGTTTTCGTAGCATAATAATGTTATATCGGTAGGATAGCCAACCTGTCCTGTGAGTTAACCTGGTCACGGCACCACTCTCGTTTTTCAAAGCTTCGAAAAATGTATTGTTGGTTGCCAAAATTCTTAGCATATGTGAACATTGAGCAGTTGCTGCATAGACCAACATAAGGCGTGAGGAATACCGTCTAACCGTCGAACTCGAGCCTAGTTCAGTTTAGGCCCAAACCGAGTTTAGCTCAAGTCGAACCAAGCAACTCGGTCTAAGTCGATTGCAAAGAAATGAAGATTAGAAAAAGGAGTCTTTGATCAATGAGAACTTGGAATTATGATTGTTAACCCCACTTCGGTTGCGCCAGCTTTATGAAACTACTACGTGAAATTGTGTGCTAAAATGCTTAAAAAGCACCTATCTTGTTTAATTGTTTATCGACGGGTACGACTCTACCTTATAAATGGTACGACCAAGCACCTGGTGTGTGCTAACTTTAGTCACCCTATAGCTGGATGCTGGTTCGACCCTGGGACCGTAATTCAACACCTTGTATAGAGAGATAACAATAAACTAATAAACGATCAGAATCAATGTATTCTCTGCCAAATTATTCTCTATTATCAAGTTGTGCTGAGCTACAGTTTATCTGGGATGAGCTACAACACAGTTCAGCGCAGTTCTATAGCTCGGTTCAGCTGATCTTTACATCATGATTGTTAGCTTTTAGTTCAATTCAGGTTTGGATGAGCTTTAACTTCAGGCTTGCCCAATTGAACTCAAATGTAGCTCACGTTACGAAATCTCAGTTTCGCTTGAACTTCATTCCAATTTAAGCCGAAACTTGGTGGAATTTAGCTGAGTATAGCTCCGGGTTGGTTTATATTTTTAGATTTTCATCTCATGCCAGAATATCTCAACTCAGTTGAGGTCTAGATTTATTATTTCTCTCAGTTTGATTCAGATCATTTTAGTTGGGATTGACGTAGTTCAGCTAGTGCAGTTAGGATTGGTGCAATTAGGGTCGTGCCTAGATAAAATAGAGCTGTGGTTGGCTCAGATTAGCTTAGTTTACATTAACTTGAGTTCGAATGTGCGGATGTCAAAGTTTAGTTAGACTTTGTTGTTAGTTATCAGTTACTTGCTAGTTAGCTCTTTTGAAGCTAGGTTCAACTGTCCGGCTCACCTTGATGATCTAAGATGATCTATAGCTCACGTTAACACGCGAGTTTAGTTTGGAGAAACTACAGCTCTTATTGTCCCAGCAGCTGAGCCACAAGCTAGCAGAGCTTAGCTTGACTCTGGCTCAAAGCTGAAACTGATTGATTTTAGCTACAGTGTAGCCCAGTATGGCTGGGATTAGCTCAGTTTATCTGAAGTCCATATCATATAAGCCTGCGTTAACTGAGTCCAGCTGATCTGCAGATTATTTGTCTCTTTTCTATCTCTCATCTGCACTCTTTCGTGTTCAGCGATACCCCCAGCTTATATTAGCCCAAGTTAGTAACGTGTTAAGATCAGATCAGATATTTTTTTTTTAGCTCAAGTTAGCTTGGTTCAGCTTCGTTCCAGCTGATGTCAGATTGTTGATTTGAGTTGAGGTTAGGCTCATTTTAGTTGCGACTAAGTTGCTCAAGTACCTGAACCTCAACCTGAACTCTAGCCGTAGCTCAGCTGGCACAAAACTTTACTTAGTTTACCTCAGATTTACTTCAAATTAACTGAAAAGAGGAAAACTCTTGCGTCCATCGTCAACTCAGTCATGCTATACGCCGCCTCAGTGTGGGAAGAAACGCTACATTTTAAGAGCCACGATGATGTACTCTCAAGAGTATCAACAGATCACCGTTGATAACCTGATTCAGGACTTATCAAGAGCTGCTGATGAACGTAGAACAATGGAAAGCGATCAGCTGTCTTGATGAAAGAAAGAGGCCAGGTTGAAAGAGAACGAAAAAAGGAGCAAGAAAGGCAGCTGTGACATCGACAGATCACCCGCCCTCCGAAGCAATGCGAAAGCGGTCTCAGGGAGGCGGATCAAACGCCTTGTCTGGAGGAAGGGTTTAACCGAGCGTTGCACTCGGCACTACCCGGCGGATAAAGCCATCGTCGGGTGTCAAGCGATTTCCCCTCCCCCCTTGCAGAAAGCAGGGGGAAGGGGAACAAAAAAAGGTTAACTCAGTTTAGTTCAGTTGTACCTCATTTTACTTAGTTCTAGCTCTGATCAGCAAAGAGTTAACTTCAGATCAGTTCCTAAAGTTCGTATAGCATTGGTAAAGATAATAATAATAATAATAATAATCTAAGTAATCCTACCTATATCTAGCTAATTCAGTGTTGCCGAGGTTATTGACGTGACCATGAATTTGGAAGGGTTGTGTACTTCGTCAATTTTTGATAATTCAAAAAATTGCATGCTGTTCTCCAACAATAATTTTTTTGTTTATTAAAAATTGACGAAGTTTAACCCTTTAAAAAAAAATCTAGCTAAGATTAAGATTCGGGTTGGGCTAGCTCAACGCTCAACTTAGCTTAGTTCTAGATCAGCTTCTCGTAGTTTGATTTTACTCTAGCTCATGTTAGCTCAGGTTACCTTCAGTTAAGCTCGTGCTCAAGTTAGATCAGCTGTAACACTCAAAACTCGAACTTTGTTTAGTTCCTGACTACGTCACGATTTCAGGGCTAGTTCGTTTCAAGTTTAGCTTAGTTTTGATTAACGCCATCTTATACTAGCTGTTGCAGGAACACATCGTCAGTAAGGTTGACTCAACTAAGATTAGCTCAAATGTAGTAATAAATGGCTAAGATTAGTTTAGCTGGGCAGAACTCAGTCTTATGTGAGCTCAGGTTAAGTCATTTTTGTTAAACTTTTATTATCTTACCTAGTTCAGGATGTTTGATATCTTAGGTGGCTGTGAAATGTGACATTTGCGGTAAAATAATGCGTTTTCTAAGTCAAATCGAATTCATAATGGAAGCTTATCCTCATTTTGTGAAGTTTGATAATGATCTACCACATTGAACTTACCCGGACCCCGAAAACCCATTATTCCTCACACAATGTCAAATTTAACAGCCGCCCAAGTTGGAATTGAATAGCTAGGATTTTTCAGTACTATGCTCATATCGGGCCAGTTTACGACAGCTCATTTTAGGATAGCATTCAACTAAATATAGTTGGGCCATCTACGCTCAATTGGAAAATAGCGCTCAGTTAGATCAGCTTGGTTCAAATAAGATGAGTTAGCGTTACATGTAATTATTATTGAAGTATACAAAGTGTCCCAGAGCTCCCAACCCAGGGTCCAACACAGTTTCGGGAAATGCTTAAGATGTTCCGGGAAAATGTTTTTTTTTCGAAGGGAAGTCGAAGGGTGGGGTTTAGCACCCTTTATTTTTATTGCTTGATGAAATTTTCAGTAAAAAATGAAAGAAAAGACTATGAAGAAAAGAAAAAATTGAGTTTTTCAGTGTATCTTAAATTTCTATAGGTAATCTACTCCTGTATAATTACGACATAAGCTCAAAAACCCCAAAAATCATGTTTTTACAAAAAAATTGCAAAAGGTTCCAAAAGTCCTCAATACGATGTAGGACAGAAAATAAAATTATGGCTTCCAATAGAATTCTTTTGCGGACATTTTTCATGAAAACTTTATCATAAGAATTTTGACTTAGTTTGGGATCCACAAAATTTCAACTGGGAAAGGAAAACACAGATGTGTCAATAATTATTGTTCGTCTTCCCTTTTTAGCAAACATTCCAACTCAATCAGGGACGGATTGGCTTCACGTGGAATTTTATCATTATATTTCCTGCCTGCCGAATGCTTGGGTGATGGCATCGCGGAATGCCTTGGATAGATGGCGCCACATGAGAAACTCACATGTTATGTATCTCCACTAGTGCACTTTAGGAATTTCCTGACTTCTATTTCACCGGATCGTCCTCGTCCGACCTGGAGACCACTGATTTGATCGATTTGACCATTAATTGAGGTAGCAGGTGTTCAGAAATTTATTAGTATTGTGGAATCAGAGTCGCACTTCAATTGAATGATGTACAATCTTTATTATGAATGTTCAGCTGTTGGAACCCAAGTACCGTCTTACTGTCAGATTTAATCGAATTTCAAGAAGTAAGTTTCATGGGCTTTCCTACCTGTGAAGGTCCTTCAAGTTGACTTTGCTTTTCTTCTCTATGCGGTTAACCCTTTCAAGTATCTAAGCTTTAGTCAGTGCGTTAAAATCCTAAGTTCAGAAGAATTAGAAGTGAGAGTTAGACGCGAACAAGAAAGGGTTAAAGTCAGGTGCGGCATTGCGGAACAAACCAGCAAACCTTCACGTAATGTCCGGAGCCTACTAAACTGACGCTGTCCTCACAAAGAACCGGGTGAGATGTCACCATGAAATCATGCTAAACAATAGCAGCAATTACCCAACCAACGGAGGTAATAAACAGGTAGTTGCCGCCGACAGGACGGTATTGACGCGACCGACCTGGAAAGGTGCTCGCTTGTTTAAGACAAATTCCGGACCCCTGGCTACCGATAGCGTCGCGACGCGATAGACCTAAGAGCGGAAAAATGGCGGAAAATTGCGGAAATTGAGAAACGCAAAGCGCGAGAAATCCCCCACACAAAATCTGAAAAGCCAAGTCAATTGAAGCTACCTGATACATGATCTGGAATAAAGTTCTCTCTGAAAAGACCATTGGAAGAACTTTACCAAACAAAGACCCAAAGGGTTAATTCATGCCCATCATACCTGTAAAGAAACCAGCAACTCATTATCTAGTTGAGAGGCATGGTATTAAACTGACGACATTATCACAATAACTGGGAACCGATAAAACTGGGAATTATTGCAGTTATAACCATTCCAATCTAACTCTTTCGATTGATAACCCTTTAACAGGGGAACTCCACAAATAATGAGTTTGCCATCCTGATCGGAATGTAATTGAAATTGTGTTAACTATTGCTGAAGAAGGCAATGACGTATTCCAGAGATTAAATTGTATTTGTTACGAATCTAGTTTAATTTGGCGGTGAAATGAAGAATCAGACAATAAGATTCACCGAAAGCAAAAAGCTCATGTTTGTTTATATTTAATCAAATTAAATAAAGGTCATCGTGATTTGAATTGTTTGTTTCTATGTGGAAAGTGGATTTATTTGGTCCTCTCGTAGGTAGAACCGAGGTTGTCAACAAAAGAAAGTGGTGAACTAATCAACAGGAAACAAAAGGGTTGAAATACACAAGGGGTAGGGAGGGGTAAGTAAATAATAAGTGTTTATTGTTTCATAAATACCTACAGGTATTATAAACAAGGGTGAGGAAAAATTATTATTTACAACTTAAAACTAAAACTAGAGGATTGAATACGCAACAAAAAGAAAATTTTCAATCAGATAGACAGTTGAACTGTTCAAAGCCCCAAAAAAACTTATGAGCAGAAATACCCTTCTTTTTTCTTACAATTCTCAAGAGCTTTAGAGGCTCAGCCTTCTTATTCATTTCTCGCAAACGATCTCAGTTTCATCGCCGTGCTCAGAAATTTATAAATCGTTGTGATTCTCGTAACTGATTGGTTCTGCAGGACGAGGTGAACATCCTCAGCAAGCCGCGAAATATCCTCCCTGATCGCACTATACAGGGGACATCGGAAAAAAATATGGTGGATAGTTTCGTAATTGTGCAAATTGCAAACTGAACATAGCTCGTGTTTTATTTTATGACTTGCCGCGTTAATGAAAAGGGTAAAACCTAAGGTGTTGGCTGTTCTTAATTGTGCAATGCATCTCTTTTTGTACAATGGTGTCTTTATGGTGATTAGTTGGTATTTCATTTGATCAGGATGGCCTTGTGGTAGCAAGAATTTATATTCAGTACAATATTGGCTAAGAAGAATCCGATCCCAATCATCTCTCTTCATTACTCTTTCACACTTCTCAATGATACCACAAATTTCCTGTCTGGACAAGGATTGAATTGAAAGCTCAACTTCAAAACGGTTATTCAACAGATCACGGAATTGTGTAAACCAGTTGTATTTTGCTTTATTATTTGGTGACGGTAGGGAGGGGTAAAAGGGGGGCGATCGTTACAACACGAAAACAGAAACCACTTGGAATCGATTTCACAGTGGTGCTTCTTTAACGTAACCTCTTCTAGACATGCTGGGTAATGTACCGAGCTTTTCTGATGGCCGGAAATGCGACTTGATTGCCTAAAATCTGTAATTCATTCTTGATTTTGTATGTATAGTAAGAGAAGGTACTGAAATGAAATTGCGCTAGGTCTGCCTGCCACAGCACTTGAAAGCACTGAAATATGACAAAAAAAAGCACTATTTGAGTTTAAATATTAGATTAATGGTTTTAGGGAGATTCTATGAATATTATGTAGAAACTCTAGAGACGGTAGGTAGCTAGACGACAGACAGAGGGTGTAAACCAGTGGTCGCTACGCTAATCAGCTGGCTTATTTTATGGTTTAAGAATTTCAATAGCGTCTGGCGAAGGGTGCTGTGCTGTGAGAAATAACTGAGACGTCAGTCGGTTTCAGAGTATTGTTGAATATAGCAGGATTTACCTGATCTTGGCTTTTATTTGATTCGCCACTCCTGATTAATTCAATTAATAGTACTAAAAATCTGACTTTGCGCGTTAATTACAGCTGAATTTCACGCAATAATTTAAAGCAAGTGCTTGTTTCTGGTATTAAAAGTATTGTACGAAGAAGTGTATTGAAGTATTTTGTAAGATGTAAATTGACGCGCAGATCGGATTTTCGGTGATATATTCATTTTAGGCATATTCCTCCTATTACAGTGCTAAAGCTGAAATCAAGTGTAGTGGCAATATTAGTCTTTGGTAATCGTCGCAAAAAGAAATCCAACGGGTTGAGTTCTGGCGGTTCAGGAGGCCGCATGCTGTTACAAATAAATCATAGACAAGTTTAACGCGTTTCTATTGCTACTACATTGTTGCAATAATTAAAAGTAATGCTCTCTTCTGAGCAATAGAAGACAGTTCCTTCCGGATCGAAGGAACGCGCACGTGGCCCGAAGCACGTTCTCCTGTTGCTTGCCATCGGTCGCTATCTATACTCTATACCACTTCTTGTCCTATCCCTCGTCGGAGTCTCCTCCGATGGAGAAAGTATACCGCTACGACAGCGCCGAGTTGGCGCGATGAATTCATCGACGCACTCTAATTGGTTCCTTACGTAATCTTCGTAATAATACCGGTGCACCTTTTTTCGTCGCCGAGCAACGCTGGATGCGGTACAGTTCTCAAGGTTGTTCGTGAAAAATTCCACGGAGCGCTGCCGAAAAACAAAAGCATAGTACCCGCGTAAAAATGGAGTAGGGGAAACGGGGAAATTTTGGGAACCCCTGTTGTTGGCCGATGGTGAAAGCCCGCGAAGCGCCTTATAGGCGGCTGTGCATACGGTGCTTTCGCCGAGATTTTGCAACGGTCTCGATGGTCGTAATAATGTTCTTGAGGAAGTGGTGGTCATCAATAATCTGAGTCGGATGTGTATACGTGCGCGTGAGAAATGTCTTGTTACTATGCGTTTGTTGGTAGTAGAACATGAATTTATGTCAAATGGAAATTCTGATTGTTATAAACTTTCAAAAAAAAAACGTGAATTTTTGATCCCGTCAGGACCGTCCCAGTAAGCACTGGTACGTCAAACTGACGTTTAAGAAACGTGTTCCTCCTTGTATAAACGTCTGACGTTTGTATCCCAATCTTTTTTTCAAGTCGAACTGGCAACTAATAGAGAGTTATTGCAGAATGCCATTTTACTGCACGGCACTATTAAAGGAGGCGTTATTAAAATACTGCTTACCTTATTTTTGGTTGTTGAATAAGAGTTATTGCAGATCGCAAATTCCCTTACTTGCTCCGTCATTCCCAATTCCTAACCTAAATTTTTGGTCTCAACTTAAAGTTAGAGTGCAAATTGCATGCGGGACACAAGGACCCCTCTGACGGGCCTAATTTCTTGCACACGTGTACTGCAAGGCCTGCAGAGTCTATCTGCAAAAAAATAGCCCCCTATTTAATAACGTAAGGGAAGTTTGATCAAAATTGGACGAATATAGGCAACCAACAATACACTAAGTACAGGGCCATTTTTGGGGCTTGTCAAAATAAAGTATGAATAAGGTCGACCTAAACAGTGCACAAATAAAGGCATGCACTATCCTTATTAAGGGAAATTTAACGTCGCACTAATCTGCGCAAGCGTAGGTGCCAAAATAGTGCCGCTTTTAATACTGCTTGCCCTTATTTCATCTGCAATAACTCTCTAATAACTAAACGGTGCTTGAGTAACGCCTAATTACCGTTAGTTATAACTTTAAAAACCTCTCTGGTTAGAAAATTAAAACGTCTTATTTCAGTTTTGATGACAACGTTTCCATAACGTAAGAACACAGCAAAGTATTTTATTTCTTATTGCCAAAGGATGATCGTTGAATAAACGACACTTGAGGAACGTTTAGATACTTTTGGTGATGATTGGAAAAACGTCTCTGGTTGGAGTAGAATGAACGTTCAATTTGGATTTTGATGAAAAACGTTCCCGAGACGTATACAAAGCAAAGCGTTATACAGGCTGTCTCATAATTAGGCGTCAATACTTTGCCAGCCGATTCTACGACCAAAAAAAAGAGGGAAATTTCCCATGGACATATAGGCCGAAAAATGCTTTATGGTGGGTTTACAAAGCTTCGTATGTCGCCGGCGACAATCTCCCACTCCACTGTGGTTGGATAATTTCAACGACACGACGACAGAAACTCGTGTCGCGTAAATGATACAGAGGGAAGTAGAGGAGTACAGGCAGATCAAATCCTATTGGCCAGCGACACTGTCGCCGGCGACATACGAAGTTCTGTAAAGCCGCCATTATAAGGGGGCTACAGCTCCTTGAATGTGTTCCCCTGAAAATGGTTGTTATTTATTACCTCCTAAACTGGTTGGGGCAAATTGACCAAATTTATTACATCAACTAAAATTTGTATGCTCTATAAGATGGAGGTAAAAATCGATGAAAAAATTACCCGGGGTGGGGTAACTTGAGAAGAAGCGGAGTAAGAATTACCTAAACTTTTTTGTGTGTACTCTTTTCAGGATTTTGTGCAAAAATTATGAAATTTCAGTGTGTTTTACTAATGAAAGCTGCTCCTATTGAACTCTGATAGCTTGTCCCGTTTTTGAGTAAAATCGTTTTGAAATTTCTTTGCAAGCTGAAGAATCGAATTAGTGGACGACCGACTTTTTTTTGGTTCCAAAATCAGCCCTGAGTTTTCCATAAGCCTACTCTACGACCTAACAATAAGGAAAAAGTTTTCATGAACATAGGCCGAAAATGATTCTAGGGGGTTATAGCCCCCTGAATGTGTGCCCCAGAAGATGGCTTTTATTTATTTACCTCCGAACCCAGTTGAGGCACAATGACGAAATTCAGCACAAACTTATATTAAAATTCTCACGCTCAATAAGATGGGGTAAAAATCATTAGAAAAATTACCCGGGGATGGGATAACTTGAGAAAAAACAGGGCAAAAATCACCTCAACTTTTTTTGCGTCTACTTTTCTCAAATTTTCGTGAAAAATTGAGTAATTTCAATGTTTTACGGGAAAAGCTGCTTTGTTAAACTATTGTTACGAGCGGCTATTCCGTGCATACTGGTTAGCACGCGATCTTTCTGGATTCTTCCATCCATTAGATCGCAGTGTAGAAGTGCGAAGCGATCTGGTGCATTTCAGAAGTATACGCGATGGCTTGGCATTGGGAACCTTCAACGCTCGATCGAGACACATCAGTCCATTTTGGCGGAGGTGCAGATTCCAGAACACACGGAAAGCACGCGAAAGGTGTGAGTGATTATTCAGGAGTCGTCTAGAAACCGCATATGCCGGGCCAGTATGGAAATTGCTGGAAGATGATAGAAAGTTCGGGAACGCGAATCGGAGGCATATAAAAGCACCGTCCTTCAGTGCGACAGTCGGTATTGAATTGGAAGAGACAGCAAGCGGATATAAGCGAAGTACCTGCGATATATTTCTAAGTAGATATTTGTTGGCATTGTAATACGCAGTAATAAACAGTGTGTGTTTTAAAACGATCATCTCAATTATATTCGAACCCGTACGCGAAATACATAACACTATAATATGATAGCTTGCCTCTTTCCAAGCTGAATCGTTTTAAATTTTTTTTACAGGCTCATCCACAAATTCGAATCTTCAGCATGCAAAAAAATTTTAAATGATTTAACTCGAATGAGGCAAGCTATCAAAGTCTTAACAAAAGCAGCTTTTTCCGTAAAACACTGGAATTAATTTTTTTTTCACGAAAATCAGAGAAAAGTACACACAAAAAAAAGTTAAGGTGATTTTTACCCTGCTTCTTCTCAAGTTACCCCACCCCCGGGGAATTTCTTTATTGATTTTTCACCCCATCTCATTGAGGGTAAAAGTTTTAATGTATGTGCTGAGGTGAATAAATAACAAGTGAGTATGCCTTCACGTGCGTGAGTCTCAGTAGCGCATTTTCTCAAAGGGGCATATTGTGGACGTAAAGAAATTTGGTTGAAGGAGAAACACCATTCCTTGCCCACATTCCTCATCCGAAACTCATTGTGATATTTTGTTATCAGAATGGGGTACTTGCCAATGAAATAGATTTGAATGAAAATTCTTTCACTCATCAATATTTTTTTGTTTGAGGGCGGGAGCTGGGAGCGGCGACTAATCAACAGTAGTCTATTCTTTCCCATTTTTAGTCGGCTATCCAAATAGCGGAAGAATTAGATCGCTATGTCTTTGGGTTTATGTTTTCCATTTATCTCTTACTTTGAGGGCAGCGTGTGGGGGTGGCAGCATTCGGCAAAGTAACTGTTGCACAGTTTGAGTTGAGAGTTTCTGAATGTAAGGGAAATATGACAATCAGAGAAAATTATAAAAGTTGCATTTTTTTTGTTTGGAGGCGGCAGCTGGAGGCGGCCGCTAATTAAAAGTGGCCTATCTTTTTCCAATTCCAGTTAGCTATCAATATAGTGAAAGAATTAGATCGCTATGTCTTCAGGTTCATGTTTTACATTCATCTCTCACTTTGGGAGCGGCGTGTGGGAGCGGCAGAGTGTGGCGAAGAAATTCTTGCACAGTTTGAGTCAAGAGTTTCTAAATGTTCGAGGTAACATTATCAGCTAAATCAGTGAAAACTGTTGAAAGTTGCACTATTTTTTGGGGGGGGGGGGGGGGGGCAGAAGCTGGAGGCGGCGCCATATCAAAAGTAGCCTATCCTTCTCCATTTTTAGTTAGCTATCCATATAGCGAAAAACTTAGATCGCTATGTCTTCGGGTTCATGTTTTTCATTTATCTTTTACTTTGGGGGCGGCGTGTGGGAGCGGCAGCGTTCGGCTGAGCAAATGTTGCATAATTTGAGTTAGCAGTTCCCAATGTTTAAGGGAACATCTCAATCAGTAACATTAGTGAAAGTTGCACTTTTTATCGTTTGGGGGCGGAATCTGGGGGCGGCGACTAACCAAAAGTAGCCTATCCTTTCCCATTTTTAGTCAGCTATTTATATACCGAAAGAATCAGATCGCTATGTCTTCGGGTTCATGTTTTTCATTTTAAAGTGATTGGGGGCGGTTTTTAGCAGTTTTTTCATGTCGGCGGCGCATACTGAAGACGGAATGTTTCTTGGCTTACGTTGATAAGTGGCAACTATGTATTATTCAAAAAATGAGAACACCAGAGCATCAGGTCTGGTAGAAAGTGCAATATTATGTTATTTCAAGTTTATCGGGGGCGGTTTTCTCTATGTTGGCGGCGCAATATGGACATCCATTATAGCCTAGCCCTCCTTTGGGAGTGGCAGCTATGTAACAGCGAAAAAATTAGAAAGCTAGGTCGTCTAGTTTGGGAGGAGTTCGAGGAACGGACGGACGGACGGACGGACGGACGGACGGACGGACAAAGCGGTTGCAATAGCGATTTTCATCATGCGCTAAAAACCATCTTCTGGGGCACACACCCAGGGGGCTGTAGCTCCCTTATAAAGCATTTTCCAGCCTTATACTATGTTCATGTGAACTTTTTTCTTATTGTTGGTCGTAGCATAGGCTTATGGAAAACTCAGGGCTGATTTTGGAACCAGAAAAAAGTCGGTCATCCACAGTAGTATATTGCGTGGTTAGTACAGAAAGTGCCATATTTCTGGCCGACGACGAAATCTTGTAGTCGCCGAGGCGCCAGCCGAGGCTTGCAACCGGCGGAGGCCTGGAAGTCACTTTCGGTACGAACAGCACATGGTATTTTTTAGCCGATCTGATCCAGAGTAGTTACACCTATCAAAATAACAAATTTTAAAGCCATGCATTTCATTAAATTCAATAATAACATTGATCTATCAAAGTATCTCAAACTTTCTTTCTGTCCGGCGGCCAGAAAATATCAAATATTTCTGGCCGCAAAGTTTTTTCCCGTACTGTTACTCTTCGTTACTGGGGTCACTAAACCAATCGTTCATTTTGTGACCTGGAACTAGGCTAGAAAATCACTTCTTCCTGTCTGATCGGTTGAAAATTCGATTCTTCAGCCTGCAAAAAAATTTCAAAACGATTTTACTCGAAAACGGGGCAAGCTATCAAAGTTAATCAAGAGCAGCCTTTAGTCGTAAAACACACTGAAATTTCATAATTTTGCACAAAATCCTGGAAAAATGTACACACAAAAAAGTTGGGGTAATTTTCACCCCGCTTATTATTTTTGATCGTAGAATTGGCTGGCAAAGTATTGACGCCTAATTATGAGACACCCTGTATTATTGGCAAAAAAAAAATCTTCAAACGAACGGTGCTTGAGAAACGTTTACATATTGTTAGTGATGTGGACTAAGACGATTCAAAAACGTCTCTGGTTAGGAAATGAACGTTTTATTTAAATTTTGATGGAAACGTTCCGCAGACGTGGATACATAGTTAAGCATTATACAATTGTGAAGTGGTGATCGTCTGGAGGGCTTGAAGTATGATGGTTAGCGTGTCCGACTGCTATGTCAAGGGTCGTTGGTTTGATCCCCACCAGTGGCGGGTCGAATTTTTGCTTCGAAAACAAGTTCCTTGATTTAGTTGGATGCTTGCTATTTAGCAAATTTAAATGTGTGTCGCATAGCACAAAAAAGTGAGCGATGGTGCCGATGCCATGCCATGTTAGTGGTCGTTGAAGATCCCTACCCTGTGTTGGAACACAGTGGTTGAGCAAAACTTTCGGTATAATGGATAAAAAGCATCTACCGGCGTCGGTGACTGGCCATGGCAGAAGAGACCGACGTTGGATAAATGACGGGAAAACAGATCGCTGTATAAGCGCACGCGTGCCCTAAAATGTGCGAGCTGACCAAGTAAGTCAGGACCACACCGAGAGAGGGCATCCTGACTTCTAACTCACAGCTTCGGTCGAGGATACTCTAACTGGTTGACAAAAAAGGTTAAACGCGCGATTTAGCGACTTAGCGTTATTTTTTTTTAACGTTTATGACGTTTACTTTCTCACCTGTTTCGAACTTTTGGGGTGGTTTCACTGGGGTGTCTGAGTGAAAACGAATCAACGTTATTCGTGGCTAGCTACGTCGACAAATACAAGTGTCGGTAGGTGAGTACCCAATTGGGGCAATTGGCTTCTCTGGTCAGGTTAGATATTTTAATAAAGTGTGAATGTTGCAAATCCTGGTCCAAATATAACTCGGTTTTGTTGTTATTGGTTCAATTTATTCACTATCCTAACTATCCTCTATTTTTACCTGCAGCTTAATTTAGCTAGGTACAGTTAAAAAAAGATTGCACATCACCAAGGTTGATGGTTAGCACATGCCACATTACATCTCAAAACAATATCACACAAAAAAACTATTGCCAAACAAATAATTTTGAGGCTACGGCCATTTCCATTAGTACAGAAATGCACAAATTGACATTTCGCCATATTTTTCAATTACATCAAACGATAACATGACCTACATTTTTTCACTCTGAACAAACTGACGTTGATAAAAATACATCATCGGAAGGAACGAGCGGTGATCGATAATTGATACTTTATAATACATCTTGGTATGTACAGTCATCAGAGTATATCTAGAGGTAGGCAAGTACTTTCTTGATTATAGCACGGTAGTGAAAGTATTAGGTAACACTTGCGCCGGCATTGTAAACAAAACAACTCTGGCTCGCGGGTACCTATAGGAGGCCGATTCGTGATGATGATGGTGCGCATACTGAAAGCTCGCCAACCCAACAAGCGTACCAATTACATACGATAACGGGTTCATTACGGACGGGTTCATGTCGGCGCGGACGAAATTTGAATAAAAGCGAAATTTAGAACATCACTCTTATAACAATAGACACTTTAGAATTGTACGTACTCGCGTTTTTAAGCGAGCCCACCTCGAATTTCTAGAGACACCCCTTTGAAAGTTCGATGGACACTTTCAAAAAGTGGCCGTGACGATCGCCTGATTAAATTCAGACAGAGTTGGTCAATCGCATATCATTTTCTTTCGGATAAGACGATTCATGATGCTCCAGCATCTGGCTGTGTATGCCACGTATCCTCCATGAGTGAAACATTGAGAGGAAACTTTGACACGAAAAAACTGTACAATGATCTGGAGATACTATATATATATATAGTGAATATATATATATATATATATATATATTGCATCAAACAATCCCTTAATCCTTTCAATACGACTTTTCGGAAATTGAGTTGGAACTCATTTTTTTGTGCCAATCTGGTTTTCAGACCAATAATAAATTGTTACTCGACTGACTTCAAGATTTTTGGATTGACAAATTTTTGGAAAAAAATCTTGGGACAAATTTATCCCTGCAGCGATATAAAGTGCGATATATCTATCCCAACAGTAAGAAAATTGCATTATTTTCAAAAATGTTAATTGTCGGAAATTGAAGATAAGAGCAAAATATTACAGGCTGATGTCAAAAATATTGAAAAAAAATCTAAACCAAGAACTAAACTGGACTAAACTAGTCAAACATATAAAAAAAACTCTTCAGGTCGAAGCGGTCTGTTATGGCTCAAAATATTCAAGTTTCACCTTGAGGTTTGATTACTAATTGGACGAAATTGTCCCCCATCATATTACTGCAATCACCAACTTTGACGCTAATGAAATGTTAATTATGAATTGAATTCCAACAAAGTCCGGCTAGCCTGAACATGAGTTAAGTTAATAATGTTAACATAAAGTGGGCTGAGAGAACGGGTGTAGATGAGAGCTGGGAAGAAGAAAAATAAATCAGATGGAAATCTTCAATCAGAGCTAAACTTGAATCAAAATTTAACTAAATTGATCAAACACATTGATAAGCTTGTTTCTACTCATTGGGCTGATCAGATTTAAACTCAGTGAGTATTTACCTTAACTGAACAAGTTTCAATCATCACGGTCGACTAAACTAGTACGAGCTAGAAACAAAACTATAACCTCAATTGGCTTAAAGAGCTAGAGCTGAATGTAAGCCAGAGTTCAACTTAACCGAGGAGACACAAGATAACCTGGGGAGAATAACTCAGTCAACTTAACTAACTAACTGATATTGGACTAATATTGCGGGTCATGTTTCCAGCTGATGAGGCGTTGATTTCGTGATAAGCGGGAGCGCCAAGAAGAAAAAAAGAGAAATTCTACCGAAGAGAAGGCTTTTTATGAGAATATAAATTTCTGAAAAAATATTCGCCCATCAATAACTCGTCTGAATTAGAATTGCTTTTAAACTGATTAAGATTTCTTCCAACAAACATTAATCGCCTGCCAATCCATTTGCTAATTACTAATTGCTTCATTAGTATAGGGGAGCGATTCCGCATTACGTAAAATAAACCAAGAATCATCATTCTCTCTCTATGATTTGATCGAGTTTATACCTTGGACTAGGCTGCAGGTAAACATCAACTTTAATATATTCATCGCAAAACGACTTTATTATACGTCAAGTATTTAGTTTGTTATTGTAGTCTCTGTCATCTAAATACTCAAGACATAACAGCCGACTTCCGTTTCCTGAAATTCCTCGCGCACCGTTTGATTTTTTGTTATTTTCAGATACAGTCATTCATTATCATTACTCAATTCGTAATGCAAAAAATTATGCTAATAGAAAGCTCGCCAAAGTGATTGTGTATTAAATAGAATTAAGGATATGAGTGTACGGGGAGCAAGCTGCTAACTACAGCTGGATGCAAGGAGACACAATCTGTGCATGTACTAAAACGCTTTATGGAGTGATTAAAAGTGAGATAATTAAAATAGAAAAGTTTTGTTTTACCTTAACGTTTAGCAACTAATGATCGCCTATTACTTACGGTTTAATAAAAAAGAAATAGAATAAATTACACTTAATAACACAAAAATAACAAATTAGCCAAATTTATCTGAATCTTGTAATTGTTAGTAAACGGTAACTAATGAATTTTTGTTATACAAAATTATAAGTATTACGAGACGTTTCCATCCCAATTCCCAAGGATTTTTGGGTAAATTCAATATTTATTTGGAAAGTGTATAGCTTTAGGTAAATAAAAGTATACTTATACAAGAATTTATTGTTGAATAGGGCACGTAAACCGTTTTTCGAACAATTTCCGTTACGAAAACTGTTTGTATTGTCAATTTCGTTCTATAGATGGAATTTTTCTATGCAAGTAACAGAAAAACTTATAGCCGAAACTAATGAGAAATATTATTAGGTACTTTCTTCTCGATACTCCTAAAATTTACCAGCCATGAGCCAAGTGGTATTGTGTTGACATCCTCTTATTTCCGTGCAAGAAGGCGCAGAAACGTACCTGCAACAAGAAAAAATTATTAATCAAATTTCATCTTGCTTTGATTTTCATTTAAGAACGATATAAAGGAGGAGCTTGTGGTGTGGTTAGTTAGCGCGTTCAACTACCACTCCAGGGGTCGCGGGTTCGATCTCCGCCGGGGACGGATTTTCGGCCTCGAAAACAAGCTCCTTGGTTTAGTTGGAATGCTTGCTAAATGCAAGACGCGCCGTGTGTCGCATAGCACGTAAAATACGAACAATGGTGCCGACCCCATGCGATATTGGTGGTCGTTAAAAATCCCTACCCTGTGTTGGAACACACAGGGGTTCGGCAAAATTTCCGGTATAGTGGAGGAAAGCATTCACCGGCGTCGGTGTTAGGCCTCGTTGCGGAAATAGGCCGACGTTGAATAAACGATTGAAAAAAAACGATATAGAGAGAAAAAATTATGCGAAAATTGTAGGGAAACGTGATTGCAAAAATCAAAATACCTAGAGCCCAAGCTGACGATGACGGAAATCGAATCAGAACAGAACCTAGGCAGGCGGTAAGAAAAGAAGGCTCACAAATTTGCCACCATTTATTTTCTAGCAAATAAAAGATTTCTCTGAGATATTAGAAATCAGGAAGAAATCTGAAAAAAGAAGGCGCCGTAAAACTGAGGCGCAAAATGCTGTCTTTTGTCATTTTGAATGTTTTGAATCTTGATGGATTCTCAGGAATATAATCCAAAATTTTTCATACACTTTTGAATATTCAATAATTTAATAGCATTCTGTTCGAATAAATAACAAACCAAATTCGAAGTTCAGCTCCACTCAAGTCAGTTCATTGTGTTCAAATGTATCTCGGTGCCTAGTTCATCGCGTGGTTTATGGAGCTAAGAATTTGTTTCCGTACAACACGCCGCTCCGTACGGCGCTCAGAATGTTGCCGCCTATGCCGCCACCACCTTCCATAGCCTGAATTCACCGCTTGTGCCGCCAAAGCTTTCCATCGCCTGCAGGCACCGCTTGTGCCGCCACGGGATAACGTGCTAACAAGACACGCTGCCACCACCGTTCCGATTGCTGCAGGCGGTTCTGTTGCAGACAACCGGTTCTTGCCAATTCTTGAACCGAAAAGTTGAATTCCCTTTTGCATAAATTAGTAGCTAGAATAGGGCATGCTTGTTGGATGCTGTAGTTGGATGGGGTGTTACGCCAAAAAAATATATATTTGGTTTAAATGAGTTTTCCTATAGTTCCCGATTTCATATCGTAAAACAAGCGCGTCCTTTTTTCCCCAGGTTTTCTAAGAATTTTTTTTTTAATTCTATGACGTAACTCGTTCAACCCGAGGCACAAACCAAAAGTGACCTGCTTTACAGGATTTTCATGTCTAAATGAATTTCAAATCACTTTTTAAGCTTAATTCGAGACATCTTTAGCCCCGTCGACTACGCTGACGTACCATCAAGCCAGGATATCGTTACACATCGCGTAGTGGCGCAAAACTAGCATCTATCCGACGACAGCTAACCAGAGAAACTTCGAGGATCTCCAGCATCGCAGCTGCTTCTTCGATAAGTACACTGGCCGCCAATAAAATCGGGCCATGTCTTGTAGAGACTTCCGACAATCCTCTAGTTAAAGAAATGAATCAAATCGAACAAATTTCACTTGGAATCTCGTTTTGTTGAAAAAAAAAAATTGGGAGTTTTTTTTTAAATTTTGTCTGCTATAATCCAACATTAGGTCTTTAGAGCTCGAGAAATTGGGGTCAAAGATTTGTTTGTAACTTTTTTTTTGACTTCCTGATGATTTTCCTATGACGAACTGAAGAGCTAATGCGTCATTTTGAATCATCTCACCCTGTATGTTTTCAATTTTGGAAAAACTGCTTCTTCTTTTGGAAACCAATAAAAATTTTGACAAATCATCTGGGCACTGAAAAACAATCAAAAGTTTGCTTTAGGGAGAAAACTATCAAAAATTACAGGAATTCATTTTTAACCATGAAAAAAATGACCTTATTATCAGAAACTATGAAACACTTCGATGATAAGTCTAAATACATTTACACGGATGGAACAATATAAACTACGCAACATTAATAACGTCACAACCTAAAATTGCACCTTTTTTTAAATCGGGATAGCTTTCGATATCTCAAGGATGATTTAAAATCTGTTTGAGCTGTATGGCCAAGCACAACATCGCATCGTGCAGACAAAGATGGCTGACAACTGTGGTTGTAGTGTCAAACAAAACTTTGAAAGTATAAGTTACAAGATGCTGCCATACCCCTGTTGATAAGTTTCCTACTTCGCCTGTCAGTAGCCATTCAAATGATGACATCCATAAAAAAAGACCCTGTAGACCGCTAATTCTGAATGTTTATCTTGTTTTTGAGTTAATTTTGACCGTTGGATCTTTTTACCTGAAGTTTAGGAACCAGAAGTTTCATCTCCATGTGTTTTTAACCTGAAGTTCAGGAACCAGAAGTTTCATCTCCATGTGTAATGGGTGTTAAAATCCAGAAAAAAAAATCAAAAAAGCTATTTCAATATTTCAATATTGTATAAAAACTATACAGTGAGGGGCAAAAGTATGGAACAAATTCAATAAAAAATTCGCATTTCTTTCATCAAAGAATTCCTCGAACAGGTCGATTTTGTTTTCCAATCCGGCACATTTTGATGTAGAATTTTTATATTTGCCGCCATTTTTGTAAAAGCTGTGACGTCAACAGTAATTTTTTCAAATTGAACCCCATTCTTTTTTTGCAGATTCGAATAGATTATGAAATTCTGATTTCAGCAATATGCACATTTTTACTGTCAAAGTTCATGATTTGAAAATTTTCATTTCTGAAGAATTACTTCTTTATTTTTATAAAAATGGATTTGGAACTCCTTTAGATGGATCAAATGCTCAAACTGCCATCCGTTAGTCTTTTGGCAGTACGCCAGCCTGTCCAAAAATTCTCGGATAACATTTTGGATAACTTCTAAACTGATCAAGGGACATTTCTCACGAATTTCATCTTTCGAGTCTTTTTTGTGGTATGTTGATGTAGACTTTGGATTTGAAGCATCTCCATAAGAAATAATCGAGAGGGTGAAATCCGGAGATCTCACGGGCCACTCTATCGGTCTTCGTCTGCCAGTGAACCTTTCAGGAAAAGAGGTGTCCAACAGAGTACGGGCAGGTCGCGCATAGTGACCAGAAGGAAAGACTGAAGGGCCTAAAGGGCGACTGGAAAAGCTTGACCTTGGAGTGAAATATTTTGAGAGATTTTATGAACATTCCTACGATAAAAACGTTTGTATTTTGTCAAAACATCATCAATGAAAAAATAGAAATTTTCCACATTTGATAGTTATTATCTCGAAAACCATCAGTTCAAAAGGTGTACATGTGCATATTGCCGAAACCAGAATTTCATAGTCTATTCGAATCTACAAAAAAAGAAGGGAGGTTTAATTTGAAAAAATGGCTGATGACGTCACAGCTTTCACAAAAATGGCGACAAATATGAAAATTTTACATCAAAATGTGCTGAACTGGAAAACAAAATCGACCTGTCCGAGGAATTTCTCGAGAAAAAAAAAGGAATTTTCTAATGAATTTGTTCCGTACTTTTGCCCCTCACTCTATGTGAAGTATCTCCTGTTTTGTAAGAACATGGACTGATAGTGAAGGATTGGGCTAGCGAACAGCTCAAAGAGAATTCAAATTAGGAATTCGTAGCTGCCAAAGGTTATCTCGATTTAAAAATGGGCACAATCTTGGGGTACGACGGTAATAATATTGCGTAGCTTATTTTCAATTACTGAAACTTCAAATAACTACAAAAAAGTATTTTTAGCAAAGATGATGATGTTTCTATCTAAATATTAGAAACAATTAAATATGAGAAATCAACACTTATGTCGTTCATTTGGGAACGATTTCAAAAACCTTCACAATTACCTATAGGAAGCGAACTATCTAAAATATACCGAGCGTTCATAAATTAAATGGGTCAAGGGTGCCTGTGACTTTGAAAACATCTGTCGGAACTGGCATCGTTCATTTGATGTCTGTAATTTTTTGGTTATCGTAATTTGTCAAACCAGTCGCAGTTTTCGTTTTTCAAAACATTTTCAATGTGGTTTTCACGGCAGGGCACAAAACCTACATGATCGAGGAGTATTTTTGAACTTGAACTATTCTCGTGCACTTATGGCAGATCATAGATCAATAATATGGGACGTAACTTGTCAAAGTTTGACAAATTTATTACAAAAGGATTACGCTAGTTTCGAGTTTCGACAAACGTTTTTGAATCCACAGGCACCCTTGACCCATTTAATTTATGAACTCTCGGTACAACAATACTGTTACGAGCGGCGATTCTGGATAACACGCGATCTTTCTAGACTCTTTTCGTTAGGTCACAGTCTAGTGCATTCCAGAGCATATACGTGATGGCTTGTTAACTGAAATACATGGAACCTTCAACGCTCGATCAAGACACATCTGTTTATTTTGGCGGAGGCGCCGGCTCTAGAGCACGGCAGAATTATACGTGAAATGTGTGGGATTTTTCGAGAGTCGTCGTGAAATCGTATGCCGGGTCACTATGGAATTTGCTAAAAAATGCATGGAACGTTCGAGATCAATTAGTAGGACCTATACAAGGCATCAATCGTCGGCTCACAAGGAGTTATGAATTGGAAGCGATCGAGTGCCAAACAAGCGGAGTAATACCAGCGATATTCCTAAATAAATATTTGATTGCATGTATTTATTGTAGTACGCAGTAATGAACATGGTGTGTTCGGAAGGGAGGCAACTGACAAAAATGCGAAAATTCATCATCCATTCAATTACCACTAAAAATGACTTTTCTATTGAAAACTGTCTAGATTTGACCTAGAAGATATAAAATTTTGAAGCCATTGCTGGAAAACATGAAAAATTGTTCAACAAAAATTGTACAATTTTTTTAGGTGAGTACAGTAAAAACTGAAAATTCTACTGAACAGCAGGATATCTTCTTGAAAGAAGGAAACTGACTTCAATTTAAAATAAAATAAAAATATTTTGCGTCGTTTCTAAAAACAAAAATGAGAATAGTGAGATTAAAGGAATATATTTTCAAGTGTTTCAACAACGTTATTTTGAAAGCCTTCGGAAGTATTATAGATGAATCTTCCATTGACCCTTGCTATTGCTACTATGTCAATTCATTCATAACAGTTATTCACAAAACTTCCCAACATAAAATTCACGCACAATTTGGCCGGCTCTTGATCCGGCACTGTTCCAAAACATTAAACAATCAAGCTAAAAGTTCCCAAAGCTGGTGTTGCACAAAAACGGTATGAAAAAAAAAAGAAGAAGCGCGTGAGACCCGGCACGTTTCCGGAAACGTTTTATAACAGAGGAATCATTTCTGTGAGAAAAATTGTGTTCCGACATTCCTCGAGGTGTTACGTATCATGCCTATAACGACTCGATTTGACCATCCTTTGATACTTCTTATGCATATTACGTACCTAACCTACACACCGCTTGTACGAAAAAGCTGGCGGTAATATTACAGCAACCTCGCCGACTACAAGCAAAGAGGTAAAGGCATGGGCGGCACGCGAGCCTCTACCCCACCTGAAGAAAACAAACAGTGTTACACTAAAGAGGAAGATTGCGTAGTCCGTCTCTGGACTACAGAGTGGTAGAATACAGTCGACGCTCCACAATCGTGGTAGTTATTTACTCCAATTTTTTCTCTTTGAATGTAAAGTGTTACTAGTTTTGCAAAATAAGTAAATAGAAAAATGAGGAAAGGCAACAAACTAAAAGAAGAATTTCAAGAAGAAAAAAGAAGTGCGGTGCGTGTTTGAGTTTTGTTTTTTCTCAGTGGAAATAGTGCAAAACTAGGGATAATCGTCAAGAAACACGGAAAAATGGACGAAGAACAGGTAATAACTGATATGTAACGATTAGCAAGAAAAAGAAAAATTGTTACGCAGTGAGATTTCGCGAGCTTAGCAAAAATTTTATGTAGCATTACGAAATGATGATTTTAGGATTATTAGCATAAATGAGCATGTGTCCGAATTTACGATGTGTAGCAGCACTTTTACTGAGCTCATTTACCAAAAAGAAGAAGGAAAAAATTATCACAGCGAGACGTAACAATTATTACAATGAGCAAAATAAACAATGGACAAAAGAGAATTTTGGTTACTTGGATCTTGAAAATTGACGTATAATGAGGATAGGTAAACAAACACAATGTCAAGGCGATTAAGCTGTTTTCGGCTGTGTTGAGTCCCGAAATTGAACTTAATTAATTAGTAACCAGAGAAAAAAATACTTTTTCGAGTCGAATTTGGATAAAAGCTCCAAATTCAGAATAATTAAATCCGCAATTTAGACCTGACTGTGTCACACTTGCATTTATTATTTCCGCCTTGATTTTTTATGAAAAAATCAGTTTCGAAATGAACAGTAAATTTTGTCTGCGAAGAAGTATAAAATGACAAAGTGTGAGGTGGCAATAAGGCTGTGAACCTATACAGGGTGTTTGTAAACTTGAAGTAGAAAATTGAACAGCATGTAGAAAAATGCTCCAAAAGTGAGGACCAAAAAGCAATTTTTGTAAACTCTGACGTGTTTTGTGATTTGGTTTACTGTACAGGGTGAGACATAAATTCTAAAAAAAATTTCCTCTATAATACTCGTGAAAAGTTCTAGAGGTTATAAAACTTGTTAAGAGCAACAAATAACACAAATAGTTCCCATATGGAATTTTCCTCATGCATTATCGAAGACAACTGGATTTTCAGGATTCACGATTCACACTGTATAGTAAATAAAAGTACAAAACACATTCAAATGTTCTAAAAAGTGCTTTTCGGTCTGTCGAAAAGAATTAATTCTTTCAAAATAACGAAAATAGAGGTGGTTGAAGGACCACTTTTTGATCCTCCACATTTTCAAAAAAAAGCCCTTAATTTTTTTTAACATTTTTTTGAAACTTTTGAAGCACTTCTGTAACTGCGGTTAAATTTTCTACCCCAAGTTTGCAAACACCCTGTAGGTACCTACAAGTGTTCCAAAATTATTGCAAAAGATTTCAAAGGACTATGATTCCTGGAGTCATTTCAAGAAGTTTTCAAAAATATGGCTTCAAAAATGTCTCCTGAGGTAGCTGCTAGGTAACCTCTGGAAGTTGGGACTCTGAAGATCATTCTCATTTACCTAAATCTCAGTAGCTAAACTAACTGTTCAAGTTGAAATTATGAAATTTACCACATGCTCCAGCTTTTTATTGGTGGAATTTACTACCTACCCACATGCCCCTGCCCCAAATTTTTTATTGCTCGAAGGATTTTGCTCCAGGTCCTTGAAAAAAATCACTTCCGATTTGAAACAACCAATAAGTGTTTTGATAACAAGAGTCTATCGTCTTAAGATTCTTAAGACACGAAGAAATGTGAAACTTTTTTCTTTCTTTGGGGGAATTTTTACTTTTCATACAAAAATTACTAGACATGAGTAGCTTCTCTGTAGAAATGTAAGCTGTAGACACGTCACTATTTCAGCTTATCAGTCCAGCATAGCGACACAAAGTTCCTGGGAAGAATTTCTTAGTCCAAAATTCCAAAATCAAAGTTCTTTGTTCAGTTTAATGTTTTCTAAAAAAAAACAACGTTTTAATAATTTGATATTCAAGCTGCCGAAAGACCTACAAAGCCAGCAGGATTTGACGATGTCTCCCGACTCTATGTTGTCGAAAATCTTCAAGCAACTCTCTTGGCAGTTTCCCAGAAATTTTTGTGTCCGGTTGTTGTAGGGTGATCCACCGAGATTTCCCTCCTTGTTAGAATTTTTTCCGTTGGAATAAATTGGTGATGAAAGAAGTTTTTTCCCAACCATTTTTACCGTAAAATTCAAGTTTGGACACCAAATTTTTTTATACTTCATAGTATACAGGATGTTCCAAAAAAACTTTCAAATTGTGACACCGTGGTATCTGAATATTGGAAATGATGTGGCTTTTTCTTCTGTGTCCAGATATATAATTTGATATTTGAATAAGATCATATACAGGGTGCTCATTTTTGCACTTCCCACCCCAGATTTCTCATTTCCCTTTCCTCACTAATTTATTGCAACGGGAAAACTTCCAACAGGGGTAGGGGGAGGGTAAACTCCGTGGATCACCTGTACTTAAGAGCTTAATAAAGCGAAAAATTTGTCTGTAGCTCCTATTCTGCAGAGAAACTACCCATTTCCAGTACTTTTCGTAGAAAAAGTGAAGAGTTCCGTCAAAAGTGAAAAGATGTTACATTTCTTCGTACAAGGCTTGCCGCGTTTTCAACCTGGTGTGAAAACGGCTTGTTCAAAAGTAAGGTTATGTTGTTTGTCAAACTGATATCAAAATATTGATATTGTGAGAAAATGACCTTGTCATGCATGGAAATGCGAGTAGGAGGCGCGGAAATATGTTCCCGTCGTTTAGACACTTCGATCTCAGTCATCTTGACGGCGGACAGGCAAGGCTGACAGAAAATCGTTCTGCGCGAGCCCCAAAATGAGATCAATTGACACATTTAGGTGCTCACATAAATTTCGGTTCACTACGCAACGTTAGGCAGCTCAGTTTTTTAAAATTCGAATTAATCAACTTTTAGCACGTACATCCTGCCACCCACGACATTGACAAGCCACCGAGGAGATCCTTGTTCTTCCTATAATTCTTCAGGTCCTCTCGTGTCTTTTCAGGCTTTCCTACGGAGAAGGGGATTTATCGTTACAACCGGCACTCGCGATCGCTCAGTGCGCAAAATTATCTTGTGAATATGACGATTATAACTGACTAACGCCCATTTGCTCACTTAGAGTTCAACTTTAAAGCCGGTTTCGGTTTGGTTACTGTGAACAATTGAATCTATGGAAACCAAACCGAGTGTTCAGTTCAACTCGAAGTAAGCAACTGGGCCTAAGAAACTTTATTTTACAGAATTGACATAGTTTTAATGAAACAGGTATGTACATGGTGTTTTTACAAAGCAGGAGTGAGAAGTAGTTTTTTTTTTAAGCGGAAAAGAAATATATCACAAATTTGAAACTTTGAATACTAATACTCGAATATCTATCTGATTCATTCAGTCATAGGTATTTTCCCTTTATTGTCGCCATAAAGCAAACATAATAGCTATATTACACTAAACAAATTGCTTGTACAATTTCTGAAACAATCTGCCGAAATAATGTCAAAAAACAATGAACTTGATTATTTACTTCTAGGCCAGGCGGTATGTCGGTAAAATCACTACAATCTGGAAAAAACTCCGACCAAAGCTTTTATGGTGTCAAACTCTTTGTAAGGTTAGTAGTTATCTACCACTGAGTTTCCGCCCAAAAACGAGTTGTGCTGATTCCTCCACATCTGCGCGAAGGTAAAGGATGCCTCGAAAGTGCAAAAAGACCTGTTAAACCTTCGTACTTTTTTGTTATATTTGCCTAAATGCAAACGTACAACTCTTACGCAAACAATGGAAGCATCTGTCATCATCTCTGTGCCAGTCTTACTGTTGAAAAAAAAGATTTCTTTGTGCGGGTCAGATAAATCACAATTAATTGTTTTTCCACGCAAGAAAACGATGGAGCAACATGTATTTTGGATGTTTTCTAATAACTTGTACTCACTGAGCCCATCTATGGCATAAAAATTTCAATAACAGCATTTTTGAAGATGTTGTCAGCAAAATGTGAATAATTTTCAACCGCCTGTTCAGCAGCAATTTTCCCAATTTTACCAAACACCGTTTGCGAAAATTTGATAAGGAATGAAAAGCTCAAACTCTTCTCTAACGATATCGTGCCTGACTTGACCGCGACACGCACTTGAAAGTCTAAAAAACTGTTTTCTTTTCGAGAGGTCCTGTTTCACCCGTGTGCGGCCGTGCCTACTTGACATAGACCGGACTGATTACACGAGCTTGGAAATGTGCTCTTTTCCAGCTTTAAAACGCGACCATTATTATTGAGACTTTGTACATTGATTTATGAAGAAATCATACATTATTATATCATTAATGGTCGTGTTTCAAAGCTGGAAGAGAGTACATTTCCAAGCTTGTGTAATCAGTCCAGTCTATGTCAAGTAGGCACGGCCGCACGCTGGTAAAATAGAACCGCTCGAAAGAAATCAGTTTCCCACACTTTCAAAAAGCGTGCCGCGGTAAAGCCAGATATGATATCATTAGAAAACAGTTCCAGCTTGTCATTTCCTATAAAATTTTCGAGAACGGTGTTTGGTAAAATTGAAAAAACTCCTTCTGAACAAGGGGGTAAAAATTATTCACTTCTTAGCGGGCAACATCTTAAAAAATGCTGTTATTGAAATTTTAACGCCATAAATGGGCTCAGTGAGTACAAGTTATTAGAAAACATCCAAAATACATGTTGCTCTATCGTTTTCTTGTGTGGAAAAGCAATTAAATGTGATTTATCTGACCCGCACAAAGAAATCTTTTTTTTCAACAGTAAGACTGGCACAGAGATGATGACAAATGTTTCCAATGTTTGCGTTAGAGTTATGCGTTTGCATTGAGGCAAATAAAATGAAAAAGTACGGGGGTTTAACAGGTCTTTTTGCACCTTCAATACATCCTTCACCTTTAGGCAGATGTGGAGGAATCAGCACAACTCGTTTTTGGGCGGAAACTCAGTGGTAGTTACCTACTGACCTTACGAAGAGTTTGACACTATAAAAGCTTTGGTCGGAATTTTTTCTATCCAGAATGACCTACCGCCTGGCCTATTCACAGATTATCCCAAAAATTGTACAAGAAAGGATGATTCTTCGTTTTCGTCTCGACCCTTTCGTACATATACGTATAATGCATGACTTGCACTTTCGTAACAATAGTAATATTATTAATCAAATCGTTAGCCTTGTCATTTGTGGATAGGCAGAAAGAGGAACTCCACTTCTAGTTATAGCAGCAAATAACCTCAATTCACTCCAAATTAAAAAAAAAATTGTGTAAGCTGTAGTGGAATTGCAATACAGCAAAGGAAAAAAAATTGTGCAACCGAATTCTTCGCTATAAACTTGGGCTGTTCGAAGTTTGAATTGAAATATTCGCCCAAGGTTTCGATTATTTGAGAACTGACCATAAATAATAAAAAAAAAACAAGTTTCCATTTTACCGTACTGAAGTAGATAAATGTAGTATAGGAACATTAGAACAGGTGGTAGTTCGCAGTTGAACGAATCCCAATGGACAGACTGAACAACCTTGATGGTCATTGAGCTCGGAAGCATATTTCGTAATGACTTCGAAGTTCAAGTGCCTATTGCACCCACCTCATTACACTCAGCCGAAATAATGAACTATTTGTCGAACTTTCTGTCAGATTTGGGAAATTACTTCCAGAAATAAGTACAATAAAAAAAAATCAAAAACTGGAATTTCATTTGATAACAGATTAGTAATGGTCTTATGACTCTTACGCAGTGTGAGATGATATTGTGTTCTCGTGGTGATAAGAACTGTCAGTAACTAACTATAAAAATAATGTCACCTGTCAGTCTTTTCCTTTTTCTACTTTTGACATATTGGAAGTGGACCTTTGTTCACTATCATGCAAATCGGTAATACTGTTGCAATTACAGGTGTGTGACAACACTTCAGCGATTTTTTTTTTTGGCTCTGACAATGCGAATGTCATACAAACGATGTACAATATTTACCTGTTTAATTATGTAAAACTGACACATTGTGCTTAAGCCAAACAAGAAAAAATTGAGCACTGATGTTGATATTGGCTGTTTGAATCATGACATTTCTTTGACATATCTCTTATTCACCATTCGATCTTCCTAGCTATACAATTTATTGTACATCATTTTCTCTCAATTGTGAAATTATATAATTATTATAAAATCACCTCAAGCAAATTACATTGAAACTACGCTTCGAAACCTTTCAACACTCTAGTTTTTTATGGGCACGTAAGTGCCTGATTTAAAAGAGGATGTTGAAATTATACGTCCAATTATTATATTAGGACAGGTGTAAATAGCACGGTAGGTATACATGCATGAAGCTCCGCGAGGTATGTGTTTTCCGTGAGCCATTATTCTTATTTGTTTGATGGAGCTGTTGCAGAATTATTTCCTTCCTCATATCCGTAGCGTTATTGTATCATATGTATCATGACAAGTAATTTATTATTTTATAACGAGTAAGTCCATTTCGAATGACAGTGAAAAGGAAAATTATTTATTATAAATAATTATGTATCAAGTACCAAGTAATGATATGGTACCTAGGCCATTAATAAATGCGTGTGCTGTGGACTTTGAGAGACGCGTAATAGTATATTACATACCGAGGTGGAAAGAGTCTCATTACAGCCAAGGGATTCAATATATTACCGAGGCGCGCCGAGGTGAGATAGAATCCCGTAGGCTGTAATGACGTTTTACTCCGTGGTATGTTAGGACTTTATCCACAATGATCCAGTTCAAATGCAAATAATTGGCTTTACTTTAAGTTTTTCGCGTCAAACGTTTTTATCAAGTAGGCAAAGGCAACCTTTTCAAACAGCGCATTCATCAACACTCCACGCTCCGCGACAGCTGTTCAGATCAGATCACCTCTCTTCATACGTCACTTTCGGCCCGTGATCCGAAAGTGACATTATTTTCCAACCTGTAAGAAATCATTCACTTTTCAACTTTTCAAAAGTTGGGAATGTATCCATTGCTAACTCATTGTGATTGAAAATTTATACAGGGCGCGTCAAATAGAAAAATTAAATAGATCAATGATTTTCTGATATTCACACTTTCGCTTTTTGAACTGCTCCTAATGTTCGGATTCGCAGTTTTGATTCGTCTATGCCAATTCAACCTTTAGCTTCCCACAAATCTCTTATGGATCAGGTTAGGAATAGTAATTATTGTACAAATAATTATTTGTGCTTAGTAAATTTCCTTGTTTGAGACCCTCACGTTACGGTTCGAATTTTGTATTGTCATCATGTCTTTTTGTCATATATGTCTAATTTTTCTATTGTGACTAACGATATACTGGCGGACAAGATCAGAATTACATTTTTTCTTTGGCATATTTTTTCAACTATTGCAATGCACTTTCTCAGGTGTAACACTCAGCTCAACCGGTTGCTAGGCAAGAGTGAGTACAGAATTTCCTAACATGTCAATAGAATACAGGAACCAACCAAAACCAACACCCTGTATATTCCTACATGGATTAAAAGGCATTTTTCAACTGAATTCAAAAATCTACCACACTCAGGTTCTTATTCCACAGTTAACAAAGATGCACAATGCTTCAGTTAATAAAAATCCACACTAAATCCTCTAAATCCTCAATAAAACACCAAGTTACCACCAGGACTGTCTTGATTTTTCCGACAACGGTTCATCAGCTATAATAATGGTACGGCAATGAAAACAGGTTGCGAAATAGACAAGAAATGTTTTTAGTCAGTTATATTGATGTCTAACCTTCATTACTACGTGAAAAACTAATTTTCCAATTACACAAAGAATATAAATACACGGAAATTTTTTAATGTTATTGACTGGAGAAGTACCTAACACTTAGAGGTTGAATCAACTATAAGGGTTGAAATCATGCAGATGGGACTACAGAGGTTATCAACCATCCACTCGGACAATTTTAAGTGGGAGGCATCTTCTCTGCAGCCTTTGAATGATCTCCCGAATGTGTTGGATACAGTGTGTATACAGGGTAGTTCAGAAGCACCCTGACAAACAAAAACCCTAGATTCCTTGCCTCAAATGATGAAGATTGAACCTGATTTTCTCCGATCTACTCGTACTGTTGTGGAGATACAATCTCTTCAAAGTTGACTAGCCGAGAACAGTTTTTGATTTATATCTCAAGCACCATTTGAGCTTGAGCCTGAGGGTATCGGTTAGCCAACTTCCGGTTTGTATCTCCGTAACGGTACAAGTTAGGTCAGGGAAAATTAGGTCAATCGTCAGCGCTTGACTCAAGAAATCTAGGGCTTTTGTTTGGCAGGGTGTTCCTGAATCACCCTGTACTTTGTCAAGGCTTTGTGTGCTGACATCGGTAGTGTCTTGGAGATTTTGATGCTGTTCGTGACTCTGTGAGATTTTTAGTTTTTTTTTTTCGTTACACATTGTAAACAGACATTCGGTCTGATTCTATAACGGAATGGTTATGGTAATAATCACCATGCTTACGATGAAATTGCTAGGGCAACGGGCCTTCCTATTGGCTGTCGCCATAGCAATTTGATAGTAAGCACGGTGATTACCATAATCATTCCCTTATAGAATCAGGCCGATAGTATTTAGTAGATCTAGAACTCTTTGACAGCGATTTTGTCTTTTTTCGTTCGAATCTTGAGGAGTAAACCATAACTCTGATGACAAGGGCCTCCAAGGCAAAGACAAAAACAGAACAAACAAAACAGAAGTACATACTGACAAAAAAACTTATGACTTTTATTTTGATCGCCAAAGATATTCAATCTCTTCCGTGAAATTCAGCTATCTATCGAGAGGAGGGACCGCTGGGGACCTCTTTTGTACAAGCTGACTTCAGAAGGAATTCAATTATCTGGGAAAACTCTGAGGAATTTCAAAAAATTCCGGAAAAACGGAGCTCCGGAGCTCAGCAGAAGCAAGGCAGAGATATTACCCGCAAAAGCCATTTTCATTATTAGGGAAACTCTGGGGAAGTCCAAAAAACTCCAGGAAAACCAAGCAGGAAGCTTCTGGAAATTCAGGCACGGAAGTGACCTCTTTCTTACAAGTTAGAGAACCTCAAGGGGTTTCGAAAAAACCCAAAGGAACTCTGGCGAGCTCAGTAGTAGAACTACAGGGAATTTGCTCATAAAAGTGATCACTTTGAACGAGTTGGAGAACATTAGGGGAACTAAATATTTTAACGCCGAGTTGCTCACTTCGAGTTCAACTAGAAACTTGGTTTGGTTACTGTGGAAATAATTGTTGCAACAATTAAATCTATGGCAACCAAACCAAGTTCAAAGTTAAACTCGAAATGAGCAACTGGGCCTAACAGGAGAGAATCTAAGGAATCCCAAGGAATTTCGGAAAGACTTGATGTATCTTCACGACAACGAACTTGGCAGGGGAATTGCGTGGAGATCAGCTGCAAAAGAGACGTGTGTTGTGTAACTGTGGAGTGTCCCAAAGTAGCTCAGAAATAGCTCAGAAGGAGAACTGCAGGTGACTTTATCTACCTTTTTTTGCGTGAGTTCGAAGACATTGGAGGAAACTTAGTAATCTAGGAAACTCCAAGGAATTCTGCAAAAACACAAGAGAACTCTAAAGTGATCCTTTTTTCTTTATAAGTTAACGAACCTTGAGGAAACTCCGAAAAAATCCGGGAAAATCCAGAGAAACTCTGAAGGGAGAACTGCAAGAAATTTAATGGCAAAAGACACCTTTTTGTCCTAGTTAAGGTGAGCTTTTTGTCACCGAGTTAGAGTGGAACAGGAGTGGATTTTAGTCACGTGATTTGGAGAGTGGCAGGAGTAAAAATTGCCAAATTTTAATCCTCCTTTTTTTTTTACAAACACGCTTTCTCTATCGCACAAAATAAAAAAAACAAAAATGGCAGAATATCCAAATCACAGTAAACTAACAAAGCGGGAGCTGAAAACATGCTATGACCATGTTGCAATTGGCAAAAATTGACAGATAACGCCCTTGATACCCATTGGGCATGCTTGCTTTACAAGCACCAGCTAGCTTGATGGGGCTTTACTCTATTGCTCTATTTGCTACGGAAACAATAACCGAACGCAAAAAAGAGCGACGCTACTCACTCCGGAGGAGATAACAGAAGGGTTAAAGAGTAAAAGAGTAAAAAGAGTGAACGTAGTTGAATTGCCGAATTCAGGTTAAGAAGACATTGAGGGGAACTAAATAATCTGAGGAACTCTGGGAGACTCCAAGGAGTTCTGGAAAAGTCCAGAAAAACTCAGGGGACCTCAGCAGAGAAACTTTGGATAACCCAGCCGCAAGTCACCTCTTTTGTTCACATCAAGAACTTCAAGAAATTCACAAATCCACAAAGAATTCCCGAAAAATTCAGAGGACTCTGGAGGAACTCAGCAGAGTAACTCCGGAAAAATGAGTCGCAAAAGTGAGGTTTGTGTACAAATTAGAGGACACTAAGAAGAACTTAATAGTCTCAGAGAAACTCTGGGAAGTTCCAAAAAATTCTGGAAAGGCAAGGAGTGACTCAAACATTTAGCAAGAGAATTGCGAGGAGTTCAGTCGTGAAAGAGATCTGATTCGTACAGGTTGAAGAATTTCAACTTCAGTGAGGCGAACTGGAGATTATTGTGATGGAATACCCATAAAAGTGCAAGTGGATTTGAACTGGAATTCAGCAGAAGAAATCTGGGAGACTCAGCCGCAAAAGTGAACTCTGCTGGTACAGAGCCTCAACTCAGCACAAATATTCCGGAAGACCCCTGGGTAAATCCGAGGAGCTCCAAGAAATTTTTAGGAATTCAGGGAGACGCACAGAAACCCTGGAGGAACTTAACAAAGAAAACTCCAGGGGATTTAGTTGCACAAGTCTCCTGTCTATGAAGTTGAAGAAACTCAAGGGTGAATAAATATTCTAGAAAATCTCTAGGGGACTCCAAAAAATTATGGGAAAACTCAAGGAAACTTCGAGATAGCTCGGCAGTAGAAATGCGAGGAATTCAGAAACAAAAGTTTTTTCGTGAAAAATGGAGGACATGAAAAATAAATTGAATAATCTGAAAAAACCCTGGGGGTGAACTCGTGAAAATGCTTGCCAGGCCCAAAGAAACCTGAGCTCTGCTGAGGTTGCTCAGCAGACGAGCTCAGGAGAACTTGCGGAATTAAAATTCAAAAGTAACCTCTTTTGTACAGGTTACAACTTGGGAAAGGAATTCGATTCGATATGCTATGGAAACTCCGGGAAACTTCAAAGAATTCCTTGAAAATCCAATGGAGCTCTGGAGAAACTTAGCAAATGAACTTCAAGGAATTCGGTACAGCAAAAGCTTTTTGTACAAGCTGAAGAAGCTCAATAAGAAAAGCTACCTTTCTGAGAAAATTTGTGGACATTAAGAGAAATTAAATGACTGAGGAATCCTTTGATTTGGGTTTAACAAGGAGTTCTTGTCAAACCGAGAGACATTTATTAGGAGTTCTTGTCAAATCCAGGAAGATTCTTTTTTGGGGAAGTTGGAGAACATCAGTGGCGCTAGATAATCTAGGGAGATCTCTGCAAAGAATTCTGAAAAAAGTCAGGGGAGCTCTGGAGGTACTCGGTAAAGAGAACTCGGGAAATTCGTTGGAAAAGGTGATCTATTTTGTACAAAGAGGAAAAGCTTGAAAGAATTGGATATTTTCGAAACTCCAGGAGGGATCCAAAGAATTCCGGGGAAATCCAGAGGAACTATGGGGGAAGTCAGCTGTAAGATCAATGTACGATTGTACGAAGTACAAGTAGTCATTATTAGCTATACACCACGGCACAAAGTCTCGCAGTATAACAATATACTGCACCATAAAACAAACTTCAACCTTCATGCAAATAAAGTGAGCTTACTTCATTTTTTGACATGTTGTTCTGTCACATTGCAGGTATTTTTATTGCCGTAATGTTTCAGCCCCTGATTTGAAAAGGCGTCACGTGGGTCATTACCGGGGTCAAATATCTGGCAATTTTAACGTGAGGGACTTCTCGCTCACGCCATTTCAAATTTTGTCCATGAAGTAATCGGTGAATTCGAGGGTGAATTCAAACATTCTCAGGAAGAACTGACTATTTTCAGGAGAACTGTGGGAAACTCCGTAGAACTCCGAAAAAATACAGAACAGCCCTGGAGGAGCTTAGCAAGGGAACTGCGGAGAATTCAGTCGCAAAACCTACTTTTTTGTGTAAGGCTGCGATTCTCGAATCGGTCTTGATGATTTTGTATGCCAAGTCAGGTCAGACCGCGAGCAAACCGGTTGCGGTGTTTCCCGACCTGATTTAACATACACAATCATTTGAACCAATTTGAGAATCGCAGTACTAGCCAAAGGACATTAAGAGGGGCTACTTAATCTAGGGTAGCTCGGAAGAAATCTGGAAAAACCCAAAGGAATTTGAAAAAATTTAGCAAGGAAACTCAGTAGTGAAAGAGATCTCTTTCGTAAAAATTCCTTCGGCTGTCCACCACTAGCTAGTTAAACGATTTGATGTCCGATTCTGATTGACTGACAAGCTCTGGAAATGTTGCCATGACAAGTGAGGCATTTGATTCCAATGTCCTTGAATGATGTTCCTGATAATCGGCCTGAATGATTGAAATTATCCAACAAAGATACTTACTAAAATTCTCAATAAAAAATCACAACGCTATCTGCCGGCAAAATCTACGAGATACAAAGGTACAAAAAGCTGCTGTTGGTAAAAAAAAACATCTTGTGACATTTTCACGAGTCATAGCTAGCGTGAATTACTACCGGCATAAAATTTCTATTCACCCATTTCCGACGTTCACAAAGCCGGAATCTGCAACAAACGAACTGCCGAGCATTATTCATTTCATTACTGCACCGACTTGCCCATTATCTTATACCTGCGCCGCGATATTGTTTGTTATTAGACAGAGGAAGAGAACACGGCGGAAAGTCGGAAATGAGACTTTCGTTACATTACCGGCATAATTTCCTCGGCGAATTCCATTAGCCTCATCCACCTGAGTATAGGATGACAAAACGTAATTTTTGCTCACGTCTGCTGATGACTAACATTAAAAAAAGCCAGAGAAGAATCTCATAATAATTTACAGTACTATTGACCTAGCTTTCGTAACACTTTCGATTTATCACCAAACAGTAGTGTTGCAGACACGCGGCCAAAGCCGGTTCTTGTACGCCGCTTCGTAATCTATCCTTCCGCATGTGTAGCACGCCAGCCTAGCAAGTCTTACACTACACTTCCGATTTCCGGTCTAATAGCCTCCGATTAAAGAACTAGGTAACATGTGTGTATACCTACTCAGTAATTACACGCAGTTTCGTAACATACAAGTTTTTGTTATGATAAATCGCACGACCTGATGGCTATGAGTGCTGTTTATTTGTTTTTCGAACGATGTGGAAGAAATCGCTTTGAGTAGGTCAGGTGATCGGGCAGGGTAATAATTGGAAATTCTCGCACAAAAATCAGGAAAAGAGATCACGAGACGATATACGTGGTCAAGGCTGCGGCGGTTTTCACAAAGTGTTCGATAATCGGATTGCATAATGATGGTAATGAGGAGAAGAAAAGGATCAGATAAGTGCGTCCGAGGTGCATGATGTGTGCTTGAAGGCAAGGAGGAGTGACGAGTATGAAGGAGTGAAGAGAGCTTCGAAAGGTCGCAGATTATCTCTCGTAATACGTTACTCACCAAAACGGAACGGATGAAAGTTTTCGGGTTGCGTAATCGAAACGCAACCTCGCCACATCAGGTTAAAGGCTTACGTAACTGTAAATGTTCCGATGTTTTATCTTCTTTTTTTGTCTTCGCGTTAATCATCGGAAGCTGATCGTTTTGGATCGATCTGGAACTGATCGATGTAAATCTACACTTATTCATCGGTAATCTCTCTATTTCTTACCGAATTGAGTAAGTCGAATTCGGCAGGAAGAGACTCTGAATAATTTCATGTCATTACCTACATATTATTGTACTATTTGATACATCATCACATATACACGTTCGTGATAATTAATTGATAAAAATGTGTCGCATTGATTTTGTAGTTGAACGGGATTACTCCAGTCGGGTATAATCGGAGTCAAGTAAAATCTATCGAACTAGATGACACATTCTATACAGGCGTCGGCTATTTATGAAGAAAAAATTTAGGGTAGACCTTACTGTGCGGGGTTCGAGTGCAGGTACCTTCCAAGTACACAGCTGGAGTGACATCAATTAATGTGCGACATCTATTGAGCAAGATAGAAATGTGACCGTTGATAATGACCTTTGCTGAAACCGACTTATTGAGATCTATGTTAGAAATCAATGTGATATAATTACGGTTGATATACCTAAATTGTCACACGTTTCTACACGCCAAAACAATAACAATGTACATATTTTTCACTTTGTTATGTTTATTTATAATGAATAACAATCCCGGTAGAGCAGGCCAAGCGAATAGTCGTCTTCGCCATAATCCAAGTGGGCGCTATTTTTGCTGCCGAGTGTACAATGGGCCCAAAAGTGAGGGCTATGAACCAAATGGAACTGTTTTCCATCAACTTCCCGCATCAAGTTCAATCTAGACGTACATAAAAGATTGTGATGTGATTCTGTGAGGAAATGTTACGGCTAACATCATGTTGAAGCTCCATTAATGTTAGCTAAAGGCATCTATTCTGAGTGTGCAACATGCAATGTTGGAAACAATATCACCACATTTACGCGAGGCTTGATATTTTGAATCTGGAGTGTTTACGCGAGGCCAAAACAGTAAACACAAACGTTCCCTGAGCGAAAATTCAAGAAATCGGCTTGAAGCATCAGCCTAGCATTAGTTTGAAACGTCGCGTTAATGTGGTGTATGTTGCCTAACATTCTGACCTAACAAGGTCGGACAAATTCCGGTCGGACGTTTGAGCTTTGGGAGATTTGCGAGCTTACTTCCCGTGTGAAAAAGATGCGTAGTCGGACTGATTCCGGTCGAACGTTTGAGCTTTGGGAGATTCGCGCGCTTGCTTTCCGTGTGGGAGAAATGCGTGAACAGACAAATTTTGGTCGGACGTTTGAGCTTTGGGAGATTCGCGTGTCGGTAAAAATTGCGGTATGAAACAATGCTTTGAGTTTTATTTTCGGAGTTGATTAAAGTTTAACCTTTCGAATCCTTCTAGTTTCGTCGTTCCAAAACATTTTAGTGACTGTTGGTGGCAGAATTATAAGAAATATTGACCACTGGATGTGTCCTGAATTTCCATTTACTATACAGGGTGAGTCAGAAACGAATAATTTTTCTTCGAAAAATACTTTCAAACCATTCCATTGGTCCCTCAATGTAGAGCAGATTGTTAGGCGGTTTTCTATGGAGGAATTATTTGGGAGGAGTTTTTTTGAGAAATACAATTTCATTTATATAAAGACTCACTCTGTATAGTAAATGAAGATCTTGTACAGATCCAGTGGTTGATATTTCTCCCATATAGTTCTGCCACATACAGATTACTGAAATATTTTGGAATTACGAAACAAAAAGGGTTCAAATGACCCAACTGTGACCTTTCATCACTTCGAAAATAAAGTAAAAGAATTTTTAAATTAATTTTTGTTAGCTTTAGAATAAACATTTTATATACCGGGTGATCATTTGGGAACTATCCACTGGCAATAACTCCCGATTCCTAGTGAATATTTCTTCGAGCAAAAACAAGTCAATTTTTATATCGAGGGAGACATCTAAAACATACTTGGCGATACTTCCATATTCAGCCCCCTCGCCCCCACTCACCCCAACTTTGAAATTTCAAATGACACCACCTACCTTGCGATACATCAAATTGAAGAAAATCAAATTCTCTCTCTGAAAAAAATGTTTTCAACATTTATAACCCCACCCCCTTTCTCCCTAAAAATTCTTCAAGTGTCCCATTTCATATTCTGGACCTCCCAATTCTTCTCAGTTGATTCAGCGTTATCCTAGATAGCATCATAGAAGAGAATTTGCGGTGGAAAAAGTGCTACTCAAACTCACCCCTACGCTCTCCCCCACCTCAACGATTCAACAAAAAATCACCTACTTTGTGACACATCAAATTAGAAGGAAATTGATTCTCTTTCTGAAAACAATTTTTTTTGAAATTTTCAACTCTTCCCCTATTAAATTGGACATTTAGAGTATTCTAGGAGGGGAACAGGGTTTTTTGAAAATTTGAAAAAATCTTGTTCAAGAAGAGAATTCAATTTCCTTCAGTTTGATGTTTCACAAAGTGGGCACTGTCGTTTCAGATTTTCTAGGTGAGGTGGGGGGAGAGCGAAGGGGTGAGTTTTGGTGGCACTTTTTCCGCAGAAAATTTTCTCTTTCGATGCTGTGCAAGGTGACATTGACTGCATTGAAGAAAACTGAGAGATCAAGACAATCAAATTGGACACTCAGAGAAATTTAGGAAGAATGGGGGTGGGGTCAAAAATGTTATAAATATTTTTTTCAGAAAGATGATCTTATCGTTTGATTTTATGTATCGCAAAATAGGTGGTGTCATTTGAAATTTCAAAGTCAAGGTGGGTGAGAGCGAGAGGGCTAGAGATAGAGATTCGCTAATGTATGTTTTAGATGTCCCCCTCGACCTGTTTTCGCTCAATGACATTTTCACTAGGAATCAGCAGTTATTGCAGGTGGATAGTTTTCAAATGATCACCCGGTAGATACAGATAGAAATATACCATAGTACTGTTCTGGTGCGCCATTTCGTGATCCCCCTGTATATTAAAGAGTGATTTGCTTCAGAAAGTACCTTAACTTTTTTTCACTGGGGAAGAATGATAAGTCCATGCTCTAGTCATTCTAATAATAATAAGCCCCGGCTGACATACAAACTATTGAAATAAGTTGTTTTGAATGTTCGTATCAAATTTTTGCGTGAGTAAACGTCAACAACCAATTTGAAGCCTCCTATGAAGGCAAAGCTCGTAAAAATTATCAATAAGGTATTGGCAACACATTACTTTTTTGAGACGTGGCACATATCAGCATTTTGATGAATAATCGGCAGTTACCGTTACGAGACAGCCAGTTATACCCAAAAAAAAGCAATCCTCTCATTATTACGATAATTCAAAGTGTCAAGTGTTCATATCATACACGGACGTAATTTGAAAAAAAAAATCGAGGGCGTTTCTAACAACAAAGCATGGGAGTTGTTGTTTTCTGAAATTCATCGTGACACGATTCATTTCCTGCCGCACTAATTCGAAAAATTATCCACACCAGCGAGAGGAAACCATTTGAGGCATTCAGTTTTCAAGTGGAAAAAACTTCCTTTTCTCCCTAGTTTAAGATAATATACTATTCAATTTTTAGTTGTGATATATTCAGCTTATCCTGCCAGCCAGCCAGTCTTCAGATGGCAAGGGGAATGGTGGCAAGCGTTTGGTCATTGACTATCGACCTCCGAATGGAATCACCAAAAGGATTGATATCCTCTTCTGTTAGTTTAAACAGAACATCAACAGACTTGTGAGATACCAATTTTTCATCACACTTGATCTATTTTCGGGTTATTACCAAGTCCCCATGTCTTCCGAATCGGTTTGTTATACTTACTTTGCTTGACACAATATAGCCAGTATGAATTTGTGTGCATGCCGTTTGGCCTATGCAATGCGCCGGCTGTGTTTCAGCGCATGATCAATTCAGAATTGGGACAGTTGCGATTTACAAAGATGTTTGTTTGAAATTTATATTTAATCAGATGAAATTTTTATCCTTGGGAGGTCACCGCAGAGATGTTTATTTATGCTCAGTGAAGTTATGGGGATCTTGAAAGTAAACGGGTCAACACTGAAACTGTCGAAGTGGTTTTATTACAGACATCGATTAGAACTCCTGCAATTGTCCCTTCTGTGAACAAATTCGGAAAATATTTATTGGGCGGAAAGACTACTTTGTCCACAGATTGCAATGCCGTGAAAAGCTCTTTTGTGAAGAATGGAGTGAATTCAAGAATTGCTGATTGGATGTTTGAGTTAACAGACTATAATTTCAAGTGATTTTTTACAGAAATGGCAATCGAATGCAGCATGTTGACACTTTGTGTGTTTTCTTAGAGTACTTGTTTGAAAAGAAGTGTTCTAAAGATCTAAACCGTAAGATATTCTTTCGAAGATTTTTTCGTAAGAGCTGTGTAATGATATGACAGATTTTGCTGTCGAGATTTGGTTACTAATTATTGATTCTTTTTGTCCACGCTTCTGAAATCTCATGTGACCTAATTATTGAAGATTATGTACTTATGTAGGCAGAATTTCGTTCTTGACTTTCGTTCGTTTCTACTAAATCTCACCCTCAAGACCTTTTCGTCAAGGCTTTTGACCTTTAAAGATCTTGACGTCAACTTCATTTCTCGTGTTTCGGACTTTTGGTCATCGGAGAATCGCCGTTCCAAAATTCTGTGCCTACAGCAGATCAATAGTCGTAGATGATTTTGTCTTTGACAATTCTGCTTTTATTTGTTTTAATAAATGTGAGTTTTTAATGGAACACCAAACTCAAGGCAAATTACCCGCAAAATCGCTCGGCATTAATTGGTTCGATAGTATCGAATCGATACGCTTCCATGAACCCAGCATCATTCAAGTCATCACCATCTCCACCGCCATATAACTACCGGCTTAATTTTTTCAAAAAAACGCGAACTCTAATGAAACTGCACCAACAATTACCGGGTATATTATTATCTCCCGTCCTATCTGGAAGCAAGTTTTAAATACCTGCCGGACAAATGCGGAACTAACGGGCGCTCCTGATGGTCGCTCGTAGCAGTTTCACTTTCTTCGATCGTGATCTTGTAATAGGTACCGGGTAAATAAAATAGGTATCGAACAACTATTATAAGGAACACAACGCAGGTTCGGTCGTTACTGTGTTCGATCGCCTCCAGCCACACCGGCGAGGAATGTTTATGCCTCAATTATTTGCTTTGCTTCATACAAAATCCGATCTGTATAGGGACATTTTTGATTCGATTTCAATTCAACGCCGTGTTGTTCACTTTTACGGCGTGAGGTCATCGCGATAAAAGGTCTTTAGTATGCGCGGGTGTTGCCCAGTTGCATACGAACCTTTCTCTTGTTGAAAATGTACACGATTCATAAATTTCGCGTCCCACAAAGTTCACTTTTCGGCCCGCTTCTATTCTATTATTGCCAGGATTACATCTTACATCACTGATTTCGGGTCAGGAGATGCTGTAACACCTACGAATTTAAACTTCTCCGATTTCTTCATCGACGTATTAGGAAAAGAGGAATGTGCATAACAATGACCATAAAAAAATTTTACGATGCGACAATGTATCTATAATACAGGTACGACGACTTTCTTTAGTTTTTATTATTGACACAATGTTTGATATTGTTCAAACACGCGTATCTCAGTAGATGGTTTTTTCTTTGGAACATTGCCTGGAAGGAAGTCGTTAACGAATCAAAGAGGCCGGGCAACGTTAAGTAGAGGTGATCATCAAGACGCATGGTTATTGTTTTCGTTATGTCATTTTGTATACAAATATGTGTGTGAACAGGCAAGATTAAACATACAAAGGTTCGCGAGACGCAGGATTTCGTGGGATAAATTGCGATCATTTCATGCTTTCTTCACTCAAAGCCACTTGCTTGTAGGTTTATCCTGCACTTCAACTAACTGGGATCTTGAAAGATATAATCCGCAGTTTATACAAAAATTTTATTCTTCACAGATTGGTTGTAGATTTTTTTACTGTACAACAATTCTTGAATAGGTATCATCGAGTTGTTTTTGATGAAACCGTCTATCTTCAACAATAATATTCTGAAGATTTTTCTTATCACAGATGGGCAAATAGTGCCCTGAGAGTTCCCGCGGCAGGAATTATAACGATATTTCAACCAATTTTGACATGCTTTTACTTGCAAACAAATCATTATTTAAGAACTGTTGGTTTTTTTTTCTTTTCCTTATATTTACCAGTCAAGTACTATGATCCTCTGCAATACTGGGATGAAGGCAAGGAAACATACCTGCAACAAGAAGAAATAATTAAAGGATTGAAAAGAAAAACAAAATCATGGATATTTGATAGGAAGACCGTGGAGAAAGATTTTGTTTAGTATCACTGGTCTAGTGGATCAAGCGACAGTTTGACAGCTAGTATGACAGCCTTGTTACTATAGTCGAAGCAATAACCTTTCAGTAATCAGAGCGACGGCTGTACAATAATAAAGATTAGGCAAATATTTTTGCTCAACTATAAAGAACTTTGTGTAGTTTAGGCGACAGTGTACTGAAACAATTTTTTGATATTTTGTTCAAGCAACAATAATTTGTCATATCCTCGCCGTCCTTGATTCGTGTAACAGATTAATCCAACCCCTCCATGGTTCTTGCCTGTGTTTTTATATCTCCAAGAGGTCCTATATATGTTCAATTGGGCTCATGCCAGACGATATTGCTGGCCATAACATAAGCGCCTGCGCCAGTCGACCAGCATCAGTCATGAATGATAATTTTGGCTAAATGAAATCACAGGCTTCAATCTCTCATTCAAGTGAGGACTAAAAAATTACTAAACCCCATAACTTCAAGTTTGAGAAGAGTTAGAGCAAAAATTCAAGAAGGAATCTTAGCTGGGACTGGGAAATCTTGAGCTTCCGTCTTGAACTCTTGGGGTCTAGCTCACCACCTGGCATCTTCCTGTAATAAAGTACCAATTTGTCCTATCCTCTCCGTACTTTCTTCGTGTGAGAGGTCAATCCAATCCCTCCATGGTTCTTGTTCTTGTTTTCTATCTCCAGTAGGTCCTATACGGGTTCAATGGGGCTCATGCCAGGCGATATGGCTGATCATAACATAAACGCCTAATGTTTCTTTTAAGAAAACTCGATAACTACCGGGGCTCGGTTCAGTCGAGCATCATCATCCATGAATCATAATTCCTAGCTAAATTTGTTGAGCTGATAGTGAAATAGCAGGCTCCAATCCGTTATCTGAGAAGCAAAAAATCACTATACATCCCTTAACATAGTGAGGTCATATTTCAAGTTTGTCAAGAGTTGTAGCAAAAATTCAAGAAGGAATCTCAGCTGGGACTGGGACCTCTTGAACTTCGTCTTGAACCCTTGAGGTCTACCTAACTATTTGGCATCTCCGTGGTATGCTCCATGCAATTAAGTTCCAATTTGTCCTATCCTCTCCGCCCTTTTATCATGTAAGAGGTCAATCTAATCTATTGATGGTCTTGCTGGGGTTTTTCTATGTCCAGAAGGTCCTATACGGGTTCAATGGGGCCCATGCCAGGCGACATGGATGGCCATAACATAAGAGTCTGATGTTGTTCCTTACTAGAAACTCGTTTACTACCGCGCCTCGGTGCAGTCGACGATTGTCAACCATGAATGATAATTTTTGGCTAAATGAAACCACAGGCCTCAATCTCTCATTCAAGCTACGGCTAAAAATCATTACACACCCCTTGACATGATGAGGTCGTATCTCAAGTTCAAGAAGAGTTAAAGCAAGAATTCAAGACGGAATCTTAGCTGGGACTGGGACCTCTTGAACTTCGTCTTGAACTCTTGAGGTCTACCCAACTATCTGGCATCTCTGTGGTATTCTTCCTGAAATAAAGTACCAATTTGTCCTATCCCCTCCGTCATTTTTTCGTGTAAGAGGTCAATCCAATCCCTCCATGGCCCTTGCTGGTGGTTTTCTATCTCCAGTAGGTCCTAGATGGTCTAATGCCGTTACTCATTCAAGTAACGGCTAAAAATCACTATACTTCCCTTAACATGATGAGGTCACATTTCAAGTTTAAGAAGAGTTAGAGCAAAAATTCAAGAAGGAATCTTAGCTGGGACTGAGACCTCTTGAGCTTCGTCTTGAACTCGTGAGGTCTACCTATCTGGCATCCTCGTGGTATGCTTCCTGCAATAAACTTTCGATTTGTCCTATGATCTCCGTCCTTTCTCCGTCTGTAAGAGGTCAACCCAGTCCCTCCATGGTCCTTGCTGGTGGTCTTCTATCTCAATAGGTCCTATACGCTTCAATGGAGCTCATGCCAGGCGATCTGGCTGGCCATAACATAGGCGCCTGATGTTCGTTCCAAAAAAACTCGTTCACTACCGAGCCTCGGTGCAGTCAACCATTATCATCCATAAATGATAATTCGTGGTTAAATTTGTTATCTCTCAACATAATGAGGTCATATTACAAGTTTGGGAAGAGTTCAAGCAGAGATTCAAGAATAAATCTAGCTGCAATATATCTTCATGAGACAAGATATAAAATACATATAATTACAGGGTGGCCATAAAGATCATGCGGACCAAAGCTGCACCAGAAAACACGTGTTACTCTAATACAGAGCTGGCCAGCTAAGGAAGTGATGTGAAGAATTTGTAGAACCGGCGATCCAGGTCAAAAATTACAAGCTCTCAAAGTTCGTAAATTTTTTTTGCAGTCTCACTTTGACTGACGATTAGTTTAGTTCGTAGGACAAGTTATTTGTGTTCAGATTTCGAGCGATAGTTTTTGTCTAATAACCCAAGCGATAGTTCAGTAATTTCTTTCGAGTAATTGAGATAATTTGACTTGTCCAGTACTTCGAGCGGATGGTTCAGTGGATTCTGTTACAGGCTTATATGACTTGGTTACTATACCGAGCGACAGTTTAGTAGTTTGTGCCGTAGATTCGCTACCAGATTATGCTATAGCTTAAGTTTGCATGACTCGTTAACTACTTCAAGCAACAAGTGTTTTTTGCCAAGTATAATTCAAGCGAAAGTATACTAGAGCAATTTCGTAGCTATTTTTTCAAGCGACAGTTTTTCCCTGAAACCTATTCCAAGTAGCCGTTTTGTCGAACATGTATTGTATCAAGCGACAGTTCAATAGTTTTTTATGAAAAATGTGTTGCTTGTTCATAGGACAGTTTTTCTTTCATTATTCAAAACAGCTCATTTGTCGAACATCTTGAGCGACAGTTTAGTCCCGTGTGTTTTTCTTACTCACTCAACAAAACGATCTCATAGCTCAAGCACTAGTTCCTTTCTACCTATTCAGACAATTTGTGTTGCCCAGTAGCTGAAGCGACAGTACAGTAGTTTGTACTTTCTGACACAGATTTGCCGCCAGATGAATTCCAGCACCTATAATTCAAGCCGCAGTATGCTAGAATAAATTTATAGCTATTTGGTCCAAGCGACAGTTTTTCCCTATAGTGTTTAAAGAAGGCGTTTTGTCAAACACTCCAAGCGACCGACAGTTTAGTAGTTTTCAAAACCAATTTGTTGTTCAATAAAAGAGAGATTTTCCCAGCTTAGGCGATAGATTTCTTTAGTGGTGATATTTTTAGTATGTATGTTTTTGTCCAGCAGGGCAAGCGGCAGTTTTTTCCCATCATTCCAACCAGCTCTTTTGTCAATTATCTTGAGCGATAGTTTAGTTTATTGACTTCCTTTTGGTCATTCAACCAAAGATTTTTCTGGTTTGAGCCCTAGTTCCTTTCTACTTATTTAAATAGACAATTTGTTTTATCCAATGATTGAAGCGACAGTTTGGTAGTTTGTGTTAAGATAATGTTACCAGATTATGCGATAGTTTAAACTTTATGACTCGTTTACTACTTCGTTCAAGCAACAATTTTTGCTCAGTATAACTAAACTGACGTTTCAGTAGTTCAGAACTTACCTACTATGGTACATTTTTCACCAAGTCAAGCGGTAGATTTGGTTCTGTCTGTTGTTGAAACGACAGTCTAGCAGCTCGTATCTGGTATGACACCTTGTTTTCTACTCCAAGTAACAGTTTTCGTCTAACAGCTCAAGCAATGGTTTAGTAGCTCTTTCCTAGTAACAGAGACAATTTGATTTGTGAAGTACCTACTTCAAACGACAGTTCAGTAGATTTTGTGATAAATTTGTATATCAAGCGGCAGTTTCAGGTCAGAGCACGGGTGACAAACATGCAGAAGGTTTTCTGGTGGACAGCACACTGAAGACTAAAGAAACAGACTAGTTAGGTTGACCAAGTAATGAAGAAAACGGGTGGGTACTTACCGCGTAGATAGAAGCCTCGATCAAAGCAGTCAAAGCCGAAAAAAGGGCATAGGAAGAAATAAAACTGGGGTTGGCGGTTCGATGTTGTCAGTCAGACTCAGATTTGAGGTGATACGATTTGGAATTTTGAAGACAGCACCAAGGACGTCTATACATAAACATGTTTATGTCATAACAATATTTATGTATGTTTATCCTTGGACAGCACCTTGACAACGTTATATCGTTGCCAACCCAACTAGTGAAAAGAGCCCTTCTATGTTCTATAGGTATCTAATATATTTGTGACGTCACAAATACATATATTCTCAAACACCTATTAAATTTTGAGAATATACAAACTAAGAAAAAACACGTATATATTTTTTGCAGCCATAGGTACTATCGATTGAGCCAATAAAAAAAAAATAGGCAAGTACCCCATAGCGTTGTGTTATTTTCTCACTTGTTTCTTGATGATAGCCGTTACTGTTATTCTAAAAAAAAAACTCATCTAAAACATCACGATTTGAGGTTTATGAAGGCCTAGGCAGGCCTTCGATGCAAATTTTACTTCCGAATCCGCTTCCTATAAATCACAAATTGGCGCCTTTCCCCATATTTCGACACGAAAACTTTTCTTCACGGAAATCCTCTCTAATTATGATGTGGCTGTATGATTACCTGGCAATCATCTCAGCGATGTTAATTACATTTTAATAATCGTATATACCACACCGCACCGTCCATAAACAGATAGTTATTTTGATATCGAAACGAGATAATTACATGTTTCACGGCATTTTTCATTAATTACAACGTTGTCTTACTCAACATTTATTTTTTGTGTTTTTTCGTTTTCAGGTATCACCGAACGACATCAGCAGGTGCGCGACTTGAAGTTCAAACAATAACATGTGCCACAACCAAACGACACAACAGCGAAGAAATCCACAAATTTTTCGAAGGACTAAAATGAAAATTCGCCCACCCGACTAAGAAGCACGGAAGACGGAAAACAGTAGTAGTTTAGAAAATTATCTAGTCAAAAGAACGAAACGTGAGTTGCTTATCTTTTCAATTATCACCGTTTAAGGATACCTAGTTATGGCTCAATTTCAAGTCGGAGACGTATAGGCTGTCTGATTTCAACATGATTTTAGTGGGCTGTGTTTCTGGTCGCCATCGGCCGATCGCGGCCTGAATCGCAGCCCACTAGAATCATGTAGAAATCAGACAGCCTATTACCTGAGTTGAAACTTGCCCAATACGGCAATCTGATTCGTTGATAGATAATTTTATGCCTCATTACCATGGTTACTTACAGTAGTCTCACCTCCAACCTGATTTCGAGCCTTTGTGTTACAGTCTTACGATGTTGCTAACAAGAAATAAATTTGCTATTTGATCTTCAGGCTATATTTGCTATTTACTGGGAAGCCTGAGACTGGAAAATCGCTTCGCATACAACATTTTGCAGTCTCAAACTTGTCTTACAATAATAATAAATTCTTTTCTTTGACGAGGCGACATTAAGATTAGCTTTTAAGCGCTATGCTGTTCCACCATGTAACCTTGGGGCGGGTGGTAACCCGCAAGGCGTTGCCCAAGAGCTTACCAGGAAGAATATCTGCACAGATATCACTTTTCCGCCCAAGCGCTCTCATTCACTCGCAGTAAAGCCACCCATCCAGAAAGTGACTCCCGGCTTTGTTGCTGCATGCAGAATACTTGTTTATTCAGCCATGCGCTCCTCCGTAAAAGCATAAAAATAGCATTTTGAAAATCAAAAATGACAAGTTTATGTGTCAAGTTGTTATACGATAACTTAGTAAGGTATCAAAATTCGATTTGGTTTGAAATGGAGATTAAAGTTACAGTTTCTTGCCATAAACCCACAGAAAATGGTCGTGGAAACGCTGTTCGTGTCCACAGCCCTGAAGACGATCGGAATAGTCGGATCGACGTTGTGGCTCATCCCGCTCATCCTGGCCGGAATCTCCTACCTCAACTACGACAAACTGGACCCGGAATCGCCGGTGCTCAACCGGAAGTCGCTGTACAGGGAGTACGACTTTGTGGTGGTGGGCGGAGGGTCCGCCGGGGCGGTGGTGGCGTCGCGCCTGTCGGAAATACCCAGCTGGAACGTCCTGCTTCTGGAAGCGGGTCCTGACGAAAACGAGATCTCGGACGTGCCCAGCCTGGCGGCTTACCTCCAGCTGTCCAAGCTGGACTGGGAGTACAAGACGATGCCCACCGGGAGGGCGTGCTTGGGCATGAACAACCAGCAGTGCAACTGGCCGCGAGGCAAGGTCCTCGGCGGGTCCAGCGTTCTGAACTACATGCTGTACGTGCGAGGGAACAAGCTGGATTACGACCAATGGGAAGCTTTGGGTAAGCATTATCAGTATTATCACATTCTCTGCACACCAGCTTTTTTGTCCAGATCTTACTCAACACTCAGAATTTGTAACAAATGGCTAGCAACCAGTCAATAAATCAGCAATTCTGTACTTTTATCGAGATCAACTGACCAGACCTTGGTCACTGACAACAACTTGGAAATCGGTTGTGTCACCCCAAAACTTCCCGGCTAGTATCCAGGAACCTATGGAAATTTTTGTTCCAAACGTCCCTTCGGGTGGGAAGTTGGACTGAGAGAGAAAGACTGAAAATAATTTGCAGGAAATTGAGAAAAAAAAAACGAATAGGCTCTATCCACAGAAAAACCATGTCCGCATACCAAATTTCAAGTCGATCAAGTCAATGGTTCGGCAGTTATCTTGTTATCAGTTTTGCCAGTATCTACTCTTGGACACAACCCAAACAAGCTGAAGATTCTGGATTATGATTGTAGGTTCAGAACGAGACTCACCTTCCCTTGAACTATTCCAACAACAGACAATAATATGATAAGAGGCACCAAAGCAGAGACTTTCTTTTGACGTTAGAACATCCCTTCGAAAGATCGTTCTGAAATAATTTATTAATTCTTGGAAAAATCTTCTGCGTCTGTAGAAGCCGTGGGTTCTGGCTTCTGACCAATCTTTTGCCGTAAAAATTTGTATGTTTGTATTTCATTGATCAGATAGTTAGATAACCCAAACATAGCAAATGAAATATAGCAAGCAAGCCGTAGAGCACCCTGTAGGAAAAGCAGTAAAAGTAGATGAACAGGTGCCAAGTCAGAGACAATGGATCGTGGGGTAGATTTGTAGGGCTTCTGAACCAGAAAGAGAGAAGTGAGATGAGATGTCTACAAAATTTTGGGAATTTTCAAGATATGAGATATGATATTGTAATAAAACGCCTTAGCCCCAATTGAACGTGATCATACCCTACGTTGTGTTCAATTTTTATTCTATAGATTGTCGTAACCCTTCGATCCATAATTATTCAAATGAATTCCCAGCTTCTTGTTCCCAGATTCTTTTGATCCCCAGGTTCCTTTGAAAGGTGATAAAACAAACATTACAAATTAACAAAGTTTGAAACCACATCTGCTTTATTGCCTGTACATTCATAATTGCTGATTTGATTGATTGAACCTTAATTACTTCACTTGACTTAGTTGTTGAGTTCACAGGCTTAAATTGTGATGAGTTAAGCTGACAATAAGAAATTATTCAAGTCCTCTTTTCGGCTCATTTCTCTTGCTGGCGTCTATTTCTCTCGCCACCTTCTTCTTCAACCCCGCAGGTGTGACCACCCGTCTCCTAGCAAATCAATGCTCTGGAATGCTCGTTCACCCACGCTCCTTATTTAGTTCTTTCTCACATTTCAACCCAACGCTCCTCTATTTAGAAACTAATCATCTTTCAGATTTAGGCTAGACACCAGAATGTTCTTATTATTTTATAGGGCCTCGAGGCTCTGCGGAGTAATGAAGAATGCAGAATCTGATAGACCTTCGAGATCTTTGGAATTCGTGCTTACTCTCTGTGGAGAAGATGGAATAATGAGTAGGGGTAAGGCAGATGTCGCAGTTAGGTCAAACACAGGTGGTATAGATTAGATGGGAGCAGATAAGACAAATAGATTAGATGAGGCAAGTAAACTGAAATGAGGCATGAAGAGCAGATAAGACGGAACAAATCAATTATAGGTCATACTGTAGTGAAGGGGAATGAAGGTGTTGATCCAGAAAGACAAATGAGCAGATGATGTCGGACATATCTCAAAGAATTTAGATGGTGAAGGCACAAAGAAGGTGATGATCCTGTAAGGGAAGTCAGCACAGACATCGTCCTGCTTACAGACGACTTCAAATGAAGATTTTTCACATAACCTTGAAGTACAGGTCACCATCTGAAATGTTTCTTGTAATCCTGCGTGCTTATAGAAATTGCGTTGAACTTTGTACACCGAAGGATATTAGCACCAACCGACCTGATCGCAGAACAATTTCCGTCAATTATTCTTCAACTTATCAAGTTCTTCATGCGTGAATTCTTGATCTTGACTACTGGAAATGTGTCTCACAATTCTGTTGGCTTAGAGACGACTAGGAGCTCAATACTCCAAAGAGTCTTCAAACCAACAGCTTTGATCAAGTAAGATTTCCGTTAGCCGTCAAATTACTAAGTGCATGCACCTATAAATGGCTTCTGGTACTCGACTATTGGAAATGCACCTTGCAATCTGGTTGATTAGAGACCACCAGAAACTTTGTGCCTCGAAAAGTGTTCCAGTCACTGACGTAGATTCCAACCAGCCGCCTTGATGGTGTAACGGTTTCCATCAATCAGCCCACCGAGTTCTCCAGTACATGGATGGATTAGTGCACTTCGTCTCAAAGATTTCTGCCAACCTTGCGAAGGTCAAGATTCACGTGGGTCAGGTTGAGTTGAACTTCCTGTCGCTGGTTTCTAACAATCAAAAACAATGAGTTCTGTTGAAAGACCACTTTGAATTCCTAATCCTGAGAAGAGGGTATAAAGTTTTCAAGCTGCTGGTAAAAATCAAGAAAGATATCAAGCTGTACCAGCATCAATACCAGAACAATTACTAGATACACCAGAAGCACCCACCTCTATGTTTCTGTCCTCTCCACTTCTGCATGATTCCAGATCATTCGGCACCAAGTTTCCTAAGCACCCATTATACCTCGTCTTGCCAGAGAGGTACGAAACCCTTCTTGTACAAGCCGACGACTTTTCACTACCTCCAGGCCTACAGCAACAAACATTGGTTAATTATTGTCACGTTATATCACCCAAGTAAACAAAATTGTAACGTAAACAATCTTGTAACCGAGTTATTTTACAGGCAACCCGGGTTGGGGCAGCAGAGATGCTTTGTACTACTTCAAAAAATCCGAAGACAACCGAAATCCGTACCTCACCAGGACACCTTACCATGGCAAAGGTGGCCTGCTCACGGTTCAAGAATCCCCCTGGCGTACTCCTCTGGTGTTGGCATTCGTCCAAGCCGGCATGGAACTGGGATATCCCAACAGAGACGTCAACGGAGCAGAACAAGCCGGGTTTGTATCACTCCTTTGGCCTTCTTCTCGTACTCTCACAATTTTCCTCACGGGTTAACTCCACCTGTGCTCTACCTGGAGGACAACTTGATGTTCTGTGACATGGATACCCTCTGTTGTGTTAAAGTTACAGTTGCTCCAACAATCATTGCTATGACATTTACCCTCTAGTTGATCAGGATGGAAATATGAACCCTTCAAGTTTACTTCACACTTACAAAGTCTTTAAACATTTGATCTATCGGGTGTCCATTCCATCCCTAAAGCCACTGTTTTTTTCAAAGTCTTATCGATCGACAACCAGTTAGACACTTGGAGAAATCGGGGAAACGTATCTTGAGTATGAGTATGATACCTTGAGTATCTCTCGAGATGCTGACTGATTGCCTGAAAAACTTGATCACGTAGTTTTTGGGTATAAAGACTCGGTGTAACAACAAGAAAAACGGTAGGAACACATATTTCACGACAAGTCTGTCCACAGGTTCATGGTAGCTCAAGGGACGATCCGTAGAGGCTCCCGTTGCTCCACCGCCAAAGCTTTCCTGCGCCCCATCCGTCTCCGCAGGAACATTCACACGGCCTTGGACACGCACGTGACGCGAGTCCTCATCAATCCAACAACAATGCGAGCATTCGGCGTCGAATTCGTACGGTACGGCCGCAAACAGGTCGTCCTGGCACGCAAAGAAGTCATCCTGTCGGCCGGATCGCTCAACACTCCGCAGATCATGATGCTGTCCGGTTTGGGCCCCAAAAACCACTTGAAGCAGTTCAACATCCCCGTGCTCAAAGACCTACCGGTGGGCGAAAACATGCAAGACCACGTCGCGATGGGCGGATTGACGTTCTTGGTCGACAAACCAGTTTCGATCGTCCAAGACCGCTTCCAAGCTTTCCCGATGACCATGCAATACGTCCTGCGGCAAAGAGGTCCCATGACTACGTTAGGTGGAGTCGAAGGTTTGGCATTTGTCGCGACCAAGTACGGCAACCGAACGTGGCCCGACATACAGTTCCACATGGCCCCGGCTAGTGTCAACTCAGATGCTGGCGCTCGTGTACGCAAAGTGCTTGGTTTAACTGACCACCTTTACAACACCGTGTACCGCCCTATAGCCAACAAGGATGTGTTCACCCTGATGCCGTTACTCTTACGACCGCGATCGAAAGGCTGGGTCAGGCTGCAGAGCAAGAACCCTTTCGTGCCGCCTCTGATCAACGCCAACTACTTCGAAGACGACTTCGACGTCAAGACTCTGGTCGAAGGTGCCAAAATCGCCATGGAAATCAGCAGGGCCAAGGCGTTCGAAAAGTTCGGCACCAGGGCGCACATGATCCCCTTTCCGAATTGCAGGGACAAAGTGTGGGGCAGCGACGAGTACTGGGAGTGCCATATAAGGACCATGTCGTTCACGGTGTACCATCCGGTGGGGACGTGCAAGATGGGGCCGAAATGGGACCGCGAGGCCGTGGTGGATCCCAGATTGAGGGTGTACGGCGTGAAGGGCTTGCGGGTGATAGATGCGAGCATAATGCCGGTGATACCGAGCGGAAATACGAACGCTCCGGCCATCATGGTGGGCGAAAAGGGTGCGGATTTGGTCAAAGAGGACTGGCTGAAGCACAGCATGTGAATCGTGAATGTAGGAGTTTAAAAAGACGCCTTTTCAAATTGTGTAGCTAAACCTAGTGATGTATGCCATCTGTGAACTGTGATCGTAGCTGCTCAAATCAATAGCCTCAAGGTCATTGTTTAGGAAATTTATAACATATACTTATGTGTTCTATCAACAAATAATACAGCAATTGCAGAAAAAGTGGCAGAACCAGTGTACTGATTTATTTCTCACTAAGCATGTGAAGCATATGGCCGGAGGCCGGCTTCGCTGGCAAAACCTTCTGAATGCTCGGAAGTGTGTAAGTTTCATGGAATTCAAGTTTTGACCACGCTCTTTGCTCTTTCTGTTGGTGGACAATAGCTTTTTCCACTTGCTGTCTCCGCCCTGGTTCGGGGCAATTTCAGACGATGCTATTGGTCGATTTGAGTTTTTCGGCCAATGGCGTTACGACAAATTGCACTGAACCGGGGCAGAGCAGGTAACTGGAAAACGCTATAAGTATCAATAATATTAGAGTAATTCCAGGATAGATGGCCGGACTAGAGGGTTCCGCTGAAATATTTCCATCGCAATATTCAAATTACAGGCCCATCTAGCTGTCATTGCTGGAAACAGCGCATTGTAATGCGTCTATCCCCATGTAAAATCAAAGCAACAATCTGAAGCCTGTATGACACGATGCGGAATTTTGCAGAAAAAATTCATAAAAAAAGCTTGACAGTTTACACAATAACTGACATGCGATTTTGTTTATTAATTTATTTGAATACTCTGTATGACAGCACAAGATTTTAGAAGAACTCTGGCACAGGCATATGCGCACTAGGTGTCATTTAACTCATTTTGGGGTATTCAGCGATTTAGCTTGGTACTGCCTGGTTAAATAAATGTCAGTAATGACAGGTTCAGTTTGTTATTATTGTTATTATCGTGCATGCGGGGCACAAGGACTCCCCGACCGGCCCTGATTTTTTGCAACCGTGTGCTGCAAGGTCTTGCAGAGTCTATTCCAAGAAAAAAATCAGTTCGCCACCCCAACGCCCAACGTAAGGTAGTTTACTTGAAATTGCACGAATATAGGCAACCAATAATACATCAAGCGTTGCAGTCACTTGTTCCACGGTTTGTGCGCTCTGCGATGAGGTTCATCCATATTTCCTAATTATTTACGGCAGCTTGTAAATAAACTTGAATTGAAATTAAAAAAATTAAAAAATTAAAAATTAAAAAATTAAAAATAAATAAATTAAAACAAAATAGCTACTTATTGTCTATTACACGGTGCTGATTTTTTTTTTCTCCATAAGAATTATCTGTAAAATTTCGCATTGTATCACACAGGCTTAACTCTAAGTAGCTATTCTTGAAAGTGTGGGAGAAACTCCCTGGGAGTTTTATATAATCCGTACTACACTGTTTTAGGGAAAGTTGCCTAAAAAACACGATTTTAGGCAACATTCGCTACATCAGTGTACTGCGGAATGTATTTTACTCCCAGGGAGTTTCTCCCACACTTTCAAGAATAGCTATCCTGGTGGGCCATCATCCCGGAATTATCCCACGTAAACATGTGAATGAAACGAAAAACTGCGATTCAAATGCAATGTTTGCTGGAAAATGGTGTAAGTCATTAGTTCATACTTCAACTTTTTACAAATCTGGAAAATTCGGGTTACATTTTTCGAATCCGTCAATTTCATTGGAGGTTGAGGTGACCAGTTTGAAATTAAATTATTTGATTCGCTGGAAAAGTACCTGCAGCAAAGACAACCTAACTGCTCCCACTTTAGTCATGAAACTCCTCGAAGAACTTGAATAGGGTGTTTGCAAACTTGGGGTAGAAAATTGAACAAAGTTAGGGAAAAGCTCCAAAAGTGCCAGAAAAATGTTGAAATTTTTTTAATGATTTTAATTTTTGGAAATGTGTAAGGTCAAAAGGTGGTCCTTCGATCCCTTCTATTTTCGTTATTTTGAAAGATTCTAGTAAAGCCTTTCCATCCTGCTAAAAAGCAAATTTTTTGCACCTTTGAATGTGTTTTGTAATTTTATTTGGTGTAGAGGGTGAGTCATAAATCCTAAAAATCAAAAATGCCCGCGAAAAAAATCTAGAATGAATAAAATTTAAGATTCACCCTGTATAGTAAATAAAAATACAAAACACATTCAAAAGTTCATAAAGATTGCTTTTTGGTCTGTTGAGAAAAGTTTACTAAAATCTTTGAAAATAACGAAAACAAAGGAGGTCGAAGGACCATCTTTTGACCCTCCATATTCTCAAAAATGAAAACCCTAAATTTATTCAACATTTTTCTGATACTTTTGGAGCATTTCCCTAACTGCGGTTCAATTTTCTACCACAAGTTTGCTGACACCCTGTATACCTACCTACAATAATTATAAGTGAAGGCAAGAAAGTGAATAGTTCGAAAAGACTTAACCAAATTTACGATTCTCCCGGTAAACCTGTTTCTTTTAATCTTGACTCATGCAGTGTACGTTCATTCATTTTAAACCTTTCTAATTGCTCTTGAATTGTGTAAAATCATCTGGATCCTAGATTCACTTTGATCATCTCAACGGTCTATAGTACAAGAGCGGCAACCAGTTATACATAATACATTGCTTTTTGAGATTTCTCAGAAAATCGAAAGAAAAGGCAATATTCGGGTCTGTAGCGCCATTACTAGAATTACTCGATATGTCTTATAAAAAGTGTCGCGGATTTATGTGCGTCTACTTTTTTCTAGAAACGATTTTGAGAATTTCTTTTGAATCAAGTTTATAAAAACAGTAAGAAGAAAAGTGCAAAATTTGCGACATTTTTTCATAAAACATGTAGAGTAAGGTAAGTTGGGGCGCTACATATCCAAATATATATTTTGCTTTCCATTTTCTGATTCATCTAAAACAACAATGTATGGTGTATAACTGGTTGCCGCTTCAGTACTGGAGACCGTTGACTCATTTCATCTATCTTCATCAAAAACCGCGTAGCCAAGAAAAGCAATTTTTCATTTTCATCAGATTTCAACTTGGTATAAATAATTAATAGCCTAGTCACGAGAACGGGCTACAAAATGTAAAATGTCAGAATGGATGTATTGTCAGAATTCAAGAGGCGGATACACGTGAATGTAATTTTTTTGGTTCGTTTTTTCATGTAAAATTCTTACATTTGAACTTAGCGACTTGAAAAATAACTCATTTTTTCCGCTTTCAAGTGCAGGAATGTCGCTAAAATTTTAGATTTTATATTTTTGCATGACAATTTTTGGTGCACCTAGGTATAAATCAATTGAAACGATTTTGACATCAATCCTAACTATCTGGTATCCAGGCTACATTAGGCAAATTTATTGAAATTACCAAAGCGCGTCTAGAAGTTACACCATCAGTCTAGAAACAAATAAATCTACCCCATTAACCACTTTAAAGAAATTGCATTTTTAAACTTCCTAATGAAACATTCAGAGAGTTGTTGAAATTGAAATTTTTGAAAGAATATCAAAAAATCCATATCCAACCATATCCAGAATATCCAGTTATCTATCCACGGATCGCTACCTGAATGGACGGACTACAAAGACCAGTATCAAAATGGCACGAATATCAGAAATTCAAGATGATGGATGTAATTTAAACAGTTCATTTGCGCTATTATTCAGATTTCATGATAATTACAATCTCATTTCTTTCAATTTCCTCTTGAATCGCATATTTTCTCCTGTTCTCATCTTTTCTCACCAACTTTGGTGTTTTTACACTATTGTATCCCATTTATTTGGCTAATTTTTGGCAGCAGATATTTTTATACAAAATCGAGTGACATAACAAAATTTAGCGATAAACAACCGTGCGTTTTCTATCATCTGCATTCCCATTCTCTTCGAATCCCATACAAGTCAATTCTTCTGAATCCCTCTCATGACACATCTTGTTCCTCTTTTTCTCATCTTTTCCATTACATACCTCTTTGTACTTCTCATGTTACGTATTTGATAGCATGCGATAACAAAATTTATTACGTTTAGCCAGAAAAGTATTAGGTTATTCTATCATTTTTATATTTTCATCTTTTCTTATCTTCATCTTTTGAACTCATCTCATCCATTTATCTAATTCATCTCTTCATCTCATCTCATTCATTCATCTAATTCATCTCTTCATCTCATCTCATTCATTTATCTTACTCATGTCTTCATCTCATCTCATTCATTTATCCCAATCATGTCTTCATCTTATCTCATTCATTCTTCTCACTCATGTCTTCATCATCTCTCATATCATATCCTTTTATCTATAACATACGTAACCGTAACGAAAATGGACCAATCACTGTCAGCCTCCACCTTGGCTCCTCCCTCCTGGTCGATACTGATTGGTTCATTCTCTCACGCTTGTGTCTCCGTTCACGCTTCCGTCGACTATAAATCGGGCTTGTATCTTGCGAAGCAAGATTTTCTATCTTCTTCAGTTTTTTTCATTGTTCCGAAAGTCACACAAAGTCACATATTTGGATCTTTCATAAGGGCCTACTATACCTTTTCAACTTCAAATTGGGACTAATCAATTTAAAATTGGAAATAGTCAATTTCAAAATGGAATAAACAATTTCAAAATGGTACCAAACAAACTCCAATTGGCACTAAACAACTTCGAGTTGAGAGCGATGATTTATTCATTTTTTAGAAGAGAGAATAAATCTGCAGCAATGTATTTTGAGCTGGAGATGGAATACGTCTCCGTCTGAGTTATGGCAAGAAGAAGAGTTTGACAAACACCATTTTTCTTCTTGAAACTGAATAATTCATCGCGCTCAATTTGAAGTTGTTTAGTACCAATTTGAAGTTGCTTATCTCCAATTTGAAGTTGTTTATTTCATTTTGGAATTGGTTATTCCCAACTTGAAATTGATTAGTCTCAATTTGAAGTTGAAAAGGTATAGAATCGTAAGGAGTATCAGCGAGAAAATATCCCCAGACCTAGGGACGGTCAGATGACGTCATGAAGAAATGAAGCTTCATTTGCTATGAAACTGAAGATGAAGAATGACTAACATTATTTCACTAGTGCACATCACAGTTTTCCGAATCAAAATTGTGAATCAAACAGTCGAGCGAATAGTGTTAAATAATGGGCTGTACTAAGAAAGATGAAGCAAATGCCTATGCTTCAAATTCGGCAATGGAAAAATCCTTGAAACTCTAATAATAACTGCATGTACGTATACTGCGTTCAAACCTATTGTGATTCTAGTTGGCTGGGAGTCTCGCCACGCGACGCCTTTGGAAAGGAGAAATTCGAAAAATCATAGCTCACTCGAATTACACTAGGGTTGAATGCAGAATATCTAATTATTTCAACTTCTCCTGAATGTTTTTGTTACTTTTTAAAACATCGAAATTTTTAAGTTAGTAAAATTTTATTTTCGTGTTTTATTGAGGATTTTTTCAATATCGTAGTGAGTGTATGAGCATTTGTTTAATTTTTATTATTTCAGCCCATTATTATCATACTTAATTAGACAATAAAATAAACTGACAAGCGAAATTACGGCACTACTGAACTTTTGAACTAAATCTGAAGTTGAGTTTTTATACGAATCATTCGTCCGATTTAGCGAAGATCTTTTTTTTAATAATTCTCAAGAGATATTACTGTTTTATGGCGTTTGTTGGAAGGTAAGTTTCAACTGTCAATAATGCTATGTTTTTTCCCGAAAGTCCAGGACAACCTGTGTAGGATGTAAATAACTGGAACCTGTTGATAGAAAAGGATGATTCTAGTCTTATTTTCTTTGAAAATTTTCTTCATTACTTCAAACTTAGGGCAACGTTTTGATGGTGCGTCAATTTTGCGGGTTAGTATAGGTATGTTTGTTGTAAATATATTTAACTAATATTGTAAATAGAGCACATCTGTTCGTGTAAATAAAACTGTTTAAATTATACAATAATATTTAAGTGTAAAAGCCAAATTATTAACAATGTAACAAGTAATAAGATGTGTCTAAAAAAATAGGTAGGGAAGAGATGGGTTAAAGGGGACGGTAAGGTAAAACGAGACCGTGCGGTAGAACCGGGTGTTTGTTACTCTATTCAAAGAAATTTGCTTGGAAAATCCATGCTCTCCAGTTTCACGATGGAATTTCAAATCAAGAAGTCTGTTTTCTAATATGCATCAATTTTATATAGCTAACAAGTGATCGAATAAATTTCTCCTCAAGTCGCCTATGATTCCTGAAAATCTAGCGGGAAAACGTGGCTCCAAGGAGACCGAGGCCTACTTTGAGAAGAAACTTATTCGACCACGCTTTACATTTTCTAATTTGAACAATAAAACAGATGAACAACATTTGAAGAGATAAGAATCCATTTTGGTTTCAAATTCTGTCACACAACAATCACAACATTACTATTGAATGAAACATTTTGTTGAATAGCAGAAGTTAAGTAGCCTTTCAACTGACACTGGTAAGGTTTGTTTTTCAAGAATACATCTAGATTTCAAAATATTGTTGTATATTACCAATTAAGCGCGAAGCTTCCTTCTTCCAAGGGGATTTATGGATGTAAAATTGTAAAATTATGGAAATAAGTTTGTTTCCAACTGACGTTTAAACAGGAACAATATAATTGATCTGATTAATTTGAAAAAAAAGATAGCATTTGTTGATCGAGCATCAATCATTCGGTTTAACCCAACTCTTCCCTACTGCAGCGCAGCAGTAATTCCAAAAATGTTGAAGTAGCTCATCGTATATATTTAGCTTTAATGAGTAATTTTCGGCTGGGCAACTTTGCAATAATTATGTATTTAAAATGATGTACTTTCTATAATTTACTTGCATGCATAATGTTTATGAAAAAAAAAATCCATAAAAGTATATAATAAGGGGTAGTAATAATGAAAAATAGCATTAGAATTTGCTAACATTTCAGAGAAGTTGCTAGGAAAAGTTAGAAACTCCTCAAAAGCCTAAGCAGATGCGTATGCCAATTTTTTTCATTAATACTACCCGAGGTGCGCTAAAAAAAGACTGTCAGGCTCAAGTAAATATGCTGCTTGAGAGCTTCAGAAATCAGAGCCAGTTCTCTTGAGTACAGGGTCCTGTACTTATTCACAAAAAGATGATCAAGAAATGATCGATGTACAGGGTGATCTCGAAAGGTCGGATCTCGGATCAAATCAGTACTACGGTAGGTACCTGGGATCGTCTTTGAAGCCCACAAACAATTCTGAAAAAAATTATAGATCTTCAATTTTGAAGTTGGAAAAGGTCAAAGGGTGGTCCTTCGGACCATTCTAATTTTGTTAGGTATTTAAAAAGATTTTAATGAATGTCGGTGGCAGGATTGGCAATGAAGAATATCAACTACTGAGTGTATACTAGATTCCCATTCACTATAATAGACCGTTTCCACTGACGTCACGCAGATCCGTCTTGAACAGCTGATTCAGGGCAACGTCAGTCAGATGTGTCTTAACTGTCACGGGGCACGTGGGTTACGTCAGTCATGTGCGTCAGTCAGATTGGTAAAATGTCAATCTGTCAGTCGGTGTCGGTGTGTGAAAGTCACTGGTGACACAAAGTTTTGGCAAACTGACACGTATAGTTGACATCATGTTGACGTTGCCCCGAATCAGCCGTTCGACACGTGCGTGTGACGTCATGTGGAAATGGTCTATAGGGTGATATAGAGCTCTCAGACTACCACAATACCGAACCACCTTATCCGGGACTCATCAGTGCAGACTGCAGAGGCATCCAGGTCGGACGGTCCGTCTGCCGGTCAGTGCCTCTGCACTGATGAGGCCCCAGTAAAGGTGAAACACGTGCTGTGGAGTTCTGTTTTGCTGGTCCGGTGTTTTGGTAGTCTGAGAGCTTTGTTTATCAAAAATTGTTGGGTTTGTTCAAGCGCTAAGAGGCACATTCATTTGCATGTTTTGTTTTTAAGGGTGTCATGAAGTGAAAAAAACCAGTTTCTTAAAAATTCCCCAAAAAGATTCTTTGGTAGATTTTTTGCAGGTCTTCGACTCAGCCTATATAGAAAACAGAAATTCAATCCATACCCGATAGTTTGTGTTTCTTTATATTTCTGCCATCAACAGTTCACTAAAATATCATGAAATAACTTCAAAAAAAAAGTCTAGAATTTGTTTAATTAATTTTCGTGGGCTTCATAAAACATTCCATAAGGGGTACGGTACCCCTTATGGAATGTTTTATGAAGCAATTGTAACAATGGGCCCAATAATGAGGCCAACGTGCCAGGTGAAACTATGTTCCACCAACTCCCTAAATGGAATCCAGAAAAAATTCCATATACCTACCGTAGCGTAGTGCTGTTTTGGTCCGACTTTTTGGGATCATATTCTAGTTTAAATTGACTTTAGGAATTAATTTTAGGGTTAGAACATTCGAAAAGAAAAAAGTCATACAGTAAATTATTTGTTGCTATCTAGCCCAATCCCAAGTGTCAAAATGTAGTACCTAATTATTATTATAACATGTAGGTAGGTACCGATAATCGTTAGGTATTATTTCATCTACTAAAAATAGAACAATTATGATTGAAGTGTGAATGCTCTTAAAATTACCTACTTGTTGTAAATATAGCCATAATTCTATTATAATATATTGTTATTGTTGTTGTAAAAATTATAATTATTATTGTTATTAAATTTTTAATTTTGCAATAAAATCTTTTTTTCTAATTTACACATGAAACAAAATTTTATTGTAGTATGAATAATGAACTAGCTATTTATGGTACCTATATGGTAATTAAGAAAACGAGTGTCATTATTGGAATGCTTTAAAGTTGGCCGTGCTATTACCTAAAAACTGTGAGAAGTTATGTAAAGAACATATTTCCTTCAAAAATGGCTAAAATGAACGTGAAAATGTCTCACGAGTCAAAAATGTCATCTTCCATTATTGACTTCGACTCAATTTTAGCACAGATGAGAAATGATCATAGAGAGTTTGAAACTGTCAAAGTCATTTTGATTAATGATTATGTTGACAACACGTGACATATTTGAGAATGACAGGGAGAAATTGACATTATGGCTAAAAAAAACAGTTGGATTTTATCTGTGGATGTTTTGTAATTCACAGCCAACGCGTGTTCATAACTTTTGGTAGAATTCCCCCACTGAGATTTGTTTTTTCAAGCTGCATGCTTGCTTTTTTGAATTTTTCAATGTACCATCGAGCCCCTGGTGGATGGTCGGGTTTGGTATAACTTATCGACACCCAACTCATTGACAGGGTAACTTACCGACACCTAACTCATCGACAAGACAACTAATCGACAAGACAACTCGCCGACAGGACAACTCACCGACAGGAAAACTCATCGACAAGACAACCCACCGAGCGAGAAGACATCTCGCCGACAAGACAACTCACCGACAAGACAATTCATCGACAGGAAAACTCATTGACAGGGTAACTTGCCGACACCCAACTCGCCGACAATTCTTCGCCGGACAATTCTTTGCCGGAAACTTTGGAGCTCTAATGACTTAATGAGGCCCATTGTGAGTGTGAAATTCAGAGCCCTATCCCCACTATGTTTTTACGTAGCGTTTCAAGCCTTGCTAAACCCCTTGTCTCTACAATATTCGTTTGGGATCTTGATGAACCCCCTTGGGTATCTTTAAATTTCCGGGAGATTTGCTTCGCCCTTATACCTTGGACGGTTCCTCAGAGCCCTATCAGACCCCCTTGTCTTCATGTCGCATTTGTAGCCCTGCTGAGCTCCTTTGTACCTTTAGTTTTCAAGGCTCTATAGTTAGCTCCTGTGTGTCTTCTTGTGTTGGTCGAAACACTTCCGCCTCCCCCCTACCTCGTGTCAGCCCTGCTGAGCCCCCTTTTAGCTTCAAGTATCGTTTGGAGCCCTATTGAACCCCTTGTGTCTTCAATTATCGTTTACGGTCCTAGTGCCCCCCTTCTGATTTTTCATGTTTCTGGAATCTTAGAAACCTCTTTTGAACCTTCTTAGGATTCTCAGAGCCCTATGTGGCCCCCCGATGTCTTCATGTTGCATTTGTAGCCCTGCTGAACCCCTTTCTACAATGTGTTAATTTTCCAAGCTCAAACACAACACAAAATTCAAACTCAAAAAAAAATTCAAACAAAAATTCAAAGTGTTGTGTTGATCAAAATTCTACGGTGCCACTTCGTGTCCCCAAATCTCATTTGGAGTCCCACTGGATCCCACCAGGCCTTCGCCCGATTTTGAGAAGCCTCTCCTCTCTTGTGTCTACATTGGAGCGTTCCAAGCCCTACTGAGCCCCCTTATCTTCAAGTATCGTTTGGAGCCCCGGTGACCCTCTTCTGACCTCTCGATATTTCTGGCATCTTAGAAAGCTTACTTGTGCCTTTCCAGGTTTCTCAGAGCCCTATTAGGCCCCCCTGTGTCTTTATGTGTCAGTTTGTAGCCCTGTCGAGCCCTTTTTTAACCCGTCTTCGTGTCGGAGCTCTAGTCAGCTCCTGTGTGTCTTCGTGTGTTGATCGGAGCCCTATAGGCCCCCTTGTGACTTAAGTGTCATTTGGAGCCCTAGTGAGCCCCATCAGTCCTTCTTACGATATCCACAGCCCTATCATCTCTTGGTCTACATTGTAGTGGTTTACGCCCTACTGAGCACCATTGTGTCTTCTAATGTCGTTTGGAGACTCATTGAGCCCCTAATGCCTTTTTGTGTTATTCGAAGCCCTATCTAGCCTTGTGTCTACATTGTGGCGATTTGAGCCCTGCTGGTCCGACCCCCTTGTATCTTGAAGTATCGTTGAGGGCCCTAGTGAGCCGTGCCAGGTCTTCTTGTGGTATTCAGATCCCTATCCTGCCTTGTGTCTACATTGTAGGATTGTGTCTTGAAGTGTCTTTTAGAGCTCCAATAAGCCCGGTCATGCACGGGCGCAATGCTTGCAAAGAATTGTCCGCGCTAAGAATTGTTCTAGCACCTTTAATTAATTGTCCTGTCGTCGAGTTGTCTCGTCGGTGAGTTTTCTGGTCGGCGAGTTGTCCTGTCGGTGACGTGTCTTGTCGGTGAGTTTTCTGGTCGGCGAGTTGTCCGTCGGTCAGTTGTTCTGTCGGCGAGTTGACATGTCGAAGAGTTGTCTTGTCGATGAGTTGTCCTGTCGGCAAGTTGTCTTGTCGATGAGTTGTCTTGCTTATCGATGAGTTGGGTGTCGACGAGCTCTCCGAGTCCCGGATGGTCTTGCTCCTAAGCCAATTTTAGATAAAATCGGTTACGTTCAGAAGTTGAGCTGTTGATCCAACGGTAGAGGACGACTTTGACAGATTGTCACTTCTGACAGATTACTTCAAAACGAGTCACTAGACGTGAAGTCCCATAAAAAAAAACGTCAATAATCATTTTTCGGCAGCAACATTTATATTTGTGAGATCTAGAAGAAAAGCTTTATCAATTTTCTGGGCGAAAACGTTCAGCTCGAGGTCCAGATTTACGAAAAATTTGGGCTAGATTGGTTGAACGATTCCAAGCCTGCGACAAAAATGCAAGGCAAAGCGACAGACCGACACAGGAAGAATAAAGTTTGTACCTACTTACTTATACCTATTCGGTTTTTTTTTCAACGAATTTAGATATACGTTTTAGCACACCGGGGAACCACGAAAAAATCGATTAAAAATTTGCATTTTACAGTTACGAACGAGTGATTGGGCGTAAGTGGTGGTCACACCCACGCACAGGAAAATAAATCAATTAATTACAGTGAAATGCTGAAATTCAGTTTCGCAATGTTGCAATTCGCAACATAGAGAACCAACAATACACGTACGTGATTGAAAGCTCCTCCGGTTTCTGCATTCTAATTTGACGAAGAGTGCTTTGAATAATTATTTACTAGCCGCAAAATAACATTCGAACAAGATAAAACACCGTGAGAACAACGAAGTATTTTGGAGCTGGCTTTGGAAATAAACAGTTATCAGTTGGAGCAATTGGACTGAGGGGTAATTGGCTGAATGTTGGAAGAGCAAAGACAACTACAAATAAAAATTTCGTTGATCACAACGTTATAAGGCGTACGCGATCCACTTCGATGAATTCGCGCTGATGCCGTATAGCAGCCTGCACTCTCCGATGTAAAAATTTTTCATAACAATTACATCGTAAAAAAACTGATAGGTGGTTCAGCTTGAGGCAATTATCAGAAAAAATTAAAAATCAATGACCGGTACCATAAAAATATCATTATCGTATCAATCAATATCGGTACCAAATAATCATTTTACTATTTTTAAGTCTTTTGCGTTTGAATCCGTGTAATAACAGGCAACTAACATACTTTATCACAAAAATAATTATATGATTATTTAACGAATTGTGTATACGTGCCAAAGAAAAGTCTTTCATATATAACAATAATGAAGTAAATGAAATTGAAAATTGACATTAACAGAGTATCACAACTGGTGCTAATTAACCGAAAGCTGTAAAATCCCACATATGGGTAGGTACACCAATATTTGTAATATAGTGGTGTAAAGGGTAAAACCCCTTTCCAAAAATTAGTGGGTGTCTACGAGTGTATCAAAATTTGATTTTTCTGGAAAATTACGAAAGAGCAATAATAATTGATGTTACGCAAATAAATATTGACGGTGCATAGTACATACTTACCTCTTTGCGGAAATCTGGGTTAATATTTTGAGGATATGTCAAAATGCCACAATACTTGGGAATCCTTCAAGACTCATTAGACAAACTGAGTTGCTGTGACTAGTGTAGTAGATGCGAAGTGCGTAAAAATAAGGACTTAGGAGCATTTAATTTTTATTTTGACAAGGCAAGTAATTTAATATTTACTTACTATTAATAATTTTCGGATGAAGCAATGTGTATGGTCGTGCTTGCTTACCTGAAAAATAGAAAAAACGCACATTAGTTAAAACAAATAGTAGAATCGTTGGTCATGGTTATGTTGGTTCAGTACTTCAAATATAAAAATAGAATTCTCCGAGATTCAAAAAAAAGGAGTTCCGGAAGTTTACCATAAAAGTTAACAGTTGAAGCCCATTGAACTTGATGTTTAAAAAAAATATATAATCAACATTATGCAACTGAATATAAGAGATGTTCGCTTTTCAAACCGTCCCCTCCCCCCACCATATACTAACCCTGGCAAAATTAAAGTGGTATACTACAATTTGAATTTTTTTTACCAAAAATTTAGGGTGGCATCTCGAAAAACATTCTTTTTTTAAATGATCGATTCATTTCAAGAATCAAGAATGTCCCGGATATTTGTTTAGTTATTTTATGTCATTCCATGTCATTTAAAAGTAAAACAAAATATCCTGGAGTTGACATTTGAATTCTGAAATGAATCCACCTTTCTCAAAAAAAATTAGATGTTTTTGGAGATAACAATGTAACGTTTTTTCGTTTCTTTTTTCTTTTTTTTTTTTCAAATCTAGAAGTTTAATGCATTTTTGCATTCAGGATGACAATGTGCATCGATTGTGGTGATGAAATACAGAGTGTTCCAGAAAATGTTTTTCTTTTTTTAATTATCGTGAAGAGGAAGTTTTTTTATGGGGGGGTATCCGTCTCGCGTGAATACCCTGTACATACTTTATTCTTCCTGTGCCGGCCTGTTCTTGCTAGAAAATCTATTTTCCAACAATCGGGAGTTGATAGGGGAGAAGCTTTCTTTTATTTATTAACGATAGAATTTTGAGAAGGGTTGAAGGGTGATTTTGGAAAAAATTAAAATATGTTTGTCAGAAAGAGAATTTCATTACCTTCAATTTGATGTATCACAACGTAGGTAGTGCTATTTGAAATTCTCAAGATGGGTAGGGTGGAAGCGAAGGGGTTTAAAATGAAAATTTGACATTGTATGTCCTATATGTCCCCCTCAAAATAAAAATCGACCTGTTTCGGTGTTTTTCTGGAAAAAATGTTGGCGGCGAGAAATCTGCGGTAGGTCCTTTTCAAAAAATCACCCTGTATCTTGAGCGTGTAACAGTAATGATTATTGAGCAAGATTTCGCAAGCGGACTTGGTACGATACAATACCGACGTATTGACAGATCCTCGTGAAGAAAGAATCGCGACCACTGTTACTGACTCTTGCCGGGGTCTCTTTAATTCACGCGGATGCCTTTTGGTCTGTATACAGCGCCTGCTACGTGGCAGAGTATGATTGATAGAGTAATTGGAAGTAGATTTGTACTCCTTGATTTTTGCCCAACTCGACGATATCATTATTGGTACTCAATCTGGGTGCATGCAGAGAGATTGAAATCGAAACTCGAGTAGCGGTGGACAGAGTAGAGATCGAGATTGGACTCCCTGCAAACCTACCCTCTCAAGCATAAGTTCTATCACACCCTCCGTGATCACCGATTTTAAGGTCAGTCCGAACCCGTTGAGCTGCCCTCTCAGTTGCGAAAACCAATTATATTTTGCCTTGTTGCTATAGTAGGTTCACCTGTACCGTGATTCTAGTAGGCTAGGCAAATTTCGCAGTTTGGCATTGTAGACTTCACGTCCAACTGCCTAGTGTGCGCCTGAGCGTCTGGCTTCAAAAGATAGGTTATGTTGGTGCTTTTTTGTCAAGATAGGATATGTTGATGTGTCGGCCGTTCCTGTCAAAAATGAAAAAATTACCGAAAATCACTTTGCAAATTGCAAGTATGGAGTGGATGTAGTTCACCTTTCACAAGTTCCGTAAATTTCTTGTTCCAGTACGATGTCCTGAGCAGTGAAATCAAGTAATCACGCCGATGAATCCCATCCACACAAAAATTAGAAGAGTGTAGGTAGCTTCCCAGAGTTCCTAGTCTTCCAGAGTGTGGGTACTTCTTTTAAAAACCAGGAATAGTTCACAATGCTTCCATATTATGTGGTTTTTGAAAATAAATTCACGTCTTCTCCGCAAAGCTGAACGTTATGAGGTCCATGCCCAGCACCTATACTCCGTCAATTTTCTCCCAGAAGCGAGTTATTGATGGCACCCTCGAGGGCTTCAAAATGGGCACTGGACGTTATTGTTCAAGACACAAGCTGAGGCACAAACACAGTTTTCACAGTAATGGAACGGTAATGGGCATAATTCCACCACAATTTCCGTGAAACTCGTGATTTTCAGTCTATTTGACATAAACGGTAATGTTGTCAAGCTTGAACTTTCAAACACAATGCAACCAACTGCCAAGTTCTAGGGAGTTTTCAAATAGGTATCAGATTTGGAAACTTAGAAACAAAATCTCACAGCCAACTAGAATCACGGTACAAGTGAACTTACTATAGCAGAGGCATCCAGCTGATAGCCGCCTCAAAGTTCTCTTCGGGTATCTTATCTCACCCATGTTATGTAACTTATGTAAAAGGAATAGCGCGTATCAGGGAGGTAACCAACATTGCAAACGTTTTTCTTTTGAAGTTCGAATCGACAAATAAGACATAGGAATCTCATCTCATCAAGCCAATATCTCAACTCTTTTAATACAACTCGATTCAACTCAGCTCAATTCTTCAACCAACGAAAAAGCAAGAAAGCTCTTCATATCCAGCAAGAGCACCGGTGGAGGATGTCAAGGTCACAAACGGCGTGTATCAACTATCAACACACGTTTTCGACATTCTTCAGTTACTTCTCGCCGACACGCCATGCCATCAGCCGGAGGAAATTGGCGTAAAGCAATTTTTATTGTTCGTTACTTAAATTTGAAATGACAAAAGTAAATAACACATTTGATAAAAAAGGTTATTAGGCCGTGGATGGCCTAACTGAAGTTTTACGAACTCATTTTGCTAACCGGGCTTAGTCAATTTATAGGTACCTGTCGCACTATTTACTTTATGTATTTATTATTTATTTACACTTATTCATTCTCAGTTCTAATGCCGAGCCTTTCGTAAAAAAAAAAGAATCACACATGTTGTGCATACCTGATGTGTTTTTCAGTTCAAGGCCTGTGCACACGCTTGAAATCAATCCATTGGAAGCTATACACATAGAATGGGACGAGTTATCAAGCAAATTTCTCTTCAAGTAGCATTAGATTTATGAATAATTCCGTAGTAAATGGTAAAACTTTTTTTGGGGGTCCCGAAATGACGAATCACAAGTCCAGTTCTGTGAACAAAACAGTCTGCTATCACCAGTTGGATTTTTTGACAGTGACACTTCCATTTGACAGATCATGATGACAATTGTTCGTCTAGTGCTCGGGGTTCGGAAATAAAGCGGCCATAAAAATCAAACGCCAATCAGAAGACCGCCCTAGTCAGGCCTGGCAGAGCCAGATAGACATACAGTCATACAGACAGACACAGAAAAACAGACTCTAGTATTGTAGGCAAGGTATTCGGCGAAAAAAAACTGATGTTATTTCAAGTTGTTTAGTGGCGGTTTAATTTATGCTGGTGGGGAATTATGGGGTTGCAATACAGCCTAGAGTTTCTTTGCAACGAAAAAATCAAAACGCTAGAGAGTAGAGAGCCTCTGTCTCATACAGGAGAAGTTGCAAGAATAATGTTATACCAAATTGATTGGGAGTGAATTTACCCAGGTTGGCGGCGAGTTATGAGAATTTATTATAGCTTTGTCCAGATTTGGGGTGGCAGCTATGTATTAGCGAAATAATTAGAACGCCAAAACGTCTGGTTCTGGAGGAGTTGCAATAACAGTCGGTCGGACAGAAGGACGGATTACATTCACCGAAGTGAAAACTGGGCTAAGAAAATTCAATGTTTTTGGAGGGAAGAGGTGCCTCCCTATCTTCCTAAAATCAACAGCCTTGTATCTGTTAAGATTTACAAGATTATACTCAAGGTCAAAAAACGGAGATCCTGTACCTATACAATAATAAACGCGGTTATTGACCGATATTTTTATTGAATCCATACGAAGTCCATCACGACCAATTAGATGTAAATTAATTCAAATACGATAATAAAGAATCACACACTTATCCCAAAATACCAAATAAAATTAAAAGTTTCCACTCCGTTTTTTTTTTGCAAAAACTTTCCTACCGATACGGAAACCACGTCAAGTAATTTTCATAATTTGGCCTGTACATGTGCACGAGGAACAGCAATAACGTCTAGCGAACAACAACATTTGACTTTTGTACTTCAAGCAGCATAATATGAGATTTATTTGAAAGAAAAACGTGAAGAACGAAAAAAAAATGGGTCCGCAAGACAACCTTGGGGCGCGCGAGGAGTTCTTACACAATTTGCTAATTCCGATTGAACCGGCCATTCAGTGTGGTGCTTTTAGAATGATAAACAAATGAATGTAATTCACTTTTTATGAATTATTCAATCCGCAATGGTCATTGATGATGGAAGCTCTGCATACGTGACGTCCAAAATAATCTTTTTTCTTGTAACGCGTCCTTAGCCATAAAATACAAACGATAATTATTGCTGTTGGTGATCCCTGCTTTGTAGGTACATCGGACGTTCAATTGTTATTAATCTTAATCAGAACTGAAGTTGGACATGTATAATGTTCGTGGAGGAAGGGAAAGGAGGGGGTGAAAAGCTCTTTTTTGCGGAGCTCAAAAAAGGTGTTTTGACGCACGGTTTCGCAGTTTGGACAGCGTGATTTGCAGATCTCAGTACAATGGATTTTCCTTTGTAACAAGCTGGAAAGCATTTTGAAGAAGCACGTGTGTTTTCGTGGGTGACCTCAACATCCTATACTTACAGTTTTTTTTCTTCATACTGATGCAATTACCATAAAACCTGTGTTTTGTACAGACAGTTTCTTCCGGCTTTGGGCTTGAGTAGTTTTTATTATTGAAAAAGATGCGTTTTGCACTGCACCAACATACTCATTTGAGGTTCTTAACCTTTCCTTCTGGTGAACTTCTTCAAGGCTAACATTGAGCAAGTTCGAATAGGCATCACTTTCAATAAAATATCGAGATTATACAGTATTATAATAACGGTGAAAACAGAGATGGCTTAGGTGGATGTTTCAATTTTTATAAGGAATGCAGTTTTGGAATTTTTTAAATATTATAGCAACACATCGTTCGAAGAAGCCACGAGGATTCAAGCTATGATTTGAAAAAAGTTGTAACAGGACTGATAGGTACTTTGATATCAATTGGATTTATCCATTTTCACATATTTTTTAGGGAAAAAAACCCTGAGATATCTTGACTTAGAATGCTACAGGTTAATCATTCTAAAAGATCAAACTACGCACCTATCGCTGTTTTGAACCATAAATGATCATGAGCAGCCATAACTAGGCGGAAAGGTTATTGTATGGAAGCCCAATTTTAACTTAGCTGATTAGCTTGTCGAATACGAGAAGGTTTTCCAAAATGTTGAGCTAAATTCTTGAGGTCGAAATCTGAAGTTCTGAAAATTGATTTTTAAATGGCATGTACATTGCGCTTGGATTCGATAATGAATGCCAAGCCATACACGGACCGTTTTTGGATGGGTGACTGCTGCAACATGACGAACATGGGGCTCACTCGAAGATGGGACACCGGCGCCAAATTACCCCTCAGCAAGGTCTGGGGAAACCTTCCAAATACTTTGGCCCTGGAAAGCTTCCTCTGGAGTAGTGATTAGGTTGTTGCTACTCACTCGACCACTCGTGGTTCGCAATCTACTTGAAACTGTGGGCCCTATTCAATATGAGTAGGCAGAGAAGCAAGCCGAAACCTTTGATTGGTTGTTTGCGACTAACAATTTCATTAATTTTAATATGAACATCAGAAAGTTCTGTAGTGCAAAATATCAAAGTCAACCTCAATCTTTTAATTAAGGGGTTTTGAAAATTGTCGCACAATGCTCAAATATTATGCAGCATAATGTCTGATTGAAAGCAAAAAACTAAAAGAATCACTTAGTCCTGTTGTGGGAATCTTTGTCACCGTTAACCATGCTTTTCTGCTGAATTAAAAAGAGCTGTATGGCTAATTGCAGACACATCATCAGGAAATTTTAATCTGACATAAGAAAACATTAATTTTTGAACATCAAATTAGGACAACAAGTCAAAAAAATGTTTCGGCTTTCTAATAGGTATAGTATATGATAGACTTTCTATGACAGCAGCAAAAATTATGAGATTCTTCCGAAAGTTATCCGCGGTTAAAAATATGGACCTATGGATTCATTTTAATAAACCTTCAGTAGTTGTCACTTTGTATGATGTCAGTTAGGTAGGTACTTATTTTTTGAGATACTTGTCTACCCTATAACAGTAATACCTATATGAAATGAGGCGAAATTTTCATGTGTTATGTTTATGAAAAAAATACAGAAACCTTGCAAATCGGCAGAAAATTATTTTCCGCTTCAAAAGTACCGCGAAAACCCAGTTTGATGAAAAAGTAGATGTACTGCTACTGTGTATCTACCTTGATTGTCTGTATTTTCCACGAACATTTACGTAAGTTGACCAGTAACTGAATTCATAAAAACATGAAATTTATACTTGATTATGGGATTTATAGTTTGACGTACTGTAAGCGGAATCGCACTGTAAAAAAAATTGAACGTATCCATTGATCAAATAAAATTATTACAAGCCCTCTCAAAATAGCGAAAAAAAATAAGACTAAAAACAATATCCAATAGATTGAGGGAGCTTTTGATATCAACGTGTCCATGTACTACGAACTTACCAAGTTCAAATTATTCAGAATCTTCCAATTTCGAAATACCAGTGATTTATGTTTGATGAACTCACATACATTAAAAGTTATTTTTATTTTTTTATTTTATTTTTTAGCCCTGAATCAACTATTACGTTATTAGCAGGTTTTTTCAGTGGGGGTTTTCCAGTAGCGATAACAGTGATAAAGATCACAATGAAGACATGTTTGGATCAGTGGGGGATTAATCAGTGGGGTTTTGTTTCGATGGCTTTCTCGTTACATCACTTTCCTCGGGACATCACCGCACGATAGTAAATAAAGTTGTCAACAAAATAAGTGTCTATGTCGATATTTTCATCAATTTTCAAAACTCCACAGCTCCCTATTCCTTTGAGCGATTTTGGATCTGTTTAAACTGGCTGGTGCCCCCATTCTTCAGCTATTGGTCTCAAGTTTTGCAAATTATGAGAAAAGCATATTAACTTTTAACAGGGTGTCAAATAGACCAGTGCAAAACTTTTGAAGGTTTAGTTATCCTCCGTTTTGCCAATAATTTTTTTTTAATGTAAAACAACAACAAAAATTTGAACAATGACGTCTTTGCTCGGAACGTTTTCTGATTTACCCCCCTATTTTTATTTATTTATGTAGTGATAAAATTGAAGGTAATAAAATTCTCTTTCTGTCAAACATATTTAATTTTTTTTTCAAGTCACCCCTCAACCATTCTCAAAATTCTCTCATTCTTAATTAAAATAAAGCCTTTTCCCCATTAACTCCCGATTCTTGGAATAAAGACTTTCCACCGAAAACAGTTTGATTCTTATTTCGAAGGAGGCATCTATAAGATACGCTATATCATCTATCCCAAATCTATTTCTTCAATCCCTTCGCCCTCACCCAAGCCTACTTTAAAATTTTAAATAGCAATATCTACCGTGTGATAAAAGTATATAAATAAAAGGCGGTCTTCCCACAAAACGTATTTTACAAACGTTTTGTGGAAAGACCGCTTTTTATTTATATATTTTTACTTTCTATACCCACGTGAGCAATGACGGATAAATTTCTGAAGATAAGTACCGTGTGATACATCAGACTGAAGGTGATAAGATTCTCTTTCTGTAGAAAATAATTCCAAGTTTTCTGAACCTCCCTCCCACTTTTTCCAAAAATTCTAATTATTGGGAGGCGAAGGGGTTGAAGATATAGATTTGGCAATACGTGTCCTAGATGTCCCCTTCGAAATAAAAATCGATCTGTTTTTGCTGGAAAATCTATTTCTCAAGGATCGGCAGTTAATAGGGGGGAAACTTCCCTTTATTTGACAGTGAAAAAATTTTGAAAAGGGTTTGGGGTGGTTTACAAGATTTCAAAATGTGTCTGACAAAAAGAGAATTTTATTACGTTTGATTTGATGTATCACATAACATAGGTAGTGCTATTTGAGATTCTGAAGTAAGGTAGAGTGGGGACGGAGGGGTTGAAGATGAAAATTTGACAATGTGTGTCCCAAATGTCCCCCTCAAAATAAAATTGGACCTGTTTGGACGCTTTCCTGAAAAAAAAAATTACAGCGAGAAATCTGGGATGGGTCCTTTTAAAAAAATCACTCTGTACATTATATATGTGGTTGAACAACTTGGGTACATACACATGAAAATATATACATTCCTCTCTAATTTGGTGGAAATTTGGTTGAAATAGCACCAGTACTTTTCGAGAAATCTCAATTTCAAATGTGTCCGTTTGATGCGTCGCACCCTGTATAAATTATTAAATTGACAATGCTTCCCCAGTTGTTCCGTTTATAGTGCCCTCCCGCTTGCAGTCCATCAAACTATAAATCCAGCTCGATAGTTTATACTGAACAGGTCAGGTACCACACACATCACACAGAGCTTTAGATTTTATCTATGATAATTTAGGGGTCGATAAAGAACATAATCTGTTTATACCTAAAATGTATACGACACACATAAACAAAATAATGCTGCATTATTTAATAATTAATTATTGCTAAACAAACAGTTCCCGTAACAGGTAATGTGATCGTGACAGAATGCATCATCATCAAAATAACATTTAAAAAAACAAAATCTAAATTTTTGAATTATCTCGAAACGCGTACAACAATTAACTAAATGCAGCCAAATTAAATAACCATTATTTAAATCTGTATACTATACGTGCAAAGATACGCTTTTGACATTATTTAATTCAGACAATTAAGTAGAGAGGTTATAGAAAGACATACAGAATGGGTGTAATAAAATGAGTGACCGAGGAACTATAGCCTGAAGAGACCTGGGATGGAACGTTGGCTCTAGCAGAAAATACAGGCTGGCCCAACGAAAACAGAACAGAGGGGGTTTCGGACATTTCACCTCATTTTTTTTAAAAAGGTCAGATAGGTCGATTTTTATATCGAGGAGGAGATCTGAAACATACGTTGGCAAATTTCTATCTTCAGCCCCCTCGGCCCTACCCACCTCAACTTCAGAATTTTGAATGACACCATCTACTTTGCGATACATCAAATCAAAGAGAATCAAATTACCTTTCTGAAAAAATATTTTAAAATTGTTTAACCCCACCCCCCATCTTCCTAAATTTCTCTGTCTGTCCCGTTTTCTTTTCTCGATCCTTCAATTCTCTTCAATTTAATCAGCGTCATCCTAAATAGCATCTAAAGAGAAAATTTTCGGTGGGGAAAAGTGCTACCCAAATTCACCCCTTTCGTCTCCCCCCTCCCCCAGTTTCAAAATTTAACAACAGACACCACCTACTTTGTGATACATCGAATTGAAGGGAGTTGATTTCTCTTTTTGAGAACAATTTTTTTCAAATTTTCAACCCCTCCCCTAATAAATTGAACATTTTGAGTATTTAAGGGGAAAAATGGCTTTTTGACAATTCTGAAAATATTTTATTCAGGAAGAGAATTCAATTCCCTTCAATTTGATGTATCACAAAGTAGGAAGTGTTATTTAAGATTTTGAAGTTGGGGAGAGGGAGTGAAGGGGTGGATTTGGATGGCACTTTTTACACAAAAAGTTTTCTCCCTCGATGCTGTACATGATGACGTTGACTGTACTGAAGGAAATTAAGAGGTCAAGGATATTACATTGGGAACTCAGACAATTTGAGGAAGAAAGGGGGGTGGGGTTGGAAGTTATAGAAATATTTTATTCAGAAAGGGAATTCAATTCTCTTTAATTTGATATATCGCAAGGTGGGTGATGTCATTTGAAACTTTGAAAATGGAGTAGGTGGAGGTGAGGGGGTCAAAGATAGGAATTCGCCAATGTATGTTTCAGATTTCCCTCTTGCCTTGGTATAAAAATCGACCTGTCCGAGCTTTTTTCAAAAAAATAAGGTGAAATGTCCGAGAACCCCTCTGTTCTGTTTTCGTTGGGCCACCCTGTATATTTTCCCCAAAGTGTATAGAAGTCGACTGAAGCTTTTCATACAAAAATGCGGGGTAACACCTTCATCCAGTCGTGTTTTCAATTATCAACACGAAATGAACACATGATAAATCAGTCATCTCCCTGCCTCGCGGTGTGTTCAATAGGAAGCTTCGCCAAGAAAATTAGCTTACTTTGCAGCAATCAATTATTTTGATACCTCAAGCCAAAAAAAGTACACATATAAGACACATACAGTAAGTACCAGTACTGTTACGCTGTTATCTTGAAAACTCCTCTAAACTAGCTTGCCAGAAAAAAAAACTTCTAGTATAGTATAGCCGTGCATATTTATTGTTGTTGAAGATCGTTTGTACTTGCCGCGCGCGCTTGTTGAAGTTGATACGTCAGGAAAAATATATGTCTGAAAACTGTAAATGAGTCCTGAATCAATTTTTTCTTTCAAAAAATGGAGATTCTTCAGAGATACAGTGCATATTCGCGCGAAGTTATCTCAGACGAGTTTCGCGACCCGTGCATATTTATTGTTGTTGAAGATCGTTTGTATTTGACCGATCGTCCTCAAATGTCGCCGGTATCAAGTCGAAATAAAAAGATTCGATTAAAGAGAGAACGAACTGGATACTGTTAAACCATTCAGTAGATTTGGAAGATCTAAATAGATGGGAAAATTTTGCTACTTTTTTTGGAAAAATAAAAAACTGAAACAATTAGCCTTCGCCACTACGTCTGAGTAAGCTTAAAAATAGTCTCAGTATCGTAAACTTGGAGAAACATTCAACAAAATTTGACACTTTGACCCTTCCAATGCCGCCATCTTAAAATTTAACATTTTTCAACAGATCTACTTGAAACTTGGGAGCTGGGGAACTCTGAATTTCATTAGAAATTCTAGGTAAGCCACTGCACTGTTGAGTAATTCACAGATGATGGTGTCTCGAATACCATATCGATGTTTTCCGAAATGAGACTTGAAATTGTGCAGACGAGTATAAATAAATTAGAGTATATTTTATCTAGACTGTCTACTTATTGCTAAATTGTTACAAATAAGTGCTGTGAAGGATTAAAAAAAAACTAATGGACGATTAATTTGTTGTTTATTCAACGTCGTTCATTCTTATAATCATCACCTATCCATACCTGGATGATTGGAGATTTAATTATTTTAACCGTTGATTTCCCATGACTTTTTTTACTGGCCTTTTCCAAGTTACTTTGGAAATGATAAACAATTAATTCACTGTCATATCAATGAATGAAAAAAAATACAATCTATTTGAGAAAAAATCAATTTCTTCGTAAACAGCCAATGCGTATTCAGATATGTACCTTGGAAAGAAAATGACGACGAAAATTTCACACGACACATCTAGCTACCCGCGACCACTACCGTGAGTGATGTATCAACACACGCTGTGCGACATTTATTGCCAGCGTGCGATTTTGATTACTGGAACGCACAGTCAGGGAATTTTGATTTGGACTAATTCATGATTGGTATAGCTTGATAAATGGTGAAAAATACCTCGAATATTTGAGTATTGCAGAACGGGCCGGGCCATGTCCACGTCCAATGCAGCGATGTAATGAATTTGATAATTTCTATATGTACACAAGAAAATGGTGAAAGCTTCAGTAACTCTTTAGAAAGATCTCGTTTCCGGCAGGTTAATTCCTTAGGCCAGTTCTGCTGAAAATCCAGCGCTCTCGACATACACTTGGATCAAATCTGGACGACAATCTCACGTGTTATCTTCCCCCATAGAGTGAAAGATTTAACCCTATTCGCACGACAAAGAGTTTATAAGCATTAAAAGCCAGTTTTCCTGGAAGAGAACCTCTTCGAACAATGCCAAGAAAATTCAGTGTCGCTTCGAAAACGCTCCAAATACACGAAGAAAAATGCTTTAGAAGAAATCTTCAGGCGTTACAGACCCAGGTCATCAAATATCTGAATTGATACCAACCATTTCAATACATGAATATCCAGGTGGTCAATTTTACCAACTTTGGTAGTGAAGGTTGAGTTTTTGGTGGTAATTGAGAATATACTGCCTTCACCTGCTTTGCTTTTACGGAAACGAGGTCTGTTATCATTACAGACCCACATATACATTGTCACCAAAATGTTTCCTGGGCCATTAGGAATTACATACTTACTCTTTTTCGTGTAGAAAAGAACATAACATCATTTTTGCAGGCTGCTTAATTAGAAGATCACCGCGATAAATTGTACACCTGATTGTAGAAACGCAAGAGCAGAGTTTTTATCAAAGCAATCCCACGCAAACTCTTCTCTTTCTCCCTCTTCAGCCGCAAACACTATTTTGAAGGTTATGAAAAATGACTTTGCCTGATGAAATTGTTTTCAGTTATAATTAAATAGTTCCTGTACTTACGATAAGTTTCAATTTCATTGAATGTCCATATGCTAAAGGATATGATTTTGGACAATAGAAGCGCGCGATAAATTTCAATTAATGAAAAAATCGAATTCAGTGTCCAGGAACTGTGGGTAAAGGTTAATGTAAAAAATATATGCCTACGAAATTATGCGAAACTCTTGTTTTTCTGTAAAATTTATACAGCCCTGATTAATGAAGGTACAACGGAAATATTTTTTAGAAAAAAAGTCATCACCTACGTAATTTCCACCTTAGGATTATCGTGTTATTCTCTCAAAGCCCAGTACGATTGGGGTTTTCCTAAATCCCAAAGATTATTATAGTGTGGTATGATATGTTGTATAAATTATTATTTGACACCTCCATAACAAACATTAACAATGAGAAAACCTCCAGTTTTGTTCTGTTTTGTTTCATGACGATTCATATGCTTAGACTTTTTTCCTCATTTATTGAACATCATCGGTCTGTTTCCGCCTGGGTTTTTGCTGACCAATCACTCACGCCATGGATGCTTTCCTCCAGTAACTCAACGGAAATTTCGCCGAATCCTTATGTGCTCCTTCCAACGCAAGGTGAGGATCTTCGACGACCACTAACATCGCATGGGGCCACCACCATCGTTTACATTTCACGTGCTACGCGACACACGGCCTTACATTTAGCAAGCATTCCAACTGAACCAGGGCACTTGTTTCCGAGACAAAAATTCGACCCGCCACTGGTGGAGATCGAACCCACGACCCTTGGTAATGGATAAAAAAATTTGTTTTCTCAAACGATTTCAGAAAAAAAAACTACTTTTTTGAATATTACCTAATTTTTATTTCTGTTACCGGTTCATCATTGAACAGTTTTAAGCGCATTTTCCATCTTGATGAGAATCGCTATTGCAGCCGCTTTGTCCGTCCGTCCGTCCGTTCCTCGAACTTCTCGCAAACTAGACGCCCTAACTTTCTGATTTTTTCGCTCTTACATAGCTGCCACCCCTAAAGCTTGGCTAGGCTATTTTTGAATGTCTATATCGCGCCGTCAACATAGATAAAACCATGGAGGGTATATAAAGGAGACTGAACGAGTAGTGAAAGCTGTCAAAAAAAACGGTATGATTTTGTGTCGTCAGGTTTCAGTTATAAATTTTTCCACAGCAGCGCAAGTGTTCCACTAAGGCCTAGTTGTTTATAGAAACCTGCAATTTTAAATAAAATTTGTAGGGACCTGTCACAATTTATTCCGAAGGCCCAGGGCCGCGATTCTGTACTTTCCTACCGACACTTGTCGGTGTCGGTAGCTAGGCAGGAGCGAATTTGATTGGTTCTCACCCTAGTTACCGATCCAATAGTTGTCGGTAGGCAAGTACAGAATCGCGCTCCTGGACGAAAGTTCTCTGGCCGGCCATCCATTGCCGCGGCCGGCGGCCGGTAGTTCTATGGATTTGGGTACCTAGTGGAACAGTCTGAACCTCGGTCTGAAGAGTACACAAAATGAGGCCCGAAGGTAATTAACACAAAAGAACTCAGCAGAAAGTAACTCGAATACAATACGTAGCACAACGGAACAAAGCAGACATGAACGGAACTCGATAAATCCTGGCGGAATACAAGCAAAGACCAGGGACAAAATCGTGACGTGTGAACCTTTCAAATTGACAACGGCTTTGAATTCCTACATAGGTCTAGTAGTCCGCAACAAGCTTGCATAATTTTCCGCTGCAGCGCGGGTGTTCCACTCAGGCCTGAAAAACTCTACTACATAGAAACGAACCAGTTTTGAGCAGGCCGTGTAGTCTCCTTATCTCGACCCTCCATGGATAAAACCGTCCCCGATAAACTTGAAATAACATGATGTTGCAATTTCTCCCAGACCTAATGCTCTGGTGTTCTCGTTTTATGAATAATACATAGTTGCCACTTATAAACGTAAAACCAGAAACATCCCATCTTCAATATGCGCCACCGGCATGTAAAAATTGCTAAAAACCGCCCCCAATCACTTTAAAATAAAAAACATACACCCGAAGACATAGCGATCTAAGTCTTTCGGTATATGGATAGCTGACTGAAAATGGGAAAGGATAGGCTACTTTTGGTTAGTCGCCGCCTCCCAGGTTCCGCCCGAAAGGACAAAAAGTGCAACTTTCAACAATTTTCACTGATTTGGATGCTAATGCTAATGGATGCTCTACATTCCATAAATTTATATCCGGCTGGTGCTGTAGTTTTGAACTCACAGACTTATCCAGCAGCTCCATTTCACGCTGGGTTAAATAACTTCACTAGGACTACCCTGGTAGGTTGTGCCACTTTTCTATTTATCTATACTCGATTTGTATTGTTTACCAATAAAGCTTATTTATGTTTTTTCCAAATATCATGCATTTTAGGACTACAATGAGGTACATTTCTGATCTGTTCGCTCAACGCTCTGTTGTCTCAACGCTACAGTGTGAACTTCTATATCGAGGAATCTTGCAAACCGTTCTAGATGTTATACATGCATACATTCAGCAAACGAAATATGGAGAAAGTGATGGAGAAATTTTTAGTGAACGAATCATTTCGATTCCCTCATTTCTATAGAAGATACGATTTTTTCAAGAAGCAGGTTCCGCCCCGCAATTCCACACAAAGTGAAAATTATGTGTATTGACTGCAGTGTAACTTTCGACATCGAGACAATTTGCGTCCCCTCACAGATAGATGCGAATGAAATGTGCAGCAAGAAATGAAGACATTTTTAATGGAAGAATACGTGATTGATTGATTGACAGAGTGTCCAGGAAATGGCGGAAAAGCTCTGCAGCACGTTGTGCAGGGCCCTTCAGGGAATTCCGAAAAAATGATTGAAAAAATTTTCGACTTTAATTTTTAAAGCCCTCAAGGATCTGAAACTGGTTCTTCGAATAATGTTCTTGGTTTCTGACTCACCCTGTAAATAAATAAAAAATCAATACACATCCAGTGGTAGATATTTCTTTCTCATAATTCTGCCGTCAACACTAAACTGAAAACTTTTGAATTAACAAAACTAGAGGGGTTTGAAGGGCCACCCCCTGACTATTAATAACCCCAAAAATGAAAGTCGATCATTTTTTCGTAATTCCCTGAAGGGTCCCTTACAACGACTTGGGAGCTTTCCCGCCATTTTCTGGACACCTGTATACTTATGCACTTACATGCGGATGCGCTTTTTACAGTTGCGGCAGGACCACAAATCTAAATTGACAATTCTGACTACCTAACCTAGTGATGGTCCCACTGGCAGCTGACAGTGCTCACTGCTCAGGTCTTTCCTCAACGAAATAAGAAACGAGCTGTCAGTAAAATGAGCCGCATCAGAAACAGATTTTCGTAATGATCTCTGCTGACCCTGCTGTGAAATGTTGCTTGAAGTTCGTTACTCATGAGAATTATCAATGACGGTGACACCGTTACATGCTCCAGAAAAAAGCACAATCGATCTTGAGGTGCGTTCAATCAGCTTATTTAGCCGCAGGTTTCAAATTTAGCCGTAGGCGCTGCGTCGCTTATTGGCTGTTCTGAGGAGGCTGGATCGTAAGAGCCAATAGGCGTCGCTGCGCTTGCGATCAAAATGGAAACTTGTGGCTAAATAAGCTGACTGAACGCATCTTTATTCATTGGCGTTTTGTTGTTTAACGTAATGTGACACTGAGCGGCAACAGGTATTGGCAAGGCCCAGAAGGCTACCATTTGATAGCAACGGAGGCTGATACCTTGACATAATAAAACTGACAATGATCGAACAGTCCAACAGCAACTGGTCTTCTTATTTTCCCGGGATTAATGCATGGTGCCAAAGCAACTGACTGGCGGCGATTACAGCGCTTGAAGAACAGGAACGAACCGGCAGGACCGGTATATTATCACGTCGGCTATATTTACAAACTCAATGTCAACATTATTTGCGGATTTTTCAATTGTTTTCAAAAATTGGTCCGGTTAGTGAATGCCATCAGAGCTACCGATTCACCTTGAGGACGTTCAAAAGACTGCGATTATTACCCCGTCTGGTGTCTTCCAGTAAAGTTTATTGCAAACCCAAATTGTACGCCTCTTCCTCACCTGAAAAGCTGCACACACGTCGCGAGCTTTTATGGAATGTCATTTAAAAAAACGCACATTCAACAGTATCAGCTCACCACAACCCTAGTGAAGATTATCTTGATACGTCACTGCCTGCTGACTGAAGCGCCTGTAACATTTAGGTTTGAAATGAACTCTACCTCAGGATGCCGTTTGGTCTTTTCAGATCACTGCTTGTTCTTCGGTTTTCGTCGTGAATTTCTTCTTGAAAGACAAAGGTATCCGGACTATCCGACAGAGTATTCCGCTACAGGAGTTCTGAGCCAGGGCTATTGGCAGTTGCAGTGGTCTGTCTTGCTTTAAGGAAGAGAATTCACGATTCTCACGGATCACAAACCTTTCGCTCGCGAGCTTGCACGGTCGACTGGCAATGTGGCAATGTTTATATTCAGGCTGTCCTTCTATTGTTCCTGGGATACTACTTGTCGCTGAGCGCACGGATTCTTTCTATGTGAGTCAATTCAAGGCCACGTATGAACCTTTTGGTACCACTGCTGGCGGTGGATCTAGAAAGAACGCCCTTCACAAAACGTCACTCACGAAACATCCCTTTGAAATTAAATCCTCGAGAAAGAATGCTTGCTCATCACAAAACGTCCTAGAAGAAACATTCTTCGCAATACCTCCCCTGGAAAAAACGTCCCTGGAAAAACGCCACCCTCGTGGCTTCATAATTATGTGGTTTCAAAGCCTGGTGAGCCACTTTGTGTCTTCTTGTTGCTTCCCGAACTCCAGTGGAGAGCCCTTTTGTATTTTTGTGACTTCTAGAACTTCTAGTGTGTCCCATAATGACCCCCCCCCGTGTCTTTCGATGATTTTATGTGCCTACTTATGACTTCTAGGGCCATTCGGAGCCCTAGCGGACACCTTGTGTTTTTGTATTCTTGTGTAGATGAAGTTTAATTTTTTGGAATGATCTCTGATTAATTTTCTCTTATTCAGAGGCGATGAAAAAAAGACTATATTTGGTCGTCCGATGATGACATTTTCCTTCTTGACCAACTTCCAAGATTCAGAGCTCATACTGAAGCCGAAGCTTTAGGTAAGACAAACCTCATAGACAAAATCTGCTCAACACCACCAACATTTAGAACATAAGGTGGCATCAGAAGTGATGTAGAGATATATCGGTCCCGGAATCTGATAGGGAGAACTGAATTACAAAAACATCGTCTTCGGACAGAGCATTCTTCCTGAACACTGCATTGTGTTTCAAGATTGTTGTGACAAGAACTTTTGATGAAGGTACCAAATTACAACTGCATGATTTTTCAAGGAGAAACAGCGCAGTTTCTTTTTTTTTTTGGAATCGGCTCTTGATGAATCAGGTACTGCCTTTTCGTGAGCTGAAAGAGAGAGATCGACCACTGGAAAAGTTAGAGCCCAAGTAGTCCAGTAAAATAAGGATTTAACTTGGAACAAATTAGAGGCAGGATGAAAAAAATATGGCGATGTAGAGAATGAGAAACTGAATAAGAAAAACCGAATCTCCATTTCCAGTCATCCCGGGAAACATGGAAAAAAAATGGAGAAGATGGAAAAACATGCCCCGCGGTCTCTCTTCTGAAACGGTGAGAGAATGGGGAGAGAAAGGTGAGAGATTGGTGAGAGATGTGTAAAAACTGTAAAACTGTCAGGGACAAAGTTGTAAGGAATTCAAGTTAAGCGGTTTATCGCAGTCAAAGTTGCGCGCCGGTCTAGTGAAGTGTAAGAACTGTCCGCGTGACCTTCCTTCTTGAATGCTGTGAGAACGACAAGAGATATCCCGAAAATTAAGAGCGACAAAGTTGTAGAGAATTGAATGCTCCACTAGAAAATCTTCAAGGCCAATTATTAGCTTTTCTAGTTTAGCCTAAACCACGTTCGAAGTTGCGCGACAATCCTGTTGATGAAGTGGTTCTTCTGGAAAATTTACAGAAACCTTAGACTCGATGAAAAAACTATGACAATGTAGAGGATGAAAAACTGGATCACAAAAACCAAAGTTTCATTTCACACCGTTTTGGGAAACCTAAAAAAAAGAAAAACTTGAAAAATAGCGATTTGCACTCCCAGCTTCCTCATTGAATACTGAAATAAACGTAATAAACATGGAAAATCTGAACAAACTAGCTTGTAGAAGATTAAATGATCTATAGAAAATCCCATGATGTCATGTATGCATCTTTGTCAACTTAGCTGCGGAGCGCTATCAAAGTTGGGGTACATGACTCGTAACACCTCGCATATGTAGTCAAACTGGCACGACGTTGCGGTCTTTGTTCAATTGATTATAAAACACGATCAAATGATTTGAAAAAAATGCATGCTTTGTTCAACGTCTGGGTAGCTACTAATTGTTAGAATTATCATTGTAGTCATCATCATCGTCTTCCGAAACGACAATGCAGGAAGCGTCAAAACAGGTGGCTTCACCGCAATGGTGGCAAAACTTGGTTCACTTGAGGTCAAATTTACTGCATCCACAAAGCTTCTCTTAGTTTTTCAAGCATCTGCAGGGAATCAGCCGGAGCAGATTTTCGAGAGCTACGTTATCCTGGGTTCTAATAGGCATCAACAGAGAAATGTTTAATTTTCAACCCCATTGTTCAGGTGGACAGTTGTTTATTATCTCCGAGCTGTTGTTGGATGATCATTGTTCATCAAAAATCAGTTGAAAAATATCTCACTATCCAACGTGAATCACGTTTTTCAATAATTATACATATTCCGTCAGTTCCACAAAAAAGATGATCAGCGATCAAGGCTGATTGCAGATTACCTGAACTTTTTTCTGCTGAATGCTAGGTGATAACTCACAAAAAATGCCTGAAATCTGTATTAGACTCATCATCTTTCCATTATTAAGGGATAAACCAGAATTTCCATTGATCAGTCAGCTATAAATCGACAAACAAAAATCGTAAATCAACTAATCTCGTATTATCTGTTTTGTGGAACCCACGGTTTGTGTTACAAAATACAAGTATCTCAGTTTTAAGCCCGAGTGTCACGATACTATTTTCGTACTATTTTGATGCTAGAAATATATGACTAAAAACGACAAATTCAGAAATTCTCTAGAGAACTAGTCTCTCATTCTAGATTTCTTGTATGAAAATATGACGAAAATAGTACCGTGACACTCAGGCTTCAAATTTGCCAAACAAGAAACTTTATAGATAACAAAGCGTTCATCCGCGGAGTTACATTTCCAACAACAGTTACCAGACGTTCAACAAAGCACGCAATTTTTTCAAATCATTCAATCATGTTTTATAATCAATTAAACGATGACCGCAACGTCGTGCCAGTTTGACCACATATGCGATACGTCACCAGTCATGTACCCCAACTTTGATAGCGCTCCGCAGCTAAGTCAAAGAAGATGCATACATGACATTACGGAGTTTCTATAGATGATTCAATCCTCTACAAGCTAGTTTGTTCAGATTTCCCATATTTATTACGTTTATTTCAGTATTCAATGAGGAAGCTGGGAGTGCGAATCGCTTTTTTCCAACTTCTTTTTTTTTTCTAAGATTTCCCGAAACAGTGTGAAATGAAGCTTTGATTTTTTAGAACCAGTTTTTCATCCACTACATTGTCATTTTTTTCATCAAGGCTGGGATTCTTGTAAGTTTTCCAGAAGAACCACTTCATTTAACAGGATTGTCGCGCAACTTTGAACGTGGTTCACGGCTGAACTGGAAGAGAGAATAATTGGCCTTAAAGATTTTCTGGTGGAGCATTCAACTCTCTAAAACTTTGTTGTTCACAATTTTCGGATATCTCTTGTCGTTCTCACAGGATTCAAGAAAGAAGGTCACGCGGACAGTTTTTCCACTTGACTAGACCAGCGCGCAGCTTTGACTGCCATTAACGGCTGAACTGAAGTATGGAGACGTATGTTCCCCTGGACTTTTTTGTAGATCATTGAATTCCCTACAACTTTGTCCCTGCCAGTTTTCACATATCTTCTACCGTTCTTCCACCGTTTCAAGAAAAAGACCGCGGCGCATGTTTTTCCATCTTCTGCATTTTTTTCTATGGTTCCCGAGATGGAAATGGAACTTTGGTTTTTCTTATTCAATTTTTCATTCTCTAAATCGCCATTTTTTTTTATCCTGCCCCTAATTAGTTCTAACTTTGGCATAAAAATCGCCTCATTTTACTGGGCTATTTAGACAGTATGACAAACACGTCGTGGGATTTCGGTAACGTCTCTCCAGGAGAATACCATAGGAAGCCAGAGAATGAGAGCCAGCGGGGAATAATTGGTATATGTGCTATCTCAAGTAGCTGTCGATCGTTAGTCTCAGGAACATGACAGTATTCAGGGAAGTTCTTTTTATATGAGAAGGTCTGGATCTGAAATGGGGAGGTAGATCTTGAATCTCTTCAGGATGTTGCAGAAAGTGATGCAACAAAAGTTTTCAAGAATTTCAACATCAAATACATGTGGATGAATTTCATAATATTTCGAAATGATTTCTAATTTATCTTTTTGTCTCTTTCATTTAGGGGGTGATATAAAAAAAACGACTATTTGCTCATCCGGTGCTGACTTTTTCCTTTTTGACCAATTTTCAACAATCCAGCTCTCATATGAAGCCGAAGCTTCAGGTGAAAAAAACCTCATAAACAGAATCGACTCAAAACCACCAACATTTAGAATATACAGGGTGATTCACAACTTGTGACTTTCCTTTCACGGGTGAGCTCAGGATGTGCCAGAAAAACTATTTCTGAGGGGAAAAAGTTGAAAAAAAAAATCCTGAAATATTGACTTATTTGAACTCAACATCAAAGAAAATTTTGGGGATCGCCGATGCAATGCCTCACGTGGATAATTCTAATCTGGTACTATGGAAACAACATACTCAGTAATGGTTGATCGATAATAAGGTATTATTGTTAAGGATGACGTTAGTTGACCATTATTATTACCTATTCAACTAAAATTTACAAGTAGCGGGTACAAATACAGTTAGATAGGTAACCCGAGTGGATAATTAGTAGAGCAGCTTATAGCTGAATGTCGCCTCGTGAAATAAAATAAGACAATTAATTGCGACCATCAACCAAACATAAGGGTCCTTACCTTATGTAATGGACAAAGAGACGAGGAAAGGGAGTAAGTCGAGGCATCATCAGTTGAGGTTGACACTGACAAATTATTTATTTTTACCTCCGATTATTGCTAAAGGAGGAGTGTTTGCATAGAAATATTTTCGCTTATCGTTAAACTATTGTTGAATCGTATGTCTCATCAGTGGCAATTCTGTAAAATTTAAAGGCCCCTTAAAATTTTTATAGGCGTCGGTCACCTAGGAACGATAAGAAATGGGCTTCATGATTGGCTGGTTTTATTTTAACGGCCTTTAAATTTGAATGGGTTTGATACAGAATTGGCCTTATCAACAGATAGAAAAATAAACCCATTAGTCCCACATATGTTTGGCAAATTTTCATTATTTTTTTCCTCGTAAACAATATAGCTTTTTGAATTATTTTCAAGCACATGAAGTCAAGTTCTTGGGGCCTCATAACCCCTTGAAAGGAAAGTCATAAGTTGTGAATCACCATGTAGAGTGGCATCAGAAGTGACGAAGAGATATATCGGTCCCGGATTTCGGTCGGAAAATTAGATAGAAAACAACATTGTCTTCGAGCAGAGCATTCTTTCTGAACACTCCTTGATGTTTCATGATTTGACTGTGACAAATTTTTTTGGTGGAGATACCAACTGCACGAGTCTTTGAGGAGAAACAGCGACTTTCTTCCGATTTCTGTACCGTTGCTAACGAGCATTTTCAGACGAGCCAGAAAGCTGATTCTTCCTGAAAAACATGGGATTGTGATTTGGTCTCATCATCAAAAATTCTTGTCACAATCAATAACGAAACATCAAAGAGTGTTCAGAATGAAAGTTTCGTCCGAAGAAAATGTTGATTTTTCATTCAATTCTTCTCTCGACCTGCGATTCCGGGCCCGATATATCCCAACGTCATTTTTGATGTCACCTTAAATTTTGAATGTTGGTCTTGACTCGATTCTGTACATGGAACTTTCTTACCTGAAGCTTTGGCTTGAATATGCGCCATAAATTTTGAAAATTGATCAAGAAAGAAAAATGTTATCACCGGAAGACTGAAAGGACGATTTTTTAATACCACCCTGTGACTCTGAAAGGAACAAAAAGATAAACTTCATCTACATGCCTTTGATGTTGAAATCCAAAAAACAGATATCCACTCGTCACAGTTTCAGAAATGTTACACTACTTTCTTCAACACCTTGTAGAAACTCAAGTTGCAATATCTCAACTTTCCAACTGATTCGGTCCTGTTCCCATAGAATCAAGCTTTTGAATACATAGCTGCATAGCTGTTCGAGCTAGTCAGTAATTCTCCTGTAATAAAAAAAGGTAAAATTTTGGAGCACAACATCATTCTATTCCGTTTGCGTGGTTACTTTTTTTTGGAATCGGCTCTTGGTGAATCGGGTATCTGCCTTTTCGTAACTCAAAACAGAAATATTGACCACTGGAGAAGTTACAGCTCAAGGTGGAGCTTTTGCGTTTTCCTAGTGCAGTGTGTTTACGAACTTGAAGTCAATTTGTGTTGTCTGAGCTCGACGAAATATTTGTGTTATGGAGTAAGTTCAAGACTTTTCTCAGTCCCTTGTTGGGCATTTCTCAATTTCTCCTCCTGCTAGAAAAGCAACAAAACTAGACTGATACAAAACGCTCCTAGACCTATTCCCAGTGATGCATTTTGCATGGGATCAATCGGTTTGATGTATGAGAACCTATGACTTTTTTGCCGTAGAGTAGGCCGCTGCTCCGTAATCGAGTCTTGAAACTTTTTCAAAATGCGGTAGATGGTTATTGGAAGGGATGTTAGCTACCCAAATGAGTTTAGACTAAGATTTCATGATGCATTAGACTTTGGTTGCATGAGCGTTCCTAATGGTCAAAGTACTGTATTAGCTTCCAGTTGAGAAACATCCGGGGAAAATTGACGTCGTCCTTAGCAGACGACTAAGTTGATCACGAGCCTTATTGTATGCCGTTCTCTAATCTTCTCGAAGATGGGCGTTGGACTTGATTCGGAAGAATAGGCTTTAAGAGAGCTTAGAATAAATGCAAGAATGTTGCCATAGAATGTTGCCATAGAATTCCCACTTTTCCAACTTCTTCAGGATGAGGTGGAACCAAGTCATATCGTACGCTTCTTCAAGGTCAAGGAAAAAACTGCTACGTTCTACGTGGTGTTTGATGGAAAAGTAGGCGACAAGTTCTTACGCCTACGTCCCATTTTGATACCAGGATTAGAGAGATGTCACTTCGATCACTTTGACAGCACGATCCTGGGAATAATCGCTCACCGATTGTTGATAATCGGTCTGATTCTATAAAGGAATGGTAATGGTAGTCGCCAATCGCTATAGCGACAACCAATAAGAAGGCCCGTTGTACTAGTAATGTCATCGTAAGCACGGTGATTACCATAACCATTCCCTTAATGAATCAGGCCGAATATCACTGTACTTATAGCCCTTGAGACCTCACTCAATGAACCCTGTGACGTGTCCCTCCACGCTCATAGAAAAATGACAATGTATGTAACAATTTCATCTGAAGGGCCAATTCATCAAATCAATCCACAGAATGCATACTGCTCCACAATTTGAATCAGTACACACAACCCGACCATCGAATTATGTTAGTTTGCAACCCTCGAAGATGTTACTTCAAGTGTTTCGAATACCGCTGCCATTGTTTAATTATATCCAGTTAGCCAACTGAATAGGCCGATTGTACTTCTACGAAATAGTTCAAGATTCTTCCGGTAGATGGCGCTGCAATCAACAATGTCGATTTAATTAGTGTGAGGACGTAAACAACGACGAAAGCTACGACATGCGTGCAAATATGTTGATGGTAGAATGATTCAAAGTGTTTCCGACTTTTCGGTCTGATTTCGGTTGTGCCTCTCTGATTGCAAAATGTCATACACGAAATGCAATCATTTTGGTGTCCAAAAAGTGACAGGAAATTTTATAAATTTCCAAAGAATGATCCCAACAGGCTGTTGAAATGGATAGACGCAGCAGGGAACTAAAAATTGCGCAGTAAGTTTTCATGTTCATACCTTTTTATAGAATAATGTTAAGTACCTATCTAATGATTTTTGTTAATATGAAGCTCCACAAAGTCACAGAGACCCACCTCAACTTTGAGGTGCTCCATAATATATTTTTCCTGAAGTCACAATAAAGACTAGCTGCTCGGCTAAGTCCAAGCAGCGGCTGAAAGAAAGTTCAAATAGTTGACAATCTCTTGAAATTGCATGGGGATCCTCGCCTAATCATTATTTCAACTTTTTAGAGTATCAGCCCGTCCAATTGTCCGAAATGAGTATCTGCAAGAATCATTTTGACAGAAGCGCCTTCGTCAATCCGACCCACGTTAGATTGAACTGGAATGCCATATACCCAAACACATTGATATGCTGTCTACACCAGTCCATCTAGAAGTCGAGGGCCAACAACTGAGCCAACAACAACAACATAATCCATGGTAATTACTTTGGGTAGGTACGGGGACTCGCTTATTTATAACACTTTTTAAACATAGGAATAAATATGGAAAAAAAACATACTTGTAACTAAGCAACCTAGAGCATCAAACTAGAAAAAAATAGCTCCTCATAGTATTGACTATTGCATACAGCAAAACTAAAGATTATAGGGTGGCAACAAAAAGTCCTGCACCATTTCAAAAAAGTACAAAGTTGTAAGGTATCTTTTACCACCATGTATTAAGCATATCGCTGTCACAAGCCTGTCACAAGCCAACAAGTACCTACTTGCAGATAGTGGAGGTAGAAAGATTTATCTTGAAGTTGGTGGAAGCCGCTTCAGAATTCGATAACTTTCAAGAACTTGACGGCTGTTTGGAGGCGAATAATTTTTCGGATGTCCTCCCAAATTGTGACCAGTATAATACTTATGGTGCTATTCTGTAAAAAAGATACATCGATGTAAGCGCTGTATCGGTGTCGCTGTAAGATGAGATGACACATGTGACAATGCAAAACATTATTACCTACTTTTGTCATTGTACAGCGATGTAGCGCTTACATCGATGTATCTTTTTGACATAATAGCACCATAAGTTGAGATTTATAATAATTCAAAATTACAATAATAATAAAAATTTTGTAACTTTTTTCACATTTTCAGGAAATTCCACAAGAGAAGGTACATCAGATATTTTGGAAAAATTCTAATTTAGAAAAAAATCAAATTTAGAGAAAATTTATATGTATTTCGAAAAATTCAAATTTTGAAAAAAAGTTTGTAAAAAATTCCTATTGAAAAAAAATTTAATTTTGAAAAAAATCAAATTTAAAAAAATTCAAATTTTGAAAAAATTCAATTCTTGAAAAAATTCAAATTTTGAAAAAAATCCAAATTGAAGGAAAAAAAATTTAAGATTCAAATTTCGAGAACAAATTATTTTTTTTTATCAATTATTTTTGGATTTTGGAAATGTCTGATCTCAAACCAAAGTACACCTTGTAGATCTCGAAAGAGACCTGAATGGTGAATTTCTGTTGAGGAATAGCCCGTACGGATTGATTCCGCAAAGCATTATTTTACCAGTTTAACTCTTTAAACACCACTATGCTGGAATCAAAGAATGCTCAAAGCAAAGCTTACACTAGGTCTTTTACAGGCTTCTTTGGATATGAAAATTCGAGGGTGGAAACCCATACTACCTATGTGAAGTGCGCAACCCTAGCGGAATGTGTGCCCAAATGTAAAGGTCACCAGAGTCGTGAGCGAAACAGTGCTCAAAAGTAGACGGAAATCAAGCATGAATGTTACGAAAGACAGTATATTTTTATTCATGTATGAAATATTACTCACAAAAAATTAGTGGAAATAACCATAGGTATTATTATTTGACAACAATAATGTACATTTTAAAAATGTAACCATATACATCATTTTACATTAATCTTTTTATACTTTTATACGTAGAACATGTATTTTATATTCGATGTAAACTGCTCCACAATAAAAAATTTAACATCAACATCATTATCCACTTTGAAATTTAAACCACATCGCAATGCCCGAACAGAAATCAGATATGCTGCTACGAAACATGAAAATATGAAAAATTAAAACCCGAACTATTTCATCAGAAGCTTAACGTCTTGGCGGCTATTGGAATGGGCCGCTAGGCAACCCAGATCTTTCAGTCTCAAATTTAGGCTGGGAATAGCACTATATTTCAACAGTTTTTCATGTAACTCCATTTCAACCTCATCTGGTTTGTGGCCGGACGGCTAGCACGGCTGGTACAGTTTCATTTTTTTGCTGCAATGTTGATGGGGCTGTTGATTATATGTCAAATGCATCAATTCAGTCTCCATGCACTAAAGTTGGCCTAGGCTGGACTTTGAAACGTGGGTTTTTGAAAGAAGAGTAGAAAATCTCCTAATTCAAGTATCTACCACAACATAACCTCCAATTTTCGCCGCATATCGCAGGGACCTGGAATGAAGAAATCGACTTGCTAATAATAGTCAGGTGTTATCAAGTCTCGACTTACCTACCAGTATGTGTGAGTCGGTTTTTCCACAATAGCATTGAATAGGTCATTAAAATGAAGATTTTTCTGAATGTTCACCTTTTGTTTTGATGTATACGTCAAACAGCGAGAAAAGTCAAAGATTCAAGCTACGACGTGCGGATGAACAGAGTCCGCACGAAACCGAGTCGATTTACCGGCCATCTCGCGGTTGAATTGGGAACTAATCCTAGCTCTTAGCTATAGCACACTCCCAGCTCTATTTGGTGCGCAGAAGTGGTTGCCAAAATTATACACAGCATTGGCTAACTGGATATAATTAAACAATGCCGCTGCTATGCGAGTTACAGAAATATCGTTCCGCAGCCCAAGAGAAAATCTTGCTCTGCGGTTTGCGATTGCGTGGTTTGCCTCACAAATACCGAAGAAGTCGTTTTACAATCCTCATCAGGAAAAAGATGCATCATGCACCACCCTCGAAGATCTCGTTCTACGGTCTCTAGGATTATCGCTCTGCGATCCTATCACCTAGAAAATTCTGCGACTTTTTTCTCAAAACGGGACCTTGCTGAAGACAGCTCATTTTTGCGTTCCTTCCATTGTCACCCTATATATCATACATGAGTTCAACAATCGGATGACCTAAGGTGCTACCTTGTGGTCAAAAGATTACTCTATCGAGCAACACGAAAATTTCCCCAATCGGGTAATGCTTTCTCGAGAAATTGTCATTTCAACCCAGACAATTTCGGGGTGATCCCTAGACCATTTGGATATGTGTACATTGGGATTTTTTCATAACTAACCGAACAAGATAAATAAATCATAGCCATCACATCAGACTTCGGAAGTAATGAGCAACTATAAAGTACAATTAGTGACTGGAAAACTCCACGAGATGTAAGAAATGCTCTGTGCAGTTTTTCTCTCCTGCATCTCTCCCATCGTCTCTGCGACTGTCTGCACTGTGTACAGCGAATGACCGGTCATAAAGAATGATCGCATCATTCCGTCATGGAAAAAGTCTTCAAATTGAGTGACGAGCACCCTGCAAAAAATCAAGAAGCCACCGGGAATTTCTTGTGGTCAAATTGAGCATTTAAGACAAGACGATATAATGAAAGGATATAGGGCCAAAAAAATCACACCAATGTCAGGTAAAAATCAACAAACTTTGTAGGTTTTTCCGACTGGTTTTTTGTTCTATTTATTATCTTACGTCCGACAGAAAGCATCAAATACATTCCAAAGGATATGGCAGGAAATACAAAGAATTTTCAATTAAGTAATCAGACTTTTTTATACTAACGTATGGTCCGAAAGTTTTGGGAAATAGTTCTAAGCTAATAACTTTTTCCGAATAGTCTTTATTTTCGTACTTGATATTGCAAAAATTAACATCATATATAACAATAACAAATTCATATTCAACATATTGAAAATGGACCATTATCTTCGATGGGTCTCAATTTTCTTATGCCAGGTTCCATGATTTTCTGTATCAATTTCTCAAATGCGAAATTCTCTAATGTTATTGAAAAATGTGACGCCGTAATTGGTCTTCATTCGCAGCTTCCCATCCCTTGTCGTATACTATCCTGCTCAATACTTACAAAAAATCTTATATTGGTCGAGCTTGCGGTACATTGGGAGGCAGGAGCTCTGAGAAATTAATCCTGGTGTTGTCCAGAGAATGACCGAACATGGCAGAAGACAACTGAGAGCCATCAAACATAATGGCCCATCTTCAATATGTTGAATACGAATTTGAAATGGGTAAAGATGATGCTAGTTTTTGCAATATCAAGTTACAAAATTAAAACTATCCAAAAAAGTTATTAGCTTTTAAAAAAATTCCCAAAACTTTCGGACTATACGTTAGTACCTATACTGTTGTAGAGGTACTCACTTGACCATTTTATTAAACATTTATAAAAAGTAACCCTTATTTGAATGAAATGAAAAACAAAACAGCTATGATTGAAAAACTAGCCAATGAAGGATAAATTTTCTTTGAATAATCACAAAACTGCACAAAAACAAATTTCTTTGCAGGGCAGATGTTCTGTGATGGCTGAAGTTTTTCACCTTTGATTTCCAATAATTTGTTCGTTGAATTCATCGAAAGCAATCAATTTTTGGCACGTACACCGGGGTACGTATACGTTTACCTGTTCCATTATCCTAGTAAGCTGTGCACATTTCAATGACGTCAGGCATTGCCCGTCGGGTGGTGGTAGTGGGGACGAACAAGAATTATAAAATATAAACAAATCCAAGACAGTGGGATAGTCACAACAGTCAAAGACTAAACCCCACTCAGGGTTTACGAAAAAAATATTTAAACAAAGTTCAGGAAAAAAAAAACAATTCTTGCTTCTTTCTTTAGTTTTCAACAGTGAAAAGTGCCATTTTTCTGTGCCATCCGCTGGTGACATGATCTGAAACGAGCCGAGGATTCTTCTTCGTTATTTGATTTTTTCCAGTAAGTAGTTGGTATTTGCATATAGCACTTTTTAACAATCATAAAAGGTAATTGTCCCTAACAATTGCACAAGAACCAGATGAAGGTTGCTGTTACTATTATTGGTGGCTCATCAGTGGTGCAATTGTACTTTCCATGTAAGGAATGAGCTAGTAATGATGGCTTTTTTAAAATTGCTTCAAATGAGAAAATTCGCACAGCGAAAATTTAATATGAGACAAGTCTAAGTAGGTACCGTATAAAAGCGAGGGAGTGTCATCCAAACAAAAACAATCTCTGGCGGCCTTGGCAATGACATACCTACCCGCGAGAACTTTCACTGTCCATTATTATTATTACTTCATTGATAAAAAACAGCGCCGAGCTTAACCTCAAAAAGCGCACATTTTCTTCCTCAATTCCTAGAATATTTCATATGAAATTGACCTTTAATCGATTTTTTAAAGCCTTGTACCGACTGTGTGCACCTACATACCACTATATAATTGTAATTTTCTTGAGAACCGCTTTGTTAGAAACATTATGCAGATCTAGTAGTAGTTTCTGAACAAAATATTCAATTGATGGTTTTGTTCCATAGACGACAATAATACAAAACACAAGACGAAAAAAGACATGGCTGTCAGACATTGGATTGGGGCGCTGGTCCTGGCCATGTTAGTGTTCGCGGTGCAGAATCAGCAGGCTACGGTCCTGGAAGGCGTGATCAAATTGCTGGACGAGGGCACCAATCAGATCGACCTTGAACCCGAAGACGTGCCCATGCCCAAGATTCTTGACGAGTACGATTTCATCGTGGTCGGCGCTGGGACCGCGGGATGCGTCTTGGCCAACCGGCTGTCGGAAAACCCGAATTGGAAGGTTTTGCTAATTGAAGCAGGTAAATTTTCTTTGTTATTGTTCTGTACCCTTTTTTCGCCATTATTTTTTACCTCCCAGTCATTATTACTTTTACATCCTAGTTAATTGCCGATTTCGTGCCCGCCAAAATAATTGCCATAATTTGCTGCCTCGTTTGCTGCATTTAACCGGAATGGTGTTTTTGAATGAGAATGGGTTCAAGATGCAGCTCTGTGGTACTCTTTTCGGTACTGAATATCTTCGCAAATACTTGAAGTCTTCTTCGCCATTTTACCCTTTTCCGCTGGATTAGGTAACCAAATACTAACCAATGCTTACAGGATTTGTTTTGGTCAATTACAAATTACAGCTGATTATTACACACAACGCCCTCGATTATTAGACCTACATGACCTACAAGGATAATATTCACTTATCTAAATCCCACTGTCAATGGCAACGGAATAAAATTGATGTGAACAACAAAATCTGACAGCTGTCACTTCGGACTTCTTTTTTGTTATAATCATTAAAATATCACTCGTGCTCGAGATTTTCCCAGATAATTTTGGTCAAACGTTTCCCTCGGGCTGGTTGTCCCTAGATAAATGCCCTCCTCCTACGGAGTCGGGCATTTATCGCTACAACCAGCACTCGCCATCGCCTGGCCAAAATTATCGTGAAAATCTAAGCACTTGTGATATGACTGTTGATTACAGACCCATGAAAATGCTGACCTTGTGAATATAGCTTAAGGTGACCGGAATATTGGTCAAATAACACAGTTTTCCTTCAGTTCCAGTAACCTTATTCTCTGGGAGAAAATTACCATCCAGGTCTCTTTTGAAAGCTACAAGAATGGTCTTCAACTTGACAAGCTCAAATTTTGAATTTTTCGAAAAAAAAGAAAGACTTTTGGAAAATATCAAAAGAGACCTGAATGGTAATGTTCTTCCAGGTGATATAGTCACTGGAACTGAAAGAAAACTGTGTCATTTTCACCGATATTCCGGCCACTTCAAGACTTGGATAAACAATCCATTTTCTACAAATTTTAGAGGGTTAGGTTAATCAAACAGCTAGAATCTTGAAAAAAAGCCGTAATCAGAGATTTAGTTTAATTACCTTTATTATGTTTAATTTTATATGGAACCGGTGGTTCGTGTCCTGTTAATTTAATCTGATAATTTTTGCACTTAGTTTCGTACTATTGAAGATCTCTTTCTTCTAGGTACCAATATTTTCTACAACCAATGATCTACGATTTCGTAACTTTTCTTTTCTCACAAATATTGTAATATACCTACGCAATTTTAGTCTTTTTGTTCATTAACCTCCTCGTGTCCAGCAACTGCATATAGATTACTTTGATTACTTTGCTCTTTAGTAGTCTTCATTATGTTTTAATGGTTTCTAAATTTTTTTGCCTGAAAAATTCCATTTCTGTAGTATTTCCTCCGAACACCGATTTACGGACTCGTACCTCCCTCTACTATCCCCGTAAGTGTTGTTGAAATTTATGCAATTTCAGTCTTTTCTCCTTTTACTTTCCTCGTGATCTGCTATTTTGATCTTAAACACTACTAGTAGTAAAGTATGATTCCAGCATTGATGTTGTGTTTTTTCACAAGTGTGGCAAGACGTAGAGAAAAATCCCTATCCTTACTACTAGTAGTGTTTAGTATCTCTTCGGAGGACTTATCGCGATCTATTACTATTACCACAGGCTATAACCTACACCAAACTTTCATTTCTATAGTATTTTCTTCGACAATGACCTACGGCTTCGGTTTCGTACCTCTTCTATCCTCGCAAATATCCAAATTTGCGTAATTTTAGCCTTTTCAACCTTCACTCTTCTCGTGTTTCTACTTTGATCGCTTTGCTCTTAAGTATCTCTTCGTGACTTCGAGATCAATCGAGCCTTCCAGACTTTCATTTCTACAGCATTTTCGTCGACAAATAATGACCATGACTTCGTATCCTGTACCTCTTCTATCCGCGCAAATACCGAAATCTACGTAAGTTTAGCCTTTTCCACCTTTCTTCTCGTGCTTCTACTTTTGTTGCTTAGCTTTTTAGTATTTGTTCGTATGAACATAGTTTCGAAATATATTGCTGCCTGCCAGCCTTTCATTTCTATGATATATATTTTCTCCGACTATACGGTTTGGTGTCTCTTCTATTTTTGCAATAATTGAAATATACGCAATTTGAGTCTTTTTCTCTTTTACTCTTCTTGTGTTCTAGTCACTCTGTCCACTTTGCTCAGTAGTCAAGTATCTCTTCGTAGCTTTGAGATCTACGGCTAAACAAACTTCCATTTCTATAGTGTTTCCTCCGAGCAAAAATGTATGGGTCTGTACCTCTTCTCCCTCCGACCAACGATCTAAGTATCCATTCATAGATTGGGGATTCCTTATCCACTAGTCTTCCATCCTCCCTACCAGTATTTTCTCACCAATGACCTATGGATTCTGTACCTCTTCTATCCTCGTATAAATATTGAGAATTACGCAATTTTAGTTTTTTATCTTTTACTTTCATCGTGCTTCGCTATTTTGATCACTTTGCCTTTGATCACAGTAGTCCAAAGTATCTCTTCGTAGTTCCAAGATCATATTTTCTATCAGACTTTCTTTTTTTTAGCATTTTCTCCAAACAACGATCTACGGTTCTCTAACTCTTCTATTCTCGCAACAGCAATTTTAGTCTTTCTATCCCACTTTGCCCTTATAGTGTTTTCCACTGGTGAAAAAAGTGCGCACTTTTTGCTCTCATTGTCATAGAAACTCTCCAGGAAGCCCTGCTAGTGGTCCATGCGCAAGGTCAGGGCAGTTAGTGTGCACTTTTTCTCCCAGTGGAAAACGCCATTAGTATCCATTCATAGATTCGAGATTCCTTGCCTATACCAGTCTTCCATCCTACCAGTATTTTCTCACTGATGACCTGTTCTGTACCTCTTCTATCATCGTGTAAATATTGAGAATTACGCAATTTTGGATTTTTCCCTTTTACTCTCATCGTGCTCTGCTATTTTGATCACTTTGATATTCAGTGGTCCTGAGTATCTCTTCGTAGTTTCAAGATTATATTCCCTATTGGACTTCCATTTTTTTTTTCTCATTTTTTCCGAACAACGATCTACGGTTCCCTACCTTTTTATCCTCGCACACGCAATTTGAGTCTATTCCTACCACTTTGCTCTTAGTATCCATTAATAGATTCGAGATTCCTCGCCTACCAGTCTTCCATCCTACCAGTATTTTCTCACTGATGACCTGTTCTCTGTACCTCTTCTATCATCCTGTAAATATTGAGAATTACGCAATTTTAAACTTTTCCCTTTTACTCTCATCGTGGTCTGCTATTTTGATCACTTTGATATTCAGTGGTCCTAAGTATCTCTTCGTAGTTTCAAGATTATATTCCCTATTGGACTTCCATTTTTTTTTTATTTCTTCCGAACAACGATCTACGGTTCACTACCTCTTGTATCCTCGCAAACGCAATTTGAGTCTATTCCTACCACTTTGCTCTTAGTATCCATTAATAGATTTTAGATTCACTGCCTGTCAGTCTTCTATCCTACCAGTATTTTTTCACCAATGACCTGTTCTGTCCTCTTCTATCCTCGTGTAAATATTGAGAATCACGCAATTCTAGTTCTTTTTCTTTTACTCTCATCGTGCTCTGCTATTTTGATCACTTTGCTATTCAGTAGTCCAAAGAAGCTGTTCGTAGTATAAAAATTATAAATATTATCTATTGGACTTCCACTTTTTTTGCATTTTCTCGAACAACGATCTACGGCTCTGTGCCTCTTCTATCCTCGCAAATGCAATTCAAGTCTTTCCTTACCACCTCGCTTTCACTTGCTTCACCTTGTTTTTTAGGGGATTCGGAGGGATTCACATTCGGAGATTCCAGATTCCTTGCCTACCAGTCTTCCATCCTACCAGTAATTACTCATCAATGACCTATGGTTCTGTACCTCTTCTATCCTCGTATAAATATTGAGAATCACGCAAATTTAGTTTTTTCTCTTCTACTCTCATCATTCTCTGCTATTTTGATCACTTTGATATTTAGTAGTCCATAGCGCATCTCTTCGTAGTTTTAAGATTGCATTCGCTTTAGACTTTGATTTTTTTTTGCATTTTCTCCGTACAACGATCTACGGTTCCGTACCTTTTATCATCAAAAACGCAATTTGAGTCTTTGCGTACCAAAGACATTCCTTCTTCTTCCACTCTTCACGTGTTCTACTACGTTTCTATGTAGTTTCTTGTCTTCTATAGTATCGAAACCACTTAACGATCAGTTTTACGACCTACCAGCATTAGTTCCGATCAATAAGTAGTCGGCGTTTTTGTATATCTTCTCAGGGTCTCCCGTAATTATTGCAAAAAAAAATTCAGGGGGTGATTCCTGATGTAATTGTGTCTTACCTATTCTGTAATGGTACTTTTTAACGAAATAAGGTACTTTTTGGTCAACCTCGATAAAAAGCATAGTTTTCAAGTAAAATCGGTTTAACCATTTCAATTTACACCCTTAATTCCCAGGCTAGTACTAAATGCAGCTGTTTTTCCAGGTCGTCCGGAAAACTTCATCATGGACATGCCCATCATAGCCAACTACCTCCAGTTCACCGAGTCCAACTGGCGTTACATGACCGAACCATCGAACCAGTACTGCATGGGCATGGACAACCAGCAATGCCACTGGCCCAGAGGCAAAGTGATGGGCGGTTCTTCCGTCCTCAACTACATGATCTACACCCGTGGCAACTGGCGCGACTACGACCACTGGGCGAACCTCGGCAACAAAGGCTGGTCATACAAAGAAGTCTTGCCCTACTTCAAGAAAATCGAAAACTTCACCGTGCCCGGACCATTCAACCCCGCTTACCATTCCAGAGACGGCTACCTGGGCGTCTCCTATGCACCATACAAAACCAAAATTGCCGACGCCATCATCGAAAGCTCCATCCAGAACGGAATCAACTACGTCGACTACAACGGACCCAGACAAGTCGGAGTGTCTCAGCTGCAAGTCAGCATGCGCAACGGTGTCAGGGAAAGCTCGAGCAGGGCTTACCTGCATCCCGTCGGCGATCGTCCGAACTTGCACGTCAAGAAATACTCCATGGTCTCCAAGATACTGATCGATGAAGATACGAAACGGGCGTACGGAGTCGAGTTCTACCGCAGCAACAAGAAATACGCAGTCAGAGCAAGGAAAGAAGTGATCGTATCAGCGGGAGCGATCAATTCGCCTCAGCTGCTGATGCTGTCTGGTATAGGTCCCAAGAAGCACTTGACTGACATGGGCATCAAACCGATCGTCAGCCTAAGAGTGGGATTCAACTTGATGGATCACATAGCTCTCGGCGGGCTGACGTTCTTAATCAACCAACCGATCGGGCTGAACACGAACCGAATGATCACCGTGAAGAACTTGAAAGATTACTTGAACTATCACAAAGGCCCTCTGAGCGTACCCGGTGGCTGCGAGGTGTTGGTGTTCCACGATTTTGACCACCCCAACGATCCAGACGGCTACCCCGACATGGAACTGCTCTTCCAAGGCGGCTCCATCGTCTCCGACCCGGTTCTGTACAAAGACTTCGGCATAACCGACGAGCTGTACCAAGCCGTGTACAAACCGATCGAAAACCGCGACACGTTCATGGTATTTCCGATGTTGATGCGGCCCAAAAGCAAAGGACGCCTCCTACTGAAAAGCAACAACTTCAGGGTGAAACCGAACATCTTCCCCAAGTACTTCAGCCACGAAAAAGACATGGAAACGATCATCAAAGGCGTCCGCCTGATTCTTAACATCACCCAGCAGCCTGCGCTGCAAAAACTCGGAGCCAGACTCCACGACATCCCTCTGCCCCAGTGCAAGAACTACACTTTCGCTTCGGACGAGTACTTCGAATGCATGACGAGGCAGCTCACTTTCACGATCTACCACCAAAGCGGGACGTGCAAAATGGGACCGAGGGGCGACAAAACAGCTGTGGTAGATCAGAGATTGAGGGTTCACGGCATCAGAGGTCTGCGGGTCATAGACGCGTCCATAATACCAGAAATCCCGGCTGCGCACACGAACGCTCCCACTTTCATGATAGCCGAAAAGGGTGCCGACATGATCAAACAAGATTGGGGCTTCAAACTGTGATTGATATGAGAACAAAAGTCTTGAAGAACTATACGCACTAGAAACTAATAATTGTGCCAATTTATTAGCGGAAATAGGAAATTTGTTATACTTATTGTATAAGTAGATAATTTACATTGTATAGGTTTGTTTTCAATTGATTATTTATTGTTAAGTGTTGTACATAGATGGCTATGTAAAAAATGACTGTTAATTTATTGAGAAAAATAAAAGTGAAATGTTGAATATTTCATGACTGTATCGTTAGCTGTTTACCCTCGTAAGTGCATGAGAACGTCCTTCGTTTTGTATGGCAATATTTGTCTATGAGTCAAAATCAAGAAGTGGAGAAAGATTCATTAAAGGAGAAGTAGTACTAAGTAGGTACGGAGGACGACGTAGGTACCATATACGATACGACAGCCTAATAATGTAGTCATATTTTAAGGAATCGTATTACGAGCGTAGGCAACCAAATATACAAATAAGCATTCGCCCAGGCTTACACTACAGTTCCATTATTAACCAGAATACTTCAATGTTCTATGTCTTCTAATCTTCTTATTTTTCTTAGAAGCCATTTTGAAAAATTTAGATGCCTTCTTTAAAAATTCAAAGGACCGTGGTCACCTACGAACTTCAGAAATCGGATTTAAGATTCGCTATTTTTTTACTCCATTAAATTACAAGAGATTTGATACCTACCAGAATCCCACTATAAACCGTGGGACGTCTTTGTCTGTTTTTTTTTAATTCAGAAAATTCTACTTAATCGTAATTAAACTAATGACTTACTTAAGAAAATGATAAGAGCCAAGCGATATTCTTCAACTTCGAAGGACCATCACCTTCAACCACCAGTATAAAAGAATCAGTTTTTTAGGCACTGAATATGTACTTAGTCCCTGACAAAGAATTATAAAAAAAAGTAGCTACAATCACCCTGTATCAGCTCTGACCATCTATCTGTTGGAGTGACACTTTTCGTAATAAAGCGGTAACGAGTGATCAATAGGCAGCATTTTTTGAACTTGAGAGACAAGTGCCCTTTTACTATTCTAGGATGTAAAGTGTCGGCAATCTTTACAACTTTTCGTGCTAGGAAAGTTGATAAAGAATGTCCTTCTGATGAATGGCATCCAAAGTTCTCAATTTCACTATTTTTCGCATCAGAAAATTGAAAATGCCGTCATTTAGTACTGACATTGCCAGATACTTACTTTTCGTACTAGTCCTGTAATGCAAGATTATAACCTTAATTTTCAAGGACTAGAAAATTGGTTGACATCGTTTCAACAAGTGAGACCACCGCTACCTAATTTACAAGGTGGCGACAAATCTGTTACATTGTTTGATATACTGCAGTAATGTATTATACTCGTATTACTTACTGCAGTAATGAGTGATAAAACAAGGTTTTTCGGAACTTGTGCGACAAGTGCTACATTACCAATCGAAGACAGAAAGTTGTTGGTGGTCGTTTAAGATCCCTACGCTGCGCTGTGTTGGAACACACAGGGGTTCGACAAAATTTCCAGTATAGTGGAGGAAAGCATTCACCGGCGTCGGTGTTAGGCCTCGTTGCAAAAATAGGCCGACTAAATGAACGAATAAAAAAAAAGTGTCGACAATATGTTACTTTTTCGACTTATTACCACTAAAATTGAAAATGCCATCACTCTCGATTGACACTGTGATTCCAATAACTTTTCACACTAGTGTTGAAATGCAGGATTACCCCCAATTTGTCGTACTAGTACTGCAATGAAAAAATAATGACACCATATTCCAACTAGTGAGAAAAGTACTCTTTTACAAATCAATAGTGGGAGGTAACGACAATCTATTACTCTGCTTGATAACCCGAAGTTTCTCATTTTAGTCAGGGTCATGAACAATCAATTGACATTTGTTCAACATGTGATAGACAAGTGTTATTTTTCCTACGACCACCTACGAAAGTGACCTCTTTTACACGCTATAGTAGGCCCGAAAGTTGTCAATTACGTCAACCTACCCAACCTGTGCGTTGAGCCGTGCGTTATTATAACGCACAGTTCATTCAGGCCACGAAACAATACGAATTTAAACGACGATTTAATCACAATTTCGGGAAACCAGCTTTCAATACCACCCTAACTCTGATTCACAAGCAAACCAACAATAATTCGCACCTACAGGACTGGCCTCAGTCATGTCTTCTCAACCGAGAGTATGGGTTTGACATGCTTATACAGGGTGTTTCAGGGATGATAGCAAAAAATTCAACTGTGGGTAGATCTCGTCAAAATATGACGAGAACCTATATACCATTTTGTAAAGTTCGGCCTAATGACAAAGATACAGCCCTCCAAAGTTTACTTTTTTCGGATTTCAAAAATTTGTAGCTCAGGAACGTTTTGACAAATTTAGCTTTAATTCAGCAAAAACTGGTTTGTCATTATTATCTATCAACCTGCCAAATTTGAAAAGAATCCAACCAGTGGTGTAGGAGTTATGTGGGTCAATAATTTAGAAGCATCCGAAGAAAAGTTGACTTTAGGTGACCCCTCATAACTTCTACGCCACTGATTGACTTCTCTCCAAATTTGGCAGGTTGATGGATAATTATGACAAACCAGCTTATGCTGAATTGAAGCTGAATTTGTCGAAGCGTTCCTGAGTTACAAATTTTTGAAATTTGAAAAAAGTGAACTTTGGAAGACTGTATCTTCGTTATTAGGCCGAACTTTGCAAAATGATATATAGGTTTTCGTCATATTTTGATGAGATCTACCCACAGTTAAATTTTTTGCTATCATCCCTGAAACACCCTGTATAACCTTATCGAAGGCCTAACCCTAGCGGTGAGATGTATAAAAGTAAAAATCCTACATAATTTCCGTTCAACAACAGTAATTGTAAAGTTATGAATGAAATTCTGACCTACACTTATAAAGCAGAATAATTCTTTGGTAGCAATGCAAATGTGACCACAAAAGATTAAATGGGGGTCTATTCAGAAATCTTGAGCTGCACCAGCCCTATCCAATACACATAAATACTTTGAATCAAGTTAACATACTAAAATGTCAAAATGACGGCTGAAATGACACTAATTTCATTACTGGATTTTCAATTTTCTCACAAGGAGACCTTGTTAATAAATGAAGTCCCATACAGGTGCTGATGACCAAAACGTACCTTTCCCGGCTGGTAGCCGAGGCTTTCGGCCGCTATTGCTCTTCAAAGGGATAAAAGAAATTGTTCGTGTCCTTTATTAATGACGGTTTTGGCCAGCCGACGAAAATACCCTGATAGCTTGATGGTGAGAGACGCCACCTCCGACCTTACCTGCTGCAACAGGCGCGAGGCGTATGTCCAGCAGGCTCGAGTTTGATTCCTGCGATTCCCCGATTTTTTTTAAGAAAAAGATCATTTTTTATATTTTGAAAGCAATCTATATTTGAAAGACTGGTTTTTGATGGGATTCTTGATTTTTTTTGCGATAATTCGGTGTACCGCTCGCTTGTAAGATGCTCAAGCATAACAACAGCCACAGGCAGGCTTGGTCAGAAAAAAGCGGTGATTTTCGAGAAAAAATTGAAATATATGAAAAAATATTAGTATTGGTAAATCTGGGCAGTCAGAAAAGCGGTGTTTTTCGAGAAAAAATTGAAAATTGTGATTTTTTTTTTGAAAATTTCAAATACATACACATTTTCTTTGTAAACCTATTTAAAATTACCCTTATTTTATTGGAATATTTATTAAATTTATTAAGTAATTATCATTTATCCACTGGTTGTTATAAAATATATGTTTACAGAAGAACACGAAAATGACGTCTTAATTTGAATGTAATTTTCTCCCGGTCGTAGGAAAAATAGTGTACGTAACTCGCCGTAAAGTATCTTACTTTAATTCGTACCAACCAAAAAAGTTCCCAAAACCCAAAGCCAAAAAGTTTTTCGTTCAAACCAAAAAAGATTGTTTTGTTTATCGCTCTTTTTTTTCTCCATGTAACAAATTATTTGCTTGATTGTTATTGTTATTCACAATTATTTATTATTGCTAGGTGCACTTCGCTTCATTTTGGTATCAATTTTTGTTTGCTCTGGAATACTTGTTGCGGCTTGAATTTGCATTATTCGAAGAAAATGTTTTATTTCGTTTAAATAGGTAACTTTGCACTGAAAATATTATTGTTTCCCACCTCATTGTTATTTGGGACTTTACCTACCCATTAGAAATAATAAAGATTTTGTATTTGTATTTTGTATCTTACTTTCATTCGTGTGATTTCTGCACTCGGCTGCGCCTCGTGCATTAACTTACATACTCATGCGTAATGTATCACTTTTCGTACTTGTTACGTAATGTACTATAACCAATCTAGGATGGGAAATGTCGGGAATGTATTACTTTGCGCACTATGTATGTAATGGCGTAACTCTTGAACGACACTATGATTCCAAGTACTTTTCGCACTAGTGCAGTGCTGGGATGAAAGACCATTTCACATTGTTTGAACTATAGACAAAATTTTTACTTCGTACAAATCTAGAGTGAAAAGCAAAAACGTAATAAGTATGTTACTCTATTTGATGGTAATTGACACTTTTCGCATTAATCCGGTAATAAGAGTGATCAAGGGTCATTTTTTCAACTTGTGGAACAAATGCTATTTTACCACTCTAGGCTGGGGAGTGTCGACAATCGATGATTTTCTGTAGCTATCAAAAATGCCGTCACTCAGCTCAACTTCAGAGACAAGTGCTATTTTACCAATCTAGAATGAAAAGTCTCGACAATTTATCACTTTTCACACTGGGGAAATTGATAATGCCGTCATTCTTGATTAAAATTATGATTTTAGGTATTTTTCGCACTAGTGCAGTGCTGGAATCTGAAACACAAGATTATCTTCTCACGCCAGTGCTGGAATGAGAGTTTGATTTATACAGGGTGTCCCAGAATAAAGCAGCCAATGGCCTATGAGAGATAGCCCAAAAGAAGCTGATAGACCTTATTTTTTTTGCGAAAGCTTAGTATTAACTGAGATGCAGCTCTTCAAAATTTGACTTTTTTATCGGTTTTTCATGAATGATCCATAAACGGGTCGAAATATCTGAAATTTGCAAGAGACTTATTTTGAATGATTATCTACTTATTGGTGAAGTTTAGTTAAGTTATAGCTCTATCCGTATTGAAACAATCAATATATATCTTAAGGAATCATTTATATAACAAGTAGGTAATAAGATTCATAATCCACTTTACTTCCTTTTTACTTTACTTTACAATTTATTAGTTTTATTACTATTATTATTAATATTATTACTGTTATACATTGTTGTTGAGTATTCTTTGTTGTGAAGCAACCCTTGTGTTGGAGGAGATGTAATTTTGGTAATAAAATTTCTTTCTCTCTCTCTAAAATCCAACCAGTAGTAAAAAAAAATTCGAATGCCTAAAAAAAATATGTAGGGGCCTCTAATTTCTTCTGGGCTCTCTCCCATAGGCGGTTGGCTACTTTAGTTTGGGACACCTGTATTTTCTCAACTACTATTTAGAAAAAAGTGCTATTTTACGAATCTTGAGTGAAATCCCATAGCAATCGGTTACCTGGTTTTACAAACTGCCACTTCTCGTATAAGTGCGACAATGAGCGGTAAAGTGACCTTTTGTTCCCTTTTGTGAGATAATTCCCATTCTGCCAATCCAGGAAAGAAAATTTCTACTATCTGTACCTAACTCTTCGCACTATACAGAATCGAAAATGTTATCTTTATTAACACACCTTTTCACCCTAGTGCTCGAATACAAAATTAACTCAACTTCCACTAGTGCTAGGATGAGATGATAACTGACAGTCGAGCTGACACTGTTTGGACCATCAGTCACTTTTTTGACACTACATGATTTCAGGTCTAGTGGAAACTTCATTCCTAATTTCTACATTAGGGCTTAAATCCAAGAGTAACTTGCACTTCTCCCACTAGTGCTAGAAGAAAAAATTGGGAGACTGATTCCACCAACGAATGAGAAAAGATCCGGGGTGAAAATCTACGACTATTAGATAAGCTGACACTTCTCGTATTAGTGTGGCTTCGACTGCGGCAATAAATGCTCAACTGGTATTTGTAAAGCTTGTGAGATGAGAAAAGTGCTATTTCACCAATATAAGACGGAACATGTAGTCAATAAGTCACTTTCTGCACTAGGAAATCGAAAATGCGTCACTAGCGAAACTACGATTGTAGGTGATTTTCGCACTAGTGCTGGCATGTAAGGTCATTCTATTTCTCATACTAAGCTGGGAATGCAAGAGGTCGACACTGCTCCAACTAGTGAGCAAAGTGTTATTTTACAAATTTAGAGTGGAAAGTGCTAATAATCTGTTCACTGCCACTCCTTCTATCAATGCGGTAATGAAAGATCAAATGAAATCAAGTCATCAACTTGAGAGACCAGTCCTATGCTATTCTAAAATAGAAAATAATATCAACAATATAATATCAAGTACTTTTCGCACTAGTGCAGTGATGAAAGTTCAGTTACACCTCTCGTTTAGTGTTGAAATGGAAAAAAATCTGTTGTGGGGCGACACAAAACTTTCCCGGCGGTATCCAGAGACGTCAGTAATGATTTTGATCGAAGTGTCCCTTCGGGAGGGGGCGACTCGATTTGGAAATTTGAAAAAATTCTATTTAGTCGGGCGTTTAGCGAGCATCCTGCATCCATTGTTGAGCGGACAGAAAAAATGACAGGTTAGGTCAGTTTTCCAAGGTGATGAAATGAGCCAAAAGGTAGAACCAGGTAGCTAACTGTTGTGATATCTCAAAAATGCAATGCTGGTTCCTTATTGAAATTTTTGTTCCTACTTCAGATATGATGATGAAATTACAAAAACTTGATTGAAAACTTTCACTGCATCTGTGTGTCAAATTTCAACTCTATATTTTCAATTTAGTGCTTGGGCAGACAAACCCAGACCCAATGTGCCACCTGAGGGCTTCCGATCAAAATCATCCACGCAAAGTCTAATCAGAACATTCCAGGCTGAACTTAGGCCTCCGTACCTGATTTCGATTTGATCGGATCAATAATTCGGTAATTATCGTGACAGAACCGCTTAATTTGTACGATCGCATGAATGGTTTTATATTTTCAGGAGGAAAATTTCCGGGAAATTGGAGAGAAATTATTGGAAAATGTTCAAGAACCAGTTATCTATTCTCTAAAAAAAACAATTCCAAGAAATCTGTTTACGGAATAAAAAGTTGGAAAATTTGCAGTTTTTCCAGAGAGGAAAACTCGGCAACTGTTGATCCGATTTCGAAAATTTTTCCTCCAAAAATTAGCTCAATCTTTTCTCTAACTTTTATTTGGAGCATGTCTGCACCTAAAATAATTATTTCGTGGGGCTTACCGCATGTAGAAGTTTGCATTGCGTTTTTCTCAAATTCACGGAATGTGCAAATTTCATTTTGAAAAAATTACAGTCGGAAAACCAAAACCGTGTCAACTCTGAAAATAGACATGCACGACGCTCAATACAATCTACTTTCGATATCAGTTGAAATTTCCAAAAAAAAGTCGATCCCCGAGCAGGAATAAATTTTTGAGTGGAGTCCTGCTACAAAAGCGAGTCGTGCTGGTCGAAACACCGGCGAGAGCCCCTCCTGAGTGGCAACGGCCAGGAGAAATTTCGAAAATTCATTACGCTCAACTGGAGAATGGTGGAAAACTGCAACTGCGGCCTCAATGTGACTCTTTTGCTGTGTTGCTTCCTGCCAAATCTGGTTCTAATCCATCGGATAGATTTTGAATAATTAATTGGTAAAGTTTTGAACTTTAACATTTTTTATTATTTGACAGATGACAGATAGGACAATGTTTCCAACTGTTCTGAATACAGTTTTTCAAGGGCTTTCAAATGACATATTGCAAGTTGAGTTCCGTGAGATATAGCTTCTGACATTTGATGATAGTGACAGTTGGGTTTGACAGATGACAGCCAAAAACTAATGGGCTCTTTTCAGGAAACAACCATGTTTGTATACCAAATATCAAGTCGATCCAGTCAACGTTACGGCAGTTATCGTGGAAGATCACAGACAGACACACACACATACACACACACACACACACACACACATACACACACACACACACACACACACATACACACACACACACACACACACACACACACACACACACACACACAGACAGACATCATTCTGAAAATGGTCTTAATCGTCTTGGAGGACCTCAAAACGGATATATCCGGTGAAATCTCAAAACTTTTTTTCTGCACGATTACAATACTTTCCCTCCGTGTTCGTGGGTGGGCCGGGAAAGTAATAACTGAAAGATTATTAACACTGTACTTTGAGTACACCATTACACTTATAAAATGTGAGTCTCCCATACGGCGCCATCTATCCAAAGAAACTGTTGGGTTCGCTTTGGCGTTTCGTTCGTTTCTTCCATTGTTCCAAGTAGTGAAAAAAGTGGTACTTTACAAGTCTAGACTATAAAAAGACGATAACTCCTTTCCCTAAACAATGGACTGGGAGTTCCTCGTATTAGTGCGGTAATCAAAATCAAATAACATTCGCTCAACTTGTAAAACAAGTGCTAGTTCACAAATCTAGACAAGGAAGTTGCAAATACAGTCGCTCTTGCGTGACAGTCTTGATAGTATAATCTCAGATACTTTTCACACTACTGTTGTTGGAATACATGACCAATTTTCACCTTTCGTCCTTGCGTGGTAAAGAATAAATGAATGAGAGTACTTTGATCAACTGGTGCGACTAGAGCGCTACTTTACCATTCTAGGATAAAAAGTCGTCGATATTATTCCGAGTAGTGAGGAATGTAGAATGTGTTCAACTACTACAATTCTCGTCCAGTGCTGGAATGAGCTATTTGATAACACGGTTTCAATAAGTGGGATAAGTGGCACTTTACAAATCTAGAGAATCTATTCCTCTGCTTGATAAATTGACACTTCCCGTATTAGTGTGGTAAAATGATCTTGTGAGACAAATGCAGTTCTACCATGCTAGGATGGAAATTGTCGACCTGTTAGCTTTTCGCAATATAGGAAAATAAAAACTTATGGCGTTTTCCACTGGGAAAACAAGTACGCACCAACTGCTCTGACCTTGCGCATGGACCAATAGCAAGGCTTCCTGGTGAGTTTCTATGACAACGAGAGCAAAAAGTGCGCACTTTTTCTACCAGTGGAAAGACACTATGAGTCACTCTTTACTCGCGTCTTCTAGAATTCAGGTACTTTTCGCCCTAGTGCTGCAACCTAAGATAAAATTGGGTACACTTCTCGTACTAGTGCCAAAATAAGAAAATAACTGACATATCAGTGAGAGAAGTGCTATCTTACCAGGCATAATTAAGCCGAGTATTATTCATCTATTGCAAGAACTGAAACCATTTTTCAGTTCAATCAACAATTTTGTATGCCTATCTTAAATCTGCAACTTTTCACTTGGTTATACAATAATTCACATTTTAAGTTGATTATTGTGCACAACTGGTTCTTTGATGGGTACTTAAGCCTATACGTTCAGAATCGACCAGTCAGCCAATTTACTTTCGAGGTGCATGAAAATTCAAAGACATTGATGGTTTCATAAATATGCGGTATGTACTCACAACCTTTGAGCTTTTTTAACCCAGTTCATCTTCTCTCCTCCGATCGGATATCATTCTGAGTCTTACCTGTAACAAAAATACATAAATAAAAATAATTGATAATAAGACAATAAGTAACACTATCAAGTAACGTAGACATTCTATCACAATGTTCAATAGGCTTATTGCATAACTATATACCGAAATAACTCAGACTAATGACAGTATGGGCCCACGGGGTGACTTTCAAAAAATTCCAAATTGAAAGAAAACGACACCCGATGATGATCACATAAAAGATAACATCCATCATTTTCACACCATATAAAAGACATTGAAACGGTCTTTTTTCTATTAGTTCCTCCCAAAATGCCTTCGCTCAATTACTTCATTGTAAGCCAGACACTTTTTCACTTACAGATTTTCAAAATTTATTTATTGTTATTTTTTCAAACGCTTTTTCCCAAATTTTCATCGTTTGCTTTCTTTGATACATTTAGGTACTTTGTGCGCTCTTCGCATTCGCGTACACTGCCTCGATACCAAAGCCACCTAGGTACATCACAACTCCAAAAGCCATAGAAAATCAAGACGCATCTGGAGACTATGAACAAGAGGAGGCTGTGGGGATAGCCGATGAAGTTGATGACGACGCAAAACCAACTACTCCGAAGAATTACAATCCCAACGAATTTGAAAAGGAACAAAACCGCAATGCTAGGTACGCGCAAAATGCCGCTAAGATAACTTTTTATCCTAAGTAACCAAAACGCTTGAATTTCGGCCTGCTGCAGGCAGATGACGTTGCTTGCGTCATACTAGCTTCAGACGACCGTGATTCCTCTATAAGTGCTTACTCTCTTAAGTAATATATGTTTTTTAGAACTTCAATGTTTTACTTTTGAATAACTTTCAGGTACACGTTTTCCTCCAACATCGACGACAAAATCAGCGACTTGACGCACCAGAGGTCGGAGACCCGGGAGGGCGTCAACGTCGAAGGCTCCTACTCGTACAGCGACGGCTACCACAGGAGGACCGTCAACTATGTTGCCGATGAAAAAGGATTCAGGATCGTCAAGTGAGTTATTCGTGCCCCGTTTAGTTTTTCTTCTCGTTTTCCTCATTCTTTCCGCAGGATCAAATCCCATAATCTATTGCACGAATTCTACCAGAAATACTTTATGCCAGAAAATTTGAAAAGAAATCCGTCGTTGATTTTCAGGGAGGAAGTCGAGGCGCTGTCGGAAGACGGGCCCACGGTCGACCTGACGGGAACGGCTTCGGTGGACACGCAGCTCCACGGAACCAAGACAGTTTATAAGATCCAGAGCGTTCCGGTGGAGGGACCCGTGGGAAAGATCGTGAACGACCAGCCTAGTGTCAGCCAAGAGCACGATGTAGTCGAGGTCGAGGAATGACTGGAGACCACCACTTAGATCAATTGACTTCAATATGATGTTATTTCGATATATGCTTTGCCAACATTTGGTTTATTGATTAATGTAACATGTATTGATTATTCTGTAATAAACTAGAGAGAAGCTACATTGTTTCGCGCTAATCTCAAGGTGGCCTTACCAATTCCAAAGTCCTTCCGCATGACTATGCAATTCCAGGAGCTTCGCTTGGACGCCGGTCGATTGGTAGAAGATGGCGTAAACCTTCTCATCTCACCGTACAACTTTATTTTTCTTGAAGATTGCTTTTTGTTTTGCTTTTTTCAACAACAAAAAAATGAGAAAAAAGTTTTGAAGAAACTTTATGTCAATGACAAGTCATATCCTTTCTCGTTCAATATTGATCTCAGCCTTAAATTTTTGTTAAAATAAGTCTGGTGACGTGAGAAGTTTTTTTTTTTTATTCGTTTATTTAACGTCGGCCTATTTCCGCAACGAGGCCTAACACCGACGCCGGTGAATGCTTTCCTCCACTATACCGGAAATTTTGCCGAACCCCTGTGTGTTCCAACACAGGGTAGGGATTTTTAACGACCACCAACATCGCATGGGGTCGGCACCATCGTTCGTATTTTACGTGCTATGCGACACACGGCGCGTCTTGCATTTAGCAAGCATTCCAACTAAACCAAGGAGCTTGTTTTCGAGGCCGAAAATCCGTCCCCGGCGGAGATCGAACCCGCGACCTCTGGAGTGGCAGTCGAACGCGCTAACTAACCACACCACAAGCTCCTCCTGGGTGTATTTTTAGCGCATTTTCGTGAAAAAATGACGCTTACACGACCGGTTTGTCTGTTCGTCCGTTTGTCTGTCTGTCTGTCCGTCTCTTCGTGTAGACATTAAGAAGTTGTACTCCTCCTCGGGGAATGAAGCTAGAACCTTGGAGCTTTTTCCGATGGATAGCCGATATACCCAAAGGTGGCCAATGGGCATTATTTTTGATTATCCATACATAGTTACCATTATTATCATCAAAAATCAAAGATTTCCTGGGCACTTCGAAGAAGTTGAAGTCGTCTCCTCGGGGAATAAAGCTACAGCCCTTGAACTTTTCCGATGGATAGCTTAGGTCCTCAAGCGTGGCCAGGGGGCAGATTGGAATTCATGATTTTGCCGCCATCTTGGCCGCCATATTTAAATTTCTTATGATTGGAACGATTTTCATGAAACTTTGAACTTACCTTTGTCTCGTATGATCATTCTTATTTCCAAGCTGAATTTCACGACTCAAAGACACTTCTCAAAAGCTCAAAAGAGCCAACAAAAGCACATTCGACAAGCTTTTCAACATCTTCAGTAAGTTCTCAAGACCTCACGCACCTTGCAGACGTCAAGGTACAAAGTTTCTTGAGCTTCAAAAGTTTTCACAAGAGTTTGAGGGCGAGTGAGTCTTAAAAAAAATTATTTTCACCGTTCTGCGGGTTCATGAACTTTAAAAACTCAAGTTGTGAACCGATTTCAGCTCAAACGACTCAATTAAAAACTAAAAAAACTATCGAAAGCAAATTCGCACGAGCTTATTCAAACCGTTTTCATTCAGAGGCCTTCAAAGTTTCACATAATAATTGCAAAGGTTAATTATGATCTCTTGAGCCCTAAAAGCTCAACTTAAAAGCTTTGCAGGACGTAAGTCTTCAATCGAAGATCAACATGTTTGTGGAAGCTTCAAAGTTTTGTGCAAATCAAGAGACTGTACAGTTTTACAGAGCATCAAATTGTCACTCAAGTTCTGGTAATCCCAATCAAAAGCTTGCGGCTGTCATTTGTTGAGTATGTACTTTCAATCTATTGTTCTAAGCTTCGAACAGACTGCAAAGTTCAAGTTATTGAAAAAGCTTGGCTGTTTTAAAGTTTGACATTCGAGGAATTGCTCTACTGAAAAAGTTTTCAAGCTCTCAAACTCACAGAAAAAGCTCGACCAAAAGTGGAGCCATCCAGTAGGATGATGGGAGTTCTTCGAAGATTCCAACAACTTTTGATGCTTACTTGGGAGGAGCTCAAATTTGATACATTTGTAAACAACGTATTGATAACTTTGAAGCTTTCACAATGATCCAACCGTATTGTCACTTGAGACCTTCAAGCTCTTGAGTAGAGCTTCAGAGCTTGACAGTCTGTTACATTTTGGAGCTGTCTGAACGATGTCAGTAATTTTGATTTCCTTATGTTCTTTCAGGAAAGCTTTATTAGTATCCCTGAAGCTGGAATGTTCAAGGACGTCTGGAATGTTCTCTGATCTCCGGTTAGCTCCGAAGAGCCTTTAGTCGGGAGACATGTTTCGAAATTTATCCAAAAGCCTCGCGAGCTCTTGAAGCCTTCGAGAAACTCTCAATGCCCAATAGTTCATGCTAAACAACTATTTATTTTAGCAGCAGCTGAAAGATTTCTCCAGCAGGTTCAAGTGGTTGAGCTTTGTAAAGCTTTTGAAGTCTGGCAATTCTCACGATACAAAGCTTTTCACAAAAGTGCTTTCAGCCGAATCTTTACAACTCTCAATTTGCTTTATCGGTTCAATAGTTCCCGAACTTTGCAAATTCAGATTTCGAAATGTTTCAAGCTCCGAAGACTTGTTTGAAGCTTGAAGAGCTCTCAAAACTCAACTTGACGAGCTCTTGACATTTTGAAAGTATTCCAAATCTTGCTTGTCAAGCTTGAAATTTTCTAAACCTTCAAAAGTCTCGAAAGCTCAAAAGCTTTCAAAGCAAATTTTTGTCAAGCTTGAAGCAGCACCTACAGTTTTGATATTCTTGATCTGCAGAGCTAGATATACTGTAAGTATTATAGCCAGTCTTTGGAAAGTCTTCATAAACCTCTTCAAAACCTTTTATAGGGTACTGGGACGTTATTGTTCCACCCCTGTTTCGACAGAAATTTTTTTGAGAAGATGTGTCGCACCTGGTAACCAACATAGGTACTTACCTAAAGAAAAAAAAAGGATCTAACCATTTCAAAAGTCGGACAGGTCAGGTCAGGACAGCGAAGAAGATTAATAAGACATGGTGGAGATCGAGAGAACAATGGAAACAATTTTGTATCAAGTGGACCAGAAAACGAAAATGAAGAACAAAATTAAAATGTTTTGTTTTGTAGCATTTTTTTTGTTTCTTTCATGAACGCGTTAGGGAAAAACAAAATAGCAGTAGCAAGACTGAAGAATCTTCAAATACCCACAAAAGTTTATTGAATTAGCTCAAATACCTAGCATAATTTTAAAGGGATGGGAAATTATAGTTCTAGTGAACTTTGGAGGGAAAAATACGCGCAATGCCCTTTGGGATAATATTGTCCCGTCAAAAATATAGAGCTTGGGGCAGAAAAAAAGAAAAACGAATATATGATGATCAATCCGAACCTGTTTGAGAATTCCCCACCACAGCTCATTGAAAGTAAGCTTATTGATCATTGACGAGGGATCGTCATTCAACTTCCCTTGCTGTCTTGGTGACAGTAAGGGAAAGGTAAATTACGTTCAGGCCTAATGATCAATAACCAAAAAACCGACATTATTTTCCCCTTGCTGTCGCCAAGACCTGAGAGCCACTGAGAGCACTGAAAGCTTTTTGAAGAAATTTTCATTATAACGTACGGAAAGTACCTACATAGTCCAGGAATTATAGAAAAAATAGCGAACAAAAATGAAAACTAGTCGGATTTTTGTATATAAGCTCAGTTAAGCATGTGGTTCAACATAGTAAAAGTCCTCAAGAATCCAGTGTGAGCTTCGGCCGTTGTGGCCTCGAGAAGAACTTGAGGATCAGTTTTTCGTGTTTATCTCGTAAACGATGACTCTTGGGGAAAAAGTACTTGGGCAAAATTATTGGAAATTGTGTTGCCTACAAGAAAGGCCCCTACATATTTCATCATCAGTCCACTCCTTCTTCATCAAAACACAAGAAAATGAAAATAGTCCAGATGCTCGATGCTGAAGACTGTATAGACCTTGAGTTTTATGATGGCGGAGTGCCACTACGTATATGTGTTGTTTGATCCATTTTCTTCTGATTGAAACTTGAAGCCATCAATACAAACTATGCCGGCGGCATATACAGGGTGGTGTGGTATTCCCCCTTTGTTTTGTTTGTACGTTGGTACCTGAAGTAGGTACGGTCGTTGACGTTCGTAGCGTTTGCCGATGGGAGAGGGAGATGACGCTGCGCTAGGTGAGCCGGGTGGCCGACAGCCGCGGGCAGACGGAGAAGAGAATCAGCTGTGGTGGAGAACACGTGATTTCCAGTGCATCGAGAGTGCATCGTTTTTACAATTTAAGGTCGGTCTTTCTTTGATTATTGTATCGTAATCAATGGAAAAATCAAAAAATCAAAACACAAGAAAAGCTAAATAGTCCAGATGCTCGATGCCGAAGGCCGTACGGACCTTGAATCTGATAATGGTAGGGTGCCACTTGGCAGAGGTGTTGTTCGATCCATTCTCTTTTGATTGAGACTTAATTCCATCAATACCAACTATGCCGGCGGCATATACAGGGTGAAATAAAAATGAAAAGTTGAACAAATATACCTCAAGAACCAAAATAGGTGAAGACATGTAAATCACAACACAACAAGAATAAAGAACACAAATGCACAAACAAATGAAACAAGAAAAATCATTACAAATTATTCAGACAATGCAGGAATTTACAACAATGAAATGAACACAAAATTAGATTAACAAAACAAAACAAGAAATCATGAAACATGGCAAACTGTCAATTTAATCGCAAAGGAAAAGTGACGTATTCGCTGACAGGCACACATGGGAAGAACACGTCAAAGAAACCCCTGCGTATTGCCTGGTTGATTGCTGAAAAATCTTTTCCCAAATGATCTGAATAAAAGTCAAGTGTGAATGAGTCATGATGAAATGACAGAGAAGTCACTCCAGTAATGCATTTCAAGTCAGCGTGAATCGGTGCTTGAACCTCTTTGAAAGTTTGTTTCGTTTAGAAGTCATTCACATTACAACAAAAGAAAACTTCACGCTCAGTAAATAATTTTTACAATTTACAAACAAAAGAAGTCAAACTGATAGAAAAGTAAACAATTAAGAAACGATCGGTAAACAAGTACATGAATAAACAAGACACAAATGATCAGTAAACAAGTGGATAAATCAGCAAGAAATAAATGATAGATAAACAAGTAGATAAATAAACAAGACAGAAATGATGAGTAATAGTGTAGGAAAATAAACAAGAAACAAATAAGAGATAAATAGGTAGATAAATCAACAAGAAACAAATGCGGGATAAATAGGTAGATAAATAAACAAGAAACAGGTGATAGATGAATAAGTAGAGAAGTTGAAGTTGGTCATACTCTTTTGTAAGCAAATGGAAGAAAGAAGTATCTATAACGCATTCGCCCGAAATTCCCCAGAAGTTACCCATCAAAAACCCCACATACATACATACAAAACAAAAGAAGAATTAGTAAACAATAACCATGCAAGAGAATCGACTCGAGCCAACCTGTGGCCCACTCTTCGTCGTTTAAGGCGAACTGTTAAGTTGGAACTGAAACCCCAACGTGAATCGAAGAGGTGAATTTGGAGTCAGATGTACTTTAGTGATATCCTGATGGGATGGACAAGGACCTCTCAAGAAGCCTATGTTCGATGAGGCCCCACGTGAGATCAACCCACTCAGGTGCTTGCCCGTGAGAGTGCCGACAAGGCCGCCCAAGGTACTGATCAGAGCGGGTAAAAGCAAAAGAAGTGGAAACACGTGGTTTGTGACGTAACTTGTGGAAAGAAACAAATAATGAAACCTCGAAGTACGCGCGATAGCGCGGCCTTGAGGTCACGTCATGAGTGCACAAAAAGCACACCCACTAGATTTACGGCTTTTGCCGTCAACATTAAGATCATTTGGGAGTAGATAAATTACACAAAATTCATAGATGTGCAAAGCACCTTGATTTCAAAGGGGAAAAACTGCGGGTTATGCAAGCCTGTTGAGAACAAAGCGAACAAAGAATTTCAGGTTATGTACAATAATTTCACGGACAAAATAGGTATCGAAATGCATGATTTGGTGAGTGGGTGGAAGCCAAAATTACGATACAATAATCAAAGAAAGACCGACCTTAAATTGTAAAAACGACGCACTCTCGATGCACTGGAAATCACGTGTTCTCCACCACAGCTGATTCTCTTCTCCGTCTGCCCGCGGCTGTCGCTCACCCGGCTCACCTAGCGCAGCGTCATCTCCCTCTCCCATCGGCAAACGCTACGAACGTCAACGACCGTACCTACTTCAGGTGCCAACGTACAAACAAAGCAAAGGGGGAATACCACACCACCCTGTATATGCCGCCGGCATAGTTTGTATTGATGGCTTCAAGTTTCAATCAGAAGAAAATGGATCAAACAACACATCTGCGTAGTGGCACTCCGCCATCATAAAACTCAAGGTCTATACAGTCTTCAGCATCGAGCATCTGGACTATTTTCATTTTCTTGTGTTTTGATGAAGAAGGAGTGGACTGATGATGAAATATGTAGGGGCCTTTCTTGTAGACAACACAATTTCCAACAATTTTGCTCCGAATGCTTTTCTCCCAAGTGCCATCGTTCACGAGATGAACACGAAAAACTGATCCTCAAGTTCTTCTCGAGGCCACAACGGCCGAAGCTCACACCGGATTCTTGAGGACTTTTACTATGTTGAACTACATGTTTAACTGAGCTTATATACAAAAATCTGGCTGGTTTTCATTTTTGTTCGCTATTTACGATTTAAACAGCTAGAATTCCTGGACTAACATATGAGAAAGGTATTGATATTTTTTCAAGACGGCAAAAACTTCCAGGTTGCTTGAGGGCGATGGAGGAAGCTTAGTTACGTTTCAATTGTGACTTTGAACATTCTCTTTCATGGTAACAGTGCCAGTCTAAACGTATTATTAATGAGTCTGAACCATGGCGGTCTAAATGCATTACAAGGTCAAAGTCAACTTCAAGTCAACTATGAAATCAGAGATGAATTGATCGTTTTTCAAAAACTCCAGGCGGTTTTTGAGTGACACACTCGTTGAAGTTGATAGTTCTCTCAAAAGCCTCTTTTGAACTCTTAAAGCTCTAGGAGAGGACAAAATTCGTCGTCGAGGTTTCCAAGCTTGATAGCATGTAAAGCTTGGGAATTTTCAAAGCTATTGCAAGTATCGTGAAAGTTCTTTGGGAGCTCTCCTTAGTTTTCTGAGCTTCAAAGGTCTACCTTCAATCCCAACCTGATCAATGCATAGGATGTGAGTAGATGAGTACTTTTTAGCGACTCAGTTAGTCACTGGGCAGCCTTAAGAGTTTGAGCGGTCCTAAAACTAACGCATAAAAGTTGAGAAATGATGGATGATTGGATCTTTTTGCCTCTCGAAACCTTCGAAGAAGATTGAAAAAACGATTCTTCAGCGAAAAAGACAAGCAAGAAAGAGTTTCAAGTCTACGTCCCGTCTAAGTCTTGAAAGGACATACAGTCTAGAGAATTCGTTTAGCACTATGAGACGTGGTTAGCAAAAGACTCCAAAAAAATACTTCTAGTTTTTGGGAGAGCTTTTCAAGCTTAAAAGTTCGGTCGTTGATAGTCTAAGAAGAAACAAGTGCACAAAATGATCAATCCACTTGGTAATTTCTCAAAAATTCTACACCAAAATAAACGAATAAAAAAAGCGAATAATGTGCGTTAAATCTTCTTCCATTGTCAAATCTTAATGGAAATGAGACGATTTAGCTTTTTGTTCAAGTCATGAAGCAAATTCAAAGCAATTCCAGTAAAAAATTGACGAGCGTTGAAACTTTTTGCTAAAACCCACAAGCCAGAAGTTATTTGGTCCAATTAAATTTGCATAAGTACATTTGATTCAATATTTATAATATTATTATCTCTTGAAAGCTCCCGGAGTGATCATCAGATATTTACCCAAAATGATCGAATTAAATACATAATGGTACTAATGATTCGAAGAATTGGGTACTGATGGGTTACCTACATTTATTATTGTTGGTTTATAGATAGCTCTATGTGAATGCTAAAAATTACAATTTTGATATTGGACATATGTATGAAACGAATCATGCTGCGATTTTGCAGGAAAGAAAATATAAAAGATTTCAAACTCGGAACAATTACATTCACACCTCTCAATGCAGCCAATTCCATTAAATTTCAATTATTTCAACACCCGGCGACCAAAGGCCAAAGGCAAACAAGATTTCCTTTCCAAAAAATGTCGTCCGTCCTCAAAAACTTGAACAGCATTTTTCACTTTCTCATGAAACGTCACAAACCTTTTTCGCTGGGTGTAGGTAAATGGTAGTATAAAAGCCCAAAAGAAAATTGAAGCTATCACAGTCTGCACAATACAGAGAAGCCTAGTAGTAAAACGCGTAAAATGCTCTACATTTTAGCCATCTCGTGCCTCGTCGGCCTAGCCGCCTCAGCCCCACAGCTGAACAGCCAGTACTTCCCTGGAAATGGAAACCCAGTATACGACAAGTACCTGTCCAATCCAGAGTTCTTCAAGTTCCTCGAAGAAATCTACAAGGCTTACCAGGTATGAAATTTTTAAATTGAACATCATTGGGTAATTCTAAAAAAGAAAACTGCCGTGAAGGAGGCTGAAGGTAGGCCTTGAGAGCAATTACAAGTGAGCATATAGGCAACCAGTTATACAATTTTATTGCCATTTTTGCAGATGTTATCCTAGAAAAGGAAAATTTCAAGAGCTCTTGGGCTGAACTTTCCTCTCATGGATTAACATTCTCCCACATCACTGGTGTATAAATTAATATCTATCATCGGATTAGTACAAGGCTCAACTTTCTAGGGTCGTTTCGGAAAAATCACCATTCCAAACGTCAACTACGCTTCGATCAGCCCAAGCGCCTTGGGCCAAGTGGACTACAGCAAGAACCCGTTCTTGACGCCGTCAGTCGCAAGGGCAATAATCCCACCAGCGCCGGTCGCTCCAGAAACCATCCAGTATCACCAAGCCGATGTGAACACAAAGAAGATTGCAGTGCCAGCTGCGCCGATCATTCCGGACGTCCCGGTCTTGGTGGAAGATCCTGAGGTGGCGAAAGAACAAGCCAGGAGCGCCAAGTACGCCTTTTCCACAGACATCCAGGACGGTCTGCAGGGCGGTGCCCACCAGAGGCAAGAAGTGAGGGACGGTTTGGCACTGAAGGGCACGTATTCGTACAGCGATGGCTTCTTCAAGAGGACCGTGAACTACGAAGCCGACGAGAACGGATACAGAGTGATCAAGTTAGTGTTTCATTATTCTTCGAGAGTCGACAACTTCACACAACGACATTGTAATATAATCTCAGTTGTAGCCATGCAGAAAAAGTAGTTGCGTTGTGCCCTCAAAGACCCTTTGACCGTGCAGGTCAATGAGTTTTACACCGCATTTCTTTCCTTCCATTCTTCTCATACGCTAGTCGAATTTTTCAGTCCTTTGATATATCCTCCAAAAATTCAAACACATTTCAGACCCAATTGAAAATTTTGTATCTCAGCTGATATAATATACCGTATGTTCGTTAACATGATGAATTAGGGCAGGCTGTGAACTAAGAAACGTATGTCCAAAATGTATTCCATGACGACGGCTCATCATGTTGACATCAAATTTGAGTGATTATTGATAAATTCACGACATACGTTTCTACTTCCATAGCCTGCCCTAATTCATGATTTTAACGAACATACGGTACAACAACGTCGATAATGGATCATTTCTCTTCCATTTCTAATTTCTTTTCATATTCTTCTGCTCCATTTCTTCATACAGTCCTTATTGCAAAGTCCAAATTAGCTAGAAATTCGCATTATCCGACGACCAGACATCATCACTCCAACAGATTACTAAGAATTCTTTGCAAATTTCAGCGAAGAGGTCGTTCCGATCGGTGAAGGCCCCAAGGTCAACATAGACGGTGCAGCTTCCGTTGCGACTCAAGTCGCAGGCTCCAGCGTATCCTACAAGATCACCAAGGACGATATCAACCTCAACCCGACTGAAATTGAGACGGCAGCAGCGCCCGCCTTCTGATTTATCCCATGAGATAACTTTGTAGTACTATCAAGAGATACTTGATCACACATTATATTAATGCAGAACTGTGAACTGTGCGAATAAAAGGAAACAAACGATAAAAAACAGCCAAAAATTCCATCGTGTCTAAATTCCTATGATCATATTACCAAAGACGAAAACAAATAAATTGCCCATAAGTACCCACACCTTGACATTGCCTCGAGTTCATCGCCACACGCTAATAACGGTAACCCAATCAACACAATACAAAACGAAACGACCCAGCAAGTCCCTCTAGGCGATCGGTGATTAACTGGCGTCGTTAGAGGTAATTAAGTGAACGATAAAAACAGTTACAAAAATGCAAAGTCTGCTTTTATTCGCTGTTTTTTTGCAGTTCTCTGGAGCAAACCCACATGACCATGCATCAGCTATTGAAGATATCTTCATGGCGCAAAAACACTCCTTGGTACCGGTTTTAAAATGGCATTACAGCACCACCACGTAATAATAATGAGTGCTGTGGAGAGTCCCGCAAGAGAAGAAAACCAGCGGCCAAATTTAATCGCGGCAGGCCGTGTTGATGGGTTCAGTCCAGTCACAGCTCGTCAAAACGTCTCTTCAGTCAGTCGAGTCTGGCCAGTGTCTCGAGTGCATTAGTCTTAGTTTTAAGAGTCTTGGGCAGTCATCTGTGACATGTGCTAATTTTGTTTTCAATTGAAATTAATTGTGTTTTAAGGGTTCAAGGTAAATAGCATTTAGGGTAGTTTTGATTCTTTTTTGTTTTTTTTTTTGGCTTCTTCTGCCTCTTAGAGTTTTTTTCGATTAAATGGATTTGGTTGTGTTGAAATTAAGAGCAATTCGTCACTCAGGACTAATTTTCCATCCCTTGCTTACTTACATCAAAGTTGAATCCCATTTTTGCTCACAGACACAATTTTTTTTATGGCTTTCAACTTTTAGGCGATGCTAATCGAAGATGGAAAAACCGGCCTTCAATCAGAACAAAAAAAACCTTACGGCTGTATTCTCAGCAGGACAAATTTATCTTCAAGATTTCTCCCTCAAAAATGAAGATAAAAACTATTTTTTTTTATACGATGTACTGAGTGTATTAGAAAACTTAATACAGAGCGTTTTTTCAATTATGTAGAAAAACATATTTTTTTCTCTTTTGTTTACAACTTTTTTCAAAAAAACAGCTCTGTACTCAATTTTCTACGTCTCTCAAAATTATAAAACGGTTGATAATTTTTTCGTTTGTCAAAAAATGTCCCGGTAATCCTTAGAAACTTCTGCAGTGTATTAGGGCTATTCGGCTTCAAAAAAAATGTGGGGTAATCCAAACGGAAACATGGTGGAAACATTTAATGGAATCTCGTCAAATTTTTTAAATCCTTTCATCTTTATTTTTGAGTGAGAAATATTGATACCCTTCGTATACAGCCTAACCTTTAAATAATAACCTTTAAATTGTTGTGCATTCTACAGCAATGGCAATAAAACTGACGTAACGCCCAAAATTAAACCAGAGCAGGCCGTTTTAAATATACGAAGCACATATTGTCCTGGATTTCACGTGTTTTTTTGCGGCCACTTGATCTAAAGATCTCAGTCAGTTTCTGTCTGCACCGCACTACCAGCCCAGGCATTTCAGATCAAAATTTACCAAAACCTGGAAAAAATAACGTGAGCCTCAAAATTGGTAGAACGCTTCCACTTTAACCCCTTAACCACATACTGAAAGTCCTAGAAAATCCTATGTCCGCTTCATCGGTTTTTGGCGGCAAAAAGGCGTAAGTGACAATAATTTAGAAACTATTTATTAGAATACGGGATGAAGCTTCGATACAGCTGAAAATTGCTGAAAATGATCTCCTCGGCCAGTTGAACAACATATTAAAAGTTCTAGAAAAACCTAAATCCGCTTCGTTGTTTTTTAGCGGCAAAAATGTATAAGTGACATTGCTTTGCCAACTAATAACCAAATCACGCGTTGAAGTTTCAATACAGCTGAAAATTGCTGAAAATGGTCTCCTCGGTCAGTTGAGCAACATGTTGAAAGTCCTAAGAAATACTATGTCCGCTTCATACTTTTTTTTCAGCGGCAAAAAGGTATAAGTGACATTGTTTCAACAAATATTCAATTGAACACGTGGTCAAGTATAAATACAGCCGAAAAATGCCGAAAATGGTCTTCTCGGTCAGCTTAGCAACATATTGAAAGTCCTAAAAAATACTTTGTCCACTTCATCGGTTTTTGGCAGCAAAAAGGTTCAAGTGACATTGTTTTTGGAAACTATTTATTAAAACATGAGTTGAAGTTTCAGCACAGCTGAAAGTTGCTGAAAAATAGTATCCATTGTTAGTTGAATAACATACTAAAAGTCCTGAGAGATCCCATGCCCACTTCATGTTTTTTGTCGGCAAAAATGTATGAGTGACATTATATCGTTGACTATTTTTTTGAAATAACGGGTTAAAGTTTCAGTACAGCTGAAAATTGCTAAAAATGGCCTCCTTTGTTAGTTGACTAAACTAGTCCGAGTAGACTATTTTCAGCAATTTTCAACTGTATTGCAGCTTCAACACATATTTTGAACAATAGTTTCAAGAAATGATCTTATACCTTTTGCCGCCAAAAGACGATGAAACGGACGTAGGATTTCTTGGGACTTTCAGTATGTTGTTCACATGATTGAGGAAACCAGTTCCAGCAATTTTCAGATTAATTGGAACTTCAACGCCTATTTCAATAAATAATAGTTTCCAAAACAATGCCACTTATACCATTTTTTTCGCCAAAAAACAATGAAGTGAACAGGGATTTTCCTAGTATTTTTAGTGTGTTGTTCAACTGACCAAGGAGACCATTTTCATCAATTTTTAGCTGCATCGAAATTTCAACCCGCATTTTAATAAATAGTAACAGAAGAAAATTTCACTTCCTGCCGCCAGAAACTAATGAAGCGGGGAGAAGATTTTTTAGGACTTTCAATATGTTGCCCAACTAATCAAGGAGACCATTTTCGGCAATTTTCAGCTGTATCGAAACTTGACCGCCTGTTTGATTGGACAGTTTCCAAAACAATGTCACTTACACCTTTTTGCCGTCAAAAAACAATGAAGCGGACAAAAGATTTCTTAGGACTTTCAGTATGCTGCTCAACTGACCAAGGAGACTCAATATTTCCACCTTTATCGAAACTGCAACCCGTATTATTAAACAAAAAAAAAGTCACTTATACTTTTCTGCCGCCAAAAAACAATGAAACGGACATAGGTTTTTTGAGGACTTCTAGTATGTTGTTCAACTGACAAAGGAGAGCAGGTTTGGAATTTTCAGCTGTACTGAAACTCGAACTCGTATTTTAATAAATAGTTTCCAAAATAACGTCATTTGAACCTTTTTGCCGCCAAAAACCAATGAAGCGAAGAAAAGATTTTTTAGGACTTTCAATATGTTGTTCAACTGACCGAGATAATTTTCGGAAGTTTTCAGCTGTATTGAAACTTCAACGCGTATTTTAATAGATACTTTCTGAAATAATGTCACTTACACCTTTTTGCCGCCAAAAATCGATGAAACGGACATAGGATTTTTTAGGACTTTCAGTATGTGGTTAAGGGGTTAAAGTGGAAGCGTTCCACCAATTTTCAGACTTACGTTATTTTTTCAAGGTCAAAACCTAAAATGCCTGGGCTATAATCTCTTGACTAATACGAAGTGTTTCTGTCCATAGGAAAAATGTTTTGGAAATTGCTGTTGTTGCTCAAAGGCGTTGCCATTGTCACGGCGACAATAGAAATCGACCCTGTAGCAGCAGCGAAGGAAAAATTGGATCGAATCAACGAAGATTACCAGAAAGCATCTGGTGGAAGGACTTCGAGGCTATTTTTCTATCCCTATATCAAAGATTACGGAGGATATGGTGAGAACTTACTTCCTTTAGTTAAATAGTATTTTTGATTAAGCTCAACTTTGTCACAAAAGAAGCGTTTGTGTCAAGCTATTATTTTGTCAAAAAAGTAATTTTGTAGAAAGTGATTACTCTGTCAAAACAATACAAGTAATAACGCATAGAGAAAAGCAACCTGCCCCAGCGGGATTTGAACTCCGGACCTCTGGGTTTAAAGCCCAGCGAGCTACCGCCGGGATACAAATTTATTTGTGTTGAATGATCCATTATTTTGTCAAAACACACCAGGTATCGTAATGGCGGATTGTTAAAAATAAGTTAAGCTATTGCTTTACAAGTGAATTAGAATACTTATTGTGCCAACCGATGACTGTGTCATTACAAGACAATTATCTTTGTGTCAAAAGATTGCTTTGTCAGAACAAAACCAGTATTTTTGTGACAAGGGATTGCTCTGTCAAAACACAGCAAGAATTTTTGTGTCAAGTAGAATGCTTAGTCCAAAAAAACTGTATTTTTATGTCAAGCGATTGCTTTGAATTAAAACAAGAATGTTTGTGTCAACCGATTACTTAGTCCACATAAAACAATTATTATTTTTGTGTCAAGAAACTGCTTTGTTAAAGCCAGACCAGTATTTTTGTGTCTTTGTCAAAACAACACAGATATATTTGTGCTCAACGAATCACGTAGGATTATTAAAAATAACTATTGGAAAAATCGTTTTGGAAACTTTAAAAAATTCTGTTTAAATTCTAAGAACCACATTTACACTAATTATTATACTACGTGAGCAAACCGAGCTATATCTTTATAAATATACAAATTACCTTATGATTACCTCAAGTTTAATTATTATTGCTAAGTATTTCTTGTTGTACAAACCACTACTTACTGGTGATAGGAAGTTACTGGTTTCAATAAATTTATGTACTGTCAAAACACACCCAAGTATTTTTCTGCCAGGCGAATCTCTTTGAAAAAAATTAGAATGTTTATGTCAACCGGTTACTTTGTCAACACAAAACAATTATTTTTGTGTCAAGAGAACGCTCTGTCAAAATAGAACTTGTATTTTTGTGCCAAGAGATGGCGCTCTCAATACACAAATATATGTTTAGCGGTCAGGTATTTTTCTGTCAGGCGAATCTCTTTGTGAAAAAAAGTACTTACTTATAATAAGTCAATCGAGTACTTTGTCAACACAGAACATGGAAAACAAGTATTTTTGTGTCAAGCAATCACTTCTGATTCACGACCATTTTTATTTTTAAATGTATGTTTCAAAATAATAAAATTGAGATATTTTCAGGCAGTGGACCAACAAATCCGATCCACGAAACGTACGATTTCATCGTGGTGGGTTCGGGATCAGCTGGATCGGCGCTGGCCAGCCGATTGTCAGAAGTGTCCGGCTGGAAAACCCTCTTGCTGGAAGTAGGCGAGGAAGCCACTCCGATCGCTGACATTCCGGCCATAGCCCCCCTGTTCCAGTTCACCGACCTGAACTGGAACTACTTGATGGAAAAACAAGCCAACGTTTGTCTCGGTAGATTTTTTTTTGTGTTTCTTGGTATTGCACAAAATCTTCTGTTTCTTTTTACTATTTAGTTCTATTATCCTTGCGTTACTTCTTGTTGTTGAAGAGCCACTTTTGATTCCATTTAGAAAATGTCCTGATGTCAAAGAATCGAGATCGTAAGGTCGTTCCTGATATAATAATTGATGAATCAACTTCCAAAGCCTCTCCACTATTTAGGCCGTATAAAATTTGAGAACAATAATAATAGATTCAGGAACAACCTTAAGACCTTGATTCGTTGACACCAGGTCATTTTCCTCATGACGAGGCACCCTTTAATTTAGCTGGAAATTACCTGACTGAAGCCAAAGTTAATGAGCCTACACCATTAGACAAATTCTCAACATCTCTAGACCTGAGGCCTTGAAGATGGACTTCTAACAAGGAGAAATAAAGGAACAATTTTCAATTGTTTCTCCAATTTTCTACTGGTTAGGTCCCTTGAAAAAAATCGTTTTCTTCAATTATTCCCTATTTTTTTTGTATTTTATGCAGATACTTATTTTCTTTCATCAGTTACAGATTTACCTTTTTCTTTGTCTCTTCTTTTATACTTCTCAACTTCATTTCGAAATTCACAACTAAATGGAAAAAATAGGATTCGGCGAAACCAATCAAGGTCCTTTAAGGCTTTAGCTAAGGCAAGATGAAAGAGTAAAACAAGTAAGGTCAGTAATTTCAGCGACTCCATGGAAATCGGGATTTGACGTTGCAGCTAAATAAATGAAGAATAGTAGTCACATTTCAATGAAAATCAAAAAGGCGTGATGTAAGTTTGCAGAGCTGATCATGACCGATTCACGCAAATCAAGGTCCGAAATGGGTAGCTCAGGTAACTAACATAAGGCTTCTCATACCAAAATCAAACTCCTACAAATAGTCACTAATTTTGAACATGTGAGGACAATTAAAACTAGCATGCATGCCAAAATTCAAGTCTACATCACTTTAGTCCTCTCAAAGGTCAATCCCAGGCTCGGTAAAGCTCCTTGCGGACTGTGACGCACGCAAGTGACGCCGAATTTTTTAAATTTCCATGAAATCTTGGCAAGTTTCACAAGTCAAAGTGAGGTTCGTTATAGACAGATCAATGGGAAGCTAGTTTATGCTAATCAAGGCTACTCGTAAGTAAGGCCCGTATTCATTATATCGCGTCGCTTTTGGGTTGAAAAGGCTTATACAGACGCATTCTCAGCGCTTGGCTATGCAATATACTCTTGCTTCGAACAATGCTCGCAATTTTCCGGGCATGGCAGTCGAGACAAGGCGTCAGCGTCAGGATGTGCCTTTCCAGGTCGGTGCTAAATTTCCATGTCATAAACTTGTAGTCTTTCTATCCAACGAGTCACTTGTCCTTCTGGATTTTCGAAGTTTATTAACCATTTCAACGCACCATGATCAGTTCTTGGGATGAATCTTCGGCTGTACAGCTATGGATGGAAGTACTGCCGGACCGACTGCAAGCAGCTCTCTTCTTGTTACGCGATAGTTTCGTTCTGGTATGTTCAACGTGCTGCTGTAACAGACCAGGACCTTTCCTTGTCCATCCTGCATTTTCGACAGCACAGCGCCCATCGCTTCTTTACTGCGGTCTGTGAAGACTGTCAAGGATGAAAGTGCCTTCGTGTCAAGGAAGTGCCAATCTGGGACTCGTTATCAGAGCATTTTTCAAGTCTTCGAATAAATGTTGGCATTACTCGGTTCATCGGAAGACTTTCTTGGTTTCAGTGAGACGGTAAAGAGGTTTACCGATCTGGGAGTATCCTTTCACAAGCCTTCACCCATGTCCTGTTTCTTTTTCCGTCTTTTATCAAAAGAAAGAGAGAAAATCCCAAGATAGATTTGTTTCTCGTGTTCCTTTTTCTTTTCTCTATGCACCTCTTGCTTTGCGAAGATTTCCATTTATTTTTGATTTTGCTAAAATTGAATATTGTTACAGGTTTGGAAGACCAAAGAATGCCGTGGCCCAGAGGTAGGGGTCTGGGTGGCTCCACGCTCATCAACTACATGATTCACGTCCGAGGGAACCGCCTAGATTACGACCGCTGGGCTAAACTGGGCAACCCTGGATGGGCCTACAAGGACGTATTCAAGTACGCAAACTGTTGTAATCCCAGATTATTCACTACAAAAAAAAATGCTTTTCTAGATACTTTACCAAAATGGAAGACTGCCAAGTGAAAATACAAGACCCGGGTTACCACTACTCCGGCGGACCCTTATCGGTCACCGACGTGCCGTACCGGACCGAATCGGTCAACGTATTCGTCAAAGCCGCCCAAGAAGCCGGACATCCTTACACCGACTACAACGGCAAGAAGCAAATGGGCGTTTCTTACGTCCAAGCCACCCTCCAAGGCGGAACGAGGTGTTCCGCTGAAAGAGCTTACCTGAGACCGGCCAGCAAACGTCCAAATTTAACCATCTTGACCAACGCCAGAGCAATCAAAATTCTGATTGATCCGCAAACCAAGACGGCTTACGGCATCAAATACATTCGCAACAGGCAATACCACGAAGCTCACGTCACCAAAGAAGTCATTCTATCAGCGGGAGCTTTCAACTCGCCGCAGCTGCTGATGCTTTCCGGAATTGGACCGAAAGAGCATCTGGCTGAGCTGGGTGTGCCTCTGATTCAAGATCTACCGGTTGGTAAAAAAATGTACGATCACATAACCTTCGCTGGGTTAGCATTCACGCTCAACGAAACGATTACCAGCCAGCAAGAGAATTTGGAGAACCCCGTCTCGCTTTTGCAACTGATCAAGTATCAAAATGGTCCCTTGACGACTCTAGGCGGAGTCGAAGCGTTGCTCTACACCAAAACCAAAGCTTCCAAAGACCCGAAGAATTACCCTGACATTGAAATGATCTACATCTCCGGTTCGATGAACACCGACAGGGGGGAGTTTTACAGGAAGACGTTTAGAATCACCGATGAGATTTACAATACCGTTTGGAAACCGTTAGAGGGCGTTCCGACTTGGAGCGTGTTTCCCATGCTCCTGCATCCAAAATCGTACGGATACCTCAAGCTGAAATCGACGAATCCGTACAAATGGCCGAAACTGTACGGAAACTACTTCACTGACGCTCACAATGACGACATCAAGACTTTCATAGCCGCCATCAGGGAGGTGCAGAGGATCGCCGGGATGCCGGCTTTCCAGAGGTACGGTTGCCAGCAAGTCAAGACCAAGATACCTGGGTGTACGCACTTGGAGTTCGACACGGACGAGTACTGGGAGTGCGCTTTGAGGCACATCACTCCGACTTTGCACCACCAAGTGGCGACCTGCAAGATGGGTCCGAGGAACGACCCGGAAGCCGTGGTCGATGACAAGCTGAGGGTTTACGGAATCAAGAACTTGAGGGTGGCCGACACGTCCATCATTCCGATACCGTTGAGCGCTCACACGAGCGTACCGGCGTACATGATTGGCGAGAAGCTGAGCGACATGCTGAAGAAAGAGTGGTCCGCGGCGAGAGGACACGACGGCATCGACATTAGAAGCACGGTGTACCCTAAATAAATGTGATTTTTTTTCTTGTTGGTTTCTATCATCCTCCCAAAAAATACTTTGTATTTATCTGCTGGATTCTTCACCGACAATAGTGGCAATTCTGTAAAATCACATACCCTCTATCACTTAGAGGGGATCTGGTCACCAAGTAACCGCCATTAGTCGGCTTTATGATTGGCTGAATTTGTTTTGCAGGCCATTAAATTTTAACGTGCTTCATACATAATTGGCCCGATTGTCTTTGGAACAAGATGATGTGGAGAAAGAAGAAAAGTTCCTGTTAACGCAGAAAGCTTTATTACAGAAACAGACGTCAGATGTCTATATCTCCAAAGTCGTTGGTGTGGAATGGGACATAAGTGGCAGTTCTGTAAGTGAACTCTTAAAATTTTAACCCCTCGTTGAAAATTGAATTCCAAAGGTCTGCAGTAAACTGTGCTATTCAGTAACATGAAAATTATCAAGACTGTTGAAAAGTTGAAATTTCAAAAGGCCCGGTAAAATATTCGTTCATCTTCGGAACTTGGTCGATTATACCTATTGGACGGCATAATGTACTTTGGAAGTAGACAGAATGTTGCGTTTTTATCTCAAACTTTAGCGCACCGCAAAACATATAACCCAACTTTTCAGACCATCGTGTTAGAGAGACGTTCGTCAGAGGCAAGCTTGTCTCCGCGCTCGCGTTTGATTCTGCCGGCTGCCTCTGTGAGAGTCTGAATCCAGAAAAAAACGTCCCCTACAAAACGTCCTCAGGAAATTACGTCCACTAGAAAAAAGGTCTCCGGAAAAAACGTCCCCGGATATAATACCAATACCTATATCGTCCTGGAAAAACCGTTCCCCACGAAACGATCCCTGGAAATTACGTTCTCTGGAAATCACGTCCCCTGGAAACTACGTCCTCTGGAAATCACATTCCTGAAAATTATGTCCCTTCGAAATTACGTCCCAAAAAAAAACTATGATTATTACACGAGTTATCAGAGGGCTCCAAACGCTATAATGTCAAGAACATGACAGAAGGGCCGTAGGGAAAGGCTCATCCCTTAAGTACGAATTATTTTATTAGGTATAAATTATAATAAATCATTAATCGTCTTCAGCAAAAAGAACGAGGTGCCACAGGAAATGCTGATACTGCAAACGATGCGCTTTGCAGTTTATGTCTCGTGTGGCACTAAGTTCACCAGCACCAGGAAACGGGCATCAATCTGATTGGTCTACGATGTCTCCCGTTGCCTATAAATCTAGAAGTATCCATAGCTCTTCATCGAATTCATTTTTGTAATTGCGGCGAGCCGCTACGCCCGTCGGCGTCTAAATTAATAATTAATTGTTCATTTCATTATCACTTTATTGTTATACGGCGGATTGTGTTATTGTGTTCGGGCTTATCTTCATGTCGTCTCGGGTGGCGGTGTGAAATTAAAATGTGTGTTAATGAAACGATGTAAAACTTTACCGTGTGCTCTTCCAAACCTTCCACCCTGCTTGCAAACACCAGCCCCAAGAAAGTCAGGAAGGGTCAACCAAAACCCTTCCCGACAATATGGAGAAACAGAAGGCACACCAAGCTTACCAAGGGACACAGGAGGCTTATCACGACTCAAAACTAGCATAAGCATCAAGCCCGCTATGGCCTCAAATGACACAAAAAACAAAAAGAAGTACTCACACTCAAGTTTCTAAAGCCACAAGACACATGGGGTTCATCCGACTTTTCCAAGTGATACATGGAGACACAAGGAGAGTCCTACTAGGCCCCGTTGTTGTGATTTGTTTTCTGATACCATTTCGATCCCCCTTGTGTCTCTATGTATCGCTTGGAGCCCTAGTAACCCGTCTTGTTTTTTCTCCAAGTTCTTTCAACTTCAGTAAGGCTCCTTGTGCCTTCTTGTGTTGTTAGAAGCCCTAGAGGCCCCCTGTTTCACTGATATCTTTTGAAGCCCTGCTGAGCCCCCTTGCATTTTCCGTGGCTTTCGCAGTTTTAGAATGCACCTTCGTGCCTCCATGTGATACTCGGAGCTCTATTTGGCCCCCTTATATGTTTTATGGTTATATGTTTTTTCATGGTTTACAGAGTTTTAGTCTCCAGCCTCTTTTAGCACCGTTATGCCTTCATGTGATGTTTGAAATCCTATCGGCCCCCTTGTAGCGTCAAGTTTTGTTTTGAGATCCTGAGAAGCCCTTCATGTTTTTTTCCTTGCCTAACAGAATTCCAATATGCCCTCTTCTACCTTATTGTGTTGTTCAGAGCTTCATTGGATCAGCATGTGTCTTCAGTGTTATCCAAAGCCCTGCTGAGTCTTCTTGCATTCTTCCGTGACTCACAGCTCTGGAGAGCACCCTTGTTCCCCTATTTGGCAATCGGAGCTCTATCGGGCCTCTTTGTGTCTCTATTTGTCGTTTGGAGCCTTCTTGTGTCTTTCCGTGGGATGCTTTTTCCGTAGATGTTTCTTCTGGGGACGCTTTTTCCCAGGGACATTTTTTCCAGCGGACGTTTTTTCGCAAGGACTCTTTTTCGTGCGGGACATTTTTTCCTAAATTCCTCTCCATTGGAGTTCTGGAAAGAGCATGGCGACACAAAGGAGCTCATCAGGGTACGTATCATGAAGCCAGAACAGGGACGTATTGTCCCGGGAACACCTTTTTTGGGGACGTTTTCTCCCGGCGGGGACAAAAGTTTTTCGGGGACGTTTTGTAGGGGACTTTTTTTCAAGGGACGTAATTTCCAGGGGACGTTTTGTGGGGGACGTTTTTTTCGGGGATGCTCTGTGGGGGATGTTTTTGCTAGATATTCAACCGATTTTAATACTACAGAAATGCATCTTGAAGGATCTTAGAGGAATTTTCACCTGGGCCTTATATTATCATCTTCCCTTTGCACCCACAAATGTAAAAAAACGTGTTTTTTTTTGTAAACTTTTCTTGTAGTCGTTACTTTTTAAGGGTTGGTGCGGACATCCTTCCAAAATCTGATAGTTTAGGGGACAATAATTTTAACGGCCCGGTTGAAAACTTAACAGGATTGTGTGCATACAGAACAAAAATAGTATATTATATACCAAGGTTGAGCAAGTATTATTATAGCTGAAGCGCCAGTTTAGATCCCGAAGCGCAGCCGAGGGATATAAGGCGCTGAAGCTGTAATAATTTTCACGACCGTGGTTTATATAGAATTTTTTTACTACTTCAAAATAGCCATCCCAGTTGAGGAGCAGGTTAATAATGATGTACTTCACGGCTAGTAGTGAAAAAAGTTATTTTAAAGGACCTTGAAAATTTTAAAATTTTAAAAGGTATTCAAATTTCACAAAATTGCCACTATAAAAGGTTCAAAGATGAAAATATAACAAAACATCAGATTTTTCCCCTGGTCAAATTTTCAACAGCGGCAAATTTATAGCTCTGGCAACGATTTAACTTAATTCAACTGATTGTGAGATAAAGAAGTAGTTTCTTATGTGACTAAATAAGAATCTTCGGGAACACGACCATCGCTTCGATATTTTTTACGCGTACCGAGCCCTAAAGCTTCAAGACTAGGATCACGGAAAGCTTCTGGTCTTGCCGAATCTGCCATGCTTAGAATCGTCTCCCAGGAAGGGTTGACTTTTCCAGCTCCTTAAACTTAAATGGACTTGATTTTTGAGTGGCCAATGATTCTGCTTTATTGTCTCAGCGAATCATTTTTTCTCTTCAATCAATTTTTTTCGAACTCAGGTGTATGAATTTCTGATTTTTCTATTGTCAATTGTACTCCACAATTTCCTCAGCACAAATTTTCTTGTAGAATAAATAAACGTCTGTACAGGTTCTGCTTGGCTGTATATTAACTATGAAGAACATAGGAGAATTTTCAATTCTAACAATTTGATGATTAAAAAAATCTTTGGCAGTAGGTACCCTCCCGCCGCAGGGCTATTCCAGTGTAACACTAGCTCCGTGGGGTCCCTAGAGCTAGTAACTCAAAACAAGTAAAAGTAATTTTTCGTACAAGAAGATCACAATCCGCTTAGAATTGGATCATTATTCAACACTGATGAGTAACATTTTTCCGTCTGATTTCTATGCTAAATTAATTCAAGGTCGCTCACCGGTGAACATTCGGAAACATCCTGCGGCAAACTCTTGTGTTTATTCAAATCAGTAAGATATAGAATAAAAAATATGCTATTTATAAAAACAAAATTATACCAAGCCACAGACGTGTGAAGCTCATCAAAGATAACGAGCTACTGTTCTCCTATATGCAAGGTCTGCATTAATTCAATCAATGTTAAGAAGATCATTGAGACATGTTATTAAATTATAAAAACCGCCCCAGTATACGAAAAAAAGCAATACAATATATCTTTGAATTAATTCTCGGATGACTACAGAACGAAACAGCCACAAAAGATCCACAAATACCAGGACCAGTTTCCATTTGGTGGAGAAGATGCTATCGCTTTCGTCCTTATCTGGTTATGAAGGATAACACCTATTATTGTAACCGTGTTCATGGTATATAAAGTTTAGGCGTTGATTAGTTTCTTCATTTTTATCGCGAGATATGGCTCGACAAGCAGTGTTGGTGTTGCTACTTCTAGTCTTCAGCAGTGCCACTTTATCCCAAGATCACATATTGTTACCCGAAAACAGCGAACTGAGCCGAATCGATGGAGTCCTCCACACGATATCCGCTATTTACGCAGACTATGAAGGCAGGTTGCGTGTGCTGAATCCCGAAGAAGTTTACGGTAGGTACAAAACAACAATCATTTCACTTTTATCTGGATAGATCTATGGACAAAGCTGTTTATCCCTTAGAAGCAATGAGTTTGCTGGGCAACTAAGCAGTCATTGCCCTGGCCTCTTTTTTAGGTTTACTGTAAAGGGATAAATTTTTGTCAATTTCACACTTTCACGTTGAAAATTGTAATATGATGATATACTTTTCAGAAGATGAGCACGAGCACGACCACTCTTTGAAGAATGACAAGGCAATCACTTTCGACTTCATCATAGTCGGCGCTGGAAGTGCCGGTGCGGTTTTGGCCAATCGCCTGTCGGAAATTCCAGATTGGAGGATACTCCTGATCGAAGCGGGTCACCAAGGCAGCGGTGTGGGGGACATCCCAGCTTTTGCACCCGTCATGTTTTTCACCGACTACAACTGGAATTACCATATGGAAAAAGCTGACGATTTCGGTCTAGGTCAGTACCAAATTCATACTTTCTCTTACTTGTTCTTTACATTTATTTTATTGCTTCAATTTTCAATTTTTTGCACTTATATACTTTCTTCTTACCTTCCGGTTTATTTTATGCTGCGCCTTTTCCAAGTTTCTTCCTTCCAGCTCAAGTGAGTTTTCTTCCGTTTTCTTTCCTTCCAATTCCATTCTGCTGCTATAAACACCTGGGTGAGAGCTGATATACAGGGTGTTTCAGGAATGATAGCAAAAAATTCAACTGTGGGTAGATCTCGTCAAAATATGACAAGAACCTATATACCATTTTGCAAAGTTTGGCCTAATGACGAAGAGACAGCCCTCCAAAGTTCATTTTTTTCGGATTTCAAAAATTTGTAACTCAGGAATGTTTCAACAAATTTAGCTTTAATTAAGCAAAAACTGGTTTGTCATAATTATCTATCAACCTGCTAAATTTGGGAAAAATCCAACCAGTGGTGTAGGAGTTATGAGGGTCAATAATTTAGAAACATCCGAAGAAAAGTTGACTTGAGGTGACCCCTCATAACTTCTACGCCACTGATTGGATTCTCTCAAATTTTGTCAGGTTGATAGATAATCATGACAAACCAGCTTATGCTGAATTAAGGCTAATTTTGTCAAAACGTTCCTGAGTTACAATATTTTGAAATCCGAAAAAAGTGAAATTTGGAGGGGTGTATCTTCGTTATTTGGCCGAACTTTGCAAAATGGTATATAGGTTTTCGCCATATTTTGACGAGATCTACCCACAGTTGAATTTTTTGCTATCATCCCTGAAACACCCTGTCTAGCTAACAATCCCGGTTTTCGGGAGTTGTACTTCTTTCTCCTTAGATGCTGAATTTGGTTATTCTTCATTCCAGGTTTGATCAACCAAACCATGGCATGGCCCCGCGGCAAAGGCCTCGGCGGATCAAGTCTGATCAACTACATGATCCACACCAGAGGCAACAGCAAAGACTACGACCGCTGGGCGGACCTCGGAAACCCTGGCTGGTCCTACAAAGACGTCCTCCCGTACTTCATCAAATCCGAAGACTTCTTGGGCGAGAACGGCGACAAAGGCTACCATCGACGAGGCGGAAACCTCGGCGTCCAACACTTGCCCTACCGCACCGAGTCCGCGCATGCTTTCGTACGGGCCGCCCAAGAACTCGGCCTCAACATCGTCGACTACAACGGAAAAACCCAAATGGGAGTCTCCTACGTGCAAGGAACTCTGCGACGAGGTCTGCGGTGCAGCACCGAAAAAGCCTTCCTCCGTCCGGCACGTCCAAGACCAAACTTGAAAATAATCACCCGAGCCAGAGCCACCAAAGTCCTGATCGATCCAGAGACCAAAAAAGCCTACGGCGTCGAGTTCTACCGCAACGGAAGGTATTACCGTGCGAAAGCCGAAAAAGAAGTCGTCTTGTCAGCGGGAGCTTTTCATTCGCCTCAGCTGTTGATGCTCTCCGGAGTTGGGCCTAAGAAACCGCTTGAAGATTTGGGTATCGAAGTCATCAAAGAAGCTCCAGTTGGGCAAAAACTCTATGATCATATATGCTTCACGGGCATGTTCTTCAGGGTCAACGAAAGCATAACTGTTGATGGACTGAACCCACAATTCAATCCAGAAGCGTACTTAGAAGTACTGGGCACGGGCAGAGGCCCGCTCACGCTCCTCGCAGGGTCAGTCGAAGCGCTAGCTTACATCCAAACTGAAATCAGCGACCAGTCCGACGAATACCCCGACATTGAACTCGTTTTCTTCACTGGAGGTTTCCACACAGACGGCGGCCTAATTCAGAAAAACTCTTGGCGCATATCAGATGAGGTATACAACACCGTTTACAGACCTCACGAAGGTCAACCGGGTTACACGATCTTTCCCATGCTGGTTCATCCGAAATCCTTCGGCCGCTTGGAGCTGCGTTCCAAAGATCCCTTCGCTTCGCCGAAGTTTTACGGGAATTACTTCAGCGACCCGGAAGCGGTGGACTTAAAAACGTTCATCGCTTCCATCAGGTCGATCCAGAAATTGGGACAGAGCGCTTCGTTCCTCAGGTACGGTTCCAGACTGGTCACGACCAAGATACCTGGATGCGAGAAGCACGAGTTCGACACGGATGAGTACTGGGAGTGTGCCTTGAGACATATAACGGTTACCGTGCACCATCAAGTGGCCACTTGCAAGATGGGACCCGAGAACGACGCAGAAGCCATAGTCGACGCCGATCTGAAAGTGTACGGAGTCAAGAACTTGAGGATCGCCGATACGTCGATCATTCCGATCCCGCTGACGGCCCACACGAACGTCCCGGCCATCATGATCGGCGAAAAGGCGTCCGATATCATAAAGATGGCTTGGGATGAGCCGGTGTTTTAGGTTGAGTCCAGAATGTGAGAAGACTGACTTTTGCAAATAAAACATTTCTTTGGTTCGGCTTTTCTCTTGCGATCCACTTTTTTCGGAGATTATTTTAAAATAATGCGTAAGTGTTCAACTCTCGAGTTTCTAAAAAGTCCCGTGAAGCCCTCTAACGGCTCGATGCCAAGTTGGGGCTCAGAGCGCCGTTAGTGAGGTTACTATAGCAATGATTAATAACAACCAATCAGAGCCCTGTATATGGCAAGGTATGGCGACCTAGCTTTGCGCCTGCAACTTGGTATCGAGCCGCATTGAAAGTGAATACACGCACTGTAGGTAGTTATTTATATTTTTTCCCGGCTGATATACAGGGACCTAGGAGTTTTGTACAAAGCGTCCTTTCGGAAAAGGGCTACTTGACTGAAAATTGGAAAGCCTCACAGGGGTCTATTATACCATATTTCATAAGTTACAAGTTCAAATGTCCAAGTACGAGTACTATCGCTTCAAAAGAAACTGGAATAGTCATCATAAACTTTCATGTTTTCATTGGTCACTGTCAGTAATTATTGCTGGAGTTAATGTCATGACTTAAGCGACTATACCTTTTACAACTTTATTTCATCCTTATGAAAACAGATTTCATCCTCATGAAAACAGATTTAATCCTTATGAAAACAGAATTCATCCTCATGAAAACAGAATTCATCCCCATGAAAACAGTATTCATACTCATGAAAACAGATTTCACCCTCACGAAAACAGATTTCATCATAGTGGAAAATCAATTTCAACCTTATGAAAACAGATTTCGTCTTCGTGGAAAATCAATTTCAACCTCATGAAAATAGATTTCAAACGAAATCCATTGCAATGCAAGTTGGAGTATTTGATGCGACAGAATTTTCAAGCAGTCCCATGGGCTGTTCAAGGCCATCATTATTGCAGTCGAGGAACTCATACTAGAACAAATTGACGATCATCCATCCAATAGTACTTGTCTGGTGTTACTCACCTGATTGGTAACACTTGAAATTTAGAGCTTCCCTGTATCAAGGGATGGAGGATTCTCCTTGGAAAAGAAGGAGGATTTACTGAGACGGTGCCTTCAGAGTAATCACAAGACGTAAAAGAGATTATCAAGGACATTATCAAGATGCTCAAATATAATACAGGATGAGTTAAGGGGATGAGGATGAGGATGGGTATCTTTAAAAAAAATTCAATAATCCAAAAAAGTTGACGGCTTCCTCGACGGCTTCAAAAATTAACACTTCTGACACTCCTTCCTTTGACATCCTGTAGATCATGGATTCTTAGTATTGACTCATCCTGTATTATATTTGAGCATCTTGATAATGTTTATAGTCTCTTTTGCGTCTTGTGATTAGTGATCACTCTGAAGGCACGTCTCAGTAAATCGTCCTTCTTTTCCAAGAAGAATCCTTCTTCCCTTGATATAGGAAAGCTCAATTTCAAGTGTTACCAATCAGGTGAATAACACTAGACAAGTATTATTGCATGGAGGATCGTCAATTTGTTCCACCATGAGTTCCTCGACTGCAACAATGATGGCCTTGAACAGCCCATGGGACTGCTTAAAAATTATGTCGCTTCAATTACTCTATCTTGCATTTCAATGAATTACGTTTGAAATCTGTTTTCGTTAGGTTGAAATCTGTTTTCATGAGGTTGAAATTGATTTTCCACTATGATGAAATCTGTTTTCGTGAGGATGAAATCTGTTTCCATGAGGTTGAAATTGATTTTCCACTAGGATCAAATCTGTTTTCGCCAGGATGAAATCTATTTTCATGAGGATGAATTCTGTTTTCATAGGGATGAATTCTGTTTTCATGAGGATGAATTCTGTTTTCATGAGGACGAAATCTGTTTTCATGAGGATGAAATCTGTTTTCATAAGGATGAAATAAGGTTGTAAAAGGTATAGTGTGTCAACGCGATAATAACCTAAAGCGTAAACCTCATAATTATTAATAAAATTCACAATTTAATTCCGGGGTTTTTCAGGGCGCCAATCTAGGGAGACTAGGGACCCCTTTTCTTGAAAATTTATATCAACGACATCGGTGAGATACTGAACTACTCTTTTGTTCCATACGCCGATGATCTACAAGGCTGGTCGACGTTATGTTGTACTGTAGGTTGCCTCATCCAGTTTATGCGTGACGTCACAAGATACCGTCCGGGAACTTGATTTTGACTAAAACTGATGTCGCTTTTTTCGTTTGACATTTCGGATCTTATTTCGACGGAAATCCACCAAATTTCTGAACTGGACGAGAAATGGTTGATGCACATTCAACGATTGGAGGTTTTTGAATGAATCGGGCCTGCTTTTATTCACCAAAACACAATTTGAACCGCCGAACTGTCAAGACCAAGAACAAGGCTTAACGTTATGACGAGGTGAAGCGAACGGTGCATCTGTCACTGGGTAGCTCATTGGTAAAGAACCTGACTTTCAACAGGAAGGTAGTGGAATCGAACCGCAGCCGTGCCGAACTTTTTTTTCTTCAAAAACACCCAAATTGTGATTTTTTAAATCAGAAAGAGAAAACAAAATTTAAATTAGTGTTGCCCAACTCATATTTAATTTTAAAAATCACAATTTGGGTGTTTTTGAAAAAAAAAGTTCGGCACGGCTGCGGTTCGATCCCACTACCTTCCTGTTGAAAGTCAGGTTCTTTACCAATAAGCTACCCAGTGACAGATGCGCCGTTCGCTTCACCTCGTAATAACGTTAAGCTTTGTTCTTGGTCTTGACAGTTCGGCGGTTCAAATTGTGTTTTGGTGAATAAAAGCATGCCCGATTCATTTAAAAACCACCAATCGTTGAATGTGCATTAACCATTTCTCGTCCAGTTCAGAAATTTGGTGGATTTCCGTCGAAATAAGATCCGAAATGTCAAACGAAAAAAGCAACATCAGTTTCAGCCAAAATCAAGTTCCCGGACGGTATCTTGTGACGTCACGCATAAACTGGATGAGGCAACCTATAGTACAACATAACGTCGAGAACTTTTTTCGAGAATTGGGCAGATTGCAGATATTATGATGTTCCAACAATGGCTTGACACTTGATATAGACAAGTGCGTCCGCAAGACTTTTACCAGGTTGACAGAGCCTATCACGTTCAACTATGCCATTGGAGATCATATTCTCGATGGACCTGATGTGGTCCGGGATTTAGGGGTGCACTTTGACTTGATTTGTTGCTTTTCCCATCATATTAAGAATGCGTGCAGAGAAGCAAGCAGGGCCTTGGGCTTCCTCATCAGGTCTCTCAAGCGACTCAAGAGACTTCAGGGAGACTGACACATGTACCATTTTATATAGATCCCCCGTTCTGTGCCGCCTAGAGTACGCTTCCTGAGTTTGGTCGCCTATGTTGTTATGTCCTATTTACAATGTATGATGTATATATTTTTGACTGCCATATGATTTATTGACAGTTGAATGAATAATATAAAATAAAATAATATAAATAAACAACGGAAAGATTCTCATTTTACATTCTACTTCTGATTTCCATGCTACAATAATTTAAAGGTCGCTCACCGGTGAACATTCGTTAACTTTTAGCGGCAAGCTCTTGTGTTTGTTCAAATTTGTAAGATATAAATAAATTAGAAAAAATGCTCAATGTCAGGAAGATCATTGAGATACGTTAGGGAACTCATAAAAATCGGCCCAATACGAAAAAGAAAAAATACAATATCTTTGAACTTATTTTGGGATGACTGAAAAGAAAACAGAACGAAATTCCACAAAAAACACGCAAATCCCCAGTAAACACATATTTTGAAACCATGTTAATGGTATATAAACTTTTGGCGTCGATCAGCTTCTTCATTTTATATCGCGCGAGATGGTTCGACAAGCAGTGTGGGTGTTGTTACTCCTGATCTTCAGCAGTGCCACTTTATCCCAAAATCACACGTCGTTGCCTGAAAATAGTGAAGCAAGCCAGGTCGATGAAGTCCTCCGCAATATATCCGCTATTTACGCCGACAATGAAGATAAACTGCGCGGGATGTATCCCGAAGAACTTTACGGTAGGTTCACAGCACAGAAATTCCAACTAACCAGTCGTTGCCATGACCAGATGGGATGATTTCTGTGAATTTCGCCCGGTGAAGATCATAATAATCATCTTCATAAATATACCGAGAGTTCATAAATTCAATGAGTCAAGGGTGCCTGTGAATTCAAGAACGCCTGTCAAAACTAGGGTAATCCTTATTCCCTTTGTAATAAAGTCAAACTTTGACAAGAACGATGCTAGTTCTGACAGACGTTTTCAAACTCACAGGTACCCTTGACCCATTTAATCTATGAACTCTTGGTATAGTACCTCATTATTGTAATAATATAATATATTTTTCAGAAGACGAACATGAAAACGCTCTGAAGGATGATAACGCAATCACTTACGACTTCATCATAGTCGGCGCTGGAAGTGCCGGTGCGGTTTTGGCCAATCGCCTGTCGGAAGATCCAGAGTGGAGGATACTCCTGATTGAAGCCGGCTACCAAGGCGGTGGCTTGGGTGACATACCAGGTCTGGCCCCTACCTTATTCTTCACCGACTACAACTGGAATTACTACATGGAAAAAGCCGAAAACTTCGGTTTGGGTCAGTAAAAAATTGCCGTTTATCCTCTGATCTTTTCATGTCTCGTATTATTGCTCCCTCAAGTTTTATCATTGTATCTTGAGTTTTTTTGTACTTTCTCAAGTTAAGTTCTTCCATTTCCATGTTTCCTCTCGTTTTCTTACGCGTCTCGTAGAATCTTGAAAACCATGTGTTCACATTTTTAGGCAACCAGATATACACCGTGGAGAAATATTCGTTGATCCAATTAAATTGAAACTTGGTGTCTGAACATAAGTCTTTTTCGAGCGAGTAACTTTTTGTAACCGGTTGATCATCAGCGGTTGACACAAGATTGACAGATACTGTCATTTTTTGACATCTACACCTGTTGCCGACGCCAAGTCAAGTTGTCAAGTTTTTGAGGTTAGGTCAGGTACGTTTCAAGTTTAGAAATTCTGGACCGCTGCTTGTTTCAAATTCAAATCTGTTGCCGCCACAATTTGTTCCCCCACCATAACAATAACCAGCCTCATGACCAGGTTATAAAATGTATAACCGGTGATGATATCAAAATGGCGGCACTTCCTTTACCGCTTATAACCAATCCTCGCTCAAACGTCAAATTCTATAACCAAGTGTAACCGGTCATGAACGATTACTCGCTCGAAAAAGACTATAGTTCCACTCTGCGGTGAACCCATTGGTATTTGGCTGCCAAACGGAGGTGTCACTTTCCAAAAATGACAGAAATTATATCTCATGGAAGTTGATTCGCGCTATATCATTTGAAAGCCTTTGAAAGAACAGTATTCCTCCATCAGTCATCTGTCAAGTATTAAAAAAATGTCAAAGTTCAAATTTTTGCCATATAATCATTCAAATTCTCTCCAATCAATGGATTGAAACCAAATTCGGCTAAAAGCCACATAACAAAAGAATCAAATTAAGTCTGCGGTTGGAGTTTTTCACCATTTATAAGTCGGGCGCTACGAATTTTCAGTTTTTTTTTTCCTAGCCGTTACTACCACCCGAGACGGCCGATCACCTGGGTTTTGACCAGGACGACCCGCGCTTGGTGCCGAACTCAACTCAGACGTCTTTTCCTGCTGGAGGATCGACCTTTTTCGAAAAACTTCAATTGATATTGAAAGGAGATTGCATTGGGTGTCATAAGGGCCCATCTTCAAATGCGACACGGTTTTGTTTTCCCGACGGTTTTTTTTCAAAAAGAAATTTGTACATTACGTGAATAAAAAGAACTACATTGCAAACTTCGACCTGCGGTGAGCCCCACTATTCCTTTGAAGTATAGAATTACTGCACTCCACGCTTACTGCGAGTCATAGTTGTAGGTACTCTATAGTTGTAGGAAAGCTTGCATAGCTTTTCAAGGACATTTTTGAAATCGGACACTGAGAATTTCCAACTTTTCGGACCGCTAACAGATTTCCACCAATTTTGTTTTAACTAAGAGGTAACTAGTTCTCCAACATTTTTCAACCATTTATTTTCCAAATTTCCCAAGAGTTCAGTTGATAATGCAAAGCCTGGCTTATCGAGACCGGACTCAAATGATAAAACTTAGAATGAAACTTCAATTGACAATTTTTACAATGAAATTATTTGGGTAAAGCTTTAAGGTGTTTTCAGAAAAATCAAAATTACCACACAACATTTTTTTTAAACGGGGCTTTTATCTCAAAATGCTCATTCCCCCCCTAATTTTCCTTGAAAAAGTTCGTAAATAGCGTGGTTTCTATTTTCTTCAGGTAGGGGTGACTACTCTTTTAAAAATTTCAAATGGGAATGGGGGTCAAGTAATTCTCAATTTTGGAGGTTTTTCAAATCTCTTTATTTTGGTGCAAGAAGAAATTAAATCAAACCAGCCGTTCCTGAAACCTCCTGGCAGAATACCACCCTCGAAAAAAAATTAAACAGGAACAACAGGGATCGAGTTAGGCACTCGTTTTCAAGTTACAATTTTCTTTATTCAGAAACTCTTCAACTCTCTTTCTTTTTTTAAATAGAAAAATGAAAAATGTACCTTACAAAAATGATTGGGTTTTGCTTCTTTCCACATTCACACTGGAATAAAGAGAACTGGAAGGCCTCCGAAATGATGTTTTACTAGACCCTATTCCCATTTGAATTTTTACAACAAAACGGCTGGTTCGACTTGACTTCGTTTTGCACTAAAAGAGATTTAAAGGGCTTTCGAAATAATTATGCTATTACTCGACCCCTATTCTCATTGGAAATTTTTGTAAAAGAAGTACTTTGCCCCAAGGAGATGGAGCAAAAACATTGAAATCATGCTGATTATGTGATTTGTGCCCCCTCAAATTTAAACTCTTGGGATTTTTTTGGCAAAATTTTCACAAGAAAACTTGAGGGTAGGGCGTTCTGAAATGGAAGCCCTATTGTAGATCTTGACTTGAGAAACATATTTTCAAAAAATTAGACCTTTCCTTCAAACAGTTTTTCCACTACAACCCGAATATAATGAGGTTATACATATTACATACGTTCGAATGGGGAGTTGTCTCAAAAATTCTGAAATTCATGAAATATACACACCCAAATGATATAGGGATCACCCAGAAATTTGGTCTCGATTAAAATGACAATTTCTCGAGAAAGCATAAACCGATTTTGGAAATTTTATAGTGTTGAATAAAGTAATCTTTTGGCTACAAGGTAACACCTTAGGTAACCCGATGGTTGACCCTCTACGATATACAGGGTGACAATGAAAGGACCGCAAAAATGACCTGACTCCAACAAGGCAAGTCGAAGAATTTTCTAGGAAAGCGTACACCAATATATCGAAACAGTCTTAGACTTTTGATCGTATTTTGTTTTTCAAGAGTTATTGATTTTATTGTGATTTTTTGGTGCAGACTCTGCCAACGGTCTTGCTAACCCTTGAAATTGGACAGGAACGTACACAATAGCTCTTTCAAATGTATAATTTGACAATTTGATCCTATCGACCCTACCCTCAGAAGTGGTAAGGACCTGCAACTCTTTTGAGACTATGACAAATCAAGCATGCTGCGACTATACTAATTACTTTTTAAATGCTGAATTTGGTGTATGAATGCGTCATTACTTTCAAGTCAGACGTGCAAGTTTTTCTTAATTCCAGGTCTGATTCACCAAAGAATGGCATGGCCCCGCGGCAAAGGCCTCGGCGGATCAAGTCTGATCAACTACATGATCCACACCAGAGGCAACCACAAAGACTACGACCGCTGGGGCCCTATTTTCGGTACACGTGATCTGTTCCCCGGCGATCACCGGGGAACGCCGGTGAAGTGATCAGTTCCCCGGTTCTAAAAGTGGTATTTTCGTGACCACTTTTTCGGCTATACTCGTACATGTCCGTGTAATGTCGAAGCTTGGCTGTCAGCTGTGATACTTGAAATCGAATTGTAGTTTTTCGAAACCTACCTACTTTTGCTATTTATTAACATGGAATCTGCCGGCCCAAGCTTCAAGAGGCCACGATTGGATGCGATTTCCGAAACTCAAAAAGAAAAACTGACCGAACTCATGGCCAAGAGCCCCATATATCCTTGTCAACTTGCTACGGTCAGCCGGCTTCCTTCCCCGGGTACTGGGATAAACGGCGTGACTAGTTCTGTGATGTGCCGGGCCTTCACAAGTCACACTGAAGTCTTTCAATTGTCACGCGAAAATACTGCACAAACTGCACTTCTATGTCCACAAATCGTTTGCCGGGTTGGCGCGCATCTTCTTTGGCCGCTTCCAAGTCCGCGATTACATGGACCGCCAATGCCGCGTTCAATGGATCCATTTTTTCCAAATTATTTAAAGAAACTTTCGATAAATTGGAGATTGGAACGTAAAATTGAAATTTTTGAAAGGACGCCGTTGTAATTCCAATTGTCAAAACTATATCTGTCATTTGGCGGTTGTTTTAGTTGTATTTCTGGTGCATTCAGCGTTGCCAACCTATGAACAATGTGCTTTTTTTACTGTTTTTAGTGATTTTCAATTTAGACTCTTGGCAGTCCTTTGCTTTGATTGACATAAGCGGGGAATGAGCTGTTCTCTCGGTAGCTCCTAGGAGAACGGGCGTGATCACGCGTGAATGTACCCGAAAATGCCGCTTCCCCTGTTTTTGAGGGAACAGTTCCTATAGGAACAGTTCACGTGTGCACCGAAAATAGGGCCCCTGGGCGGACCTCGGAAACCCCGGATGGTCCTACAAAGACGTCCTCCCGTACTTCATCAAATCTGAAGACTTCTGGGGCGAGAACGGCGACAAAGGCTACCATCGACGAGGCGGAAACCTCGGCGTTCAGCATATACCCTACCGCACCGAGTCAGTGCACGCTTTCGTACGGGCCGCCCAAGAACTCGGCCTCAACATCGTCGACTACAATGGCAAAACCCAAATGGGAGTCTCCTACGTGCAAGGAACACTGCGACGAGGTCTGCGGTGCAGCACCGAAAAAGCCTTCCTCCGCCCAGTACGTTCCAGACCCAACTTGAAAATAATCACCCGGGCCAGAGCCACGAAAGTCCTGATCAATCCTGAAACCAAAGAAGCCTACGGCGTCGAATTTTACCACTACGGAAGGTACTACCGTGCGAAAGCCGAAAAAGAAGTCATCTTGTCAGCGGGAGCTTTCCATTCGCCTCAGTTGTTGATGCTCTCCGGAGTTGGGCCTAAGAAACACCTTGAAGACTTGGGTATCGAAGTTATTAAAGAAGCTCCAGTTGGACAAAAACTCTACGATCATATTTCCTTCACGGGCATGTTCTTCAGGGTCAACGAAAGCATAACCGTTGACGGATTGTTCGCACAATTCAATCCGGAAGCGTACTTGGAAATACTGAGCAGGGGCACAGGCCCGCTTACGATCCTCGCAGGAGCAATCGAAGCACTAGCTTACATCCAAACTGAGATCAGCGACCAGTCCGACGATTACCCCGATATTGAGCTCGTTTTCTTGGCCGGAAGTTTCGGCACAGACTACGGCACGTTCCTGAAAAACTCTTGGCGCATATCGGATGAAGTATACAATACCGTCTACAAACCTCACGAAGGCAAACCGGCTTACAATATCCAGCCCATCCTGGTCCATCCCAAATCCTTCGGGCACTTGGAGCTGCGTTCCAAAAACCCCTTCGCTTCGCCAAAGTTTTACGGGAATTACCTCAGCGACCCGGACGGGGTGGATTTGAAAACATTCATCGCTGGTATCAGGGCGATCCAGAAACTGGGACAGAGCGCTTCGTTTCGAAGGTACGATTCGAGACTGGTGACGACGAAGATACCTGGATGTGAGAAGCACGAGTATGACACGGATGATTACTGGGAATGTGCCTTGAGACACGTGACGGTTACCGTGCACCATCAAGTGGCCACTTGCAAGATGGGACCCGAGAATGACGCAGAAGCCATAGTCGACGCAGATCTGAAAGTGTACGGAATCAAGAACTTGAGGATCGCCGATACGTCGATCATTCCGATTCCGTTGACGGCCCACACGAACGTCCCGGCGATCATGATCGGCGAAAAAGCGTCCGATATTATAAAGACGGCTTGGGATGAGCCGGTGCTTTAGGTTGAGCGCAGAATGTGAAAGGACTGATTATTGCAGATGAAACGTTTTCTTGGTTGGGCCTCTATTTTGCCATCCACTTTTTCTAGGGACAATGAGAGGGTTATCAAGAGGCCATTTTATTGTGTTGACGAGTTTCTAGATGCCGACGTTGTCTAATATTTAACATTTTATCTGTGATTATTTGTCCGTTTGTCTAAACAAAATTACTTGTATTGAATGGTGGTATTTGTTATATTTCTATATTTTATTTATATCGTATGTTCGTTAAAATCATGAATTGGAGCAGGCTATGGAAGTGAACACGTATGTCGTAAAATCATCAATATTCACTCAAATTTGATGTCAACATGATGAGCCGTCGTCATTGAGTACATCTTGGACATACGTTCCGAAATTCACAGCCTGCCCTAATTCATGATTTTAACGAACATATGGTACTATAATTTGACGATGCTCATTTGTAACCTATGGTTGCAATATTAAAATTATATGTTTTGTAATTATTATTGAAGAGCTAATAAAAGGTTCTGAATCTATATCTCTAGAGCAGAAAAAATTTCGAGGAATTTCGAGGAAAAGGAGGAAAAAAGTTTGGACTAACAATGAACGAGGGCGAAGGAAACGTTTCAAAATCGCGGTAACAGACACAAAAGGTATAAAATACTCAAGAGGACCGGTTTCCATTTAGCGAAGAAGGTGCTATTGAAAACTATCCACCTGCAATAACTCCCGATTCCTAGTCAATATTTCTTCGAGCTGACACAGGTCGATATCGAGGGGGACATCTAAAACATACATTGGCGAATTCCTATCTCCAGCCCCCTCGCTGCCACTTACCCCAATTTCGAAATTTTAAATGACATCACCTACCGGGCGATACATCAAACTGAAGAAAATTGAATTATCTTTCTGGATTTTTTTTTCTAAATTTTTAACCCCACCCTTCCTCTTCTCCCTAAAAATTCTCTAAGTAAGTGTCCCATTGACTATTCTGGCTCCCTCAATTCTCTCCAGTTTAATCAGCATCATCCTAAATAGCATCGAAAAGGAGAATTTTCGGTGAAAAAGGTGCCACCCAAATTTACTCCACTGCTCTCCTCCACCTCAACTTCAAAATTAAACATAACATCACCACCTACTTTGTGATAACTACATCAAATTGAAAGGAATTGAATCCTTTTTCTGGAACCTTTTTTTTTGTTTTTTCAACCCCTCCCCCATTGAATTATTGGACATTTGAAGTATTTTAGGAGGAGAACGGGGGGTTTTAAAAATTTTGAGAAAATTTTGTTCAAGAAGAGAATTCAATTTTCTTCAATTTGATGTATCACAAAGTAGGTATTATTATTTTAGAATTTTTAGGAAGAGGCGGGGGGTGAATTTGGGTGGCACTTTTTCTACAAAAAATTGAAAAAGCCTTGAAAAGAATTGAGAGGTCAAGAACATTAAATAAGACACTCAGCGAATTTGAGGCAGAAGGGGGGACATTTCAAAGTTGGGGTGAGTGGGGGCAATGGGGCTCAAGATACGAATTCGTCAATGTGTGTTTTAGATGTCCCCCTCGATATAAAAATCGACCTATTTTTGCTCGAAGTCATCTTCACTAGGAATGGGAAGTTATTGCAGGTGGATAGTTTTTAAATGATTACCTGGTATATACCGATGAACATAAATTGTCAAATTTCCATCTTCAGCCCCCTCGCCCCCACTCACCCCAACTCCGAAATTTCAAATGACACCACCTACTTTGCGATGCATCCAATTAGAGGGAATTATATTCTCTATCTAAAAAATATTTATAAAATCTTTAACCCCACCCCCCTCTTCCTCCTAAAATTTCTGAGTGTCCAATTTAATATGCGTGACCTCTCAATTCTCTCTGATGCAGTCAACGTCATCTTGCAGAGCATCGAAGTAGGAAATTTTTTGGAAAAAAAATGCCACCCAAATTCACTCATTCGCCCCTCCCCCTCCACCACCACAATCTCAAAATCTAAAATGACACTTCCTACTTTGTCATACATCAAATTGCAGGGAATTGATTTTCTTCCTGAACAAAATGTTGAAAAAAAATTCAAAAGCCCCCCTCTCCCTCCTTAAATACTCAGAATGTCCTGTTTATTGGGGGCAGAGTTGGAAATAAAAAAAAATAGTTTTCAGAAGATTTGATGTATTACAAAGTAGGTGGTGGCTTGTAGCCTTTTCCACCCAAAATTTTTGTCTACGATGTTTTCTACGATGACTCTGACTAATCAAAGAAAATTAGTGGTTCAAAATATGAAATGGGACATGCAGAGTTCTATGGAGAAGGGGGTTGGAGTGAAAATTTTAAAAATATTGTTACGAGCAGCAATCCCGTGCATGCTGGTAAACACGCGATCTTTCTGGATTCTTCCATCCGTTAGATCTCAGTGTACAAGTGCGGAGCGTTCTTGTGCATTCCAGAGCGTTCGTGTACATGAAACTGAATGGAGAGACTCCAACGCTCGATCAAGACACATCTGTCGATTTTGACGGAGGTGCAGATTCCAGAACACACGGAAAGCACGCGAAAGGTGTGTGTGATTATTCAGGAGTCGTCTAGAAACCGCATATGCCGGGCCACTATGTAAATTGCTGGAAGATGATAGAAAGTTCGGGAACGCGAATCGGAGGCATATAAAAGCACCAGTGGCGGACTAAGGGAATTGGGGGCCCGGGGCGGAGTTGTGAGATGGGGCCCCTGAGGAGTGAAAGTTGAGAATATGAAGGGGGGCCGGCAGACTTTTTGGCCCGCCCTGCCCGGCCGAAATTGAGCAAAAGCCTAAGAAACAAAATAGTTATTTATGTAGTAAGAGCGTAAAGCGACTGTTTTAGGCCCGACGTATGTAAGTTGACATTCAGACAGAGGGCCTAAAACAGGCTTTACGCTTGAGCTGCATACAACGTTTTTTACACGACCCATTCTTTTTTTGAATTTGATTTTGAACCATAAAAGCCGATAAACTAAAAAGCGATTATAGATCGATCTAGTTAGCAATGACATTATGGGCACCTATGATTTTGTTTTTACTTGTCATTTAATAATTATCACTAGTGTCAGTGTCTTTTTTATTGAAAAGCACCCAGCAAGAGTTTTCGTTTTTGAGGCGCTGCACTCCTCCCGCCGATGGCGGTGGCTTCTTGAGCCACACGATCTTCTGCCGGAGAAGTCCAAAAAAAATACATGAGAACGTAGGTATACCTATACTTAGCTGAAAAATCCAAGGTGGTGAAGCCTTCTACTTTGTGGTCCGTGTTTTCCATGCTGAAGACAAGTTAAGGACGACACGGATTTTACCGCAAAGTTACAGCCTACGTAAAGAGACAGGCAGACGGATACCTACAAACCAAAATATTCATTCGGCTACACGTTTTATGATGGCAACCACGGCTTCGGGCCTGAAATCGCGCTCTTGTATCAAAAACGGCTATTCAAATTTAGTATTTGCCTGCCCCCTCAAGAAAACTGAGCACGGAACTCTGAGAAATAGGAATCCGGCCAGAGCCGTCAACGCACATAACCTCACTTTTGGAGTTTCGAATAAGTGTATTTTCAAAGCAAACAATTCAACGAGAAGCTTAATAAGTGAAACCATACACCCTTTCCCGCCTTTGGGGATGTCCCAAATGCCTCTGAGCTGTGCATTTCAACAAATTTATTAGTTTGTGACATTTAATAATAATTACAGGCATTTGTTTTTTGACGCTTAAAAAACCAAGGCCCGAGGGCGTAAAAGTAAAAATTTTACGCCCTCGGGCTAAATGAGCCACTTTACGCCTGAAAATGAGGGTAAAAAGGCTCACTTTACACCCGGTCGTGTAAAAAGTGAGTTGTTAACTTGACTACAATAAAAAACACAGTAGCGCAGTCAGAATTTGAGAGCGCAGAGGGCAAAGCGAGGGGCAAAGGTAACGGCGAGGGTGCAAGTCAGGGAAAATAGCGCCGCAGGCGAAATTTTTTGGGCATAATAATAATGATGCTAATGAGTGATGACAATAGGTATATTTCATGCGTGTTGCGATTTCGGTTTTTGACGTTTTCACCAAAATTACTTGGTAATCAAACTTCTTTTCAGAAAATTTTTGCGCTTCATGGAAATTTTCGCCAGAATTTTTTCTGTATCGGTTTAGTGTGGGATGAAGTGCCGCGGGCGCTTGGGAGGTAGAGGGGTGGGGTCATTCGCCCACTTTCGCCCCACTTTGGCTGCCACTGACCACCAGTACCTACAAGAAGTTTTCAGTTCCAACTTTGGATGTTGAATTGGATTTGGACTGTTGACTTAATGCTAGAACCTACTCGTATATATATAAAATTAGGAAAAATATGGATTTCTACTACCTGCAGCGCGCAGACAAGATAATTTTGTTGTTTTGTCTTTCCCCTCTTTTGAAAAGTAATAATAAAATACAAAATTTCAAAAGTCTTGAGGCCCCTGGCACTGTGATATCCTGGGCCGGAGCACCTAAAGCGTAAAGTGAAAATTATTCGCAGAGATTCAGTGATACAGACACACCTATATTGCCTCTGTGTAGGCCCCCAGACCTGTTGTCATGGGGCCTGCCAAGGTAACTTTAAAATGGAAAAAATAAGACAACAATGTTTCTCACCGGAGTAATATGCGGAAGAAATGATCATCGAGGGAAAAAATTGAAATTTTTGGATTTTATCCCAATTTTTTGCAGTTTTTTTCTACAAACAAGAGGAATTAGGGGCCCCATCAGATGATTGAGGCCCCGAGGCCCGGGCGGACCGCCCCCACCGCCCCCCCCCTTAGTCCGCCACTGAAAAGCACCGTCCTCCAGTGCTACAGTCAGTATTGAATTGAAATGCGGAGTGTAACGAGTGCGAAACAAGCGAAGTACCTGCGATATAATTCCAAGTAGATAATTGTTGGCGTGTAGTTATTGTAATACGCAGTAATAAACAGTGTGTGTTTTAAAAAGATCGTCTCAATTTATATTCGAACCCGTACGCGAGATTCGTAGCAATTTTTTTTTCAGACATAAAATTCAATTCTCTTTGATTTTATGTATCGTTTTTTTTCCTGGCCCTTTCGTCGTCCCTTCATCGATTTTACAGGGGGGGGGGCTAGGCCCCCCCTGACGACGTGTATTTGGTATCGTGAGTTCTGATCAATAAATATTTTTCTCTAAGTAGTGTCATTTGAAATTTCAAAGTTTGGGTGAGTGGGGGCGAGAGGGCTGAAGATAGAAATTCGCCAATGTATGATTTTGATGTCCCCCTTGATGTTTACTATAGAAATCGGAAGTTATTGCGGGTGGATGGTTTTCAAATGATCACCCGGTATAAACTTTTGGCGTTGAATCGTTTCTTCATGTTTTATCACGCGAGATGCTTTATTTCTAGTAGTAGTTATCAACAATGCTAGCTTAGGTCCAAATCTCCAACCGTTACAAGAAGATAAGGCACACCGGCCGGCTGCAGCAGATTAATAATGTTCTCCACAAAATATCTGGAATATACGCCGACTACAAAAGCAAGCTGCGCAGGCTGGGTTCCGAAAAATCTTATGGTGAGTAGACCACAACAGTTCAGCTTTTACCTATATCTGCTGGCTAAAATATTTTATCTATAAAGCGACTGAGCACAATAGGACGACTACGGGACTAATTGTCTGGCAATCAAGATGCATCCCTACGATATGCTTTTTGGGATTTATTCGTTTCAGAGAGGTGGTTTGAAAAAATACAAGTACATAAAAACTTTTTTAGAAGACGAATATGAGCACTCTTTGAAGAATGACAAGGCGATCACTTTCGACTTCATCATAGTCGGCGCTGGAAGTGCTGGTGCAGTGTTGGCCAATAGCTTGTTGGAACATCCAGATTGGAGGATACTCCTGATTGAAACCAGGCAGTGGCGTGGAGGACATACCAGGTCTTGCTTCTCTCTTCACCGACTACAACTGAAATTACTACACTGAAAAATCTGAGGACTTTGGTTTGCCAAAGTACAAAATTGCCGTTTGTCTTCTGCTTTTTACATCTCTCTTATTGCTCCCTCAACTTTTATCACTGTATTGAGGCGTCCCGCCTTTGGTCCGCCGAAAATAGCCGTGGAATCGAGTTATGTGGATATTCAGTGTGAAGTGATCATTAGAAGATGGCGTTGGTCATTTAATTCATACGTGAGAACTGGGTAAATTTCTGTAACATGATTCGATACCAACACATCTGCACTTGGTCCCACATAACAGTCTTCTATCAGCTGATTTAAAAGTTGATTATTTTCCATTAGGGTCGTTGTACGATATAGTTCTCGCCGGATGTGCACATGTGTTTCTGCAAATCTGTAGTTTTCGTGGAAATTTTCCGTTTCAAAGACCGTTTGGGCTAGAAGGGATTGGACGAGGACAGAATGTGCATCTATGCAGAACTTACCGGGTGCGCCGTTAAGTCGGTCGATCCGAGACATACCGGGTGAGTCTTTACGCAAAAAATATTGCTGGATGAACATAATGGACGTAGATTCATTATCATCAAAATCATATGCTCTATGATTATTGAGAATATCGCTCTACGAATCTTGGAGCTGCATGTACGAGTATGTATTTATATCGCTCAATGGCACTAGTTAATATCGCTCTACGACCTTCAGAGATACTGCTTTGTGAATCTTTGGAGATATTCAACATTGGAGATCTCGCTCTGTTATCCTTGAGAACATATGCCCTGTGATATTTGATAGTTTTTATCAATACAAATCTCACAGTTGGGGCTCTGTGATCTTCACTCTATTACCATAGGTAATTTTGCTTCAAGATCTTTGGAGATATTGCTCCACGATCTTCTGATGTCACTAGACAAACAGCGAAGATGTCGCTTTTCATCCTGGAAAATATATCTCTCACGAACTATTTTTTCGGTGATGTCGCTCTGCAGAAAATCGAAGACAATGGTCCACGAGCCACAGCGATGTTGTAGCTTCCTCATTATCGGGAAGTACGCCCTGCGACCTTTGCAAATATCGTCTTATACGGATATTGAAATTGTCGCTCTCTGATGATCTCCCCGTAATATACCACTATGCGAAGAAACCAATGAAGAGATCAATGGAATTCTCGACAGAGGTTACTAATTCTGAAGAATCTTGAACACGAATCTTTATGTAATTTTCGCCTTATTATACAATAACCTTCGCTCTTGAGAGCAGGCAAGTGCTTACTTATCCGTTGCATCAATTACTGTTATCGTAATAGAATCTTTGCTTCTGGTTTATCTTTTGCAATCAATATATCTATGGCATTTCTCTCATTTCCATTTTCATATTACTAATATTACTATAGTCGTGACAATTTACCAAGCGATGTACGTCGTCGGTTCATTCGTTAATTTCAACTTGAGAAACATATATTTTTCTAATTTTTTCCACAGAATACCAGGGTAATACCATTGAAATATATTTTATTTTGAGAAAAAAAATGTTTCTCAAGTTGCAATGAACGGATGAATCGATTAGGCACATCGCTTGCTAAATTGTCGCGATTATACCTATTATTAACTTTGATCCAACTCCCCGCAAAATTATGGTGATAAAAAATAACTGGCAAAGTCACATCGAAGGAAACAGAACAATCACTTCCGATTAGTTTTTTCTGGTTAAGGTCTTCGCACGCCCAAAAAGTGAAGAGCATTCAAGCGAAGCAATGTGTCTTTGAAACCAAAACCTCTTGAGATATACATAATAGGCATTACAAGGTGATTAGAACTGGATGCAAATATTGACTGGTAAGGTAAGATCGGGTGTTGTGTGTAGGTCGTGAATCATTGACTATCACGAATAAAAGTATAATATAGTGAAATTTATTGCCAACTCACGGCCCTAAAAATCAATGTTGCGGGTGCAGACCTTCAAGCTTCAGATTTTTTCTTCCACTTTGCAACAACATGCAACTCGTGTTTACGATCCTTATGCCATCAGATTGTCACAGTAAGGTGCGTTGTCTAAATCCATCTGGTCACGCAAATCTTGAAACACCTCTAGGATCAGTTATCAATATGACGTTGATAATCAACCAACTTTATCACCGACCTTAACCAACATCAACATAAAGTTTAGTCGGTACCAAAAAGCACGCAGCTTTTGGAAGCAAGATTTTAAATGTCTTATACCCACTTGGTGATCACGATCGATTGTTTACCGATATGCAGATAGAGAGGGTTCGGCGCTTATATAACGTAATCGAAAGTTCATCGTTTGGACCAGTCGGTTGAGTTTCGTGTCACTGTGAGGTTAACGAACAGGTGAGCGCCCCACTTCAGCATATAAACATTGCAATCGAGGATTTGAGGTTAACGACGATCGTAACTATTTTTTCCAAAATTATAATTTTTTTTTCATCAATCATAAAATCAATTTCAAAAGTCAAAATGGCCGGTGAATTTACAAACTAACAAAATGTCAAAAATCTTTGCATTGATTCAACAAAATCCCAATTATTGTGTCATAGCCATACTGTGACAGGTGTCACAAAACAAACATGTCTAAATATGTTTGAACAACATGTACTTATTCAATAATTAGTACAACTGAATGCATACTCGTGTAACACAATTTAATAATACAATATACACAGATGTGCTTTTTTTCCGACCTCGATTACAAGAACTGCACATTGCACAAAAGTGCATTTTATTCTTAGACAAACAAAAGCCGCAAATTAGCATCTAATTAGCGAGAAGTTCCTGTATGTGTGATGTATGATACACATGGGAATGCACTGTAAACCTAAGCTTTATAACAATTATAAGTAATTAAATATTCACACTTTCGATTATTAAACTTTGCATCAAGGTGAGGAGGAAATGTGAAATTTATTATATTATTAATTATTTAATGTCATTATATTATAAAACGATCATGTGAGCATTCAGTTATTGTTGTTGTCTGTGGTCGGGCTTTGCTTTTTGTACTCCACTCTCAAGCTTAGGCTGCGTGTCTTTCAAGTTTTATTTTGGTTTTAGAAAAAATGTGGCGCACATTTTTCGTGTCACTGGTGTTCGTGTTGGGAGTGACGGGATCACCTTTCCAACTGACGGACAAATACGTGGAAGAATTCAAAGCTGGCATGGATTCGCTGAGGAAGCTGGCAAGCGAATACAAGTTTCAAGAGGAGAATTTCAATCCCGATTTGTACAGTGAAACTGAAGCAGCTAAAGGTTAGTTTCACAAATTGTTTGCATTTTAATCAAAGTTAAGAACAGGTGGATGTTTTGGTTAGTGATTGTTGAACACAAAAATTGTAAACTCAGAGCCTTGTATCAGTGCCGACAACGGTGTTCCAGTTTCAACCGATCAAACATTAGGAAAAGATTAAAATATTTTGTCATAATTTAGAATAGAGCTTTGATCAAAACAGAGTTTCGTACGCAAGCTTTACCTAATTAGGGTGTTTTTTTTTAAATATCTACTTCGGATTTTGAAGGGTCCACCAGTGAAGTGCAACGGGTCACTTTGGTATAAAGTATTTTTCCATCGAAGTAATTTGAAGTGACCCTATTGTACACCACCGGTGGGCCTTTCAAAGCCGAAATATTTTGTACGAGTTCAACAATCAAAAACGGTTTGAAAAAAGAATTTCAAAACTACTGTAAGAAAGATGAATTCCACGTGGAATTCCGGTAGTGTCATTAATTGTAAGAAAGATGAGAACATTTTTCGGATTGAAACAAGTCCTTATTACTTCGCGTACAAAGTGTCAACAAAAAATCATCATCTAGATTCTAGATATAGTCCAATTATTGCAACGTTTCCACCATCAGTCAATAATTGCCACGCTCAACACTGGGTCTACTTCAACTAACCAGACCTCATTCACTGACGTACATGTTACCCACCCTCCTTTTCATAGAATATGGAAAGAATATTCGAATATAAAAAGTCGACAGCAAAATACCGAATAAAAGGTCGAAAAACAAAACAAAAAATCGAAAAGTCGAAAACAAAAAAGAATCGAAATTACAAAATCTTGAAAGTGATAAAAGATCAAAATGAATTTGGTCGGAGAAATAAATTTCGGAAACCAGAATGTCGAGAATCAAAAGGAAGGTCAGGAAGGCTCAAAAAAACTCAGGAGGACTTATTGGATTTGAAAAGACACAAAAAGGCGCGAGAGGACTCAGTGGAATTTTAAACGACATTGGAAATCACACGGGGGGCAGCAGGATTCCGAAAAACTTGAGAAGACAAAAGGTGTCTCATCAGAGTTCCTCAAAGCCACGAGAAAACACAAGGGGCTCATCAGGACTCCAAACGACACACGAAGCCACAAGGGAGTCCAGCAGGGCTCCGACCAACTTAAGAATACACAAGGGCTAATTGGAGTTCCGAAAGCCGCAAAAAACACGGATTGAGCAGGGCTCCAAACGACACAAAGAGACATAAGGGGCCAGCAGGTCTTCGAACAACTTAAGAAGACACTAGAGGGTCTCACTTGAATTCCTTAAAAGAAGAATATACAAGGAGCTCATCAAGGCTTCAAATGACACAAAAAATACCGAGGGGGGGGGGCAGCACGGCTCCGAGTAAATCATGACGACTAAGGGTACTTTCTGGATTTCGAAAGACACAAAATGACGCAAGGAGAAGTAGTAAGGCTCTGAGCGACACAGGAAGGCAAAAGAGGGTCATCAAGCTCACATAAAGGGGCCAGAAGGTCTTCGTCCAACTCAAGAAGACACAAGAGCCTGATAGAGTTCCGTAAGACACAAAAAGACACGATCGTTAAGCAGAGCTCTAAACAACACAAAGAGAACGACACATGAAGACACAAGAGGCCCGGTACGGCTGCTCAGTACGGCTTCGACCAGGGTCAAGATCAAGAAGACACAAAGGGTTGATTTTTTCTGTTCTGAAAGCCACAAAAAGATACGAGAGTTTGGCAGAGCTCAAAAAGATACCAGAGGACACAAGGAGACCAGCAGGGCTTCGAACACCTTTAGAAGACACAAGGGGTCTTACTACTTCCTTAGAACCACGACAAGACACAAAGGGGCTCATCAAGGATATCAGTAACTCATGACGACTTAAGGGGGCTTTTTATATTTTGAATGCTCAAGGGGACTTAAGAAGACTTTGAACAACACAGCAAGCGACAAGGGGGGCAGCTGGGCTTCAAATTACCTGAGAAGACACAAGGAGTCTTACTAGTGTTCCTTCAAGCCACGAAAAGACACAAAGGTGCTCTCCAAACAGCACACGAAGACAGAAGGGGGGCCAGTAGGGTTTCGTTCAACTCAGGACGACACAAGAAGCTGATTAGAGTTCAGAAAGCCATAAAAAGACACAACAGTTCAGCGGGGCTCTAAACGACACGAAGAGACACAAGGGAGTCTAGAAGGGCTCCCACCAATTCTAAGATACACAAGAATGCTTATTAGAAACCCCAAAATCACGAAAAGATGGGGTTCATCGGAGCTTTTGGCGAACAAAAGCATGACTGACTTCATATCATACATATCTGACATAAATATATCTTTTAATTCACACTTCCCCGCAAAATTAAAGCATCACCATTTCCCAAGAATTTTAACCGATGATATTTTCTGAACGCAGCGAGGAATCCAGAAAATTCTTTAAGAATTGGCAATATAGGCGTTGATGTTATGAGGTGGCCAGCTCGAAGTCCAGAACTCGATCCTATATAGCATCTTTGGGGCAAAATGGGACGACGCATTCGCACCCTAAATTCAGCTCTAGGGACGTCGAGGGTCTAGCCGAGGCGTTGACTGAATATGAGATGGTATGGACTAGGAACAGATAATTCGCAACAGATCCAAAGCATGTCACGGCGTTGTGCTGAAGTTCTGCGTGTTTTCAGTGATTTTCATGTTCTGTCATTGAAGCATCATAACTTTTGACACAGATGACCTAGGAGACGAATTTGAGAAACAGTGCAGAGCTGACATATTGATTGAATAATGACGTGCAAATCATTTATACAGAGTGATCCAGTTTGGCACAGCTCGCCAAACTTGGCGAAAGATACATGTCATTACATATCACCCTGTATCAGTTAAAAACTGAAGAAATTCCCTCTACTTGTAACCAAAGAGACGACATTCCAAATGCTGGGAGAATTTTCGAGATTGCTCGATCCGTCCAAAAAGTATCAGCGGTCAAAAGTTTTTATGTGAAATGGTAATGCGTTAATTTTGCGGGAAAGTAAATAACTAGAACTAGTAAATAGATAAGTACAAGTAGGAAAATGTACTGAGAGTGATTATTTGATTTCTTGCACGCCAGCTCGTACGTACTTGACCTCAGTGGACAAGAGTCAAGTACTCAAGTGATTCTGGTTGAGTAGGAAAAAAACTAAAGTAACTTCTAAAAGTGTAAATTTCAATTCCAGCAGCAGCAGAATACGACTTCATAATAATCGGAGCCGGAGCAGCAGGATCGGTCATAGCCAGTCGCTTGAGTGAAACTCCAGAATGGAAGGTTCTCCTCCTTGAAGCCGGAGCACCCGAAACTCCGTACACCCAAATACCGCAGCTCGGGAGTTTGTTGCAGAACACCCCCTACAACTGGGCCTACACAACCACTCCCCAGAAGAACTGGTGTTTGGGTAAGTTTCTTTGTCCCCCGGAACACCCTTCCCCCTCCACTTCAACCCTTCTTGGTTCAATTTCTCAATTCAAATGTGTTTACCTCTACGTCACTTGAAGCTCTATGCTTGAAGGAAGATATCAGCGATATCAAGATCAGCGTACCTGAAACAAAAACAGGAATTCGTTAGATATTTTGATTCTCATAGCAGAATCGGATCGTTCACAAATCAAGATGTTGAGTGAGCGTAAGTAAATTCTCAACCCCAAAATCACACCTTCAATATATGGTCAACATGTACCTACTTTCCTGCTTTTAATAGACAATCAAGATTCATCTGTATTTTTTTTTTATTTTTACCGTTTCCTGTGGCCGCTTTCTTGAACTTTCACCTTTTTAAAGCGATTGACTTGAAGTTATGAATCAACATGTAAAGTTCAGCTCTACTGTGATTTCAGTTGACTGAGAGATTTTTTCCAAATTTCCAAATGAAAATCCCAAAAACGTCGCGGTTGGCTGCACTGGCAATATTCATAATCATAAAATATAAATCTTTATTTCTAAGAACAGTACTTACATTACATGTCCAGCAGGGTGTTGTAACAAACAACAATGAAATTTGCACTTTGCACAGTCAACTAGAATCACAGTAGAGTTGAACGTACTATACTTACTATACTACTAGACGACCCAAATGCATCTGTCAGATTTTGAATTTTGACGTTTCCCGAAACTGCCATCTTCAACTTTTCGTTTTTCAAACGATCGATTTTAAGTTTTCGGTCAACATGTAGTGTAGATACTTTTGATGAACAATCGAGCTGCATCTGGGAAATCTTGAACTATGACGTTTTTCGAGGCCACCACCTTCAACTTTTACATTTTTCAAGCGATCGACTCAAGTTTTCAATCGACATGTATTTTGATAGACAATCAAAATGCATCTGTCAAAATTTTCACATTCTCTTTTGCAACACTTCAACTGACCAGACACTACCCACCGACCGACATGCGTTTCGTTCACATTACTTGCGGAACGAAATTGCAATCTGCCTAAAGCAACAAAAAAAACATAATGAGCAGGATTCCCCTTGCCCCTTGTTCATATCAGTAACATGATCTCCATGCCCAATTCCAAATTTCCCGCGAAGCTGAAGCTGTGGCCGAAGCTAGTCTTCAGTAGAATTGCTTGTATCAGCACCAAGTCCCAGCATCTGATTCTCTTTTGTTGCAGGCATGATCGACAACAAATGCGCCATCGCCGGAGGCAAAGCCCTGGGCGGTTCGACGGCCATCAACGGAATGATGTTCACCCGCGGCAACGCCAGAGACTACGACCGCTGGGCCGACCTCGGCAACGACGGCTGGTGCTACGACGACGTCCTGCCCTACTTCAAAAAACTCGAAGACGCCGACCTGGAACACTTCGACCACAAGTACCACAACCACGGCGGACCCCTCCACATCGAACACCCTCAGTACTCGACGCCTCTCCGCACCCAGACCTTGGAAGCGGCCCACGAAATCGGCCTCGACGTCGTCGACTACAACGGCAAAGAACAACTCGGCCTGGGCGTCATACAAGTCAACACCAAATACGGCAAACGTCAGAGCGCCGCGCAAGCGTACCTCGAGCCCGCCAAGCACAGACCCAACCTAGACATCAAACCTCTGAGCCACGTCCTGAAGATCCTGATCAGTCCGCACACCAAAACCGCTTACGGCGTCCAATTCCTGCAGGATGGTAAACTGCACGAAGCGAAAGCCACCAAAGAAGTGATCTTATCGGCTGGAGCCATCAACACCCCTCAGATTTTGATGCTTTCCGGAGTCGGCCCGAAAGAAGACTTGGATCACCACAACATCTCTTGTATCGAAGATCTTCCCGTCGGACACAACTTCAAAGACCACATCGCGTTCTTTGGCTTAGACTTTGTGGTTACCAAGGAAACGAAAAACGATGGGCCTCAACCGGATGAAATCGTGGATTACTTAAAGAACGGAAAGGGGCCTTTGACTACAGGAGGGGTACAAGTGATAGGATATGTGCATACGGACGCTTCCAAAGACGACCCAAAGCTGCCGGACATCGAACACTATTTCGTCGATAAATACGCAACGAAGAACTTGAGCTTTAATCCTTTCAGGATCAAAAACGAAATCGCCGAGTCGCTCTGGGGCCCGATCGACGGCAAGAAAGTAATAAATGCCGGCGTGATGCTAGCGCACCCCGTGTCTACGGGCACGGTCAAGTTGCACGACACGGATCCGCTTCACCGCCCTCTCGTCGATCCGAACCAGCTCTCGGATCCCGACGACAGAGACCTGGACACGCTTCTGGCCGGAATCAAGAGCGCCTTGAAGATTGCACAGACGAAATCGATGGAAGAACTGGGCCTGAAAATCAACGACAATCCGGTGGCGGGCTGCGAAAAACTGAAGTGGGGTTCGGACGAGTACTGGAAGTGCGCCGTCAAGCACCTGTCGATAAGCCTGAGGCACGTCACCGGCACGGCCAGGATGGGTCCGGACACGGACAAGGAGGCCGTGGTCGACAACAAGCTCAAGGTCAGGGGCGTCAAGAAACTGAGGGTGGCCGACGCAAGCGTCATCCCGATCACCATAACCGGGCACACGATGGCGCCTGCTCTGATGATCGGCGAAAAGGCTTCGGATTTGATCAAAGAGGCGTGGAAATAAACTATGCTGTCAGAATGACGTCCAACTTGTAGCACCCGTCAGTGCGTAACGAAACAGTAGAGTTGATGTGATAAAGAACTGTTTTTTTTCCTGTATGAAATAAGTTGTAAATTAGATCAAGTAATGTTTTTTTTTCAGTAATTATTAATTAAAATGTTTGTTATACATTCTTTTGTTTCGGTTTCAAGGAGCTCATGATTTTCATAATTCCGCCATTCCCATGACAAATTCGTAATTGATCTACATAGCACTTGAAAATCTATTGTTGGGCAGTGGCCAGGGTCAGCACTTCACTTCAATCTCGATTGTAGTTTTGTATATTGCCAAATGAATGCCAAGTAATTTGGAACATAAATTCAATAAATAACGTGATAAAATTGATCAATTGTTTAGTTTGGACCCAAGTTTGGTCTTTACAATGTGATTTAGTTTAAATTCATTGGATTTTATAGGTATGAAAACATTTCTATAGGCAGGGTAGAGTACCTCCTTGTGGTACTCAATAGATTTTGCCTTTTCTTCTCTAAGCCTAATTCATCATCTCTCTTGATTTCAAGTTGTTTAGCAGGTACCAAGTTATCAGTTTCAAATTACTTATCCTCAATTTGAAGTTTTCAACTCTCAAACTGAAATTGTTTATTTCATTTTGAAATTGGTAAGGCCCAAGTGGTATGAAATCCCAAGTTAAAGTTGAAATGGTATAAACCTTACAATGGACCATTAACAAAAATTTGAAGCAAAAAAAAGACAACCACATGTTCTGGCTTGAATCTCCATGGAAACTCGATCAAGAATATGTGGTTGTCTATCTTGCGCTTTGAACTATTATTTTTTCCTACGACCACCTATGAAAGTGACGTTTTCTACATGTTCTTGACACTTCGAAAGTACATCATATAACACAAATGTTATATTTTTTAAAATCGCACGCTACTTGATTATCCAGAAGTCTATGAAATTTATTACCTGCGAAATTGACATTTTCCAGCTTTTCCACCGCAAAAATTATCCACAGACACGTCCCATTTTCTTATCCATACGCTCTTCTGCATATATTCGATTGTAAATAACACATTTCATCATTTAATGCCCCAAATTATTCACGGAATTTCGAATCGAGTCTCTCTCCATGTCAACGGAGAAAACTGTTTATTTCTCGTTTGTTCGAATTCTCATTGTAAAAAAAAACGAAATCTTTCTTATGAATTCCACACTTCCCACTTTATCTATGATTACGTAATTTACATTATCATCTTTTAGCTCAGATTCAAGTATCAAAACTTGAGATCTACTCATAAATTAAAATTCCCATAAATGTTTGTGCATTGTTGCATCAGATAAAAACTTCAGTGGCTAGAAAAACTCGGAGGGTGGCAGTAGCAGCTGAATGACAGAAGTAATCAGGCGCCGGCAGCTAACTGTCAAAGATAGGCAACCAGTATGTTTGGTGGACCGTGGACCAACAAATAATGGAATTTAGCATTGTGCAGCATAGCAAGTGAGTGCCTCTCTTGTGTTTTCTCACCAGAAGAGCAATGTCAGGACGAAAGGGCACTATTTTTGTATACTCTAGGATCTCACGTAGATAATCCCGAAACAATGAAACGACCCGAAAGCATCCTTCTTACGTATTCCATTGAAAAAGAACAGTGTGATGTCTACACTACCTCAAAATGTTACCCCAATCAAACTACAAGCCAACTTGGAAGTTGTGGGCTTGAGCACCATACGGTTTTCCAAGGAATGCTTCGGACTCCGAGTCGGACTCCTATGATGATAAAACCTCTGAACCAGAATTGTGCTATTTTATCCTAACTGCAGCAGAGAAAACCCACGTTGTACTAAAAAATATTGAAATAAAAAAATACGTACGAATAATAGAACTTACACTAAAAACACTTTGAACACATAGAGGAGAGGCACCTACTTGTCAAATATTGAGATTTTTTCATCAGTTTCAATATTTTTTGAGCTAACAAAAAAAGGTTTTATGCAGTCATAATCGAGTGTAATCACAGAACTTTTGGTTGGTGAAATTTTTGGGGTCGTAGGAAAAATAGTGTACACAACTCGTTGGAAAGTGTATTTCTTGTACTCATGGGGTTTCCGCACTCGCCGCAAGCGGCTCGTGCTGAACTTGCCACTCGCGTGAAATATATCACTTTCCACACTAGTTATGTAATGTACTATTTTTTCATAGATACGAAAGTGTACAACAGAATCTAGCTTAAAAAAATTCCGACGTCAAAAAGCTTAAATTAGGCCAATCCGACAACATTTTTTTCCTAAAGTATGTAAATGTAAATATAGCGTAAAACGAGTGACAGATGACAGGTCACCACCGCTACGTAGTACTACATTCAACCAAACCAAAATTTGAATCCACAAATTTGGAGACGGCCTTGGCAGATGGTAAAAAAAATTACAGGAAAATTTTGTACACGACAGTTACGGTCAAAATCGAAAATCGAACGGTACCTACTACGTTTTTGGTATTCCCTGAGGTCGAAACGAATCAAACGCTTTTGGGAATTAACTTCATTCAGGATGCAAGGATTCTTGTGAACGCTGCCGAGAAAGTTTGGTTTTTTGTCGACAGTAAAAACGACCTTTTTGACCTGGAATTCGAAGATGCGTTCGCAAAACTCAAAAAACGCTCAGAAGAAGATTCCGTTGACATTTTTTCCATTGAACAACTTTGAAACGATGAAGGCGCCACTCTTTAGGGGAAAGAGAAGGAAGTCCGGAACGACTTGTTGACAAAAAATGCTGAAGTTTTTGGTCCCATTACGGAGGTCACGCCTTCCGCAGAACACAAGATCGATACTGGCAATCTCAGCCCAATCGCGACCACTCCTTACTCAACGACAAGAGTGAAAAAGAAAATCTTGAAAAAAGAGATGGAAGGCATATTGGAACAGAACATCATCGAGGCGTGTGAGTCTTCATGGGCATTTCCTGTCGTGCTCGTGCCGAAAAAAAAAGACAATTGGCAGACATGTGTTGATTACCAAAAGCTCAACAAGATCACGAAGACCGATAAGTATCCCATGACGCGCATTGAGGAGCTGCTCCACCCAGCGAAGAGAACTCTGTAAATGTCAACTCTGGATCTTCAATCGGGACAAGGACAAAACCTGTTCTACTTCGCATTTCGGCACTTTCCGCTTCAACCGAATTCCTTTTAGGTTGAAGAATGCTGGAGCCACTTTTCAGCGCTTAATGGATCGTTTCCGGAACGGCCTTACTGACATGACGACTTTTGCATACCTGGACGATCTGATAGTAGTATCAGAATCTTTTGAGAAGCACGACCGTAAACAAGTCTTTGAAAGACTCAAGCTCTTCAAGTTACGCGCAAAGAGGAAGAATTGCGTTTTCGCCCAGTCGAGCATCAAATTCCTTGGTCACGTGATCACTGAAGGCGGACTTCGACCGAGTGAAGAAAAGGTAGAAGCCATCGCTGGTATGCAGGAGCCGAAAAACGTAAAACAATTGATGACGTTCATCCAAACCTGTTCGTGGTTCAGGAGATTTATTCCCAATTTTTCGGACAATTTTTCGTCCGCTTACGAAACTCTTGAAGAAGAACGTAGCGTGGGAATGGGGTAGTGCGCAGAAAGCAGCGCACGAAGATCTTAAGGAGGCTGTGACGTCTGCACCAATCCTGTGCCGAGCCGACGAATCGAAGCCCTTTACGATTAGAACGGATGCAAGTGGTTATGCGCTCGGAGCAGTTCTACCCCAGGGGGAGAAGGGGAACGAAAAACCGGTCGAGTATGCAAGCCGCCTGTTGAATCCTGCAGAACGAAATTACGACAAAACGCAACGGGAAGCATTGGCAGTCGTGTGGGCTTGCGCAAATTCAGGGGATACATATACGGCAACGAGGTCAAGATTGCGTCAGATCACCAACCTCTGAGATGGTTGCTGAGCCTTAAATCACCCACAGAATGATCAGCTAGATGGGCTCTAGCTTTGCAATCGTACAACCTGAAGATTTCTCTTGTTATCTACGACATAGCTTCTTCGGCCGATGCAACGGTGTTTTTAGGGTACCGCCATGTGTCTGACTTGACACCATTCATTCCCGAGAACACTGCAGTTCAACCTCAGCGTCCCATCAGGAAAAAGGGACGCCCGAAGAACTCTAATGGTCCTTGAACAGTCAGTTCTCTGTCAGAAGACATCGTCCCCCTGCCGACAACGCCTTGAGTCCTGCCGGATCCAGAGGGGGAGGTTGTAACAAGGCACCGTTTTCCACGTCGTATTCTACCCGTGGAAGAAGAAAGTGGAGGGTGTTACGACGACTCCTACGACTAGCGCCGTCCAATAAAAAACAGTCTACCTGGCAGTTCGTATCTCGAACGTCGGGAAAGAGTCCTTGGAACAACTGTGAAGAAGAAGCGCTACGACAACCCACTGAATACCTTTTTCCGAGCATTTCCCAACTCTCATTGACATTTGGTTCGACGTTTATGGGATAAAGGATTCATTTTGTTGCTAGTGGGTCTGAACTGATTCCTGTTCCCTGTTCCAAGAGCCCTTGAGAACACCCCCTTCACAGCATTTATTTTCGAAAAATCATATATGAAGAATGAAAGGTGATTTTGAATTGGGTAGGTATTATACTGGGTGATCATTTGAAAACTATCCACCTGTAATAACTCCCGATTCCTAGTGAAAATGTCTTCGAGCATAAACAGGTCGATTTTTATATCGAGGGGGACATCTAAAACATACATTAGCGATTTTCTATCTTTAGCTCCCTCGCCCCCATCTTCCCCAACTTTGAAATTTCAAATGACACTACCTATTTTGCGATACATCAAATTCAACAGAATTAAATTCTCTTTCTGAAAAAATATTTCTAAAACTTGTAACCCCACCCCTCTTCCACCCTAAATTCTCTGAGTGTCCAATTAATAATTCTTGACCTCTTAATTCTCTCCAATGCGGTCAACGTCATCCTGCACAGCATCGGAAGAGAAAATTTTCTATGGAAAAAGTGCCACCCAAATTCACTTCTTCGCTCCCCCCTCCTCACCTTAAAAATCTCAAATGACAATACCTACTTTGAGATACATCAAATTAAAGGGAATTGAATTCTCTCCCTGAACACAATTTTTTCGAAATTTTTGAAACCCCCGTTTTCCTACTAAAATACTCCAAATGTCAAAAATTTCAAAAAAATTGTTTTTAGAAAGAGAATTCAATTTCCTTTAATTTGATGTATCACAAAGTGGTTGGATTTTGTTGAATTTTAATGTTGAGGTGGGTGAGAGCAATGGGTCAATTTGGGTGGCACTTTTTCCACCGAAAATTCTCTTCTTTGAAGCTATTCAGGATGATGCTGACTAAACTGAAGGGAATTGAGGGGTCCAGAATATTGAAAGGGACACTCAGAGAATTTTTAGGGAGAATGGGGGTAGAGTTAAATTTTTGAAAGATATCTTTTCCAAAAGAAAAATTTAATTTCCTCTAATTTGATGTATCTCAAGGTAGGTAGTGTCATTTGAAATTTTATTTTTGGGATGAGTGGGGGCGAGGGGGCTGAAGATAAAAATTTGCCAATGTATGTTTTAGATGTCCCCCTCGATATAAAAATCGACCTGTTTTTGCCCGAAGAAATATTGACTAGGACTCTGGAGTTATTGCAGGTGGATAGTTTTCAAATGATCACCCGGTAAACTCAGGTGTTAGGTCGGTATTCAAGATAAAATATAAGCATCCAACATCACCTCCCTCTCTGCAATAAATCAGATGAGTGAATAATACGTGAATTTCTTCAAAGCCTTATTTATTTCACTACAATTTAGATTAAATGACAACGCTTGATTCTTAAACTCTAATATTGCTATCAGTATAAAGTATAATAACTGAAAAAAATATTGTGTAAGCGCATTTTCGTAAGAAAATGACGCTTATATGGCCGGTTTGTCTGTCTGACTGTCTGACCCGTCGAGAATTTTCCAAAATTTGCCTTGAATTTGTGAGGATTTTTCGTAATTTCGTGATACATTCCACTTTCTTTTGACCGGTTTTGACGTTTGACGTATCTCATTGAAACATTCTGTTACGGCTTCGCGGCGAACATTTGGCTCTTTGAGAAAAAAAACAAAGGAATTTTTGTTTTTTTTTTACTCATTTAACGAGGCGACATTCAGCTATAAGCTGCTCTACCATGCAACCTCGGGGACAGAACAAAATACCCATGGATGTAGCGGGGTTCGAGCCCGCACAGCGCAGCGCGAGCGGGTCAGCTTGCCATCACCTATACCAACCGGCCACGACCGCTCCAACATTTGGCTTTAAAAAAAAAACGAAATGTATGAAATGCCAACTGGAGGGTTCCGGGGACCTCGATCGTCTGGTAGACATACGGCGGGGCTTTTCATCAAATTTTGAAAGTGATGAAATTCAAACACTGTTCGGCCAATGTGACAGGAACGTCAAAATCTTACGCTGCCGCAATTTTGAAAAACACACACAACATCTCTTTGAACAGTCTTTTTTGGAAAAAAACACAACCAATCTCTTTTACACCGAGAGGCATTTGGATGAAATTTCTCAGGCCGGGTCCGAAGTTGACGGGGCGAATTCCACAAATACAGGGAAATTAGGGAAGCGAAATGGATAGAAAAAGTACTCACAGTACATTTGCACTGGGGCTGGATTTTTAGCAGCTTCCCTTTTGCGAAAAAGGCGCCTTTCTCCTTTTTCCAGCGCAAATCCTGTGTCGGTTTCAGGTGGTTCTTGCCGCGTCTTGTTTTTTGGGAATTCCAAGATTTGCTGCGGGGTTTTGGCTACTTCAAGCCAAAAAATCTATGTTTCCATATATAAAACATTTTTCAGCTCTTCAATTTCTTCTTGAAAGTTCATTTAAAAAAAAATTTGATTGAAATATCGACGTCATTGCTGGCGTTGAAGGTTGAATTTGTAAAATTTGTAAAATTAGCGAATGTCAAATGCGTAGAGTATTTGAGAAAATCCTGAAAATACGTCACGTTCTTCAAAATATCAAGCGAAACGTGTAGAATCGAGTCGTGTTATAATTTTTTGTCAGTCTGCAGCGGAAAATTGGTGGAAAATGAAATTTAAATTACAACCGTCAATGTCAAAGCCTTCTCGATATTGGATGGTTCTTTTTTCAACAACACTTTAGCACTTAGAACAGACATCCAGGGGATCTGATACCATTCAAGAGGTTTCTGATGCGACTAAAAAGTTGTTGACGGGAATCGGTTTTATTTTATCCTTTTCTCCAAGTAGAAACTCCTAAAAGAGAAAATGTACGGGCAAAGCTCTAAAATTTTCAAAATTTCCAAAAAATGTTGAAAATTTATTTTGATTTGTGACAATTTGAAAACTAGATAGCAAAAAAGGTACCAAAAATGATTTTTACTAATTCACTTTTTCATGTCTACGAGAAATCATTTTTGGTACCTTTTTTTTTGGAAATAGAAAGTTCAAATTTGGCACGGGACTTTCTTCTTCTAATTTATCTCTTCCTCTCCATCTCCACAAGTTCGCCAAATTCAGAATTGCCAATTCTACTATTTGGCCATTTCGCTAGAAAAACCGCAAAAACAAATTTGCAAATTCATCTTTTTTTATTCTGCAACTCTATACACTAATCCTCAAAAATGCGATCCTTGAAAGTGATTTCTTCTCAATAAATTTGAAAATTCGCTAAAAATGAGCTACGAAATTTCAGGTGTTACCCGAAAACTCAATCAACATGAATCACATTCGCCTTCCGCAAAGACCACAACAAAGAAATGGGAAATTCGGTGTTCGTCATTCCCTGCAAAGTCTGCTCTAACGTATGGTGTTATCTTCTGTGGCATAGGGGGTCAATTATGCCCCGCAGCGCAGCTAATTTCGCTTAATCTCCGTGTTCTCCTTTGAGATATACCCGTCGTTGTACAGAGGGAATACCCCTGTGCCCGATAGTTTAACGCACCAACAGACATCACCGTTAAATCCAAGTTCAAGAACTCGTTTGTATGTGTAAGTACCTGCGCTTGTGTGTTGTGGAAAAGTCAAAAGTTCACACGTGTTTTTGCACAACTCTGACCGCAATAGATCACCCAATCTGCGGGCCATGACCATCAATTTTTTCAGTTAATACCCAGAAAAAGCGCGAGCGTCAAATCTGTACCGTATCACATTAATCGGTGTAAAGTTGTTTTTGGTTTTAATTAACCTCATCGGTGCGTAACAACTCTTCGATGTTTTACATGGAAGCGGATTCTCGATAAACGCAATTAGGATATACCAGACCAGAACAGTGTACAGGTCAAGCCATAAGCTATAAACTGGCCAACAGTATGAACGGTTACAGATATTTTTGCTATTGGTTCTTTCCGTTCTTATGTTTTGATTCCTTTATACTCCAAACGTGCTCAAATGGATCAAAATCTGGAGATAAAAGTGGCTATTCCAATCTGTAATCAAGGTATCTGGGATCGCATGATCTTTATAAACAAGAGACGCTCTAGGGTAGTTTTTTGGTTCTCCAGAATATCAGAATGTACTAGGGCACTACTAAAATACTGTATACGACCTCTGGTTTCGAAAAAATTGTAAGACAAATAATTGAGGGTGTAATTTTCCATATGCAACTTTGTAGCATTGAACCATTTATTTACTTTTACTTAGCACGAGATACACTTGACTTTCAGAAACTTTTTCAAGTTCAAGTATAAAACGTTTCTCTGAACCACCAACCTTTTATGATATCAAGAAGAAAATCAAGAAAAATACGTCTAAACCAATCATTCAGCGTAAATATATGTAAATTATGAATATTGATTTTTGCTTCGAGTGTACGTTCGGTGGTCGCCGAAGCTGGTTTTCCCAGCGCCATCCAAGAAGGAGCACGAAGAATCCAAAAAGACGCAGAAGTATAAAGCAGGAGCGGTCGATGCTGCAGGACTCAGTAGAGTTGTGGAACAAGTGGAGGCCTATAAGATTGAAAATGTTGAGGCTGGTAGGGTGTTTGTTTCTTACGTTTCTGGTGCCGAACTGCAGGGCCGGCCTGGAAACATGGCCCTTCACCGTGATGGACAAGTACGTGGACCAGATCGAAGAAAACGTGCTGCACCTGAAGAAACTGTCGGAAACTTACAAGTTTCATGAAGAGAGCTTCGATTATGCGAAGTACGATGAGGTCAACGCACTGAAGCGTAAGTAGTTTTCCAAGTTCATCTTTTTATTCCTCAGTATACAGAATGATTCAAAATGGCATATACGGTTTTCAAAGGGATCATGAGTAAGAAAAAAATCTTGATAGTGAATTTTTTGAGCTATGAAGACTCGAAGTTTGACCCTTGATTCTAGAGGCGTTCTAAAATCACCGTAGGAAAGTACACGACAGTTTAGGGCATTGCTTCAAGACAGCCGGAAAAATATTGGAAAAAATTGAAACCTTCAATTTTTTTGGAATTCTAGGGGGGATGTCAAAGGTTGGGACTTCAAGCCTCTTTATTTTTGTTGTCTGTATTTGTGAATCATTTCAAATTAAAAGATTTTTTTGGAACAGCTAAATGTGTTTTTGAAATGTCATTTACTATACAAGATGGGACACGAATTTTGGAAATCTGAATTCTTCAAAAACACCTGGCAAAAGGTTCCGAAGCATTCAAACTGAGGTAGAGCAACAAACAACACGATTAATTCTCATAGGAAACTTGCTGCATGCATTTTTTAGAAAACTGGACTTTCAAAACTATTGACTCACCCTGTATGATGAACAAAAATTCAAAGCACATTCTACGATTAAATTTTTTCTCTTTTGTCTGTTCTGAAGGGTCTTCGAAAATCATTTGAGATAATGAAGAAAAAGGGGGTTGAACTCATGCCCTTAGACACCTTCCCATGTTTCCAAAAATTAAAAACGTTATTTTTTAATATTTTTCTGACACTCTTGAAGCATTTCCCTGAACTGTCCTGGACTTTTTTGCGGAGAGAAAATCAACATTTTTTTTTTAGAAGTCCTTTTTACTCTCTATAAGAGACACATAGAAAGATAGAAAAATATTGAAAGAATGACAGAGACAGATTTTTACTGTCATATTTTGTTCTGGCTTATTCATCCACAATGTAACTGGAGGAATAATGCACTATTTATCCTCAACTTATTGGTAAAAAAAATATGACACCATGTGCAGGGTGTTTCACTTCAAACTGGCCCCACCCTCATTTATTTTTCTTATTCTCAACAAATTTTCGTCGGGCGAAAAAGTTTCTTAATTATTTTTTCTTATATTTTTTTAATCTCAAGTCGAATTTTCAACATTTTTCAGAAAAACAAATGAATGGAACACCCTGTACATATTTACATGGATTGAAAGATATTTTTCAACAAAGTTCAAAAATACAGGATGTTTCAAATTTGAATCGCGTCCCTCAGGAAATGATGGGAAACTTCAAACGAAGTAGACTTTCTCAAAAAATATATAATGTTGAACTTATAAAATCGATTTTTCGTCATCACTTTGGAATTTCGCAACCGATTTTGTTCATATTTTAACCAAAGCTTACTGAAATAAGTTGATATCGAACAATGATCACACGTTCCATCGAAATTTTTCAGGGACGTGGATAATGAGGGGTGCGTGCCACAGCTTTTTTACCCCTATTTTTACTTCCCCAATTATTTTTGAGAACGGTTTAAATTTTTGGAATCTAGCTTCAATTCAGAGAAGAAAGTTACTTTCGCAATATTTTGATTAGAGGCTTTGTTTTTGCGATATTCGGTTTTGAAACTTCAGAAAACATCTGGAAAATACCACTTTCAAAGGACTAAAAACTGAAATCCAAGAAAACTCATGATTCTACAAGTGAAATTAGTTTTCTAAATGTTTTAAGTTGATAACACACCATTTTTTCTAAAAAAAACCAGAAGTTATCAGGGGGAAATTTTTTTAGGTTCTTGAAACTGGAGATTTTGATATTTTTTCGAAATTTCAAATCCCAAAGTTTCGAATTCAAAGCCTCTAATCAAAATTTTGCAGAAATACCTTTTCCTCCCAACTCTCTTGAACGTATAATCCAGAAATGTGAACAATTTACAAAATTATTCAAGGGGGGTAAAAAATAAGGTTAAAAAAGCGGGGACATCCCCCATTATCCACGTCCCTGAAAATTTTTATTTTGATGGAACGCGTTACCATTGTACGATACCGACTTGTTTCAGTAAGCTTTGGTTCAAACTTGAACAAAACCGGTTGAGAACTCTCAAAATTGGGATGAAAAATCGATTTTTTCAAGTTCAACTTTGAACGCCTATATCTCCATTATTATCCGTTTTTGACATATATTTTTTTGAGAAAGTCTACTTCCTTTGAAGTTTCCCATCATTTCCAGGAAGGACTAAATTTGAAGTTGGAACACCCTGTATAAGACATTTATGTTTTTACTTAACGGTAGTTAAGGCTGTCATTTCCATCACAAAGACAGACTGCGGACTACAGGCAGTGCGAAAGAGACAGAGATAGACTTTTCTGTCGAGCCCCTCGGCCAAACCTGTCTGCCGAAAAAAAACAAAAACAATTACAGGCACTTATTCGAAAACTGGCAAGAATATAGGAGTATTTTTTGAGCAAAACAAGAAAATTTCCGGAAAAATAAAAGTGAATTTTCCGAAAATTCAAATTTCAAAATAGGTATACATTATGTCGCCAAAGCCACTTTAGTTGGGCCCTATTTTTTTTTTTACTTTTTTCCACAGACAGGTTTAGTCGAGGGTTACGGCTGAAGAAAAGAGCACTAGGAAATGACGTCCTTAACAAAGATGCAAGCTGCTTGCTTCAGTGTAAAAAAACAGCCGTTAAAGTTTTCTTTGTGGAAAAAACGAATGGGACATCAATATTAAATAACATTCTACGTCAATTTCAACTCCAAAATATAATAAGAAAAGGCATAAATTGATGTGTATTAGTTCTTTCCACAAAAGAAAATATAAACGGCGTTTTCTTTTTCACTGAAGCACCTCGCAACTTCGTTAAATGTGAAGTAAAAATATGAATATGGTATATTTTTGAATTCAACTAAAAAGATCCTTCAAACTGTGTCAAAATATACAGGGTGTTTTAATAAAAAAATATTATTTTCCAAAATTTACTTTAGAGAGACACGTTAGAAATTTGACATGAGATTCAAAAAAATTAAGTAAAATTAACCAAGAAAAGTTTTCGCCCAAAGAAAAATCAATGAAAACCAGAAAAATAATGTGATGGTCAATTTAAAGTGAGACACCATGTACCTAACCCTTCAAACATTCGAAGAAAACTAGTTCCTTCTACACAGTTCACTATACCGAGTGATTTTGAAATTAAAATAAGATTTCATGACGCAAATCCTGTCCAATTTATTCGAATATTTCGCAAATAATTCAAATTTATAATTACATATTTTATTCCACAATGAACCTATTGTAATTCACAAGCATAAAATATTCAATTGTTTCGAAGAAATCAAATCATATGCAAAACGTCGAAACAAAAATAATTGGGCTCTGGGTTCCGAGTAGATATTAATAAAACCCATGGCTGTTGAACCGAGAATTAACACGGCATGATGAAAAAAAAAGGAATTAAGAATAATATTATTACATTACACAAACAAAATATTATCATGCAGTCCCCGCCATGTATGCAACCAATAATACATTGCAACGTAAACGCTAATATAATATTATCTTATGTATATTATCATTTCAGATGCGGAAGAGTTCGACTTCATCATAGTAGGCGGTGGAACTTCCGGTGCCATTTTGGCCAATCGCTTGTCCGAAGTGCCGGAATGGAAAATCCTTCTGCTCGAAGCCGGAACCGTGGAAGATGTAGCTACGCAGATTCCCAGAAATTGGCAATTGCTGGAAAATACGCCTCACAACTGGGGTTTCCACACTGTACCCCAGAATCATACATGCCTAGGTATTTTTTTTGCATCTCTTATTATATCATTATGTATTATTTTTTTTTTATAAAAATCAATCATTGTTTCTCTATGCGACTTCCGGTGACACCCGGTTTTCACGTGTCACAGTAGCGTAGATCACTGAACTTTCTTAATCCTCAAGACGTCTGGTTGATTATAACCTGTACGTCTGTGTTTAGTCTCACCGTCAACTAGTCAAATTAGTGCTAAACGAAAAACAATTACTTGGCCATCCGTTATTAGTACTTAATTGTTGTTTGTTTAACACTTTCGGAATGTAGGTAGGTATACGTCATATCCAATCTTCATTTCAAGATAAATACTGCAATTATGATAGATATGTACTATTAGTACATGCATTGGAACATTTTAATAACGTTCGCTTCTTTTTATCAACAATTTTCAGGGTTCAACCAAATCAAGTACTATGGTAGAACAAAGCAGTTTTTGTAGATTCGTAGGGATATTGTCGTATGTAATACACCGATAGGTGAGGTGTATTATCGCTACATCGAGAATTTTCACGAGGGGATCCAAGTGTAAATCGAGATGTTAGCGATAATATATCAAACCTAGAAGTGCATTTGTTAAGACAATTAACCGAACAACACTGAAAATCTTCCTAAAAAAAGTGAAAACTATTTGAATGTTTAAGGTTGGTCATTCTGGAAGGGGTGTTTTCACCAATGACCTTGGTGGTAATACACTTGGACGGCCTACTATTTTAACGAGTGAGGTGAATTGTCAATTGAAACCACTTGCCGTTCGAATCTACTACTCAGTAGATAGATGTAATGTATGTTGATAGACGTAATCGTTCTACACAATTCTGCCTTGCAATTATTTTCTGCCTGACGGTGGACGGTGTAACCGTTCTACCCAGTTCTCCCCTAAAATTCCAGCATATACATACTCCCACTTCAACTCAACACGTTACTTCATTTGTACTTGACTTTTTGATATCATCTTGTCACTCCAAATTAGGCCACATTTACATAGAGGTTAGTGTAACTTTATCGGCAACGGCAACTTTCCTGTAGAAGTTTGAACCCTATACAGGGTGTTCATTTGAAAAGTTGTCACAACTGATTTCTCACCGCCAAAATGTTTACAGGAAAACGCCGCAACAAGTCGATTTTTGTTTCGAAGGCGACATCTACTGGACACATATTGCCAAATTTTTATCTTCAACCCCTTCGCCCCCACTCCACCTTACTTCAAAATTTCAAATAGCATTACGTATCTTGCGATACATCAAACTGAAGCCAATACTTCTTCCTCTTAGCCTCTTTCCGCCAAACAAATTTCTAATTTTTTCAAACCACCCTACAACCTTTGTGAAATCCTCTCTTTATTAATAAAACGAACATTTTACCCCTATAAGCTCCAGATTCTTGAGAAATAGAATTTTCAGCAGAAACAGTTCGATTTTTATTTCAATGGGGTCATCTAAGACGCGTATATCCAAATGTTCATCTTCAACCCCTCCCCTACCCTACCCTACTTCAAAAGAGTGGGTGATTTAAAAAAATTAAGAATAATTTTGACGGGAAGACAATTTTATTGCCTTCAATTTGATGCATGACAAGATAAGTTATGCTACTTAAAATTTCAAAGTAGGGTAGAGTTTGGGCAAAGGGGTTGAAGATGAAAATTTGGACATACGTGTTTTAGATGACCGCCTTAAAATAAAAATCGACCTGTTTTTGTTGGAAAGTCTATTTCTCAAGAATCGAGAGTGTATAGAGGAAAAAGTTTCCTTTCATTAACAAAGAGAGGATTTTCACAAGGTTGGAGGGTGGTTTAAAAAAAATTAAAATATGTTTGACGGAAGCAGAATTTTATTGCCTTCAATTTGATGTATCACAAGATAGGTAATGCCATTCAAAATTTCGAAGTAGGGTGGGGTGGGGCGAAGGGGTTGAAGATAAAAATTTGGCACTTTGGTCCCCCACGAAACAAAAATCGACCTATTTCGGCGTTTTCCTGTGAGAAATTTTGGCAGCGGTAGTCCTTTAGAGCCCTACTGAGCCCTCCTTATTTTTTTTGTGTTACCGAATTCAAGAAAGCCCCACACTATGTCTTTTCATTTTAATCGGAGACCAAATGAGCTTAGTTGTGTCCTCGTTTGTTGTTTGGAGCCCTACTAAGCCCCCTTGCCTTTTCTTGTAGGTAACGAATGGGGGAAGTCATAGGGAACATAGTTACATCAGGTAAGTCGGAGTCGTAGGACAATAAGCTCCCTATGTAGTCCTTGGATCTCAAGTGGGCTCCCTCGTATCTTGAGTTGTCTTAGAAGCACAACTAAAGCGGCCCATTTACCTAGCGGCCGGACGCCCGGCCAGAAAGTTTTCGTCTTGAAATGACCTGAATAATGTTTTGCCCGCAAAAGTTTCTGGCGGAAGAGGTATATGGGCGGAAGGGTACCCACCCACCTACCGGCAACTACTTTTGACGGCAAAACATTATTCAGGTCATTTTTGGTCGAAAATTTTCTGGCCGGCCTTCCATTCGGCCGGTAGGTGAATGGGTACCCTGAGCCTCCTCGTCTTTTCTTAATTATGCCTTTCGGAAATTTAATGAGCCACCATGTCTTGTGGGTAATGTTTGGGGCCCAAGTGGGTTCCGACGTATCTTCATGTGTCGTTTCAAGCCCTGATGAGCTCTTTTGTGTCTTCTTGGGTTTTTTAGAAGTCTAGTGAACCTTTGTGTATTCTGTCTGGTGTTGGTAACACATCAAGTGAGCCCCAAGTTTGTTGAGCATCGACAAAACATTTTCGCAGTTGGCCCAAATGAACCCACCAATGTACTGTCGATATCAAAACTTCAAAATCCAAACCTCGAAAATCTCTTGAAGAGCAAAACCTTCGCCAAAACTATCACAGCCTACTTACAAAGACCAATACTTTAATACTTACCGATTGTCTTGGTCAAAGGAAAACCTTCACATAAGCAAAAGATCTTTAGGTCGAAAATAAAGTAACGAAACGATTTTTCAGGAATGGTCGACCACATCTGCCACATCTCTGCCGGTAAAATGCTCGGCGGATCCAGCGCCATCAACGACATGGTCTACACCCGAGGCAACCACCGCGACTACGACCTCTGGGCCGACGAGGGCAACGAAGGCTGGTGCTTCGGCGACGTTCTGCCCTACTTCAAGCGCATCGAGGACATCCATTTCGAACACTTCGACAAGAAATTCCACCACCACGGCGGCTACGAGCACATCCAGCACCCCCAGCACATGACCTTCCTCGCCGACCACGTCATCCAAGCCGGCCACGAGCTCGGCCTCCACATGGTCGACTACAACGGCAAATTCCAAACTGGAGTCGGCATCGCCCAGCTGGCCACCAAGTTCGGCACCAGGCAGAGCTCCGCCCAGGCCTACCTCGAACCGGCTCTGAAGCGCGAAAACTTGATTGTCAAACCTCTTAGCCACGTGCTGAAAATCCTGATCAGTCCCCACACCAGAGAAGCTTCCGGCGTGCAGTACTTGCACGAAGGTGAGCTGTTCGTCGCCAAGGCCGTCAAAGAAATCATCCTGACGGCCGGCGCTCTGAACACGCCGAAAATTCTGATGTTATCCGGCATCGGCATCAAGGAACAATGCGAAAAGTTACAGATCCACCCGATCGCCGATCTACCTGTCGGGCACTACTTGAAAACGCGCGCTGCCTTCATCGGCCTGGATTTGATATACGACGAAGTCAAGTTCGAAGGCGTCGACGAATACCACAACTTGCTCGCGTACCTGAAACACGGCAAAGGTCCGCTCACGGCACCGGGAATCGAAGCGCTGGCTTTCGTCAAGACGAACGCTTCCAAAAACCACGTCGAAGACTACCCCGACATCGAACTGATCTTTTCGTCGAAGCTGCTCAAGAGCCACGACCACGACTTCAAGCACGTGCACGAAGAACAGTACGGCGCCAAATGGAAGGCCCTCGAAGGCAAGAAGATCATTCAAATCGCCGTCGTGCTCAACCATCCCAAATCCGTGGGACACTTGACGCTCAAATCCAAGGATCCGTTCCATTACCCGCTGATCGAACCGGCGCTTTTGTCCGATCCCGACGAACACGACGCCGAAATCTTGCTGGAAGGCATCGACAAAGCGCTGAGGTTCACTCACACCAAAGCTTTTGAAAAGTTCATCCCCAGCGTCAAAGTTAATCCGCATTTAGTGCACGGTTGCGACAACCACGTCCACACCACGATCGACTACTGGAGGTGTGCAATCAAGTATCTTACTGTTCCCACCGGGGATGTCGTCGGTACCGCCAGGATGGGGCCGGAACATGACAAACACGCCGTGGTCGACAAGCATTTGCGAGTCCATGGGGTACATAAACTGAGAGTGGCAGATGCCAGCGTCATTCCTGTCTCGATAACGGGACACATCATGGCACCGGTTATGATGATCGGCGAGAAAGCTGCCGATCTCATCAAAGAAGACTGGAAATCATAAACTAAACTTAGTATTAGTTAATTTTAATAATTTAACCCCTAAGTCGCAAGGTGGTCGTGAGGTTCTTCTGTAGGCGCTCAATATTCACCAACCTTGATGAATTGTCAATAGATTGACTACTATTGTCAGCCTATGCCTGATCACTGTCAATATACCCCTGATCTTTGTCAATCTATTGGATCATTATCAATTTATCCTATTATTGTTGATCTATGGCAGTGCAGAAGAATCTTACATGTGGTCGAGCATTGTACTGATTTTTCATTTTTTTTTACCTACCCAATAAACGCTTATCTTGCAGAGCGAGTGTGTCATTTACCTGAAACAAAACAAAACTGTATCAGTAAAGCTGATTAAACTTGAAGGTGTATAAAAGCAAAAGCACGTATTCGGACGAATTATAGAAACAATGAAACTGTACAAATCGCTACTTTTGTGTTTGGCACTTTTGTGCTTGAGCGAAGCCAAGAAGAAAAATAAAGACAAAGAGGGTGGAAACAACACGGATGTCATCAAGTGGGGTGAGGATCGTTATTTTTGTCTTTTCATTTCTCTTGTTGACAAATCAGAGGTGGGGGGTGGGGCCGTTCAAACCTGAATTTGATTGGAAACAGCTGCAACTGGATGCATTATGCAGTGGAACTGAATGCTTAAAACTAGACTGTTTTAAATAATATTTCGCTTTGATTTCGCGAAAAATCATAAAATCAACGAAAAGCTAAAATCCAAGAAACCAAAATTTCTAAAGATGAAATTTCGAAAAGACTCAACTCTGGAGTCTAGAAAATCTCAGTCTGTGAAGGTAAAACTTTCTAATGACAATTTCTTGAACACCACACTCAAAAAAACTGAATTACCAAGGACAAAATCTTTGAGCGTATAGGCGCTGTGCACATTTTGAATCTCCCGCCCGTTTCAGCACCCTCATGCGGCAGTTGCGAACATGTATGTAAGGAGAACTGTCAACATTGAAGTTTATGAACTGTTAAAATTGACATTTGCAGGTAGAATGATTATTCAAATGGCATTGTTGTTATGGAAACAGATAACTTCCCAGAAAGTGCAAAAAAATCGCTACTTTTGGCGCTGGGAGCAAATCCCCATAGGGACCCTCATTATCACGCGACCGGCCGGCCGCCGTAAGGGAACCGCATTCTGGCCGACCGTTTGTTTACTGAACGGTCTCACGGAGTCAAGGACTGAAAGCTGTCGGCCTCACGGAACGTCATAGGCGTCCGTCCCAACGTTTTCTAGCTGTCAAGAGCGTGTTTATTTTGGATTTAGGTGTACAAATTCATGTGCAGGGTGGATATGATTTGCCCGATGAGTTTCAAAACACGTCTTTTATGGCGCTAGATGGAATGAAATTTTCATGTATGTTGAGTTGCGGACATCAAGCAACAGCACCGGACCCCGCAAATTTCCTTTTTGCTCCGCTCATGGTAAATTTTGACACATAGCTGAATTTTAGCCCCTCCCATCGGCCCTTAGCAACGGATGATTGCGTAACCCTTGTACAGCCAAAGCTGTCGATAATCTAGCAACCCTAAATCCCCACAGTGCCTATACAGGGTGTTTGCGAAGTTGGTGTTGAAAAAAAATTATGATTTTCGTTTTTGGAAATATGGAGGGTCAATCGACGGCTTCTATTCTCTTTGTTTTGAAAGAATTCAGTGAACTCTCTTCATCAGACCAAGAAAAAAAAAAGTTTGAATCTTTGAATGTGTTTTGTAATTTGATTTAGTGTACAGAATGAGTCATAAATCCTGCATGCATTTTTTAAGAAAACTGGATTTTCAGGACTTACGATTCAATCTGTTTAGTAAATAAAATTAGAAAACACATTCAGAAGTTTGAAAACATAGCTTTGCTTTTTGGTCTGTTGAAAAAGAGTTTACTAAAATCTTTCAGAATAACAAAAATAGAAGGGGGCGGAAGACCACCTTTTGACTTTCCATAATTTCAAAAATAAAAACCTTACTTTTTATCCAACATTTTTCTGATACTTCTGAAGCGATTTACTAACTGCTGTTCAGTTTTCTACCCCAAGTTTGCAGATACCCTGTATAATCACAAAATGTCTTTACTATGACAATCGATATATAACATCAGAAGAGACCCACAAAAAATCTTCAACGACAAAATTTCGAAAGTGTATAATGTAGAAAATCTCGAAACGACAAAATAAGACTTTATCAAATGACAAAATTCCTCAAAACAAATTCTTTGACGAGAAGATATCAACAAACCAAAACTACAAAATCAAGGCTTCAATTACATAAATTCTTACAACACCAAGAACAAACAAGAAATCTGAAAAACCAAAACATCTCCAAGGACAAAATCTCAAACAAAAAAATTAACGTGATCAGAAGAAAAATCCTTGCGGACAAATTCTTCAGCACGAGAATTTCAAGAGAAAAATTCTACAAAATCGAAATTTCCAACGAAAAATTCTCAAATAACCTTTGTAATGACAAATTAGGGAATACCAAAAACTTAAGGGGCGAATTTTCATGGACAAAGTCTCCAATAGAACAGAATCTCAAACAAGGAAATTCAACTTCATTTATTCAAATTCTATTACACCAAAATCAATAAAACAAATTTAAAAAAAGTCAAAATCTACAAGGTCAAAACGATGAAATTCAATTTCAAAGGACAAAGTCCCTAAATTTCTGAAAAGAAAATTTCCAACACGAAATCTTCAACAGCAAAATTTCTAATGATATGTAATTCATCAACACCAAAATCAAGATGGAAGTACAAAAACAAGAGCTCTGAAGAAATCTAGAAAAGTTTCAAATCTCCAATGTCAAAGTCCCCAAAGTCCTGAAATTTTTCAGAACGAAAACCTCAAAAACAAAATCTACAAAATCCTAAACTACCAAATCTTTATTGACAAATTCTAAAATACCAAAAACTAAAGAGCCAAATTTTTCAAGGACGATCTTGAGGAGTACCTGCAAAATCTCAAACGACAGAAATGTAACTTCAACAAAGAACCAAATTCCTGAGGGCAAATTATTTAATACGAAAACCCCAAGAGACAAAATCTCACAATCAAACTGCCCCACGACAAAATTTTTGATACATTATTCTGTAACAGTAAAATCGAGACAAAATCTGGAAAGCCAAATTTTCGAAGGACCAAACCTTATGAAGTAAAAAATCTCAAACGACAAAATTTAGCTTCGCCAACGGGCAAAATTCCTGAAGACAAACTTCTCATCATGAAAATCTGAAGTGAAAATCTACAAAATCAACACTTCAACAACACAACACAACAAAAAAAAATCGAACGACAAATTTTTCAATTGCAAATTCTGTAGGTACCACCAAAATCAAAGGATGAAATGTAATGAGCTCTAACATCAATGATAAAATCTCGCAAAATACAGAATCTCAAACGACAAAATCTAACCCAATCGAAAGACAAAGTCTTTAGGGACAAATTATTTTTAAATGTGGAAATTTTAAGCAACAAAGTTTACCAAATCTAACGACAAAATCTCAAGCGAGAAAAATCTACCTTTATCTTCCAAGTATAAGAATCCCAAATGACAATTTCTTTAACATCGAATCTCGCGGAACAATCTAAAAAAACAAAAAGTTCAAAAAATACCGAATTTTCAAGATCTACATATTTCTTTTTATTTTATTTGTAAATGACAATATTCCCCATGACTACACACAAGTATGTATTTTAATACATATTAAGTTATTTAGGTATTGATTTTTTAGTTAGAGTTGTGATTTTTATTTACTGTCGCCATTCTTGTAGTAAGGTTTGTACCTTAGATACAATAAATTTATTTGATTTGATATTAAAACAAAATCTAGAAAACCAAAATCTTCAAACTATCGAACAGCAGCTTTAAAATCCAAAACGACCAAATCTATGAGCATTTATCTCGAATTCAAAAAAAAAATTCAAAGAATGTCTCAAAGACAAAATTAACCAAAGAGTGAAATCTAAAGAAAAAAGCAGAATTTTGAAGGACAAAACCTCAAAAACCTTCAACTTTAAAATGACAAAACCACTCAAAAATTCTTCACCACAAAAAATCTGGAACCACAGAATCTGTTGGAAACTACAGAGAAATTTAAAAATGGCAAAATCCAATCTCATCAAGACAAATCAAGAATAACCAATAATTCTTAAGCCGGACATCTCAAAATACAAAACGTAAAAAGCCAAATATTCAAAAGACACGACGGCAGAATTTTTTTAATATTCATTCCTAAAGAACAAAATTCTCATTGACCAGTTCTCTCACAGCAAGAGCAAAATCTAGAAAATCAAGGATTAAATTCTGTAAGATACAAAATTTACAAACATGCAACTGTGGAGACGAACCAAGCCAAACTCTTAGCATGTAGGCTGACTAGGAGTAAAGACTTAGGTATGGGGGCTGTCAAGGCGCAGGCTCAAAAATGAGAGCTAATAATGTGAGGGTTGTCTGGAAGCGAAGAGCACATTTCAGGGTGGTTGTGAATTCCGGTTTTTGGGGCGAAGCCCCAAGTATTGGGGGAGAGGGCTGTCTAGGTAAGAGGGCGTATTGGGGCGATTAATCAGAAGACATAGGGCAAAATTCTTTATTATAGTCACTGCTAGTAAAGCAAACAACCTAGTCTGCTGTCTGGAGTACAGGCCTAACGGTAAGCGGTATCGGTATCGGGTGACTAAAGTCGGGTGTCTTTTGTATGGGGGCTGTCTGGAGACAAATCATTAGCAAAGTGATCCAGCCGAGAATGACACGAGAAAATCCTCAGAGGGTTTCTCAAACGCAAGGCAAGTTATTTAGGTAGGCAGGTATACATAGGTATATAAGAAAGCGTAGCGTAGAATGACGGGAGATGACTCTGTAGAGTGTGTAAGGGCACTATAGGCTTCTGAGCCTTTCTATGGGGGTTATTTGGAGCGAGAACACCTTGAAATGTGGGCAGTTCAGAACAGGGGCCTAGAGTTGGGGGTTTCGGTATGAGAACTGTTAGAAAACAGGAGTTGGAGTCTTCAGCTTGGGGACCACCTGGAGGTGTGGATTCAAATATGGGTGATATCCGAAGACTGGAGGATGAAGTACAAGGGTCGTCTGGAAAGAAGGCCTAAATGTGGAAGCCACCTTGGGCGGATGAGCATGAAGCTATCAGAAAAAAAAATTGAGGAAATCACTAGTATTGACGCTTTTCGGTCCAACTGTTCAGAAAGGAGGCTACATGATTTCAGTAGAAGGAATCCTCAGTTAGGGGGCTGACGTGGAGCCAGGACGCAGAATGGAGATATCCGACGCGTAGGCTTAAGAATGGTCTCATCAAAGAACGGAATGAAAAAAAACAAGGTCGGAGTTTTCAGGGGGCTGTCTGGAAGCGAAGACCTAAGCTTGGGTGTTATCAGAAGACAGAATGTGAGGTCTTCGACATGAGGACTGTGCTGACTGTGCTAGGCGAAGGGAGCAGCATGAGGACTTTCTGAAGCGGAGGTCCGGATATGAGGCCCTTCAAAAAAGGACAGATCAGAATTCAGTGAACGAAGTCCTCAGTATTTAGGGTTGCCTGTATTCGTTTCGGAGATTTTGTCTTGTATAGGGTATTTCGTTCGTTTGTTATTGCATAATTTTTATATTTTGTCGATGAGGGATCACGTCCTTTGAGGATTTTGTCACAATAGATTATGTCTTTTATGACTTTTTCTTCAGAGATTCAATCATGTGAGGAAAAGTCGCAGAAATTTAATTTTTTCTTTGGATTCTGGCCGCCGAGATTTCCAAGTATTGAATTTTAGAGATTTTGTCGTTTCAATATGATGGAGGTTTTCGCAAATAACTGTAAACGCACTGAAAAATTAAAGTAACTTCGGACATCATAATATGAAAAGTTGATTCAATTCTACTTCGGGTTTTGAACAGTGACTTTTTTTTACCATTCACTTCTTAATAAGGTCCTTGTATGATTTTTGTAGGCCCTCGAGGCCAACAAGCTGATTAAATATGGAGCTGGACAGCCTGACTACGCCACTGTTCGATTCCAGATAGCGACGGTTGCCAAGTAATGGTTCAAGGTCAATGCGTTGTGACGTCAGTATGGCCAGTACGAAAGTACCATGTTTTTGTAGCGAAAAATTGATTTCAAACTGTGATTTTCATTTGAAGAATGGACAATTTTAAAACAATTTCTTAGGACGGACGTTGTTCTCCGTCTCAATTTAAAATACATGCAAGGAATCCATTGAAACCTTCTTTGTTCGTGTCTACTTTTATGGTGAATAATCAAAATAAATGATTGAGCCTTCAATGCGAATTCTAGGTGACACCAAGTACGACTTCATAATCATCGGATGCGGCACAGCCGGTTCGGTATTGGCCAGCAGGCTGGCCGAGAACCCACAGTGGAAGATCTTGGTGCTGGAAGCGGGCCAAACGCCACCCTTACTGGCCAAGGTCCCGGTCATGGCGCCAACTTTACAAATGACCGCGGCCAATTGGAAGTACATGACCGAGCCACAAACGACCATCTTCAAAGGACTCAACGACCAGCGAATGCTCTGGTCTTCGGGCAAAGCGTACGGCGGCAGTTCCGCCATCAACTACTTGATGTACAGCCGAGGAAACCGGGACGACTTCGACCACTGGGGCCAGGGCAACCCCGGGTGGTCGTACCAAGACGTCTTGCCGTACTTCCTCAAATCAGAACGGGCAAACCTGGAATTTTTGGACAGGAGCTACCACAACAGAAGCGGGTTGATGAGCGTCGAGTATTCGCATGCCGGGGACTTGAGCGCCAGCTTCTTGAAAGCCGCCCAGGAAGTCGGTAAGGAACATTCCGTCAATAATTTGACTCCATTCAGGATTTTACCATTGCAGGGTTCAATATGACCGACTACAACGGCGAATCCCAACTAGGTTTTTCAATCCTACAAGCGTTCTTGAAAGACGGTGCAAGACAAACAATGCCTGATGCATTTCTGGCACCACTCAAGGACGAAACCAATGTCGAGATAGTACTAGCAACCAAAGTGTTGAAGCTCAACATTGATGGAAAGACCAAAAAAGTGAAAGGAGTCAAGTTTATAAACGGCGGTCAAAAATACCGAGCGAAAGCCACAAAAGAAGTCATCTTAAGCGCTGGTACTTTCAACTCGCCTCAGCTGTTGATGTTGAGCGGAATCGGGCCCAAGAACCATTTGAAAGACAAAGAAATCGAGCCGGTTTTGGACCTCCCAGTCGGCGAGAATTTAGGCGACCACGTGGCGTATCCCGGTTTGAACTTCATCAACAATTCGAATCAAACCCAGCTCAACATGTTGAAAGACTACGTCTTGGAGTTGCCGTATTGGTATTTGGCAGGCAAAGGGATTTTATCTTCGCTATCATTCGAAGCGACTGGTTTCGCCAAGCTGCCGTCATCTCCGGCGAGCCAAAAAGCACCAGACGTCGAAATTTTGTTTTTCAACTCTCTGATCAACACTTCGTTCAAGAGGATCATGAACCTCAGAGATGACGTCTACCAGGAGCTGTACAAAGACACGGAGAACTTGATCAAGTGGTCGATTTACACCGTCCTGCTGCATCCGAAATCGAGAGGCAAGGTTCTGCTCAGATCGAAGAACCCGAACGATACGCCCGTGCTTCAGCCAAACTACTTTGCGCACAAAGACGACATGGCGACCATGATCGCTGGTATCAAGCTGGCGTTGAAGCTCGCAGATACCGAAGAGTTCAAGGCCACGAAAACCAAGCTCAATCCGAATCCAGTGCCGGGTTGCAAAGTCGACGGCACGGATTACTGGGAATGTGCCATCAGGACTCTGGCGATGACCAGTTTCGATGCGTTTGGAACGTGCAAAATGGGATCCGTAGTCGATGACAAGCTGAAGGTACTCGGCGTACCGAATTTGCGGATCGTGGACGCCAGCGTCATCCCCGTCAGTATTTCTGGCCACTTGGCTGCAACGACCGTAATGATAGCCGAAAAAGCTGCGGATTTGATCAAAAAAGCTCATCTAAACTAAAAATATTCTCAGAACAGTACATCAAGGTGGTCCTAGACAACAGTAATACTCAACTAATGCTAGGTTATGTTAGTAAACTCTGTTGTAACTACGAAAAGGCTTAAAATCGAGAGGAATGGTCTTGTGGTAGAGCCCTGTGGCAGCCATAAAAATAAATTTGTATTAATCTGCTTTTCAACCTTGAATGTTCAATGCCTCGATCCTGTTTTCTTAAGGTCTGCAGGTCCCACACGACTAAGTTTAACGTTCCCGCGTCTTGTACTCTATGCCTAATTAATTGTTCCAAGCAATTGAATAATTTCCTGCGCAGTTCATTGGCGGAGTCCGCAAAAAAAAATTCCGTCTCAAGTTCATTACCACCGATAATCTGGTTTTCGGAAGACCTTCTCGAAGGTGTATATGGCAGGTATATTAATGTAAACATTTTTTATAAAAATGCCGACACGCCGTCTCAATGTTTGTGTTTTATTTACCGCCATCACGCCATCGGAGATACAGTTCCGATGAGCAATATAATATTATCGATCAAATTAATGATAATAATGCGAATGAAAAATTACAATACGTAATTGCGATGAATGTGCATAATCGTAATTGATGTTAAATAAATGAGAAGTGTTCAAGTGAAAATTCGTTCATCAAAATGATGCTGTTGGTTCTTCTGGTCTTGAATGTCGTGTTGGTGGTGACGAGCCATGGAAACGGTTACGAGGAAATGCGGGATAGAATGGAAGTGTTTTCCAGGAGCATCGAGAACATGATGAGCGAAAAAGAGGAAGGACCGGGCCACAAACGGAACCACGAGGAACAGCATCATATGAGTGAGTATTAGTAGCAATTATTCACTTAGTTACATATTTTCTTTCTTGATCTGCATTATTCTCAATTGCGCTACCCTTGCTCGGTTATTCCACCAAACGCTCTTGAATTTCATGATTGTGATGCTTTGAACTCGAGCTGCTATTGGCCGAATTCAAATTTTTACCAAGACGCGCGAAGTGAAAATCATCACGATGATCAAATCTGAGAGAATCTGGTGAAACTGGGAGGGTTAGTGATCTGCCTTCATAGTTTATTATTGATGCTTAAATCATCTAGACCATTTTGGAACTAATATTCAGAAAAAAAAAGTGTCAATAAGAAAAAATTTAAGATTCTAGAAGAACACTTTCAAAATGGCCACCAGCATCAATAATAAACGATTTCAGTGCCATTTCCGAGATAAAAACTTTTTACTTGATGGAAGCATTAACTAACAACTCCACCTCAACATTTCAAAATTAATATCGCCAGAGCTATTAGCCCAAAAGGCATACACATGTGCATTATTCTGAAATCAGAACTCCATAATCTATCGAAATCTGTGAAAAATAGGCTTTTCAAATAGGAAAAAATTGCTGATGACGTCACTGCTTGAAAAGAGGAAGGGGTAAAAAATCAAAATCGGAAAATGTTTTTATAAAACAGATCAATATAACCTGTAAACTCTTCTTGAAAAATTCCTACAGGAGAAAAAAATCAAAACTTTACACGCTCTCTGTATGGCCAAAGCTATACAGGGTGGCCCAACGAAAACAGAACAGAGGGGTTTTTGGGAATTTCACTTTATTTTTCTAAAAAAAGCTCGGACAGGTTGATTTTTATACCAAGGGGGACATCTGAAGTTGGAGTTGAAAATTAAGATTTTTTTTAAGAAAGGTAAGTTGCCAATGTATGTTTCAGATGTCCCCCTCGATATAAAAATCGACCTGTCTGAGCTTTTTAAAAAAAAATGAGGTGAAATGTCCGAAAACCCCTCTGTTCTGTTTTCGTTGGGGCACCCTGTATAACTCAACAACGCAAAATAAGTAGGTGAGCAAACCCTTAATTTGGTTTTCCACCCTCGCTAAGCATTTTGAGACTTTTTTGTCGGTTCTACTTTAAAAATAGATCGGACCGGAGCTAGCTACCCTTACACTAACTCAACTGCACAAAAATGAGTAACTTTGCCCTGAAGCTCTGCTTTTGACCCTTTAAGCTTTCTAGAGGTGAAACATCACAGAATTTCAGAATTACTGTTCAAATTCAATGTCTCTGACCTGACTTGAATATACCCTTAGCCTTATACTGACTCAACAATCGCTAAATTCTCAACTCTAAGGCTAACTGCCAGAATTGACAAATTAATCTGAAAAACTGTAACCTTTTCAACTGGAAAAAGTCTGTTCGGTATAGAATGAAACCTTCTATGTATTACTGGAACTACCAGATGGCAATAACCTTGAACTATCTATGCCCCTCGGGGTAGTTTGTTGGCCTCGATACTTACCACGGTTATGTAAATTCCCTTAATACATGAGTAGCTATTATAGAATGTAATGGATTTCGATGATGGTGCTCGGTCGATCTGGCGTGTCGGATTCCTCGTTCATACTTTATAAACAGCTATATTCCCCATATGGGCTTTCGGCTCTGGCTATTTACATTTCAAACTTGGATAGATTTTATATGAACTTGAACTGTCTTTTTCCAATAATCATCCTTATCCATTCAAATCCTCTTCCATTTTACTTGAGGTTTCTTCTACCTTTTCCCCTCTTTCTTTCACCTCCATCCATCTTCTCATCATAACCTCCACCGTATCTTCCTCTTCTCCACACAATCTGCGTCTCTCGTTCTCTTCCAGCCGAAACTTATTCCAACGTGTAAATAAGGTAGTCTTCTCCACTTATTTTTTTTCTTCTTTACTTTAATATACATCTCCTCTACAAGAAAAATGGATCCCTTAATCAAATTTGCGAAACTTATTTCCTTCCTCTTATTTTCCACATCTAAATCTTGCTACCATTCTTCTTTCTTTTGCATTTTCTTTTCCCAAGTATTTTGGTCTGTCTTTGGTAACCAGCTTTTCGTAATTCCTGTGGTACTTTGAATCTTTTATTCTCTCCATTCTTTCCTACATCTCAACATCTCAGTCTCTCATCTTTAGTTTCTCAGTTCTATTGTATTTTTTTCGATCTTCATTATTCCTTTGTATTTTACTGCTTTTCGACCTGCTTCAATTCTGAGTTTCGATCCATTCACTTCTTCCATGATGATGTATCCCGGCGTTTCCCTTTCTAGTCCTTGTACCCATTTAAGGTACTTTTCTTGTATTTTCTCCATCTCTTCGTACTCCTTCCATCCAATTTTCCAAGATTTTTCATTATCTCTGACATACTTCTTTCGTCCTTCGCCAGAATCACCACCCCATCGCCAGTGACCAAATTTTTTCCTTGCCAACTACTATGCCTCCCGCTTGAGCTCGGTGGGAAAATGAAATTACCAAGCTACCAAAGAATGGGTCTGATTTTATTTGAGTAGCTTCCCTTACTTTTACTTATCAGATGCTACAAACAGGTTGCATATTCTTCGAAACGTATATCTTTATTGGAAAAAATCTATCAAAACTTGTCACTGGTGACTACCTTTTATTATTATCTTCTTTTAATAATTTAGGTTTAGGTTCGTTACCCTTGCACTGAAACAACAGTTTATTGTGCCGGCCGTAACTACCCTTATTTAAACAAATCAACTTCTCAGATCCTAAAAATTACTGAACCTTCAAAGTTTTTTTTCTGCAAGATAACCTACCTGACATGATCTAGGCACTTATCTTTTTGACTCAACAGCATAACAAAACTCTAGACCAACTCAAAGATGTTTCTTCCGTTGGCATGTTTCAAATCCAAGCCTCTTTTAATTTCATGTTTTTCATAGCCGGTTCTAGAAATAAACTAGAACAGTTGATTTGATTTTTGGGCATTCTTATACCCAAGAAATTCTTGAGAAATTTCTTATAGCTGACTTCGATAGTTACCATTTAATGTTTAGCAATACAGAGATGGTCAGACCGTAGAAACTACCCCAATCATTTTGCTTCATACCCTCAACACGTTTTCTAGATGTTGAAACTTAAACAAGTTTCTATTTCGCTGTAGGTTCTGGCTTAGCTCATCTGAGCTGACTTAAGTAAGTCCTTCTTTCTGGAAAACTAAACAAACGGCCTGACTTTGACTAGTCTTACTTACGCAACCATTATCCGGAATCGCGTCGGATTACCATGAAAACTACGCAAGATAACCTGTTTTAGTCAATGAGGCCGCTGTATTTGGCAATTTGCACCAACGCAATTTCCGCCAACGGGTTAAAAATTGAGACGTAAGAACTGTACTTTCTTCCTCTCCTCCTTTTCCTTGTACTTACCAGTCGGGCAAAATATGGACATCCTCCGCAATATTCTTAGGTCAAGGCGAGAAAAGAAGGAACAAACCTGTAACAAGAGAATGAATTAAAAAATTGAAGAAAGAATGGAACTATAAATATTTTGCACGGAGAACGGTTTTGTGTAGTACCTGGTATAAACAGCAGATCAAGAGACAGTTTGACATGTTTTCACAACTTCCCAATCTAGAAATAACCTGTCTGAACTGAGTTAAGAACCCACCCTCACCACTACTGAGCAGTTCACTTCACTTTCCACCCTTGACAAATTTTGAGAAGATGACTCCGATGAATTTCCTGATATCTAGAAAGAATCTATCTCACCTGAATTGAGTAAGTTACCTTAAACATACTCAGTCAACAATATGAAATAACTTTTGGACCGAAAAAACTCAACCAAATTGCCTAACTTGTATACCTATCCTTAGGTACGTACTCAACAGTACGAAAAGACTTTTATTAAACCATGATTCCTTCACTTCTTACCTTCAACGTGCTTTTTAGAGGTTGAGCATTAGAAATGTTCTATTTATCTGAAGAAAATCCATCTGACCTGACTTGAAAGAACCACTCTGACTCACTAAACTTAATTACTCAAAAATTCATGAGAAATACTTTCCAGCCTTGTTCAGATTTCTTACTCTTTCTAGTTTATCTTTTTCAAGTAAAATTTATCTAACTTGGCTTACAAATGTACCCTTATTTGCACGATAATACCGGCTTTTATCGAACTCTGAAGGTTATCTCAAATCGCTCCGTTCTTTCGACCACACTCAAAAGGTTTCCAGAGGTCAGCTTTTAAGATTTTCTATTTCTCCGAACCAAATTTAACTTATTCAAGTCACATAACGTATGGTCCGAAAGTTTTGGGAATTTTTTTAAAAGCTAATAACTTTTTTTTGATAGTTTTAATTTTGTAACTTGATATTGCAAAAACTAGCGTCATCTTCAACAATTTCAAATTCGTATTCAACATATTGGAGATGGGCCATTATCTTTGATGGCTCTCGGTTTTCTTCTGCCATGTTCGATCATTCTCTGGACAACAGCAGGAATAATTTCTCAGAGTTCCTGCCTCCCAATGTACCGCAAGCTCGACCAATATAAGATTTTTGGTAAGTATTGAGCAGGGTAGTATTCGACAAGGGATGGGAAGCTGCGAATGAAGACCAATTACGGCGTCACATTTTTCAATAACATTAGAGAATTTCGCATTTGACAAATTGATACAGAAAATCATGGAACATGGCAGAAGATAATTGAGATTCATCGAAGATAATGGTCCATTTTCAATATGTTGAATATGAATTTGTTATTGTTATATATGATGTTAGTTTTTGCAATATCAAGTACGAAAATAAAGACTGTTCAGAAAAAGTTGTTAGCTTAGAACTATTTCCCAAAACTTTCGGACCATACGTTAGCTACCCTTGCTAACTCAACAACATGGAATGGCTTACCTAACCGTGGACACTTTACATTAACCTGAACATGTCTTCTAAAAATGCACTTCCCTCAATTTTCCGTTCGAAAAAGAATCTACCTGAGCAAACTCTGCAAGCTATACTTGTTCATTCAACAATACAAGTTGACATACTGAGCCTTGACGACTACCCTGGCCCTGGCTGGAGCACCTAACCTACCCTTCATTTAGTCATAAGTAATACCAGACCCTAAGAACTAGCTCGAACGATTTTCGTTTTGCTCAAGTTTTACCGAAAGTCGGCCTATATTTCCAGGCCGAAAAGGCCGAGTCTTTCCAAAAAAGTCTATTTGACCCAAGCTACTCACCCCTACTGGTTCAATGAAACAGTGAATTATCGAACCGCCCCCCCCCCCCATACACACAAGTAATATTAGGCTTTAGGCTTTCTATACTTCACACGTTCCGAAGAACCTGAAAGCTCCTCTCCAAGACTTGAGCTTTCTGAAATTTTGTTTCTTTCAAATAGCTCTGTCTGACCTGACTAACACAACAATAGCACAAATCCTTTACTCACTCAACGGTATAAAATGACCATAAAAACCACCTGGCAAGGATTACACTGACACCTGACACCTATCTTAGGAATCTCCCTTCACTTAGCATCAATAATATGAAGTAGTTTGTCAAAAACCACCATCCGCACCAGCTATATAATACTCAGATTTTCACCCTGCACACGTACCCTACAAGTTGAACCCCTTGCTATTTCAAGATTTCTTATCAAAATAACCATTTTGACCTATATGCTTTAGCAACCTACATCCTCAAGTTCAACCTTTCAAGTATCCTATTTCATCTCGAAGAATTTATATCAAGCTGAAGCAGCTGATAGCTACCATTATCCGCGTAATAATATGTATAATTCAATGTAGATTAAGTTAGTCGCCAAACCCTAACCCAAGACCAACTACAACAACATTTTGTTGTGCATTTAACTGAAGTTCCCCTCGAGTTCTACTCTACTTCTCCAAGTTTCATCTGTCGTTTCGAAAAAGATCCACCAGAGGTCTACCCAGAATCTATGTGATTATGAGAACCTGATCATAGGTGACCTGATGTATCCATGATTGCCTGAAGATTCAGCCTGAATTGCAAAACATACAATAAATATATCCAACTGAACGATTCGCTTCCTATTTACTACAGTTTCCTATACTATAGACAAGATGACCTCTTCAAATTTTCCATGTCTTTTTAAAAATAATCTAACCTGACCTACCTACCTTTAGTACCTGATCTGCCCAACCTTACAAAGTGAACTTGTTATAACCCTCAAGCCACATGAACTTTTTCCTCTAGTAAAGAAAAATCTCTAGAGTGTCATTATACAAGTTTCCTATGTCCTCATGGACATGTCCTATGAAGCAAACAAAAGCAAGTTCCTAGAAACTACTTTTCTTGAAAATAATATCTACTGGAGTCACCTGAAAAAATAAGAAAGCTTAGATTTATGAGCTCCTACCCTCTTTTGTAAACCCCTACATTTGTTTGCAAAAAAAAAACTATATTTTGGACCCTTTTGAGTAGTCTATTACTTTTCCCATTCTGAACCACCCTGAAACCTTGATGTTCACCGAGCCCATCACTTGAACTGAATCACAACAAAAGCTTAATCAAGTTTTTTACGTTCCAGAACACGAATTCGACTTCATTATAGTCGGCTCGGGCTCCGCCGGTTCCGTCCTGGCCAGTCGCCTGGCGGAGATCCCACAATTCCGCATCCTCCTTCTTGAAGCCGGAAACCCGGGCAACGCCCTGACGGACATCCCAGTGTTCGCTCCCGTCTTCCAACTGACCGGGTTCAACTGGAACTACACCATGGAAAAGCAAGACAACTTTTGCTTGGCAATGGACGACCACACGTGCCTCTGGCCGAGAGGAAAAGCTCTGGGCGGATCGTCGGTCATCAACTACATGATTTACACCAGAGGAAATCCTCGAGACTACTCGCTGTGGGACGCCAAAGCCAAAGGATGGGCTTACAGCGACGTGCTGCCGTACTATTTGAAATCAGAAGACTGCCGTCTGAGCAACGAAATCTGCAGTAAACCGAACCACAGAACTGGAGGTAAACTGTCTGTGTCGTACCCGTTCGGTTCCAAGATGACCGAAGCGTTCCTCGCTTCTGGCGAGCAAACCGGGAGCAGAATCGTCGATTATAACTCGGAAGAGTACATGGGATTCGCCAGGATCCAAGCGAATATCAAGCACGGACGACGTCACAACGTAGCAGAAGCATTTTTGAAACCGCTACGTGACAACCTCAAAGTGATTGTGTCCGCTCGAGTGACTAAGATCTTAATTGATCCGGACACGAAACGGGCTTACGGAGTGGAATTCAGAAAACGTGGAAGAAGCTACTTGGTCAAAGCGACGAAAGAAGTTGTACTGTCAGCTGGGACGTTCAACTCCCCGCAGCTGCTGATGCTCTCAGGCGTTGGTCCGGCTCAACAGTTGGCTGATCTCAACATTCCTCTGATACAAGCGCTACCAGTTGGAGAGACAATGTACGACCATATCGCTTTTCTTGGACTAGTATTCAAGCTGAACCAAACGATAGAGCCGAAAGATGCCTTGTTCCATCCAGACCAAGTGATCAACTGGTTGTTCAAAGGTCGAGGTGTCTACACGTCGCTTGCTGGAATCGAAGCGCTGGCTTACGTCAACACCAGAGACCCTCGAGCGAGCTACCCAGACGTAGAACTGATTTTTTCCGGAGCCGGATCGATCGAAAGCGATTTCGGAATAGTCGTAGCAAGAGAGCTCGGAATCCAAAGACGGGTCTACGAAAAAGTCTTCAAGCCTCTGGAGCTGACACCGACGTTCACCGTGATACCCATGCTGCTGCATCCCAAATCCAAAGGACGCCTCGAGCTGCAATCGAAAGATCCTTACGATCAACCGCGGCTTTACGCGAATTTCTTCAGCGACCCGCAGGACATCGAGACGCTTGTCAGGTCGATTCGTTACGTGATCAGGCTGAGCGAAACGGAAGCCTTTCGGAAACTGGGAGCCAGAATTCACGACGTGCCCATTCCGGGTTGCGAGGGCTTCGGTTTCAATTCGGATGATTACTGGAGGTGCGCTTTGAAGAGCCTGACGGTGACATTGCACCACCAGATTGGGACTTGTAAGATGGGCAAGAGAAGTGATCCGGAGGCTGTGGTGGACAGCAGGTTGAGGGTTTATGGTGTGAAGGGTCTGAGGGTTGCGGACTGTAGCGTGATTCCGGTGACTTTGTCGGCGCACACGAACGCGCCTGCCGTGATGGTCGGCGAAAAGACCGCGGACATGATCAAAGAAGACTGGGGTGTGATTTGATTTTGTAGGAATAAAGATTTTGTTTTGAATTCCTTGAATTATTATGATCCTACCATTTTCAAGTTTAAAAGTAGTATGTTAATTTCCTTGTATTCTATAATAATTGTCCTTGTATTTATAATCTGTATGCTTTAAGCAAAATGAACAGTTAATCTACATTTCTGTATTGGTATCTGTACATCTGTATGTCTTTTGTCAACTAGAGCTGACCAGACCTTATCGAGTAATATGTGTTCCCTGAAGTCCAGGAAAGCTTAGAGCAATGGTTCAAAAAAGGTTTTTCTTTCAATTCTTGAGAGTGTCCTGAGATTATATTTTTACTATAAGTACACAATGAGTCGTAAGCTCTGAAAATCTAATTTCCTTCAAAAACACCAGAAACATTGTCCAGAAATTCTTAACCTAATGTGAAGCGGCAGAATATAACACCATTCGTTCCCATAGAAAATGTTCTGCATGCAGGAGGAGAAAACTAGACTTTCAGGGTGACACTTTCCAAGCATCTTCTTCCCTTGACTTTTGATGAATTTGCCCAGTGCTGGCCAAAGCCGGGAAAAATGAAAACCGGTATACCGGTTTCGGCGAATACCGGTTTTAAAACCGGTATTAGAAGCCGGGTTCCAAAATCAGCTCCGAAAACCGGCATTGGAAGCCGGCTCCGACCCCGACTCCGAAAGTCAGCTCGAAAAACCGGTCTCGAAACCGGCTCTGAAAGCCGGTTTTCAGCTATCATAAGAACCGCGGTTTTCGGAGCCGGCTTCCAAAACTGATTGGGTTGCCAGCACTAATTTTAATGGTGAGATTTCGACTTCAAACACGAACCACTTCGACTTTAAACACGAACTACTTCGACTTTGATATTGACATTCCGACTTCAAGCAGGAAATTTCTACTTCATACGCAAAACCTTGGACGTTTTATCGCGAAATTTTAATTTTTATACGTAAAACTTCCGACTTCAAACAAATTCTTCTACTACTTTTATTTCAATTCAAATTCAAATTCACAACTTTATTGCTTTTCAGGATGCTATCCTATAGCAAGGATCTGGTTACATTATCGATATAATAATTACTTGAAACTTAGATCTTGAATTCTTGTACCTATAATAAAATATAATATATGAATTGACAGAGGATATTATGAAACTACTACATTTATCGCAAAATTTTGACTTGAAACACAAAAAACTTGACTTAAATCTGGAAAATTTGGCCAAAATACAAAATTTTGACGTCAAACATAAAAACTTGAACTTTAATCTGGAGACTTTGACTTCAAACACAAAGAATTCAGACTTGAAACAGTAATTTGACAGTTATTTCTCTTAATTTTTGGATTTATTTCAACACGTTCGAAATTATTTTGTTGATTTTGGAGTTATTCTGGAATTTTTTTCAAGTATTTTAGCACTGAACACGAAAGATGTAACACCAAAAACTTCGACTCCAAATGCAAAAGTTTTTACTTGTATCTTGAATTCTTGACTTGGAATACAAAAAACCTTGACTTCAACTTGAAAATTTTCACTTCGAACATGAGAATTCCGATCCTAATCCCGAAATGTTGGCTGTGAACACAAAGCTTTGACGTCAAAGACAAAAGATTCCAACTTTGGTGTCAAAATTTCGACTTTTGAGCTGAAATTTTGACTTATTATACAAAACACTTCAATTCAACACAGAATCTCTACAAGCTCCCAATTCAATCTGAAAACTTCGACTTCAAACACAAAAAATTTCGACTTGAACACAAAAAATCTCTACTTTGAACTCGAAAAACTCCGACTTTCAACTTGAAACTTTGATCTGGAAAACGACAAACAACTTCGACTTTTAAAGCAAAAATTTGATTATAAATACAAAGAACTTCGACTTCAAACAGGGAAATTCTACTCCAAACAAGAAACTTCGATTTTTATTTCCAAATCTCGACTTCAGACGCAAAAACCTTCTACTTTTATTTCGAAAATCTGACTTTGCATACGAAAAACTTGACTTTGATCTCGAAATTAAGACTTCAAACACAAAATCTCGACTTTGAACATGCAAAATTTCTGCTTTGAACATGGAAAAATTCGACTCTGATCTAGAAACTTTGACTACAAACACAAAGAAAATTTGACTCGAACACGAAAAACCTTTATCTGGAAATTTCGACTTGAAACACAAAAAAGACTGTCAAAAGTCGAGACTTGAAATTCAAACTTGGGAAACGACAAACAACTTCGACTCGACATTACGAAAATGTGACTTTGAACATAAAAAGCTCAGACTCCATGCATGGAAACGTTTTCTTCCAACACACAAAAACTCTTGACTTGTATCACAAAATTTCGCTGTCAAACAGAAAAAGCCTTGACTTCTATCTTGAAATCCTGACTTCGAACGCGAGAAACTTAACCTTAATTTTAAAGCTTCGACTTAATGCACGAGGTTTCGACTTTGAACATGGAAATTTTGACTTCAAACAAGAAAAGTTGATTGTCCGGCCCCGCGACTCAACTTTGACTCTCAAGTCTAGAAATTTCCACCTAAACCACGAAATTTTGCTTCAAAACGCAAAAGATATTCAACTTCTAACACGACAAGCTTTTTTATTTAAAAATTCTCATGAGATGAACCCATTTAAACTTCTATTGTAATTTCAAAATGTCGACTTTGAGCAAGAAATTCCGAATTCAAACACGGAAGATTTCAACTTTGATCTCGAAATTTTGACTCGAAATAAGAAAAACTTTGACTCAAGTCATGATTTCAAATTCAACTTGAAATTTCAACTTGGAAAACGTCAAACAACTTCGACTTTTATTGCGAAAAGTGGATCATGAATACGAAGAACCTCGACTTCAAATAGAAAAATTCCACTTCAAACAAAAAACTTTGATTTCAGACGCAAAAACCTCAAACTTTATCTTCAAATTCTGACTTTGAACACGGAAAACTTCGACTGAAATCCGGAAACTTTGACTTCGAACACGATATTTAGGCTTTGAATACGAAAAAACTTTCAACTTGAAGAAAAGACAAACAACTTCGTCTTTTATTGTAAAAATTTGATTCTCAAAACGAAAACTTCGACTCCAAACATGAAAATTTTACTCAAACAGAAAAAACTTAGTTTTCATTTGAAATTTCGACTTCGGGCGCAAAAGCCTTCGACTTTGATCTCAAAATTCTGACTTCAAACGCAAAATTTTGACTCTGAACAAGAAAGGTTGAGTTTTAGTCCGACTCTTGGACTCAACTTTGACTCTTCAAGTTTCGAAAATTCGACCCAAACCACGAAAACTCTAATTTGAACATCAAAAAGTTTCACTTTGGACACGGAAGATCCAACACGAAAGCTTTGGCTGAAGACATTCTGTGGATTTTTTTTTGACATTTTTCGGAATCATTTCAACTTTTTTTTTCAAATCATCTTGAGATCAAAATCCTCGAAATATAAATAATTAGACGTTTTTTGTTTTTTTGACATGTTTAAAATCATTCTGATATTTTTGGAGATATTTCAACATTTTTAAACTTATGTATTTTGGAATTTTATGGCAATTTTTTGACTTTTCAAAATAATTTCAACATTTTTCGGAACCAATTTGACATTTTGTGGAACAAGTTCGACACTTTGGAATTAGTTTGACATTTTTTAATAATAATTTTTTGGAAGCCGGCTCCGAATACCTACCTCGAAAGCCGGCTCGGAAAACCAGTCTCGCAACCCGGCTCTGTAAGCCGGTTTTCAGCTTTTATCAAAAACCGCGATTTTTGGAGCCGGTTTTCGGAGCCGGCTTTCAAAACCGATTCGGCTGCCAGCACTATGCGACACCCTGTATGACTCGATCTATATGTAGCGATATTTCCCTCACAGTACTCTGACACCAATAGAAGTGCTTCCCTCTCAAATTGCCTCTTTCTTTTCATATACTACATAGTAGAGGAAAAATGAGACTCTATTGTGACTTTCGTGTGCACGGAAAGGTAAAAAGCTGGGGTGCATTTTTTATGGTGTAGTATGGCTTGGGGATGAAGAATCCACTTGTCGTCAAAAAATCGTCCAGTGTGGGGGCGGTATGGGGGCGGTTTTGTGAAAAAACAGTTTTTTTAAAAAATGTTCTACAGTTTGTCAGCTTTTGGCTGATATCAGCTTGGAACAAATCCGTCAACTGTAAGTTGTCGTAAATAATTTATGAATAAAAAGGTGATCATTTACTTTGCCATTAGAATACACGTAAAACTTGACTGCCTCGTGCGCAAAGAACGTTGAATATCTCAGTAACGTGTTGAATGACATTTTTCATTCCACTCCCACTCGATTATCTCCGTAACCACTAGTTCAATCAAAAAAGTTCCTTCCGTAAACCATGTTACCTATTCCATTGCGATTCTTGCGGTTTTTTCAGATTTGATTTATCTTGAATAGTAACTGAGCTAGGGACGGAATTGTAATGTACTGCATGCAGCGGACAACTGCAGCGCTGAGGCCCTCGCGTACCCCTGCCATCCGCGCACCCCCGCGAAGGCCATGGTGTATTGAGGCGGGAAATCTGCAGACTTATTATTGTGGCTGATGATCGAAACATTGTAAAAGTGTAGTCGGTAAATTTGCAATATAAATAAATATATACCCCTTGAATTACGACGTACGTCTTCACATATTATAATAGTCCAGTCAAAATAGGTTTTAACCGGAAATAAATTCGGAAGTTGACGAAATTTGGTGGATCGATGCAGAATTGAACGTGGAATAACATACTGAAATTCCCAAAAAGCTTGTTTTTTTAGGACCAATAAAAAAGGGCCATCCTTGAAAATTTTCTTTTTTTCTGAATGGCTTGTGAACTATTATCTCTTCAGAACACAGCACCAGCACCAGCAAAGCAAATGTAGCCCGTTAAATTCCCAAGAGATCGTACAAAACTCATCACTTTTTGGTCAATAGCCTCTGTGATATCGCGTCTACAAAAACGCAGTGAAAATTACTCAAAATATATTTCCGGATTTTATGTAAAAATATGCATGGTGTCAATTCAGGGGCTGTAACCTGGACAGCGAATGTGCGAATTTCAATGTGTTTTACATGCGGGAAAAGCTAATTCAACATTCGGTATCACACTTTTGTCTAGAAGTCAAGAAGTCGCCAACTTCAAAATGGTACTTTTCCTCGACCTGTGAAATCGATACTTGCTGTCTCGAAGAATCCCCAAAAATCGATTTTTTTCATACCATACTATTTGCCTCATTTTTCACTTAGGTAGAGCAAAACCATCCAGGGAAGATATGAAGAATTGAATACAGAAAAAATAACATGTTTCAGAATATTTATCCTATAGTGATGGTTTCTGAGTTGTATGGGTTGAAAGACTAAAACGACCTATTCAGAAAAAAAAAGGTAGTCCGGACACTAACTGCTGAATATTGTACTTGCATTTGATGATTGTTTTTAAATTCTTCAGATGTCAATATAACATTTGTGATGTTGTCGTGGAAGAACGGACAAAAGAACTTGATGGAAATGTATGGAATAATAGAGCTAATAATAATGGTACAAGGTGGATGATAAATAATGAAAGCAGGATGGTTGACTACATAGAGAAAAGGTTATTTGAATCAAAGGCGTTGTAAAAATGTTTAAAAGGGAAATCTATACAATCATTTAGGCAATTTTGGAAAGAATTATCAATCATAATCATCTAATCATCTAAATCATCTCAGAAAATCATAACATCGTCCTTGGAACTAATTTTGAAATTTTACATGTTTGTAAAAAAGGACGGCTTTTAGATAGTATAGAGGTTCTTGAAATTTGTAAAGCAACTAATAATTCTGTCCGAAATTGCCTAAAAGATTGTATAGATTTCTTTTTTAAACATTTTTACAACGCCTTTGATTTAAATAAGCTTCTTTCTTTCCATTCAACCATCCTTTATAATTCATCACCCACCTTGTACCATTTTTATTAGCTCTATTATTATTTCATACATTTCCATCAAGTTCTTTTTTCCGTTCTTCCATGACAACATCATAAATGTTATACTGACATCTGAAGAATTTAAAAACAATTCACTTATCATTCACACAAACTTTATCTTCACCATTTATACAATGTCGGTGATTCGGTGTGTTATCGTTCACCTTTTATGTACCTACCTACTTGTTTTATGTATTTTATTTTAGACTCCAGACCTAGACTATTTTAGACTTTGATGAAGAAGGGCCAGAGACCTGCGAAACCGGTCAGAAATAAAAACAATCAATTTGAAGGAAGACTGCGTGCAGATCATTTTATTTATGAAAAAAATCGATTTTTGCGGATTCTTCGGGACATCAAGTATCGATTTCAAAGGTCGAGAAAAAGTACTATTTTGAAGTTGGTGACTTCTAAACAAAAGTGTGATACCGAATGTAGAAAAAACACATTGAAATTCGCACATTCGCTGTCCACGTTACAGCCCCTGAATTGACACCATGCATATTTTTACATAAAATCCGTGTGTTCTTGGGAAGTGTGACGAAAATCACATTTTCTTTCTAAAATATTGATTTAATTGAATTAATGAAGCATGCCGCCGAAATGCAGGAAGTGCGCAATGCTCTGGATGTCCCTTTCGGTCATACTCCTTTACTATTTACTGTACTCAAGGCGGGGACGACTTGCACAAAACAGTCGAAAGAGGTGTTCACTTGTTAAGTTAACAGATCCAGGCCGGTATTCTTGAAACTGTGGAAGAAACTCCCTGAAAGTTTTTTGCGAGGTTTCATGCAATACGCAGTACATCAATGTAACAAGAGTTGCCAGCACTTCCGTTTTGCCAGGCGGAGCTGCTCGGGGTAAATCACTAGACAAAGAAAACAGATCCAGCTGGGCCGTGATTGGTGTATGTATCTACTTTCTCTATCGTCGATCTACCCGGAGCGGCTCCCGGCGCAAAACGAAAGCGGCTTGGGGTTCTTGCCTACCTGCGTCCACCTTCGGGTAGGTAGTTTTGAGTACATTTCACAACGTTGCCAAATCAACACCCCCTTTAGTTAGATGGGCCCTAACAGGACGTAAAAGGTGGCCTATGAATACGACCGCTTTTATCAGGTAGCCGAGCGCTTTTTGTTAGAGGCATGCTAAATGTGGCTTAAAAGTGGGATATGAATACGGGCCTAAGTCTGCAGATTTCCCGCCTCAATACACCATGGCCTTCGCGGGGGTGCGCGGATGGCAGGGGTACGCGAGGGCCTCAGCGCTGCAGTTGTCCGCTGCATGCAGTACATTACAATTCCGTCCCTAGCTCAGTTACTATTCAAGATAAATCAAATCTGAAAAAACCGCAAGAATCGCAATGGAATAGGTAACATGGTTTACGGAAGGAACTTTTTTGATTGAACTAGTGGTTACGGAGATAATCGAGTGGGAGTGGAATGAAAAATGTCATTCAACACGTTACTGAGATATTCAACGTTCTTTGCGCACGAGGCAGTCAAGTTTTACGTGTATTCTAATGGCAAAGTAAATGATCACCTTTTTATTCATAAATTATTTACGACAACTTACAGTTGACGGATTTGTTCCAAGCTGATATCAGCCAAAAGCTGACAAACTGTAGAACATTTTTTAAAAAAACTGTTTTTTCACAAAACCGCCCCCATACCGCCCCCACACTGGACGATTTTTTGACGACAAGTGGATTCTTCATCCCCAAGCCATACTACACCATAAAAAATGCACCCCAACTTTTTACCTTTCCGTGCACACGAACTTCTCAAATAAGCACATTTTGCTTCATATTTTCCTCTACTAACACCACATATCGCAAATCATGCAACTTTTTCTACGGAGGTAATAATGGAATGAGCGCAACGAGTACGATTTCAATCAGGTAAGCGTGCCTTGCCGCAGAAAAGTGGGGCAAAGCAACACAAACTATTTTTTTGTGCATTCATTTTAATTCTGAACAAAATTTGGCAATCTTTTAACACTTTAATTAATTTCTGTGGCTACTGTTTTGTACAACCCATGTGGTTGAAATATCAAAGAGGTGGTAATATCATAGCCACTTGGTTATAAAACATGTGAAGTCATGATATACCAATCCAGTCATTCTATAGACATATCGAGCAGCAGAGAAAGTAGATTTTTTCTGTAACAATATGATTTTTTAATAACATTTGTTGTGTTGTTCCTGTTACAAACGTGGACGAACCGGGCATTGAGCAAAATCATGATGGAATATTTTTATCGAAACGTAAGTGTTTTTCTACAATTATGAAGCAAAGAAAACCTGTTCGTATTTTTCTAACAGAATTCCTCTTCTTATCTTTACACGAGTTGCATAATTTATTATTTATTATTGATATTTTAATGCTAAGTACGCAACTATCATTGATCGTTATCGCATCTTGAGCCAAATGCGTGCACTCTTGCACGCACTCTTGTGTTGCATTCCGCGCTCTTTTGAAAACTAGTTCTACTGAGCTATAAAAAAACGTGCAAACTCACATTGGATATATTTCATAACAATTTCACTTTCAAATGCATCAAAACGCTCTTACTTGTAGGTTATGTTGTTCAAGGTCGAGCTTTCTTCGCGCTTTAAACGAGGAGGAAATGCATCTCTGCTGAACCGAATGAGTATGGGTGTATAGAAACTCGCTTGAATAATCAACTACAAATCCATTAATCGGTCACCAACAGTTTAATAAAATCTTTTAAAATAACCAAGCTAGAAGGGTTCGGAGGACCACTTTTTCTTTTTCTATACTGTTTTAGTCTGAATTTTTTGAATCGCCCTGTAATGGAAGAGAATAGGAAATAATCAGTTCAAAATTGATTTTTAATTAGTAAAGTGGATTCTGAAGAGTGGCTTTACGATTGGTGGAGTGCGAATTCGATGAACCCAGTGGTCTTTTTTTGGCTAGGAAACCGGAAAAATGTGGTGGGGTAGGACCCGAGCTAGACTTGAAGAGGGCCAAGTCTTCGGTTGAGACGTTTGTGGGAAAGCCTACTGATATAACACCTAAGTATAGGCTTTTGAGTATAAAAATTCATTTCCTCGTTATTGCTTTCTGTTTATGTTCAGAATATGAGAAGAAAGTGACCTGTGAGTGTTCGATATCAGGTATAAGCGCAGTGTTACGACGCGATTTTACTGGAGTGTAAACATTCCCATAGATTTTCTCATCAAAAGGTACGTCTTAGTTTCAAAAATTAGGTGATTATCAGGTTCCCACGTCCCTAGAAAAAATAAATCAATGAACTGCTGGCAATAAAATTGCCAACACTCAAGTGGGCCATAAACCAAGAATCGCCTTTTAATGACCGCCAAATCTGCATTTTCTTGATGTAATTGGCCCAAGAGAATTTCCATTGCGAATTTATAGCCTGTGAAATACCACACATTGCTAAGAAAAGGTCCGCCGACAGAAACCTGCGGCATCGCCGGCGTTATCAGCAGCTCCACGTAAATTTGCCATAGTTCATCTTCGGGTTTATTTGTGTTTATTTGAAAACCGTGACGGATTTTTTGTGATGTTCCGCATTTCATCTTTTGTGGTAGCCAGATGACTCGTCATCTAATTAGTGACGTGCTTGAATGAATTCCGTGCCAAACTGGCGGTTAGTTGACAACGGTCATTAGCAGCAGTCAATGAACCGCTTAGATTGGGCGATAAGGAATATTTAAATATATCAAGTTTTCAAACGCTATAAAGTCTAAAATCAAGTGGAAATTTTTTGTACAGGGTGACTCCGTTTTATCCGCGTTATCATATTAAATGCCGCAAACTACCTTTAAAAGATCATCATTATTTTCTAGGAAACAGCAAGGGCTGGAGCTATAGCGGGACCTTAGCGCCAGTGCCTTGCGTAATTTTGTCTCGGTTTAATTTCTGAAAGAACGTTAGAAACGATATTTCGTTGTTAGCTTTGACACCCTGTAACATTTTCAGCTATAAATCTGAATATTGAGTCTCGATTTCGGATATTTGAACAACATAGTAAAGGGTGATCTATCGAGAGTTCCCCCCAGTTAGAATTCTTTACGGCGTTGGTTGGAATAAACTGGCAGGAAAAAAAAAAATGTTCGCAATTATTTTTCCCGTAGAAACCCCGAAGTAATTACAGCACCAAAATTTTCTATATTTTTCAGTATATACAGAGTGTTTCAAAAAAACTTGAAAATTTTTGACACCCTTTATTTGAACATTGGAGGTGATGCAGTTTTGTCTTTTGAGCCCGAATATATTTTGATCACGATCATATTCAGGTGTTCATTTTCGAATTTCCCACCCCACCAGATTTCCCACCGCCAATTCTTTCCAGGATAACGCCGAAACAGGTCGATTTTTATTTTAAGAAGGACATCTAAGACACATTGTCATTTTTTTATTTGAACCCCTTCGCCCCCACCCTACCCTAATTTAAAATTTCAAATAGCTTTACCCATCATGTGATACACCAAAGTAAAGGTATAGAATTCTTTTCGTGCCAAACATAATAATATTTAAAAAAATCAAACCCCATCTTCTAATTCCTTTAAAGTAGGGTAGGGTGGGGGAAAGGGGTTGAAGATAAAAATGTGACAAAACGTGTTTTAGATGTCTCCCTCGAAATAAAAACCGACCTGTTTTTGCTAGAATCTATTCTCGAGAATCAGGAGTTACTAAGGGACAAATTTTCCTTTAATAATTAACAGTGAGACAATTTTGAGAGGGATTCGGGGAGTTATCTAAAAATGAAAAAAAAATTGAAATATGCCTGTCAAAATGAGAACTTCGATCCCTTTAATTTGAGAATCAGAAGATAGGTAATGCTATTTGAAATTTGAAGTAGGGTAAGGTGGGGGCGAAGAGGTTGAAGATAAAAATTCGGTAATACATGTTCTAGAAGTTCCGCTCAAAATAAAAATCGACCTGTTTAGCGCTTTTTTAGGAAAAAAATTTGGCGGCGAGAAATCTGGGGTAGGAGGTGTTTCAGCGATGTTAGCAAAATATTCAACTGTGAGAAGAACTCGTCAAAATACGACGAAAACCTATATACCATTTTGCTAAGTTCGGCCTAATGACGAAGATACAGCCCTTACAAGTTCACTTTTTTTGGATTTCAAACATTTTTAACCTAGGAACGTTTCGACAAAATCAGCTTAAGTTCAGCATATAAGCTGGTTTATCAACATTATTCAACAACCTGACAAATTTGGAAAGAATCCAAGGGGTTTCTGATGCGACTAGAAAAGTTGTTGACGGGAATCGGTTAAATTTCATTTTTTTCTTCAAGTAGAAACTCCTTCAAAAAGAAAATGTAGCGGCAATGCTGTCAAATTTTCAAAAGATTTTCAAAATTTTTGATTTTGTCTTTTGAAAATTAAAAAACTAGATAGCATCGCGCGTACAGCTTTTTTAAGAAAGTCCCATGCCAAACTTGAACTTTCTGTTTTCAAAAAAAAAGTACCAAAAATGATTTCTTGTGGACATGAAAAAGTGAATTAGTAGAAATAATTTTTGATATATATATTTTTTTAAACAGGAACTTCAAATTTGGCATTTGATTTTCTTGAAGAAACATGTATGCGCGTTGCTATCTAGTTTTTAAATTTTCAAAAAACAAAAACAAAATTTTCAAATTTCTTTGTATTTTTTTTTTAATTTTGAAAACTTGATAGCATTGCCCGTACATTTTCTCTTTGGAAGAGTTTCTACTTGGAGGAGAAATAAAATAAAACCGATTCCCATCAGAAACCCCTCAACTCAATTTTTCTTCGGATGCTTCTGAATTATTGACCCTCGTAGCTCCTACGCCACTGGCTGGATCCTTCCAAAATTTACCAGGTTGGTAGATGTTTCGAGAAACCAGTCTATAATAAATTCAAGTTAATTTCGTCAAAACATTCCTGGATTACAAATTTTTGAAATCCGAAAAAAGTGAACTTTGGAGGGCTGTATCATCGTCATTAGGCCGAACTTTGCAAAATGGTCTGCCTAATGACGGTCTTAGAGTTTTCTTCATATTTTAACAAGATCTACCCACAGTTGAATATTCTGCTAGCATCGCTGAAACACCCTGTATAATCATAATTTAATATCAAAAAATATATCCGCACTCAAAAGGAAAAACCATATCATTTCCAATATTGAAGTACAGGATGTGGAACAATTTTGTTTAAATTTTTTGCAATTCTGTGAACACGTTTTTTTTTTCAACACTCTATACTATAATGAGTCATACGCAGAAAAACAAAGGATATGCTCATACTCAAGTTTCAGAGGAGTTGCTAAGTAGAGATGGGCAAAGCGGCTCAGTTGACTGAACCGGCTCACCGGCTCCGGATCAGTCTGAGGAACCGGTTCACTGAACCGGCTCAATCGAGCCGTTCGGATCAGTAATCGCACCTCGCACCACGATTCGTAATTTCTGGAACTCATTCAACTCGGCTCGCTCGAAACCCAAGCACGATTCATTCATGATTAATATGTTCACGCCATTATTGTCTTTTGGTAGGTTTTCGGTAGCTAAGGTACCTACCTGTACCCACCTATAGTTAAGGGGAAATAATTCATACGATTTCATTTCATTTATCAAATTAATAGGCCAGGTTCCCATGTCTCAACAAGCCGAAATTCTAAGAAATTGCCTACTCGCATGTGTTTATGTTTCGCATAAACTGGTAATTATTATTGATAATTGTAATAAAATAAACTGGTTCCTTATTAAATTAATATTCCCCCTTGTTTTTTAAGCTCAAAATGGGTCGTTCGTGGTGTCGTGTCGAGCCGAGTCCATATGCCTCCTCCTATGCCGGCTCCGCTCCGGCTCGACAACTCACCAACTCAACTCGTTCAGCGGTTCAGCCGTTCAGTCGTTCTCCGTATCCTTGTGTCAGACTGTCAGCCAAAGATCGAAGGAATTTCCGGAACTGGAAGTTTTTGTAATTTCACGGCTCACTCCGCGTCTATCGGCTCATAATCCGATTCCGAATCTCATTTTATTGAAATTTCAATAGCGTATATTAGTGAGCCGTGAACCGGTTCAATCCAACGCCGCGAACCGGGTCACATGGTTTTTGAAGTGAGCCGGCTCACTGAGCCGGATCACTCCTGAGCCGCCCATCTCTATTGCTAAGGAAAATTTGCTTGACAACTCCTGCAAAATCGAAGCATGAGTAGATACTCCGTTTTTATGCATATGACTTATTATGTAGAAAATTTTAGTGTCCTTTGCATTCTACGGGAAAACAGTTGCGACTTGTTTTTTCTGCCAATTTATTTCAACGGTGGGAATTCTGACGAGGGGAAGGGAACACTCGGTGGATCACCTGTACCTCTAGAGCATTATAAAATATGATATAGATTACTGGAGACCCGAAGGGGCGTCTCGAACCAAAATTTACATTGGTTTCTGGATACTAGTCGGAAAAGTATTGTGATGTCGAAACAATTTTTTTTTTCAATTGTGAATCTATACTAACCTCCGGTTCCACCAAACTTTTATCAATAGTAATATAACAAGTGCTTAGTGTTTTTTCAGTTAAATCGTTTCAACCCGAAAACAACTGTCAATCACGAGGGGAAAGTAGGCCCGATATTATCTGACTAAAATCCCGAGACAAAGTCGAGGGATTTGGTCCAAGATAATATCGGGTCTACTTTTCGAGTGATAGATAGTTTATTTGAGGAATTTAAAACATTTAACTCGAATAAAACACAAAGCACGAGTTGAATTCAGCAGATTATCGCCCAAATAGACTACTAGTAGAAATAGTAGGTCCAATGTATCATTTTATTGAACTGTCAATTGCAAAGCATGCCTTGTTGAAAAAAAAAATCAATTTCAAGAGAAGGGTAAAAATGTTTGTTATTTCTTGTTTCTAATATTTTAATACATTTTTGAAGCTCACTACTAAATCAAGCTAATTCTGCTTGGCTAAATAATAATTATCTTGCCATGAGTGGCAGTTCACAACACAGTAGTTTCACATGGGCGGTAGACGGGTAGAGCTAAAAACTAACTGTCACTAACAGCTGCTGACAGCGCATGAAAGGAGAGTACACATTCGCGGATTGAGAAAGGGGCCTCGTTGCTGGAAACAATGCTGAAACGAAGTCTAATAGGTTGTAAAATTGACCATATTATTTATTCAGAGCGCAGTCGCAGATCGGGGAGAGAGACAACCACATGTGCTGGGTTGAAACTCCCATAAGAATATGCATGTTAAATGACTTTGTAAAATGATCAATTCAAGGTGCAAATTGACAATTTCAACGAATGTATAACATAGCAAGTGTGTAAAAAGAAACACCTGATCTACTTTTCACCATAATGAAATGGAAAATCTTGCTGTGAAGTTTATGCGAAGCAATTTAGAATGGGGTTTTTGAATCCAAAACAATTTCAAATTACCCGCCATATTTTATTGCACAACTTCCGCTAACGAGAATTTTGACAGCGCTTGAAAGCGAACCGAGTGTCAGCCGTCACGTAATAGTATGGTTGAAAATGTTAAAACGTCCCAAGAATCAAGAAAACACCTTGGAATCGTAAATTCTGACAGCGACAGCAAAGTTCCGTTTTCTACGCATGCTGTGGCGCGCGAGATCTTCTACTGCAGTGCGCATGGTCACAGGCACATACCTAACTTACAAATGACTAGTGGAAGGGGAAAGTGAGAATAATTAATATGGTCTATTGTATTTTAGTAAGTGGAAGACCCTTTAAACGCACCAGCACTAAAATTTCAGTCCAAACAAGTATAAATACAGTCGTTTCAATTACATATTATTCGTGAGCCCAAAAATTATTCAATCCGGTGCTATCACCTAGTGTGCATTAATCACTTCCTAGTGTGCATTAATCGATAGCTTAAACCGAGTCACGTGGGTCTAATTCGGTTGTTCTGATTGGTTGAATTGGGTATGTGGGCGATAATCAACAAATTAAACTTATCATTCTCATAGTAACTAAGCAACTGAACATGCTATTGGCTGGTGCATAGCAACTATCAGCGTGATAGATTCAAGCCGCTCATAAAACTTTGGTGGAACAGGAAGAGAGTGATTCAGTTTAGATCAAGCATACTTGAGAAGAATACCGAATACCTTGCGATTTTTAACGGATATGTCGTAATCTGCCTCTACAATGTTGAAGTGAAGTTGACAGAAAAAAGGTGCATATTCTAGGGAAAAGCAACAGATAAAGCTACATCTGGCCTCAGGGCTTCGACCTTCGCGAGGTTGCCTTGCGCTATAGTTGACCTCGCCGTTTCGCGACTTGATGCAATCTGGTACAAAATTACAATGACTGCAACAATATTTCTGTGTAAACTTTAGCACCCTGTGATTTTACTTTCCCGGTCCCCACCAACAGGAAAGGAAAGTAATGTAATCGTGCAGACAAAATAGATTTCGACGGGTACGTTTTGAGATCTCTCAAAACGATTGAGACAATTTCCGGAGTTATGAATGAACTCGGCGATGAAGAGGAAGTTTTAGTCAGCACTCGGATCGGAGTTTTCCACCATTTTCTGGTTGGGCACAAATTTTCAAAGAATGTGTGGTATGGAATGCTTGGCGACAAATTGATTGGATCTCACTTTTTCGAAGAAAGGTAAATTGGAGAAGTCCACGGTAATTTTCTTCAAAATGCACTACCTGCATTGTTGAGGAACGAGAACGTTGATCAGAGGGCCATGATGCTCCAGCAGCATGAGGGAGCTCTCCCTCACTTCTCCGTAATTGTACGTAATTACCTTGACGACGTATACCCAAATCGATAGATAGGTTGGGGTGGTACGCATGCTTGGCCTGCCAGATCCCCCGATTTAACGCCACTTGATTATTCTTTTTGGGGTCACATCAAATCGATAGTTCAGCATGCCGAGATAGACACAGTGCAAGAATTGAGGCGAAGGCTGATCGCGACATGAGATCAAATCAGGAAGAATCCTTAAATGATTCGGAAAGCTACCGGTGATCTAGTGAGAAGTTCAAGAAAATGCACCGAGTTCGACACTTCGAATATCATTAGCATTTAAGTGTCATTTTCTGCTCCATTCTATTCATTTGTGGTGCTTTTGTCCGAAGGGGCGCTGTATTGTACTTTGGCACTAGAATAAACATGCCAAATTGTAATCGATTCCAAACATCTATTCAAAAGATATCGCTTGTTGAAATTTTCGCTGAAAACCAGTAATTACTCTGTAACTTCGTAACCGAGGAGCTGAGAAAAATGCAATGGTATATCCTGATTCGCCTTGAAAAATGCTACCCGCTCTTGCTCTATGTCGATCTCACTGTGAAACGTCCTGTATACGAAGTGATTCAATCAAGAAGTGAGACTATGTATCTTCCTTAGAGGGCGAGAGAGCGTAATGCAAATTATATAATCTTTTTCGGAATTAGGACGACCAAGGGAGTATGTTTCAAAAGAAAATATCCTCGAAGATTGTCAGAATCAGATTTCATACGGGGTGATTCGGTAAATGGGTCATGGCACTCTGTATCTCAGTTGTGGTTCAGTTTTCCTTTTCTTTTACTTGTAAAACTAATTGTTTAATGAGACTGAGACCCCAATGAGACTGGAGAAAGTATTGTTTGATCAAAGAAACCTTTATGAAGATCGCTAGAATCAGAATCAGACCATGTTCCCAAAGAAAGATTTGTCAAAGAGATAGCTGCAATGACGTAGTGATGATAATTCATGAGCTTGAAACGCGTATTCGCCATTAAGTACTGGTACTGCATAGGTAGTGTGGTGTTTGGTAAAATGAAAATGTGATTCAAATCTATTATAGTAGTACTTAGTAGGGCTAGCTGCAAGTAAAAATTCTTCCGTTTAATTCCATTACTTCATAACTATGACAAAATCATTCACTGTTGTTAAGTCAATGGAATTCTCTTTACGGATCCACAACTCGTGGAAAACCACATATTGATAAGAGGAAGTCCCCCAGGGCAGAGCCCTGCAGGCAGTCGAAATGGACTTGTTACCTTTATTTCCGTTTGTTCTTTATTAGAGCAAAAGCCTTGAACCGTCGGACTGTACGAAAACGAAAAGAAACCTTTCACTCTTTCAGTTATGTCATGAACCTGCCCGCGTCCGCTATGAAGAGCTCCGAATTGTCGGACAATGCCTCGTAAGAATAAAATCCGTTTATGGAACTCGTACCCGGTGAGTGGGTCAATGTATGCTCCACTTGTCAGGTAAATTGCTCACTCAAAACACCTGCAACGCGAAAAAATCCATTAATAATGACACGCCTCTTCACACACACAATTCGAAAGGAACCAACAGGTGTACTTGCTTTACGCGGTAACAATGGCAAAAGCTCTAAACTTTTCACGACCTTGAGGAAAGTATGACCGAAGAAAAAAAAAAGAAACATTACGCGATACAAATTAAGATAGGTCCCGATGCATATCCTTACGGCATCGAGCGATTGGAAAAAAAACTAGGCCTCAATACGGAACCTTGCGGGACGCCGAATAATGTGATGTGTTGCTAAATTGAAAATTGCGAGATTTCGATTGATGATAATAATATCGGTAACAAAATAAACTCATACCGCACTATGTTCTGGCTATGTGTATAGAATCAACATTTCCCTCAATGTCACAGTAGCCTCAAGCTTATGGGATCCCTGCCAATCATGCCACGATTAAATACCAACTAAAAAATCAGAACTATCGCAAGTCCGGAAGAAGGTGTAGGCAATTGGATTTAGGAGCTGTATGAATTTATTTGTCGTTAGCTTACGAACAAACCCAGTAACATTAAAAGTATAGGGCTACGAACAGAACCTTGGGAGACACCTGGGACATTTTGAAGTATTTGAACTTTACCAATTACAGGTTCTAGTTTTCAATCCATTCATAGAAATGAACGTTTCAGATGAACTAAAACAACTAAAATGAAGATCCTGGCCGCCTTGACGTTGATCCTCTACGGAGTTTACGCGTTTCCAAAGGACCTGACCGATTTGACTACACTGGCTTCGGTCTACAGCGACCTCACAAAAGTCTACAACCACTACATCCAGCGACGAGGAGTGCCGTCGTCTTTTGCGAAGCTCAGCACGAACTGGGACGACTGGTTGAGGCCTAAGCGAGATTACATTCGTAAACGAAGAGGTCAGTTCCCTTATGTTTTCGTCCTTATTTCTGCTCAGCGTTGTTGGATCTCCTTTCTTCCTCATTGGCTATGCATCCTCCCTGCACTTTTCTTTCCTCATTATTATTTTCTACTCATCCCGTAGTAGTGGGGTTGGTAGGCATTCCTATACGGCACTTGATACAGAAAATTTCTTCTGCATGAGTGTTCTACAAGGCCTAACGAACGATATTAGAAGGAGAAGCACTAAAGCTTCCCCTTAGGGGGCGGCAGGGGGCCCTGTCAAGTTGACGGTCCAAGAACTCCTACCAAACCATCTTTCAATTTCGTTGTATCACTCAAATGGGGATGATGTGACTCCCTTGTGAACCTCGATGGCATTGGTCGCTATGTCTCTCCCATCCTTCATGCTTGAAAAAATAATTTCTTCGGGAGGTCAGAGAAATTACTTTTTATTTTTTTACATACAGGGTGTCCCGTTTTTCAACGCTCACTATGGGTATCTCAGAAACGGTATAAGATACAAAGTCGGTTAAATTACAAAAAAATTGCGCAATTTTATGACTATCTCAAATATGTCAAGATATCCAGGATATCTTTGGTCATTTCTGAAATATCCCAAAAAAAACTGAAAAATGCCGAATTCGAAAATTTCAAATCACTTCTTTATTATGACAGCTATCAATTTGAAAATTGGTAATCTGACATTTTTTAAGGTCCTTGATCGACTGACGGTCATAATTTTTTCCTACGCCTACTAGTTTTTGAGATATGACAGTTAACTCTATTTTTTCTTATGGACACCATATTATTTCTCCACCCCATAAAACTCACCTTTTCTTTCTCTTCACAAAGATATGAAACACTTGTAGCATTTTTGTCAAAATAACCTATAAAAATTGGAAAAACCATCTCTGGGGCGAAAAAATCTAGTTACCGGTTCGGTTGCCATGCTCTCGTGACACAATAAAATGGCATTCGGTTGCCATGGTCGGTTGATTTTGGTAAAAGTTGGGTTACATTCCGTTTTTATGTATTTGATAATGATAATAAATAAAAATAAAACAAATACAAAGCCAAGTATAACACAAAATAACATCGCAATAGCAATGAACATTTATAATTTACAATTACTCGAAATGGTGTCAATTTTGCGAAGAACGCTTCAAGGTCGCATTTATGGTTCATGACAGAACATCCCAAAGCAACCAAGAGCTGGAAGCAAGGAGTTGCTGATGCGTTCCAGCCAATTAACCCGCACGATATCAGCGCAGCCGTTGAAAATATGGCTAAAAGGCACACAACTCTGCACAGAGCAAAATGAACTCCAATTCGAGCAATTGTAAATTATAAATGTTTATTGCTACTGCTATGTTATTTTGTGTTATACTTGGTTTTGTATTTGTTTCATTGTTATTTATTATCATTATCAAATACAAAAAAACGGAATGTAACTCAACTTTTCCCAAAGTCAACAGACCATATCAATCAAATGCCATTGTTTATATGCCACAAGAGCATGGCAACCGAAGCGGTAACTAGATTTTTTCGCCCCAGAAATGGTTTTTCCAATTTTTATAGGTTATTTTGACAAAAATGCTACAAGTGTTTTATATCTTTGTGAAGAGAAAAAAAAGGTGAGTTTTATGGGGTGGAGAAATAATATGGTGTCTATAAGAAAAAATGAAGTTGACTGTCATATCTCAAAAACTAGTAGGCGTGGGAAAAAATTATGACCGTCAGTCGATCAAGGACCTTCTAAAATGTCAGAATACCAATTTTCAAATTAATAGCTGTCATAATAAAGAAGTGATTTGAAATTTTCGAATTCGGCATTTTTCAGTTTTTTTGGGATATTTCAAAAATGACCAGAGATATCTTGGATATCTTGACATATTTGAGATAGTCATAAAATTGCGCAACTTTTTTGTAATTTAACCGACTTTGTATCTCTTACCGTTTCCGAGATACCCATAGTGAGCGTTGAAAAACGGGACACCTGTATACAAGAGAACGTAAAGTGGCATGTTTTGTGTCTTAACCTGTTATATGGCATTCCCAAAGTTCTATTATGAAGTAAATTTTTCAAATTCTCAATTTTGGGCTGATTGAATTAGGTATTTTTCAACATCCAGTTCCGACGTACTTTTTTCAATATCCAACTGAATGTTATTGAAATAATCACAGGGGTGGATAGACTGAACTATTTTCTAAACAGTATGTCGAGAAATTCAATCTTGAACCGCACATGGAGAGTACACAAATTATTTTTCTGCCGGTCGGTCGAATTGCGATGTCTACTACGCCCGTCAGGAAGACCGCTGAGCATCGCCAGACTAAACTAGTATGGAAACAGCCTGAACGAATTCAAAACTGCCTGAAACACTCATCATGTGGTTTGACATTCAATTCTGAGTCAGCACTCAGAGTTTTAGTCAGTTTTAAATTTGTTTACGCTGTTTTCATACTAGTTTAGGCTGGCGATGCTCACCGTTCTCCCTGACGGGCGAAGTAGGCATCGCAATTCGACCGTCCAAAAGAAAGATAATTTGTGTACTCTCTATGCGCTTAGAATTGATTTTCTTGACATAATGTTGAGAAAATAGTTCAGTGTGTCCATCTCTGATGATGATGATTTCAATAACCTCCAGTTGGACACTGAAAAAAGTACGTCTGAACTGGATGTTGAAAAATACCTACTTCTTAGACTACCAATCAACCCAAAATTGAGGATTTGAAAAATTGACTTTATAATAGGATTTTGGGAATGCCAAATAACAGGTTAAGACACAAAGCATGCCAACTTCGCATGCTCTTGTATGTATAGAAAAATAAAAAGTGATTTCTCTGACCTCCCGAAGAAATTATTTTTTCAAGCATGAAGGATGAAAGAGACATGGCGACCAATGCCATCGAGATTCACAATGGAGTCACATCATCCCCATTTCAGTGATACAACGAAATTGAAAGATGATTTGGTAGTAGTTCTTGGAGCGTCAATTTGACAGGGCCCCCTGCAGCCCCCCTAAGGTGAAGCTTTTGTGCTTCCCCTTCTAATATCGTTCGTTAGACCTTGTAGAACACTCATGCGAAAGGAATTTTCTGAATCATTAAATGCCGTATAGTACCGTTTTTTAATGTGTACCGACCCCACTATAGCTTTCTCTTGTTGATCAATTTCCTTGTGAATCTGCTCGATCTTCCAATTGTCTCTATGATTTCGTTCTCTTTGGTACCCATCTACCATCAGATTTTACCTTTCCCTTTTCTTTGGTGTTTCTCCACACTGATTCCGTATTAAATTGACTGCCTTTATCAAAATTACAAGAGCCCAATGGAATTGCAGAGCTAAATTTGGAGCTTCTTCAAATCGGTCTTCTTATTGACAGCAGCTACAGCTGACATGCCACTGTCAATGAAGACCAATAGAATGCGTTGTCTAGCGCGCTAAATTTGAATTTCGTGCCGACCTATCATGACAAATTTGATGACATCCGATGACTCACAAGACCAAACCATTTTTAATTCGTGTTCAAGTTTTAATTTGATTACCAATTTCAGTGGCCCACAACCAATACGACTTCATCATCGTCGGCTCGGGCTCGGCCGGTGCTGCTTTGGCCAATCGCCTCTCAGAAGTACCGCACTGGAACGTCCTTCTGCTGGAAGCGGGAAAAGGCGAAAACACCGTTGCCCAGGTCCCCCTGGTGGCCCCCGCCCTCCAATTCACCGACTACAACTGGAACTACTTCATGGAATACCAACCAAACATGTGCACGGGCCTGGAACGCCACAGGATGCACTGGCCCAGGGGCAGGGCGCTCGGCGGAACAACGGTCATCAACTACATGATCTACACCAGAGGCAACAGGCGAGACTACGACCGATGGGCGGCTTCCGGCAACCCGGGATGGTCATACGAAGAAGTCTTGCCGTACTTCTTGAAAAGCGAAAGAGGAAACCGCTTGGTTGACCCGGCCATCGACTACAGAGACCACGGCTTCAGCGGTTATCAAAGCGTCGAGAACATCTACAGAAGCAAACAAGTCGACTTGTTCATCGAAGCCGGACAAGAGCTAGGCTACCCGCACATCGATTACAACGCCAACAAGTACTCGCAAGGGTTCGCGCCAATCCAAGCGATGGTCCGCAACGGAAAAAGAGACTCCGTGGCGAAAGCTTACTTGCGTAGCGTCAGAGGCCGAGATAACTTACACATTCTGACTTCGGCTTACGTGACGAGAGTTACCATTGATCCTCATACCAAACGCGCTACCGGCGTCGAGTTCGAACGTAGAGGGAAGAGGTACAGAATCGAGGCAACCAGAGAGGTAATCCTGTCCGCGGGAGCGTTCAATTCGCCTCAGTTACTGATGCTAGCCGGAATCGGACCTAAGGAGCACCTGGACGAATTGGGTATTGAATGTCTGCAAGACTTACCAGTCGGAAAAAACTTGCACGATCACATATCTTTCGTCGGCATGGCTTACTTAATCAACCAAACGCTGTCGCTATCAGCCGAGAATCTCGTGAACGTCAAAAGTATATCTGGGTACTTGGAACAAGGCGTGGGACCGTACACGGCTCTGGGCGGAGTCGAAGCTATCGCTTACATCAAAACTGAAGTCTCGGACGACCCTGAAGATATCCCCGACATTGAGCTGATTTTCGTAGACGGTTCTTTGTCCACCGACTACGGAATAGTCAACCGCAGGGGAATGAACATCCGCGATGACGTCTACGATGGCTTGTGGCGACCGATCCACAATCTGCCGACGTGGATGGTTCTGCCTATGCTGCTTCATCCGAAATCGACCGGGTTCATGAAGCTGATTTCGACGAATCCTTACGATTTCCCGGTGTTTTACGGCAATTACTACACGGATCCCGAGCAGAAGGACATCAGGACCATGCTGGCCGCCATTCGGTTCGCGCAGAGGATATCGAATTCGAGGTCTTATCAGCGCGTCGGGTCGAGGTTGAACCCGAATCCGCATCCCGGTTGCGAGCATTTGCACTTCGACAGCGACGAGTACTGGTTCTGTGCGCTGCGGTCAGTGAGTGTGACGTTGCATCATCAAGTGGGCACCGCCAAGATGGGTGCCAGGGACGACCCGACGGCCGTGGTGGATAACGAACTGAGGGTTCACGGCATCGAAGGATTGAGAGTGGCGGATTGTAGCGTGATACCTTTCGCTCTGGGGGCGCACACAAGCGCGCCCTCTATTATGATCGGGGAGAAGGCTGCGGATATGATCAAGGCGGCGTGGGGTGAGCTGCCTCTGGGACCGCATCCTGAGCCCGACGTTAGGAAAAAATAAAAGACAATGTTGTAGATAGTATTAAAAAAAATTGATATAAACATGTACCTGTTTTATATTTTTTATATTGCTTCACTGATCTAAATCTATAAACGACTTAAAAAGTGTTAGATGCGTTTTATTTGCCATTTAAGCTTAATCATTATGACCAGTTACACGGCTTTTAATTAGTGTAGGGTATGGAGAAAATGTGTTGTATTCGTACGAAGCTAACATTGTCGCAGCCAGTTGTGTAGATGTGATCTATTATGTGCAGAGGTTGTGTGAAATCGACAAGTTTCACGTTGAGAAAATCTTCCAATACAGTGAACTCACGCGTCGTGTCTTGCCTCGTACACGCCGACTTTATAAATTATTGTCGTTCTGAAGCAGTTTTCTCAACCTCATTGGAGCAACTGGGCAGTGTGCATTTTCATTCCATTTTCTTTAGTACTGCCGCTGCCGCGCTTCAGCTTCATTTTATTTAGTGGTCGCGACTATTATAACTAGCACAAACGGAGAGCCACCAACCAGTCAGGTCCATGCTAGCAAGTTTCCGCTCAGTCTATTATTTAGGATGGGGAGCCTTGATTGCTTCAATGATTTACATGGGCAACAGTACACAACATGCACGAGACAACACACATTCGACATTTACCCAGTGCCCCAGTGGTACAGTAAGTACGAGGCCCGCGTGCATGTTTCACCTACTCAATATGGAATAGTCAGAATAAATTTACTTTTACTAAGTTTTTGCGGCGTATGATCTGCCTGGCAAAAAGCCCGTCGTCGACCCCGTGGTCAATTATTGTTCCCTTTCTTTTCCATTTGTCATGTTGGGCCACCTGGATGCCGCATCGCTACGGCAGGAGTGGGGACCTGGCCGCCGACGGTCCTGGGAGGACACAGAATCCAGACCGAAGCAGATTTCAACTCGAAAAGGACCCCGGTGACGTACACTTTTGTTTTATGATTCATTCCCGTAACAACGTAGTTTAAAGGGCCTTCTGTCGTCACTATTGCAGCTAGGTTGCTGGCCTAGCATAAGCTTGTGTCATAGGCAGCTTGAATATACGCCGATCTACCTCAAACAAGTTTTGTTTGACTCCCTCTACCGTCTGCATCCGTGGCGCTGCCCTCGAAGAAGACGCGAACGACGCCACTGGCACTGGATATACCGGGTGATCATTTGAAAACTATCTACCTGCAATAACTCCCGATTCCTAGTGAAAATGTCTTCTAGCAAAAACAGGTCGATTTTTCCCTCTTCCCCCCTAAATTCTCTGAGTGTCCAATTAAATATTCTTGACCTCTCAATTCTCTTCAATGCAGTCAACGTCATCCTGCACAGCATCGAAAAAGAAAATTTTCTATGGAGAAAGTGCCACCCAAATTCACCCCTTCGCTTCCCCCCCCCCCCCCCCGTCCTCACCTTAAAAATTTAGAATGACAATACCCACTTTGTGACATATCAAATTAAAGGAAAATGAATTCTCTCCCTTTACACAATTTTTTCGAAATTTTTAAAACCCCCGTTTTCGTACTAAAATACTCCAAATGTCCAGTTGAATGGGGGAGGGGTTGAACATTGCAAAAAAATTGTTTTTAGAAAGAGAATTTAATTTCCTTCAATTTGATGTATCACAAAGTGGGTGGTATTTTGTTGAATTTCAAAGTTGAGGTGGGGAGAGCAATGGGGTCAATTTGGGTGGCACTTTTTCCACCGAAAATTCTTTTCTTTGAAGCTATTCAGGATGATGCTGACTAAACTGAAGAGAATTGAGAGGTCCAGAATATTGAAAGGAACACTCAGAGAATTTTTAGGGAGAAGGGGGGTAGAGTTAAAATTTTTGAAAATATCTTTTTCAAACAGATAATTTAATTTTCTTAAATTTGATGTATCGCAAGGTATGTAGTATCGTTTGGATTTTTATTTTTAGGATGGGTGGGGGCGAGGGGGCTGAAGATAGAAATTTGCCAATGTATGTTTTAGATGTCCCCCTCGATATAAAAATCGACCTGTTTTTGCTCGAAGAAATATTGACTAGGAATCGGGAGTTATTACAGGTGGATAGTTTTCAAATGATCACCAGGTATTTTGTAGGACTCTTCGCCATGCCGCCGTTCGCCCCGAGCGTCGGCATAGCCCTTTCTCAGCTGCGCTAAGGGAGACTGCACTCCTGGCCCTAGGCCGGAAGGGCAGAGGATATTAATTGTTCTGGCACTTTCGGAGCATTTCCTTAAGCTGCCCTGTTTTTCGCTGCCAAGCGACACCCTGTATGACACGGGCATTGCAGCAATTATCTAATTTTTTTCTCACATTACTATGATACCAGCACTTCTCAAATTACCTTTTTTTTTCATATACCTTGATATCGCAAATCATGCAACTTTTTGTAGATAGGTAATAAATAATTATTGTATGAGCGCGACGAGCACGTTTTTCATCAGGCAAGCGTGCCTTACTCCAAAAAAATGGAGAAAAGCAACACATTGAACTACATATTCCTCTGTGCATTCATTCAAATTCTGAACAAAACTTAGCAATCTTTTAGAACTTTGATTGGGTTCTGTGGCTCCAGTTTTGCATACCTACCTATATGGTCGAAATATACCAAAGAGGAAATACACTAAGCATTGAATGAATCTATGATGCAATATTATTGAAACGTGAGTGTATTTTCTATATTTATAAAGCCAAGAAAACCTGTGTGTATTTTTTCTAAGGTACATTGCAAAAAAATTATAATAGAATGGGGTGTTCCACGGGTTTTCGGAAAAAAATCAATTCAAATACTAGAGCCTTCGTAGAGCTCACATATTTTTTATTCAATTTTTTTGCGTTCATTTAGGCCCCGAAAAAAATAAAGAAAAAAAAAATAAAGAAAATTTCGCGTGACGTCACGCATCCTGAGACCAAGGTACGTTAACAGATGGCGCCAGGTGAAGCTGGATCTCCAGATGCGAATATTCGGACAGAAAATGTGAAATTTGATATCAAAGTTTTCATACTGGCCAATCAGAGCCCTCGAATTCAAAATTTGACATACAAAATTGCATTTTCTGTTCGAATATTTGCATCTGGGAATCCAGCTTTACCTGGCACCATCTGTTAACGTACCTTGGTCTCAGGATGCGTGACGTCACACAAAGCTTCTTCATTTTTTTTCGGGGCCTAAATGAACTCAGAAAAATCAAATAAAAAATTGGTGAGCTCTACGAAGTCTCCAGTATTCAAATTTATTTTTTTTCCAAAACCCGTGGAACACCCCATTCTTTTACTTCTCATCACACGAGTTGCTAAAATGACTAATTAATCATATGTATTTCGTTTGAAGTTCCCCAAAAAATTCACACATGAAGTATTATTCTTGAAATGGTCAAAAGTCACAACGTTCAAAAAACTTCTAATGGCCTGCCGATGATCCCTCTACATTCGGCACGCTGTGTAATGGCTCTGTGGGTTCCACCGGCATGTATTACTCATTATTCTGTGTTGTGTAGAAGTGTTAACACATAGAAATTGTGAAATAAAAAAAAATCTCAGAATAGTAGTTGGAAACAGATGATAGCCCAACCTCACTTTCTTATTTTTCTTCACAAAGTCGCCAGAGTTTTGAACTGCCGAGGCTCTAGTGAATGAACATGCTGTAATATTAACAATGAATTAATAAGCTGACAAAGCCGCTTAAGAATTTGAAACCCGCCAAGCTACTTCTCACTTGCAAGAAACCTACACAACACACCCTGTTTACCCAACAAATCAAAGTCGTTCATAATACTTACCTTGAAGTATTAACGAAAATTCTCGAACCCTTCATCGACATCCTTCATGGATCCAAAGCTCCACATACACCAGATATTCAAAGGTTTGGATGCATCTCCACTAATAAGCCCGCAATAAGAAGTAAAATACGTGTACTTATGTGGAATTTGGATCGGAATGTCTGTCGATCAAAGGTTCCGTTCGTTCATTAAAACAACGTAGAATGGAAACTCGCAAGACACCTGGGACTTATTGAATTACTACACAAGAATTGTACGTTTCAGATAAACTCAAACTACTAAAATGAAGATCCTGGTCGCCTTGGCGTTGATGCTTTACGGAGCTTATGCATTTCCAAAAGATTTGACCGATTTTCAAGCTTCGCATGAAGTGGGACGACTGGATAAAGCCTAAACGAGACTACATTCGAGAACCAAGAGGTTAGTTCACTTGTCTATTCGCTCTTGTTCCCCCTTAGCGATGTTAAATGTATTTCTTCAATTCGTTTCCAATTATTGCTGCCTTCCTTTATTTCATACAGCTTCCTCTTGTTGTTCAATTCCCTCATCAACTTGTTCGGTCTTCCTCTTGTCTCTTATAACTTCGTTCCTTTTCATACCTACACACAATGTTTTTTCCTCTTTCTTCGTCTTTTGTCGACATCGATTCTGTTCAAAATTAAACTTGATAGCTATTCTTAAAAATGAGCATAAATTAGAATAACTGATTAAGATCTGAGCGGGACTACATTTAGAAAAGAGTTTCTTCTCTTTGTCTTTTCATACTTGTCCCTACTCACCGCAGCTAAATCTTCTCTTTTTCTTCATTCGCTACGCGTCCTTTTCCCTTTCCTGATTAGTTTATTTTTCTTTGATTCTTTCATGTTCCTTGCTCCTATAAATAAATTATTTTGTCAATTTGTTCAGTCTTCCTTTTTTCTGCTACGACCCCTTTCACGAACAGTTACTTTTGTCTTTCTTTTTTTTTCGTTTGATACTAGTTCCGTGTGAAATTACTGAATCTAATCTAGTTAGTTGTGTTTGAGACTCGGTACAAAAAGTCTTTCCTATAGCTTTCTCCTGTTGATCCTTGTAAACCTGCTCAGTCTTCCTCTAGTCCCTATGACTTCGTTCTCTTTGGCACCTAACTACTCTTACTTTAACTTCTTTTTGTCTTTCTCCCGTTTTAAACTGACGATTTTAACTTGTCCAATGTCTTGATAAAAATTACAAGAGACCAGTGGAATTACCGAGCTATAATTTTTTTTTCTTCCAAATCGGTACTCTTGTGACAGCTTGACAGCTACCAGTTCACTAGCCACTGTCAATGGAGACCAACAGAATGCTCTGGCTAGCGTGGTAAATTTAAATTCCGTAACCGACCCACTGGTTTGCCAAATTTGACAACATCCAATATCCAATGACTCGCAAGACCGAAAAATTTTCAAATCACTATTTAATTCTCAATTTCAGTGGCCTACAACCAATACGACTTTATCATCGTCGGCTCGGGTTCGGCGGGTGCTGCTTTGGCCAATCGCCTCTCGGAAGTACCGCACTGGAACGTCCTCCTGTTGGAAGCGGGAAAAGGCGAGAACACCGTTGCCCAGGTCCCCCTGCTGGCCCCCGCCCTCCAATTCACCGAATACAACTGGAACTACTTCATGGAATACCAACCAAACATGTGCACGGGCCTTGAACACCACAGGATGCACTGGCCCAGGGGCAGGGCGCTGGGCGGAACTTCGGTCATCAACTACATGATCTACACCAGAGGCAACAAGCTAGACTACGACCGATGGGCGGCACCCAACAACACGGGTTGGTCATACAAAGACGTTTTGCCGTACTTCTTGAAAAGCGAACGAGGAAACCGCTTGGTTGACTCGGCCATCGACCACGAAGACCACGGCTTCAGCGGTTATCAAAGCGTCGAAAATATCTACAGAAGCAAACAAGTCGACTTGTTAATTCAAGCCGGACGAGAACTAGGCTACCCGCACATAGATTACAACGCCAACAAGCACTCGCTAGGGTTTGCGCCAATTCAAGGGACACTCCGCAACGGACGCAGAGACTCCGTGGCGAAAGCTTACCTGCGCAGCGTCAAAGACCGAGACAACTTGCACATTCTGACTTCTGCTTTTGTGACCAAAGTCAACATCGATCCGCATACCAAACGTGCCAATGGCGTCGAATTCGACCGTGAAGGGAAGAAATACAGAATCAACGCAACCAAAGAAGTAATCTTGTCCGCAGGAGCGTTCAATTCGCCTCAGTTACTGATGCTAGCCGGAATCGGGCCTAAGGAGCACCTTCGTGAATTGGGTATTGAGGTTCTGCAGGACTTGCCAGTCGGAAAAAACATGCACGATCACATATGTTTCGTCGGCATGTCTTACATAATCAACCAGACTCTGTCGCTATCAGTTGAGTCCGTTTTGAATGTCAAAAGCATATCTGGGTTCTTGGAACGAGGCGTGGGACGGTTGACGAGTCTGGGCGGAGTCGAAGCTATAGGTTACATCAAAACCGAAGTCTCGGACGATCCCGAGGATGTCCCCGACATCGAGCTGATCTTCGTAGACGGTTCTCTGTCCACAGACTTCGGACTAGGTAACAGCAAAAGCATGAACATCCGCGATGACGTTTACGACGGTTTGTGGAGACCGATCCAAGACTTGCCAACATGGACGGTTGTACCTATGCTGCTCCATCCGAAATCAACCGGGTACATGAAGCTGATTTCAAAGAATCCTTACGATTTCCCGGTGTTTCACGGAAACTTTTACACCGATCCCGAACAGAAGGACATCAAGACCATGCTGGCCGCCATTCGGTTCGCGCAGAGGATATCGAATTCGAGGACTTTTCAGCAAGTGGGATCGACGTTGAACCCGAATCCGCACCCTGGCTGCGAGCATTTGCTTTTCGACAGCGACGACTACTGGTACTGTGCGCTGCGGTCCGTTAGTGTGACTCTGCATCATCAAATAGGCACTGCCAAGATGGGTGCCAAGGGTGATCCGACGGCCGTGGTGGATAACGAACTGAGGGTTCACGGCTTCAAAGGGTTGAGAGTGGTGGATGGCAGCGTGATACCTTTCACTATGGGGGCGCACATGAACGCGCCCTCTATTATGATCGGGGAGAAGGCTGCGGATATCATCAAGGCAGCGTGGGGCGAGCTGCCTTTAGGACCGCGTCCTCATCCTAACTCTGGTAGAAAATAAGAGGCAATAATTTTGTGAAAATTATTAAAAAAGCCTATATAATTATCTGTTTTATGTTTTTCCCTTGTTAAAAGCACGCATTGAAGCACTATCCTTCCGTGAGTAGCTTCACAAGTGAAGGTACAGTTTGCTACTAGAAAGCTGTGGAAAAAAAGTTCTGTGTTGGCAAGAATGGTACGATGCTAACTAGATTTGTCGCCTTGATTAAGTGGAGGTTTCCAAAGCTGCACAGCGGAAGTAGAGAAACGTGAGCCCTCAACAGTAGAGGTTGCTGTGGTCGGCAAGGAAAATCGTCTCCACCATGGTTGGCGGCTTCTCGCTGACGCTGCCAGATGATCGGCGGTCAGTGAAGAAAATGATGACTTAGCGGCCAATCCCGGCAGTATATACTATGTAGAATGCAATAAAGCGCCCACTGTCCACTGTCCAGTGGCCCCTGTGAGGTTCATAAACTTTCCTTTGATAGACAATAAATCATGGAGTTGGATTTCACTGATATCGGATAAAACTGGAGTTGAACTGTCTAGTAGAATAGCTACCTACTTTTGTTTTTGTTGCTGAGAAATTTCCTGAAAATGTTCAGCCTTTTTTGTGAAAAAATTTAAAAAAAGCAATTGAACTTAGACGGCACACCACAGGCACCTGTGGACGGGGCTGAGCAAAAAACAAAAATCGTTTTGAACGAGTCCGTGTGTTGAAATAGGAGAAGCAACACCATCGGCTGGAGTGGTGAACCATTACCAGGTCACAGGCGAACCTAAAATCCCACTGTAAATCTAGGTGCACCACTAGATGAACTCAGTTTGCGCAGTTAGGCTCCGCCCACAGGTCCCTATGGTATTCCGAGTACTCTACAGACTTTTTCAATTTTAGAAATACGCTTTTCTTTTCTTTATTTGGAGCATTGGTAGCACCAAAACTGTAGAAGAAAGATTTCATCTCAATCTCTGTCTCATACCCTTGACAGACTGGAAAACTAAATTATCATTAAACGTAAATTACGATATAAATGACCAGTGTGTCACGTCGTCATTTAGTTAATGATCATTTAGAACGTCATGTATAATGCAAATTTAGAAAGGGCACATCAAAATCTACAAATAATGCAATTTCCATAGAAATAAAAAAATTTAAAAAAATCTTTTTTTTTTCAAATTGTTTTTCAATTTTTTCTTCAGCATTCCTCGATATCTTTTTTTATTGAACAGATGTCAATGTTGCACCATTTTTTTTAAATAGTGTCTGATGTCCCAAAAACCGATCGAGACATAGCTCCATATATTTTAACGAAGCTGGACATCAACAGGCTATTCGATACCTTCTGCCCCTAGATAAAATCCGCCATTTTGGAAAAGGGGCGTCATTCAAATCCTAAGAGACGAGAAAAAAAGCACTGCGGGTCAAATCGTTTATCCAAGTCATAATTATGATCCTGCTAAGTGGTTTGCCTTTATCATCATTTGCAACTTGTTTTTTCCTACCACGTCCACTATTAGGACATTAATGGTCATTAGCTAGGAGTAACCATGATCGCCGAATAATCGTCAGTGGTCGTGCATCATCGCCGTGTTTTTGAATACCTACCATTGGCCAGCTTTTCTGCAAATAATCGCGATATCTGTCATCTGCCATCAAGTCTGTCATTTCAGTACGCCATTCAGACACGTATTTCTGGAATGGAGGGGCTGGATTTTGTGTCCTACCTCTTACAACAGCATCTCTGGTACCAAATTATAAGATAATGCTCGTAGCGTACACGTATAAGAACGTACGAAAAATTTAAACTCCTTGTTTTACATAAGAAATGACCTATTAGCGGAATTTGAATTATACGAACATTGCAAACTTGTAGCACAATGTCGGTTGGCGCGGCACTTTAGTTTTGGCAAAGTCTGATTTATTGATGAGGAGACAGGTTTCCGTAAGTATCCGTGAGACAAGTAGGTATATAATTCCTGTAGCGTGCACGTATAAGCACATACCTACGGAAAATTGAAAACTCCTCGTTGTACGTAACAAATGACCACCTATTTGCGGAATTTGGATGATACGAACATTGCAAACACGCAGCACAATATCGATTGGCGGCACTTTTATTTTTGAGCAAAGTCGAATTTATTAATGAGGAAAGAGGTTTTTTCGTAAGTATCCGTGAGACAGGTAGGTGGTAGGTACCCATATAAGTGTTTATTTCCATAACTATTCCATGAATAAGATGAAACTATATGCTAATAGCTTTTTGACATGCTATCCAGATTAGGTATATTTCAAAACGTCTGGTCCACGTCCGTCGTGAAAAATGTGAAATTTTGCCAAAGCAAGCGAAATGGAAGCTACTAATCGCAAAAGCAGTTGAAAAATTGCGGAAAAAGTTATAATGTAATTTTTTATTTCGTATAACAATACAAGAATAATGATTAAGTAGGTATGTATATCTAGTGCTTGAAAAACTCATAATTCAATGTCCAGATGTCTTAAATATTGGACTGCCTCAGGAGCAGCTGTATGTAGAGTGGGAAGGCCAGGGACGAATTTCCGTATAGGGCATTCGGAAATAATGTGTGAAGTCGTCTGTTCGGCTGCACCGCAATCGCATGATGGTGAGTCAAGGAAGCCCCATTTGTGCATGTGATACGCACATTTACCGTGAGTTGTCCGGAAACGATTCAGGGATACCCATTCTTTACGCCGAAGATCAAATCCAGGAAGAGTTGTGGTCGGATCGTTGACTAAGTATTTATTTGTGACCTCAGAATTGTCCCAAACTTCTTTCCATTTTTCTTTGATATCAAAATCGTCTGTGTTGTCAAATTGTGGTATTCTCGACTTGAGTCTCGTTTCTGGTAAACTTTGAAGTTCTTCATAAAGTGATGAGTTCTCGAATGAACGGCATTTCTTCAGTTCACGGACTGCTGAAGCCTCGCGTCTAAGTTGAGGGGGAGCGATGTTTGACAGCACTGGGAGCCATGGTAAGGGTGTTGATTTGACTGCGCCAGATATTATTCGCATTGCTTTATGAAGTTGTGTATCAATTTTGTGAGTGTGACTACTGTGAAGCCAAACTGGAGCACAATATTCAGCAGCAGAATAAACGAGTAATGAGTAATTCATAATGTAATGAACCGAGCACACGATAGATACGAACATAATGAACTATAACATGCATCTGTCAGTTGCCTTGCCACTTGCCAGTCACGCATATAAACCAGGGCTGCGCTTAAAAGTAGGTTAGACTATGGGACTATGCGATTTTGATCAGGTTGACTAAATCATCAGCCTCTTATTCTTTGTTTCCTCCATTTCTTTCGATTCAATTCAGATTCAACATATATTTTGGCAACAAATAAAGATAGGTAGTATGATGTGGTGTGAACATTGCAAGCAATAATAATTTTGTTGTTGCTTGCAATGTTCACACCAAACGCTTTCTTGATTGAATGGAATCTAAGCTAAATACCACCTCACATCTCATCTAAAATATGAAATAAATATTATAATTATAGATGTTAATGGCAATAATAGCCCAATACTTCTGACCATTCGACAATTTGACATTGACATTTTGAAGGAAAATTGATCGCAAGCTCATAGGCTTATTACGATTTGCAGTGTGTCACCTCCAAATTAGCAATCGTCATTCAACGTTAATGATCATTACACTTGATGATCATTAAGGTGCAATCAGTCAAGGGTATCACTCTCACTAAAGCGTGTTTCTAGGATAATGGAAATAAGTTGCGATAGGATATTAAAAGATGAAAAAAAAAATTGTATGTCAGGTGTGGGGTTCGAACCCACGCTCCCAATCGGGAACCAGAGCTTAAATCTGGCGCCTTAGACCGCTCGGCCAACCTGACTATACTTGTAAGGCGGTACGACTTGTAATACTTGTACGACTATTGAAATTAATGGGACCCTTGACAATAATATTTTACTTCAAAAAGATTGATTTCGATTGTTTTATTATCGATAAAAATACAATGTTATTGAGCAATAAACAGGAGTACCTACCTACTCTAATTAATTACGGTTTACATGGTCTGTTTGCAACATCTGAATTCGGTATTAAGCCATCCATGGGTGATTGGATTGACTTTTGTTTCACTTTCCATCATGTTCCCAGAGTCTTGAGCCGCTCATCCGTGACGCACGGTTTGTCAGACATTTTTTGATTTTTTTATTGAGAGTTAAGATGTCACGTCAGGTCACTGCCCACTTTAATTCGTTTCGACGTCTCTGAAGCCCTCTTCAAGGCAATATACAAAATAATTTTTGGGGTTATTGGTACCTTCCCCAACCGCTCGCTAAATGGAAAAAAAACTTCAGAAATCGAAGCTCTTCATTTCATTGTTGTGAGAACAAACAGAAACGGCCGACCATATCGCACTGGATACTGGTTCATCATTATAATGAGCGCCACTTAGTGAGGCTTGAAGTATAAAAAAAGACATTCTGCACATTCTTCAACCATGAGAATTCAGACACCAGAGACACGTAAGATCGAGCGTAAGATAATATGCTACAGTGACGTGACAGTGACAATTCAAGCACCTAACATCAACAGAAAGTAAAAAAAAACATCACTTCAAAAATCCCCAGTTCCAGGGCCGCTATTCTTGAATCGTGTGAGAAAAGTCCCTGGGAGTAAAATACATTCCGCAGTACGCTGATGTAGCGAATGTTGCCTAAAATCGTGGTTTTCAGGCAACTTTCGCCACAGAAGTGTAGTACGGATTATATAAAACTCCCAGGGACTTTTCTCATACGATTCAAGAATAGCGGCCCAGGTCGCGACGTTTTGGACAGAAAATGCGACGTCCACGTCAGCTGATGGACTTTTTGAATGAAAATAGGTCGTACTGTCAAAATGTACATGTACACCTGCATAATGGTGATATTTTTTTCACACAGCAGATACACGGAGAGATTCGGATATCAAACAGTGAAAGAGAATTTCAATCGGCAATGCAAGCTTATGCCGATTCAAAAATCGATTCGTACCCAAAACAAGGAAGGAGCGACGCAAATAAATATTCATCAATGACCGTGAAATTCAAACAAATGGAACTGACTTCTTACCTACAAACCGCAAACCCATAAAACCAGCGGGTGACCCGAACAGGCCCGTATCTAGGGACGGCATGACATTGTCTAATTTTCCCGAAAGAGCAACAAATTAGAACAAAAATGCACAAACAGCGTTTTGGTTTCGCCACAATTAGACAAACAATAGGGGGTCAATTTGAAAACTTACCAACCCCGATCTCTACCCTGTAATTTTTTCCAAAAGAAATCCCAAGACATGTCGACTTAACATTCGAGGGTGACACATATAACCGTCATAATATATCACGACACGAAAAAATTTTATAGGTTCAAATTTCCTGCTTCATCCACTAAGGACAGGGTGATTACTCCTTTCAAAAATTCCAAATGGGAGGAGTTGCGTGACACATTATTTCGAAACTATTTTGATTATCTTTCCTCCGATTTCCACAAGAATATTTTTGGCAAAAAAAAAACGAAAAAAAGCTGCTTGTCAGGTGTGGGGTTCGAACCCACGCTCCCAATCGGGAACCAGAGCTTAAATCTGGCGCCTTAGACCGCTCGGCCAACCTGACTATACTTATTCAATGAATAAACCGGCTATTGAAACTAACAGACCCTTGATGATATTCTATATCAGAAAGATTCATTTCGATTGTACTATATCGATAAAAATGCGATGTTAATGAGCAATAAATAAAATACTTACTAATAATAGCAACATAAGTACATACCAATCTACTCAATTATCTTGCTATTATTGGTTTTAATGATCTGTTCGCAACATCTGAATCTGGTGTTTAGTCATCCATGGGCCACTGAATTAAGACGTTTTTTGGCATTTTCTATAGCCATTCTCATTTACCTGTGTGGTCCTCGGGGCGCAGGTTCGCCTATATTGGCCGTCATTGGTCGAGTTCATCCAACCAGCCAACCAGCCTGATCGATAAAGTGCTCCCGGCTAAGCAGCCAATTGAACCAGTGAGCTTGTATACTTGAAGACCTGCGCACGAGCTACGAGCAAAGGGAACCGCCTATATGAGAAGGTCTATTGAGAGTTTGAATGTCAGGTCAGGTCACTCGTCATTTTGACATTTCTGAACCCCTCTTCAAGATACAAAATGATTTTGTCGTTTTATTAGTACCCTCCTGTGACCTTCAAGCACCTATAACGTCACCAGAGAGTGAAAACCGAAAAACCGTCACTTCAAAAATCCCCAGGTGCCACATTGCAACGTCTTCTACAGAAAGTGCGACGCTGGCTAGTGAACTTTCAGATAAAAACTGACTATAATGTCTTGTCAAGCCCGCTTCCTTGAGAAGATTAGACTTTCTTGTACAAAATCTGTTACATAATCGTAATATTTTATTACACGGCAGATACACGGGTGATTGATTCGAATATCGAACAGTAGTCACTACGTTTCCATGGAGAATTGAAATCGATTTGAAAACGGTATCGGGATTGAAAACTGCATGTAAACGCTTACAACATCGTATTCAAATCGATTTGAGTCTCAAGGTCGATTCGGCAAATTCTGGGATCGTATCGGGATCGGATCGAAATAGTACTCATGGAAACCCAATCGGATTGGATCGAAACATCAACAAACAGAAACTGATACATAGCAATGAGTAAAACCGCTGTTCTGGCCGCATCGAGGGTCGTATTCATACTTGCACCTGTTGTCTGCACTTCTGCCTTCTGCACACTTGCAGTTGGCAGAGTACTAGCACTTTCTTTGATACGTTAGGTTGGGATAGTTTTAGGTTAGGGTTAGACTTACATGACAGATATGTAAACAGAATTCAAATCGATTTGAATACCGAGTTCGAACCACTCATGTGAACACTTCCGTATTCAATCCCGATACCGTTTTCAAATCAATTTCAATTCTCCATGGAAACGCAGTAAATCAAAGAGAATTTAAATCGGCTGTGATAATGTGGGGCTTATTCCGATGTAAAAAACGATTCGTACCCAAAACAAAGAAGAGGAACGCAAATAAATATGCATCAATGACCGTCAAATTCAAAGTACAATAATAATGATTACACTACGACTCCCTCTACCTGCTTGCTGCATGAATGATATAGTCCTTGCCAAAAGAAATGGAACTGACTTCTTACCTGCAAACCGCAAACCCATAAAACCAGAGGGCGACCCGAACAGGCACGTGTGGGGACAGAAGAGAAGTTGAAATCCAACTTTCAATAGGCTACTTCGTTTGGGCAGGTGCGCATGCTTGACGGCTCCAAATTTTGAAAACTTTCGAACACCTGTCAGTTGAATGGCAACGCTGCATGCTCTGTCTAGCCGCCTGACCAACTGCTGGTTCCTGACTGTCTCTTTTACACACACCGTGAATGCATCTCTTCGTAGCTTCTTTGAACTTTCTTCTCGGTACAGGCATTTTTAACAAGTTGTGTTCTTTCGTCAAAACATGAGCAAATGAAATGTAGGTCAGGTAGAAACGAGAATTGTGATCATAATTGTTACAAGTGACAGTTGGCGCCGATGTCTTGTTGTTTTGAGCGCTGTTGCCATTTTCGTTATTCCTGAACTTCACAAATGATCACTGAACTAAATTTCAATGAAAAATTTTCTTTGGATATAAAAAATGGTGTCTAACATTCAACCAATTTTTTTGTGGATTTTAGGTGCACTGCAATATTTTCAGTGTTAGTTTTCAATATTGGTGTACGAAACTATGAAATTCGCGCCACACATGCGCACTCAAAAAAACCGAAACGAAGGGACCTACTATCAATTCTGCATATGTACTTACATATTATATATATGTTACATTTCTTGTCACACTGTCAAAACATGACAGTTGATTTTCGCCCGGAACTGCTTTCAGATCGAGGTAAACGTCCAAATAGGTACCTACCTAGCTACGTCCTGAAATGAAGTGTCGAGTCGTACGCCACACCGTTAATGTAATGTTGTACACGATTCAGTGCGAGTGCACTTCAAACCGTAAACATCGTACCTAATCTTGACGTCGTTAACGTCATTTACGGAATGCGTGCCACAATAATCTATATTGCATACACGCCATTGCCTGTACCACGCCCTATGAGACGCCCCATATGTCACTATGCAGGTTAAGGACGCGCATTAAGTATGAAGGTATGTTCCGATATTCAAATCGGTTAACCAGCCGCTCGACCACTTTTTCAGTGGGTGACTTTTGATATCGGAACGACAGTTGACGTTTGGGTTAACCTTCACTGACCGGCCTCCGAAGCTGGTCGTTGTGGTTGACAGCTGGTTAACCTTTTTCAGGCAGCCGGTCGTCCCAATATAGTTTTTCAGGCGGTTGGTCGACCAGAACGAATATCGGAACGTACCTTCCTTAAGAAAACGTTATCTCTACCTATAATGACAACATAAAGGTGCGTTCAGAAAACGACACGTTTTCTCTAAATTTCATGTCGAAATTAATCATTTCTGCAACAACAACAATTTAACATGAAGATGTGAAGTGGCCATACACTGTTTGTCAGTCTGCCTGTCTGGCTGCACGTCTGTCTGTTGATCTATGTTTGGTATGTCTGTGCTTGCATCTGAGAGGTAGTGTTCAGATACACTTTAGGGCCATTATCTGCCTGAATAACTCTGATTTACGTATTTTTTCCTTTTGCGAAATTTTGAAAAAATTTCTCTTTTGATGTGTGTAAATGGTTGTACAAATAGTTGTTGATGTAACAAAGCAATGAATTTGAGGTTGAATGAACTCATTCATGGGTAGTCGTTGAATTCTTGACCCATACACTACGTTGGCATGATTGTACCCTACTGATCCCACCCGCTGTCACAGTCCCAGTGCATCCGTCTGACCGGCGCGGTGGGAAAAGGTGAGAAATTGCATTATTGGTCGGGACCGGTGACGTCACAAATGGCGCTCGATTTTGGCGTTTTCAACTTGCCGTCTGATTGTAGCACTTTTTATTATTTTTTCACAAACTTTGTAGCGCAAAACAAAAGAAAATTTTGAGACGAATATTCCCTGTTTGGCTTGTACAGGTGGTCCATCCTAGCGTGGACCCAATTATCCTATAGCGGTCTTACCGTTCAAGATAGAGAAAAAGATTCAAGAGAAAAGTTATATGGTTTGATGAGACCCATAACCTAAAATTATCTTCAGCTATACAGGGTGTCCCATTTTGACGGGATTAACGAAACGTCAATTTTTTTTAAATCGGACACCCTATATTTTTTGCATTTTCATGTTCAACTTTTTCAACTGTCTTATGCCTGTATTTTTTTTTTCAATTGTGTGGCAGTGCTACCAACTGAAAATTAAAAACTAAAAAAATTCGCATTTTCACAGTTTTCTTAGAAAAATCGTAGCGGCCTTGCTTTTCAAAACTAAGAGATGAAACTTGACATGGTGATAGTCAAGTCAAAGACCAATATCCCAATGTCAAAAATTGGGATTTCTTGGTACAGGGCGTTCACAAAAAACATCAAACTTCATAATTTTCAAAGTATCATAACTCATTTTTTTCAAATGGCATGCCCCTAATTTTATAACGTTATCTGATAGCTTTTTTTTATCCTCTTTCTTTTTTACTGGGGGTACCCTACCCTTAAACTTCATTTTCTTCAAGATAATCGGAAATTTTCATTAAATTCGCTATTTTTCTTGTTTTTTTTTTAAATTGAGTTGGCCGTGATGAATGACAGACAAGCCAAATAGTATGCAGCTGTCAGTTAGACAGTTTGAAAACTGCCGAACAAAAAAAAATGGCTCCAACGCAAAAAGAAAACAAAGTGGGATCCTGGATATCTGGATTATTACCAGAATATCATATCAATTATTTCCTCTCGCGTAAAATCATTTTTATTTGTTCGCCAATATTCAGACTGACTAACTGAGAGTTGCGTACTATTTGACTTGTCTGTCATTCATCACGGCCAACTCAATTTGTGAAAAAAAATTAAAAAATCACAAATTTTGTGAAAATTTCCGATTATCTCGAAAAAAAAACGAAGTTTAAGGGTAGGGTACTCCTAGTAAAAATGAAAGAGGATAAAAAAAAGCTATCAGATAACGTTATAAAGTTAGGGGCATGCTATTTAAAAAAAATGAGTTATGAGACTTTGAAAATTATAAAGTTTGATTTTTCTTTGTGAACGCCCTGTATCAAGAAATAGCAATTTTTTTAAATTGGGATATTGGTCTTTGACTTGACTATCACCATGTCAAGTTTCATTTCTTAATTTTGAAAAGCAACGCCGCTACGATTTTTTCAAGATAACTGTGGAAATGCGATTTTTTTCAGTTTTCAATTTTAAGTTGGTATGGTAGCACTGCCACACAATTGGAAAACAAAAATACAGGCATAAGACAGTTGAAAAATCTGAATCCAAAAATGCAAAAAAATATAGGGTGTTCCATTTAAAAAAATTGACGTTTTGTTGATCCCGTCCAAATGGGACATCCTGTATAGCTGAGAATAATTTTAGGTTATACGTCTCATCAAACCATATAACTTCTTCTTTATATCTTTTTCTCTATCTTGAACGGTAATACCACTATGGGATAATTACGCTAGGATGGACCACCTGTATATTCAAGTAACACAATGAGACAGCAAATTTAAAGTACACTGTACAGGCCCATTGACGTATTTTATTTTCAATTATAAACAAGTTCTCGCGCATTTTTCATGTAAAAAAATATGACGGTAATTAAAACAGTCTTTTGTTGGTTGTGATAGTTCGAGTGATAATTATTATGTATTAGTTTGAGTCATGTAGAGTTAGAGTAGTTGTAGAAGTGAGCTCCTGGAACAGAGAAGAGTGGGGTTAAGACAGCCGGAGTTGAGGAAGCTGTGGCGAAAAGAGGCGGAATACATCCTTTTCGTATAAGGGCCATCTTAGCGCAAGCGTCAGCAGGGTGGTACAAATTCTGACAGACGACAGTTAACGGCGAAACAACAGAAATTTTAGCTGTGTTTTGACACATATTTATAGGGTTATTTCATTTCAGAACGTGATTTGCTTAGAAAAGCAGCTTCCTTCTTAATCCTGCACTGCAGAAGGACTTTATATGGTAATTCCATGCTCTAATCGTCCTAACAAGCCCAACTGGAAAACAAACTGTCAACACATCTACTGTTCCAAATGTTCGTATCAATATTTAGGAAGGAGTCAAACAGTAATCAAAGTTGGAGCTCGTAATAGAAAATATTGGCAATATTTTGTACTTTTTAGGAGCGGTACATATTGACATTTTGCTAGGTAATTGGCAGTTACCGCTAGAGACAACCAGATGTACCCAGGGTAGTGCAATCCTTCCATTTACATTTCAAGAGTGTTGTAAGTGTTCATATCATATCGCAGAGAAAGTCATTTGCAAAATCATCGCTTATGTTTTTACGTTTTGAAATTATATCGAATGTAAATAGTAATATAATGTTGGGCTAATGGGTAGGTGAATCTATCAAGTACATAAAAAAGTTTTGTACCTAACATCGTTATCAATCACTTTCGCGTATGTTCTAGTCGAATTTGTACCAACCTGTTCGAATATTCAATTACGCGCCGGGAATCTTACTCATTTGACAACCGAAAGCAAGCGCACTGTAGTAGGAAAATAGTGTATTAGGGCTGTATTAAGGCAGTATTTCTATCTCTAAAATTAAGCTGAAGAGATGTAGAGATTTTGATGGGATTTCATTGAATATTAATTGTTCACCTTGTTTTCGTTTCGATTACCCCACATTTTTCAGAAGCCGAATAGCACTTAAGCACTAGAAAAGTTTCTAAGACATTGCTGGGACATCTTTTGACAAACGAAAAAATTACCAACTGTTTTATAATTTTGGCAGACATAGAAAAATGAATACATGGCCGTTTTTTGAAAAAATTTTCATCCCTATTGTCAACAAAAAAGGAAAAAATATTTTTTTTACACAATTGAAAAAACCGGGCGATTGAAACATTTGAGAACAATTAAAATGGGCTGCTGCACAAAGAAGTTGGCCCGTTTCTAAATAAAATCAAATAATTGTGACATACAACACTACTTGTTTTCTTCAGCAGAAGTTTATTTATCCAGAATCAAGTGGAATTTCTGATGTTTGAAGTTTGTTTACATCAAAATGATCGTTACAGCCATTCTTTTCTGGTAATAAAATATGTAGGCTATTGTGCGGCATCAAACAACACGGAGACAGAATATATTGTCGCTTGGCTTGTTCGTATATTATGTTATTACCTGAAATATCTTTTGGAAAATAACGAAAAAAGTTATATTTCGCGCAAATATTTATAGGAAAGCTTTCATACATGGATCAAGAAAATTTCTGGCGAAAAAAAAACGAAAAAAAATTGTTTGTCAGGTGTGGGGTTCGAACCCACGCTCCCAATAGGGAACCAGAGCTTAAATCTGGCGCCTTAGACCGCTCGGCCAACCTGACTATACTAATGCTCTGCGGTAGCGTACTGTATAACAGACCTGCCACTAGTTTATCGTAAAGATAAGTTTTTACCTACACTGAAACACCTATTTGCACGTTTGTCGATGGTAATGTGTTTTATCGGTGACTACTAAATACACAAAATTCAACATTGTTATCATGAAAATCATTTAAGCGGTAAACTAAGACATTTTTATACGAGTATTATAAGTAAACTGGGGGAAAGGAGTAGGAATATTCATTATATAATTTTTTAACAATGAATGTCTGGCAGGTAGTCGAAATGTAATGCATATTGATTTACTACAAAATAGTATATTACATACCGAGACGGGAAATACATCATTACTGCTGAGGGCACAGAGAGCCTCCAGGCAGCCTGGAGGCTCTAGCCCGAAGCTGGAATGATGTATTTACCATCGAGAGTATGTATACTACTATTACTCACAACCATATACTCAGCTTGCAGAATTACAGGCGTTCAAAAGTTGAAATCTGAAAATTATCTTTTTGTCATAACTTCCAGATAGGCCAATTAATTTTGCTGAAACGTGGTTCAGGAAATACTGATCAACACACTTATTGTTTGGTTGGATGCATATTTTGAAATGTCCCTTCTAAAGCTACCATTTCTTCACTTCTCGGGAGGTCGGCAATGGGTCACTTCCCGACCTCCTACTAGGTATGTGATGAATCAATTACCATAGTGGTTGTATAGAAAGACTTTACTCTGATGGGCCGTAACAGAGAAATGACGAGCGAATAGCGAAATAGCGTCAATAGTCACTGTTGCTCCCGCCGTTTACGCGGGCTTTTCGAAATCATTACTAGATAGATAGTCAAAACGTGAAAATTTCTTGCATACATCTTTAATAATGAACTAGTAATTAATGAAATTATTACTGTGATTAATGAGCAATCAATATCATTACAGGAATATTTAGCGCACAATCCCCCGGTGAGAAAGCACGAAACCGAACACGAAACTTTTTCCATTATTCCGACCCTTATATCATACACCCCCTTGACTCTACACCGATATCATATTTCCGAGGCACACTTAAGCTTTATTTACATCCGTATAGCACGTACTACATACACCGCACTTATCGATTGCGAAGGGTAATGGGGTGAAGTGAAACACAGCCGACTAGACTGGAGCACAAGCATCTTTCTGACGCCATCGGTGACGTCACCGTCGCCCGGGCGTCATTCAGTATTTCGGGTATTTCATCAGGCATGAACGGCACACTTTGCGCGACCAATGAGAACTTGTTGCCATAGACGACCGCCGGATAACGGGAAATGCACACAGAGAAACGTCAAAAGTTTCTGGCGCTTCGTTACGTCTCTACAGTCTGGCTCCTATTTAATTCAGGGCGTATGCAAATCAAGTGCAAAGGTCACATTAAAACTGTGAAGCAGGTACTTCTAAAAGTTGGAGGGAGAAATGGGAACAGGGCCAAAAACTGTGGTGTCGTCGGCCATAATTATTTCCCTTGATTTATACAAGAGACAAAGAAAAAATTACATGCAAGCTTTGTTACACAAATGTTCCAGTTCCAAAAGTGATAGCACAAAAAGAAACAAATCGTAGATACTTCATTTTATGTCACGACTACTTGTTGAGTTAGTTAAAAAATTCCGCTCCATAAAAGGGATGCAGCTCTTCACAGTTGAGCTTTTTATTTGGTTCTTCTTGAATAATAATAGGCTACTTCGTTTGGGCAGGTGCGCATGTGTGAAAGCGCCAGATTTCGAAAACTTTCATACACCTGTCAGTGTGAATATGGAACTTGGCAACGCTGCATGCTGTCTAGCCGTCTGACCAACTACTGGTTCCTGGCTGTCACTTTTACATACACCGTAAATGCATATCTTCATAGCTTCTTTGAACTTCCTTCTCGGTACAGTCATTTTCAACAAGTTGTGTTCTTTCGTCAAAACATGAGCAAATGAAATGTAGGTCAGGTAGAAACAAGAAGTATCCTCATAACTGTCACAAGTGACAGTTGGCGCCGATGTCTTGTTGTTTTGAACGCTGTTGGCATTTTCGTTGTTCCTGAACTTCCACAAATGATCATTGAACTTAATTTGATATAAAAATGGTATCTAACATTCAACCAAATTATTTGTGGAATTTTAGGTGCACTACAATATTTTTTAGTGTTAATTTTCAGTATCGGTGTACAAAACTATGACATTCGCGCCACACATGCGCACTCACAAAACCGAAACGAAGGGACCTATTCAGAAACGGCTCAAGGCTCTACGCTTGGCTCAGAAATCGTTGGGCACCGAGACCCAGAATACAAACAAAGATTCGGAATTGAAAAAAATAACTCTCGGTACCCAAAATTGAACAGTGCTTAGCAATAAGAAATGTCATTTGCGTTTTCAAAAATTTCTGAAAAAAGCAAAAAAAAAATCCAATCTCTGTTTGTCTCTGATTGCCGAAAGCTTGGCGACTAAGCACTGGGCAGTAGGCACCCTGTAGGTCTGGATGTGGAACTTTTCTGAATAAGGATTCAGGACGACACGAAAGAATCTTGTTGAAGTTCGCACGATAAAAGTTCTCTGTATAACCCTGCATACTGTTACGAGCGGTGATTCTCGTGCATTCTGGAGCACACCTGATCTTTCTAGAGTCTTCCCATTAGAACGCAGTGTACAAGTGGGAAGCTCTGGTCATTTCCAGGATATACGCGATGGCTTACTGAATGAATTTACGTGGCGACTTCAACGGCCGAGTAGCACACATCTGTCCATTTGGCGGAGGTGTCGGATTTACAGCACGTTGGTAATGCCCGCGAAATGTGTAGGATTTTTCGTGAGTCGCCTAGAAACCATATGCCAGGTCACTGCGGAATTTGCTGGAGGACCGATTGAAGATTTGAGATTAATAGTCGGAGCTATCCAGGCTGTCTGTTTTTCGAGGCTAAGCATGGGTATCTCGCTTATCTTTAGAGATACAGAGTCGGTTAAATTAGGAAAAAGTTGCGAATTTTCATGACGATCAATGATCCAAAAAGATATTTGACTTGTCAGTTTTAGTTTTCGAGATATTGAGAAAAAAACAGAAATTTGTAATTTTTGTTTTCATTTTTCATTTGAAAAACGGTTGAAGGTAGTCTTTTCTTATTAAGACATTGTGGAAGCACTTTTCTAAGGGGAATTGAATGTTGCCAAAATCTTCATTCTAAGATATGACATTCAACTTTTTTTCTCTAATGGGCGCCATATTGGATTTTGACATTTTTGAATACAATATTTTTTTTTGGTTACAACGATGTGTCACATGCCACTGTTGAATTCATGCTTTTGAGCAAAAAATTTCAAAGAGTGCTTAGGAAACATTTATTCAACAGTGACATGTGGCACATCGTTGTAACCAGAAAAGAATACCGTATTCAAAAATATCAAAATCCAATATGGCGCCCATTAGAGAAAAAAGTTGAATGTCGTATCTCGGTTGCTTTGAAAGCTAGAATAAAGATTTTGGCAGCTTCGAGTTCCCCTTGAAAAAGTGCCCTGACAATGTCTAGATTAGATGAAAAAACCACCTACAACCGTTTTTTGAATAAAAAATAAAAACAAAAATTCAAATTCCTGTTTTTTTTTTCACGATATCTCAAAAACTACAATCGATACGTCAAATTTCTTTTTGGATCATTGATCGTCATGAAAATGCGCAACCTTTTCTCAATTTAACCGACTTTGGGACTTTGTGTCTCTCAAGATAAGCGAGATACCCATGCTTAGCCTCAAAATACGGACACCTGTATAAGGCACCGATCCTCGGCCTACGAGTAGTATTAAATCCAAAGTGATCGAGAGCGGATAGAAGCGAGTAGTACCAGCGATATTCCCAAGTAAATAATTATTGGCGTGTATTTATTGTAGTAATGCAGTAATAAACAGTGTGTGTTTTAAAACGATCGTCTCAATGATAAACGAACCCGAACGCGAAATACTAACAATACTTTCAAGCTTAAAAGGAGACAGAACAGTAATTTCAGCCTGAATTAAGAAACTTGAATTCCGAACACCCTGTATATAGGTACGAAAGCTTGAGAGAAGGATTGGAATAAGAGGTAGGTAGGTAATACAGTGAAGGGTCGCTAATTTATTCTAACCGAACTGATTGAAGACGAGGGTGCTGAACATGGATCCTTAATTCATTATTCATGGATTGGGAGTAACAGGGAGGGAGAGATGATTGATTTTTTCTCTTCATCCCTCTCACTATTTTTCTTTTTTTTACACGCGGCATCGACAAACAAAAATCAAGTGGCGTGCACTCACTGGACGAGGACGTCACCAAATTTGAATTGTAATGACCGCGCGTTCAATAAAACATAAGACAAACCACACCGCGTCCAAGGCCTGCTTCAGAATTCCAAAGATCCAGTTTATTTGTCTTGTTTGCACTATACGATTTTATCTCTGCGACTTCATGTGTTATCATCTCTATGCCAATATTTACCGCGTCCGTTCCGATTAAAATTAAAATGCAGCAAAATATGAACCGAAATATGGGTATCAACAGTTTTTAATTATTCATTTTAATATTTATTTTCGTGTCACATATTCAAATTCGATGAAAGAATACTTTATCAAATTCTGTGACATCACGTATACCATCAATTTGCTGTCAAATTCAAGAAAAATTGGTTCAAATGGTGCGATATTAATTGAATGAAATTTATAGACGCTTCACTTTCATCGGCTGACGTACTACAATCGTACACTCGCCCGCTAAAAATTCGATCCATTTGCAAAAATTAAACTGCTTGGACAGCTCACATCACAACTTCCAACAAATTGATGAATCTTGACATTTGCTCTGAGCACTACAGCACCACAAGATTTTTTTTTAATGGTTTACTACTACTACTACTACTAGGTTATTAGCGTCGATGGGACATTCAGTTGGTTTTTGGTACACGTTTCTTTCTATCATACTTGAGTTGCCGATTGTTAACTAAATATGTAGGCCTCAGCACTCTGATTGCGTTCAACTCTGTAGTCAGAAATCCATTTCTCCCGTAACCGCTGTAGTCAGACAGTTGCAGATATGATATAGGTCGCGGGAACATAACCGTCACCTTGGCACCCGCTATGGCAACGTTGCAAGTATGTTTGACGTGGCAACTGCGCAATGCGCATTCTTTTCGACGTTGAATTGACATAAAACGCTCGCGCTGCTACATTTTATGCCAGCAGATCTCAATCAACTACTAGGACTTTTCTCAGTATTATAGCATGATGCTCATCCACTGATGCACCAATAATACATATAAAATGAATGGAAGTTCCTTGCGGTTATATTGCCATTTCTCTCACATTCAAACGTATTCACGAATTTCTAGAATAATAAGAATACCGGGTGATCATTTGAAAACTATCCACCTGCAATAACTCCCGATTTCTAGTGAATATATTTTCGAGCAAAAACAGGTCGATTTTTATATCGGGGGGACATCAAAAACATACATCGGCAAATTTCTATATTCACTCCCCTCGCCCCCACTTACCCCAACTTCGAAATTTCAAATGACACTACCTACCTTGCGATACATCAAATTGAAGAGAAATTAATTTTCTTTCTGGAAAAAATATTTACAAAATTTTTAACCCCACCCCCTTTTCTCTAAAAATTCTCTGACTATCCCATTTTATATTCTGGACCCCTCATTTTTTCCTAAATTTAGTCGGCGTCATCCTAGATAGCATCGAAGAAGAAAATATTTGGTGGAAAAAGTGCTACCCAAATTCACCCCATTGCTCTCCCCTCTCTCAACTCCCAAATTTAACAGAACATCACCTACTTTGTGATACATCAAATTGAAGGAAATTGAATTCTCTTTCTGAAAAGAATTTTTTTGAAATTTTTTACCCCTCCTCCAATTAATTGGTCATTTGGAGTATTCTAGGGGGGTAATGGGGGCCTTAAAAATTGTGAAAAATCTTTTTCAGAAAGTGAATTCAATTTCCTCCAATTTGATGTATCACAAAGTGGGTATTGACATTTTAGATTTTTAAGGTCTGGTGGGGGGAGTGAAAGGGTGAATTTGGGTGGCACTTTTTTTATAGAAAATTTTCTCTCTTGATGCTGTGCAGGATGACGTTGACTGTATTGAAGGGAAATGGAGGTCAAGAATATTAACTTGGACACTCAGAGAATTTTAGGAAGAACGAGGGGTAGGGTTGAAAAATTTAAAAATATTTTTTTTAGAAAGAGAATTTAATTCTCTTCAATTTGATGCATCACAAGGTAGGTGGTGTCATTTGAAATTTCAAAGTTGGGGTAAGTGGGGGCAAGGGGGCTCAAGATATAAATTCTCCAATGTATATTTTAGATATCCCCCTCGATATAAAAATCGACCTGTTTTTGCTCAAAGACATTTGCACTATGAATCGGGAGATATTGCAGGTGGATAGTTTTCAAATGATCACCCGGTATAAGAAAAGCTTTTCGCGTTATACTGTTTGACGGCCAATTTTGTTTCCAAAAAAATCGTAGCTTTTGTTTATGAAATATGTGACAGGAAGATGAGATTATTACGGTGGATCGAATTTTTTGCCGCCGAGTGTATAATCAAACTGCTGATAATGGAAGGACCGGGAAGGACAATCGACCAGCAAAATCTAATAATGTGACCGGCCGAGGAAAACTGTCATTTGGGAATCGATGGGCAAGAACTGAATGGGCCATAATCATAATTAAAGTGGCTCTGGCTCCGGCATCAGACTCTCTCGTTCGTTTGCTCGCATGATAGAGTTGACCCCAGTTGTTGCTGTATTAAAAAAAACTATAATTAGAATGATGGTTATATTATGTTTATTATGTAAGGCCAGTAACATCGCGGTATTTTGTACGCCGGTAACATATTGGATGTGGGGAGCCAGAGAATCGGCTCATCAAACTACAGGATTGGCTTCAGAATAAATAATAGCAAAACTGATATAATATAAAATGCGTCATATAATAAACCGCAACTTGAAAAGTTGAAAGGTATTTTTTTATCAAGTTACAGTTATGAAACAAACCTTGAAAAAATAATGAGTATTGTTTTCGCGTACAGGTTCGTTTATAATTGAGACGATCGTTTTAAAACACACACTGTTTATTACTGCGGACTACAATAAATACACGTCAACAATTACTACTTGGGAATATCGCTGGTTACTGGTCGCTTTCAATCCGCTCTCTACCACTTCGCATCTAATACTGCTGCCTAGGCTAATCCGTGGTGCTCATACAGAGTGATTCAAAAGTGTCGGACCAATACAAAATACAGTACATGGAATCTTTCTGAAGCCCAGAAAAAATATTTTTACAATTCTTGGACTTCTATTTTCAAAGTTATGAACGGTCGAATGTGGTCCTTCGAACCCTCCCAATTCCGTTATTTCAAAAGAACTTATTAAAGTGATGGTGGCAGAATTATGAGTGAGAAAAATCAATCGTTGGATATGTATTGATATGATTTGACTATCACTATGGCAAGTTCCATCTCTTAGTTTTGAAAAGCAGACCGCTACAATGTTTCTAAGCAAAGTCTGAAAATTCGATTTTTTTCACTTTATAATTTTTAGTTGGTAGCACTGCCACACAATTGAAAAATAAAAATACAGGCATAGGACAGTTGAAAAAGCTGAACACAGAATAGAAATGCAAAAAAATATATTGTGTCCATTTTAAAAAATTGACGTTTCGCTAATCCCGTCAAAATGGGACACCTGTATAGCTGAAGATAATTTTTAGGTCATAGGTCTCATTAAACCATATAATTTTTCTATTACGTCTTTTTTTGTATCTTGAACGGTAAGGAAGCTATGGGATAATTACGCTAGGATGGACCACCCAGTATCTTGTCACTACATACTTATCGAATAACTATTGAAAATCGTGGTATGATCGAATAATATTGAATACTTCATAATCATCGAGTAACATATTCATATTCTCCTATAAAAATCAACGGGACGGGCCTGCTGATCAAAGGTACACTAATTAATAAAATAATAGGTAGGTACGGTAGGTACCATCCATGATAATCATGCCACTTGTCATTTATTACCTACAACAATATAACTCCCGACAATAATAACATCCATTATGTCGGCAAACTCACCGGCAAACATGCTGCTAACTGATAGATACAAGCATTATTTATTTACAAATAATCGTAGAGTTTTACCCGAGGTTTTACCTCGGTGATTACTCAAGTCGCCATAATATTTACTTCTTCTTTTGAATTGCAGTGATGGTCATAATATCAGTTTTGACGAAATGTAGGGTAGGGCGAGAAGCGAGGCGAGAAGTAACATTTATACATATACAGGGTGGCCCAACGAAAACGAAGCAGTAAAATTTTCGGGCACTTGACCTCATTTGTTTGTATTCTGTAACATGTTTACTAGAGACGGACATAAGCCCCGTCATGGGTTCAACAACTTCGAGTCAGCCTCCTAGAAGGGGCTGTAACCCTCCAAAAACACTATAATTACCATTATGTTGGAAAATTCGCATCGAATCGAAAAAAAAATTCAACTTCGCTATAAAAACCATTGATCCAGCTTTGAAATGATCTTTCACACGACCCCAATTGTCATTTTGAACGGGCTGTCACCCTGACTACAGGGGTGAAACTCCACGGTTAAATTGATAACAGTTGAACGTCCCCTTGAAAACAAAGTTAACCTGTCCGGGCTAATTTCGAAAAAATGATGGCGAATGCCCAAAAATCTGTCTGTTTCGTTTTCAATGGGCCAGCCTGTATTTATGTGATTCATGCACACTAATAGGTAGATGATGCTTATTGTTTTGCTACGACACTCACGGAAACGTCACTTTCTGTATATGGTTTGATGAGACCTATAACCTAAAATTATTTTCAGCTATACAGGGTGCCCCATTTTGACGGAAATTACGAAACGTTAATTTTTTTAAATGGAACCCCCTATATTTTTTCGCATTTTCCTGTTCAGCTTCTTCAATTGTCTTATGCCTGTATTTTTGTTTTTCAATTGTGTGGCGGTGTTACCAACTAAAAACGAAAAACTGAAAAAATCGCGTTTTCACAGTTTTCTTGAAAAAATCGTAGTCGCCTTGCTTTTCAAAACTAAGAGATGAAACTTGACATGGTTATATTCAAGTGAAAGACCAATATCTCAAAGTCAAAAAATTGCGATTTTTTGATACAGGGCGTTTACAAAAAAAAATCAAACTTCATAATTATTTTCATAGTAGCTATCATAACTATTTTTTTCAAACGGCATGCCCCTTATTTTATAACGTTATCTGATAGTTTTTTATATCCTCTTTCATTTTTACTAGGGGTACCCCACCCTTAGACTCCAATTTTTCGAGATAATCTGAAATTTTCACAAAATTTGCTATTTTTTTGTTTTTTTTTTCAAAAATTGCGTTGGTCGTGATGAATGACAGACAAGCCAAATGGTACGCAGCTGTCAGTTGGTCAGTCTGAATATTGTCGAACAAAAAAAAAATTGCTTCAACGCAGAAAGACAACAAAGTGGAATCCTAAATATAATACCAGATTATCATATCAATCATTTCCTCTCGCGTAAAGTCATTTTTCTTTGTTCGAAAATATTCAGACTGACTAACTGAGAGCTGCGTACTATTTGGCTTGTCTGTCATTCATCACGGCCAACTCAATTTTTGGAGAGAAAAAAAACCAAAAAAATCTCGAAAAAAATAGCAAAATTTTCGATTATCCTAGTAAAACCCCCCCTAGTAAAAATTGAAGAGGATAAAAAAGCCATCAAATAACATTATAAAATTAAGTAAAAAGTTCTGCTCCTCGTGAAATACGACCGGCGAATGCCAACACCAAGTGGTTCCCTTTTCCATTGAGTTGATATAATTCAACACCTAAGGCGATTCCAGAATTATTATCAGTCTGGAGGTAGGGAAAAGGGGGACAGTTTTGAACATCTTGGATTCTAGCGCCGACCTCGGCACCGACTGTTGTCAAATTTTTGTTTCAATGATGGGGATAGGTTGAAATGTTGCAATGAAATGAACCTTAGATGAATAAAGCAACGCCGCCTGTGAGGACTAAGTATAAACAAACCGGGTGTTCGGTCGACGGACTTTTGTGTTATTTCTACCACCAAAATAAAATGATATTCAAGGTGCATTTCTCTAAAAAATAACATTCCATAAAGGCTCTGTTATGCTGTTATTTCCTAGGCAACAGCCAATGGCCGACAGGGTTTTTCACATAACAGAGCGTTTATGGAGTCTTTTTTTTTACAGAATCGCACCGTTAAATACTTTGTGTCGAGGTTGCAACAGGTATGCTCAATTCGAGGCTAAATTACTGAAAAATAAAGGATGTTCGACAACAGTTGTAAGTCCAATAATAGTGGGGCTGGTGCAAAATGGCGAGTCCGATTCCTGTCGGCACTTACCATTGTTGAACGTTTGAATGGTTTATTCTCGGGTTTATTGAAGGACAACATAATGATAACAAGTGCAGCATTGTTTTACTTATCTCGAGTAATACTACTACCTACTCTGCTAGACAACGAGAGGTCACAAGCGTAGAATTCTACTCATCATACCCCTGGGCCCTCTTCAAGGACCCTACACGACCCCAGGGAAGTCCCGTATTTCAAAGCCAGTTTCAAGGATGAATACAAGACACGTTCGCTACTTTACCGTGAAAAACGAAGTAAGAAAAAAAGGAAAGTTTTGGAGCGTGGAAGCCACAGCTCACATAGAGAGACTGTACTATAGAGTGACGAAGCTATGAAAGGGATATATCGGTATTCTCTGTCAGTGTCTCGGCATTTCCTGGCCTCGTCAAAATTTAAAACAAAGTCAGCTGGGGTGGGCGTGGTTGCTATTGACATTTGTCATTTTCACGATTTGTTTACAAATTTGAATTGTCATTATTTTGCATGCCGAAATCGCCGAAATCCGGGCTAAAAGTGCCAAAACGAAAAAGGTGCACCGTGAAGCAGTACAAGAGTCGGGAAGATGTGATGTTTTCCTTGCCGAAGAAACCATCAGGTATAGAGTCTTGCAAAATTGATGAACTTCTATTATTGTGCTTTTTGGGTTTTCCAGCTGTTCGGGGCCAGTACCTACTGAAATACATAATATACCTACTGCGCGTACGGCAATTACAAATATATCTTCACGATGGGGTCACCACGTCGACGGTTACTGCATTCAACGATCAATGGAATTTGCGTTCGACGGAATGAGTTGGATGATGAAACCTACGTTCGACGAAATGCCAGCAGTACCTACTTGAAATACGGTGATCGAAAGCATCTGCTATGTATGGAACACAATATACATGCCTAAAACAGTTTTTAAGAGTTTCTGTTAAATTTAGTGAAAAAATCTGTGTTGAAAGATGAAACGGTCGACTTAACCTCAACAAAAATAGTGACAGCTCATGTCATGCATTTTGACTGTGACGCCGGGTGGTTTAGTAACAAGCAATGGCACCACACCCTGACGTGCAAATACCCTAGTGCTCTAGCTTTCTCTCTCTCTCTATACCCTCTCGCTCAATGACTGGGCTTGCGTCTCTCTCTGGGTGACCAGATCCCAGGTCTCTCTAAGCTCACAGAATTTGGATGCACAGTTTACTATCTACCACAGTAGAGCAGGCGAAGCAAATAGTCGTCTTCGTCATAAATCAAGTGGGCGCTATTTTTGCTGCCGAGTGAACGATCAGAATGAGTTGTAGTTGATCAGAACTCTGACTTTGGAGTACAAAATGAAGAGCCAAAAAACTTGAAAGAAGAAATTTTTCTGTTGGTTCCGTTTTTGACATATCAAAAAAACATTATAGTTTTGAGCATGAAAGTCATTAAACTCCTAAATGACGGTGACTACTTTATTCTAAAACACCTCGTAAGTAGATGTCACAAGAAACGTCAATAAAATATCAATTTTCAAAAGACATTCCTGCAAGCATTCCTAAATCCTGACCTGTACAGGCCGTGGACGCAGCGCCACAAATTAACCCAAATAAACATCACATTACGTTACGTTAAAAAGCGAGAGTGAAACGTCAAGGTCGTGACCCCCCCTTGCCCCACGGCCCTGAAATCGCCAGCCGAATATCAAAAACGGGACTCTTTCAATTCTTGAATTCAAATCACCGCATTTCCGCTCGCGTGTTCGTCCGCATTATATTATGCAATGTTAAATAGCACAAACATACAACACACCTTGTGTGAATTATTGCCAATGAAAGTAATAAAACAAAAATACATAACCTGCAAAAAACACGAAATTCAAAATTTATTGCTGCTTTTTTTTCTAAATTTAAGCGCGAAGGCAGCCTTGGTTTTCCAAGACGTGAAGGTAAACAAAATCGAAACGGGCTTTGGAGCCGCGCTCTTGATTTTTTCGGTGGGAGAAGCCGAAAACGGGGAAATACAGATACAGCAGCTGGAAGGGGGCACCGGGAGACAGGGAGCGCACCCCTGCAAGCGCCCCGGCGCCTAATCGATTGTTTTGTGGGGTTAATTGTTGCATTCTGACACCTTACAGCCCGTAAACAGTTGACAGTCGGACGACTCACCTGAGACAATGAGGGCTTCGTTCGGTCCTACTGTGTGTATATTCCCCATTTTCCTGCCGGAAGCACCCCGGAACCACCACTGGGAGCACAAACTTGACACAAACACACCGGATTCGACTCAAAATTTCGCGTCGAGCATGCAGAGAGGAGCGCACCACTCGAATGTCCGTCCGAATGCCGCTGCGACGTCCGCGCCTACCTCTGAAGCGCGCAGAATTAAAGCTGGAGGAAAATCCGAGCGCGCTGAAATCGCTGAAAGCCGACGTCGACCGCGGGATTTCCAGGCGCTTCCGGCTGGTTCCGGGCGGGGGCGCCAGACTGCGCGCGTCGCGGCGTCCGTGACTCACGGGCGCGTACGTCGCAGCCCGCGCCGTTCCGCGACCGACCGGCGAGTGACAGTGACAGTTTTGACAGGTTGTCGTGGTTGTCAGCTTGGACGGCTAGATTTCGTCAAAAGTGAGTTTTCCTTGCCGTTTTCCCGCGGATTTTCTTCGATTTTCCGCGAAAAAACGCCCCCGCATGCCGTCCCGCACCGTTCGGCGTTGAAGCGATGCGAATTGGACGAGTCGAAATCGCGACGACTTATAACCTCATTCGGGACGCTTGGCTTGCTGGTTTTCGCGTCGAAATTCCCTTTAAATCTCTTGCGGTTGAGATTTTGTATGCGGTGTGAGTTTGGCCTGAGGCCCCCTTGGTAGACGTGCAAGATTCGAGTGAATTGCCTGTGTTTGTTTAGTTAGTGTTCGAGGTCGTTGTTTTGGATTTCCATTTGATGGTTTTCTTCTTCCAGGACGTTTTGCTGCGTATAATGGGTGATACCAGCGACTTGGACCGGCAGATCGAGCAGCTCAAGCGTTGTGAGACAATCAAGGAGTGCGAGGTCAAGGCGCTGTGCGCCAAAGCTCGGGAGATACTCGTCGAAGAGAGCAATGTTCAACGTGTGGACTCTCCTGTTACCGTACGTGGAATTTTACCCTTTTTTGCCACTGTGAGGTAGTGATGTGTACAGCGAGGTATATAAGAAGAGTATTGATTCAACTTTCAAGCCATTTCCAAGGATTCAAAGGAAAATATCTATTTTCATCCTTCTGTGTATACTCATTTACGGAGACATGAAAGATCCTAATTAGTGTATTCTAACAGGATGTAAATAAGCAACAAGTGCATAAAATGTGCTTATTCAACAGTTTCTCTGTAGTTTATATTGAAAGAGAAAGAAGAGCAACTATGAAAGCTCTGATAAATATTGTGCAATCAGGTGATCCACTAAGGTATATAAATCATAATGAGTCATCACAGTTTCTTTTCTTTATTTGGTCTTTATCATTAAAAAAAGTTTCTTTGTTATCACATTTCATTTATTAATTGATTTAGGAACAAAGTTGCCATTTATTTTGGAATTTTCCATAAAAATAAAAATTTGGAGTGACTAGATGAATGACTATTTTGACTGCAAAGCTCTAGTATTATAATAGTAGGTAGGTCCCAGCTACTTGGTGATTTGAGCGACCTGAGCAAATTTTTGGGTTTAACATTATAGGCTTACCGCACCCTCACCTGGTGTGAAACTGACTTGTTCAAAAGATTTGTTGCCTGCCAAACTGAAATCAGAATGTTGACATCTTTGAAAAATTGACTGTCATGCGTGGAAATACGACTCGAGTGCCGCAGAGATAGTGTAGCGCCGTTTAGAGTTTAGACACCAAATCCTAATGAACCCCCGACGAAATTCAAAGGAATCTGGTAGAATTTCTCTCAGCAGCCAAATACTTTCGGTACGGTACTTTCGTTCTCACAGTAAGCTATAGGTCTAATACGCGTAACTTTTACTATTTAGTTGGGTTTTTCGAAATTTGGAATTAAAAGTCAAAATAAATTGAAATCCAGATACGATCGCAACGATATCCGGGCGTCTGTTGATTACCCATTCAGTGAAACTTTGAGCCATTTCTTGGCTGCAGCCAGCAAAAAGGTAGACGCTTCCATTACGAGTCTTACTTTCCCGACCTCCCACCAACATGGAATGGAATGTAATGTAATCGTGCAGAAAAAAGTTAGAGATTTTGTCGAATAATATCCATTTTGAGGTCCCCCAAGACGATTAAGACCATTTTCAGAATGATATCTGTCTGTGTGTCTGTCTGTGATCTTCCACGATAACTGCTGAGCTGTTGACCCCGAGGTTGACCCGATCGACTTGAAATTTTGTATGCGGACCCTAATGCGGACATGGTTTTGCCCATTAGTTTTTGACTGTCATCTGTCAAACAGAAGTGTCACTATCAACAAATGTCAGAAGCTATATCTCACGGAACTTGACTTGTAGTATGTCATTTGAAAGCCCTTGAAAATCTGTCAAATAATAAAAAATGTCACAAGTTTAAAACTTTACTATTAATTTATTCAAAATCTATCCAATGGATTGGAACCAAATTCAGCAGGAAGCAACACAACAAAAGAGTCAAATTAAGTCTGCAGTTGCAGTTTTCCACCATTTTATAGTCGGGCGTGATGAATTTTCAAGATTCTTCTTGGTCGTTGCCACCCAAGAGGGCCTCTCACCCGGGTTTTGACCACAACAACCCGCTTTTGATTCAGGACTCTATTCAAAAATTCATTCCTGTTTGGGGATCGACTTTTTTCGAATAATTCCAACTGATATCGAAAGTAGATTGGATTGGGCGTCGTGTAGACCCATTTTCAAAATCGACACGGTTCCGGTTTTCCGACGGTAGTTTTTTCAAAATGAAATTTGCACATTCCGTGAGTTTGAAAAAAATGCAGTGCAAACTTCGACATTCGGTGAGCGTGAGCCCCACGAAATATTCATTTTAGGTGCAGACATGCTGGGAATGAAAGTTGGAGAGAAGATTGAGTTTTTTTGGAAGAAAAACTTTTGAAATCGGACCCACGGTTTCCGAGTTTCCCTTTCTAGAAAAACTGCAAACTTTGTATCCCGTAAACAGATTCCCACAATTGCTTTCAAACAAGAGGTACCTAAAAAATATTTCACAATTTCCCGGGAATTTCCAGTTGAAAATGTAAAACTGGCTTGAGTTTTTGAGACCGGACTTGAATGGTGGAGCTCAATGTGAAGCTCTAATTGACGATTTTCACAATAAGGGACGTTTCGAACAAAAATTTCCATAGGCTCCTGGATCGAGTCCTGGACTCCTGGATACTAGCCGGGAAAGCTTTGGGGTGACACCTCGGGTGAAATTGGTTGAAATTCGAACTTCAACTTCAAATATAAAATTCGAAGAATGTTTTCCATATTTTTGGTGGGCTTTATAAAAGATTCTCTTATGTTCCAAGGTACTGTATTATGGTTCTGGTCCGACTCTTTTCATCACCCTGTATTCAGGCCATTTGTCGCTCAGACGCTCCGACAGAGCCACGCTGACAAGGCGGGGATACTGACACCTACAGGGTGTTTGGGTCTGCTTATTAAAAACTTTGAGGGATGATTCTCCATCAAAAATAAAACCGAAAGAATAAAAAACTCATGGTCCTAAAATGCTTCCCAAAAAAAGATACAGGGTGTTGAAGTTGACTTTTTCAAATAGTTTTTTCACCGTAACTTTTGAACCGTTGAACCGATTTCAGTCAAATTTGAACCAAAGTTTAGTTGAATGAGTCTCCATCGAATAATATATTACAATTCATCAAAAATTTTCTGGGGGCGTAGATAATAGGGGACTGTCCCCTATTTTCACCACTATTTTTATCCTCCCTCATTATTTTTAAAAATTGTTGATATTTTCGGATTTTACGTTTAATTTGGAAGAAAAAGTTACTCTTGCAAAATTTTGATTAAAGGCTTCGTTTTCAAGATATTTGGATTTAAAACTTTGGAAAACACCTCGAAATTGCCACTTTCAAGGGCCTAAAAATTAAAATCCAAAAAACTCACGATTTCTCAGCAGAAATAGGTTCTCAAGAATAATTCACCATTTTTTCTGAGAAACGAGAAGTTTTCAGGGAACAAAAATATGGGCTCATTGAAAGTGGCGGTTTCGAGATGTTTTCCAAAGTTTCAAACCCAAATATCTCGAAAACGAAGCCTCTAATCAAAATTTTGCAGGAGTAACTTTCCTTCTAAATTGAACGTAGAATCCGAAAATATCAACAATTTTGAAAAATAATTAGGGGAGATAAAAATAGGAGCGGAAATAGAGGACAGTCTCCTATTACATACGTCCCCAGAAATTTTTGATAAATTGTATTATTATTCAATGGAGACTCAGTTGACTAAACTTTGATTCAAACGGTTCAAAAGTTACGGTGAAAAACCGATTTAAAAAAGTTAACTTCAACACCCTGTATCTTTTTGAGGAAGCATTTTAGGACGATGAGTTTTTTGTTCTTTCGGTTTTATTTTTGATGGGGAATCATCCCTCAAAGTTTGGATTAACCAGACCCGAACACCCTGTATATTCACGGTTGCTTCACGTCGCTCTCCAGCAGTTAACGTCAACTTACACAGTAAAAAAATCGTCTTCATATCTTGTTCATAAGTCATTAATGTTCAAAAAACGACAAAAATTGAAATTTGATACCCTGTACCTGTACCTCGCTCTGTATACAGGGTGGTGAAGATTTCGATGCTCACCATTGGTATCTTGGAAACGATAAGAGATACGCGGTCGGTTAAATTAGAAAAAAGTTGCGCATTTTTGTGGCGATTGACAATCTGAAAAGAAACTTTGAATATTTTGATTGGTTTACGATTTATCACGAAAAAACTGAAAATTTTGATTTCAGATATTATTTTTTATCTTTCCAACCATTCAAGCTATTTCAATCAAACTTGGTAGTTTTATGTTTTTGATCACTCCGAGTCGATCAACGTTGGCAGAAATTTTCCAGGTCTTCTAGATGTCAAATTATGATAGTCAACTTTTGTTTTTCTTATGGCCGCCATATTGGATTCTTGCACTAATAGATAGAGAAAAAAATTAGCTTTCCAAATTAGTAACCAACATGTTCTTTTTATGACATTTCAAGCGTCAAATTTTGAAATTTTCGTAAATTATTGACAAAATCGGGAATGCTTTGAAAGACAATTGAAATATTATCAATAGCAACAACAAAAAAGTGACAGATGGTGTGCAATTGACGTATCTAACTTTGTAATCGTGTTTTGTGCTTCTTTGTACCGGTAGTTCATGAATTGAATGGGTCAAGGGTGGCTGTGAGTTCAAAGACGTCTGTCGGAACTAGCATCGTTCTTGTTAAAGTTTGACAAATTTATTAGAAAAGGAGTAAGGATTACCCTAGTTTCGACAGACGTTTTTGAATTCACAGGCACCCTTGACTCATTTAATTTATGAGCTCTCGGTACAAACAAGCACAAAACACGATTAAGAAGTTACGGCTCGATATCAAGTTGGGGCTGAGACCGCCGTAAGTGCCGTTACCATAGCAACGACGGATACCAACCAATCAGACCGCGCTGTATTTGGCGAGTTACGCCGTCCCAAACTTCGCGCCTGCAACTTGGTATCGAGCCCCTAGATGCGTCAATTGAATACAATCTGTCTTTTTTTGTTGTTGCTATTGATAATATTTCAATTGTTTTTCAAAGCATTCCCGATTTTGTCAATAATTTATGAAAATTTCTAAATTTGACGCTAAAAATGTCATAAAAAAAAATGTTGGTTACTAATTCAGAAAGCTAATTTTTTTCTCTATCTATTAGTGCAAAAATCCAATATGGCGGCCATAAGAAAAACAAAAGTTGACTATCATAATTTGACATTCAGAAGGCCTGGAAAATTTCTGCCAACGTTGATCGACTCGGAGTGATCAAAAACATAAAACTACCAAGTTTGATTGAAATAGCTTGAATGGTTAGAAAGACAAAAAATAATTTCTGAAATCAAAATTTTCAGTTTTTTTGTGATAAATCGTAAACCAATCAAAATACTCAAAGTTTCTTTTCAGATTGTCAATCGCCACAAAAATGCGCAACTTTTTTCTAATTTAACCGACCTCGTATCTCTTACCGTTTCCAAGATACCAATGGTGAGCATCGAAACGAGCATCGAAATTTCAACCACCCTGTATACATGTATTTCTTAGTAAGCGAGTGAGAGGCATATTCTGTTATCTTTTTTGAATCCGGACAACGAGAGGAATTATTTTCCCAAAGTATCATAGGTTAACATTGAGAAGAGGGCACAGCTCGGCACAGCATGTAGTACACCGCTCCAGTAACTTAACCGTAGCAACGCTCAGCGCGGCCAAAAGTTTGATGGGAGACCGTCAGACATCCACATTTGCATTCGGGGGTCAAAGACGGAGTCCTAGTGAACCGTGCGCTTGTCGGTCCCAGTGCTTGGATGGACCACCCATCAAACATTCAGGCACCACATTGTGGCTCAGTGAGTCCGACAGGTCTGGGAGGGGTACAGTGGGCTCAATAGTGAGGCCTACGTGCCAGGTGGAATTACGTTCCATCAACTGCCCTCAATAAATCCAGAATCTGGGTTGAAATTGAGTCAACCTGTACAGCTGCTTCAATTATTATAGGGCGATTGCATGTAGGGGGCGCTTGCGGCGCCGTTTGTCACCTGGGGACTTGAGGTTTATCAATTGGTATTGCGCCAAATCGTGTTTCGTAACTGTCAATCGCGTGATTTTGGCACTTGAATAAGTTAACATTTATCTCGCCACACCAATTGCCCGCTGTCATTAGTTCTCTTTTCATCTTTCTATATTGTCGACGCTGAAAAATGTCCTATAAATGTTGTGTGCCACACCGCGCCCAAAATTCAACAAAGCAGAAATGGCATAAAATTCCACAAGTTCCCCACCAATGAAGCCCTCAAGAAGCGATAGGCCATTGGTCGACTTTTATTTGCAATTTGCAAAACATAAACAAACGAAACTAATCGATAATCTGGATCTGGCGCAAGCGCGCTGTGCCACCGAACCAAAGCCACCAAGTGGCGACAAGCTGAACCAACATCATGCAATTGCCCTATTGTTGCAAGGTTTTCTTTCATTGTAATGTATTTCCATAACAGCTTGTTGGTGTTGAAGTATCGCTGTCAGAACAATATAATTTGCTAGTCAAAACGCACGTTTTCCACGTGACAGCCTACCACAGGTGATGTATTGACTTGTAGAGGCCTTGTGGACCGAATTCATTGACAGATTACAACCAGAAGTACGCTCTGCCAGCTGTTGTTATCAGCTGCCTTCCTTTTAGAGTCAAAAATGACCCGAGGGGCTCTGATCGGATCACGGTCAAAGAAATAAAATAGCAGTCAACTTGATTTTTCACGTACGTGAGTGACCCCAAGGTCCCTAGTGATCGGTCGATACGGCTGGCACTTGAGAAGACAGAAAAAAGAAACTTGAAGTCTCTATCGGGCACTTTTGAACTTTAAAAGGAACGACTCCTGTCAGATCACTTTGACGTCCGAGTTACCCCGAGTCGTAAAAGGAAGATAACTATTGATGCCACTGATGACCATTACAAATGCTCTTCTTGGATCATCAGATTGTAAATTTGTGCCGTCGGCAATAGCGTACCGATTTTTGTAAACTGTTTGGGTTGCCAGTTGACTAAACATGCGTTTGTGAGGAGGGCCGGTAACTCTTTGTGGTCTTCTTGAAGTGTCGAGAATAAGTGAATACCGTATTCTCACGGCAGGTTCAACTGACACAGACCTCATTTTCTATCGAAACTTGAAGTTTTCATGATATTTTTAATACCATTTTTTGAAGGTTTTCTCATGAAAAGAAGGTATAATACGTGAAAGGTGATGTTCCAGTTACTTATTATACTCAATATAGTTCTACAGTACAGTCCGTATTACAGTTCTAGTTCCAGGACTTGAAATGATGAATCAGGAAAAAGATTGGGAATATGCTTGACAAATTTATTGCTCTTCATGTCGATGTCGGGGATGTGTCCTGATCCTGAAGGCATTTCGAGCAAACAGTAATTGAGATCGAGATAAAAATCGATCCACACCACCAATAAATAATATACACACAACATCCAACATCCTACCACGGACGTCCTTTACTAATGGCAGTATTTTCCAGGTTTGCGGCGACATACACGGCCAGTTCTACGACCTGAAGGAGCTGTTCAAAGTCGGCGGGGATGTTCCCGAAACGAACTATTTGTTCATGGGCGACTTCGTCGACAGGGGCTTCTACAGCGTAGAAACGTTCCTGCTGCTGCTCGCCCTCAAGGTCCGCTATCCCGATCGGATCACGCTCATACGCGGCAACCACGAATCCCGTCAAATCACTCAGGTGTACGGATTCTACGACGAGTGCCTCAGAAAATACGGTTCGATAACCGTGTGGCGGTACTGCACCGAAATCTTCGACTACTTATCGCTGTCGGCCATCATCGATGGCAAAATCTTCTGCGTGCACGGCGGCCTGTCGCCGTCGATCCAGACGCTGGACCAGATCCGGGTGATAGATCGCAAGCAGGAGGTGCCGCACGACGGACCCATGTGCGACCTCCTGTGGAGCGATCCTGAAGGTACGGATTCCTTCGTCAACGCCAACCCGACTAGCTAGCTAGCTGCTTCACCCGATTAGAGAGAGAACATTTCTATTGGAAAGTGTAGTTCAGACCTGCCGGGATGTTCCTTATTTTACCAAAAAAATATTCAGGGCGTCTCTTTGGCTGAAGCAGGCCAAAGGGTCGGTGCTTCTATTGCAACACTTTTTGAATTGACGGCATCACATTTTAGATCAAAGCGCCGAAAAATCGAACTCGCCTCAATCAGATGGTCAGTAAATTTTTCGCAAGTGTCAAATGTCACGCACTATTGTCCAGTAAAATGGAGAAAAGTGTCAGATATATGACATCAGGTCCCGCGAAGATTTACCGTTCATCTATAGTAGAAATGTGCGAAAAATGTCGTGAAGTCATCGTGCTGAATGTAGCCAGTGCCACCAATCGTAATGTTTTGGAGTTTTTTTATAGTTCAGATCTGGAAATTTCGGAAAATTTCAGCTCATTCAATTTACGATAATGCTGGACGTACTATATTCACTTAACCGTCTCGTTGCCGCCAAAAGCGAGAACGAGAAAGCTTCTCATGCTTGAAGTGAGAAAATTATTCATGAAAACAGGGCTTTCAAAAGTAAATTTCCAAACGTCGCGTCCAACCCGTCTGCGGGTTGATAGCTTCACGGTGATAATGACTAACGAGTTTAATTTCCAGACACGCAAGGCTGGGGCGTATCGCCGAGAGGGGCAGGTTACCTGTTTGGCTCTGACGTGGTGGCACAGTTCAACGCCGCCAATGACATCGACATGATTTGCAGAGCCCACCAGCTTGTGATGGAAGGGTACAAATGGCATTTTAACGAGACTGTTTTGACTGTGTGGTCGGCTCCCAATTACTGCTACCGGTAAGAATAATAACAGTACAAATTGCACCCAGTTGGAAAAATACGTTTCAGATCGCTACAAAAAGAATGTGTAAAAAAATAGTGAGAATTGAAAAATAATGGCAATTGATTTCAGGTGCGGAAACGTGGCCGCCATCCTAGAACTAAACGAACATCTCCAGAGAGACTTTACAATTTTCGAGGCAGCGCCGCAAGAGACCAGAGGCGTGCCGTCCAAGAAACCCCAAGCGGACTATTTCCTCTAAATTAATATTAGGACCTAGCGCGTTTTTTTATCATTGTTATTATCACGTAATATACTACTCTCCTCCAAACCATTCTCCCATCTATTGATTAAAACAAAACGAAATATTACAACCAGACTTTGTTCGTGTTTTCTACTAAGTATATATTATAATTATTATTAAGAAATATAAATGTATTCTTGTCTTCAAGTTTGGTTTTACTAGAGTTAATTTCCTGGTTTTCAACCTGTACTTGTGTACTTCCGATTTTTACTGAATTGTTGATAGAAAATTCTGTTTTTTTTTTAATTGAAACTTAATGTACTACCATTTTACAACTGCCAAATTAAAAGCCTTTTGTACAGATTCTTGGTTTTTCTTGTGTTTAATTATGAATTACATGCAGAAGCCACTAGTAATTGGTAGGTAGTGGTAGTAGGAACTGGCGGCTGGAAATATTCCAGAGAAAGGGCACAGACAGATGCACAAAAGCTAGTGAGGGCAAAAATATCAAGAGCTGATGATGATGAGAGGGTAGAGAATATGCTCGATCCTGCAAGAAGGCAACGAACATGCTCGACCTGCGAGAGGGCAGGGAACGTGCGAAAGGGCAGTGAACCCGCGAGACGGCACAGAACCTGCGAGACGGCACAGAACCTGCGAGACGGCACAGAACCTGCGAGGCGGCACAGAACCTGCGAGACGGCACAGAACCTGCGAGACGGCACAGAGCCTGCGAGGCGGCAGAGAACCTGGGAGACGGCAGAGAACATGCCCGAACTTGCGAGACGGCAGCCTTTTGTACAGAATCTTGTTTTATTTTGTGTTTAATTAAAAATTTCATGCAGAAGTCACTATAGTAATAGGTAGGTAGTAGGAACTGGCAACTGGAAATGTTCCAGAGGACCGGCACAGACAGATGCACAAAAACAAGTGAGGGCAAAAATATCAAGAGCTTATATGATGATGAGAGGGTAGAGAATATGCTCGATCCTGCAAGAAGGCAACAAACATACTCGACCTGCGAGAGGGCAGGGAACCTGCGAAGCGGCACAGAATCTGCGAAACATACTATAGTAATATGTAGGTAGTAGGAACTGGAAATATTCACACAGAAAGATGCACAAAAGCTAGCAAGAGGGCAAAAATATTGAGAGCCTATGATGATGAGAGGGTGGAGAATATGCTCGATCCTACAAGAAGACAATGAACAAGCTCGACCTGCGAGGGAGCAGAGAACCTGCGAGCGGGAAGAGAGCCTGCAAGACGGCGGAGAACCTCTGATCTTGTGACAATATCAGTGACATTATCAATGATAGAAATAGGGCGAAGTTCAGGTCGCCCGTTGAAAGAGTTCCCTGATATTCCACTACGTATCACTTACAATTCTGTGAAAACAGTTAGGTAGGTACTCAGAAACATGTGGCCGCAGTTACTCTAAAACTTATGAAAACAGTTCATCAGGAGCTTGAGAGGGCAGAGTTACGTACTCGAAAGACGAAAAGCTTGTGTTGACCTTTTCTTTTTTCAAGTCCTTTGTGGTGCAAATGGCACCGCATTCACCGTCAATGCGGGGGTGTTTGTCATTTACACAACGAACTCAACTTGAGCCGTTGCTCAACTTGAGGTTTCTCTCGGGCCAAGTGACTACAATACGCTAGGCCAATGGAATCATCAGTACAGGTAAATCACAGAAATGTCCATTGAATTTCACATTTTATTTACTTTTTTTTGCTTCATATGATACAATACATAAATTACACAATATGTGTAAAATGCTTTTTATGCGTTTATAGCATTGTAAAAATCATGGTAGTCTTATACAAAAATGTCCAATTCTTACCATTTTTACAACGCTCGTATCCATCATATTATGTAACAATTACAAGATTGATTTGTTTTCACATTTTGTTACGAAAAAAAACCGAGAGGGGGTCAAGACTACTACAAAACATACCGCGCGCTTGCGTATCGTCGTGTTCAAACAACCTACCTACTAAGAATTAAAAAAGCTTCTAACATTAAAATTAAGAATAATAAGATAACAACAACAAATCGCAAGAGTCAAATGCCCTCTCAATTAAAAACAGCATTATAGCAAAAACAAACCTAAAAATTTGTACATTCATTACAAACTAGACAAATAAATATCGACGTTTTCGTCGAGGGTATGTTTTGTAAGAGTCATTGTTCATGTGTGTATTTTTTTTCAGACGTTCGTTTGTGTAAACTCAAGCATCTTAAATGGGCGTGTTTCAGGTGGGCCTCGCGAATGAGCCCCACCCCCAGCGCCCCAAAAGTTGTCATCATCTTTTTTTTTTAAATAGTCGTGTTATAAAATGCAAATTCTATAAAAAATTTATAGTACATGTATTTTGTTTTAAGAAAAAGCAAAAGAGTTTCCTCTAACTAGTTACTTTACTATTTTTTCCATTTTTAATAATAGTATATTACAAAGTTCGACATGAAACGTAGGAGACCGCGCGCGCACCGTCTTGTTCTGCCGGCACCCGGATCGAAATTATTTGTGTGATATAAATTTATTACTTCAGTTACATTTCGCCTAAGTTATTTCTTCACTTATTGTAAAAATTATTCAGTTCAAAGAGAAATTCATGATGAGAAAGAGATGAAAATAATTATCAATTATATATGCTTCTTAAAAACCAAATACACACAATAATCATCAATAAACAACAAATTGTTTACTGTTTGGTTATTTTCTCCTCCCGCGGCTTGGCGCCGCCAAAGATTGCGGAGTGCTGCGACGTTTCGGCCAACGCGTTGACTGGGTCCTTGACGGTCCTCGGCTGCAGCTTCAATTTCGGCCTGCCGGAAGTATCTGCAAGAGAAAACATTTCAAAATACTTTCTTAAACGATTAGGTAGAGCAAATTTGGAACAAAACCTACAGGTGAACTAGCAAACTTATCATGAATGCGATATTTTATAGAACAGGTATGTTATAGGAGAAAAAAATAATTTTGGACGTTATTTCCCAGATCGACGGCCAGTTTTTCAGTGTCAGGTTAACTTTTGACTTGGTTTTGTTGCCATAGGTTTCATTGATGCAACAACTGACGTTTCTAATTTTAGGAGAAAGAAAACGGAGCGGTATTTCAAGGCCATTTCTTGACGTTTTGACGTTTATGTTGTTTCGTTCTGACAACGTGGTAGAATTTCACCGGAGAAGGAGAACAGCAGCCATTTTAAAATCAATCATATATCATGTGAGGAAGTCACTGCAGCCACCGAAACAAAGTCACCACTATGACAGGTTGTCATCTGATTGTCACATTGAAAAGATGGCAACACACTTGAACCATCTCAACTCGGTTTTCCACCGCATAAAACACAGTAAAGTGAAATCAGAAACATGATAACACCAATAAAATGGGTTATTATTGGGCATTTTTCCTTCCTTGGGCACTGTTGTCATCGGTCAGAAATGAAACGTCGTCAAAAACATGACTTTGACGATCTGCCTTTACGCATGACGTCAGAGGCGCAGTATTTCTATTCTGCGTTAGCTCTACCCAGAGGTTAATTTATGGTTAAATAGTTGAGTTCCAGTCCCAAAGCAACAATTCTTGGAACAATGGTGGCTATGGCATTCAACCTTTAGCACTTGAGGTTAAAGTTAACCAGAGATGGAACTAATGGACTCAAGGGTAATGGAATATGATAATGATGATAATAATAATAATAAATGGAAGATACGAAACCTGCAGCAGGATTTGGTAAGTCTTCAGTAAACGATCTCCTTTCTTGGCGAGGTCTTCCGCCGAATGCACCGGGGCCACCGCCGCCGGCGCCAGGACCACCAGGACCTCCACCTTGGGGGTTCCCTCTGGTACCGCCGGGGCCGCCAGCGCCGCCGCCGGCGCCACCACGCGCTGCCCAATCTCGACCTCCGCCGGCACCGCCGTCGGCATCTGAAGAGAAGTTGCCGTAGTTCCCTCGGTTACCTCCTCTGTCTGGAAAGTTACAAGTTGGAAATCAGATATTTTGTAATGTAAAATCTAAAATCAAAGTTATAGTTTTCTTGAAATCGACTGCCTTGTGGGAAAGTCAATAGAGGCGTTCAACGAGAGTAATCAATCGCAATCGGTTTCCGATTACTGCTCATTTTACCGTTCAACGTGACAGATAACTGACAGACCGATTGAAATCGATTGTAAAATTTGAATATACGATATAATAATTGAAACCACTAGTTCGGTATAGCGCGCCGAGTTTCTATATTAGTAATAGTAAGTTAATGAGTGCGATCTATTAGTTTAGCATTCTGCACCAAGCTTTAATTGCTCTCCCCAACAAACACCAACTTTTCGCACTGTATATTATAGCTTGTAAAAATTCAAGTTTCCAGTTTTGAAGTCGATTGGTCACTAAGACCCAGTCTTACGAAACCGGAATAGCGCTATTTGAGTATAAACCTGGGATAAATGGCATGCTATCAAAGGCGAGGACAAAGGTAACCTAGGAGATTATACCCAGTATAGCCATATCGAACTTATTCCGGTTTCGTAAGACTGGGGCTAAATGGTGGGATGTAGAAAAAATCAATTTTTACCAATGATCGTATGTAATAAAAATGAACATCCGTAATTTCGTGACCGTAATAGTACCCAAATGATTCTTTTTCATCAGCTGCAACTTTGTGATATGTATCAAACTTGCCCGATAAAATATCGTTCGCCAACAACTTCTAACGCAGCCAACAAGTAGACTTACCTCCTTCTTCTGTCGACATAATAAAAACTATATTGCAATTTTTATGGTCAATAAAAGTTTACACTCTTCACACTGTTTGGATGCGTCCTATTTTCAATAAAAAATTGTAGAATTCTAAGCAACTACGATTAGTTTGAGGTGTAGTTTCAATGAAACATTAAAACAATTATTATTATTAAAGAACAGGAAACTGATAAGGCAAAACTGGTGAAAAAAGTTTCGAATCAAAAAATGTGTAATCTAAACAGAGAAATACAAGTCGTTTACGATTTATCTGTAAAAATAGGGTATTATTTATTGTATAAAGGGTGAATCAGTTTTAACCGATCAAACTTTTAGATAAGATTTTTAGAAACATGTACCTATTATATAATCAATTTCACGGCTTTCCGCATTAGAACAAGCTATGGAAAAAAATGGTTGCGTTGGTACTAATGGCACTTGATGACTTGTTGGCAGCTAGCTGTCTTCAAGTGCAATTTTCAATGTGACATTGTCACCGTCTTATAGCTGTATTACACTACACAATTTCTTATAAAATCTGCCAAAATAGTGTCAATAAACAGTGAACTTGATTGTTCAACTGACAGATTGTACAAGAAGTTGTACAAGAAATTGTGTAGTGTAATACAGCTATTAGGGAGTCATGTACGCGAAAGTGAAAATTTTCGAGAATATGGGAGAAATTATTAGTTTCCCTTGAGTGATTTGCAGTGTGGACGATAAGGACGATGCAGGTGGCGTGTTCAGCATTTGTCGTTTGGTCGCTCAAATTAGTTATAAATCACGCTGTCTTCAAATTTCAACGTGGCGCCCAACTTACTGATAGATGTTGATGGTTTGGTACAGAAATTTCAATTTTTCTCATATGCGCTGATGATTTCCTGCGAGCTAATTGCTTTAGGCGACATCCAGCGACAAAATCCCAAATTCGAGGCTGACCTACTAGTAATAGTTATACAATGGTATTAATATTCGATTTTTTGAAGCCAATCCAAAAAATATTAAGTTTGACAAATAAAAACTATCTACCTACACCAGTTTTTGTTATCAACAAAATTGAAGTGTACCTTTCCTTCAACAAAGTAAACTAACATTTTCACATTGAAAAAAAAAAACTAAAAACCATAGCGGGGCTTGTACGGGGGTGGGGGTGAGTTGTTGACAGGTACAATTTGTTTAGTAACATCCAGCATGAAGTTCCAAGCAATTCGGTTGTAAGAAACATCCAAATTAAATGTGTTGCAGTTTTAGATGTAGCTGAAAAATTGATCTCTCAAAAAAATGTGAACTCTTTCCTTTTATTTTTCGCAATGTATCAAGAATGACATTATTTTTCAAAAAGAAAGAATAAAAGACGTAGGGTGCCATTTGAAAAAAATATTTAGGGTCGCTAGGGGTGGAACGAATTGTCCGCTACATTCCTGCTTGTGCCTACCGATGTCCCCCGTGTTACTAATAATTGATACTGTGAAATTTGAAATCTGTATCTTGGAAATTGGAGAAATTATCGCAACTTAAGTTTTCGCGCGGACACCCGGTATACATTAGCCTATAGCCGGTTCAGGCTGAGCGATACGCCATCCAGCGAGCACTTCTAGCACCAGCAATCTTGAAGAGGCGAAAAAGGAACCTTTTCCAAAATTTAGTGTCGTAGGCCTCGCTTTTGGGTTCACTGTATCACCACCCCAGACCAGCCGGACTCACCGAGCCGCAATGCAATGCCTGAATGCTTGACCCCTAAAAACTGCCGTACTGCCGGCTGCAGGCGTAATACTCGGAGAGGCTTGCCCAAGGACACCTGAGAGAAGTTCATCAGCCAGTTCAGAATTAGGTGGGACCCGCCCGGTCGCGGTCACCCATCTCAATCCTGACTTGACTCCGCGCACTACAGTCAAGATGTCACTCGACTGAAGCGGTGAACTACGCGCTACGTAGTCCCCGATGCGTTAATTATTACTGCTACAAGTTGTAAGTAAATATGACCTGAAGGTAGCAGTGACCAAAAAGCTTACTGACTGTTGACAGCCGGTATTTTAGGAGCAGCCGCTCAGTTCTTACCGTTGAAGGCACCGCCGCCACGGTTGCCGCCGCGCCTGTCAAAGTCGTCGCCGCCGAAGCGATCTCCGCCGCCGGGCCTGCCGCCCCTGCTGAAACCGCCACCGCCGCCGGGTCCGCCCCTGCCGCGGTTGCGGTCAAAGCCGCCCCCTCGGTCGTTTCGTTTGCCTTCGGCGACGTCGATTTTGATGTTGTGACCCTCCACCTCGACCAGACCGTTCATGTTGATTGCCGACTCCAGATCCTGGATCGTTTCGAATTCCACGTAGCAAAATCCCTTGAATTTGTCCGTCTCTTTGTCCATCACGAGACGGACGTTCTTGACGCTCAGATCAGTGAAGATGCGGTTGACGTCGCCCTGGACGATGCCGATGGGTAGATTGCCGATGTACGCGGTATATGGAGGTTCGGTGGGGAGGGGCTTGCTGCGGCCCTGGCCGCGACGGTTGGCTCCGCCACCGCCACCATAATCCCTGCAAAAAACACGCAAACACACAGATGCATTAGTTTCGGCGTCGTTAAAAATAATGAACGACGCGAATTTACCAAAGCGAGAGAGATTCAGATACATACGCATCTGAAGTTCCGTGGTTTTGTCAGAAGAAAATATCTGTCGTAATTTTTTTTGCTCATTTCAAAACGGCGAGCTAATTCCAACAGAAAATAATCTGAGCGGAAGGAAAACGCGGTGGTGGTACACTTTCGGTTGTATCTCGTTATCTTAATAAATACTTAGTGGGGGTGAAGTCAACAGTTTCCGCGACGAGACGAGTCCACGGGAATCAGGAAAAGAAATTCAAAGCGTTTCCCATCGAAATATTCCCATTTCCGCAGCGTTGCGAAACCTCTCGTCCAATTACCTGTCTAATTCTATTACCACGGATCTTGTTAAAATTCGTCCTATGGAGCTGGCAACCTCCGGTTTCACGAGCGTGACTGAATAAGGATTATTACTGGAATTGAAGAGATAAACCGCAACTCGATCCACTTTTATAATGAAAAAAAAAACCGGAAGATTATAGACAATTAGTTCACCGACACTCAGGTCCAGTCCACACAGCTTGGACTAAAAAAACAAGCGAATGTAAAAAACATTCATGAAGTATTGTTTTTTTTTTATACGGATTCGTGAAAATGCCGAAAACAAGCCATCTACAGGATGATTTAGGAACACCCTGTCGCACGAAAACACCAGATTCTTTCACTCAAACGATGACGTTGACGCTATTTTCCCCGACCTAACGCGTACCGTTACTGAAATACAGCCCCTCAAAGTTGACTAGCCGAGAACAGTTTTCAAATTTACCTATATCCCAAGAACTATTTCAGCTGGCTTGTTCAAACTAAGGTTGCAACTCAAAAAAGCATACGTCATATGTGTAAGCGAAGTTTGAATAAAATTGAACCAGGTCAGCTTGATTTGTGAATGATGATAAAATATCTAAACTAGGACTAGATGCTGTGACAGACGGACGGACGGAGCGCACTAAAAATCATGTGCACGAAAATAGCATGACATTGGTTTGGTTTTCGACAATTTACTCCAGAATTTTGCCCAAAAATTATTAGACAAATAAAATACATAAAATCCCTCCTTAGTTCTATGCCATTGGCCACTGGTTCAATATAATTGAAACTCCGTCAATTTATGTATGTGACGTATGCTGTAAGATAAATGGAGTATTATACTAAAAAATTTTTTTTATTGAAATGGAAACTACATTGGAAAATAATTGACCCGTGTTTTTTTTTTTCATTCAGTCAAAAACCGTATCGTTTGGGCGTAATAAATAAATAACATCAACTAGTTCTGACGTCACAGCGAGTCACCGCCTATACTGCTTGTGTAAATGACATCAGAAATAAGCAGAATATAGGAATTTCGTTTATTTATCGCGGCCAAACGATACGATTTTTGGCTAAATAAAAAAATACGGGTCAGTTATTTTTCACTATAGTTTCTGTTTCCATCGAAAAAAATTATATATTTTTCGAAGTATAATACTCCATTTAGTTTAGTCAGTGTGGAGTGGCGGTCAGCGGGTCCCGACTGCCATGTCAAGAGTCGGCAGTTCGATTCCCACCGGAAGCGGTCGGATTTTCGTCTCGAAAACAAACTTCTTGATTTAGTTGTAATGCTTCCTAAATGCATTCCAATTATACTCAGCTACTATGAAAGGGGGGTGAGGAGTTAGCCAAAAGCTAACGAACACTTCTGGCGTGGAATTTAATGACAATATCAAGCTGTATTACACTACACAATTTCTTGTGCAATTTCTTGAACCATTTGCCAAAATAGTGTTAAAAAACAATGAACTTGATTGTTGATTTGACAGATTATACAAGAAATTGAACAAGAAATTGTGTAGTGTAATACAGCTATTGGTCGTTTTTTATGTGTAAAAAGGGATGTTGCATGCGTCCACCTTATAGGTGGGAACCTCGGGAGGGGAACTTTTTGGCTTTCAATTCCTGACCCTTCCAAGAATTCATGGTTATCAAAAAATCAGTTCTCCATAAAGTTTTACACTAAAAATTCCTTTTTCACCGATCGGCAACAACTTATCAACTACAGGACCATTCACCGACAACCATACCAGTGCAAATAATTTAGGTACATGCAAAACTGCACCGACAGGATCTTTCACCGTCAACAAGACAGATTAGCCGTAAGCTTCAAAACTGAAATTTATAATTTGTGAAAATGTTTTGGGAACACTTGGGATACGATTTCAGAAACTCGATAAAACCCGGACAAAATACAAACATTAAATCTGATCACGACTTTTGGCAAACAATTTTCTTATGTTATAACGGCTTATAAAACGGAGGCAAGGAAAATGGAATTTTCTCATTACATGAAAGTCCTATCAAGACATTCCTTCACGTATGCGCATCTTTTGAAATAACGTAGAATCGTGGCCTCATTAATCGAAACAACTTTTTATCGCATTACCAGAATATCTTAGAAATCACAGTGCATCGACTTGGCATTTAGTGTCAATGTTGACACTAAAACAGCTTTGATGGGAAGTCACTGGTCTCCTCGCAGTTCTCCCTGCAGGGAAGTCGGTGTCTTCCTACAGAAGTTTTTCATGTGGCACGGATAGTTCACAAGAGAATTGCATCAACTGCTCATCGTCCTCGTGTTTTCTGTCTTGCAGCGCCGGTGCCTGGGGTCCTACCACGATGAGCCGAATGCTACGTCAGTGATGTCACGTTGCCTAACACCAGCCTATCAGAGAGAGCGGTGACGGTACGTGACGTCACAAGCGTAGAATTCTACTCATAGTGATAGGGTCCCTTGTCGTCTACGTAAGTCGTGCGTTTCATCCCAGTTACGTTTTACACTGAAAATTTGTTTTAAAGCAGCCTACTTTATGCAATCGCAATTCCTTCCTGGCCAAAATTCATTGTGCGAAGCCACTGAAGGGTCATATTTTTTTTTTCAAAAAGAGCTATGTAGTGGGCCATGAAATGAGATCAGGGATCTAGGGTTTTTCTTTCAATTATTTCTGGGACACCCGGAGTACTAATCATCTGAAGGCCGGTTCCGACTTAATTACATTAGGACCTCGATTAGGGCCATCATCAGGCGAGAGCAGCAAAACTCAGATTTTCAAGAGCTTGCTGCGATCCAAAAACATATCAATAGATTATACCGTGCGATCAACAAATCTTTGATCCGCAGCTGATTTCTATAACAACATTTTTGCGAATCTGTATTGGCTGAATTAATGGATATTTTGACAAAACCGTCAAAAAAAAAATGTTGATAAATGTTGATAATGTAGCTACTGTAGTAAACATTGCTATCAACTTTTATGACTCTAATTATTGTTAATACCTACTTTAAACAAATAGCAATATTGGAATACTTTCTATTCAAATTAGGCTTTTATAAAATCAATACCAAAGTTCAATTTGCACTACACTACTTGCGCTTACTATTAAATGGATAATAGCTGCTATGATGGGTGTATGCACTCGCAAATCTACCGGTTATTATTATTTTTCTACAACCCAATTTTTGACAATTTTGTTGCAGTAATCAAAATTAATCTTCAACTTTCAAAAAATACTCGATTTTAAAAAAATACCTTGAGAATGATCCAGGTTTATACCGAAATAAATACCTACTTAGTCAAAGTGTTAATTTGTAAAAATCCTTAGTTCATCGTTAGTTCTTGAAAGTTGTGAGTAAATAATTCAAGGTTTTAATGTTTTGGATCTTTTGTTAATTATTTCGTAATTCCACTACTATTAGTCAGGCCAGACCGGTAAACAAAAAATAAAATCGGTAAACTGCAGGCCAAATCATACACCCTCGTATACCAAGCTTCGATTTGCACCGACTATCTCAAGTTGCGAACCTCCCAATCTTGCATAAACTTCCACAAAGCCCTTTGACATCTTCCTGATGTTCTTTTTTGGAGTTTCAAAATGCTAGCTAAATACGCTCTTCATTATGATGCTGGAAAGTCATCTGTAAGTCAAAAAAAAAAGTAAAACATCTTTGGATAGTAAATTCCACGGTTTTTTTTTGAGGTTGTGCTACAAATGCCAAAATTGATGACAAGTAATTACAAAAATTTTATATCCAACCTTACTTAATTGAATTACATGGACTTTTAAAATCAGCGTCATAAGTGAGTTGGTCATTATTTACGGTCAGATTTTAATTGTGCTTTGCGGCTATGTAATATGCGCAAGTGCCCAAGTAATAGATTTTATGATGGCCCACAATAAATCTACAACCTAGTTGCTCAATGGATGTCGCACACTGTATAATCAGCAACAAAATAAACTCATACAGCGGTTATGCTTTGGCTATGAGCATTAAACATTTTGATCAAGCAAAGGTGGAAAATCAAGCTTGTAGGATCTATCTCAATCTTGCCTCGATTAAAAATATCAAACAAAAATCCACAATTATTACAAGTGTAGAAAATTCAAGCGATTGAATTTAGTAGCTGTATGAGTTTTGAGTTTATTTTGTTATTGATGATAGTTTGACTGATTCCACTTGACTTTGAACGAGCCCGACTGGAGCGAACCCGTTAAAATTGTGATTTAAAAAATGGATGCAGCTCTTTCTAATATCACGAGAGTGAACGTGACCATATCAAACGTAATTGTTTTGTTTTAATTCCTGGTCAAATTGTATGGCATCGCGACACCATGAAAAATTACTAAAACACAGATGATGCGGCCCTGCTGTAAATGATTATAACTTTCCACGTTATGTATCTAATGAAACGATTACGAAAACAGAATGTTTCTGTCATTGATCCAACTGGAATTTTTTCAAATGGAGCAAACATTTTTATTCAATATTGTAAGTTTAAAATAAGAATGGTGACGGTCCACTAGCCGAGTGGAATGCATGTTCACTCGGCAAATGGAGCTCCGGGTTCGATTCCCGGCAGAGTAAGTCTGGGTGTTGTGTTGTGAAAAATGGAATTTTCTACTTGTGAATAATTAAATATAAGTACAGCAATTTCCTCGGCAATTCCTCATCAGAAAATGTCAATAAGGAGAAAAACGAAAGCAAAAAATTAGAATGGTGGGGATATAACTTTTTTATAATTTCTTTCAACTCCTCGATGGTACTGTTGACACTGTATTTTTCGAATATTTGTAAAAGAAAATCTATTCTATCCTTATTTCTAAAAATGAAAAGTCTATTTTCTTCTCGATTTTCTTTTAAACATTCTCACATTGGACACTTGAAACCGAGCTTGAAGCACTCGCATTCGATTCACCTGTATCAATATTCTTTTTCGGGCTTTCTTTGGGACACCTATAATGTCTGAGCCACCACTTGCGTCGATCGTCAGTTACATTTGTATGAGAGTTACATACCAACATTGCCAGCACTATCAGTTATTCTTCTCGTGCTCATGCCTTCATCTCCTAATATTCTAAATTCTATCATTGGAGTCTAGACAAGATAATGATAATGATAATAAAATGGAACTTGAATAAGTGGAATATAAAATATAATAATAATGATAATAAAACCTAGTAGACAGAATGAAGACTGTCGCTTTTTGCTGGAGTCTACCTTATAATTATTATTGGCTTCTATTATGGGATAAACAAAATTCCGGGTCTGGTTGCGAAGTGGGCCACATCCAAATTTGTTCGGAAAACTTGTTTACCTACTTGAAATGCTACGTATAGTATGTTCACTTCTACCGTGATTCTAGTCGGCTGTGAGATTTTGTTTTCAAGTTTCCAAATGTGGAATAACTATAGAAAATCCGCAAAACTTTGCAGTTGGCTGCTCTGGTTTCATTTGGCACAATAATTCACGAAGTCATCCGGACCAGTTTTGAATCACATTTTTTGCTTATTTCCTCTGCAGCCATTTCCATTGTATTGGAAAATGTAGTAATTTTTCGACCTGTTTTCAATTTTCGTCAATGAACAAATAAATCAAAGGATCCTGACATTTGACAGTTGTCAAAAATATTTCCAACTTCTCGGAGCCGGTTCAACTTTCGATGGTTCAAATTAATGAATATACAAGCCCTTCGTTCAAAAAAGAGGTCCCATCAACCCTGTCGCCTGTTCCAGTCGAAAAGACACGCCAAGCCCTGAAGAATTATAGGCGATACAAGGATCGCCGTGCGGCCTGTCAGTGGCAAAAGGATTTGCGTGTAAAAAGTTGATTGAACTAAATTTCAAAAAACCCAGCCTTCAATTAGCAATTTGTTTTCGTATTGGGGCTTCCCAGGACGAGTTTTTGTCGGCCCTAAATGGGCCGCCGTCAAAATTATTTAAACTGGCGGCGACCCGAGGGCGACCCCGTGCTGTTTTGGTGTCTAAATAAACGGTAACACAGCTCTGCATCCCACTAGTCGCACTTCCACGTATGACAAGGTCAGTTTTTCCAAGATTTTAATATCAATCTTATAAGAAATATAACTTTACTTTTAAAGAAGCCAGTTTCACACCAGGTAAGAAGATGACAAGCCTACAATGCTGAAGTAGAAAAATTTCCCAGCCAACTAGAATCACGGTAGAAGTGGAACCTACTATAGAGTGATATTCTAAAATCAAATTTGCAGATTATCAACAAAAAAAAACTAACGAACTCGTGAAAAGAAGAAATTGATCGAGTACACTTAACGGCTACATTTTCAACACTTTTTACAGCCACGAAACAAATGATGCCTTCTACTCACGATGATTAGTCCCCAGCAAGGGGGAAATTACGATCACACTCATAGTTTCTTTGCAGTTGAATTGTTTACGTCGTACTACTCTTCTTTGCCGTGGTGCTCATCTCACGCCCAGTTGCTCACTTCGAGTTTAAACTCGCGTTTAGGTAAGCTTGGTTTAGGACTTAAACTTGGTTTACTTTTTTGAGCGTTTCTCAGTCCCTCTTAAACTGTAGTTTTGTAAAACTCAGTTTAATTCTTGTTGGTAATACTTATTTGGTGGAAACCAAGGACGTCGTGGAAACCACTGAAAACAGCTAACTTCAACAGCTGCCACTGTGAGTGTTGTTGGCAGACCGTTGTCAATTTTCTGTTGTTAGGTGTCATTTTGAAATCAAACGAAGTCAGAAGGTACGTAAACTGCTGTTACATAATACGTAGTAGGTTTTGTTATCGAAATAATAACTTTTTAGGCACAGCATGAGCTTTGGAAATCAACTGGAATTGAATAGTCCGAATCTAGGAGGAATAAAAAAAGATGCAAACTTTTCACAGAAAGAGCAACAACTTTCAGTATCTCATGTGAAGAACCGCATCACTTCAACGTGGGCAATGCATGGAGCTCTCTATAGCCTATATTTGATCTAATCAGATCATATCCCAACAATGTCTTTCCCAGCATCTGCGCGGACAGTGCTTAACTCAAGATCAAGAGTTTCAAATCCACAACTAGGCTAAACTTTTAGTGCGGCCTAGTTTTCCGGAAATGGCGAATGACCTTCAAGAGTGCGTGGTTTCTGCTTTGACTATTGGTTCTCACCTACCCCAATGAGTTCCTTCAAGGCGGCTCTTCAACCGACATAAAATAATCACATCCCAGTTGTTCACACAATGTAATATTCTTTATTGATACCTTATAATCATAAATGTATCTACATATATGTGTAAATGGGTGCTTACAAGGCAATAAAAATAAGCCTTTGGTATCGATCTTTCTTCTGATAAACTGCAATTCTTCTCATTGCAATACCTAACAGAGAATCAAAATCATCTGATCCCGGGCGAGGTATGAGAATAAAGAAGAAGTGGGTAGTTTCTTATGCCAGCAGCAAAATGCAAGACAACAATAACAGGTGCAAAATGCAAGACAACAATAACAGGTGGAGGTCTTGACCAAGCGCCTAAACGGAAAATGGACGAAGAATTGTTGGGGTTATTCGGAAACGCAGAATATCAACCAGTGAAGAACGATCACTTTGTAGGAAATCGATCGTGATTCTCGGGATCCCGAACTAAGCGATAGTTTGCTGTCACAGGAATCAGGGGGCCAAGCAAAGCAATGGAGGCACGAAACACTTTTCAATACCCTCAGTTTTGGACACGTCGTGATACTTCAACTTTGACGTAGGATCAGATGCTAAACTAGGTTTAAACGAGGGGTGCCCCACCGTTCAACGTAAACTCGGTTTAAACCAAGTTTATCTGTTAAACTAGCCCTGAGCAACGCAAAATATTCGCTAAACTTGGTTTAACGTTAAGCGAAGTTTAAACTCGAACTGAGCAACTGGCCGTCAGGCTCACGCACAACATTGTGCAACATTGTTTTGTTAGTAAGTCATAAGTCACTGTACTCCGTACCTGCTCTAATTTTTCACTGAAGTGATGTAGGCAACCAACAATACAACATCCAGAAACTTGAACTGTTCTCTCAACGCGTTGTTCCTTCTTCATTATGTTTGCAAAAATTTCTGGATAATCCGCAAATTTTATTTTAGATTATCATTCCACACGCCATTCTGAGTGATTTGCCAATTTTTTCCTTTGGATTTGGGTGTGGCCGTTATCTGCACTGGACCCGAAGAAATATTTATTAGGGGAACATAAGCGCTACGTCCGTCATTTGGCAGAGTATTTAGCTCACCTAAGCTCACCAGCAAAGCGGGTGATACGAAATCCCGAACCAGCCAGTGTATGATGCGAATGGTATGAAGAAAAGTACATACGACAAATAAAATGGAACTCGGCAATAGGAAAGCTTCCAATGGTCATTTTCCTCACCAGAATGGACTAGAAGTGGTGAGTAGAAGGCTTTACAAACAATGGCTTTACGGTTGGTTTGATGGCCGTACAATTACCAATAAATGTGGCCCACATCGTTACCAGAACCCAGAGTTTCTACTTGCAGTTGGCTTTGGAAATTCAAGTTATCAATGGGGCCTTGCACTGCCACTTTCACACACCGAGGGCGCCACAACCGTTGGGGGCAAATTCGACAATTTTGACGGCGTTGACGCTTCAGCGACCGACGTCCGTCATTTTATGTCTTTGATTTGATATTTGGATAACCCCTGTTTATTGCTTGACGTCTACAGTCACTGTCAGTTACTAGTCAAACTACTCAAACTCCCCTGTTTTTCCCGTCGTTAGGGCCGCTTCATCGAAGTAGGCGCCCCATACAGTAGTGGCGACCTCACGTTGAGTTTTTCAATTGCAAGGCCCCATTGGGGCGACTGGATAGACACAATATCTATCAGACAGACGTAATCGTAATCTAAATATCAAATTTATGCTAAAACATTACCAGAGCCGATTCAGTGGCAATTCGGAGTGCATTAAAAAAAACTATTAATAATTCGTTTCCTCCCCCTCCCCTCAAATGTAACTAAAAACCAATTTCGTCTGCAGAATCACATTCGCAGACCCTGAAAACATTGGAAATGACATATCACACGTCCACTCCGGATACTATTGCCATCCAGTTCAAAAAAGATCGCAAATTCAACATGGGGGTGACATTGGGGCTCCCAGCGACAGTAGCATCTGGCATTGACAAAATCATGATCTAGACATTTGTTTGATTAGGAAACGTCCCCTGGTATAGTTCTGTAGCGGCATTTGATGCTTAAAAAAAGTGGTTGTCTTTAAGTTGGCCCCCTTGAAATATCGGCCCCCGGCGGTTAATCGATTAGTGCAGCGGGTCAAATTGTTCATTATGGTTCAAGGAATAATTGTGCCAAATCTGTTGCTTTTATCACAATTTGCAGTATAATCCTGAATTTTGTCGCGAACCGACACTATCTTGCATAATGTTGCACTATCTATGCAATGAGCTTACTACAATTTATAGGTGCTTTCCTTTTACCACAAAACTCACTGATCTGATCTAACCGTGGGTTCCACAAAACAGATAATACGAGATTAGTTAATTTGCGATTTTTGTTTGTCAATTTGTAGCTGACTACCAATGGAAATGCTGGTTTATCCCTCAATAATGGAAAGATGATGGGTCTAGTACAGATTTCAGGCATTTTTTGTGAGTAATCACCTAGCATTCAGCAGAAAAAAGTTCAGTTAATCTGCAATCAGCCTTGATCGCTGATCATATTTTCTGTGGAACTGACGGTAAGAGAGAGAAAAAGCGAGAAATCACATGCGCAAAAGTGAGATACCACTAACAACCATGGATGCTAACAACTTAGGTCAGAATACTTAGTTTAGGTCTTGATTTAGGTTGTAAAAGGAAAGCACCTCATGTTCCATTGGACTGGCTGAATGATGAAATTTTGAAAAAGCAAAGCCAACTCCAAATTAAAGTTTCGTTGATGATATGTGACATGATTTACTTAGAACAAAATTATAGAATGAATCCTATGATGTAAAGCCTTTGCTATCACTATTATTAACCTTTAAAAATTACAAAATGGTTCCTCCTAATGGATTATTGTGAATTAATCTGAGAAAGCTACTAAGGCTATGCTGGAATCAAAGTCAAGGTCACATCAAGCATGTGCACATGTGGTAGCAGTCAATATGCAGAACAAACGATCATGATAATTCCTCAAGTGATTTTCTAGGTGATTTTGGACACACACACACTCCTAATACAGATGTCTCGGAGTAATCTATTCTTATGGATCGAAGACCCTTGAATCTCTGAAATGTTTCAATTCAGTGCAACATAAATAACAGATATTTGATTGATAAAGAAGCATCCAAGACTCACCTCCTCAAAAGTGGTTGCCATGAAAGAACTTGGGGTGGCATCAAGTTCGCATCAAAGGAAATTCATCTACAGAAACAATATGACAACTTGGAGCACTCTGTATGAACTTCAATGAGAGTGCTTGGTATTGAAATTTGCGGCACGCTTTTGCGGACTTTTTTTTTTGAGGCGGGCCCAAGCCGGCCCTGTAATCCGACGGGGAAGCACACGAAAAATGAGGGAATTTCTGGGAATTCCACACAATTTCCATTGAAAGCTGCCAGACACACGTTGCCGTTGTACTTACTCACCCCGGTTCCGGGCGTTCCAACACATTTTCCGCACACCACATAACCAAATTTGGCGCGACGCGATCCGCAACGGCCCGGCCAGGGCCCTCGCGGAAAATTGGAAAACACCGCACGTGGAAAATCGCAGGAAAACCGAACCGCGTGTACCACCTATCCGTCGGACGCGCGGGACGAGACCCGCACACTACCCTCGCCTTCTAGCACTCAACCCCCTTTTGGGAGCCCCCCGGGAGCCCGGGCCGCACCCGTCTTGCACGGCCCCCGAACCGCCGCAGCCCCGGACGGCCCCCTGCGCCCCAAACCGACACAATCAGCGCAAAAAAAGCATATTTACCTGTTGTCCCTCTCCTCATACCCGCTGCGGCCGGCCATATTTGACTTTTACACAAACATGCGCTCTTGCAACCAACCTGACCGCATCTTTTCCCCTAGAAAAGACGGACGCCCGGCGGGACACCACGAAACTGCGAATTTTCCGCACCAGAAAAACGACCACGAAACAAAAAACCGGACTGAGACAACTGTTGAGTGAAAATCGAAGATCGACGCTCGATGACACGAACACAATCAATCCATCAATCAAACGTTTTATTATTGGTTAATTATTATTAATTATTGGCAAGGCGTACAGGTTTTCCGCGGTTACGAAAATCTGGGGGATTTTCGGTCGCCTGGCGACGCCGCACGCCTGCGCATTTGACAACCAAATGGTTATTCTGAGAGGTGATGCCAAACGGTTTAAAAAAAGGCGCCAAATTTCCACGGCCGGGCGAGTCTTCGCAAAGTGGGCGATTTTTAGTCGACTTCTTCTATATTGCTGTCCGTTTCCTGTAACAATCAACATTCAACTGATTACTGACTAATTTTTTCATATTGTTTGATATGAAATTCTCTGAAATTTCTATCTACTCCGAGATCCGAGATCTACTCCCATATACAGTGTCCCAGATTTAACAGATCAAACTTCGAGAAAAGAATCTTTTATGCCCGATTGCACAATACTACATATTACAAACTTGATATCAAATTGTAGTTCGGTGTCAAACAGGGGATGAAATGTTTAAAAGTGCTATAAATAAATGGCAAATCCGATTATTCCGATGACTTCAAGAAAAGAACATCATAATAGCTTTCGGATCATATATTCTTTCCTTAAAGTATAACTGCAATCGGGCGTTAGTCCTTCTGATCCAGAGAATATAATATACTTAGGTACTTATACCTACCGTGTGTGTTTTTCGAAAACCGCACCAGCCCATATAGTCCGGATGCTAGTTGCATAAAATGGAATGAACCTTGCATTTTTTGATGAGAAGATGCTACTTGGTGAAAATGTTCTTTGCATCATACTCTTCCGATCCAGAAAGGTAGCCATCAGCGCCATTCATACAGGCAGCGTATACAGGGTGAAACAGAAAAAAAATGTTGGAAAATTATATTTAAATAACTATGTAGCATGTGGAGACCTGTAATTTACCACATACATTGATTGTTTTATGCTTATGAAGTTACAGTAAACCATTCTTAATTACCTTAAACCGTCTTTGAAATGTAGGGGAAAAACAGAAAAAAAAACAAAACTACTCTTTTTTCCATAAATAAGTGATTCTTAGAGATATTTACACAATATTTGGTATTTTTACAAAAAGTATTGTTAGAAATGATATGAGCTGGGTAGCCAATTCCTAAGCCAACTATTTCCAGAAATACGATTGTCAACTTTTTTTTCCTCTTGAGCACCATCTTGGATCTGCCTTGTGAGGCATTGTTGAAAAAGTGATTGGTTATCATAATAATGGTAATATTTAATCATTGCATCGTGAAAACAACCTCCTCGTCATAATTTAGTGACCTCTTCGGCGGGAAAGAATGGCCATTCACGTATTTTCTGGCTCTTCAGAGCTTTAGTGCCCATGATAGCATTGGCAACATCTGGAATGGTAAAATATGTTATGCATTATGAACCTTGATGTACTTTGAGGTAGCCTCTACCAAGTTTTGCAATCATCAATTGAAAGGTTTGTTCTCAAAGGCTGTTTGAACAAAATTTGTTAAATTTTTTTGTGGAAAATGCAAAATATTGGATCTTTCACCCTTATTTGATCCCTCGTTGAGGGAAGCCTGAAACCGAAAATCTGCAAAAATTGTATGCTAATGGTTCACTGAGAACTGATCTTCAATGTGTAGTTGTCAAAATCTGCATAGTTGCGTTCAGATTCCAGACAGAGAGCGACAAAGAAGTTCATGCAGTGAAAAAAGACACAACTTTTAATGCAACGGAGAAATCCCGGAAATGTCCCTTTTAGATAGGCTTCCCGCAATACACAGGTTCTGCGAGACTCTCAAGCGTAGGTGAAAGGCTTGAAACATCACTAACTTATGGCTCTAACAGTGTACCAAATTGCACATTTATGTTATAAAAAGCAAGGTCCCCAGACAGCTTTCAGTCTAGCTCTGGGCTAGTTTTTTCTCTACTGTAATTTATGTCTTTTTTTACTGCATGAATTTCTTTGTCGCTCTCTGTCTGGAATCTGAACGCAACTATGCAATTTTTGACAACTAAACATTGAAGAGCACTTCCCACTGAACCATTATCATAAAAAATTCCGAGACTTTCGGTTCCAGGCTATCCTCAGTGAGGGATCAAGTAAGGGTGAAAGACCCAATATTTTGTATTTTTCATAAAAAAACTACACAAATTTTGTTCAAACAGCTTTTAAGAACAAACCTCTCAATTTATAATGGTGAAACTTGGTAGGCCACCTCAAAGTACATCAAGGTTCATAATGCGTAACATATTTCACCATTCCAGATGTTGCAAATGCCATCATGGGCACTAAAGCTTTGAAGAGCCAAAAAATACGTCAATGACAATTCTTTCTCGCCGAAGAGGTCACTAAATTATGATGAGGAGGTTGTTTTTGCGATCCAATGATTCTATGTTATCATTATTATTATAACCAATCACTTTTTCAACGATGCCTCACAGGGCAGATTCAAGATGGTGCTCAAGAGGAAAAAAATGTTGACAATCGTATTTCTGGAAATAGTTGGCTTAGGAATTGGCTACCCAGCTCATATCATTTCTATCATTACTTTTTGTAGAAATTCCAAGTATTGTGTCAATATCTCCAAGAATTACTCATTTATGGAAAAAAAGTGTTCTTGTTTCTTTTTTCTGGTTTTCCCCTACATTCCAAAGACGGTTCAAGGTAATCAAGAACAGTTTGCTGTGACTTCATGAGCATAAAATAGTTAATGTATGTGGTGAGTTACACGTCTCCACATGTTTCGGTTAATCAAATATAATTTTTCAACTTTTTTTTCTGTATCACCCTGTATACGCCGCCGGCATGGATGGCGCTGATGGCTACCTTTCTGGATCAGAAGAGTACGATGCAAGGAACATTTTCACCGAGTGGCATCTTCTCATCAAAAAATGCAAGGTACTTTCAACTAGCATCCGGACTAATAACTTTTTTCCTGAGATGCATAGATTTGAAATTTTTATGGGGTATTTGAGAGCACTTTAGCCTAGTCTACAATATGGTCTTTAGTTGCAAGTTGCAAGTCGCAAGTGAGGTTGAAATTGCAGTCGCTAGTCGCAGTGAAAGTTGGTTCTAGACCAACTCTTGCGACTAGAGACTTGCAACTTGCAACTAGAGACCATATTATAGACTAGGCTTTTAGCTTTTTTTGCGTTGATCATAATAGTAAGGGAGACGGACGCGGTTTTAGTACCCCTATCGAGTTATGTGTAGAGACTATCATCTATGTATCGAGAAAATATGTGTAACCATGGAATGGCAATCCTGCCCAAGTACTATAGACCGGAGAAGTGATGACGTCACAACATGGCAACATGGCCGGCGGTTGACATTTTCTGGAGGCCAACGTCACATGAACGTGACGTTTCTATGTTTGGTTGTGTTTGGCATGACATTTTCTGGAGGTTCACAACAAAAGTCACAAAAGTCAGTGCAAAATGGCAGTGAGCATTGCTAAAATTGCCAGCCTAAGAGACAGCCAGCGTCATACAGGCGGACTTGGTTGCAAAAAGGCCAGACATAGCCCAACTCATTGACAGAGAGCTGCACTCAGAACCACCAGTGCCTACAGAACGGTTCCGCATGATGCAGGGATGCAGCACGAGCGCTCTCAGGTATCCCACCCTTCGCCCTGATGCTTGCGATTAGAGGAAACAAGCCTAGGAGTGCCCACCAGCAAACCAGATAGCAGGAACAAGGCCTGAGAGCAGTTCGTCGAGCAGTGGCAACGGCAGTGGAACGCCTTGGTTCAATGTTGGATGAAAGAAATACTGGGGAGCTTCAAAAGCCTCAGCGCCAGGACAACGCGGAACACGCTCGTTTTCATTGTAACGGTCCATCAAGGCAGCGAGAAGACCTCGAACAAAAATTGGGCAGGAGAATCGCCGTCGACAATCTCGTTCATGAATGCTCAGAGGCAAAGAGCAATAGATCGCAGCTTATAGTGTAAACCTAGTACGGTCCTGACCTTCCGGCGGTGGAGAGGATGCGCGTACAGCGGGGCGAGACGGGGGACTTGTCTATGGGGGACTTGGAGCAGGCCAACGAAGGAGAAGTACGCAGGTTGAAAAAGCTCCGGCTCTAATGTTCATAAAAGTGCACCTAATAAACGTTTCTCGCGCCACCTGAGGTTTTTATCACAATAGGTAGCAGTTTTTAGTTTATAGCAATATAGTTTGATTTCTTCCACCTGATATAGTCCAAAATATGGATCTTTTTCTGTTATATCCATTTCCGTTATTTACCTTCGCAAAAATTTGACAAACACAAACAGAGAAACGTCAAGTGCATGCCACGTGCCGTGCATCCCACGGTCATGTCACGTTTGACGTTGGCCTCCAGAAAATGTCAACCGCCGGCCATGTTGCGTTGTTGTGACGTCACACTTCTTCGGTCAATAGGTCGTATCGACGTGACGTCACGCTCCTGAAAATCGGCTATTTTGTAGAAACTAATCAAACTGACTTTTATCACATCAACTAGAGTGTCACAAAGTTCATGTTTTCAATGACCCAGAAGATGGTAGTTTGCTCTGTTTGCTGTGTATATGGCTGTTCGGCCACCTACTCCCGCATGGGAGCATCGGTTTTCACTGTTTTGGACTACCCTGGAGTGTTGATATCCCGTGAAGATCGAGCGCAGGAATGATCTGAACAACGGAAATCCTGATGATCGAGCAAGTCGAAGAAATTATCTCAACAGAAAGTTCACAAGAGACTTGAAAGCTTGCAGAGAACACTTCTTGCGTGAGGGACTGAGAACGTTTCTGTACCCAACGCAAGTAGCCTACAAGGGCCTCCCGCGTTGTGTTTTTGCATCATATCCAATGTGTAGTCGAGATTTTGATTCACCGGCTCAAATGGGTCACACTACAAACACAGCACCGCAAGTTTCTACTCGCGGCTGGGCAAATCATCGTCAGCAAGCGTCTTGCTGTAATTGCTTGACAACTTCGCCATGTCAGTCTTGATGTAGGTATGTGACAAATCTAAATCTCAGTCAGCTGTTTTTGATTAGCTCCTACAAAATGGCCGCCTCGTCGATACGACCTATTGTAGACAAAAAAAGCTGAACGACAGATGAATGACTTTTCAAATTGTGTAGAAAGCCCTTTAGGATTATCATTTTTGACAAGCCCATGACAAAATGCCAGTGATTTTTTTTGAGTCACAAGACAACGTCAGTTGTGTCTTTGATTTCTTTGTAGCTATGGACCAGGAGTAGAAAGAAGATGAAGATAAAAATGGATCATTTCCACCGAGATTTCTACCCACTGTATCAACACGAACCCGCAACACGGTGACTTCGTGTTGGTTGATTCCATGTAATATACTACGAGTACATGGCAATGGCGGTCCGTTGCCTTTTGCTTGTAGGGAAATTCAAGGGGCTCGCAGCATGTCGAACATTGGCGAACGAATCGTCCTCTAGCATCTGGACATACCGTGATCTGGACAAAGACCATTTTAATCGATGCTTGATCTACGGCTTCGGTGGTAGCTTTGCGTCTGCCAGAACCTGGTTGCTGTGCCAGCGTTGAATTTTCCCGTCACCTGCACATAACGTTGTAGACCGTCCCTTTCCTGTTACTGAGAAGGTCTGCTACCGTCTTGTACGCGATACCACCATCCACAAGAGGCATAATTTGCACCCTAACAGATTCATTGAACATTCTGTCACGTTTGACACAAAAAATGACAAAGCATTATTGGTTATGGGTGGCATCAAGGAGTGGCATATTCTTGATGACAGTAAAGCTGATTCACAGGTCAAAAATTAGAAAAGTCATTCATCTGTCGTTCAGCTTTTTTTGTCCACAATAGTAAATCCTGCCGGAAATGCAATTAATCAAATAATTTAAAAATTGTAGATTACAACCTTCAAAATTCTTGTCAACAAATGTCAGTCACATTGTTAATGGCACACAACAATCACCCCCTTCACGGACCACTGTCAGAAACCTCCTTGTCAGAAACTCAAGGTTGCAAAAAATTGTCATGTCCCCCTTGTACCTACTTCCCAAGTCCTGGACCAGCAGGAGATGATCGAAAAGAGCAGCGGACCAAATAATTCATTTTGGTTTCAAGAGCAATTGTGCTGAAGTTCTTGTTTGTATCACAAAATACAGGATTGTTCGAGTTGAAGCAGCGAACCGCTGCGCTAGTACTGTAGATGACACTGGATGACACGGGATGAAAGCCGTCAACAAGATGCAGAAAACCATGGAGAAAAACAAAACCTCGCGTTGGCGCGGAAACAAATCGTATTCCGATTTATCATTGGCTGACGCAAGGTTGCAGCAAGCACACGCAGGAAAGTTGGTTGACTTCTGCGATGGTGTTTCTTGCGTGTTGCGTTCCCTCTGCGATTGCCTTATGGCCCGTCTCCAATGGTCGCTAAACGTTAAACGCAGAACGTAAGGCAATCGCAGAGGGAACGCAACACGCAAGAAACACCATCGCAGAAGTCAACCAACTTTCCTGCGTGTGCTTGCTGCAACCAGCGAAGAGCCTCATTATAGAAAGCCAAGTTACCGGGTTTACGCTGTTCCTACAAAGCGCCATCTCTTATTTGCATCCAGGAACTATCACAGGCGGGAAATTTGAAATAGCCTATTGCTGAATCCGAAATTTTTCCTTTCACGAAATGTACAGAGACTAAAAAGAGATCAAACTAACCACTAAGTTTTTGCCCACGTTGAATTTCAACAATAATATACATGTAAGTGAAGCGAACAAATTTTTCCCAACGGTTCCTCTACTTTAAAACTTTTGTCTCACAAAAATAGTTTTATCTGTTGGGAAAAAAATTGTTGTTTGAATATGGTACTACATTACATAATTAAGTGGTTAGGTTAATATCTATTTAATCAATATACACCTCATGAAGCTGTATTGCTGGCTTCTTTTTATGTCCTAAGAATTGAAAGTCATGAGGTGTAACATAGCAGCTTTTATTTTTATGAAAATAATATCTGTAAGATAAGTAATAAAAATGAGGCAATGTCACAATTTTACAATATACGTTCTCAATACTAATGAACATTCAAGATAAAATTGCTGCCTGGGTATATACCTACCTATACTGAGTAGGTAGGTACCTGCTCACGTAATTCATAATTTTATTTTTATTTTATCAATTGACCGCAAGAAGCCAAGCTTCCACCTCTAAGGGATTTATACTGCAGTTGTTTAACATGGCAATGAAAGGAAATTTGAGTACTAAAACATTATTTTGATAAGGTGGTATATCAAAAGCAAGTCAAATGAATTCACAGATTCTTCACAATTCAAAGTTATCGTCATCTAAACATAATACAATAACTAACCATCTAAAATATATGCTGGTGAGTTGAAACAGAAGAAACAATAAGAATTTTGAGATTATTATAAATTCAGTCATCTCTACATTTGATTAGTTGTATTAGTTGACTGCTTCCGCCAAAATATTTCAATGCCCGGAACTATTTCATGAAGCTATTTGGCAACTTTTTACTTTACACTTGGCAAAATTCGAAGGTATTGCTCCGAAAATACTGCTTAACAACTCCTCAAGCTTTTGCAAAGTGCAAATTATAAAGTTGTAGAGTAGCTTTATGAAAGAGGCCCATGATTCTCAAGTTTTTCGATTTAGTCCAGCCGAATCTCAAAAATGCTAGATTATGTCATTTAAAATTAAAAGGAGATTGCAGAGCCTGACTCAAATGGGACTTCGAATACGACAGAAAGTGGGGATTGATATACAGATGAGAAAACAGCTCAGTGCTCAGTGCACAACTTCATTTGGATCCGTATCCGTATGCGATGACAATTTCACAGGCGAAGAAAGCAGCTGTTGAAGTTGAAGCTATACCGTAGCTTCAGCATGCACTACCATTTTTTGTTGTTCCTGAAGATCTTCCTAGAGCTGCACTACTCTTGTGATGGTGAAGTACGAGTCACGACCTTGCCTTCTTGCCGTTCAATATTCGAAGGGGGCATAAAATAACGTAGTGGTCTCCTTCAAGGGTTTTCTGAAATTCCAAAAATACAGCATTTGAGTACCTAGAGTTGATCGCAAAATGTTTGGTATGATTTTGAAATACCTGTGCTGTAAGCTGCAGCCGGTATGTACTGCTTCTTCTTTCAAGCTATGATTTTTTGTGCATCTAGTTTGAAGTCATCTGGCTTTGTGTTCCATGCAAAGAACGCTCCATTTGAAAATTATTTTGTCAGACATGTCGGAAGCATGTTCAAATGTTCAAAGTTCTGTATATGCTCGTACTTGTTGATTTCCGTTTCAAGAGCTGCTGCGAATATTTGTTCTGGGATGGGGAGTTGGAAGTTGGGATAGATCTCGGGATTCTCGGGGTACCTAGAGGTCTTTATTCTTTGAATTGCATCCAGGAACATCACAAGAAGGTATTCGCAGTCCTAGTTCTTTTCCGTGGTTGAAACATCTGTAACATTCGCAATATGAAACTTGGACCGTTTGTAGAAGTTCGCTCAGAAGTTCATGGAATTTTTAATTCATCAGCATACCTTCTGTGATACTGTTTTGCACCGATGTAGCATCCATTATTGTCCATTTCCATTCACCTTCTATCGATTTCGAAGGAAAACCACACTCCGAACCACCGTTTTAAAAAAGTTTGAAACTTGTCATCCTCGTTCGTGACATGAGACTGCTTTGATTTTGTGTTTGAATAGTTTGAGATCGCTGCAAAACGCTGCATATACTGGCGCCATCTTTTATTTGCATCTAGCAAAATTACTTCGTCTTCGTCTCTTTGCTCTCTGTCTAACTGGCACGGCTCTAACAATCTGACTTGACCACCCCTGGCTGCAACCTTGCGTCAGCCAATGATAAATCGGAATACGATATGTTTCCGCGCCAACGCAAGGTTTTGTTTTTCTCCATGGTTTTCTGCATCTTGTTGACGGCTTTCATCCCGTGTCATCCCGTGTGTCATCCAGTGTCATCTACAGTACTAGCGCAGCGGTTCGCTGCTTCAACTCGAACAATACTGTATTTTGTGATACAAACAAGAACTTCAGCACAATTGCTCTTGAAACCAAAATTAATTATTTGGTCCGCTGCTCTTTTCGATCATCTCCTGCTGGTCCAGGACTTGGAAAGTAGGTACAAGGGGGACATGACAATTTTTTGCAGCAAGGACTAAACGCTGCTATCGGATCATGCTTGATGCCGTTTCTGCATGGATAACTACAACCTGCAGTTCACGATGCTGCCACTATCAGAATAATAAGCCTGTTGGGAGACAAGGTAGAGTAGTCAGTTGTGTCATGGGGGGCTCCTGGATTAACAAAGGTTGGTCGTTGAAGGGGATGTGTGGGGTATCATTTCTGACATAAAAGAGGTCTGCGAACTCGTTTCTTTTTGTAAAAATATGATTGGTTTGGAACTGTGGAAAATATGAGGGGTCAATATCGTCATAACTGATTGTCAGACATTTACGATTCGCACTGAATTGAGTTTCGCAATGGACGCAACAACGCAAGGAACGCAACGCAGAAGTTGACCAAGCTCCAACTTTCTGCGACCTGCGACGTGCTTGCGGCTGCATAGCGTCAGCCAATCAGCTGAACCCGGAAGAAGATATAAATTTTCCTGTATTTTGGGGCATTAGATGGTGTTGCAACTATTGAAACAGATAGGTATGAATAACCTTTTTTTCAAAGTGAAGGTAGCGGTGAAGTAGCAGACTTCGATAAGAATAATTCATGCCTCGACCCCGAAAACCGTAGCCGCTCCTCCTCAGATTGGGTATCAACGTCTCAAGTGCCCCAACCAACATTGTTCAGGGGCAAAGCAGTGCAGTCATTATCTGGTGTTGAAGTTCTAAAAGGGAAAATGGACAACAACTGCGGCTTCACTCAGTATGTAGACAAGCTGGCTGAGGGGGATCTGCAAAGGAAATTCCAAGAAAGATTTTCAACCTGCCCTGTACCACAACGGCATCAAATAGAGGCTCTGAAATATAGTGACATAGGTCCTGGGCTTCGTGCCAGAAGAGAGAAAGCTGAAATGCGATATCGATATTTTCAGGTTTGCAGAAGCCCATAGGGGGGGGGGGCTTGAAGTGACCATCCCAGAAAAGCAACTGAGTATGGAGGAAATAAGTAAGCATTATAAAAAAAAAACTGTCGTATATCTACTACAGGCGATCCCAATAAACGGTCAAGAGAACATCACCAGGTCTCTCTGGACCAAAGATACTCATTTCTACCATTTTTCAATCAACACATGTCAATGATTGGAGTGATTCCCCCGAAAATTTCTTGCAAAAAATTCACCGATTTCAAAAATGTTTGTTCTTTTGGATAGCGTATTCTGTTGACTATAGAAACCTTTTGATAAAATTACCTACACGAGAGTCAGGGCCACACAAAGTTCCACGGGAAGAGGTTTCCGAATACTTGTCTTTGCAAGGAAAAGAGCCACAAGCTGAACGAAATGATCAAACTTTAGCAGCCAGATTCGCGTATATTCGTAAAACATCCTCATGGTCGTTCTCTTTATTCATATACCTAAACATGCAGGCTGTGATAACGACCTTCTTCACGGCGATTACAAATAATTGGCCTAACCCACCATTTACGATGCTGATGTCGTCGCTGATTCTGTATTTCAAGTAGCCATTCCAGCGTTAAACGAAACCGAGAACGAAACGCTTGTAGAAATTATGATAATAATAATTTATTGATTCTAAAAGGACTTCCCTTAAAACAAGACCGGGCATGTACATAAAAAAGCACTTCAATATAAATATAACACTCTACACAATATGAATACAATACTTTATACTGAAACCAAAACACTGTACAGTAGCAAGCGTCTCCTACTACTCATTTCTGGCAAACACTGCACACTTCATCCGCTTTGACCATGCATGTAGCAACATCCATTGACAGTGAACTTCAAGAGCCTTCGACCAGGCAGACGTAGCTAAGTTACTCTTTTAACAGTCTGAAACCTGATGTTGAGGAGGGGTGCTGAGCAGGGAGGCCAGACAGCACAAATGTATTGTAGAACATCGAGTAGCCAAAGCGAGAGCCAAAGCTAAAAAGGGCGACGATATCTCGTTGGTACAGCATCTCTTTGTATTTCATAAGCAGATCCCTCTTATGGTGCCTGAGCGAAGGCAAGGTGAGAGACCACAGGATTTCCAGGGAGTTGATAGCAGTGAACTAGGACCCAATTTGTGTAACCCAGTTGTATTTTGGGTCAGTCTTCTATGGCAGGGAACTCAGCTAGGTGTAGCAATTTGTCGAAGCAAATCCTTGGGTAGCGCTCTGACGTCATGGAGAGAATCTTCTCCAGCCAGGAAAGCCAGGAATGGCTCTGGAGATGAGATTCTCAAGTTTAACGACTCCAAACTCCAGTCTAACAACATGGTCGGGGCCGTGTAGCAGCAGTGAGAATAATCTCTTCAAGAAGTTCACTTGTAGTCTTTCTACGACGCGACGTCTGGATAACGAATGCCCCATATAGCCATGTTGTGTGTTAACACTATTCAACACCATCGATTCGTACAGCTCGACCCGGGAGTGCCAGGAGTTCAACTTCGCCCTGCACATTGTGAATATGACAGATCCTAGGGAAGCCGCCAACCTCCTCACAAAAGTGGCCGATGCCTCCGAAAAAAGGCCAGAGGATACAAATGGAACGCCCAGATAGGTGTAAGAGCGAACGGTCTCCAGAGGCTTTTCTTTGTAATAGAAGCGCAGCGTCTTGGTCTCTGCATAACCACCTCTTCTGAAGCACATGACGTCGGATTTGTCGGCGTTTATTTACAGACCAATCGTCACAGATGCTTGTAATAAGTTGCGTCTATTTTCATTTTCATCCATTTTGCCACTGTCCGTACAGTAAACAACGATCAGCAAAGAAAATGCAAACAAACCACACTGACAAGAACTTTGACAGGATAAAATTTTCCGCTGCGACGGCTGCGACCACTGTAGACGGATTTCAAACACCTTGCGTTGGAATTTTGCGACGAGCCTGCGTCAAGCTTACGTTCTTGCGTTCTGCGACCATTGGAGACGGGCCATTACGTTCTGCGTTTAACGTTTAGCGACCATTGGAGACGGGCCATTATATTCTAAGGTTTTGCGTATGCGTAACGATAGTTGCTTAGCAGCACCATGTAAGTTCTGACAGTGTGCAACGCCTACAATTCTCCTTTACTTCCTCTGAATCAGCCCAAGAAATTACCTCCCTGGTCAGTGGGGGTCCCGTAGCTCAATCGGACGGAGGGGGTGGGTTAAGCTGGTAAAAATTAAAATTAACACAAAAATGCAAAGGGCGCCACACTCTTTTAACCCACTGACCGGTTAAGAGTGAAAACCTGAAGCAATTTCCCGACCGGCTGATCCGAAAGATTCTTTAAAAGTCGAAGAAATCGAAGAGAGAGAGATCCCAAGGGTTGTGGGGAAAAATGAAATGAAAGATAACATTTACACAGATACCAGCATAATATTTAATCTTTCCCCCAAAATATAATTCACAAAAAAAATATAAATAATAAGCGATGGAATAAATCACGATGTAAACAAAAATAAATCGGTGAGTAGTAGATAGTAGGTAGTAAATTGTGGACTATGAATATTGTTAAGTACCTGCGTCTGATGGTCGACAATAGAATTCAGAAATAAACTATATTCATAGAGTAAAATACCGATTCCCGTGACGTCACGTTCCCCAGTTATTTTGTACAAAACAATAATCACTGTGTGGGTGAATTCTCTTTTCCTTTTTTTTTTTTAAATTGGCGAAATAAACTAACAGTAAAATTATTGTGACTGAACTAGTGACTGCAGATAAACTTTTAAAACTCTGAACTGAATGACAATGATCAACTTGACTGGAAATATTCTTAAGATAAATATGTGAAAGCGATGCAGAAAAATGAGGTACTGATAAACTAGGTTTTCTAAGTACTCATCACTGAAATCCGGTGCAGGAAACTCCCTGTAGGTGTAAAAAGGTCTTGTTTGTCCTGATTGACTGGATGAAAAGCGTCTCAAATCGAATCTCCCGTATTTCACGTGGGTTCCACAAAATGGCGGTTAACTTTCCCAATATGACGTTTTCTTTCTTCCTTGATTTTCCAGGAAAGATAACCCCTTCTGAGTGGTTTTCCCAGCTGTTTTCCCGCTTTCTACGCTTTCTTCCGCGTGCTCTCTACGACCGTGGCGTATGGCGAATGGCGAATGGCGAATGCGAATGGCGAAGGCGAAGCGTGATCGATGGAATAATCAATAGAATTTTCCACGTGGAAATTGAAGCGCACTCAGAACTAAAAGTTTTGGATGAATTAGATTTCAATTGTATGCGAAAGAGTTAGAAAACCTTACCAGAAGAAACTAGGTGCGATGTTTAAGTTTTTGAATTTAAGTGTTGAAGATAACGTAGCGTCGACAAAATATATCCGCCTTAACTTGGCGTGGGACTCAACCTAACACCGGTTCGGTCCTTTTTCCGATTTCCTTCCGCCAATTATATCCCAGAAGACCACTGGATGGGTACTATTTCCCAATTTTGGCTGGAGGAAAACGCCGAGCGTGGCTATCGGTTCTGCTGCCGTTATCTATCTACCGTTTTTTCTTCCTACCTTCTTCTGTTCGCACAAAACCTTGGACTTGCGATAAGCGTTAAAATTTGATATTGAGGTGTTTACTTATTTTAAATTTATTTTTGAACAATTATTTCCGTGAAGCGGAAACTAATTGTTACAAGTGGCGCGTCAAAGGGGTGATTGTTGTGTGCCATCATCAATGTGACTGACACTAGGGTTGCCAGATGCAAAAATTGGATTTCCAGGACATAAAGCTTCCAAAAACCAGGACAGACGTCTAAAAAACAGGACTTTTGAAACTAATGATCAATTTATCAGTGAGCTTTAATACAATTAATCTTATTCAAAATCAAAATAAACTCAAATGAATAAAAGGACTGAGAAATTCGCAAAAATTTAGAATAAAAAAAACTCAAACATTTTTTAGAAACTTATTTTTGTTCGGACTTCACCGCCTCAAGAACTTTTTTATTTTTCAATGCGAAGTAATAAAATTCTTTGCACGACATATTGAAATTGGTTCTATAGCTGGTATTACACTATACACAGTTTCTTGTACAATTTCTTGAACAATCTGCCAAAATAGTGTCAAAAAACAATGAACTTTATTGTTGGTTTGACAGATGGTTCAAGAAATTGTACAAGAAATTGTGTAGTGTAATACAGCTATTATTTGTAGCTCCGATTTCACATGGTCAAGTACAAGTTTATTCCGAGATCCGAGCATCTGTCCAAGAGGTAGTGCACAGCGAGAACAGTCTCTCGGAATCGGCATTTGAGCCATAAACCGAAAGAACAAATTCTATAATTTTTAAAAAGATAGACCATGGAGCAGCTCTGGGAAAAAATTTAGAGAATACTCACAAATAATATGGAACTGTAGGTATATTAAAAATACAGGAGAGCTTTGTTTAAAAAATACAGGACATTTAGCGTCTTGCGGAGGTCTTTAGGAAGGACGCAAAATTTTAAGGCTGAATCCAGGACGTCCTGCGAAATCCAGGACGTCTGGCAACCCTAACTGACACATTTGTTGACAAGAATTTTGAAGGTTGTAATCTACAATTTTGAAATTATTTTATTAATTGCGTTTCCGGCAGGATTTACATTCCATGGTTGCACATATTTTCTCGATACATAGATGATAGCATTGTAATGATTGTCTCTGCACATAACTCGATAGGGGTACTAAACATGCGTCCGTCTCCCGGACTATGAAGCAACACTTTATGACATCAACTTTTGATTTTCAAATGGAACACCTGTTTATTTTTTGATGTTCGGAGGGATTTTTTTTTGATTGACACAGTGGTGGTCTTAAAAATTCTCTATGATAAAAAATTACAATTTTATATCGAATTGACCGCGGGTTCCACAAAACAGGTAATACGAGATTAGTTGATTTGCGATTTTTGTTTGTCAATTTGTAGCTGACTGATCAATGGAAATGCTGGTTTATCCCTCAATAATGGAAATATGATGGGTCTAGTACAGATTTCAGGCATTTTTTGTGAGTAATCACCTAGCATTCGTCAGAAAAAAGTTCAGTTAATCTGCAATCAGCCTTGATCGCTGATTATCTTTTTTGTGGAACTGACGGTGAATTCAATTAAATTAGGTATATTATTACCAAAGATGGCTGCGACCACTTGAGGTGCCCGTTCGCTAGGGGGACCCCGTTGGCCAACCCGGTTGGTCCGTGTTGGTTGTCGGGTTGGCGCGTTTTATTGCTTTGTTTGTCCACACACTGGCGAACCTTGTTGGCGAATTGGGTTGGCGAGCGCTGTATTCTTTGGATAGTTGATGAAGACGAAGTTATGAACGGGTCAAAAAGAAAATTACTATATATCTATCTAATCTAATCTACCCATTCAAAAGTTTTGTCTTGTTTGTCAGTAACCGCGTTTAAAATTAGGACAGGAAATAAAAACATACCCTAACGGAAATTTCAGATAAAAATTCTATTTGCTTTTATAATTTTCTATATGGAGGTAGTGGATCCTATATGATCATATAAGCTATGAGGTAATCAGATAGTGAGCTTTATACCGGGTGATCATTTGAAAACTATCCACTTGCAATAACTCCCGTTTCCTAGTCAAAATTTCTTCGAGCAAAAACAGGTCGATTTTTATATCGAGGGGAACATTCAAAACATACATTGGCAAATTTCTATATTCAGCCCCCTCGCCCCCACTCATCCCAACTTTGAAATTTCAAATGACACTACCTGCCTTGCTCTACATCAAATTGAAGAGAATCAAATTCTCTTTTCGAAAAAAATATTTTGATCGGTTTCTTTGTCCTTCTTTATGTATTGTGGCGCTTTTCTTGAGGAAACAGGACGAAATTAAACTATTTTTTATTATAGTCGTATAATCGAAAAAGTCGTAAAGTCGAGTCGTATAGTCGAAAAAAATATTATCAAAATTTTATACCCCCTTCTCTCTAAAAATTCTCTGAGTGTCATTGATTATCTGGACCCTTCGATTCTCTTCAGTCTAGTCAGCATTATCCTAAATAGCATCGAAGAGGAGAATTTTCGGTGAAAAAGTGCCACCCAAATTCACCCCTCCCCCATTGCTCTCCCCCACTTCGACTTCAAAATTTAACAAAATACCACACACTTTGTGATAGGTACAGTTGCGGCCTCATAAAAGTTTACACCGATGACAATCGTGTGGCCATGCTCATTCAAAATTACGTCAAAATTGAATTAGCATGGCCACTCGATCGCCGTCGGTGTAAACTTTTATGAGGCCGCAACTTTACATCAAATTAAAGGAAATAAAATTCTCTTTTTAAAAACAACTTTTTTTGGAATTTTCAACCTCTCCCCCATTTAATTGGACATTTGGAGTATTTTAGGATAGAGAAACAGGGGGTTTGAAAATTTCAAAAATATTGTGTTCAGGGAGATTATTCAATTTTCTTCAATTTGATGTGTCACAAAGTAGGTCTTGTCATTTTAGATTTTGAAGGTGGGGTGGAGGGAGCGAAGGGGTGAATTTAGGTGGCACTTTTTTCATAGAAAATTTTCTCTTTCGATGCTGTGCAGGATGACGTTGACTGCATTGAAGAGACTTGAGAGGTTAAGAACATTAAATTGGACACTCAGAGAATTTAAGGAAGAAGGGGGGTGGGGTTGAAAGTTTTAGAAATATTTTTTCAGGAAGAGAACTTAATTCTGTTGAATTTGATGTATCGCGAAATGGGTGCTGTCATTTGAAATTTCAAAGTTAGGGCGGGTTGGGGCGAGGGGGCTAAGGATAGAAATTTGTCAATGTATGTTATAGATGTCCCCCTCAATATAAAAGTCGACCTGTTTTTGCTCGAAGACATTTTCACAAGGAATCGGGAGTTATTGCAGGTGGATAGTTTTCAAATGATCACCCGGTATGTTTTTATCTGAAAGTTTTTATATGATAACATAATCCTTAGAATGTATCTGGAGTTCATCATTGAATTTCTATAAGTTTTTATATGAAAAATCCCTATTATAAAAACCTCGATGAAAACCTTTGCTTTTGCTTTGCTTGTTTAGTGTTTATTATGTTGTTTCTGCTCGATGCTGGTGTAGTTTTCTATGAAGAAAGACCCTCTGGAAGACCGAATAAGAACTCCACGATTCCACATTTCACAGGTTAGTGTATTCTCCTGCATGTTGCATTTTCAATAATCGACGCAAAAAAAAAAGAATAAGTAAGTATACAGGATGGTCCAGCTTGAACGTCATTGAATTTAAGGATCGATAGAGAATCAAAAATGAAGGGGACTTTCTTCAGAAAACGGAATCGCTCAACTTCACAGATGACACACACAAAGTTTTATAAACATGATGTCCACTCTCCACCCTCTCTTGACTTGACTAACCGAGGCCTGAAAAGCAAATTCACCCGGAGAAGAAAGCTAGAACATCAGCTATCAGCAAAGTCACCCGCCAGTCAATCATTAGCAAGCTCACAAGAAGAGCTAGTCTCTTTGGCTGAATCCGAGAATGAATTATTCTAGACTCAAACCGCAAAAAAAAACTCCCTATTTCTATTTGTCTTCTATCTTGATCAACATCTCTTCCGACAAAAATCATCCCACAAAACACCAGGTTTGGAACAAACATGTTCATTCTACAGTGGAATTGGAATAGGTACTATTCCTATCTAGAAAAATTGAAACTTCCGATAACTGAAAACAGCCCCCCCCCATAATTTGTCTGCAAGAAATACACCTCAAGAGCGATCCCAATCTGAAAGGATATATGTAAATGTTACTCCAAACATAGAATTGACAGAGAGAGATCCAGTGGTGGAGTATCTTCTTTCGTCAACCTAAGTTTCACTACTCAAGAAATCGATCTTGACACAAATTTGGAAGCGGTTGCGTTCTCCACTTCTCCATCCAACTGAAAACCAAATTCTCCCATTGTAATAACATTTATATACCCCCAAACAAAGAGATCTCTCAACATATTCTTAAGAATCTTAAGAATCTGTTGAATCAGATACCTACGCCACGCATAATCTTGGGAGATTTCAACGCACACAACACGTGATTTGGCTCTGTGTCCACAAATCAAAGAGGAAAAGTTATAGAGCAGTGGCTTAACTCTTCCCACCTAATACTTCTAAACACGGGATCGCCTACCAGATTCAACTCATACAGTGGTATTTTCAGTGCTCTTGACCTGACAATATGCAGTCCTACACTCACACCTTACCTAACGTGGGAAACTTACCCCTATCTTTACGGTAGTTACCACTACCCCATCAGAATCCAAAACCACCAACTAAACCTTAAGAAAGATTCGGTGGTCTACCCTACATAGAATCTAAAAAACGCCAACTGGTCATCATTTTCCGAAGAAGTGGACTATAAACTTGAATCATTTTCACCTACTGACAACGACATCGACCAAACCGTACAAAACTTCTGTAAAATCACACTTGATTCAGCACACAAGCACATAGGCAAACTTTCTTCCAATCACAAAAAATTCACACCTGTCTCTTGGTGGAACAAAGAATGTGCCGAGGGTATAAAAGCAAGCAAAAATGCCCTCAACAAATTGAAGAGAATAAACTCCGAAGAAAATCTCTTGAGTTTTGAAAGGTTGAGAGCTAAAGCCAGATATGTTGTAGAGAACAGCAAAAAGGAATCATGGAAAAATTATGTCTCTACTATCAACCCTTCGACGCCCATGACTGAAGTCTGGAACAAGGTTAAAAAACTCAAATCCATCAAACGTCCCCGAATGACAATAATAGGAGACAGCAACCAAATTTTTGACTGTGAATCCGATATCGCTGAGGTTCTAGCTGAACAGTTTCAAGCAAATTCAAGTGATCTAAACTTTGACAAAGATTTTTTACAATTAAAAAAACACAAAGAATCTCAGGAGATAAACAAACAAAACAATAATCCTCTCTCCATCAATTTGTCTCTCACTATCTCTGAACTCGAAGAAGCATTCAAATCAGCCAAGGACTCTCATCCCGGTCCAGACGACATTCCTTACTCTTTTCTGAAAAATCTGTCCTCCAAAGCCAAGCTTGTCCTGCTCAATATCTATAACATAATTTGGCAAACACATGAATTTCCCAGCCCTTGGTCAAGCTCCATTGTCTCTCCTATTCTGAAGCCAAACAAACCAAGCGATGACAAAGCCTCCTATCGGCCAATATCCCTTACTTGCACCATGTGCAAAACTCTTGAGCGTATTATCAATAACCGTCTACTAGTTTGGCACTTGGAAAAGTCAAACTTACTTTATCCTTCCCAAAATAGCTTCAGAAAGCATCGATCAACAACTGACAACATAGTTCAACTTGAATCTGAAATTCATGAGGCTTTTGCTATCAAACAACATCTTCTGGCAGTCTTCTTTGACGTAGAAAATGCCTATGACATGACTTGGACCCGTCCAATTTGCCTAATCCTATAAGTTTTTGTAAATAAAATTCTATAATGCTTTCTACAGGGTAACCCAACAATTTGTGACTACTTACAAATCGAAGTCTTGTTCACATCGAATCTGAAATATATTGGGAAGAGAAGTTCGGGAAATTGCAACTCACCCGAATCACACTAGGGTTGAACGTACCATACGAGCGAATTCCTTGTTCGTTTTGTTCCTGCTGGCGCGCATCTGACATGCGTTTGGTAACTCGTGGATTGGACTAGATATAACGATTGGGGTTCCCAATTTTTCATTGTGTTTTTCTATAGTGAAGTCATCCGTAACGGTGAATCGGCAAAGGTCGGAAAGGTCAATTGCGACCTCTATGGATACAGCAGCGAAATGGTCTTCCTCTTGCGGAAATAGTTGATTGTATCGCTGATTTAGTGTTCACAGCAGTTAAATTCGACTATGGGTGAGGTGGAATTTGGGTCAATCCACCTCCGAAAGAAGCCTGACTCAAACCTCAACTTGAAAAATCCCGACTGTTCACAGCATTCGCCCTGAATAATTTGGGTCGAACTTGGTGCATAGGTCGAGGACTAAGTGTCCGCTGTGAACGTAGCCAATGTGATCGACGTGCTGGTGACAATCTTCTTAATAGCGGTCATGTTTTTTTTTCGTGTTTCCGTAAATGAAAGACGCTAATAATTACATACTGCTTTGAACTCAAGAGTTCACCTGTCTAATTGTATTTGTACTCCCACACGCGGCAAAATGCAAAAGACTCTTTTAAAGACAACAATAATTAAAACCTTGATCAAAAATTCCATTTCTACGTATCATTATACCAATTCAAAACGGGACGGGGAACGTCTAATCATCCCCATTTAACCATCACTTTCGCTTCTGCCACCTTACTGATAATTAGAAGTTGGATCCGTGAACAACCGAGATGACACCTTACTATGTCGACTTCGAGAAACGCTTGGGTATCACTCTGACATACCTGAAAGTACTCGGCATGTGGCCAGGTACCAAGACCTTCATCGGTTTCAATGCCTATTCTGCTTTTTCCATCGGCTGGATTTTGCTCTACAACACACACGTCTTGTGCCGAATAGCTTACTGGATATTCGTTCCGGCAACTTACGACAGCGCTGTATCCTCATTGCTGCTGCTCTGCTTGGAAATATTCTCCAATGTGAAATATTACACCATAACACTGTACTACGAAGACATGAAGAAGCTGCTCGACCGATGCAATGATGACATATTTCAACCCAGAAATGACCAACAGAAAAAGAACGCTGTTTCTTTCATGCAATTCTACAAGTACTTGTACTTTGCGTACATCGGAACGGCTTCGTGTGCATGCAGCTTTATTTCTTTCAGCCCTATTATCAATAAATCCGGACAGTTGCCGGTACTCGCCTGGTATCCGTGGAATATTTCAAATACTCATTTCAAGAGCGTTTACGTACACCAAACGGTAAATTTGGTTTACGCTATGGCCAGCCATGTCAATTACGATAGCTTTGCCGTTGGGCTTCTGGTCTTTGTGATAGCTCAATGCGAAATACTGTCAGATTTGTTGAAAAGCTCGTTTGTTGAAGCAAACAAGAAAGGCGAAGCCATTTTGCTGAGACACATTGAACATCACAAACAGATACTAAAGTAACTTTTTTTTTGGATTTTGTTTCTTGTCACACTAATTCAATTTAATTTTCAGGCATTTCCAAGTTGTGTACAAGTTTCTGAATGGAGTGATTTTAATACAGTATGCGGCAACAACAGTTACAATTTGCATGACTATGGTTCAAGCTACTCTGCTCAAGCCTACAGATCCAGCTTTCATCTCGATGGTATTATATGGGAGTGCATGTGTTTCCGAGCTCTTTGTGTACTGCTGGTTTGGCAGCGAAGTAACCCAAAAGGTTTGTAAGGGGAGTTCAGGAGCCTTGTGTTTTCCAATGACCTTCGTAAAGTAATAGTCCGGCTGCTAGTGGAAAGGACCTTGCATTTTATGATGCCGCAATGCCACTTGGCTGAAATGTGAAATCGACTGCACTCTTTCGACCTAGACGTGGTGCCTTCAGCGTCAGCCGTGAAGAGGCTGTACCTATATAGAGTGGTAGCGGAAGAAACACAAATGAAAAAATTGTATTTTGTAAATGAAAATCTGCAAATCGCCATATTTATCCCTGAACTGTTGTCCAAAAAGGTGCAACAATCCATTCGGAAATATCTTCAACCATGTCTTCAACCATTCCAGGAATATCCTGTAAAAACATATTATTTTACCAGGATATTTCAGACGGTTGAAGATATTCCAGAATGGATTGTTGTACCTTCTTAAGCAATAATCAAGGATTAAATGTGTTGATTAACGTATCTTCATCGATCCTTGTTTACGAAATACAATTTTTTGATTTTTTTCTTCTGCTCCCTGTATATAGAGTCTGCACGGTTGGCGCCGATGGCACCACGTCTAAGTCGAAAAAGTAAGGTCCATTTAACATTTCTGCGAAGCGGCATTGCGGCTTCATATAATTCGTGTGCACTACCTACTGAAATGTTCTGTTTCCTTGATCTTCCCTGAAGTAACAGCTCCTCCATAATATGAAATCATTAGGGACAACTCAAGTAGCGAAGTTACTCCTGGGCTATAGCTTCGAAACAAGTGAAGTATTTGCTTGAATTCGTAGTACGTACTCAAATTTATTGGAGCAAATACTACGGTTTGAAGTATTAGTCCCGATGTTGAGGCACAAATATCGCACCAACCTTGCAAAGCTTGTTCAAGCGATGAGACTTGCCACAAATGTTCATTGAACTCTTGAGAAACTTTCAAGAAATGGTGCCACGGTGGCTTCACCTGCAGATGTTATATACAGAGTTTTCAACAATGTAAAAATTCCACCTCGTGGACCAAAGAAGTTTAATTTAAAATGAACCACTTACAAAGCTGCTGTGACTATGATTCAGTCTATGGCGCGATGCGACGGAGAAAAAGTGTCTGCCCTGACCGGGACTCGAACCCGGGTCTTTCATTTGCCGGATGGATACTCTGACCACTAAGCTATCGGGGGAGACAACAGTTCCTCCGCCACATGCCCATATGAGAGCCGCCACAAGTCACTTAGAAATATTAAACAATTTCAGAGCGAAGAGTTGCCCAAAGCCGCGTTCCAATGCAACTGGACGGACGCATCACCAAAATTCAAGAAAAACTTGGAGTTCTTCATCCACAGGACGCAAAACCCGCTTGTACTTTGCGGCGGGGACTACTTACCCGTTTCGTTGCAAAATTTTCTCATGGTGAAGTATTTTCTGTTGTTACACATTCGTTATTTTACGATCGTTTTGTTGTAGATTATGCGGGCATCGTACTCGTTCTTCACCGTAATGAATCGCGTTAAAAACTGAAGTTCAACAACAAAAGCCTCCTAGTAACGTAGTTAGAGTTTCAAAGGCTGGTAAAATTTCCGGAAAAATTGGTGAAACTTTTTCGAGAATTTGGAAAAACTGGAAATTTATTCCAAGTGAATAGTCTCATTTGCATTAAAATTCGAAACAGGACCTATAACGGAAAATCATATCATGTTAAAAATTGGAAATTGATGAAAAAGTAGTTTCAAGCAGGGTTATTCCTAAAGTCAATTTGAAGAACTTTGTACATACGTACAGTCCATTTTTTTTAAGTCCATTGTGGTGCAATGACAAACACCTAAAAAAAATTGACTACATACCGTCCGTTTTTTTTTCTAGGCCCCAGCGCGTAGCGCCTTTATTATGGATTCCACACCCAACATATTATATATTTTTGAAATCAGAAGAACAAAATCTTTCGATTGATGGTATGTCAAATTATTTTTGACAGATGTCATTTTTTGACAATTGACAGAATAGTACTTGTGATACATCATTTTGAAGCCCATTCAATTCTGAGGAAAACTGTGTCTTCATTTTTGGAATAGGATGTCTTTCACAACTTCTGGAGGTCTTCAAATAGGAAAAATTGTTGAAATTCAGAAATACTCAATAAGTACGTAAGTAGGCAAAACAGGTATTTTTAATAATAACTAATGATAATAATCAATAAATAATCACAATGAAACGAAAAATGTCCTGGAGAAGTTATTTGAAATGACCGTTTCCTTGTTCCTTGAATGAGAGATTCAACGACCGGTGAATTGGAACTGCCAGCCCAACGCGATAGTATCCGAGATGGCCAGGTTTGACCCCCTCGATTTTTTTATGATCATATTTGAAAGATAAGGTGTTTATAGAATCTCCCGCTGATTTGGACGATTCAAAATCAGAATATTATCATCAGTTGATATTAAAAATACCTATTAATTATTGAGTAGGTATTTCTGAATTTTAACAATTTTTCCTATTCAAAGACCTCCAGAAGCTGTAAAAGACATCCTATTCTAGAAATAAAAACACAGTTCTCCTAAGAATTTTATGGGCTTCAAAATGGTGTGTCACAAGTACTATTCCGTCAATTGTCAAAAAATGACATCTGTCAAAAATAATTTGACATACCATCAATCGAAAGATTTTGTTCTTCTGATTTCAAAAATATATAATATGTTGGGTGTAAAACCCATAATAAAGACGCTATAAGCTGGGGCCTAGAAAAAAAAACGGACGGTATAAGCCGATCAGCTTTTAAATTCAGCACTAGAACGGTAATTTTTGCACGCCAAGTTGGCAATTCTGCGATATTTGGGGATGCTCAAATTTTAGTCCGGTGGTTAAGCGTTCAAACTATGCATTTTGAGCTTAAGCAATGCGCTTTTGGGGTTTGATTGGGGGTCCCTCAACTTTAATTTCAAGAGTTGGAGACATCGGTGCACTCGATGCGGAGGGGGTCTGGGGGGCCCTTGAAAGTTGAAGGTGCGAGGCTTCCCACCAAATCACCATACCACCACGTAATTCCTACTGGGAGGCCATCAAACGACTCTAACCTGTACATTGACAACATTTGTTACCATGTCCAAATAGTTCTTCACACTGAAAAAAATTAATTCTTATGACAGATCGGAAAAAACAGTTTTTCTCAATTCTTCATCCCCACAACGAATAAACTGCCAAGTGTGGTGTCATTTTGGAGTAAACGGCATCCTCTGATTCCATCCACCGAGTCAAAATGTTTGTGAGACCACTGTGCAAAGAATGGCACGCCAAGAAGTGAGCATTTTCAAGCACCTCATTGACCAGTAGTTTCTTGGCTGTTACCAATCGATATGATTGATAATTTGGTCATGGATCAATAACTTGAACTCTTTGGTAACGGTAATGCATGTGCATGAAACTCGACACGAGCGTGAAGGCCTGGGAAAAATTTTTTCTCCAGCGCTCGAATTTTTTTTCACGCCTACTGAGCGTCAGTTTGCAGGGCTCAGGTAGGGAGCGTTTGGATAGCTTTGGGAGCAAAATTTCCATATCTATCTGAAAGTTTGAGCAGTTTAATTCTGGAAATTGATTTATGAATCATCAATGATTGTTTTGCCGGTCAGTACCCACATGGGAGTTAACTGCAGAAGTGATGGCTAACGGCGGAGGGAATTCAACGACCAAGACTTATTCTCTGCCACTCTGACAGTCATTTTCACGGTTGTTTTTATAAAATTATTTCTTCTCCAAACATAAGAAAACTTACACGTACAAAATGATAACAACCTTGAAGGTTGGTAGAGGAAAAAAAAAATAACACTTTGAAAGTTGAATGCCCTCCGTCGTCAGCCATGATCTCTGTGCAGTTAATCCCCATGGGGGTACCTAGTGACCGTCAAAATAATCTTTAATGATTCTCAGATCAGTTTCCAGAATTATGCTACTCAGTTTCATAGACAGATATGAAAATTTTGTCTCCAAACCTATCCAAACGCTGCCTGCCTGAGCCCAACAAACTAACGCTCAGTAGGCGTGAAATAAATTCGACCGCTGGAGAAAAATATTTTTTCCAGGCCTCCACGCTCGTGTCGAGTTTCATTCACATCCATTACCGTTACAAAAGAGTTCAAGTCATTGATCCATGACAAAATTATCAATCATATCGATTGGTATCAGCCAAGAAACTACTGTTAAATGAGGTGCTCAAAAATGCTCTCTTCTTCTCGTGCCATTCTTTGCACGGTGGTCTCACAAACATTTTGACTCGGTGAATGAAATCAGAGGATGCCGTTTACTTTAAAATGACACCAAACTTGGCAGTTTATTCGTTGTGGGAATGAAGAATTGAGAAAAACTGTTTTTTCCGATCTGTCATAAGAATTAATTTTTTTCAGTGTGAAGAACTATTTGGACATGGTAACAAATGTTGTCAATGTACAGGTTAGAGTCGTTTGATGGCCTCCCAGTAGGAATTACGTGGTTATATGATGATTTGGTGGGAAGCCTCGCACCTTCAACTTTCAAGGGCCCCCCAGACCCCCTCCGCATCGAGTGCACCGATGTCTCCAACTCTTGAAATTAAGGTTTGGGTATCCCCAATCGAACCCCAAAAGCGCATTGCTTAAGCTCAAAATGCATAGTTCGAGCTTTTTTTGGCGCTTAACCACCGGACTATTTGTAATGTTGGATCAATATTTCCTCAGATGACCTTGGATTCGTATTGTCAATCGAGTACAGCGCTGTTGCAAGATTGTATGAACGCTCAAGACGTCTTGATTTTGGTAGACTTTCTCCAGTTTAAATGGGCGACTGGTGAACAGTTTTTTTTGAATAAAATAGTGAATCATAATATACCATCATATTATATACTAGATTGAGAAAACTGTTCTAATGTATGGTCATAAATGAAGGCCTAGTGTCTAAAACCTAGAACGGCTCGGCACTCTGTCACTTACCTGCCATTCTGACAAGGTAACAGTCATAACAGCCAAGGCAACACTGTAGCGGAATATGATGCAAGGAGACGCCAGAATTGGCATTTCATGTCAAAATTTCCTAACCTTACTGGACTTCGCCACAAAAAGCCCGTTTTCACGTAACTTGGTCTGTCAGCGTCCGTTACACCCTGAGGAACATGGCCAACCGCGTTTTAATTTCTACTGAATTTAAAACGTGATCGGCATATACTTCAAAATTTCTCAAATATTGGTTTATTGGTTCACTGGCCTACATGAATTCTGTTGTTCTGAATCAGGGTATTTATTATCATCGTTTCGTCAATTTCTGATTTTTCGAGAATAGAATACTTTCCAAATAAATCGCAAAACTGCAAGAACTTGAAACATATAGAAATTTATGAAAAACATCATTTTTCCACCTTCCTCTCTTGTAAAACTGATTTTTCACAATAGGTGAAAAATTTCTAGCGAGTTTTTTGAATTTCCACAAGGATAACATTCCTGAGTTTTTACTATAATAGTGGGGGGGGGGGCTACGGCCAAGATTGGAATGATCTATGCATTTTGTGATCAAAGCATGTTTGGCATTCAGAAGACCCTCCTTCGCAATTCCAGATACGGCGCCACGCAAGATTTCGCGCCAGACTCGGCGCCAGAGGCACTGTATTGCGGTTAACTGCAAAAATGGTTCCTGGCCGGTCTCTGGTACCGCAGTCGGTAATTTTTAGTTCCGTTTAGTTAAATCTACATGTAGAAATGAGTAAAGAGTACATTTTCACAAGCGAAGTTTCAAGTGCTGCCTTCACACGTTGTTTTTATCCAAGTTCAGGACATTGAATTTAGTCGGGAGAGATACCAATCTTGTCGTGATCAATTATTATTTATGAGCCAGGAAGAAAAAGAGCCACTCAACCAAGTTTCGCCCTCCCCCACGACCCCCCTTCAGCAATGATCGACACTTTTTGTGCCAAAATTGTATCGACGGGATGTGATGCGTCGAGCTACGACGTATTTGCATCCATTGGATTGACGGGTTCCATCCGGTTCCATACCCATCATTTTGAGCCGCAATTTTTCACCCGCCCCCTCCAATAACTGGAAGCTTCGGCGTGCAATTTTTGGCGATTTTGGATATGTTATAGAGGGCACTCAATTCTGAACAGAATATCAAATTTTCAGGACATCCACATTTTTTCCGAGGTTTTGGCAATTTTTTTACTATATATTTCCTATATTAAAACAAAATTGGCCTTGAAATGTATAAAAACAACGTGTAAAGGCAGCATTCGGAACTTTTCTTGTGAAAATGTACTCTTCACTCATTTCTACATGTAGTTTTAACTAAACAAAACTAAAAAATACCAACTGCGGTACCAGAGACCGGCCAGGAACCATTTTTGCAGAATTTACCCCTAGCAGGTATATTAACCGCAATACAGTGTCTCTGGCGCAAAATCTCGCATGGCGCCACATCTGGAATTGCGAAGGAGGGTCTTCTGAACAAGTATGCCAAATTTCATGCTTTGATCACAAAATGCACAGACCATTCCGCTAACCCCCCTACTATAAGTTTCCAATTGTTCCATTTGTTCCTAAAAATTTCGAGAATGTTCCCAAAAAATAAATTTCTGGAAGTTTGGCAACACTAGCGTAGATACAAGTACTGACAAAAACTAATGGTGCAGAACCATAATATAATAGAAATTAGAGTGATTTTGAACTTGTGAGCAATTATAATCTAAAATATAATATACAGGTATATATCAATGGACCTATTTCTTTTTCACGCCCCTTTTGCCTCCTATCGCCGCTCATTGGCTAGATTTGCCTCACAATCTCCCGTAGCAACTCTGTCAGTGCCACTGACTTTCTCCTTGTCATTACCCCCGACAACGATATGTTACAATTTGTCATCAGTTGTCAGTAGAACAGAACCAAAAGTCTTGCCACGCTGCAACCTGCAACCTACAGACTCGACAACGCTTTACTTCTTTACAAAAGTGTAGTGTAAAGCATCAAATGAAGGGGAACCAGCGTGATAAGGGGATGAAGTAGGGATATTTTGAAGACGTACTTGTGAATAACCTGGAGGTAAAAGCGGAGTGCTACAGGAGCCAGAAAAAGAAACAAGCTTCTCAAGAAAATGTCCGGAACAGCATTTGTTTTCAGCGTCATCTTTGTACCTATCATTGGATGAATAGAAATCTTCCACTCTGAAGTGCCGTGAGCACACCAAAACTGAAGCAAAATATTGAGGTTCTGTTGTGAAGTTGTAGTGGGTAATCGCCAAATAGGAAGGTGAGATAGCATTCCCAGCACTTTGAACGGTAATTTGGGTGACCCCGCTTTTGGCTTTGTGCAACTTGTAAAACAGCTGAAATTGTTTCGTTCGCCTTCAAATTCTTCCTGGTGCCGGTGTCTTCCAGTGGCGGCCATCCATTTATTTCGCTTATTTTCGTCGGCAGGAAAACCGTAGAACGAAACATTTGAGGGAAATATTCCACTGGACTAGTGCGGACAACTTTTCACACAATATACGAGCATTTTTCGAATTATTCGATCAGTGTAGCGACACGACACAGGTTGCAGTCATAAGTGACAGTGACAATTCTAATTCATTGTGACAGTATCGCCTTCCTCGAATTTCGCGCCAATAGACCTTATCAGTAAGTCCTGTCAAAGGCCCGTATTCATAGTCAGGTCTTGAGACATGAGGTCGTCTCAAGCATTTGCTCAAGACAGATTCGAGTTGCATAGTTACCGAATAAGACCATCTTATTTTTTGGTCTTGAGACGGTCTTGAAATAAGGTGACCTTAAGAAAATGTAGTTTCATAGTCAGTGCTTATTCATAAATAAGCAAATGCTTGAGATCGACGATTTCATAGTTGTTTCAAGATCGTCTTATTTGCAAATGAGACTACCTTATCATAAGTCAGCTATGGGGTCGTCTCATTAATGTCTTATTGATTGACGGCGTATTCAAGATGAAGGTTTTTCCTCGGTTTTTCTTTGCCTTATTTTGCTCTCGCAAGTGCACGTGAAAAAGGATTCGACGAAGTAAGTGCAAAATGTGTTTTCAAATCAAATGACTTTTTTTTTAGTGTTATCAAAGAATCTTTCGGTCTCGCGGTATTCAAATTATTCATATTTTAGATGGACGTGGAAGATTTGTATAGGGAAATATGGCCGGAAGAAAGGAATCGACATGAACGAGTGCCAAAAAGATACGTGAGAGATTTCCAAAATCCTCTGGAATTCTACAATGAGGTAGAGTTCAAAAGACGGTATAGATTCAGCAAAGACTGCGTCATACATCAAATTTTGCCTCTGATTGAAATTGATCTGAGGCCCCGAAACAACCGAGGGCTGCCCATAGCTTCACCATTGCAACTTCTTATAACCCTGAGATTTTATGCTACGGGTACTTTTCAGGTACCCACAGTTTCGTTTTCATCCCCAACTATTATTTTTGATCTATCGATCAATTCATCTTTTGACTAGATTGTTGGAGGAGATCTCGAGGGCATTTCTCAATCGACTGTATCAAGAATTGTCACAAGGGTCTCCAGTCTGTTGGCGGCACTCATGGTTGAGTGGATTAAGATGCCAGCATCTGTGGATGCTCAAACAGAAAACAGAAGACTATTTAGGGAGATCGGAGCCAGACGACGTCGGGGAATAGGTCTCCCAGGGATAGATGGTGCATTAGATTGCACCCACATCCGACTAAGTAATGTGAGGTTCAATCAAATTCAAGAGAACTTTAGGAATCGGAAGGGATACTTTTCTCTGAATGTTCAAGTAATAAAAAAAGTTGAACAACAATTGAAAGCACGAGTGAATGGAAGTGTTATGTTTCAAAATCGAAGTTTCTTATTCAAAGCAAATCAATGTCAAACTTTTACATGTAGTAATTTCCATTGGTTGAGAAAATTGACCAAATCAACAGCAGTATACTGGAATGAAGAAGGTATTTTCGATAGATAACACCTTCATCCACCCAAGAAAATTCACGAATGCCATATATGATTATGTGATTCAAAATTACTTTTTAATAGGCTTTAGTGGGTCCTCGAATGGAATTCTTGGACATTGTTCCTTAGTGGCCAGGAAGTGAACATGACAGTAGGATTTTTCAAAATTCCAGGCTGCATATGAGATATAGACAAGGACAGCTGACCGGAACCCTCTTAGGGGATGCTGGATACCCTTGCCGGCCATTTCTTTTAACGCCTTTTCCCAATCCTACTACGCAAGCAGAACAAGAGTATGGACCTATTTTGATCACATTCAAAATACGTTGAGCTGATCTTTTCGATTTTTTTTTCACAGCTACAACACTCTGCATTCAATAACCAGAGGAATTGTGGAGAGAGGTTTTGGTTTGTGGAAGCGCCGATTTCCTTGTCTTTCGAAAGGTCTCGGAAATAACCTTGTCTGTTGCACATCCATTATTGTGGCGTGTGCTGTTTTACACAATATGGCTTTGAAATTTGATAGAGAACTTCCTGAAGACGTGAATTTTGATGGCGATGTTGATGGAGTTGAGCCAGAAGCACCACAAGCACCACGCGCTTATGAAGCAGGCGAAGGTTTCGCAATTCGAACTGCATTGATTGAAAGATTATTTGATTGACTTGGCTTGTTATAGTTTATGTTGGCGTTGAAAATAAATAGATCAGTAGTTCACTTATTCAATCTTTTAAAGCTGTTGACCATTGAACAAGAATTGGATTTCATTGTTTTTATTAATGCAGAAATCTACATCATTTACAGCTTTTTTTCAGCCTCATAAAGCTCAATTTCATTCTGTCGGAAATGAATTTTATATTATATTTATATGAAATTTGTACTAAGATATTTAACTAAAATTTTAATCTGTTGCTCTCTCCAAAAGAAGTTCAGCCAGCTCCGCTTTGGCATTAGCCTCTCTTGTTCTTATTGAGTGAATCTCCATCTCGTTTTTTACTCGCAAATCGTGCATTTCTTTGTCAAAAATAATCAGATTTTTTAATCGCTTCACCCGGAGCTGCTGTTCTTCTGCGTCGTTTTCTTTTCTATTTTGTCGTTTTTTTTTGAGCGATGGCACAGATGATAGCTCACGCTGTCTAGAAGGGCCTATTCAAAATAAAACGACGATTGTGCTCTGTCACATAACAAATCACTTGATGCTCACCAGGCTGGGACTCTTGAGATGCTTCCAACAACTGAGTTCTACCGCCATAAGATGCCTCTTTAGTATATTGGAAATAGAAAAAAATAGGTGCTTTGCTGGAATTAAATCAAACAAAAACGATTTTTTCACCAATGCAAGCTTACAGTCCCTTCTTCAACATATCAAAAGTCCTCAACTCTGGGACTGCTACAAATCAGTATACAGGGTGAAAGTTTATTATTTTTCTCTACTTTCTTTTTTCCTTGGAAAACTGATGACCTAAAATAACGGTTTTAGGCTAGTTTGATAGGCCATAGTCTTCCAATAAACATATAAAAAATATAGCACTCAGCAACTGCTGCGTATCAAGTTACAGGGTGAAAACTATTTTTCATCTTCAATTTTTTTTCTTGGTGGAACTGATCTAGATTGAAGCCGGTTCCAGTTCTTTTGCAAGCTCATAATGTCATACTGAACATATAAAAATGACACATCTCTACATCTGCTGATTTTCAATTTACAGGGTGAAAAGTCATTTTCACGTTTCAATTTTTTTCTTGATGATTTCGGCTCACACAACAATTGCGACTGGTTTTCCTGAAAATTTGAGGTTTCTAGTCAAACATATCAAAATTATACATTTCTGCTACAGCTACGTTTTTATTTACAAATTTAAATGATCGGTTGCGTTCCAAGATTTTTTGAATTTTTGATGCAATTTACCCAAATATACCCAAACATTTAAATTTATAAAAAAAAACTTAGTTGTAGCAGAAATGTATTATTTTGATATGTTTGACTAGAAACTTCAAGTTTACAGAAAAATCAGTCGCAATTGTTGTGTGAGCCAATTTCACCAAGAAAAAAATTAAAACGTGAAAATTACTTTTCACCCTGTAAATTGAAAAGCAGCAGTTGTAGAGATGTATCTCTTTCATATGTTCAGTATGACATAATAAGCTTGCAAAAGAACTTGAACCGGTTTCAATCTAGATCAGTTCCACCAAGAAAAAAAATTAAAGATGAAAAATAGTTTCCACCCTGTAACTCGATACACAGGAGTGGCTGGGTCGTATATTTTTTATATGTTCATTGGAAGACTATGGCCTATCAAACTAGCCTAAAACCGGTTTTTTCAGTCATCAGTTTTTCAAGAAAGAAAGAAAGTAAGGAAAAATAATGAACTTTCACCCTGTATACTAATTTGTAGCTGTCCCAGAGTTGAGGACTTTTGATATGTTGAAGAGGGAACTGAAAGCTAGCCATGGTAAAAAAATCGTTTTTGTTTGAATTAATTCCAGCAGATATTCTATTTCCAATATACTACTTCTCCATCCATTTGTTCGCCCTCACTGCTCATTTCCGGCTCTTCTTCAGATCTAGCGTTTTCATCACTCCTCACCGTGCCCTTCTCGAGCATACTTATTTCGTTTTCCAATCTGTCTGTACATTATAAGATATGATGATGATGATGATGATCATGGTGAATTTTCCATAATATTGATGACTCACCGAGCTCTGGAATATCCTCATTGAAATCCTGGAGATTCGATGAAAACGCCGTTGGCACAGTTTCCATTAGATGTGGCACTATTATGGCCACATCTGAATCCACATTGGACGACGCTGACTCTGGCCCACCTCCAGTTGCCAATCTCCCCTGTCTCTCTTTTGTAATGGCATTTCTTTGCCCCTGCTTTATGTTCGTCCACAATTTTTTAAGCTGGCTAAGCGATCTCTGAAAAGCAGTTAATAGTTCAAATCATAACGTCCTTATCAAATCTTCTACCATGAATGGTGACTTATCATTTACACTTACTTCTTGCACTACATAGCGAGAGTTATTGAACTCAGCCACTACTTTCGACCACGCTTTGTCTTTCTGGACAAGTGTGGCTGAGTCGCTTCTTCTGGCCTCGATCACGTCCTTGTGCCGCTTGAGACATTCCAAGAAGATTGTCCTCTCCAAGGGCGTGTAATGCCTTGTCTTCACCATTTTTCACAAACCGAGTCACAAACACACAGTGCAGCAAAGAACGAGAGCAAACAAATCAAAAGAATTATACGCTACTTCTCATCGAGGTGACAGTTCAGACAGTTCGAGGCACCTACCTACTTGACTTTTGATACAAACTTTTGTCATTTGGGCTCATGATTCGAGTAACATTTTTCAAAATGTATAGTTGTATCTCTCTAAATTGACGCATTATTGACTTTTGTTGCCGAACACTTCCGACGCGTGAACTTAAGATCACCTTAGAGAAGACCGTCTTATTTGAAATAAGACGGTCCTATTGACGGCCTTATTTTTTAAGGTGATCTCAAGTGGGGACTATGGAATCGTGGGATAAACAAGACGGTCTCAAGACATAAGACCGTCTTGATCAAGACGGTCTTAAGCTAGCGCTTGAGATCTGACTATGAATACGGGCCATAGACCTGTGTACCCATGGAGGTGTGTACCCAACCTTTTTCAAAGCCGCGTTGCCCATCCGCGCTGGCGCTAGCTTCGAGCGTCAAAAGTGACAATAATAAAGGTTGGCAATGGATGTTTTCCATCTAGCCCCAAGTTTAGTACACCTGCCATTTACGCATGTGCGGGTGCCAAACGGTGCTTTCCATCTACGTGTTCTTACTCGGTTCTGTGCCGTTCATTGGATCACCTAAAATTGTATGCCAAACTATGGAACATGTTCCGTCTGGTGGTATTTGTACCGTCTAGATGGAAAGCGCCCAATGCAGAATTTTGGCGCTGTCAACCAAACTTTTTGAAATTCTCAATCGTCTGACGTCTGACGTTTTCATTCGCGTAAGTCACGCACGAGTTTTCCGCAATATTCTTTTATGACAGTGTTGAATTTTCTACAGAACGTTGCTGGTTCGAGCAATGGATGACCCAGTGAAAAGAACCAAATGTTGTGTCGTGGGGTGGGATGCCGCGAAATGGGCACTAAAGCCAAGACTCACAGGCTTTCCCAAGACCTAGAATTTCGTTTCAAGTGGATCCACTGATGGTCAGGGGTGGAAAGGGATCTGTCTTATCTGTCTGAGGACAATAAAGAAGCTGAGCTGAGGAGGAGCTGATGAATGTCCCTCTCGAAGCTCAATTTTTAAAGTCGCTGGCACGAGACGCAGACTTGGGCGCGATGCCTTTCCCATCTATACTCTCTGCGCTACAGTCAAAGGCCAGCCTTGTCAGTGAACTCCACAATGGACCCACCGTCGACTTGGGGGTTGCCGCCACCGCCCCCGGCTTACCTATCTTAGCTTAGTATCCCGTATTCCTTACAAAAAATGCTGAAAATACAAACCTTTCCATCATTAGGTTTGTTCGCGTCGCATGAACCTTTGGCACCCAAAAGTTCATATGAACCTTGAAGTACATGTATGAGGTGTAGTTGGTGCAGATTAAAACACCAAATCGACGCGAACGGTTTAGTGCAATAAATCTTGTAGCGCCAGATTTGATAGTTGATAGCTGACAGTGTTGACACTTTCCGAATTCTGAGTGATAGCTTCAGAATTCATTTGTAAAATGTCGAGCAAAGCCAAGAGCTGTGCCAAGAGCAAAGCAATCGCCAAGCAGAACCGAAACGCTCTTATGATGATGTTTGGACTGATTACACACAACATAGGGTGCTTTCCACCTAACCGGTACAAATACCACCAGACGGCACATGTTCCATGGTGTGGCACAAAATTTCAAGTGATCCAATGAACGGCGCAGAACCGAGTAGGAACACGAAGATGGAAAGCACCGTTTGGCACCCGCACATGCGTAAATGGCAGGTGTACCGAACTTTGGGCTAGGTGGAAAGCACGCATAGCTTCTTCCGACGAGGACGATGACAGAGAAACGGACATTTTCAATTTTATATTTCAACACCATGAAGAAGGCAAGTAAAAATTATGTAGAACAAGTCTCTCCACTTCCTGGTGGATCTTTCTTCTTTGATCGCCAAACTATACGAGGTCTCCTTCTTCAGAAACTTTCCACAAGTCCATCGTACAGACAGAAGCTAACGTCAAATCAGGCGCTAAATCATCCAAATGTCATAAATGGCAAACTTTCTGGGTTCTGCACTTTTGGCACCACCCTCCGACTGGGTGTAGAAGGTGCAGCACTTTTTTCTGGCACTGAGAACTTTTTCGGCGACGCGAACACCACCGAACTGTACTTTTTCTGCGACGCGAACGGTAAAGTGCACTTAGGGCAGAAAAGTGCAGAAGGTTCATGCGACGCGAACAAACCTATTGTACATGGTGTAGCCTCAATAGAAGGCCTTTGTGGCTACCGTTCAATGCCTCGATATTTTTTTCTTCAAAATTCCAGTCGTGTTTGGATGAATTTCTTGTCCACTGACATTTTTCGTAAAATGAAACGTCAGACGATAACAATTTAAAAAATTTTGATTGACAGTGTCCAAGACACCCAGACTCTGCCGTACCGGCGCGGCTCCCTGTTTCCCTACCCATCGTCTCTGTTCCCCATAAGAAATAGGTCTATTCGCGTTTGTTTCTTCACCACTTCCCATGCAGCGCTATGACGACTGTTAGGAAGCACGCTGTTCAAACAATCAAGTAAGATGAGACAATGATTATTATTTTTTAGAACCAAGTTAAGTACGTTCACTCCCACCGTGATTTTTGAGGCGATTCTAGTCTGCTGGACAATTTTTACAATTTGAATCACCCGGCACTGCTTTCAGAGTACTGAGGCGGGGCTTAGGAGGGACTGCCAGTGAGTACACGGATCCCCGCCCACCGCCAAAAAAAAAACTTGAACAATCTGCCAAAATAGTGTCAAAAAACAATGAACTTGATTGTTCAACTGACAGATTATTGTTCAAGAAATTGTGTACTATAATACAGCTATATTTGATCGCCTTTTCAAGAAATCCCGGGTAAGAGGTGGCATTTAGGTAATTTTCTTATTATATGTTCCTTACATTGTACCGAGCGTTCATTAATTAAATGGGTCAAGGGTGCCTGTGACTTTAAAAACATCTGTCGGAACTAGCATCGTTCATTTGATGTCTGTAATTTTTTGGTTATCGTAATTTGTCAAACCAGTCGCATTTTTCGTTTTCAGAACATTTTGAATGTGGTTTTCATGACAGGGCACAAAACCTACATGATCGAGGAGTATTTTCGAACTTGAAGTATTCTTGTGCACTTATGGCAGATCAGAGATCAATAATATGGGACGTAACTTGTCAAAGTTTGACAAATTTATTACAAAAAGATTACGCTAGTTTCGACAGACGTTTTTGAATTCACAGGCACCCTTGACCCATTTAATTAATGAACGCTCGGTAGCTCCGACTAAGCTCCGAAGGTGTTCCATGGTACGAGACTAATTCAAAGAGGTGTGAATAATAGAGTGATATTGGTAATCGATTGGCTGCTAAAAGTAAGCTTACGTTGTTCCTCAACCTATCATACTATGTTTTGCAGATTGTCCGTGGACACTAGTGGACAGGATTGACCTTTATACGATATCAAGATCTTGATGTAGAATACGACGCAATGTGAATAGTGTGACGAATTTCAATTATGGGTTGGTTATGTATGCTGGTTGATGTTTCACCCCCAGATCTGAGGAGACTTGGTTGTAAGGAACCCTTCAGGGAACAGGGTCCTTGCATATATTTTATATTGAGACGATTACTTCATAAAATCATTCAAAACGTTATCCACAATAATTTCCGCCCAAAAAAAAATCCAAAAAAATGGTCCATCCTTTGAATGAAATTAAAGTTTGAATTTTTTTTTCGCGCCAAAAACGCGGTCGCTTCTACCTTGTATGACCACGATGACGTCAACCCGAGAGTTCTATTTTTCGTTTGCAAGTTTTTTTTCTTTGCGAGGTTGCAGCCCTGCGCCCTGAAACCCCACGAAAATTCAAATCTTCATTATTTTACAGACCTTTTTCAATTTTGGAGCCGCGAACAGCGCCGTCGCCCTTGCTCACGTGTCAGGACCATCCCCAAGCTCGTGCTGCGCGCTTCTCAACCTTAATTGAGCGTCAGCCCCACAGACGTCTGAGACGGTGATAGTGAGATATGTCAAACATTTAAAATTCGTAGTCGCAATCTGTTAGTGTAGAATCAAGTAGCCCCAGCCCGGGGCACGATGACGTCATCCCGCAGCTGACACATCGGTGCATGGAAGTTGCATGCCTAACAGTTTTTGTGTTTTAAATTTACAAAATAAAAAAATATATTGAGATTTTCGAAAAACCGTTCAGTCTGCGTGGTGGTATTTGGCTACCAAAGCATCATTGGAGGCAATAAAAAAAAATCGTGCAAGGACCCTATTCTGGAAAAATGATAAAAAAATTCTTCGACTTTCATTAGCAAGGGCCAAAGGACGGCCCTTTGAACTTTTCTAGTTTTGTTAATTCAAAAGATTTCAACTTACTGTTGACGGCAGAATTATGAGAAAGAAATATCTCTACCACGACTGGATGTGTATTGATTTTTTTTATCATTTACAGAGGGTGAGTCAGAAACTGAGAAAATTATTAAGACCAGTTTTTGACTCTTGAGGGTTTCAAAAAGAAAGTCGAAGATTTTTCCAATCATATACAGGGTGGTCCAGGTTTTAGTCGACAAACTTTGTAGGCTGATAGAGAATAAAAAAAGAAGTCGACTCACCCCAAAAAGTACATATCTAAAATGCATATTAAAAAAGTTATAGGCCTTCAAAGTTGCAGAAAAAAATTGTTTTTTCTTGATAACTTTTGAACAGCTTGACCGATTTTGCTCAAATTTTGCACATATAGTTGACAAACACGTCCCCAGTGATTTCTTGGAAAAAATTCTGTCAGAATGACGCAGTGCCGTAGATATGGGGGGGTACTAACCCTCTTACCCTCCTACTTTCTACGCCACTGGATATTTTGGAAAACCGTTAAAAGTATTGAATTTGGCGTTCAATTCTGAAGAGAAAATTGGCGTATCATTGCTACATTTGGAGCAGCGGTTTGAAAGATATTTGTGTTCAAAGGTTCAAAAACACCGAATTACGCAAATGTTTCAAAATTCGAGCAAGCTGTGATCCATCAACTTTCAACTTTTTTTCAATTTAAAGTTTATTGATCCATAATTTAGCTCATGAGAAATTGAAAATTGGTTGTGAAAATTCATAATTTCAGCAACAATTGGATATTCAATAGGTACCTATTCACTTTACTTGATAGTTGGGAAGTTTAGGTAAGAACAAGAAGCAAGGGCCCTTTGTTTCTTATTGGTCACGTTACTGAAATTATGAATTTTCACAACCAATTTTCAATTTCTCATGAGCTAAATTATGGATCAATAAACTTTAAATTGAAAAAAAAGTTGAAAGTTGATGGATCAAAGCTTGCTCGAATTTTGAAACATTTGCGTAATTCGGTGTTTTTGAACCTTTAAACACAAATATCACCGAAACCGCTGCTCCAAATGTAGCAATGATACGCCAATTTTCTCTTCAGAATTGAACGCCAAATTCAATACTACTAACGGTTTTCCAAAATATCCAGTGGCGTAGAAAGTAGGGGGGTAAGAGCGTTAGTACCCCCCATATCTACGGCACTGCGTCATTCTGACAGAATTTTTTTCATGAAATCACTGGGGACGTGTTTGTTAACTATATGTGCAAAATTTGAGCAAAATCGGTCAGGCTGTTCAAAAGTTATCAAGAAGAAAACAATTTTTTTCTGCAACTTTGAAGGCCTGTAACTTTTTTAATATGCATTTTAGATATGTACTTTTTGGGGTGAGTCGACTTCTTTTTTTATCCTCTATCAGCCTGCAAAATTTGTCGACTAAAACCTGGACCACCCTGTATATTTCCGGAATTCCCTGAAGGGTCCTCCACAACGTGCGGAAAGAGCCTTTCCGCCATTTTTTGGACACCCTGTATATAGGTAGGTGCCGATAAAGAGGAAAACATCATTGAAAAAACTGCAAATGTTCAACTTTCCATCTTGTGGACAGATTTTCACCAAATTTTTTTGAACAAGGAGTAACTGGTTATTGAACTTTTTAAAAAAATTTCTTCTCCTAATTTCCCGAGATTCGATCCAGAATTGGAGATAAAACCCTACTGAATGATTTTTTTTTTGAGATGTTGATTTAGAAACTGGATATGAAATTAGAAGCTAAGAAAATTTGACAACTCCCTACAAAATCATAGTGGTAGCCCAGATAGCACAGGATTTTCTATGAATATTCTTTATATATTCTTTTCGGAATATTCGAACATTCCCAGAATATTCTTGGATATCCAGGAATATTCAAGAACATTCTCAGAATATTCTTGGATATTCAGGAATATTCGAAGTATATCCATAGACACAAAATGTCTGCCTTGAGAATATTCATTGGATATCCATAGGAATATTCCAGAATATACTCACGGTATATTCCCTCATTCCTCATTCCCTGAATCTGAGAAATGCCATGATATTTAAGAAACGCAATTTTACATTTGCATTTTGCAATATTAGTACCTATACCTATTGTCCTATTTAGTAATAGGAAAACTTTTAAATCTGGTTGTAGATGTAGAATATATGCAGTGCAGCGGGTGTTGTGACGAATACTTTTTCTTTGAGGTAACCCCACAAAAAGAGGTTCAACAGATAGTTCGAATGATGTTTCCCGGGAAGGTGATTTCCAAACGGGGGGACATCAGTTTCAGCCTCCAAAAAGTCCCGATTTAACCCCGTTAAACTTCTTGTGGGACTACCTGAAAAAGTATTCGTCATAGCACCTCTGTTAAAATGGCATGATTTGAAGAACAATATCCTGGAAGTAGTGGAAGAAATGTCGCGTATCTCAGCTGCCATGTGTGAACGAGCTTTGGCGAATTTAAGGTCCCGACTTGAAGAGGGGGAAGACATCTAGGCTAGGCAATGCAGTCTTCCGCACATAAATTTCCCACGTTTTTGGATCAAGACTTTGCTATTGAAAAATCTGAACAAAACGAGGATAATAAAATAACTTCTTGCCGCCTTATCAATTTGCCCAGGAAAAATGTAGTATGAAATAAACAAAAAAATATTGCAAACAGCTTAATAAATACCTCAGAATCGGTCAAAACGTTTCCAAAAAGCTCTATTTCTGACTTTTCGTTGACCATTCCGCTTGCTGTTGACGATGAGGATGGGTACCTGTCATTCTTCTTATCATCGATTAGTTGAAACTTCGTTGAAACCTATGTGGGCACAAAAAGCTAAAAATAATTTTATTTCCGCTTGATAAACGCAAAATGATCAATAACTAGTAATTCAATTAAAATAATAACTACTCCAACCATCATAGGTATACTTACTACAATCATAGTTGGCATGAATTTCGAATTTCGCGCGGGTGGAACTTCTTCCTCATTGGGTCCTCGACAGCTTGACAGCTCCCATTGACAGATGACATTGGCAAGGAAAAAATTTCATCTCTAACGCGCTAAATTTGAAATTCGTGCAACTAACGAGCATGAATCAGCGACACTTTTATGGGATTTCACAGTGAAAAATTTCAACAAACTTACGGCTTCCAAGTCGGCTTGGAGCAAATAAAACAGCTCCTTTTGCAAGTCGATGGAGCTCTCATCTTTGTTGATCAAACACTTCCGGAATCTCCTCTTTTTCACGTTCTTCAACGGCGGTGCCAAGCCGTGCGGCATGTCTTTGGCCTCTTCAGCTCCTTTTTCTGTGCAGTCCAGCAGCTGGCAAATGTCGGCCGTTTTCACAAAAAAATGCTTGTTGTGGGTCTTCAGCGACTCCACGACGGTGGGCAGCTTCCTCAGCTTGCCTTTCAGGATATTCTTGTGCAACAGGACGGCCGCATCGCCTTTGACCACGTCCATGTCGATTTTCAAGCGTTTCTGAATCTTTTTCGGCTTGGTTCTCAGAATGTTCCTCACATACTCAGCTTCAGCCTGGAGGAGAAGGCTGAGAGTTATTGACAAGTTTTTCTTCGGTAAACAAAAAAAGATCAGTGATGTAGGCGAAGGACTTACCACAGGAAGACGGAGGATGAATTGATCCTCCAATTCGATCTTTTCTTCTACAACAGGGGGGCTGTTTTCCATGATTATGGGGGTACAGGCGGTAGAAAAAATAAATTTCAAACGAACTGTCCTCGACTTTTGCCGTCGCCAACATTACGAACCAGATTCCACTATTCCGATTCATCATAGCATTTCGTTGCTTCAATTTGAATTTACTTGACTATTTTAAGCGAATTATGGGCCGAGGGAGTAGATTTGAAGCAGATTGTTGCAATATAAAGCTAGATGATAGCTAAATGAATTTTTTTAAATCAATTTTAGGGGATATACGTCTACTATACAAATGATTGGCAGTGCTGAATATTGACGCTTATGCTTGCGCATTCCACGCGCATTCGCGTAGCGAGTGACAGGCTGACAGGAACTGTCAATCAGTTGTCAATATTTTGCATTGTTTATAAATATAAGAAAAAGGGGCTGAAAATGTCGTTCCAAGTGATCCAAGCGGATTGTAAAAGGGCTGTGGCGTCTTTAGCCAGCATGACCAACGACGAGCTCGACCAAATTATGAATGACGATGAAAAAATCGAGAATATATTGCTCAGCTTGGAACAGGTGAGTCATTGTTCATGAGCCTCTTCAAGCCACCATCTCTGAATTGTGATAATTCCAGTCGTACCTCAAAGAAGTTGAAGAAGAAAAAGAAAAATTGCTTTCCAGCAACAATGCTCTGGCCGAAGCGAATCTCTCGCTAGAACCCGAGCTGGTGGAAAATCGTGAAAAACTCCAAACACTCAGTGAAGAAGCCGAGGAGCTCTCGAAAAAAGTCGAAGAAAAAGTCAGCCACCTCAAGCAGAAAACCGGCGACATGACCCTGGAGACGGCGCTGGCGCTTCTGCAGACCGCCGCCAGCGAAATGGAAGAGGAATCAGATAAATTTGCAAAGACATTCCTGAACAAGGAGGTAGAAATGGACGATTTCGCCGACGACTTCCTGATCAAGCGCAAGCTGATGCACATGAGGCTGGTCAAAGCGGAAAAGCTGTCCAAGATCCTGTCGAGGGACCCGAACCTGAGCAACATCCCGAACTACATAAACGCTCCGCCAGTGAGCATCAACTCCGGCTATTTCCCTGGCATCCCCGTCAGCAGTCCCAGCAGCGTGCCTTATCCCACCGGACCGATCGGTATGCCCATGCCCGGCATGCCCAATTTCTTTCAGAACCACTACTAACTGAAGTGTGAAGGTCGATCTTCTTGTGATTAAGGCTTGAAAAAGCACAAAAACGCTTCTGATTTCTTTTATATTGTAACAGTAATAATTCTATTGGTTGCATTTTCTGGGTTGTGTCACACTTGCTCTGAGAGGTGGTCAAACTCAAATTGTGTTTTGCAACATTTTATTCAATAAAATAGTTTAATAGTTGTTACTCAATATACAGAGTGATCCATTCTTGTGTAATTATTAGTGGTTCCTCATAGTAGCTGTGTAGGTAATCAGTTAAACCAATAGAATGGCTTCATTTCTCAGAATTCAACCAGCCACAAATCACTCACATGATAATGTTGCACTGCAAAATTATCACGGCAAGTCCCAGAGATTTATTTATTATTTACAATCTCTTCCTGCTACCATTCGAGATTTTTTAATATAAGGTTGTGATTGAAATGCTCAGTCATCAACTTGACAAGACCTCCTGCTGTTCCCCTGAGGGGAAGTTTGTGGTTCTTCTTCTAATAATATAATAGACAGGTCCTGGGATGATAGGTCTTGTTGAATGCTTATTGGCTAATTGGCTACCATCGTTCTACCATCCCCACTAAATGAAGATATGAATTTTTGTGTTGACTGATGCAGTCCACTAATGTCTTTCCTATATGTTCTCATGTGAGATAACAGCACTTCTGTTTATGGGAAGCTAATTGACCTTATCGGAAAGTCAGTTTGTAGGAAAATGTTAGGTCCACTCCGATTTTGATCCTCAACGTTGCTCGCAATTTGGAATGTATATACAGGGTGGTCCATCCTAGCGTAATTATACCATAGCGGTCTTACCGTTCAAAATGAAGAAAAAGATGTAAAAGAAAAGCTATATGGTTTGATGAGACCTATAATCTAAAATTATTTTTGGCTATACAGGTGTCCCATTTTGACGGGATTAACGAAACGACAATTTTTTTAAATAGAACACCTACATATATTTTTTTTGCATTTTAATGTTCAACTTTTTCAACTGTCTCAGTGCTACCAACTAAAAATTAAAAACTGAAAAAAATCGCATTTTCAGTTTCCTTGAAAACATTGTAGCGGCCTTGCTTTTCAAAACCAAGAGATGAGACTTGATATGGTAATAGTCAAGTCATAACTCATTTTTTTCAAATGGCATGCCCCTAATTTGATAACGTTATCTGATAGCTCTTTTTATCCTCTTTCATTTTTACTCGGGATACCTTACCCTCAAACTCCATTTTTTCGAGATAATCGGAAATTTTTACAAAATTTGCTATTTTTCTGTTTTTTTTACTTCAAAAATTGAGTTGGCCGTGATGAATGACAGGCAAGCCAAATAGTACGCGGCTGTCAGTTAGTCAGTCTGAATATAGGGGTTTCTAGTATATGGAGTGGTCGAAAGTGCGCAGCAGCAAGTTTGCTGAAAAGGCGGCAATTCAAACGATTCGTGCAAGTTTCTATTTTTACATGGGATATTGGCCAAATCGGTAGTTTTTTCATACAAGAAATTGTTTCACGTGTACTAAATTTATAGAGCATGAAATTTAATACAATTTTTAAATACTAACGCTAAATACAAAACGATTTTTTTTCTCTAAAAGTCAGTATTTTACAAATGAAAAGTGTGGAAACACCGAAAACAACACGATCGAGCGGGCGAGCGGCTATCACGTGACAACAGCGATGCTACCAACAGTGACTTGTACTGGGTCCGGAATCTCTTGTAAGGGCCCACTGGAGTTAATAAAGTGCAGGGAACATAAATATGCGATATGTGTCTTTTGTAATGCCTGCGACTGCGATACTTTGGAGTCGACGAGTGTCACGTCACAACCAAAAGGTTTACATAACCTAATCCATTTTTCTGACTTGTTGCATCGCGCACAGTTCTTTAATTGACCTCGAAATTGACTTTGGGGGATATCACCTCCACGGTATTTTAAGCACGTTTTTAGGAATCTTTCAAAATAAAACAAGTTTTGCTCATTGTTAGCGGCAAGGTTAGCGGCTATCACTTCTGCAGTTCCAATAACAGCAATGTTTATTGGATCCGCTACTATTTTTGCCGATTTCCATTAGCAGTAACCACTTAAAACACACCCTATTATCCAATTATACTTTTTAGTGGGCTAAAACTCACGATTCAATCGCAAAAATTAGTATTCACTCAATTTTACTGTGTTAATTTTCGGAATTTGCACGAATTTTATCACGTGACCGGAGTGTACCAATGGCAAGCCCTCCACACTTCGCACATGCGTCAGGAGAAAAGGTAAACTAGATTCGTCTATTAAAGAAAACAAAGTGGGATCTTGGATATCTGGATTATTACCAGAATATCATAGGAATCGTTTCCTCTTGCGTAAAGTCATTTTTCTTTGTTCGACAATATTTAGACTGACTAATTGAGAGTTGCGTACTATTTGGCTTGTCTGTCATTTGTCATTCATCACGGTCAACTCAATTTTTGAAAACAAAAACAAAAAAAATAGCGAATTTTGTGAAAATTTCCGATGATCTCGAGAAAAATGAAGTTTAAGGGTAGGGTACCCCTAGCAAAAATGAAAGAGGATCAAAAAAAGCTATTAGATAACGTTATAAAATTAGGGGCATGCCATTTGAAAAAAATGAGTTATAATACTTTGAAAATGATGAAGTTCTATGTTTTTTGTGAACGCCCTATATCAAGAAATTGCAATTTTTTTATATTGGGATATTGGTCTTTGACTTGATCATCACCATGTCAAGTTTCATCTCTTAGTTTTGAAAAGCAAGGCCGCTACGATTTTTTCAAGAAAACTGAAAATGCGATTCTCTTCAGTTTTCAATTTTTAGTTGGTAGCACTGCCACACAATTGTAAAACAAAAATACAGGCATAATTGAAAACGTTGAATATGAAAATGCAAAAAAAAATATAAGTGTTCTATTTAAAAAAAAATTGACGTTTTGTTGAATCTGTCAAAATGGGACACATAAAATAATTTTAGGTTATAGGTTTCATCAAACCATATAGCTTCTCTCTTACATCTTTTTTTCTATCTTGGACGGTAAGACCGCTATGGGATAATTACGCTAGGATGGACCACCCTGTATGCACCAGAGAGTCGAAGATTTGTACACATCAAACTCAGACTGCCATAAAACATACAATATTAAACCAAACCATCAGTCCTAACTATGTATGTTTAGTAATCAATCGTACATTTTTCATCGTGTAAGCAAGCTTCAATGTTTCGTTAATGTTTCCGGCATTTTTGCTCTGCATCCACCGGATTAACTTTTCGTACTCTTTGAAGTACACGTCTCTCGATTTAATAGGAATCGACTGCAATTCAGCTTTCGCGGTCAATTCTTGAATTTCTGGAGAAATCTCTTATCACAGCCTTCGTTCATGTTTAACCAAAAAGCGAATTTATAAACACCGGATGTAGGTACACTCGGCAGCAAAAATAGCGCCCACTTGATTTATGACGAAGACGACTATTTGCTTGGCTTGTTCTACTATAGAAGGTACCAGTAGTAGTACTCGAGATGAATAAAGCAATACCACCTTTGTTATAATTAAATTGCCCTTCAATAATCCATTCAAACGTTTAACAATGGTGAGTGGTAAGTGCCAACATGGATCGGAGTCACCATTTTGCACCACTCTTATTGGACTGAAGAACTGTTGTGGGGCATTTCAATTTTTCAGTAATTAGGTACTTGGTTATACCAAGATTAGGTATACACGTTTCAACCTAAAAATGAAGTGACTCATTTTATTGGGATCGTCAGAGCACAAAAGACCGTCGACTCAAAACCCGGTTTGTTTACTTACTCCTTTGTAGGGGCGGAATTGCTTTATTCATCTCGAATTCATACCTACCTACTACGGTAAAGCAGACCAAGCAAATAGTTTTCTTCGTCATAAATCAAGTTGGTGCTACACTTCTGAGCAAAAGTTAAGGGCCACTATTTTAAATGTCCGTAATTTTAAAATGCATTTTTTAGTTTTGATGAATTTTTTAACAGAGGTGGCCTAATGTAGTGTGAAGACAAGCGTAAAGTGGCGCTCTCATCAATGCATAGGTTTGCGGTAGAGAGGTCTTCGACTGTTGCTTTGCAGAAATGCATAATTTTCACTGAAATCCAAGCATTGAATTTTGCCCTAAATGGAGGTTCATCCAATAGAAAACTTCTAGTGTGCTTTGTTCCAATGTGTTTGAGCAAGTACCATGTTTATTTTGTTCATTGACATCTTTCGTCTTCAAATCGTGACCATCAATCTCTTCTTATGGCTCAAGAATGCATGAGGCAATACTTTGCGTTGATTTTTGTTGTAAACAATTCATTTGTGTATTTATTGTGATTTTGCGTCAACATTTTGTGACTGTGGCCACTCATGAGCCTCAAATACAAGAAATTCTTCATGCAGAATGTTACTTAACAAGAAAAACAAGAGGAAAAAGCTCACAAAGACGTCAAAATCTTGGGCATTGACAAGATGAAAGTCATCAATCTCATCACATGCCGGTAAAACACCTCTACAGTGACCAAAGAAGAAATGGTCAATTTCTTCTGTTCTTTACAAGAAAAGACATTTGCGGAGTATCGCCAAGGTCCAAGCGCACAGGCGATCAGTAACATCATTTATTAATCATTTGTCATCGATATTCAAGAGTTTAAATCACTCTAACGCCATCAGGCCCTTTCAAATGCGAAGAAGTTGAAAAACTAACTTCAAGTTTGTTGCGCTGCACTGAGTGAACCCAAGGACGGAAATGGATGGTGGCCATACTCAGAAATGTGTATAGGCTTTGTGTCCAAGTGTAGAAACCACCAAGAGGATCTGACGACGCAAAACATTGAAAATCGGGGTTTGTTTGAACCTCTGCAGTGTGAAAAAAATCTCAAATCAAATGACGTTCTCAATCGGGACTGTCGTCTTTCGTAATTGTACAGGAACAGATCAAAAAAATTCTTGGCCACACCATGATGGAGCCACCCCCAAACGAAATCCTGAGTGAAATGTAATCTGCATGAAACCGCTGTCCACGACGACATCATACACGATCCCGCCAGTAGTTTCCTGTCAGGGAGATACGTGTTTTATCTTTGTCGTTTTTGACCAGTCCCTGTATAATTACAAAAAACGAACAATCCCGATTGAGAACTTATTCGATTTTAGCTGTTTTTCACACTGCAGAGGTTCAAACAAACACCGATTTTCAAATGTTTGCGTCGTCAGATGCTCTTGGTGGTTTCTACACCTAAACACAAGGCTTATAGACATCTCTGAGTATAGCTATCATCCATCTCCGTCCCTCGGTTCACTCAGTGCAGCGCAACAAACTTGAAGTTAATTTTTCAACTTCTTCGCATTTGAAAGGGCCTGATGGCGTTAGAGTGATTTGAACTCTTGAATATCGATGACAAATGCCTAATAAAGGTTGTTACTGATCGCCTGTGCGCTTGGACTCTTGGCGATACTCCGCAAATGTCTTTTCCTGTAAAGAACTGAAGAAATTGACCATTTCTTCTTTGGTCACTGTAGAGGTATTTTATCGGCATGTGATGAAATTGATGACTTTCATCTTGTCAGTGCCCAAGATTTTGACGTCTTTGTGAGCTTTTTCCTCTTGTTTTTCTTCTTCAGTGACATTCTGCATGAAGAATTTCTTGTATTTGAGGCTGATGAGTGGCCACAGTTACAAAATGTTGACGCAAAATCACAATAAATACACAAATGAACTGTTTACAACAAAAATCAACGCAAAGTATTGCCTCATGCATTCTTGAGCCATAAGAAGAGATTGATGGTCAAGATTTGAAGACGAAAGATGTCAATGAACAAAATAAACATGGTACTTGCTCAAGCACATTGTAACAAAGCACACTAGAAGTTTTCTATTGGATGAACCTCCATTTAGGCCAAAATTCAATGCTTGGATTTCAATAAAAATTATGCATTTCTGCAAAGCAACAGTCGAAGACCTCTCTACCGCAAACCTATGCATTGATGAGTGCGCCACTTTACGCTTGTCTTCACACTACATTAGGCCACCTCTTTTAAAAAATTCATCAAAACTAGAGAACGCGTTTAAAAATTACGGACATTTGAAAAAGTGGCCCTTAACTTTTGCTCAGAATGTATTTTTGCTGCCGAGTGTAGGTATAGACAATACAAATAGAGAAGACCATATGTTTATCACCACCGTCGTCACGGATATTGGGGCATCAAAAATCAGCCAACCTTTTTTTGAATGATGGACTCGCCTGGTTCCTACGCAACCGTGAAAATTCGAGACGACATTATGGTTTTTTCTATTTGTATTGTCTATACGTAGCAATAACTAAACAGCAACAAACAAAAGCTAGCCAATTTGTATGCCTACGATATGACTTCATATTACCGACCACCTCGAAATTAATTACTTAAAATCTAAAAAAACGATTTCCGGTGGTTTCTAGCGCACTTCTTCAAACGGGAGGACGCTCATGACCTCGCTCAGGACCTTATAGGACCCGATGACCCGAACCAAAGAAAATCTTGACGAACCAAGGATAAACACGAGGATAAACAATTACTCGAACAGTTGAAGCGTTCTTTGCAAAAACCCCACTTGTCAGTTTGTGGTAGAAATTATTTTCGAATCTTTGGGACCGTGCTAGACCCAATTCACTGAATAATTCTCTGCGAAACCAGTGTGGAAAAATTTCAGGTGTATTTGAAATTACGTCACCTTTGCAGAAACACCACAAATCATATTGAGGTATCCAGAAGTTCCTAATGAAATACATGAAGCAGAATTTTTTTGAAATTGACAAGTGGAGTTTTTGCAAAGAACGCTTCAATGGGGCCTTGCAATTGAAAAACTCAACGTGAGGTCGCCACTACTGTAGGGGGCGCCTACTTCGATAAAGCGGCCGTAACGACGCGAAAAACAGGGGAGTTTGAGTAGTTTGACCAGTAACTGACAGTGACTGGAGACGTCAAGCAAGAAACAGAGGTTATCCAAATTTCAAATCGAGACATAAAATGACGGACGTCGGTCGCTGAAGCGTCAACGCCGTCAAAATCGTCGAATTTGCCCCCAACGGTCGTGGCGCCCTCGGTGTGTAAAAGTGGCAGTGCAAGGCCCCATTACAATAGGCGATTGATCTGTGGATTGACCTTATTGGGGAAAATGGCCTCTTCGTAGAGAAAGTTTTAGGGAATTAATTATTTGAGGAGGTCCAAGTTGCCGCGGGCAACGTCGGCTGTTACGTCAATTGGTGGCACGTCAAAACAGTCACTTTGCTGTCTTGTGCAGTCCACTACAAGCAAACTTTTGTTCCTGTGAACCCTTGGGACCCCGTAGGCTCTTTTTTGGGCCCCATGTTGATGACCAGCATCGTCGTAGACCTTTCTCTAAATCATCCATAGCTTCCGCCCAAGGAAGAGCAACAGACTGTCACATCCGCACTAGGGTGGGCCGAAAAAATCGAAATTTGCCAAATCGAAAAATTATAGTGCGGAAAACTTGTACTTGAGCTTTAAAAGTATTCCTATGAAAAGTGTGCCAAGTATTCTTGGCAGTAGGTACCTAATCAGGATCACTTTCTGGTTGTTTGTTAATTAGGTCATATTATGTCATAACTAGACTTAACTTTGAGAAATTGAAAACATTATGATGAGCATGTGTTTCACCTCCTGCATTTCAGCATGTTCTTGATGGATAGCTCATAGTCTTGAGAACCGATAACTACGCAAAATCGTGCCGAAATACCGGTAGGACCCTAATTAACATCTTGCGTACAGTGATCCTTCAAAAGAGGAGTGCGCTACTGAGCCTCACGCCCGTAGGGCCATATTCACTTAATTCCAAATTAAATGATGCATTTAAAAAAATAGCGTATGACACATACAGGGTGTTTGCAAACTTGGGGTAGAAAATTGAACCGCAGTTGAAGAAATGCTTCAAAAGTATCAGAAAAATGTTGAAAAAAAAAAGTAGTTTATTTTTGAAAATATGGAGGGTCAAAAGGTGGTCTTTTGACTCCCTTTATTTTCGTTATTTTGAAAGACTTTGGTTAACTCTTTTAAATAGACCACTTGTATCATAATGTACTATTGTGAATTTAGAAAACAGTGATTCAAAACGGCGCTTAAATTATTCTGCTTCGCTCATTTTTTCAAAGAGGCATAAAAAACCAACAGTAATAATAACTATTGAAAATGCAAATATCATTTTTTGCTATTGTACTATAAAAGGTAGATGTTACAAGACAGTTATTGAGTTAGGGACCTATCTATACATGAATAAATTTTATTTAAAATAAATCAATTTATTTAAATCACATCTAGGGTTCAATCTGCTACCTGTAACATCATTTTTTAGTTATCGGATTATCGTAAGGTGACCCTTTGTTGTACATCATGAAGGTCGCCAATATCATCATCAACCCAATGGTGATGACCGTACGCTCGATTCTCTCGTCAGTCTCTATCTTCTCTTTTTTCCACCTAGTGTATCTCATTCGTTCTGCACGCTTCAAGTCATCGTTGACGGTTTTACCGTAATGGGCCCTGGACCACTCGTCGAAATCATAGTGCACCCTGCTCTTGCCCGCAGGAGCCGGGGGCCTGGATTTCACCTCACGTGATCTGTAAAACTTGTGCTCGGGCTCGTCATACGTTGCACTCGAACGGTTGAGTCCGATGAGACCTGCGAAAAATTGTTGGCTAGCTTGCAGTTTGCAGGACATAGTGTACTTGAAATAGTAAAAAAATTATCTCTTGCTTGAAGAAAGTAGTTCTCAAATGGTTTTTCTGCTGTATGGTTAGCTTATCCCCACCTGTTCAACATGCGGCATCAAAATTTACAAGGTTTTCTCCATTATTAGTATTGTCCTACCGCATAATTTGTTCGCTTCCTACCTACTGCAAGATAGTCTTTCCTGTTCTTCCTACATCACATGAGTACATCCTGTGCCAGTTTTTTAAAGCCTATACTGAAGAATGCACTTTTTTATAAAAATTCAGCATAAATTTATCAAAATTCCATGGAGGATCTTTTTCCAATGACCTAAGAAATGACTCAGAGACCTCGTGATTTTCTGTTTTTTTTTTCATGAAACATACACTTTTTTATTTAAATAGCTGCTAAAATCAAACCGCTGAACTTATGGCTATGAATCTTGGTAGACAACCTGGAGAATGATCAAGGGTCATAATTGCGGTGTTCAATTACTTGAAATGGCTCGATGGCTAGCAGTAGATCCTCTAGTTCTGAGGAATCTGATAAAATCCGTGCATCATCTTTCTTTCAGCAAAAATGGTATGATGGTCCATCCAAGGTGATCTTTCACATGATAAAGTAATGGCATGATACTATTATAATGACTATCAGTCATTTTTTCGGTCATCAGCTTGATATTCACAAAACAAGATGAAAAGTACTAACATCTGATGTGCATGTTAATTTGATTGAAACCCGGGAAGGGGTCAAACTACCCCCACCCTCCAATAAAATCCATCGCAATTATTGGAAGGGTAGTAGCAATACTGTTCTTTTTTTTTGTCCCAAAGATACATCATTTGCGCAAATTTTTTGTCTCTTGCAAAAAATCCGTATCTCTTCGAGGTGCTGTGTAAAAAGACTTTAGATGAGAAATTGACATACCAAATTTCATCTCATTCGGATCAGCCGATTTTGAGCTGATTCGAAAAAGCAAAAATTTTTATCAAACTTTGAAGCCCACCCACGGACAAACGAAGCATTTTGGTATAGAGGTAAGTTCGGTCCGATCGACTTATTTTGACCTTAGGAATCTGTGGTTGCTCTATGTCCATGGAATATTGGGACACCTGTATGTTGCTTCAGCTTTTGTTGTGCAAGAAGTTCAACTCCTGGCACAACCAAAATCGCAAAAATGCTTGATGCTACACATATGCTACAGTAGCCAGTAGTTGCAGTGATTACAGAAATGTAAATTTTTCATATGTTTTGCCAAATACTCTAGGCTCTCATCTGAAGTGGGTAAGATTATCATCCTAATTGATGTGTAGTCCGGTGGTTAAGCGTTCTAACTATGCATTTTGAGCTTAAGCAATGCGCTTTTGGGGTTTGATTGGGGGTCCCTCAACTTTAATTTCAAGAGTTGGAGACATCGGTGCACTCGATGCGGAGGGGGTCTGGGGGGCCCTTGAAAGTTGAAGGTGCGAGGCTTCTCACCAAATCACCACATCACCACGTAATTCCTACTGGGAGGCCATCAAACGACTCTAACCTGTACATTGACAACATTTATTACCATGTCCAAATAGTTCTTCACACTGAAAAAAATTAATTCTTATGACAGATCGGAAAAAACAGTTTTTCTCAATTCTTCATCCCCACAACGAATAAACTGCCAAGTGTGGTGTCATTTTGGAGTAAACGGCATCCTCTGATTCCATTCACCGAGTCAAAATGTTTGTGAGACCACCGTGCAAAGAATGGCCCGCCAAGAAGTGAGCATTTTCAAGCACCTCATTTAACAGTAGTTTCTTGGCTGTTACCAATCAATATCATTGATAATTTGGTCATGGATCAATAACTTGAACTCTTTGGTAACGGTAATGCATGTGCATGAAACTCGACACGAGCGTGAAGGCCTGGGAAAAATTTTTTCTCCAGCGCTCGAATTTTTTTTCACGCCTACTGAGCGTCAGTTCGCAGGGCTCAGGTAGGGAGCGTTTGGATAGCTTTGGAAGCCAAATTTCCATATCTATCTGAAAATTTGAGCAGTTTAATTCTGGAAATTGATTTATGAATCATCAATGATTGTTTTGCCGGTCAGTATTCACATGGGAGTTAACTGCAGAAGTGATGGCTAACGGCGGAGGGAATTCAACGACCAAGATCTTATTCTCTGCCACCCTGACAGTCATTTTCACAGTTGTTTTTATAAAATTATTTCTTCTCCAAACATAAGAAAACTTACACGTACAAAATGATAACAACCTTGAAAGTTGGTAGAGGAAAAAAGAAAATAACACTTTAAAAGTTGAATGCCCTCCGTCGTCAGCCATGATCTCTGTGCAGTTAATCCCGATGGGGGTACCTAGTGACCGTCAAAATAATCTTTGATGATTCTCAGATCAATTTCCAGAATTATGCTACTCAGCTTCATAGACAGATATGAAAATTTTGTCTCCAAACCTATCCAAACGCTGCCTGCCTGAGCCCAAAAAACTAACGCTCAGTAGGCGTGAAATAAATTCGACCGCTGGAGAAAAATATTTTTTCCAGGCCTCCACGCTCGTGTCGAGTTTCATTCACATGCATTACCGTTACAAAAGAGTTCAAGTTATTGATCCATGACAAAATTATCAATCATATCGATTGGTATCAGCCAAGAAACTACTGTTAAATGAGATGCTTGAAAATGCTATCTTCTTGGCGTGCCATTCTTTGCACGGTAGTCTCACAAACATTTTGACTCGGTGAATGAAATCAGAGGATGCCGTTTACTTTAAAATGACACCAAACTTGGCAGTTTATTCGTTGTGGGGATGAAGAATTGAGAAAAACTGTTTTTTCCGATCTGTCATAAGAATTAATTTTTTTCATTGTGAAGAACTATTTGGACATGGTAACAAATGTTGTCAATGTACAGGTTACAGTCGTTTGATGGCCTCCCAGTAGGAATTACGTGGTGATATTGTGATTTGGTGGGAAGCCTCGCACCTTCAACTTTCAAGGGCCCCCCAGACCCCCTCCGCATCGAGTGCACCGATGTCTCCAACTCTTGAAATTAAGGTTTGGGTATCCCCAATCGAACCCCAAAAGCGCATTGCTTAAGCTCAAAATGCATAGTTTGAGCTTTTTTTGGCGCTTAACCACCGTACTAGTGGCCCAGGAAAAAAATAAAAGAAAAAAGGGTGTTCCACCCTGTATGTCATGTTTTAGCAGTTTAAGGAATGTGACATTTTTATATCTTGAATGAGAGATTATAGACTTCTAACAGAGCCGGAATTGGTCTTTGTCCGGATTGATTTGATCAAGATAAAATTTATAAAAAAAAAATTGATTTCACCCTGTACGTAGAATACAAGCAGCTATCGAGGGGTGAGTTTTTCACACGTCCAGTGGGAGACCATAAGGTTGCTGAATAATGAGAGGCTTTTTTTTCGAGAATTATTTCACCGAAATAAAAAAGTTTTAAGATTTATTTTTTAATTTTCACCCTGTATACTAAGTATTAAGCGTCACAGGGATATATGCTTTCAACATGTTGAACAGGTGGAGCTAACCATATAGCAAAAAACCGTTTGAGAACTACTTTTTTCAAGCAAAAATTCTAATTCAAATATACCTACTAACAACTGATCGCCAGTTCCACCAAAAAGTTAACACTGACAAACTGTTGACTGGTTTCTGTTCTGTCCAATGCTAGTTGTTTGACCACAGAAAATTCATTAAGTCTTGAGAAAATAAATCATTACTTCATTCTGTTTTGTGAAACCTGATGGAAATCTGCCGCTATCTAACAGGGAAATATTTCAGTAACACAGTAACAGTTTGTTGAACTAACACAGCTTTGGTGGAACTCAGTGATCTAATTGCTAGCAACACTGCAGGCTTATCAATACGTCCCTCAAGATGTCCTAACCAGCTCGCTAGCCAGTTAGCACTCTCAGGATATACTTCAAGCAGGCTTACCTCGATCATATAATTTCCTAGATCTAGCATTGCCTAGTATTTCGTACGCTTCTGATATTGAACGAAACTTTTGTGCGGCTCCTTCGCTGTTCTTGTTTTTGTCCGGGTGGTACACCATCGACAGCTTGTAATAAGCACTTTTGATGTCAGCTTGCGTGGCTTGAGACGTTACGCCGAGAGAGTCATAGTGATTGATGCGGACGGTCGATGCATATCTCACCAAGACACTCTTGCAATGGAGCTGCAAGAGTTTCAATGGCAAATTCATTGGTTTTGAGGTTATGTACAGATTTTCTTGAATTACGCCGTTTCCATTGCTTGATTTACTGTAAATTCCCGGTTAATTAGCACTCGATGTTGATAGTTAATGGATAATCGAGCTAAATTTATAGAATTTACCTTTAAAACGACGGAAAAATACTAATTACATCACAAATTCGGAGCTGTCAATGCCATGTTTCAAAATTGAATTGCACCAAATTACGAGAGGGAAAATTGATGGAATCGATTGGAAACAACGCGAAATCAGCTCAAAATTTGTAAACTGGCAAATAAAACAGCTGATAATAAGAAAATTTGGAAATGCATTATTTAACTTGATTCAACTTTCGTAATGTTGGCAATGGAACAGACAGAAAGAAACTAGGGAACTAGGACGACTGTCATCGACTTGTCAAAGTTGACGTAAACCGCACATAACCTCAAAAAACAGTCTGCCGTTCGAAACTGCTTGCCGCATACCACAAATCTAGCGCAAACATTTTAATCCCAGTGCAAATTAATTGAGTGGAACGTGGCAAAATGAAGCGACTGTTCAAGCTGAAGTTCGCCAACATGTTGATCGGCATGGGGGCTGCCACCGGCGCAGCCACCTACTACTTCTTCAACTCCCCCAACAACAAAGTTCATGCCTCTTGGACCACCAATTACGAACCACCATTCACCGCCAAATGGAACGATAATTGGGATCAGTAAGTGCTCGGATAACAAACGGAAAAAGAAAAATTGCAATGATAAATTACAGCCGGTCACCGGACGTGCTGTCCAATCCGAAGAAGAAAAACGGCGACGAAGGCAAGAACGGAGGCCGGGCGATCAGGCATCTGATTCTGATCCGTCACGGGCAGTACAATTTGGACGGGCGGACCGACGACGATCGCATTCTCACCAAGCTGGGCAGGATGCAGGCCGAGCACACGGGGAAAAGACTGAAAGAACTGGCGCTGCCGTACACGGCCCTGGTCAAGTCGACCATGTCCCGTGCGCAGGAGACCGGCACGATTATCTCGGAGAGTTTGCCGGAGATTCCGGTGACAAATTGTGACTTGTTGAGAGAGGGGGCGCCCATTCCTCCGGAGCCGCCGCTAGGCTCGTGGAAGCAGGAGCAGTATGTGAGTGTCGCATTTTTTGAAACTGGTTTGGTGGAGGGTGCCGGCACTTGATTATGGGTCTGAGTTGAGTCAGACTGAGAGTACAAGACGATTGCCTTGTCTTGAGCCATTTCATTCAATGAAGGCTCTAAAGAAAGTTAGACTTAACTTTCATTGTTGTCTAGCCAGTAGCAGAGCAGCCTGAGTGAAATTTAATTCGATTGTTACCTGCAACACCCTTGATTATTAAGAGCTATACAGGGTGTTACACTTTTTTTGACAGCATTTTAGGAGATGGTAGAGCATCAAAAAACAAGTGGACTTTCTTAAAAAAATTGATATCGGAAACGCATTATAACAAAGATAGAGGCTTCCAAAGTTGGGTTTTGAAAATGTTTTTTTTTGCTATAACTCCAAATTTAATCACTGGATTTTGGCCAAATCTGGTACACAAAGTAAGTTGATGCATACCTACAAGCTGGTCATATTGACTTTGGTCACATTTGTAAAATTTGCATTTTTTCATTTTTATGACGGAAGTACTAATTTTTTAATGCTCTATCATCTCCTGAAATATTTACAAAAAAGTCTAACACCCTGTATAATAGTTCGGACTTCGGAGGTTAGTGACCTAAAATTTAATGGACCCCGCACTCGGTGACAAAGGCAAAAAAGTTGTTAGGATGGCACAAAAAAACGCTCTTTCGATTGAGAAGAGGGAGGGGGGTATTCGTCCAGTGCGAAAAATTATTTTCATTTTCTTTTCACCTACAAGAACAAGCAAAATTGGCGTGTTTGATGTCGTTTCTCACATTTTCGCATCAGCTCATTCCATTTATGAAGTGGAAATTGCGATAGTGAGCTATTCTTAGAGCTTTTACAATATTTGCATTTTACTTAAATGTTATTCGGACAAAATGGGTTGAACTGTCTTCTAACAATATCTCGAGAGTGTACAGGGTAAGGTACAGGGTGATCACGCGAGAATTCCCCCTCTTACTGCAGGTTTCCCGAGAGGTTTCCCCTTTGAGATAATTTTTGAGATAATTTGAAATGGAAAAAACTCTCCTCAAACAATTTTCTCCGTATATTTCAAAACGGAAAACAATATATTTTACAACCTGTAATATACAGGGCGTCGCAAAAACTTTTTTGTTGATGAGACACCCTGTATATTTGAATTGCAATCGATCTAGTTTTGCATTCTGAATACAAATACCACAGTGTCATTTTCGAAGGCAAATTGTCAAAAAATTGACAAAAATCCCACGATACTAACTGAAGTTACGTTTATTTGTCTGAAAAAAGTTCTGAATTCTGGCCCGCAATTTTTTTGTTTAGTGCGAGGCTTATATCCAAGTTTTAAAAGAAATTATCTTCTCTAAAAACAAATTCAACCAACTTTGAGAAATTTTCTAGTCAAATAATCGGAAGTTTAGGTCAGTATCATGGGATTTTTATGAATTTTTTGACAATTTGCTTTTAGAAATAACTCAATACTGTGGTATACAGGGTGTCCCGTTTTTCAACGCTCACTATGGGTATCTCGGAAACGGTAAGAGATACAAAGTCGGTTAAATTACAAAAAAAGTTGCGCAATTTTATGACTATCTCAAAAATGTCAAGATATCCAAGATATCTTTGGTCATTTCTGGAATATCCCCAAAAAACTGAAAAATGCCGAATTCGAAAATTTCAAATCACTTCTTTATTATGACAGCTATCAATTTAAAATTTGGTATTCTGACATTTTTGAAGGTCTTTGATCGACTGACGGTCATAATTTTTTTCTACGCCTACTAGTTTTTGAGGTATGACAGTTAACTTAATTTTTTCTTATGGACACCATATTATTTATCCACCCCATAAAACTCAGCTTTTTTTTCTCTTTACAAAAATATAAAACACTTGTAGCATTTTTGTCAAAATAACCTATAAAAATTGGAAAACCCATTTCTGAGGCAAAAAATCTAGTCACCGATTCGGTTGCCATGCTCTCGTGATATAATAACAATGGCATTCGGTTGCCATGGTCGATTGATTCTGGAAAAAGTTGGGGGTCATTCCGTTTTTATGAATTTGATAATGATAATAAATAAAAATAAAACAAATACAAAACCAAGTATAACACAAAATAACATAGCAATGGCAATAAACATTTATAATTCACAATTACTCGAATTGGAGTCCATTTTGCTCTGTTCAGAGTTGTGTGCCTTTTAGCCATATTTTCAACGGCTACGCTGATATTGTGCGGGTTAATTGACTGAAACGCAATACGCATCATCAACTCCTTGCTTCCAGCTCTTGGTTGCTTTGGGATGTTTTGTCATGAACCATAAATTCGATCTTGAAGCGTTCCTCGCAAATAGACTTCATTTCGAGTAATTGTAAATTATAAATGTTGTTGCTATTGCGATGTTATTTTGTGTTATACTTGGTTTTGTAGTTGTTTGATTTTTATTTATTATCATTATCAAATACATAAAAACGGAATGTAACCCAACTTTTTCCAAAATCAACCGACCATGGCAACCAAATGCCATTGTTATTATGTCACGAGAGCATGGCACCGAACCGGTAACTAGATTTTTTCGCCACAGAAAGTGTTTTTCTAATTTTTATAGGTTATTTTGACAAAAATGCTCGCAAAAATGCTACAAGTGTTTTATATCTTTGTGAATAGAAAGAAAAGGTGAGTCTTATGGAGTGGAGAAATAATATGGTGTCCATAAGAAAAAATTAAGTTAACTGTCATATTTCAAAAACTAGTAGGCGTAGGAAAGAATTATGACCGTCAGTCGATCAAGGACCTTCAAAAATGTCAGAATACCAAATTTAAAATTGACAGCTGTCATAATAAAGAAGTGATTTAAAATTTTCGAATTCGGCATTTTTCAGTTTTTTTGGGATATTTCAGAAATGACCAAAGATATCTTGGATATCTTGACATATTTGAGATAGTCAGAAAATTGCGCAACTTTTTTGTAATTTAACCGACTTTGTATCTCTTACCGTTTCCGAAATACCCATAGTGAGCGATGAAAAACGGGACACCCTGTATACAGGCTGGCCCAAGGAAATCACAACAAAGAGATTTTTGGGCATTTCACCTCTTTTTTTTTGAACAAATCTCGGACAGATCGATTTCTATATCGAGGGGGACATCTGAAACATAACTTTGACGAATTTCTATCTCCAGCCCCCTCACCCCCATCCGCTCCAGTAATCAAATTTCAAATTACACCATCTACTTTGCAATACATTAAATCAAGAGAATGAAATTCTCTTTCTGAACAAAATATTTTTAAAACTTTTAACCTCACTCCCTATTTTCCTAAAACGCTGAGTGTCCAATTTAATATTCTTGACCTCTCAATTTTCACTATTGCAGTCAACGTCATCTTGCACACCATCGAGGAAGAAAATTTTGTTGGAAAAAGGGCCACTCAAATTCACCCATTCGCCCCCCCAACAACTTCTAAATCAAAAAGACATTGCCTACTTTGTGATGCATTAAACTGAAGGGAATTGAATTCTTTTTCTTGACAATATAACGAGTGATTGAATAAATTTCCCTAAAGTCGCCTATGATTCCTGAAAATCTGGCCGAAAAACGTGACTACCAAGGAGACCGAGGCCTACTGTGAGGAGGAATTTATTCGATCATCCTTTATTTTCAAAATTTTCAAAAAAAACCTTTCCTCTCTAAAATACTTCTAATGTTAAATTAATTGGGAGTGGTTGAAAATTTTCAGATTGTTTTTGGGAAAATAATTCAACTCCATCTGATTTGATGTATCACAAAGTGAGCTTAGCAATGAAAAATTGCACTTTTTTGCCTGGCATTCTCCCTCAAATATGACTGTCGCAATTTCGACTTCATAAATGGAATGAGCAATGAGCTGATGTGAAAATGTGGAAAACGACATCAAACGCGCCAATTTTCATGTTCTTGAATAAAACTTAGTAACCGAAACTTAGTAAAGAAATTCAAATTCATATTTCTCTCATTTCGTTGGAGAGGACAATATAATACACCGATTTTATCAAAAATAACTCCACTAAAATGGGTGGAAAAGATTTATTCGTGAAGTACATTTCATGTTCTTATGGGTGGAAAAAAAAAGTTTCGCACTAGTAGAAAACTTCAATTTTTTCAACAGTAAAGAATGATAGCGACATGGCGAATGATGCTGTCAAGTGTTGAAGTTTATGATAAAGTCATACGTTTCCTCTGTAATAGGTATAACGATATTAAAAAATGATTCGTAGGAACTCCAGCACTTTCACATTTTAAGGCCCTCCTGGACTAAGGGTCCATGTCACTCACCTCCGAACTCTCTAGCTATCATTTTTCAATGCCTAGATTTTACTATTCAAATTTAAAGACTGCGTGGTTACTCTATAATGCCGGCTCCTTCTCACATTTTTTGTTGTTATTCATTCCTGACAATTTTAAACCTAGCTAAGAAAATATTTTGTTGATATATAATTATGAAATCCGCGAAGGGCAAGAATTAGTCTTTTTTTCAAAATGATGCTAACGATTTTTCAGCAGTTCTACATTGACGGAGCTCGAATAGAGGCGGCTTTCCGGAAGTACTTTCACAGGGCCGAGCCGGAGCAAGTCGATGATACGTACACGATTTTGGTGTGCCACGCTAATGTTATCAGGTATGTATGTAGAATCAGATGTAGGAATACTGAATAGGTATATTTTCTGTTCATGATAAGTAGGTAGGATGATAAGTAGGCCTATTCTGCTATTCTTCATCAGCTTTAGAATCAATATTTGCATTTATTTTTTGATAAGGTGCCAGAAGCTTACTTTATCAAGCAAACGCTTGTCTTTGTTATTTGCTGCTGCACCTAATATGAAAGTTCTAAATCCTAATAATAATCTTTCCAGATGACGTAACATTCTTGTATTGGTTTCTAAGGGTTACTTCGGCACCTTCAACTTTAATTATTACTTTCCAACAGTCTCGTTTTTGCAATTGAATTCATTCAATTACCTGTTTGTTGAAAATTTTTGTAGTTAAAAATATGACAAATTGGTGATTCATGAAAGAAAACCTGCATCAAAGCATACTTCAGTTGAATTTTCAATTCTCAAAGTTTGAGAAACGGTTCTTCACAATTTGCATTTTTGCACCAAGGAAGATTGCATCAAATCTGCAAAAAAATTGAAGAATCTCGAGATTCAAAACATTTCCATGTTTCTAAAGATTAACAAATAGGTACCTAACAAATAAGAAATACCTAACCCCTGGTCGCAAATAATCTGAAGTAAAGGGCTCAGGCCTGTTGGTCGTTTTAATCACTAATAATAATAATAATAATAATAATAAAAAGATTTTCATGTGTCCAAATTATAGATACAGGGATTTATGAACAAAAGAAACAAACCAGTTGGCAAATCTTAAAACTTTTTGGAGAGACTGAAAGATTTATTTCGAAACAATTTGAAAAGGAAGTAAGCCCTGGGGATCAAGTCTGAATGATTGTGTCAGTGCAAAACTGCGATTTTTGTTTTGTCTCAATTTTCTTGATTCATTCAATCTGTTATCATTTGATTAGTGTCCGATTTTCATCGGAATGACGTAATATAGTACTGTGAACAGTGCCGGCTCTAATGGGATTGTATGAGAAATAATGGATTGTATAGTAAATCACGCCTACGAACTTTTTGATTTCTAAACTGATTTACCCATTGAATTTAATGTGTGAATTCAGGAGGCCTGACCAAGAGCTCAGTTTCAAGTCCTACTTACTTCCGGAGTTGCATCGGATTACCATGACAACGGCGCAAAACAACCTGTTTTAGCCAATCAGGCGGCCGTATTTGGCAATTTGCACCGCCGCAACTTTGCACCACCTGACTGGAAATCGAGCCGCAAGACTGTACAGGGAATAATTTTTGCGGATTTGTTATCCATGTAGAACCTGTAGAATTTTCATATTTTCTCTATACTATTACAAACCTGGAGGGTAGATTACCGGTGAAAAATGGATCAGAAAAATAACAGGGTGCCTCAGAGATAATCGAAAGAAAAAACACTCGATTTCTCATCTCATTTCATGACCCCGAATGAAATTTTTATCGAAAATCGACCACGACTTTTTTACGACTCCCCTAACTGGATTCTAACTCCCTGTAACTTTTCAGCTGGGCTAATTTCATATTTTTCAAATCCATACCGAAAACATAACAGCACATCTGTCACTGAGTTCTGGTCAGTTGAACTTGTTAAAAGAGCGTGCGTCTTTTGGTTGTGGAAGAGGAATACACGACAGTCGAGCGAAACCCCACAGGCGCTAACATGGTTCCGGGGCCACAGACGCGAAAGTGGTTTGAGGGACACACAAGCGAAAACTCTGATAGACGGATTCCGTAGTGCAATGTGGCAACGCCGCCCATCCTCCTGCGTCATCATCGGCTGCGCACAGACCCATCGGGGGACACAGGAGCGAAAGCACCTTGAGGGCCACAGGAGCGAACGTGGTTTCAGCGACGCACAAGCGAAAGCACATCGGGGGACGCAGACGCGAAAGCACTTCGAGGGCCACAGGAGCGAAAACATTTGGTTTGGAGCTCTGCAGAATTCGTAGCGGTTCGTCTACTTCCAGGCAGATGGCGCCATCGGTTCATGTTCATTGATTTATAATGATTCATTGTTATCGAGCCACGTGTACCTACCTATAAGCCATCAATCACTTATAAGCTAAATTCTGCATTTGAGTATCCTTATACTAAGTAATAATTAATAAAATAAAAAACAAATAAACAATAGAATCGCACACATTGTAAAGTGGGTTTCGATTGAGTTAGCTGATCTGATTTTTCTCAATTTTGCATATAAATGAATAGTTTCGGTGAGGCTAATTTTAAACATTATAATGTGACAAACTTCTATAAATTAGCATTCAATTAAAATATATTTGAAGGTATAAAATAATAATTGTGACAACTATACCTTTGTGATGGTTCGGTAACAATGAATCATTATAAATCGATGAACATGAACCGATGGCGCCATCTGCCTGGAAGTAGACGAACCGCTACGAATTCTGCAGAGCTCCAAACCAAATGTTTTCGCTCCTGTGGCCCTCGAAGTGCTTTAGCGTCTGCGTCCCCCGATGTGCTTTCGCTTGTGCGTCGCTGAAACCACGTTCGCTCCTGTGGCCCTCAAGGTGCTTTCGCTCCTGTGTCCCCCGATGGGTCTGTGCGCAGCCGATGATGACGCAGGAGGATGGGCGGCGTTGCCACATTGCACTACGGAATCCGTCTATCAGAGTTTTCGCTTGTGTGTCCCTCAAACCACTTTCGCGTCTGTGGCCCCGGAACCATGTTAGCGCCTGTGGGGTTTCGCTCGACTGTCGCCTCACCGTGGAGAAGTTGCATTTGAAATCTCCCATATAAATTATTATCATCATCGTATTTTTCAGTTATTTGAGAATGCAGTCGTGTATGCGTGGCTTTTGCTAGTGATAATTAAAGTCTTGCTTGATGAAAAAAAAAACTAGGAAATGTCACAAAAAATGTTCTTATTTCAGGTATTTCGTCTGCCGTGCCTTGCAGTTTCCAGCAGAGGCTTGGCTGCGTTTGTCACTGAACAATGCCAGCATCACCTGGGTCTCCATAACTCCAAGCGGCCGGGTCATACTTCGATGTTTAGGAGATTCCGGACACATGCCTCCAGAGCACGTCACCACCCGTTGAAAGATATATCCTTTTTTATTTTATTTCTTTATTATTTTTAATTTTTCTTTTTTTTCCTCAAACGTAACATAATATGCAGAACACGCATCATATAGTTTTGCAAATGTTCACATTATGTATACCTACCTAAAAGAGTAATTTGCATGGCAACAGTACAGTGTTTACTTAGTTGCAATTTTAAATGAATAGTATTTTTAAATATGTAAGGGATAAGGAGAAATAGTAATTGGAAGAGCAGGAGAGTATTACTACAAAAAAAAATGTATCAAACTTCGACTGAATAATAATAATAATGATTTCTTAATTTAATCGAGCTCTTTTTTGTTGATATTATGAAATATTTACTTCCTTGTTTGGTATACAGTTGACTGTATATTGTACAGTTACGATCGAAAAGTTTCGCACAGTTATGTTTACAAGGTATAACCTCCTTTTCTTCTAAGAAACCATCTTCCATCAACCTTCACAATGTCGGATTACCTTTTAAAGTTCCATAAGATCATACAGTTGTCCCGGAAATAATCAAAGGTATTTCAGGGCAGTCTTCGGTAACGCATCAAAAGTTTCAGGAAAATATAGAAAAAAACTTCGGGTCCTTTATTTTTGAAGTTATGGAGGGTGGAAAATTGGTTTTTGAAACCCTTTCATTTTCGTTATTCAAAAAAAAGTGAACTACTCATGGCAGGATTATTATGTGTAATAGACATCACGTTTTGGGTGTGCTTATCAATTTGCCAGAAGGAATTAAATTTCCTTCACTTAAAATGTGTCGCTCGCGAAGGAAGTGGTGCCATTTAAAATTTTGGAGTTGTGAAGAGTGAGGACAGGTAGGTAAAAGACAAAAAAATTAACAATACATGTTTTAGATGTCACCTTCGATATCTAAATCGACTTGTTTTATTTAAAAAAAAATCACAGGATGGATCCTTTAAATGAACCTCGTGTATGAAATAATCAAAACAAACAAATATTGAAGCGATCCACAGGAGTTTCTAGAATAATGATGGAAATGGGACGTGTTCGAAATCAAAACTATAATCCATTCCAAGCTTTAAAAAACCACAGCTTGCCATGAAAAATTAGAATTTTGTTGGTGTCCCTGATTTTTTATGTTTGATGTCATCTTGATACAAGGGAGGTTACGTTCAAATTTGTGTCTGTATGACATGAAACCTTCACTTGAACTACGCTGTGTTGTCAAATTGTCATTCTGGGGATGCGTTGCTGGCAAGTCGCAGGTTTGCTCAGTGACCTCAGCTACTTTCTTACGGCCAGGATCATAGATCATGATCCTGGAACAAAGAGTTGATTAACATACGTAGTTCTTGAAGGGTGCGACGAGCTTAGGTCGCGGGATCACTTGCGACGAAATCACACCCCGCCGCTAGACCTGTGTCCTCCTCGGTCATTTTTTCAACTGTATATTCTTCCTATTGCAGCTCGCAACACTTTTCACTATCGAAATAACTTGCCTGACGGCGTTTTCAAAGCAAAACAGAATAAGAATAATGTGTCAGTGTCAAAATCTGACCTTACAATTGAATAAAACATCATTTTGACAAAGATTAATATCTTGACTTTTTCAATCTATCAACTTATTAGATTATCTAACTTGAAGAAAAAATATCATAGGCCACTGTGGCTTTTTCAAGCTTGGAATAGATCATATAATCCACTCCAAGCTTGAACTATAACACATCTTGTGCTCATACTTTTGTTACTGTGACACCTTCCAACACTTCTCACTATTAAAAGTAATGTGGCTAACGGCGTTTTCAAGGCAAAAAAAAATGGAAATAATGTTTCAGCGTCAAAATCTGACCTTAACGATTGAATTTACTGGCGATCCAGCATAGCAAACATCATTGTGAGAAATTTGATTCAATCATCTTGACTTCTTCAATCCATCAACTTATCAGATTGTCCAGCTTGAAGAAAAAATATCATAAGCGACTGTGGGTTTTTAAAGCTTGGAATGGATGATAGTCTTTGTTAAAAGTTATTTATTTGTTTTAGTTTCATACCAATTAAGTACTTCTGTCTCACCTGGAATCTGCACTTCATTCGAGACACCTATGGATTCAGATTATTCACATTGGCTTAACATGCCAAAGAAAATTGAAATTTATATAATTATTAATAACGTAAAATATAGGCAATGATACAGTACGGTCAAAACAAGAAAAGTATTCGTGTTCTCAAAATCTGCCCATCATCTGCTGTGTTTTCCCATCATATGAGCGAGAATGTCGATGGGTAGAGGGAAGATGATGGTCTGGTTTTTGTCCGTCGAAATAGTGTTGAGGGTTTGTAAATACCTCAGCTGTAAGTTTAAAACAAAAAAAAATGGTTTAGCCACGTCTACAATTACGGATGTATCAATTTCACGGCTTTCTTCATTAGAAAAAATGTGTTGTGTTGGTACGAATGGTTACGATGCAAGCCAGATTTTGAGGCTTTGATAGATGTGCTACGTATAATGTGACAGCTGTCACCGTCATCTCGACGCGATGCACCCGCAAGTAGAAATTTCCGAGTCTGCGCAGCTTAAGTAGAAAAACGTCAGCCCCCCCTGCAGTGGAAGTTGCTGTGTGGTTGGCAATGGTCGTTTCTACCATGGCTGGCGGCTTTTCGGCGACGCTGCCTGTTGACCGGTGGTCACTGAATAAAATGATGCCCAAGCGGCCCCTGGCGCGCCAGTACTATGTAATCGTAAACCATTCATAACAATACAACACATTTTTTCTATAGCTTGCTCTAATGAAGAAAGCAAAGCTGTGAAATTGATTATAGAAAGTTCTACTTCCAGAAAAATGCTTCACAGCTGTTACGGTTCATTTTTGATGTCGATAATAATGATGATGATGACAAAATCATCTTGTTTATAGGTAGGTACCTGTAAAGCAGTTGGTGACTCTGCCATGATTTCGGCGGCCTCTTTTAGCGCCTTCGAGGCGTTCAACTCGCCCTCGGCCGCTATCATTCTGGCTTTGGCTTCGCGCGCCGACTCTGCTTCGGCTGCCATGGCTCTTTGCAGCTCGAAGGGCAACCTGACGTCTTTTCTGAAATTGTTCGATCGTTATTCGTCCATGCGATATAAAGTGATTCAGGCTCGTGCTCATTCACTGGATGACGATCCTCTCAGACCTTTCATCGTCGTACTTCTGGACCCAAAACATACTAGATGCGTGGTTCGTCCCCGCCCAGAGACTCAAAGGCATTCCGACGATGAAAAGTCCGAAGTCACATGAACAGACACAAAGAAAGACTCCTCTAGGTGAAAATTTATGAAGAGCCGCTGGTAACATTTCTGACACGTTAGCTGCGTTCCTTTTATCATCTGAACTGAGAATTCTCACTTCAATTGCTAGTTGTGTCTCTCTCCCTCTTATGCAATTCTCGCTTTTTCTTTCTCCAACTGAGGTAAGATTATCTGAGATTCCGTGTAAAAAGAATACAGCTTATATTGTAGTGACTAGCTTGAAATCATAAAAGGGAATTAAATGTTTGGGAATTAATTAGCGCTACGGGCGATATTGGGAAGAAAAGAAGTGGGACAAAGGATACTGGGCTCGCGCCGCATTCCTGAGTGGACTGCTTGTAGGCCAGGGGTTTACACGCTTGATACAGGGGTGGAGACAGGAATGGCCCAAGACGAGGATACGGTGGTGCTCGGTTAGGGAGAGGACTAGCGTCGTAGCATTCGACAACGACAGATGTGTGAGAAGAGAAAATTGATATTTATCAAGAAGAAAGTGACTAGAGTACTAAAACCATTGTCAATAGTTGTAGTGCATCAGTTACGAGAAAAGAAAATATTGAGGCAAGTCTGATTTCCCTTGTAATCAAATGATGATTGTTCAATGGGGTTGAAGTAATTGTTTTGTTTATCAACGTTAGTAAGTTTGGTTCTCGGTTTTTCGAACAGCCATAGGAACTGTCGAATCGAATCAATAGCGTGCAATTGCTGTGAGATTTCAAATACTTTGTTTTCAGCTACCTTCAAGACACCAGAAATATGGTGAAAGCGTCAGTAACCCTTTAAAGAGATCTAGTCCCCGTCAGGTTGATTCTTCAGGTCAGTTCTGCTAAAAATCCAGCGCTCTAGACATATATTTGGATCAAATCTGGGGAAAAATCTCACGTGTTATCTCTCCCCATAGAATAAAAAGAGATTTGACCCTTTTCGCACGACAAGGAGTTTATGAGCATTAAAAGCTAGTGTTCCCAGAAGAGAACCTCTTTGAACAATGCCAAGAAAAGTCCGTGTCGCTTCGAATAAGCTTCAAGACAAATAAACATAACATAATTTTGCAGGTTAATTAATTAGGGGCTCACAGCGATAAACTTACAACTGATTGTAGATTTGAGTAAAGTTATATAACCCAACGTGAAATAGAGCTGCTGGATAAGTCTGTAAGTTCAAAACTACAGAACCAGCCGGATGTCAATTTATTGAACGTAAACACTCAACTTTTATGTAAATTATTTGATCGATAATTAAAATTATAGCTATAATTTCGAAATACCAAGACAGTACTCAGTGAACAAATCTCTCTCTAAGTACAACTAAATAATCGAGATTTATTTTCGTACAAATGAAAATGGGCTAGAAAGAAGAAAGGGTTAAAATTGAAAAACGACGAGGTATTAACTAATCATGCAGGGAATTGAAACTGAAGTGCGTTAGGAAACTGGTTCACCAATAGTTCTGCAAAATGAGGAAGCGGAATTAAATTGAAAGGGTTGAGTTGATTATTCGCAGGGTTTCGCACGTAATTAGGGTGTACTTTTCTTTCAGAAATCGAATGTAAACTTGAATTGAATCATTCCTATCGTCAGCTGGTTCCAGCACGCCTGGAAACTATGTGATAAATAATTTAATCAACTAAAGTAATTAAGGTCAATTCAATCAAATTGGCGATGATTGATTAATTCGTAATAAAGATGAGGTGTGGTTAAATGGCTGTGTTTATTCTTCAACATTTATTCAAATCATTCTCTTTCAAAAAGAACTGAGGTTACTCGCATGACTGGGGTACTAACACGACGGGAAATTGAGGGAGGTGGAAATTTATCTAAATGACTTAGGTAAAAGTAATCAAAAAACTACGGCACAACAAAATACACAACGTAGGGTCAATAATGGTATCACAGCCAACTAATTAAATAGGGAAGGGGGGGTTTCCTTACAATATGTTGGTTTTGACAAGGTATTCACTAGCTGACACCTACATGGTGAGGTGAGAACTGCGGCTTTATCCTGAAGAATGTTCCAGGAATATAGGGCAAACGACACTATAACAAAGTCCTTCCAGACCTTCGTAACTATTTACATTAGAAAACGATCCGCTGCAAGCTGAGATCAAAAGTTGCTTGTACTGTGGTGTCATCTACCGGCCAATACCAAAAGGTTGCGATGTCGCCTCTTTCTATCTTTTCACTCAACAGTTTCTCTTTGATCATGCAATATAGTTTCATTTCGCTCACATTTCGACGCGCTCGACTGAGATTCCCCAAGGATCGGTGGCTTCGTCCAAGTACGTCCGCATAATGATGGAAATTTCCTCCTTTTCCAGGAGCACCTGGGTCAAAGACTTCGTTCCTAGGATGTTCCTCAAGGTTGTCATTGCGAGCAAACGGGTTGATGCGCTGGAGATACCGCGCGATCAGTGCTGGATTAGTCCACCGACAAACTGCTGACGAACCGGCAGGTCGATTCACCGGCAAGAGGCTTCATCTACATTCTACTTTCCAGTATTTGAGTCTTGAGAGTAGGTACTATGACGGGTTTGTACTGACAAAATGACTTCAACCTGACCTCGCTAACAAATTTCGGTCAGGGCTATCGTGTCGGTGAATCGACTGTTTACCGTCAGCAAGTTGGGTATCGTCGGTGAGTTGCCCATCTCTCCCGTTGGATCTTTAACTTGGCAGTTGAGATAATATTCAGATACCTCAACTCACCGAAAGTCGTACACTTCCAAGACGGCCTTGAGGGGTTCCTGGACCCGGTAATAAACAACGGCGTCCACTTGTACCGTGACGCAGTCTTTGGACAAGGCCTCCTGCGTCGGGACGTCGAGGGAGATGGTTCGCAAATCAATCTTCCGATAATCGTCGGTACAAGGCAACAAGAAAATAATTCCTGGTCCACGTGGACGTCCAGATTTCACGTGGCCCAACCGAAAAATAACCAACCTTTCGTATTCTTTCGCTATCTGAAAATGAAAATTGCACGTGCCTCATCAGGGGGGCGTCCTCTACCTGCGTGACAAAGGAAAGAAGAAAACTTACCCGAAAACAGAAGAACAATGATATTGGGAAAGCGAAGAGCACAAATATTGTAGATGAATGAATAAGGAGTCTCTCCAAAAACTTCATGATGGATTGATTGATATTTTGTGTGTGACTAGGCTCTGGGATTCAGGGAATAGGCCCTGGGATCGATATAGATATTTCAAGAGTATGACAGCCAAAATCATGATGACAGACATTGTGTCAAAACGACAGCGTGTCTTCCATTGACTTGTACTTTTGTTCCACCAACTTGTAGCCCGGAACCAAGGAGTACCTGAAACAAACCTTTGTCAAGGCACATCTTTTTGAAACCGACGAGATGAATTCACATGGAATCGGCAGCAGCCGATCGCAGAAACGGAAACAGACAGTTATGAGCCTGGTTATGAGAAAATCAATTGTTTCACTGTCCCGGCCTCTACCAGCATGAAAGAAAAAGTATTGTGATCGTGCAAAAAAAAAGTGGATATAGTGGATAGTTTTAAGAGTTTTAAGGTCCGTCAAGACAATTGAGACTATTTCCAGAACGATGTTTGTGTGTACGTGTATATGTCTGTAATCTGCTACTTGATAACTGTTGAACCGTTGATCCGACTGAGTTGAAATTTGGTGTACAGCTCGGTATACAGGTCTCCCAAAATTAGACCGCAATAGTTGACCAGCTTACTCTACGTCAAAAAATAGGAAGAAATGTTCTCTTAAACATGGGTCAAATAATGCCCCCTAAGGGAGCTAGATCCCCTTAAAGAGAGAAACCTGAAGTTTTTTTTTGCAAATATCTCCGAAACTTCCCAAGATAAAGTGAAGAAATTTGGTTTGACCTCCACATGTTACAAGCTTGAGATAATACTGCGTCTTGCATTTAGCAAGCATTCCAACTAAATCGAGAAGCTTGTTTTCGAGGCGAAAATCTGACCGTCCCCGGCGGAGATCCAACCCTCAAAAGTCTAAACAAATGCTTATCTTGATCCTGAAGCCCTCAACCGGACGTGATTCGCGGCAAAAAATGGACTAGAAAATTGCCAACGGTTCAATTTCCACGATGAGGTGGCTCGAAGACTACCAAAACGATTTGAATGCGCTTCCATCGTGGAAGTGTATTCGACCGCACATCGTAATGCGACAGTATATCGGCGCCGCACTTGGGATAACATCCCTTGCTTCGTGGTGGAACACCTTTCGTGCACGTGCAGTGTCGCTGTTATTTATAATTAGGAGTAAGAAGTGTCGTGCCGTCCGATTTCTCGAATTCAGCTCAAATGGTGCCTGGCGAGGTGCCCGGTTAATTTCCTTGCAGGATTAGGATTCCTTTCCTTAATGGATCAGAGCTACGGCTTCGTCATGAAATAGCACAGGAAGAGGAGCCCGCCTCGAGCAGTCGTAATCCATCGCCGATGAGCTCCTAGGATGAGACTTGGCCCCCTTCATTGGCGAGTCCTGTTCTTTTATAGAATAAGACTTGGCCCCTTTATGGACGAGTTCTATCCCCCGATGGGATGATTCTTGACGACCAATGACGAGTTCTCGAACGCGAGTATGTAGAAAACCAGATTACGGAGCAATTGATATGCAAAATTCTATTGTGAGTTCTCTTACAACCTACAAATCCATCAACAACAAAACTTCAGCCAATCGTCTTCTTGTATGAGAAAAGGGTTGACAAAATCCATCGGGAATGGATACAGGAGAGTGGATGTATGTTGCTTTCCTCCGATATTTTGAATGGTTCGAAGATATCGGAGCTGAAATTTAACAAGATGAGAGCGTTTATTTTGGAGGAGGAAGGTTAGGGTGGAATGCGTAGTACTTGAAGGACAGCTGGGTGATTTTTCGTAACGTCAGCAGCTTGTTTGAAGATTTTGGACGCGTCTCTCTCACCTTCAGCGGCTACAATCTTGGCCCTTGCCGCAATGAATGCTTCTCCTTCGACGGCCATCGCCCTTTGCATGTGTAGCGGCATGCTGACGTTTTTTCTGAAATATTACAAAGGGTGCTCTTGCCACGAAGAAGTGGAAGTAATATAGAAAAAAAGGTTGATTGACTTTGGATCAAACTTTAGATTATCAGGTACCTACGCTGAAACAGATAATATTAAAACTGTCAGGTTTTACCATTTCCAGTCAACTTATCTAGAAGTTGAACCTTATGGTAATGATAATTATAATTCAAACATTCTTTTCTATCGGCAGGAGTTTCATGTTTCTAAATTATTTTTCACCATTAACTGGAGATGGAAAACTTGCCCTAAATACCGAGCAAAATTCTTAACAATTTGATTAGACCTTACATTCCGACCTGTTGCACTTCGATTCCCCAAGGCTCAGTGGCGACATCCAAGGACTGTTGCAGAGTCCCCATGAGCGTTTGTCTTTCTGCAATAAGTTGCAACAAATTTGTATTTCCGATGACATTCCTCAAGGTCGTTATCGAAATCAGCTTTGTCGCCGTCCTAAAGAAGGCAAACAAAAATTGTAAAGTTAGTGAGAACACCTGAATCTGCACCTGCTTCACTGACTTTACATTATTTAAAGTTATTAAACTACACACATCAAAAGAATCTAGGGGACAAGCAAATTCAGACGATTTCTAAAATCATCATAACTTTTGATTTCCGCAAGCGATTTCATATCGGTTTTCAGTGTTCGATTGCCCAGTCTTTCGTTTTTATGCCTTGATCACGTCAAATAGGAACAGTGTTCCATAAGGTTGCTACAGGGTGATCAATGGAACAGTGTAAAATTGCCGAAAGTTCAGTACGAGCGCGATTTCCCCAAAAAAATATTTCATGCATTCCAATAGCACAGTTATGAAGATCGGTATTTCAGCTTCAGTAACGTTTTTGAATTTTGAAAATCGAAGGTGAATTGCCAAAGATATTGATTATTTTGTGCCACCATGTTGAACTTCCAAGAAAAAAGTAAGTGGTTTGATTTCATTGAAACTTGGAACACACTCATGTCTGGTTCAAGTGATTGGAATTTCAAGGTCAAATGTCACTTTCGAGCCGCTATATTGAACTTTTTACATCAATGATTCAATTTGATGAAGCTTGAAAAACACTAAAATTGAATCATTTACATAAAAGTTCAATGTGGCGGCTTAGAAGGGATCGAGAAAGACATTTGACCTTGAAATTCCAATTACTGAAACCAGACATGAATGTAATCCAAGTTTCAATGAAATCGGATCACTTCTTGGGAGTTCAACATGGCGGCACAAAATGATCAATATCTTTGGCAATTTACCTTCGATTGTCAAAATTCAAAAACATTACTGAAGCTAAAATACCAGTCTTCATAACTGTGCTATTGGAATGCATGAAAATTTGTTTTTGGGAAATCGCGCTCGTACTGAACTTTCGGCAATTTTACACTGTTCCATTGATCACCCTGTAGAAACTTTATTAAATATTGTTCGTATTCGACGTGATCAAGACATAAAAACGAAGGATTGGGCTATCAAACACTGAAAACAGACACGAAATCGCTGACGGCAGTCAAAAGTTATGATGATTTTAGAAATCGTCTGAATTTGCTTGTCCCCTAGATTCTTTTGATGTGTGTACATACGAAAAGCTGAATATCAATATGAGAACGAGTATGAGAAGTGAAGAGCGATTGATTTTCTCAAAGTGAAAGTTTCAGAACTGTCTTGACTCTCAAGGGAGCACACTCATAACAAGCCAAAAAGGATTCATCTGACATCTCAAACGTCCGTCCGGAATGAGTCCCACCACGCATTTCTCCCGCACGGAAAGCAAACGCCCGAATCTCCCAAAGCTCAAACGTCCGACCGAAATAATTAGTCCGACCACGCATTTTTTCACCCACACGGAAAGTAAACGCGCGGCTCTCCCAAAGCTCAAACATCCGACCGGAATTTGTCTGACCACGCGTCTCTCCCACACGGAAAGCAAGAGCGCGATTCTCCCAAAGCTCAAACGTCCGACCGAAATTTGCCCGACCACGCATTTCAAAGTTGCCTACCTTTTTAGCACTAGCAGGACCATGTGGGCGCGTGTGCGAGAAACTTGTGGTCGGACAAATTCCGGTCGGACGTTTGACCTTTGGAAGATTCGCGTTTGCTTTCCGTGTGGGAGAAGTGCGTGGTCGGTCTCAATTCCGGTCGGACGTTTGAGGTGTCGGACGAATGCGCTTTGGCTTGTTGCGTATGGATCCTTCCTGTCACAACCTACGTTCTGGTGCAAAGCTGGAACTGAAAGTTGGTGTATTGGGGAATGTAGGATACTAACTTGTAATCGACGAGTTTGAGAATAGCTTTCAGAGGATTTCCAATTCTGTAAAAGACGACAGCTTCGATTGTGATGGTGACCGCGTCTTTGGTCAAAACTTCTTGGGCTGCCAGTTCGATCGATTCAGTCCTCATGTCCAGTTTGATGCATCGGTCCGTGAAGGGCGGGACAAAGATTACTCCCGGGCCTTGTGGTTTGCCAAATCTGATTCGACCCAGACGGAAAATTATCATCGTTTCATATTCCTTGACCACCTAAAACGTCAGTTTTTCATTTTCCTAAAAAAAATCACTTTTACCTTTACTATGAGGTCTGTAGTTTTTTAGTTAGTTGTTTTAGAGACTAAAACAAAAGCAGACTTTCTCCAGAAAACACGACACAAGAATGTATACCTAATAACAAAGATACAGTCCTTCAAAGTTGATAACAATATGAATTCTTTTCAACATATCTTCTGAACCGTCCAACAGTATTTGGTCAAATTTTGACTAGGGTTTCCTGAAATAAGTTTCGAATTAATGATAATGTCGCACTGGTCAAAATTACCCGGTGATGTTGATGGTTTGGGGAGGTATCAGCCTCAAATATCTCGAAAACAAAGCTAGATCAAATCCAATTTCTCCAAAAAAAATTTTTCTAATTAATCAAAGAATCGAATCTGAAAATGCTATCAGTTTTAAAAAACCTATGGTGTAGAAAGTAGTGGAGAGAAATATAGTGGGTTTAACCGGAAACGGTTGAACCGAAGGTTAGACGGTTCAAAAAGTAATGAATGTTGTGAAGTCAAGAATATTGCTTCTTTTTCTTCATTTTTCATCGAGCCCTAAAATATCGGACCTTAAAACTGAAGCAGCCTGTATAGTAAAGTCGAGAATAAAGTACCTGCATATATTTGCGTACCTACCTACCTACCTACTTACCTTGAAGCAGAAGAAGATCGAAATTGGAAATGTCAGTATTAAAAGGATTATAGAGCCAAAAACGATCACAGGTGCAAGAAATCCTGAATCAGTGGGTTTATCTGAAACTGAAAACATGTTTAGGATAAGATGAGAATAATAAGATTTTATCTCGGATTTTATATTAGGCACAAGTCCTTTTCCACTATTTTGAACCATCAATGATCCTGATCCTGATGAGTAGTAATAAAGCTAACCGTTCGTAGCTAACAAATGAAGCAAATACTTATATGGTAGTAATAATTTCCGAACGCAGTATGAAGTACTTATAGGTGGGTAGGTACCTACCTTTCCGCTTGATCTTCGTTTTGGTGGGATACACTTTAATCCTTGCTTTCGTCTTAAGACTCATCTTCAATTTTGGCATTATTTTGACATCATTTTGGTATCTTATTGCTGTGTCGGGAGCAGGGGTCGGGAGTAGTCAGAACCAGGGATGTCAGAACTAAAGTCCATTTTGGTATTATCTATCCCCCTCAGCTATTTCAAAGTCATCCTGAACCTCGTCCTGAACCGTTGACCATCAGCGCCGTGATTGAACGAAACTTTGAAATTTCATGCAGCCATCCATATAAATAGGTCGAAAATGGAAGATGCTAGAAGGCTACAGTTTTATTGATGACTGAGGACTTTCAGATGTCATTCTTGTTGTACGTTGAGGACACGTCTATGAGGACACGGGGTGGATATCAAAGTTAATGTCAAAGGCTTTTCGTCGTCCCACCTCCCATTACAGGCTTCATTCCGGGGTGCATCTCATATGCCCGAATTGTGGACACACGCTATCTGGTTCCTAAAGTTATTCGGCGCACGTTAAAAAAGACAAGGCAAACATTTTATAATAATTCAAAACAATAACGGATCAATTCAAATCAACGATGTCTATTACACAATTGAATAACTGCTCTAGGTACTGTAACCGTTCGCACCCCACCCCATTTACGAAATGGAATGAGACAGAAGCGAAAGGGCCCGCCAGAGGCGTTTGACATACACAAATGAAAATTATACTTCACCTTTCCCTTTTATCAATGTTTTTGGGCAGTTGATCTGGATCTGGGGTAGTCCCACCACTATGCGTAGCATCTCAAGGTCGTATCCCAGGTAAAAGCAGTCTCGCAGGAGGAAGTCAGGCGGGAGTAGAAGAATCAAACGCACACTCGACGAACTATTTCACTTTCAGAAGTCTTTGTAAGTCAAACAGAATCAGAACAAAAGTTTCACAAATTTCAAGATTTCGTCAGGTGACATTTTCCCTAATAACAAAGCTCAACACCCCCCCACCCCCCCTTTTTGTGTCGCGTTTGCGTTCGGGCAGGGAGCAACGCTAAGAAATCATGCACAATATATAAAATATGTGTGGCCACACGAAACAGTAAATAACCAATAACATAAGCTTAACCTAACTTAATCATAAATGTTGGGAAGAGAATCCCAAAATACACCCCTAACGGACAGTTTATGGGAAAGCTCTTGCGGGGCCAACAAAAGCAGAAAACATGAGGAATGTCCACTACTTGCTGTGGAGGAGGAGAACGATTACATTAACATCCAGCACTAGCGCCAGTTGGAGTAGTATATCTGGGACCCCCACCTTCTGCTGAGCCAGCTTAACCGGGGCGGCCAGCCCAACATGCCTCATGGCTACTGGCCAGAAGTAATGTAATTCAACTCAAAACACTCGCAAGCATACTACCGCCGCAAGAAAGGCCCATCCACACTCAATAAATGAATAAATAAAACCATACACTCCCTGAAATAAAGAGAGGAGAAATAAGACCAACAACGGTAAAACACACTCTGCCTCACACAAATTTCACACACAATGGGTGACTAGGGCCCGTATTCATAGTCGGATCTTATATATAAGGTGGTCTTAAGACCATGTTTATTTAGACACAGGCTTGAACCAAGATAGTTTTATACATACAGCTATCATCTTGTGGACATTTTATAACATAATAAAATACCCCTACATCTTCTCAAGGAAGGTGTTCGGGAGAAATCAGCGTATCAAAATTGAATAAGGTCGTCTCAAGACATAAGATCTGACTATGAATACGGGCTTAGGACATTTTTCTTGTCTTGTAGATCCCATCTCAATTTTATTTGCATCTCAAATTCTTCTCTCTCAATTTTATTCATTTTTCGATTGTCTTGTCCAATTTTATTCGCATTTCGATTGCCTGGTCCAATTTTATCCGCATTTCACTTGCCTCGTTCAGGATTCGCAAACCCCTTGTGGTAATCGTTGATGTCGTACGAGCCCTGTCTCGCAAACAAACCCCGTTTGTAATCATTCTTGACGGTGGACATGCCCTGCGTCTTGCAGCTTTCCATGAGCTACCCACGGTGTGTGAGAATTGAAAAGACAGAGCCATTCACACCACTGATAAATATCTTTACTATCGTGTTACAAACCAGAGTACGTGGGGACATTGCCACGGCGACGGCCCAACCTCTTTCTACGCCACTGGAAGGCCCCGCTTTGAACAGGACAGGAGAGACGCAGGGCGATATCTCGATGCTGTGTCTCTCCAAACACGCCACGAGACTCTCCCCACGAACGCAAAGCAAACGATTCAGCTTAACCTGAGGTCTACTGATTTCTAATAACAAGCAAATGAATCTTTTTCTCGTCGGAAATTGGTAGAATTTACGGGTTACCTGGCGTTTTTGATGCCAGTCGGCCCCTGGTGTCTCGCCTTCGGTCTTTCGGCATGATTCCCAAAATTAACGTGGTAGAATCGGTCAAATATTCGAGTGTTTTACGGACAGAACACAAGAACTTGGTCAAGCTTCGAGTATGGCGTCTCTACTCTCTTCCTGGAATTCCTCCGCCACTCCCGTCCCGTCTCATGTGAGATGTGTGTGAGATGTGTGTTTTTCGTCGCTCTCTCAGGAATGCGTCGGAGTGTCCCTCTCGCGTATATCTTGTTGCATACCGTCATTCTCCACTGGCATTCTCTACTCACATTATTTCACATAACCAAGCTCGCATCTTCAAAAGCAAATGAACGATTCGAGCCAATGCTCTCTACAACCGCACATCAAACTTGTCTGAATCAAAAGAGGACTTGGTCTATCAAAGCCTTCTCATCTACTATCAGCCGTCAGAAATTTCTGTGGTTATTTTCCTTCAAGGTCGATGCACGGTGGAACTCGCGCCTCGCGCCGGAAGTGCACGTGTGTTTCTGCAATTCTGCAGTTTTTTTATGAACATTTTCCATTTCAAAGTTCATTTGCGCTAGAAGCGACTAGGCGTAACTAGGATGCGCATCTTTGTGCATCTATGATGAATTTGCCAGTTGCGCCGTTAAGTCGGTTAAACCGGGACATACTGGGTGCGGCGCGATGCAATTTCCGACATTATTATATCCAAGAATTTTAATTCCTCAGTTCACCAGACATCCATTAGACGTTAACCCGACGATAATCAGATGTCCATTAGACGTCTATTAAACGTCCGTTGGGGTCTAATTAACGTCCATGAGACGTCTATCAGACGTTCATTAGACGTCCGTTAGAAGTTTATTGGACGTCCAATTTACGTCCATTAGACGTCTATTGGACGTCCATGAGAGTCCACAAGTCGCTCATTGGACGCCCCGACGTCTAATGTACGTTCATCTGACGTCAATCAAATGTTTATCAGATTATCAATTAGACGTCCAATTATCGCCCATTAGACGTCCATTATAATTATGTCCATCAGACGTTAATCACACGTCAGTGAGATGTTGGATGTTTATCAACTTCTATGAAACGTTCATTACTAGACGTCTATTAGACGTTCACTAGTTGTTCATGGAATAAGAATATAGGCCTTTGCCCTATTCGTGACATTTGGTGGAGGGCCCCTGGCTTTTATTTTAAAAGCAAAGGGCAGAGCCTCAAAAAAAAAACTCTCAAATTGACTAAGCGAGTTCAATAAATCATCTAAAAATGATTGAAGCGTCATCGTCAGCCAGAGTAGCGTTGTAAGGTAAAAATTAAAAATTATTTTTTCAGAAAAATCAAAAGTCTACACTGATGTTATTCAGAGAGAAATTACACCATTCATTATACAGTACATTAGGTTTTCTATGTAATTAAGGCTCTGCATTGTTTTCCAGGGTATGTGCAAAGTCAATAAGAACCCATATTTGACAAAATAATGTGGAGAGGTGAAAAAAAAGTGTCTTACAACGTTACCCCGGCCTGCGCTTTAGTTGTTGATGTAAAGCACAGCGGAATAAAATCGGAGCAGGAATATGGGTTAAGTAGTATTATATTGCGAGCAAATGACCGTTGGTAGGGACCTACGAGTAAAAGGTGTATATTCCAAACAATGAAGACATGGCAGTTTTGCAATTCTGTATTTTATTAAATACGCGCGCGGAAACTCTTTGATATGCAAGAATTGTTGTTTGGACTTTTTTTGTGGTAATGGGACCACAGCGTGCGTTAAACAGTGAGACAATAGTGCATAGGTACATGGGCAGATATGTGTAGGTACAACTATAATTTTATTCTATTATCGTTGCCCCGAAAGTCAAAATCTCGTTTGACTACAAGGTCCGACAGACCCTCCACTGCTCACACTGATACAATAGTCCTAATACTAATACCTACCTGCAACCGGCAACCCTAGTAGGCGCGTCGTTCCACCCAGTGTATTCCATCACGGTATCTAATCAATCAATAATGTTACAAATATTTAGAATTTATATAGAAGCCAATTTTGTCTATTTTTACAATAAAAAAATGTTAAAATCAATACTATAATAATATTTAAATAAGTACAAAATACTTGACAAATACAAGTGATAAATAACAATAATAATAAAGATTCATACTCACCCCTTCATATACGGGGTGAGAATATCGATGGGCAACGGAAACAAAATGGTCGTGTTCTTCTCCGCTGAGATTGTGTTGAGGGTTTGCAAGTAACGAAGCTGAAAAGGTATCAAGGTTTGGTTCAGGATAGGCACCGTTTTGATTCTACTTATTTTATCAACGTTTTTCGGTGGAGGCCTACCTTGTTTGCGATCAACAAAATTTCCACCTAGTTAGCTCAGGTAAATATTCCTCCAGCCAATCCAGCTGCTCGAAAATTCTGGTTTTCCAAATATCGCTGTTCCAAAAGGAAATTTTGTTGATCGCACGCTGGTTAGGTAGGTAGGTATAGAGGTAAATAAAATAGGTAGAAAGGTAGGTAGGCATGCCAACCTGTAAGGCAGCTGGTGACTTGTTGATGACGTCGGCAGCCTTTCTGAGCGTCTTCGATGCGTTCATCTCACCTTCAGCCGCCACGACCTTGGCTCTAGCTTCACGAGAAGCTTCCGCTTCAGCTGCCATCGCTCTTTGCAGTTGAAGCGGCAGTCTCACGTCTTTGCTGTTGGATTTTCTTCGGTTACATAATCATCAAATTTCCTCATAAAATTCAGTATTTCATCACAGAATAACTATTGTATACGCAGAAAAACAACTTGAGGGATAGGTATTGAAAATAAAACCAGAATCGAGAACTTACTACTCAAGCTCAGTACTGAAAAGACCCCAGCTATCTTCTTGACCCCCTGAATGAGTAGACAACCCATTATACTTCAATTAAATTCAACTTATTTGAATTAAATCACGTTTCCCGCTTTCAAAACTGCTTGGCCGATGATCATCTAGTATCAGGACGACATCCTGTTGTGCCTTTCTTCTTGTTGTTCGAGGATAGAGCTCTCAAGCTTGTTGATCGAGACAAGTCTGACTACGAGTTTGAACCTCGGTTTGAACACAATAAGACACAGTATAAATTTGTGACATAACAATCATAACATCAATCTATTGACCTCCATGTACAAGTCAAAATATTTAAATATTGGCTCGCTCCCATACCTAGTCCTACCTTAGGATCTCAACTCTACGACTTGGAGATGGATCGAAACTCAGTACCGGAGGGGCCTTAGCACAAATAGGTACCTGACAAAGGATTGGAACTCGTCGTCGGAGGGTTTTGACTCGACTCCCGGAGGCGGATCGAGACACAACATCCAAGGGCTTTGACACTACATCCTAGAGGTGAGTTGCAACTCGAAGAGTAGCAACTCATCAGCTTCTAAGAGGATCAAAACTCCTCCTGGAAGGATCTTGACTCAACTTCCCCAAGGGGATCAAAACGCATGTCCGAAGGATTCCAACTTAACATTATCCAGGTGGGCTGAGGCGCATTAGCCGGGGTTTCAACTCAGCATTGTCCCACCATCGGGCTGGGACTCATCATCGAAGGGCTTCGACTCTAGGGCCTCTAGGTGGATCGCGGCGCAACACATCAACGGGTTCTAGCTTAGCTCCCTCGAAGTGGATCAAAACTCTTCTCTAACAGACCCGCAGAAGCACTCGGCAACGGACGTGACAAGTCGGGAGCGGACGGCAGCCCAGGCGGATTGATCCAGGTACAACGGTCAGTCTCCATCGATCCTCCTCCATTCCCAGTAATTTGGAATATTTTATCGTATGCAAAACGATTGCGAACGGCGTATAGTCGTCAATATTCCACAATAGGTAACTTGATATAGCGCGCTGGAGTGCGGTGCTGGGGCAGCGGGTGAGCCTCGGGGTGAGCGGAGCGTCGATACAGCAAGGGCCGGCCGGCAGACTAACTAGCTGGATATGCGGGTGTGCATTACTTCTATCGCACAATGATTTCATCATTTTATAGGACGTCGTGCAGGGACGGTTGTTGAATATCGAGGTGTAGCAAGTGAATAATGTTGTAGAACTTCGCGGGGTTTACACGAATGAATTAAATAATCAGCGACATCTTTCAATGATGCCTCGACTCTGAATATTCACATATACCTCGATTTCACGGCTTCGATTTATTTTCGGTCCGCCAAATGCGGGTGGCTTCAGTAGTGGCTTCTCGTTGTTACCCAGCAGCACTCGACGGTTGCACCCGATCTGCAGTGTGAACGAGGTAAGTGGGATAATTTGACGTTTTATTTTGTCCTGCCAAAACCAAAAATAAGGCCGTTGGCGTAAGGTGCTTGAATGAAAGTGGGACACCGCTTGTCTTTGTAAAAGTCGTCTGAGTCCTGTTTTCATTGGAAAAGTGAAGTAAGTACCTACGTCCCACTCTTGATCTTACTACACTCAATACAGACGATTCTGACGATGAGCCACTACTAGATGCACCAGTGCAATGTCTTTTGCTACCTGCCCGTCCGTAATCAAACAACGATAGTTTTGAAGAGAAGATATTGTTAATGCGAGGTCATATGTCAAATACTTTTTTAACCCATTTAATTTATGAACTCTCGGTTATAACAGCAGCAAGGAATTTTTGCAAACGTTTTGTGGGAAGACTGCCGTTTATTTATAATTTAAACCGAGTTTTTTTTTCGCTAGCGGGCTTTGAGGTCCCGCAGCTCCCATTCGGGGCACCTACACTGGGGGTTGAGGATTCAGCATGAGCTACTAATAACAGAGCATTTGTACACAGCTCAAGAGGCCGTTGTACGGCAGTTTCCAGAGGACTTCCACACTGGTTGTTACTTTTTACAATTTTTTTCCCACCTGTCAACGACATCGGAAATGTCTCGCCACCTTTGCCAAATCTTAGCAAGTGAAACTGAAAAGGCTTATTGCATCAAATTGTTGTTTTTATCATAAAGTGGCAGTAGATACTGCTAGTGATAGCATAGAAATGATGGCTAAGCTATAATAGAAATAGGTAAATACTAACATTTCAACTCTCTCAACTTGGATCCCCCATGGCTCAGTAGCGACATCAAGAAATTGTCGCATGGTCCCCGCCAGCTCTTCTCTTTCCGACAACACTTCGGACAAATTCTTGGTTCCCAGGATGTTCCTCAGGGTTGTCATTGCAAGCAGCTGGGTCGAATTGCTGGAATTTCAAAGCTCATATATTCAAAGTGAAAACAGAGGAAGGAGATAGCCAGAATAGGAAATTATTGGTGTTCAAATGGACGACCTCTAGGATCGCGATGCGAAATTGAAGACGCCCATCATGAAGAATGCAACAAAAAATTTACTGACACAAAATCTTCCACCTTGGTGACGGCTTTCATGGGATTCAGCACCCTGTAGAAGACGACGGCATCGACACCAACTGAGACCGAATCCTTGGACAGGGCCTCTTGAGTGGGCACATCGAAGGACACCGTTCTCATGTCGAGCTTGATGAATGTGTCCGTGCAAGGTATCACAAAGAACAGTCCCGGTCCTCGGGCTTCTCCGGTTTTTAGTCGACCCAGGCGAAAAATGACAAGTTTTTCGTATTCGGCAACGATCTACAATTCGATTGCGGTTATTAAAACCCGTCCAACAGGGGCGTAGGCGACCCATCCATAGTTACCACAAGACAGAACCAAATTGATATTGGAAACGCTATGGCTATGATGAAGATCGAAATGCCAACGAAGATGTGGTGAGTTGCTCCGCTCATGCTTGAACCATCATTTCTCACGATTTCGACATTTTCAGTGACGCAGTCATATGACGACAGTGCCTTTGGAGCAAGATAATTTTTTAAGGTAGGTAAAAATAAAGGTAAGTAGGTTAGAAAGGTAAACGGTCAAGACAAAAGTAAACTTGTTTTTAATTCGAATATTTTACATGGTATCTTTTAGATTTGATTAGGTATACAATATTCGTTCTATTTACGTTATACTTTATGGTCCAGTCATTAAAATACTATTTCTTTAATATTTTTGCAACGTAGGTAATAAAAGTATTTAGTATTCACTATATTACGTATTTACACAGATGTAGTAATAATTAGCGCTTGCTTTCTAGAAAAAAGTCAATAGTAACCGGCACTGGAAGCTTTTAACCACCATTTGCATTTAAATAATCTGGGTCCTATTGCTGGTCATGTTGACAAAATGGCTGATGAGATCGATTGGCAAAGGAAAAATTATGGTAGAGTTCTTCTCTGCTGATATGTTGTTCAAGGTTTGTAGATAGCGAAGCTGAAATTATTCGTCATTATTTAGCAAGTATACCTACTACCCTATACTAGTTATTTCCATTTTGTCAACTTAACCAACCTGTATGGCAGCTGGAGATTCATTGATGACGTCAGCGGCTTCTTTCAGAGCTCGCGACGCCTTCATTTCACCTTCCGCCGCTATGACCTTGGCCCTTGCTTCCCGCGACGCTTCTGCTTCAGCCGCCATCGCTCGCTGCAGCTGCTGAGGCAAACTTACGTCTTTTCTGGAATTCGAATGTTACATGAATTTTTTGTGTCCGTGTCCTGCCTACTCATATTCATACTCTAGAATTCAGCACCACAAAGATTACTTAAAATTCCTCAATAAATATACATTTGGGCATTATTTAAAAAAAAGAACTGTCCCGACATTGACAACAGACCTGTTTCATTGGTCAAAGTAGGATGGAAAATACCAATTTTCAGTGAGAAGAAAAGAGACAGATTATATGATATGATTGGCAGATTTCGACATCATATCAGTGAGCGATTGCGCGCCTCTATCAAGCGCACGTCACATTTTTTCAATTGTTTGCGAATCGCACATGTCATCAAAGGTCAAAATTTTTATCATCATTATTATTTTAACTCGATCGGTAGCACGGTGAGCTCGGCTTCGTTTTTAAAGGTGGATGGCCCGGGTTCAAATCCGCACCGGGCCAGATGGACTTTTTCACACGTCCCTTAGTACTGGGGCATCTACTACCATGCGGTGATACCCCGGCAGGAAGAGGGATGGAACGAAAAAGTCATCGAAAAAAACCCACACTTCCGAGAAAATTTCCTTTCCACTCTCCAATAGTGTATTTCGCGTTCGTCGGATGTCCGTGGTGCAAAGCAGTAATTGAGCCTAAAGCGTAGTTACTGTCATTTGTTGTGGAGAACAAATGTTTCTGGAAACTGTAAAATGAGACTGTTTGTCATTTTCCTCAAGTTCTGATGTAAATCGTTTTGTCAATGTCGCGAAGTTCTTCATCAATTTTCGGCAATATCTGAGTAAACCGAGAAAAGCTGTCAACTGTTTGGGTGGTTTTTGGGACCGGATATTCTGCAATTACTTCAATTTTATAGCTGTTTGGTTTTATATCGTCGGGAGTGAGATGACGTTCTCAATGTAATTAACCAAGGCTTAGGCATTTTGAAACGTAAAAAAGTACTTTATTATGACAGAAGCTTTTGTCTTCTAGACCAGCTTGATTTGAAATGTGCCTGTAATAAGTTAGAAACTTGAAAAAAGCAACAAAATATAAATACCAACATTTCCACCCTTTCGACCTTGACGCCCCAAGGATCTGTAGCAACATCTAGTGACGTTTGCATGGCATGCGATATCGCCTCTCTGTCTGAAAGAACTTCAGCTAGATTTCTCGTTCCGAGAATATTTCTCAACGTTGTCATAGCCAGCAAGCGGGTTGAATTACTGAAAAAAAAATCAAAATTGAAAAATAAGACAAATAGAGTACTACATAGTGTAGGAAAAATTAGTCATGTCGGTATAGGTGTCATTACCTAAAAATAAAATCATGTACCTACAGTTGTTAACCAGGGATCACGCCTGTTGACACTGAGTGAACTGATATTTGGAATTTCGGCATAGTGACTCAGTGACAAGGTAACCAAAACGCATCAAATCAGTACACTCTGTGGAAATGGCCGTACGCGTTTTTTTTTTGGGTAATGACCGTTTATACACAAGAAAACCCTGTCATGGAGAGAAGGTCGCCATGACATGACATTTCAAAAACCTAGACGCCCTCTGGCGGCTGAAATGGCGAAGCTATTTTGTAAGTTTTCACGTCATTTCATTTCGGTCGCTTCTGTCAGATAACCATTGACAATCGCGCGCATTGTCAAAATACTCCTATAGGCTATAGGTGATCGAATTATTCAAGAAAATGGAATTTTGTTAAATAGCTATCAATAATTCATTGACTCAAATACCACAAAACAACCGTTATGCAACGCACGATGACAGGTGACAGAAAAACTTGCAATCCTCCATTTTGTTCACAACGCTCCCATCAATAATTAATATCGCGAATAAACCTTGCCAATATTACCATAGGTACATTTCCGGTTGGTGCGCATTTGAACGAATGTCAAATTGTCAAACCAACAGTGACTACAACGGTTTTCCTAATTTTTTCTCTTTAGAACTGCAATGGTTCAATTTTTTTCTCTCTCCGTGCTGTAGGGTTTTTGCATTTACGAAGGTCTGTGGTCCACTGAAAGCTTCGAAATCCATTATGAACGTTTGAAACGTTCGAAATTCCCACACTTTTTGTTACTGCAGACAATTTTTTTCACCTGTCATCTCTAGATCGGGAATGTCTGGCCGCCATTGCCGAACCCTAACAGCTAAACTTGGGAAAATCTATCGTCATCGAGTTGCCAAGTGCTTCCAAGGGCAAAATCAGGTGTATTTGTGATTTCTCACTTCCCAGTAAGCTTTTGACTTCCATCAGCTTGTCTAATTTATTCAATTCTTTGACCATAGTTTAGTTTCTGACGTGCATCTGACATATGCACTTGATAACAGCTCCTGTCGAGGCTCCTGTATAAAATAATTTGAATTAGATTTGACCTCCCCTGAAATAGTCTCCCTCTAGCGGGAAAAGCAATTGGCTGTAGAAAATAAATTAGAAGTGCTGACCTGTAATTGGTGACTTTGACGACGGCATTCAGGGGGTCCTGGATGCGATAGTAGACGACGGCATCGACGGTTACCGTGACGGAGTCTTTGGTCAGGGCTTCCTGAGGAGGCACGTCAAAGGAGACGGTCCGGAGGTCGACTTTGCAGTAGCTGTCAATGCAGGGCAGTACGAAAAAAATTCCGGGCCCCCGGGCACCGCCCGTTCTCAGCCGGCCCAGGCGAAAAATCACAGCTCTTTCGTATTCTTGCACCACCTGAAAAACAACCCAAGTCATTCACTACTAGTCCAGGGTGATAGGTAAGTGCTTGATTTTTAGTCTAACTTGCGGCCCGCGCAAAGTTGAATGCTGTCAAAATATGAAACGTTGACTATATTGAACAATTTTTTTTTATTGTTCTTCTCCTTATCGGCGCAGATTGGCCATGGAGTTTTGCCTTTATTCACTCAGTACACTGCAATGGTGAAAAATTGCAAATTAGACAGCACAAACATCTAGATTTCTTCCGGGAATCGAATCCGGGGCTCTCGTGGCCGCAGGCAGCCACACAACCACCTGCGCCACGGGGCCGTCATATTGAACAATTATAATTGTTTTCTGACTATAAAATTCTCTAACTGTCCCATTTTATATTCTCGACCCCTTAAAATTATCTTCAATTCAATCAGCGTCATCCTAGATAGCATCAAAGGAGAAAATTTTCGGCGAAAAAAGTGCTACCCAAATTCGACCATTTGCTCTTTCCCACCCCAACTTCAAAACTCAACAAGACACCACCTACTTTGTGATAGGTACATCAAATTAAAAGGAATTGAATTCTCGAAGTAGTTTAGGGGGAAAGGGGGATTTTTGTAATTTTTTAAAATATTCTATTCAGAAAGAGAATTCAATAGTTCCATTCAATTTGATGTATCACAAAGTAGGTAGTGTCATTTTAGGTTTTGAAGTTGGGGCGGGGAAGGGGTGAGTTTGAGTGGCACTTTTTACGCAGAATTTTTCTTTCCCTCAATGCTGTGCAGGATGATGTTGACTGTACTGAAGATAATCAAGAGGTCAAAAATATTGAATTGGAAACTTAAACTCTTGGGAAAAAGAAGGGTGGGGTTTATAGAAATTTGCCAATGAAGGTATGTTCCACATGCCCCCTCGATATAAAAATCGACCTGTCCGAGATATTTTGAGAAAAATGACGTGGAATGGCCAAAAAACCCTCTGTGTGTTTTTGTTGGGCCACCCTGTATGAACCAAGCCAAAATTGAAGTGGACCACCCCGAAATTTTGCCTCGGTAAAAATGGGGATATCTCGAGAAAAGATTGCCCAATTCTGAAATCTTTTGTGGTGCTCGATGGAGCAATCTTTTGACTACCTACAAGATACCATCTTCATTCATAAGATTGTCAATCTAATGTAGAATATACAGGGTGACAATGGAAGAAGTGCAAAAGAGACCTGACTTCAGCAAGATCCCGTTTCAAGAATACAAGTCGCAGAATCCTGTAGGTCACATTTTTGGAAAGCCTGTGCGAATAAAAGAATGGAAACATTTTTGAAAAGTGTCAGTTTTTTAATTCAAATTGCACACTTATAGCCCAAACCCAAATATTGTAGAATATTACACATTTCATCCGTCAAAATTATGCATGCATTATTCGCAAAAGAATCTCCAAAGACTTAAAATTATTTTAGTTTTATGAGGAGCTCGAGGACAAGACGGAAGGACGGACAGACGGTGAAACAATAAAACGCAGGCAATAGCAAATTTTCTAGGGTCTTGGGTCTTGTTGCCTTTAGGCCATCTGTCAAATTTTGTCGAATAAAATCATAATCCATTCAGAATATTATCTACAATAAGAATTAAGTTTTTGACTTTCCCCCAATTTCAGTTACGGGATCACAGAGCAAAATATAAAACTGAGCAGGTAATAAATTAAGAAAATTAGTAGGAAAAGTATTGAAAATGAAGGGAATTAATAAAATTACGGCTCCAGGAGGAGAACTGGGGTGCTGGGTGAGTAAGAATGGTGAAGAACTAGACTGAACTGAAATTGGAAGAAATGTAGGTATATAATAGGAAAGAAACAAAACTGTGCGAAACTTGGGGGCGAGCTTGGGGGGCACATTGGGGTGCTGGGCGGGTAAAAAGCTTGGAACAAGTCGTTGTGGAAACGAGCAGAAATGTTGTGGAAACTGAAAGGAATGGTGCGTGCGTTAGTCAAAGTAGTCCCACATAAATAAAATCAATTTCTTGAAAGTGACAAAGTTTCCAGCAAGGGTCACTCACCCTACTCGACTTGAAAATGTCAGTAGAAGTGAATGCGATGTGTTTCGTTACGAGAGTCTGAATAAAAATGACTCAAAAGTAACAATGATCATTTCCACATTCCCTGTAGAAAAATATAAAGGAAAATTATGGGAAAAGTAGAAAAAAACTCACTTTGAAACACCAGAATAGCGACAACGGAAACGTCACAATCAACAAAACGACTGATCCAAAAGCGGCTGCATACTCTACACATCCCATGGTGCTCGACTTCTCTACAAATAATAAACAAAACAAAAAAAACAGCAAATTAATAAGTAGGTACCTAAGTATTCTTTTTTACAAACAAAAATAACTAAATGGAATTATCAGAGCGATACACATCAGATAAAGGTTGTTAAGATGAAATAGTCGTTAATTGTTATTTTTGCGCAACAGTGGCACTAGAGCTGAATTCGTCATCATGCGTGACGTAGGTACCGTTGTAAGCGTAAATTTTCGGACGTCAATTCCAAAAAAAAAAATGCAGCTGTGAAAGAAGTCCTCCATAAGTTTTATGTTAATCGAAAAGCCAGCACTCAAGCCAATAAATAGATGAGGTTTTACAGGATGTCAACTTGAACCCCCGATTTCTTCTCTGAAAAATCATCCCGAAGAGATCCCGGGACAGGTTGATTTTATATTCAACGGGGACACATCGTTAACATACATTAAATTTCCCTTCTCAATTCCGTCGAGCAGGGTGAAAAGAAAAGCTTTTCAAAAAATTCATTGCAAAAAATCGAAATGGGAATAGGGGTCGAGTCAAATCATTTTGAAGGCCTTCCAATTCTCCAAATATAAAATCGATCTGTCTCCCGATTTGTTTGAGGACAAATTTTTTGAAAGAAATCGGAAATCGGTTGGAAGTTTTTGAATTGACACTCTGTAATTATTAGGATAAATCACGACTACATCGCTAATTTTGATATGTCAAAAAATTGAAGTCCGAAATATTTCGCTCACAATAATTATTGATTATACTGCTTGTTGGACTCTTACTTAAGTATACAGGGTGAATCATCAGTATAGGAAAGCTGGATTGCACCTACGCTTGTTAATAACGAAGTGAGCAAATGTCATTGCAAATGGGAGGCCAATAAGATGCAGGTTGTGGAATTATTTTGCCCCTCGTTTTGCTCTATAAGTACAGGGCGATCCACTGAGATCCCCCCCCCCCGCTGTTAGAATTTTTTCCGTTGGAATAAATTGTTGGGGGAAGAAATTTTTCCCAAACATTTTCCCCGTAGAATTCAAATTTGGAGGCCAAATGTTTTTATATCTTATAGTATACAAGTGTTTCAAAAAAACTTCCAAATTTTTTTGACAGCTTTCATCTAAATATTGAAAATGAAGCGGCTTTTTCTTCTGAGTCCAGATATATAATTTGATTTTCACACTTCCCACTCCAGATTTCTTATTCCCCTTTCCCCCGCCAAATTTTTTTCAAGAAAAACGCCTGAACAGGTCGATTTTTATTGTAAGTTATATAGGACACGTATTGCCGAATTCTCATCGATAAAAATCGTCCTGTTCCGGTGTTTTTCTTGGGAAAAATTTAGCCAAGGATAAATCTGGGGTGAGAAGTGTAAAAGTGAACACCCTGTATATCATTCAGATGTCAATTTACATATACATCTGGATTCAGAAGAAAAAGCCGCATCATTTCCAACATTCAGATATAAGGTGTCGAAAAAAATTGGAAGTTTTTTTGATACACCCTGTAAGCTGTGAGTATCTTATAAAATACAAAAAATGTTGGTGTCCAAATTTGAATTCTATGGGAAAAATGGTTGGGAAAAATTTCATCAAGGGGGGAGGGGGGAATCTCGGTGGATCATCCTGTACATATACAGGTGCACCATTTTTGCAGAGCAACCCTCAATTTAATTTTTTTTGGATCAACCTTTGCATTTGTAATGAATTTTTATTTTGTATACAGAGTGAGTCATGAATCCTGGAAATAATTTTCTTCTAAAAATGCCTGAAAATAGTCACAGTGGTCCCATAACCTATGTAGAGCACAATAAAACACAATTCATTTTTATAGAATTCTTCTACTTCTGTTTTTTTAGGACAACAAAAATTTTGTAGTTTATAACTCACCATGTATAGAAAACAGAAATTCAATACAGATTCGGAGGTTGATTTTTTTTACTCATTATTTTTTCACAAAACATCCAACTAAAATCCTTTGAAACAACGAAAATAGAAGCAATCGAGTTTTAGCAGAATTAAGAAAATATTTCACTTCCCTCAGCTTCACTTCCACCAGAAATTAAGGTGAAGTTGAGGGACAATGCTTTATTTCGGTATCATTAACGGCGCCGGCGTAGGTTCATTCGAGCGTTCCCAAACTAGGTGATGAGAATGACTCACCCTGTTTATACCTAGTCCAATCATGCATCAAAACTACGTAAACTACCTACCCTACCTACAAGTATTAGTTTAGTGCATGTTTCAGAAAAAAAGACATTCATAGTCATAAGAACCAGCGGACCTCAATAAAACGCAGATCAGCCAACATTGCAGGTCAACAGTATTCGTACTTAAGAGTACTATTTTGGGATTTTTGAACCGACCTGCAAAAAGTTTTGCATACTGAAGGGCCACAACTATGACCTAACTTGATAACCTGAAAGTCTGGAACATCCTGACTGTGACCTGGAAGAGGCTCCAAGAAAGTTACAAGAGACGGAGATAACAGATCTGACCTGACCTCACCTGCACACTGACTGACCTGCAAATTGGATCCTTCGCGCGCATTTATTGATCAACTTTTAGTTTTCGAAGCCAAATTCCAAACCAAATGTAATTTTTGTTAATCCAACTCCAACAACGGTATAATTTATTATTAAACAGAATAGTTTTGGTAAAAAAAACCTTGAGAGTGGAAAAAGACTAAGAACGCAGTATATCTACCTTCGTTATATTGATAACCAAAACCACTCAATTCGATTTCTTCTTTAACTGTACGAGTACGATCATTCATTTCGGGGGTAGGTAGGTCTGCATCAGGCACTAAAAACTTACCTTATTGAACACTTTTGTAAAAATAGCAAAGTGAAAGAACGTCAGTTTTGTCATTATTATCTTATCTTAAATGCCTTGTATTAGGTACGTTGAATAAGATTAAAAATTAAAAGCGTGAATAATAGGATTATAACAATTAGGTGTACCTACCTACAACCTTCTCACCAATAAATGGCTTCTTACATCTAGCTACCTAACAATAATTATCAGGGGAGACAAGTTCTGAATCATTATCCATCGCATTTGAGGAAAGACATTTTTTAGTGACTTTTACTCCTGCGTGTCCCCGAGAGGTTCCAAAGCTCAATATTGAGTTCAAGGAATGAGTGCCGTAGGCGATTTTTTTTTTAAATTTTAAGGCTATTTTATTATTTTTCCAGACAAAACTCAAGTGCCGCAGGCGATTTCTCATTCCAATATGTCAAGGTCATTTCAGTTCTTTTCAAAGAAAGAGACTCCTTGGGTACCGAGCCATGTACATAGCGCTCATGGTGCAAGGCGTAGGCCCTTTGGTAAAATTCCGGACAGTATTGTATTCTCACCCTATTGTTATTTCAAAGGCCTTCTTCGCTACTTTATTTTTTCTCTATCTCACGAGATCTTGATTTGCTTGATTACGAACTTTTCGAATCGATTTTCTAAAACAAGTTCGAATAATTATTCGTTTTTTTTTTTTTGGTAAAACAAAGTTTGAAATGGAAGACCGAACACGCATATGAATGCGCCTCCTGAAGCCAAAGCGGATTCAAGAGTTTTTGATAGGCAAAGATCGCAGACTACGCAGCAACCAAACACCAGACCAGAATTTGACAGCCACGTCTCTCGCTCCTGCTGGGGGCCCTACTAGGGGCTCATCAGGGTGGAGGCAGCCATGTTGGACGATCGACGATCCGTTGGAATAGCCGTCAAGGGATCCCTCAAGTACACTATTCTGAGACTTATGAAATGTGAGCTTCCCATGCGGCGCCATCTATCCAAGGCGTTCCGCGATATCATCACCCAAAAATCAGGCAGGCAAGGGAATATAATAATGAGGATCCACGTAAAGCCAAGCCGTTACAAGAAGTATGAATGGTGGTAGGGTACGCTCGTATACTCAGACTGAGTAGATAATTTTAGAAAGAAGGAAGAGCTAATACGAAAAAAAATGCGACTTTTCGGGCCTAAGCAAACCCAACTTTTTTTGATAGTCTGAATTCTTTTTGGCATCGTGGAACGCCTTCGATAGATGACGCCGCTTGTGAAAATCATATTTTATAAGTCTCCCAATTGTGTTTAGGGATCTTTTGACTATTTCAACGGATCGTCCGACCTGGATGCCTCTGCACTAATGAGTTGGGAGTCCCCAATATGCGTGAAACACATCTGTGGAGTTCTGGTCTGGTGGTTCGGTGTTGTTGGTAGTCTGTGATAGTGGGTAGTCTGAGAGTTCTGTTCATCAGAGTTTGAAATAAAAGAAGTTGCGTGTTGCGTACCTATCAATGTTCACTTAAGTGCGTGTCCACTTCGGAAGTCTGCCTCCGAGTCTGCCTCCATTTGGATACAAAAGTATCATAGAAAACGTCCTGATTTGTTTCATTTTTTTTTACCAGAATTAGATTTCCAAGTGGATTTCATGAACAGCACAAGTATTGCCCGAGGTATTGCCTATCGTAGGTTATGGATGTTTACAAATAAAGTTTTGAACTGTAAAATGCTTTTAGTACCAGTAGCAAGCAAAATGCAATTTTAAATAGGCTAATCTTTTAGAAATGGCACTCCAGGACTGGCATTAGGTACACAGTCATGTAAAATGTGGGCGATCCTTTAAATTCCAAACATCAGGAAACGTGACCAAGTGCCGACCATAAATCAGCCCGGGAAATAATGAAGATCGCCAGATATTTCAGTGCAGTAGGTAGGTACAGAGAGCAGTGTACAATATTATTTTATACAGGGTGGGCCATTGAAAACGAAAGATACGTATTTTTGGCCAGTTGAAAGTAATTATTGATACCTATAAGTAAAGGTCGGATAAGTGAATTTTATTTTTGAGGGAGGGGGACACTTTTTGCGACATAACTCACCTGCAGATCGCTTATTCATCTCTTGATGCTGTGACCACAACCCCTGAAATTTCAAATGACATGATAGGGTGAATGATATCTCAGTTTTTGATTATTTTCTATTTGTTTTCTGATTCAAGATTCGAGTTAGTTTTGTCCAAAATAACGCTAATTTAAGGCTTACAAGGTGGCTGTGTGACGAACGCATGACGGCGCTCCCGCTCATGTCACACTCTCGCAAGCACTATTGCAGATTGCAGTGAACGCCCGAAAACGCGTCTGTTTAGTTTTCAGTGGCCCACCCTGTAGGTACCCTCATCGCCTGTACCCATGGCGACATGTACAGTTTCATTCTGTTTTGATAAATCGGGCTTTGCGGAGCGGCAATTTATGACATATTAAGGTTATTGCACACGTGCGCAAAAAAAACTTGAAAATAAAATAAATTGTCGTGGCGCGCTCTACTTGGTAACCGGCATTGAAAAATGCAGGTTTTTTTGGAAAATGCTTTTCCCCTAATGCAGCTGAATGCATCAAACTTGACAGCGATTGGTTTCGCAAGGTAGGTACCTTATATTATGTGTATCTCGATGTGTATTGATTGAGATATTAAGGTTAAGGTAGAACATTACCTAACAGGGAAGTGTGGATATAATGGCACTTTTTTCAGCGCATTTTCCATCTTAATGAAAATCGCTATTGCAGCCCCTTTGTCCGTCCGTCCGTCCGTTCATCGAACTCCTCGCAAACTAGACGCCTAGCTTTCTGATGTTTTCGCTTTACATAGCTGCCACTCCCAAAGCTGGGCTAGGCTATATTGAATGTCTATATTGCGCCGCCTACATAGCGGAAACCGCCCCCGATCAACTTGAAATAACATGATATTGCAATTTCTCCCAGACCTAATGCTCTGGTGTTCTCATTACATGGTAATACATAGTTGCCACTTATAAACGTAAGCCCAGACCAACATTCCATCTTCAATGTTCAATGTTCATGTTCATGTTCATGTTCAATGTGTAGCGAACAGCGATAAGGTTCAGACGCATTAAAATGAGCTCCCTTTTAAATCACTATAAGTGTTGTAAAACAAAGCCATTCATACATTTCGTATGTATTAAGTGTCATAACTCGTGTCATAATGTGTTTCACAAAGTGTGTGTGCATAAGATGAAGGGCGAGATGCGCCTCATCAACGGAAACCAGATCGTATGTCCGGACTGCGTGGAAGAATACGAAACTCCGGAGTGTGAAGAAAGCGTAGAGGTTCTGGAAAAAACAATCAGTGATATGTCGGAGGAGGCCGAGGTCAGGGGTAGGCATATGCAGAGGATACAGATGAATTATGAGTCATTTGTTCGGGAGGCTACAGCGAGGGAATATGAAATGGAGGATACAATTAGATTGCAAAATAGGAAGATCGAAGAAGCAAACGGCATCATTGTCGAACTGCAAAAAAGGGTCGAAGTGTTATCAACTGAAAAACCAACAAAAACCATCGGCACTCAATCATGTTATGTAAATAAAATTGACGTTTATACGAACACAGATACTTATCAAACTACAAAAATGTGAAGAAAATCGGGAAGACACTCATGGACCTCGTTGCGAGGATAGTGTGCATGTGGCCACGGGTGAAGTTGAGGACGGCCGAGGAGCGACTTCAATGATTGAGACTGCAGAGAGTATGCACACCAGACAGAATTATGCCACGGGTGCAAGGCGGAATGTTCTGGTTCTAACCGATGACGATGGCCCAAGATTTGGTCGATACATTAGGAAACGATTTGACGCCAAAAACTATAACGTAGTGATTATCAGAAAACCTGGTGCAACATTTCACCAAGTGCTAGAAAATGTAGACTTACTGGTTAAGGATTTCACTCTACAGGACTTTGTTATCATCGGAGGTGGACTCAATGATTTGAGAATGGGACAGATCCCAAAATTTCGACTGTTATGTGACAAATTAAAAATGTGTACCCACACGAATCTCTTGTTCATGTCTGTTGCGTACTTGTCTCATTTATCTTATTCGTCGAGAGTGAACCGGCGGGTGTATAAATTCAACTCCAGGTTGTGCGAATTTTTAAAGAGATTTAATGAAATATCGATGGGTACAGTGAGCTATGTAGAGATGAATAATTATGGAAATCGTAGATGTAGTATGTTTAGGATGGTTGTGTCCTTAAGTGAGATTATCAATTCGCGACCTGATTTGGGCGAGATTATAACCGAAACTACAAGTAATTATTTTGTACGAAATCAAAATTTTCTCGTGGATGTAGAGCTAACGGGAACTGTCTAGCGGCCGATGGGGAGACTGTTTATCTTGAATCAGAGATATTTGAGGGGCCTAACAAAGAATCAGATGTAAAGATACAATCATTAATCAATAAGAAAATAAAACGATTATGTGTTTTCCATCAAAATGTACAAAGCCTTAGCAATAAGTTACTAGAGCTTGAACTTTTTCTAGATCATGATAATTATGATGTAGTTTGTGTAAGTGAACATCATGCGCGACTAGAGCAGATTGATTCCTTATCAATAGAGGGATTTTTTCTTGCAAATTCCTTCTGTAGAGAATTCCATAGAATGGGGGGGGTTGCAATTTATGTTAAGAATGGTTTACAGTTTGATAGAATTGAGTTTGTGAACGAATTGGTTGTTGAGAAACACTTTGAGGCCGCAGCCATAAGGGTCTTCAATGATGAAATCGATGTTGTGATTGTTTGTATATATCGATCTCCTAGCGGTGAGTTCGACATTTTTCTGGTCAAGTTTGACTGTATGTTGAGGGTTTTGACATCAAAGAATAAGAATAGTAAAATTATAATCTGTGGTGATTATAATATAAATTTTATTAAAGAAAGTAACAGACTTACTAAATTTAAGGACGTCATTGACTCCTATTGCTTTGCCCCAACGATCGAGGAGTCAACTAGGCAGGGGAACTGCATTGATAACATTTGCATAAACAGTTACATCAAAGAGTTTGAAAGCGTTGTTGTAAAAAACGCTCTATCGGACCACGACGCCCAAAAGATAACTTTATTCTCACAAAGTGCACAACAGGTTGATACACAGCATCAAGAGGTGAAATATGTAACGATATATTCTGATTCCAAGTTGAGTGAATGCACTGAGAAAATATCGTACATAAACTGGGACTTTGTTTATGGTATCTCCGACGTGAATGTGGCCTACGACTTATTTCTTGAAACCATAACAAAAATTATGAGTGAAACTTTCAAACGTAAAAAGGTAAAGATCAACGGTAGGGAAAGTAATAAGTGGATGACAAGTAGTATCAGAAATAAAAGCACAATTAAGCGTATTATGTTCAGAGATAAGCAGAACGGGTTTATATCGGGAGAGATCTATAAGCGACACTGCGAGTCGCTTCGAAAAGAAATAAAGTTAGCGAAGAAAAACCATAATCTGTCATACATACATAGCTCGGAAAATAAAAGTAAAGCTACGTGGAATATTATAAGGAAACATACTGGTGGCAATAGAAGTCGGAAGAAAGATGATATTTCAAGTAATCTTTCGAGCTCATCAACGGACGAAAAAGCTATTTTAAATGAGGTGGGCGCTTCTTACAAATCCATAGGGCAAAATGATTTATTTAACTTTGACTCTAATAACTGTGAATTCATTAAAAAAAACAACTCAACACTATTCTTAAGGCCCACAGATCCTCACGAGGTTCAGTTGATAATTAAATCATTAAAAAATACTAAAGCAGTAGGCCCTGATAAAATTCCCACTAAGGTTTTGAAATACATTAGTAAAGGTATTTCGGCTCCCTTGGCCTTTCTAATAAACGAATGTTTTCAGAGTGGAACTTTTCCTGACTCACTGAAGCTGGCAAAAATAAGGGCGGTGTTCAAAAAAGGGGATAAAAAGAAACTTGAGAATTATCGACCAATATCTGTATTAAATGTAATCAGTAAAGTTTTCGAAAAGATAATTTATGACAGATTTATAACTTTCTTTGACAAGCATTTTGTGCTTAGTAAGTCACACAACGGCTTTCGAAAAGGCCGCACAACAGTGAGGGCCATGTACACTGCAATTTCGGAGATTCTCCAGTCCGTAAATAATAAAAAACATACGTCAGTAACATGCATTGATTTATCTAAGGCTTTTGACTGCGTCAATCATAATCTGTTATTGAAGAAGATGGAGCTATATGGGATAAGGGGCTTGCCTTTGCAGCTGATGTCTTCTTACCTGAAAGGGAGAAAATATTTTGTGTCGGAGACGGGTAGGGACGGGGGGTCTGTTGTCTCCGAGTGTTTTGTCGTGGACAGGGGAGTGCCACAGGGTTCCATCTTGGGCCCCCTACTATATCTAGTTTACACAAATGATCTCTGTGCTGCAATGAATGAAAGGATAGTACAGTACGCGGACGATACATCCATGGTTTCAGCGGAAAATAGTGACAGCAACCTGAAAAATAAAATTTGCCAAAGTTTGGATGCGTTTGGAACGTACTTCTCCAACAATAGTTTAAAAGTAAACATTGACAAAACACAAATTATCAAGTTCTCATACAAAAAACAAAATGACCCCCTCACGATACAGTTCAATAACGTGGAATTCAGTTTGATTAACGAGATAGATTTTTTGGGTCTTAGAATAGATTATAGACTGGACTGGTGCGCACATATTGATCATTTGGTGAAAAAATTGAACAAATATTGCTACGCGCTACACATGCTCACAACCATTATTAATAGGGACGCTGCGCTAATGACCTACCATGCTTATGTAGAATCAACACTTAGATATGGGATCATTTTCTGGGCGGGATCATCTAATTTCAAACGAGCTTTTACTATGCAAAAACGATGTCTAAGACGAATCCTAGGCTTAGCAAATTATGATAGTTGTAGACCACATTTCACTGAAAATGATATGCTTACTCTGACAGGTCTGTATATTTATGAGGCAATAATGTTTGTTACTAAGAACCCAGATCTCTTCATGGACTGTCACAGGGAGCATACACATGATACACGTGGAAAAGGGGACCTCAGCAGTGTTAAGTGCAACTACAGTTTTATCCAAAAGAATGTACAGTTTGAATTGATCAAGATCTTCAATAATCTGCCAATGGCTGTACGAGAGTTGCCATTGAACATCCTTCGGCAAAGGCTAAAAGAGTTTCTCGTCGTTAAGGCCTATTATAGGCTAGATGAATACCTATCTGATAATATAATATTCTAGTCATTCTGCTTCTAGCATGTGATGATATATAATGTGTATATAGTGTCCTGTTGTATTGTTGGACATGTTCCTTGTAGTTTGCTCCATATCTTGATTTTAATTTGTATCATATAAATTTAAATTTATATGTATTTTAGTCTGTTTATATCCAAATTTTATTTACATCATTTTATTTATGTGTATATATATATGTATTAACTTCTACTTGACACGTTCTACGTCCTCTATAGGATATTTTTTGTGACTGTACTACACTGTACACAAAATGGAACAAATAAATGAATTGAATTGAATTGAATTGAATTGAATATGCGCCGCCGACATGAGAAAATTGCTGAAAACCGCCCCCAATCAATTTAAAATGAAAAACATGAACCCGAAGACGTAGCGACCTAATTCTTTCGCTATATAAATAGCTGACTGAAAATAAGAACGGATACGCTACTTTTGGTTAGTCGCCGCCCCCAGACGATAAAAAGTGCAACTTTCACTATTGTTACTGATTGAGAATGATGTTTCCAAAGATGGGCACCAATCACGAAAAAGTTAACTTCGTTAAACGTTAAATCGTTAACAAAAAAGTTAACTTCGTAAATCGTTAGTCAGTTAATTGATTGAAAATGTAACGGAAGTTAACATTAAACTGTTAACGTTAACTTTTCATTTCGTAAACCAAATAATCATCTCCAAAACCACCCGAACACCACCCTGAAACCTACGAAACCATACCTTATCCTTACACCAGCATTATATACCTACCTAACCAAACTGGGCCAAAATTCAAGTGGACCACCCCAACATTTTGCTTAGGTTGAAATGAGGTCCGAGACAAAATTTCCCAATTCTGAAAATGTTTGTGGTGTTCGATAGAGTAATCTGCTTTTACTGGTTCAACAGTTGAGAACTTCACTCCATTCTTTCAGATTTTCTCTATTTCGGGTTTAAAAGACAAATATGGATATACAAGTTGACGTTAACGGAAGTTGAATGTAACGGAAGTTACTTAGTCCGTTGATGACTTTTCAAGTTAACTTAAAAGTTAAATCGTTAACGAAAAAGTTAACTTCGTTAATTAACGATTAACGGATTAACGATTTGGTGCCCAGCTTTGGATGTTTCCTTGAACATTTAGAAACTGCCAACTCAAACTGTGCAACATTTGCTTAGCCGAACGCTGCCGCTCCCACACGCCGCCCCCAAAGTGAGAGATAAATGTAAAACGTAAACCCTGTTGTTGATGATTGAAAGAATTTTCATTCAAATCTATTTCATTGGCAAGTACCTCATTCCGATAACAAAATATCACAACGAGTTTCGATTGGAGAGAGTGGGCAAAGAATGGTGTTTCTCCTTCAACCAAATTTCTTTACATTCACAATATGCCTCTTTGAGAAAATGCGCTACTGAGACTCACGCACGTGAAGGCATACTCACTTGTTTCTTTATGTATAACTATAAATATACCATATTTTTGCCGGGCAAGTATTGTGAGTTCGATATTCGCCAACCATTTCAACTTCAACCGGCAGGCGGTTTACCCATCAGTCGCTATACAGGTAATCCATCCTAGTGTAATTATCCCATAGCGGTCTTACCGTTCAAGATGAAAGAAAAAATGCAAGAGAAAAGTTTTATGGTTTAATGAGATCTATGACCTAAAATTATTTTCAGCTATACAGGTGTCCCATTTTGACGGGATAAATGACCGTCATTCTTCTAAACGGAACAGCCCATATATTTTCGCATTTTCGTGTGTAGCTTTTTCAACTGTCTCATGCCTGTATTTTTGTTTTTCAGTTGTGTGGCAATGCTACAGTTGCGGCCTTTTTAAAGTGGACGACAGTTGACAGATTTTTCAAGATTTTGGCCTGAACGTCGCGTGACAGCAAGCCAACTCGTTGACATTGTCGTCCACTTTAAAATGGCCGCAACCGTACCAACTAAAAATTGAAAACTGAAAAAAATCGCATTTTCAGAGTTTGCTTGAAAAAATTGTAGGGGTCTTGCTTTTTCAAACTAAGAGAAGAAACTTGATTTGGTGATAGTCAAGTCAAAGACCAATATCCCAATGTCAAAAAGTTGCGAACTCACTCTTGTCTCGTAGGTGTTAAAATTCTAATTTTCATTTTCAAGCTGAGGTTCATGATTCCGCCGGCATCTTGGCCGCCATATTGAAATTTCTTTTCAGTGGAACGATTGCCATGAAACTTGGAACTTACTCTTGTCTCGTGTGAACATTCTTATTTTGAAGCTTGATTTCATGATTCCGCCGCCATCTTGGCCGCCATATTGGAATCTCTTACTAGTGGAACGATTGTGATGAAACTTCGTACTCACTCTTCTCTCGTATCAAAATTCTAATTTTTAAGCTGAGGTTCATGATTTTGCTGGCATATTGGCCGCCATATTGAAATTTCTCATTAGTGGAACGATTTTCATGAAACTTGGAACTTACTCTTGTCTCGTATGATCATTCTTCTTTTCAAGCTGAATTTTATGATTCCGCCGCCATCTTGGTCGCCACACTGAAATTTCTTATTAGTGGACGGATTGTCATGAAACGTGAAACTCACTTTTGTCTTGTATGGACATCCTTATTCTCAAGCTGGACTTCATTCTTATCATCAATGACAGATCTGCACTAAGAAAATGCGCTATTGCGACTCACGCACGTGAGGGGATATTCACTTGTTTCTATCTCGAACAGGCCCGGAATAATTACGCTGGGATGGACCACCTACATGATCACGGAAATAATCAATAGTAATATGTATAACAAGTGCTTATCGTCAGTTCCACAGAAAAATATGATCAGTGATCAGGCTGATTGCAGATTAACTGAACTTTTTTGTGCTGAATTATAGTCGATTAACCACAAAAAATGCCTGATATCTGTACTAGACCCATAATCTTTTCACTATTGCCAGATAAACCAGCATTTCCATTCAACAGCTACAAATTGACAAACAAAAATCGCGCATCAACTGATCTCGTATTATCTTTTTTGTGGAACCCACGATTAGTGTTTTTTATGTGGAATCGTTTTAACTCAAAAACAACTACATAACGATTGAACTACTGTCAATCACGAGGGAAAAGTGATTTTAGACCCGATATTATCTGACTAAAATCCCTAAACAAAGTCGAGGGATTTCGTCTAAGATAATATCGGGTCTACTTTTCGAGTTATTGATAGTTTGTTTGAGGAATTTAAAACATTCAACTGGAATAAAACACAAAGCACGAGTTAAATTTCCCTGATTATCGGCCAAATAGACTACAAGTGCATAATTTGTATATAATATATTATTGTTGACGTGTGTAAGTACCTCTGATGTATATAGAGCATAAATAAAAATATCTATCTATCTGAGTAGGAATGGTAGTTTCTACCGTGTACCTACCTAGTAGTTCAATCCTAAAAAGTATAAATACAGTCGTTTGAATTTCATATTAGTCGTGGGCCCGAAAATATTACAATCCGGCCCCTATTACCTAGTGTGCTTTTTCGCCCGCTGGTGTGTGATAATCGATAGCTGATAGCTAAAACCGAGTCATGTGAATCTCATTCGGTTGTTCTGATTGGCTGAATTGGGTATGTGGGCGATAATCATCATCAATGGAGACGGCGCGCAGCGTTCGATGGCAGCGAAATCCTTTTAATTTTCGCAATTCTCAGACAAAAGTGGTTCAAATTTAGTTCGGCCAGCTGCTAGGAATAAACCTTGTCACTGATGATGATAAATATTCAGAATAAATGATTTCTTCGAAAGAAACGTGACTTTGAGTCAATCCTCGAGTCAATCCTTCTCCTCAACGGGCTGTCGATGATGACGTTTAAAATTTGGGCCACATTTTATTGAACCCTTGATTCTGAATGTTCGTCTCAAGTCAATTTGGATCCTATCAGGTCTTTTTATCTAAATTGGCTTCAATATGAGCCGCAAATTTCTAAAATCGGTCAACGAGAAAAGAAGTTATCACTGCAAAACTAAAAAGATGATTTTTTGTGCTCACCCTGTAAATAAAGGAGATAAGAGGAAAATCCAAATACCATCCTGTACTTCAAGGCCTACCTCCCTCGTCTTCTTTGTGGTAAAAAGTCAATAAACAAAAATCTTTTTTGAACGGGAGCTTCTTGACCGTTTAGAAATTTTGCACTGTCTTATTGAACACCCTGTACAAACTTTGTGTTAATGGCCTAGTGTCTTGCAAAACCACGGACTGATAGCCAAAGGATTTAGTCAGCAAACACTTTGAACAGAATACTAATTTGTTGTAGCAATCCAAAGTTACATCAAATTGAAAAAAGGCAAAAGTTTTTGGAACGACGCCGACGCACGACGTACTATGAAGGCGCAGAGCGGACATGGAAGATATTTATTTGTGATTGCGACTTTTTTCTGTCAATTGCCATTTTTTTCTGTCAATTGCCACTTTTTTCTGGCAATCGCGACTTTTTTCTGCCAATTGTGACTTTTTAGCACATTTCGATAGAAAATGACGTTGATATGGCCGGTTTGTCTGTCTGTCTGTCTGTCCGTCCGTCCGTCCGTCTATCTATCTATGTCCATCTGTCTGTCTGTCCATGCAAAAATTAAGAAGTTGTACTCCTTCTCGGGGAATAAAGCTAGAGCCTTGGAACATTTTCCGATGGAGAGCTTGGGTCGCCATTTTGGTAGGCATATTGGATTTTTTTGGATATTGGATTTTTTGCTTTGTATGATCACTCTTATTTTCAAGCTGAATTTCATGATCCGCTAGAGAGAACGGATTCAGACGAATGAGTCTGAAGCAGATTTAAACGAGACTAGAGTACCTACGTTTCACGTTTCACAAATAAACAGCACCGCCATTTCCCTGTCCTACGTCCACCCACGTCCTATCCGTCGCCCTAGGTGGGGGGTACTGAACAACGGTCAATGATCCATAAGTACGGCGAACGCAGGGGTACATACGGGACGAACGACGTCTCTGGAGGGGGAGTACTGTGTCGGCTCTCATCTGGGCATGTGACGGAGGAACTGTTGTCTCCCTCGATAGCTTAGTGGTCAGAGTATCCATCCGGCAAATGGAAGACCCGGGTTCGAGTCCCGGTCAGGGTAGACACTTTTTCTCCGTTACATCGCGCCATATACCCATGCGTACTTTACCAAGTTGTTTTTCTATTTTCGCCAAAAAGAAACAGCCTCAAAAAAGAATCGGAAAAGTCACTTTTTGAACAGGGACAAAGCCCTTGGGCGCAGAAGTATTCCGAACACACTGAACAGTACTCCTGCGCATTCTACTAATAAGGGGAGGGGGGGGGGGGCAATTTGGCTCAGATAAAAGTATGTATGCGCTAATTTTTAAGCCAGCCTAGTTTGGATAATTTTAATGGTATATTATTTATCGAGGACTCGAGGAGAAGATTAATGTTAGCCAGGTATAAGTTACGATCGTCCCGAGGATCGTCCTGTCAAGTTAGTTTGTAAATTGTACATAGTTGGAGACATAGTGACATAGATGATAGAGTAGCGGATAGAGAAGGATGGGGATACGTTTCCAATTCAAGCAGCATACGTACTGAAAACGGAACGCGATGATTGGCTTCGATAAATATTATTTTCTCTTTGATAGATACGTTTTCGTAAATGTTCACTTACCGTACTCTAAGAAACACTCATATCCACCAGAGTCCGTGCGCTTCCACCCCACACTCATCGACTCATCAATGTCGAACTGAATTGGAAATCACAAAGAGGAATGTTCACTTGCGCGGGGTTTTTGTATGTAAAAAGCTTCTATATTTAGCGTCCCAAAAACAATGCGTCTAGTAGGCCGTGCTTTTACATGTCGACTGGATGGAGGATTATCGGTGGATGTGTATATAGCAGTATGGATGGGCCGTATAGTCAATTTAGAACTACGATTTTATGAGTGCGAAAGAAAACAAACATGTCCAAGCATAATAAACACGGAGGAGAAATTAACCGAGTCATAAACTTCCAAGCGCCAGCTTCCAGATTTACTTTTAGTTGGTAGGTGGATAGGGTATTTGGTATATAGCAGAAAGTGCCAAAAATGCAGCGGTTTTGGAGCGTAATCAGAGCTCAGGGGAATGTGCGAGTTTCAAGGTCGCCCGTTAGCGGCCGGCCAGTGTGGCCACGACACACACCACGACGTAAAACAAGTTAGAACGGCACCAGTGCTGCCACTGCATAAGCAGGAATAAACTAAAGTATGAAAAAATTATATAGCAACTTCTTGTGATATGAAATTAAACCTTCCATCTTACAAATGATCAAAGTAGGGTGTAGTTATCGTACGTCCAGCAGCTGTCAGCTAAACCTGTTATTCGAGCGACCTCAGAGATTTTGTTTCCAAATTGCCAAATCTGAGCAATAGAAAGTCCCCAAAACTTATTTATTTGAATTCGTCACATTTCTGCTACAGAAGGTCAGACATTTTTGGGGGTCGTGATGTCTGTTGAGAAAAGTAAATTCAATCTCTTGAAGCAAGCTCGATTTTTCGGTGCTCTTTAATCTAAAAGATGCGTTGCCGTCGCCCCGAAAAATTCTTGGTGGAAGCACCGACCCTTTGGCTTGCTCCAGCCAAAAAGACGCACAACAAGGCGTTTCCTTGGCAAAACATGGAACGCTCTAGCGGTCTGTCATCGGCAGCAGAATTATTCACGTGTAAAAAGTTTGATGATCCAAATTTGAACAAACCCAGTCTTTCAAAGATGCGTATCGGACCGAAATTGATGTGATTACTTACCTTGAATTCGTCATTTGCCCCCGTCTTGGGGCCCACGCGGGGCGAGTTTGTGTGGACACTTCATGTCCGGTCAAGACGAATCCCGCATGCTGTGACATTCGCGAAGGAGGCCCGTTCCGTTTTGGTATCTTAATGACGGTAACTTGTCTCTGCGGCTCACCGAGGCGCATTTCCACGCATGACACTGTCAATTTTCGAAAAATTCGAACATTTTGTGGTTCTCAGGGATAATTGCGGATCGGCGCACCAAACAGCGTGGCATGTCGGCGTCAAACGTTTCGATCCAAATCGATAATCCATGGGACTTCAACTTCATCAACATCAAATCAAGTACCGTTGTGGCGTTATGGTCTGGTTCCAGCTGTCGTCAGTTGTGGCAGTATTCTGTAAGTACGAATAAACTTTGTTACATGCCAAAATGGCCTCGTGCCTTTTTGGTGCGACTTACCACCAAACAAACTCTAGCACCAAGCAATGACTAAAACAATACTGAAGATAAAGCAATGATTGGATTTCAAATACAAAGTTTATTTACAAAAGGTAATAAAGATGAACAGGTACCGGTTGGCTAATTCTACAATAAAGGAAATGAAAGAGATCGGTATGTCGAATAATATTGTCAAATAATGCCACAACAAAGTTTATGTTACGTTCGAACAAAGAAGCTCGGCTTCAGCACAACCCGGAATCAAAGTGAAGTTATCTGTTCCGAAGCGTAGGTGCCTGTCGTCTGGTTTCTAACAGTATCAGATAACAATTCAAGTCGAGGTGAAACTAAAACGGCACGGTAGGTACCTAAGTTGATAAGCCACCCCAGAGAGTGTTATCGGCTCCTTTTTTACACGGTAATAATGTTACACAAACAATAATAATTTTATACATGAAAACTTGTGAATTTAATTCTGGGATTTTCCTTCGAAATAATAATCATTGATTACAAGTCAAACTAGGACGTTTCGCCCTATAACATCTAAGTTACTTTCAACGTCACCAACAACAAGGTACCACGAAACTGTCGGTGGTAAAACTACAGAACTTGTGTAGAAATTTCGAAAGATGAATGATGTTAATTTAAACAAAGCGCATATACTCTTGGCGGATGGTCGGAGATCGCAACAATTTAATTGCGAGCGGACTGAATTCCAAATTTTACCCTTTATTGTCCCCTGAAAACTGTCAATCTATTTTTCTTCCATCTTTTTCTAGAACGGTACTCGAGTAGTGTTCAGCCAAATATCAACTTGAAAAATGATTATCGTTTACGCATTTTCAATGAAACACAAGTAATAGAGGGAGAATAAAGCAACACAGTAGGCGAAATTTCGACTCAAAGCTGTAAAAATGGTGACGGCTTCCTGACGGCCGCGATCGACAATTTGTCGTACGCTGAGACTTCCAGAGTGCGGGCGATGGCTAGACTCGGTGTCGTAGGAGATGGGGTCCACGCTAGTGCGACAGGACTCGCCGGGCGGTTAGGAAAATTATGCACTCAAACCAAGGCGGCCCCTTGTTGGATCGTTCCCTTTCCAAGGAAAGAGTCGCTCGAGAAATTCCCTGTTGCGTGGATACGACGACGTCGATGACGGTGAAGTTGACGGCTTGCTGTCAAAATCTCCAGACTTTGAAACGGGATGACAGGAAAATAGAAATATCGGGAACTTGATCGTAGAAAAACTCGTTACGTAGCAGAAAAACTGAGTGGTGGGTGAGAGAAGAAAACTACAACAATTCACTCAACTCAGTGTCGACTCCAACTCAAAAATATGACAAAAAGGGGAACCAAATCAGTCTTTATTCTACCTCCAGGTGACAGACGGTCTTGTTTGATGCGCCAGGTGTGGTTGTACTTCTTTAGACGGCAAAACAATGCCTATTTCGGGTCCACTGCCCTAATAATCCAACGTTCGCCAAAAAAACCCGCAGAACAGGCGGTTTCTGGCTTCGAACTAACACAATTTCGAAGACCACTCGAAAGGCAAAAACGTGGATGTACAGCACACAACTAGGCGACAGCTCCGATGCGAGTTTCGAATTGAAAAAGAACAAGTAGCTACGTCGCTTCGTTCCATCAGATTCTGACCACCCTGCGCGTTGGGCTAGTTCTTATCTATGACCAATTGGAGAAAGGCACGCGGAACTCGTTAGCCGGAACGGCCACAGCAAGATAACGAAATTCCCCAATCTACTAGAAAATAAACAGCAGGACAGAACTGGACTGGCCCAATCGGTCCAAGTACCAAAAAGAAACAGAGGTAGAAAACGACGTAACAACTTCTTGGAGCACGTACGACGCCGACGCTCATTTAGTGATGACGTGAAAAGTTAGCCCAAGTCAGGGCGTTGCCATGCCAATGCATGACAACAAGTAGACACTCCTCGGCTCCCCCTCCCACTCCGTACTCTACTTCAACAATATACCTACTGTCCTTGTTTGTTGTCATAGATTGCCATGGCGTTTGTCAAGGATTGCCATGACAACGCCCTGACCTAGGCCAGCCTTCTACGTCACACTAATTGGGCGTAATTGATTCATCACAATGTGCCTACGTAATATACCTGCATCGACGTGGCGTGAAGTTACTCAACAGGTAATATGTAGATAGAACATTAACGACACAAAAAAACTGAACGACAGATGAATGACATTTTACATTTTTATCTTGAGAATGAAGCTTTAGTGGTATTCAGAGACTGGAGGACGACCCGTTACCGTTGCTGCATGTATCTTAATCGAGTTTTCCTGCATGCGATCGACTCGCGGCTTGGAAAAAAATTCAAAAAATCATCTATAACTATGACATTTCCGGATGGATCCGGACGACTTCGTGTCTCTTCGTGAGTTATTGTGCCGAATGAAGTCAGAGCAGCCAACCGCAAAGTGGCAAAGTTTTAGAGATTTTCTATATTTCACATTTGGAAACTTTGAAACAAAATTTCACAGCCGACTAGAATCACGGTAGAAGTGAATGAACATACTATACTAGTGATCTGTGCCATAGGTTGAGGAACGAGTTCACTACTACCGATGTGTGCCATACGTTGAAGAGCGAATTTACCAGTATTGGATCGATTTTGACATATTTTCCTTTTTCTATCTGCATTTTTACTTCTAGTTTTCAAATTTATTGACTACTTAGAACTCAGCTAGTTCGCTTCCTGGTCGACATTTTCTTGTCTTGTTGCTCTCTACCTGTAGTTGCTCCCTTCCCCTAAATTACTACTTTTCGTTTTTAAACCTCGCCAGACGTAGTGGCGGAGGCTATTTGTTTTTTTTGGGTTCTCACTCGCTCGACACTCTAATACGCTCAATAAAGTTTCGTTCATAATGGCCGGTAACTCATGCCGCATGCCGTATGCCGTAGGATGTAAGATGTAAACTTGACTGTACGGACCACGGTCTATAATATAAAATAATAAATATACACAGACTTGAAGGTTTTCGGGGTGGTGGTGGTAGTCGTAGTACTGGTAGGTAACTGGTACCTAGTATAATAAACTGCTCAACAGTGAAAGTGTTACAAAGCAAAAATTCACCCAATTTTGAACCGCTGTAACTTTCAATTGGTACAAATGATTCTGGTTTTGTTTCAAGTACTGAATAGCCCAATCTTTTGGCCATCTTTCTTGTTAATATAAAATGAATAGAGAATAGACAGGGCCGTTCCTAACAGGGCGTTCAAGGCGTGCGACGCACGCGGGCGCACTTTGCCAGGGGCGCAAAAATTCGACCGTCTGAAAAAATTCAAAAAGGGTGCTTTGCGCGCCCCGCTATAGCCGAGCGGCGCTTTAGCGCCCGATGTGAAAACCAATTATACCAAAACGAAGCAATTTTCCGCTGTTAAGCTTAGTTTATAGTCGGCGCAAGCGGATACGGAACCCCATACGGTTACGCAAACGGTAACGTAAGCAAGCCGTCGAAAACCGTATCACAAGACAGAGACAATCACGGACCACGGTAACTATGACAGCCAGCCCCGCCCCAGATAAGTAAAATAAACAGAATGCAAAGAAATGGTCTAATCCCTAGTAGCACACAAACGTTTATTCGGTTTTCGGTTCGAATTGAACCTTGAATGCGAATCCTCCTAATGAGGTCTTATACGAAATTTTACTTATTCCTTCAAACTGAAGTACGTACAATGTGAAATTACCACAGACATAGCAACATAGTATCTCAGAAGCAACTACTTTTAATGAAAAAAATAGTTGAAAATCGAGGCGCGAAGCAGAGCGGTTTAATTTCAACGTCTAGTGACGTAACTAGACGTTGCGTGTTGCTATGGCAACGGTGCTGTCGTTGCTGCTGATACGTTGCTCTCATGTCGACCTTGTCCATGCTTTATTTTCATTCGCGCTAACGCTGCGCGCGATTTCACTTGATTTAAACCGATAGACTGGAAGAAGCGAAACTTCAATCACTTTTTTCTCGGCCGATTTTTGTTATTTGTGTTTCAGCTGCACAGTTGCCAATTTTATCTATTTAATGAAAGGTTCATACCACTTAAATCGTATTTTGTGATTCTTGTATACAAGCCCATTCGCTAAAAGCGAATGCTTCTACCTAACAAGTAGAAGTTACTAATAACGACACAAAAAACCGAAAGTAAGAATGTCACAGATAGGATAATTTTTTGAAATTTTCTCCAAGGCGCGAGTCGTTTGCATGCTGGAAAATTCAAGGTGCGTACAGAAAGGCTAATGGATCACCCTCCAGCATCTGGATAACTCTCAAGCTTTATTCTCAGGACAAAAGTGTGAAATGTCATTCATCTGTCGTTCACTTTCATGTATCGACAATAGTAGGTATCTACTTGATGTGATCCCTGAAAGATAGTGAAAAGTTCCCAAAAAATGCAAAAATATATTTGAATACCCGAAATTCATTGGTACCTATCCTGGATAATAATGTTTTTTTTATCTATTCACTGAATTGTTATTTTTTTGTTAGATTTATATCTGTTGAAACCGAGGTTGAAGCTGTATTACTCTCAACAATTTCTTGAACAATCTGTCAGTTGAACAATCAAGTTCATTGTTTATTGACAGTATTTTGGCAGATTGTCAATAAATTGTACAAGAAATTGTATAGTGTAATACAGCTATTGTATTACTTTTGTAAAAAATAGAACAGTGACCTGGATTCTGAATTCTTTCATCCTTTTGGTCGAGTATAGAATGGTGGGGGGGTGGGGGGGGGGGGGGGGGGGCGCAGACTAGAAGCTTTGCACACGGGCGCTCAAACACCTAGGAACGGCCCTGTGAATAGAGCCTTTCATAAAATTTCTACAGGGTGAGGAACAGAGCAGTGCAAAATTTATGAAAGTTCAACAGTTTTCCTAAATTTTTTTTGGGAGTATCAACACCAAATTTATGAAGAATGATGTGTTACCTCGAAACGATTATCGAATTTTCGGGATTCCAGTCGAAACAGCCAAAATGTGATTTTTTATTGTGAACACTGTACCGGGTGATCATTTGAAAACTATCCACCAGCAATAACTCCCGATTCCTAGTGAATATTTCTTCGAGCAAAAACAGGTCGATTTTTATATCCAAGGGGACATCTAAAATATACATTAACACATTTCTATTTTCAATCCCCTCGCCCCCACTCACCCCAATTTGAATTTCAAATAACATGACCTACCTCGCGATACATCAAATTGAAGAGAATGAAATTTTCTTTCTGAAAAAAATGTTATCAAAATTTTTAGCCCCACCTTCCTTATCCCTAAAAATTCTCTACTGTCTTAATTTTAATTCTGGTCCCCTCTCCCGGTGCGGACCGCCCCCTCCCCCCCCGTTGGTACGCCACTGGTGGGGGAGTGGAAGGGTGAAATTTGGGTGGCATTTTTTCCGTAGAAAATTATCTCTTCCGGCGCTATGCAGGATGACGTTGACTGCATTGAAAGAATTGAGAGGCCAAAAATATTAAATTGGACACTCAAAAAATTTCAGGAAGAAGGGGGGTGGAGTTGAAAATTTCATAAATATTTTTTCGGAAAGAGATGACAGATGAACAAACAGATAGACAGATATTATTGACAGAATCCGATTTAGGGGACCAACATTCCAAGAAATGATACCAAACATGCCTATGTTTTGAAATTTAGGGTGGAGGCAAGAAATTCCAAAATGGCGAAAATGTGGTTAATCCAACTCTAATGACGAAGTCCCATGTTGACTGTGGAAATTTACCTTTCTTCAATGCTAAATACCCGAATTTTGGGGGTAGTACCAAAAAGAACGCTGTCAATTGGGCTTTTCTTTACCCCTACACTAGAGAATAGAAACGTGTTGCAAGTCAAATTGCTCAGAATTGTTCAGTGAACAAGCCTACCAAGTGGCGTCATCTTGATATAAAAAGTTCTAATGTTTTTTGCGTTGCTACAGGAATAACATACAGTATTCACAATAAAAAATCACATTTTAGCTGTTTCGACTGGAATCCTGGAAATTCAAAAACTGTTTGGTGGAAACACATCATTCTTCATAAATTTGGTGTTGATACTCCCGAAATTTTTTTTTAACGAAAACGGGGGTATGTTGAACTTTCATCAATTTTGCACTGCTTTGTTCGTCACCCTGTAGAAATTTTATAAAAAGCTCTATTCATTTCATATTAACAAGAAAGATGGCCAAAAGGTTGGGCAATTCAGTACTTGGAACAGATTTAGAATCGTTTGTGCTTATCAAAAGTTACAGCGGTTCAAAATTGGGTGAATTTTTGCTTTGTAACACTTTCATTGTTGAGCAGTTTAGTAGGACTAGTAGCTAGTAGTATTAGTTGGTATAGACTGTCTGATTTTTATATGATTCTAGTGGGCTGCGATTCAGACCGCGATCGGCCGATGGCGACCAGAAACACAGCCCACTAGAATCATAATAATATGTAGAAATCAGACAGCCTATACTAGTCCCTTGATCTTGGATGTAGAACTTGATCTTGGGCAAGTTTGACAGAATGGCAATAACGGCATAAGTTAACATCCCATTGTTAACCAAAACATTGATTTTCAACTGTTGAGTTCTACGGTAACGCAATTAACGAGTTAACAGTCGTTATGAACGAAGCCTAAGTGTGACGTAGGTTGGTGTAGGTCAGGGCGACGTTGTCATGGCTACAGGCTACAAACCCGAAATGACAGAGTTGACGTTGACCACACATTTAAACTGCACTCAATCCTCCTTGTCCTTGCCACGGTGTTACGCTGAGAAAAAGGTATTTTCTACCTGGAACGACCTTTTATACATTTTGTCCTCGATTTTGTCATTCAACAGCCCAAAACACCGTTTATAGGTCGCGGGAACATAACCGTCACCTTGGCACCCGGTATGGCAACGTTGCAAGTATGCCTGACGTGGCAACAGCGCATTGCGCATTTCCGCGCTTCTCAGCCGCTTTCGTTTTGCGCCAGGAGCTGCTTCGGGTAGATCACTAGACAGAAAAAATAGATACATACGCCAATCACGGCCCAGCTGGATCTACTTTCCCTGTCTAGTGATCTACCCAGAGCAGCTCCTGCCGGTACAACGAAGCGTCTCTTGCCGGCTACTTGCCCGCCCTTGCGCCTGATGGGTGCCAAAGTACCGCTGTAGAGTGGTGTAGTTTCGGCATGTTAGTAACAACAATGCCGTATATCTCAGACTATGCTCAAGTTATGAAGTGGAAATTTGGACACCATGCAGCTCTAACCATGGAATATCTACTACCAAAGTTACAGAAAATACTATCGACCTGTTCAACATTGAAAGAAAAAATTCCGACAAAGATACGAAATGGCAGTCCGTGGACGGATGGCAGTAGCATGGGGTAGATTCGTCAGTCACCTAGAATGAACAGTAGATCAAACCGAGTCCTTAGTTGAATTTTTAAATAGTCCCACAGTACTTTATTCATACCTATAATACTACGGTGAGGCTCCAGTTGAATAATGGACACGTATCAGAACCAAAACATATACTGGGTGATCATTCGAAAACTATCCACCTGCAATAACTCCCGATTCCAAGTGGAGATGTCCTCGAGCAAAAACAGGTCGATTTCTATATCGAGGGGGTCATCTGAAATATATATTGGCAAATTCATGTCTTCAGCTCCCTCGCCCCCACCCACCCCAACTTTGAAATTTCAAATGACACCACCTATTTTGCGATACATCAAATTGAACACAATTGATTTCTCTTTCTGAAAAAAATAATAAAATTTTCAACCCCATTCCCCTTCTAAAATTCTCTGAGCATCCAATTTAATGATCCTGACCACTCAGTTTTCTTAAATGCAGTCACGTCACCCTCCACAGCATCGAAAGAGAAAATTATCTTCCTGGACAAAATTTTTTCACAATTCTCAAAACCCTCGTTTTTTCCTAAACCTAAAATACTCTAAATTGATGGGGGAGGGGCTGAAAATTCCAAAAAAATTGTTTTCAGAAAAAGAAGATGACGCTTACTAAATTAAAAGTATTTTGTGTAACAAGTACGCAAAATGAATCTTTAGCGGACGAGTTCGCCTGCTTAGAGGGACGAGGCGGAAGCCATTCGTCGCTTAATGCTGTAGGTACGTACAACTCACTTCAGAAAAAGAGGTTCCTTTTTTGAAAAACGCTGTCAATGCTTTTGTCACATCACCTTCATCAATGGCATTTCGATCTGTCTTTGTTTGATATTTTTTTGACATTTAGAATCAAACCAGAGACGTATTGTAATGGACGAAACTTACCCGTGGGGTACAATCGGCATGCCGAATGCACCCTACCATGGGCATGTCGAATCTATACCACTCCTACTAAATCTGTTGAAAATCTATAATCTGTAAACCGGTGAAGGTTATGTTTAATGACAAATATAGACGATAAAGATGTGAAAAAAGCTGGAACCTCTCAAAACAAAAGGTACCAGTTATCTCGAAAGCATAACCTACGCTGACTTTTGGGAAATAGGCTACTTTCTTACTTTTGTGGTCAAGAAACTATGTTTTCAACTGCGACAAAAGAAACAACGAATAAACTCAGGGGGCCAAACCCGCCAAACTGCCATGTTTGTTTACAATGCAGCCAACATTGAAGGAGTGGTTTGGCGCAAAATGTTCAAATTTTCACTGAGTTAGAAAGGAGAGCCGAAACTTCCCCCGTGCCGAACCTACACCACTTTCCCCTAGGTACTGGTGAAAATAACATCATACTCGACATCATACCATATACCCATCTTTAGCACGCCATTTTTGTTCCCGCGCTACACCAACCTACGTCATCACTAATTGAGCGTATGTTGGCTCTCTGAGCCTCTATTTTCCTTAATTTTCTGGTAATTCCCACATATTTTCACTTTTTTCTACGAGAGCTTATTCAGTTTCGCAGGTTTCAAATTTTTCACTCACCTAGCAGTCCTAGCACCCTGATTCGCTCCCTGGTATCGCGTTTTCCATTTATTTTCTACACTAGACTACTACACTACACAATCGAACTAGACCGAGAACTAGACACCCCTCGACGAAATAAAAATTATATTACCTCTATGTTATTGTATGGTATATTACTTAGTTTTTTGCTTTTCAGGTGTATTTCGTTCAAAATTTCCGTTCAAAGCAACTACAAAGCTTGAGCTGATGAAAAATGGGAATTCCATTATTTTCTCATCGTCAACCCTCTCTGATGCTGCTGGATATAACGACAGCAACTTTTATATCCCAGACATGATTGCACAGCAACGTCTAGTTACCTACTCTAGTTTCTTTGTACAGTATGTTCATTAAAAAATTCAATAATGGGAGGCCGTGGACCGATGACAGCCTGGCCGTTTTCGGATCGAATGGCCTGAGTCACAGCCTCCCTTTATTGAAGTTTTTAATAAACATACCGTACATAAAGTAGGTACCACGATAGTACCTACGTACACAATACAAAAAAGAGAAGAACAACAACTTTTGGATCTAGGCGATACAAAATCACCTTATTGATGGAAACGATAAAATTTACATCCGAGCGCGAGTTGTGTTCCTGGATGCAAAACTCGCTCGCTAAATAACGGATTTTCAATCAGCATAAACTACACAGCAGCAGCTTCCGGTCCAAGCGCGCCGCTCAGCAACAACACTTCAATAATTATTAAAATCGAACGTTTTTACGAGCGCACTAAACGCGAAACAGATCAATTCCGATGCGATGTATACCCTAATGGAAACAATGTGCTGTCGATTGAGGCTAAAATTGAAAAGTGTCTATTTCCATCGAGAGCAGAGCGAGCGCAGAGAATCAGGCAGAGGCCAACCAAACCAACAACAAGAGCCAGGCCAGACGCCTAAATAATTGAAAACATGCAGCGGCAAGAGCAATACACACCGCACCTGTAGATACAAGACGCAGGAAAGGCCCGAGAGCTGAAAGCTTTTTATTTAGAGATGGAAGATTAAAAAAAGATTGAATGTGGAACGGAATGACGATACGCACCAGTTCGGGGTATTTAGGTTTGAGATCCGGCGAGGCAAACAAAACGTATTTCGCATCCATTGTCTTCTGTTATTGTTGTCGAATGATTGAAGTTGACCACACGGCTGTTATTTCAGGAGCATACGCGAGGTCGTCGGTTTGAACTTTCGAGCGATACGCACAACGAAAATAAACCTTAAGCCTATGTGCAAAAACAAACTGGGGCTCCGGAGTTTGGAGTCGTAAGAAGCGGATATCGGCTGGATTCTATCGATATATTATAATCATAATATAATCATAATCATTTATTGTTCCTTCGTATACAATACATACACCTACATAATACCTCGACATCCTACTTACGAACAATGAACAAGAGTTGAATTCCTTGCATTTCAAAAATTTAATACAGGGACGTACTATTGGCGAGTAACATTACCGATGGTGGCGCTGCTGATGCGCTTCGCATGTAAACAAACATGTCGGATAGGGCATGGATTGTTGCCCGCGCGTTCAAAAATCTAATCAGTAGTAAGCGGTTTTTAATGTCCTCCAGACGTGAAACGTGGCTAATTAGTACCTATTGCGGTGGAAGTCGAAAATGGCAGAAGCGAATTGAGTGTTATGAAGGTTTTCAATCACTGGATGGCCTCAAGCCTCAACGGATTCTCGATGTATCGTGATGGGATACTGATGGGAGAGGAAATTCTGAAGTCACAATTTCTTGTGTTGTGTGGTCGAAAGCGAACCGAATCAAGCTTCAGTTCAAACATAGACATATTTGGATTGTGTTCACAAACAAGCGCATTGTATGAATCTCCTCACGAGGCAACTGAGATCGTAATTAAAAGAAATAGTAGTAGCAGTTCCTGCGAGTTCCTGTGACATTGGAACGTTTAATTGCACTTGCAAAGCAGGCCAGTCCGGGACATGCAAACATATCGCAGCTGTGCTTCTTCGATGCAGCCATTTAAAGTTCCTATTTTCAGCGACACTTTTCCCAGGCTTTTCTCGTAGTCATATTTTCCACAGTGCCAAGTTTGTTTGTCATCTTGACTACCCAACTTGCGTCTTTCGCTTTCGACGGGAAACGGTGAAAATGTAACTCTTCCTTTTTCCGGTTTCCACAGCGCGACTCGCACTCGGAAACGCAACAAATTCTCCGCCACTTTTTGTCACTATGACAAAATCACAAATCTTACCACCTCCCATTCTGATGCCACTTTTGCTTGCCAGTCGTCGTACACGTGCCACTCTTATTTGAAAATGCAATGCTTTTGCAACCGACGACACCTAGTATATTCAAGATAATGAAACGTGCGTGGCTCACGTACTTTGTTGGAAAAAATCAACACCGCGTTAAGTCAGATGGAATCAATTAAAGTCACCAAACACCGCAACGGTCATAAGAGCCCACACAAATCTGCGGTTGATCCGTGCACAAACGTCGTTTACACGTTGGCCGTCAGATGGCGTATTCGATCTTGAAACTCGCCAATATCCGCTTCGCGGCGTTGTTCGCTCAACTGCAGCTGCGTGCGAAAAAAATGATACTTTCTGCACTTGTTAGGAAAAAAACTATATTTTCTGGTACTCCCGCATGAATTTTGAGATTCGATCGCATGCTGCCGGCTGTAGAAACAGATCGGAACGAGCTCAGGCAGGAACAGAGAAATAACTCGAAATCAACTCGATTTGAGTCAATACCGAGGTCAATACACAATAAATTCACTCCGGCTCTACATTGGAAATGTAGGTACCGGGTGGGCCATAAAAGACCGTGCTCGGAATTTTTCCTTCTAAAATTTTTATTTCGCCACCGATTTCATCGAGCTTTTCAGCATTGGGTAGCCAATTAGGCATTTCCATTGACGTCACAGCAGTGTTGCCAACTGTCCAAAATTGCCCGCCAAATTTGAACCAAATAATGTTTGGGAACAACCGAACTACAGGGCGCTTATGGAGTTCCAGTTTGAAACTTTTGTATCAAGTTCAAAGCAATGTCCTTAATGCGCTTGTAAAATAAGTTCTCGTTGAAAAGTGTGTTTTTTTGTGGAAAAGCAAGCCAAACATGTTAGGTTAACTGCACAGGGTAGTGGTGAAAATTCATATTTTCCGACAAAATTGGGCATGAACTTTGCCACCAAACCTCACCTGAATGTTGGGGGTTTACGTTCCCGGCATTGCTGGAGTGATATGCCTTGTGTGGGGCTAGGTATGTACTGTAATCTCCCAACCCACCCCTCTTATAAAAATAAACTTTCCCCAAAGAAGAAGAAGAATCCCCTTTAAAGTTGAAGACTTAGGTTGGCTGTTCGTGTTCATCTAGTGGTGTTCGTTAGGACTTTAGTTGTTCCGTAGTTACCCCAAAGTAGTACAGGTAAGTGAAGGCTTGGAAATGAAACGCAGAGACTTCAAAATCAACAAAGAACAATTTTATTCTAAAGACAAATATATCAACTCATGTTCAAGCATCCAATATCAATTCAATTACCCCACCCTCCCACTATTTGAAATGCAGTGTGTAAGTCACTGATGCAGAGAGAACAAGAGAAAGGCGAGAGAGAGTATCGCTCTCGCTAGAACAGATCATATTAGTTCTAGGGAGCTAGATTGTTGAGGAACCTGTTAGCGGAAAAGAATACTGCAGACCAAGTGCTCAGCGCAGTGTAGCCGCTTGGGGCAGTGTGAAACAGAGACAAAGGTTTATTAGTAAGTTCTACGGTGACCTAAGTTGACGAGGGATCTGTAGGGAAAATAGATAAGATTTTGGCAAGGACAGTGGCCGAGCACTGCTGCCGAAAGAAGAGGGAGAACACATGACATACAAATCAATAACAATCAATATTACCAATAAAACAAAACTGTGAATAATCACAGTACATGGGTTCATACATAATGAACATGGTCAATGGAATCATCATCAGTTATTTATCACAATAAATACCACCACATGATTCAATGTAAATCAACAATATCAACAACCAGGTCTCAACAGTTAAAGACGTATATTATTTTCATAAGATAACAAAGTAAGGAAAGATATCTTCTCTCACGAGATACCCTTCTCTCACAAGACACGACAATAAGAAAAACATCTGTTGTGTGCAGATCCCTTTCTCTCATAAGATCCAGGCATGGATACAGAAGATAGTTGATCAGTGTAATATGTAACATGGTAAACAGAAGTATGAAGAAATCATTAAAGCAATTCAACTCAGATGGAGGAGAATAGCCCGACCAGGTACATCAAGTATGACAGTATACCTCGGAGCTCTCAAACTCACGTCTCCTGTTCTACAGGTCATCGCTTTGTTGTCTCGCCAGATGCTGTCTCTCATGGTAGCTCGGTCGCAGGTCATCGGGATATCTTGTGGCGACATCGTTCTACTCTTTCGTCTCTCTCAAAACCCCAACAACAGTGACCCACACGCTACTTGTATTCCCTTTATCCCCTGAATGTGATTACCCCGCTAATTGTTACAATTATCAATGTCTAACTGACAGGAAACAAAACAACTAAATAAACTTATCTTCGAGCGTTCTGGAAACATCACAGCTGTACGATGGAAGTCTTCATCATCGGGATAGACTTGTATCTTCTCTTTTCCATGATCTGGAGCGTGGAAATACCAAATATCTCTTGTGCTCTTCTACCAGGAATCTGCCGACTTTCTCCCCCCTTTTTTTTTTGTTACTTGACGACGGCATCCCCCTTTTCAGGTGTAATACCAAAGCTTACGATGTTTCATTAAATTCTTCATAGGCTAAAGAGCCGGTCGATTTCAGTACCTCTTCGGTTTGTGCTTCCCAATCACCTTTGTGCTTCCCAATCACCCAAATACTTGAGGCCCAGCTTTTACTGCTGGATTAAAGTAACAAACAATAGTTTTTGTTTATATTTTATATTTTAAAAGTGCAGGAATGTCTTCACTTCGGTTGTAGAATATGGACAGAGGCAAAACATGGAAGTTCAACTCGAACAGCTGTTCGGCCACCGAAGATGTATTCGGTCACCGGAGCCGGTCATCGATTTAACGATATTGGATTTTCAACTACAACTTGATTGTGTCGAAACACATTTCATAAAAATACAAATATTTATTGTTCTATTGAGGATTCTAGGCTCCAAATTGTGGTCGACGTAGCAATTCCTCAGTCCGTAGATTTTCCCATTTTTAGATTGCCGAAGGCCACAATTCTTGACACAGATACTTCCTGAAACTAGATAGGCTCAGCAACAGATAATTTTGTGCAAACATCATAACTGTATTACAGCAATTTAGTAACCCATCCTAATTGTTATCGGTACAACCTCCGTATATTTTTTCAAGCGTATTCCTTCCTTCCTCCTTTCCATTTCTTGGCGCTTTGGGATACATTCTGTAATGCCTCGTACTTCCAAGAGCCCCAGCGTTTCGAGAAAACCATGAATTTCTCATTTTTTCCTAAAAAAAAAGATTCAACCACTCCAAACTCCAACCCAACGTTCACGTTCATTGAGCCCTCTACATCTCTAGTCATGCTTTCTCCATTGCTTTCACAAGCCTAGATGATTGAATTGACAGTAGTTTCCATTTTCTACTTCACTGTAGTTGTAATATTTGCTGTGATATAAGCACATGTGAACCAGATGGGATCGGCTCCGAGTATCTTCATCTTCTGTTGACCAAATCGTACACCTGACTTGACAATCTTGAATTTTCAGTTGATGGCTTCATCGCGGCAAGACACATTGCTTAAAAAATCCTGAAATTTCTTCTTGTAAGCAGGATTTGAGGTAACGTTGTGGTCAACTTAGTAATTCCTTGGTCGCTGGATTTTTCCATTTCATGATCGCCACAGGTCACAGTTTTTGCCACAGCTATACTTTCTGAAATCAGAAGGGCGCTTAGTAATGGATAATTTGTAAAATCATCTCACATTTATTCTGTATTCTAACAATTTAGTCAGCTTTTTACCTTATCGGCAGGCATATAAACTGGCATATTTTCTTCTTCCCAGGTGTCTTTGAGTCGCATTTCTTGGCACTTTGAGATACTTCCTGAGATGCTCTTTTCTTCCAGGAATCTAGTTTTCCGAAAAAGCCACGGATTTCTTTTTTTTTTCTCGACGAAAATGATTTAAGCACTCCACCAAACTTTCTTGTTTATTGAGCTATTTGGGGCAGCACATCTCCAACTATCAGTATTGATCGAAGCGCCAGAGTTTCGTGAACAATTATCACGCACAAACTTGCTTCCTACTACTGTATCCAAAATCTCAAAAAAGTACTTTTTTTACAATCATAACAACGCGGGTTGTTCCCTAACACTTTTTTGACGTTATAAATTCAACAAGGTTGGCAACACTGACGAGCTCGTGACGTCATGTGGAAATGCCTAATTGAAAATAGGCCTTCTTTGGTTCTCGTTGCTTTTCATTGAAGGTCACCAGAAAGTCAAAACCAATAATGCATTACGAAGCAATAGACCTTTTTTGTCAATTCAAGACTACAACCAGTAAAATCAGAAAAAGAGGAGCTATTGCGAGTTGAAGAGAAGCCTACTTTCCGTTTTTTCATTTCCGCAACTGATCCAAATTTAGGTATCCTGCCCGCCAATCCACCATTTGCTCATTTCTCAACCGATTTTCTCAAATTTGGTATCAATGGCCAGTGTCGGACTGGTCCACCGGGCAACCGGGCAAATGCCCAGTAGGCCAATCCCCAGGTTGGGGGCCAAATTGTCTACATTTGGAAAAAATTGCGTTTTTTTTTTCTAATTCCAAATTTTTAATTTTGAATCAAAGTCTGGTCCACTTTTGTTTGTGCATTTATCGTGCATAGATTATTTCTTAGTAGTCACTAGTCGTGGAATGACAAGATTGTATGTGTGAGGCTCCCGCTGCTCCCGCAGTTGGTTTGTTTTATCTGCCATCTAGTCGTGCTTTTTCTTTACCGTCTATGTAGAATTTAGGTACATCTTTAGCCACATGCAGAAATCATCGACAAATTCGCAAGTAGATCAGTATCTTTGAAATCAACACTGTTGATGAGCTTATATGCAAAAATCCGGCTGGGTTTTATTTTTGTTCGCTATTATTTCTGTAATTCCTGGACTAATATGTTAGAATAATGTTACGAGCGGCGATTCTGGATAACACGCGATCTTTCTAGACTCTTCCTGTTAGATCGCAGTGTACTAGTGCGGAGCGTTCTGGTGTGTTTCGGAGCGCGCGTGTAGGCTTTTTCCCGTACAAGTGTATGGAGACTTCAGCAGTGGGTCAAGCTACATCTGTCCATTTTGGCGGAGGCGCCGGTTTTAGAGCACGGCAGAATTATACGGGTAATGTGCAAGATTTTTTGGGAGTCGTATGGAAACCGTATGTCAAGTCACTGTGGAGACTGCTGGAGAACGCATGGAACATTCGAGATGAATCAGTCGGACCTATAGAGGATTATTCAAAAGTCCGGAATAAAATTGATAATTTTTGACCATATTTTTTCCGGAAAAAACGCTTGAACAGGTCGATTTTTGAAAAAGACAAGCCATTTTTTCATGACACGTGTCTTGATCTACCGTCAACCCCTTGACCCCTAGCCACCCTTAGTTTTTTTTTAATGACACTATGGCTTGGGGGGGGGGGCTCGTTGGAAAGCTTGTCAAAAACTTATTCAGATCTACCATTGAAAGTTAGATCGAACGCTTCACCATGAAGTTTTGAGAAACCCCAGGGTTACTCAAAAGTCCGGAACATTCATAATTCATAACTCATTACCATATTTTTTCCAAAAAAAAAAAGGTCGAACAGGTCGATTTTCAAAAACGGGAAGTCGTTTCTTCATGATACGTGTCATGATCTACCGTCAACCCCCTAACCCCTCAGCCACCCTTTAGTATTTTTTTTTTGGATCGCATCCTATGGTTTGTGGGGTTCGTTGGAAAGCTTGTCAAAAACTGTGTTCAGATCTATCTTTAAAAATGGTTGGACGCTTGAAGGGGTTGATGGTCAAGGGCTTAAGGGTTAAGGGGTTGACGGTAGATCATGACACGTATAGTGGAAAATGACTTACCGCTTATAAAAATCGACCTGACTCCCCCTTCGGTTTCGAGGCCACTCTTTTATTCTTTGCCCGGTAGGCCAAAATTTGCCAGTCCGACGCTACAATGGCTAGCCAATTGGACAGGCTATCTTTTTCATATGACAAAATGACGTACTTGTCAAAATTCAAGATGGCGGAAGCAATTGAAAATAGATTTTTTTGGTCCCTATTGATTTTTAATAAAAATGAGCAGAAAGTCAAGACCAATAATTATTATGAAGTAATAGACCTTCCTTGACAATCCAAGACCACAACCAACCAAATCGGGTTATCTGCTAAGAAGCTACGGCGAGTTGAAGCGAAGCCTACCTACCAGTTCCTTACTCCCGCATAAATGACCCAAATTTGGGAATCCTGCCCGCCATATCCTTATTTTCCAACAGATTTTTTCAAATTTGATATCAATGGCTAGCCAATTGGACAGGCTGCCATTTTCATATAAGAAAATGGCCAATATTTCAAAATCCAAGATGGCGGAAACTATTGAAAATGGACCTTATTCGTCCTTGTTGGAATAGAAAAATTGAAAGTATGCTTCGCTTCAACTGGCCGTAGCCCCTCATCAGATGAACCAATTTGATTGATTGCTGTCTTGAATTGTCGAAGAAGGTCTATTCCTTTATAATAATTATTGGTTTTGACTTTCTGCTCATTTTTCTTAAAAAGCAATAAGGACAAAAGAAATTCTATTTTCAATTGCTTCCGCCATCTTGAATTTTGACAGGTTTGTCATTTTGTCATATGAGAAAGGTAGCCTGTTTAATTGGCTAGCCATTGATACCAAATTTGAGAAAATCGATTGAGAAATGAGCATATGGCGGATTGGCGGGCAGGATAACTGAATTTGGGTCAATTATACGGAAATGAAGAAACGGAAAGTAGGTTTCGCTTCAACTCGCAATAGCTTTTCAGCAGATGACTCGATTTTATTAATTGTGGTCTTGAATTGACAAGGAAGGTCTATTCCTTCATAATACATTATTGGTTTTGACTTTCTGGTAACTTTCAATAAAAAGCAACGAGAACAAAAGGAGGCCTATTTTCAATTGTTTCTGCCATCTTGAATTTTGGTATGTCGGCCATTTTTAAAATATAGAAATGATAGCATATTCAATTGGCTATCCAATGCTAAAAAGTTCGATAAAATCGGTGGAGGAATAAAAATTTTAGAGGGAAAAATTCAGAGCACGGTTTTTTATGGCCCACCTGGTACCAGCACTTCAACCCGGCAAAAGTAATAATGAGTGGGTCATATAAATAGCCGATATCCGTGTGGAATGTTTGTCATGCACCTCCACTTGACTTTGAATGAGCCCGACTGGAGCGATCCAGTTCAACTACATAATGAAATGCAACCGATTTTTTTCGATATACTGTAATGAGCGGCGATTTTGGATAGCACGCGATCTTTCTAGACCCTTCCCATTGGGTCGTAGTCTCGTAGTGTATGATTGCGGAGCTCCGGAATATTCCAGAATGAACGCGATGGCTTGCGATGGAAATTACATGGGAGACTTGAACGGTCGATCAGAAAACATCAGCCGAATTGGCGGAGGTGCCGACATTCCAAAACACACGGGAAGCACGCGAAATAGCCCAAGCATTTAAGATTTTGACCTGTAAAAAAATAACGTAAGTCTGAAAATTGGTGAAACGCTTCCACTTCAACCCCTTAATCACATACTGAAAGTCCTAAAAAATCCTATGTCCGCTTCATCGGTTTTTGGCGGCAAAAAGATGTAAGTGACATTATTTCAGAAACTATTTATTATAATACGCGTTGAAGTTTCAATACAGCTGAAAACTTCCGAAAATGATCATCTCGGTCAGTTGAACAACATATTGAAAGTCCTAAAAAATCCTCTCTCCGCTTCATTGGTTTTTGGCGGCAAAAAGGTCCAACTATATTTATTAAAATACGAGTTGGAGTTTCAGTACAGCTGAAAATTGCTAAAACTGGTCTCCTTTGTCAGTTGAACAGCATACTAGAAGTCCTCAAAAATCCTATGTCCGTTTCATTGTTTTTTGGCGGCAGAAAGGTATAAGCGACATTTTTTTTGTTACTATTTGATTAAATACGGGTTGAAGTTTTGATACAGGTGAAAATATCAAGTCTCTTCGGTCAATTGTGCAGCATACTGAAAGTCCTAAGAAATCCTATGTCTGCTTCATTGTTTTTTGGCGGCAAAAAGGTGTAAGTGACATTGTTTTGGAAACTGTTTAATCAAACAGGCGGTCAAGTTTCGATACAGCTGAAAATTGCCGAAAATGGTCTCCTTGATTAGTTGGGCAACATATTGAAAGTCCTAAAAAATCTTCTTTCCGCTTCATTAGTTTCTGGCGGCAGAAAGGTATAAGTGAAATTTTCTTTTGTTACTATTTATTAAAATACGGGTTGAAGTTTCGATACAGCTAAAAATTGCTGAAAATGGTCTCTTTGGTCAGTTGAACAACACACTAAAAATACTAGGAAAATCCCTGTTCGCTTCATTGTTTTTTGACGGAATAAAGGTATAAGTGACATTGTTTTGGGAACTAAATATTATTTATTGAAATAAGCGTTGAAGTTCCAATTCATCTGGAAATTGCTGGAACTGGTTTCCTCGATCATGTGAACAACATACTGAAAGTCCCAAGAAATCCTATGTCTGTTTCATCGTCTTTTGGTGACAAAAAGGTATAAGATCATTTCTTGGAACTATTGTTCAAAATATGTGTTGAAGCTGCAATACAGTTGAAAATTGCTGAAAATAGTCTACTCGGACTGGTACAGTCAACTAACAAAGGAGACCATTTTTAGCAATTTTCAGCGGTACTGAAACTTAAACCCGTTATTTCAAAAAAATAGTTTACGATATAATGTCACTCATACATTTTTGCCGACAAAAAACATGTTAAACAATAATCAGTTAAACAATCAAGTTCATTGTTTTTTGACACTATTTTGACAGATTCTACAAGAAATTGTACAAGAAATTGTGTAGTGTGATACAGCTATAAGACATTGATTGACATGGACAAAACGAAAATCCCGATCAAAGTCATTAACTCGAACAAGACATGTAGAACAATCAAGGAAGGAGGGACCCTGGGCAAGTGTGAACCCGTAGAATGGATCTCGCGCTGTTAAGACGTGTCGACAAAGGCTGCAACTCCCAAGCTCTTGGAGAAAAAGCTAGTGGAGATGTTCTCGCCTGACTGGAAACATCTGAGTGGCAAGGAGAAGGAGCTTGCGGCGCAATTCATCCAAGAAGAAGCTGCAGCCTTTGCGATGGAAGGTAATTCTACCGGGAGGACCAGCGTGATCCAACATCGGATCAACACTGAGAACGCCGCACCGATTCGACAGGCTCCCAGGCGCCTACCATTGGCGAAGCAAGAAAATATGTCGAAGCTCTTGAAACACATGTTGGATGAAGGCGTGATAGGAAGAATCGACAAGCTCATGGTCATCACCAGTTGTTTTGGTTACGAAGAAAGACGGAAGTGCGCGATTTTGCGTGGACTACCGCAAACTCAATGACGTGACAAAGAAAGACAGTTACCCACTGCCTTGGATTGACGACACTTTGAGCACGCTGTCTGGATCGAGATGGTTTTCGACGCTCGACCTGAAGAGTGGTTACTGGCAAGTGGAACTTCACAACGACGACAAAAAGAAGACGGCGTTTTCTGCCGGGAGCGACCTTTATCAATTTACTGTGATTCCGTTTGGACTTTGTAACGCACCGGCCACGTTTGAACGTCTAATGGAGTGAGTCCTGCGAGGTTTAACATGGGAAACTTGCCTAGTCTACCTTGACGACGTAATGGTTATCGTTCGAACGTTCGAGGAGCACCTGAAAAACCTCTGGGAGGTATCTCGACGTCTATTTCCCACTCTGCTAAATAGTTTAGCGCGAGTAGGCTGTGAGTTTGTGGGTGTTTATTGGGGTTCGCGGTAACAGTAGGTGTAAACTACCTCATTAAACCGTCCAAAAAAAAAAAAATAGTATATGCTGTTCGTAGAAAAGTAACTTCCAGGCCTCCGCCGGTTGCAGTCTTCGGCTAGCGCCTCGACGACGGCAAGATTCCGTCGTCCAGGAATACGGCACTTTCTGTACTAACCACACAATATACAATTTTTTCTGCTGGATTTGGATTTCAACTCTATAAGAAATATTTAGCTGTTTTAGCCAGAAACATAACTGATGATAAACACCCTGTTATCTTCTAGGGTTTCTTCATTTAAAATCCCACGGAATTACATGCATCCAGCTCGATGCTCGAATGACACTTATCGATATTATTATTTATTTATGTAGAAATAAAATTATAAAATTAAAATATAGAACAGCTTCATTCAATAAACTCCCTTCTGGAAGCGCAAAGCACACGTGTTGGCATACTGAAAATTCCTCAGCGCCTTTTTGTTCCTCTCCCACTTTTCCTCTTCGTCTTCTGCCTCGGCGATCACTTCCATCCGCACGTTGCCGCTGCCCATGTAAACTTTTTTCGGCGCCAAACCGTACTTGTAAAATTGCGGAGAACTTCCCTTCCTTTCCTCCTTTTCCCTCATATTTTCTCTCTTATCTTTCCCCATCCCGTTAGTCTCTTTCCTGCCGGTATGCTCCATGGGTTTCTCGCAAATCCTGCACCTGCTTTCGCCATAAACATCGCTATTCAGCGGCCTCGGCAGTTCTCTTTCGTCAAGCTCAAATCTGTGCACGCAGACATGTTCCGGCACGTCCTTCATCAAGTCTTCGGTGGCGTGATGCGTTTCGAAAAAATGCTCGTCGCGGAATTCGCGTAGTTCTTGTAACGATGGCACTGCCACTTCTTCTTTTCCATCATATTCTTCATCATCATCTTCTTCTTCTTCTTCTTCTTCTTCTTCTTCTTCTTCTTCTTCGATTGCTCTTGTCGTTCTCGCACTGCATCTTCTAGGGCACATCATACTTTTTTTACTGCCATTGGCAGCACTGGAAGGTCTTTTGGCAGTATTGACGGAACTGCGTCTGGAGCAGGGATATTTATAGTTGGCAGCAGTGGAACCGCTGCCTGCCGAATACCGGGGTGCTGTGTAATTTACAGCAAAAGTTGCGTCATTTTGCATAGCCTGCTCCCGCGTTCGACTGCTATCATACCGTTCAAAAAAATTAATTCGGCTCCTTATATTTTGTTTTTTATTATTGACTTTTACACTCGCTCTTTCGTCTTCTGATTCACAGCTTGGATCGACTAAAAATTTACAAGGTCTGGCAATATTCACCGTTGATGTGTCGCCGATGCAAATGCATGAATTCGGCTTGGGAAACAGTTTCGGTCTGATGGGATTGTCCTGGCAGTAACAGGTGTTGCCGCCGTGGACGGTGGATTTTTTGCGGTTTTCATCATCGTCTGAATTTTGAGCGTAGTACTTGGAGCGGAGGACGGCCGAAACGTTGTCAGAGTTGTTCCTCAGGGTCCAGTTGGTACTCCTGGATCGCGGATGCCAAAACAGATGGTGAAAAAATAAACTAACTAAATAAAGAATAATATGTGACTTACGGACAGCTCCTGCACGGCATGGCGCACTAATGTGTCAAAATAGGCACTTGTTTGGCGTGAATCACAACACTGTAACTATGGCAGCTGGGAGTTCCCCCCTTGAGTATTATTGTATTGACCGAGCTCCAGGGACGGAATGGGACTCTCAATACCTACCTAACTGAGTGCTACCTATATTAAATTCTGCCTTCAATTTTAGGAAATGAAACGAGTGCCTACCTTATAAGTGCAGTTGTTGGACATTCAAGGTTTCTAATATGGGATATCACAATATTATCCATTAGCCGCGCTTTGCCGTCCGTTCCGTCCGGTCTCGCATTTTCATGCTCCTGAATAAAAACTCTTCAACATTTGAACATTGCTCTAGAACCTTCGTTTTACTTCCCGCCCTACAACCCAACGATGAGAGAGGGAGAAGAATTATTGTGAACGCGTTAAATCATTTTTCCGAGATGAATACGGGAAATACGGAATACACCTTGTTATATTCTGATATTCTAGATCTAGTAGACCCGCGACTTTTCAGGCGAGCCGCTTCGAGTGACAAGTAGCTTCGAGTTTAGTATGAATTTAAAGAGACACGGCCGCATCGTCGTTAATTTTTTGGGTACTTATGCGAAATCATAGAAAGAAAACACTTTGAATATACTTATCATTTCCTTGAAGAAGAAAATTATTCATCTAAACTACCTACTCAACAATTGAAGTGGCCCACCCAAAATTTTCAATGAAGTTCAAAGTGCCCTAGCTCCCGGAAAAATTGGACAAATTCCAAATTTTTTCTTTTCTCACTTACCTGCGCTCTTTGTCTATCAGATGATGGATACAGAATCAAGCTCAAATCTTCCGTGTTGGTTATACAGGGCATCGCGTAAAACCCTGCAAAAACTGTATAGCCAACAAGGAAGATTTGAACTTAATCCTGTATCCGTCCTCTGATAGACAAAGAGCGCAGGTATGTGGGAAAAGAAAAAATTTGGAATTATTCCATTTTTTTCGGGAGCTAGAGCACTTTGAACTTCATTAAAAATTTTGGGTGGGCCACTTCAATTGTTGAGTAGTATATCGGCGTAATACCACGATGTCACAAATCTTTACTACTGCTATTTACATCGCCTATTTCTCAGAAAACATCATAACACCATGTGTGCAGAAAATGATCACTACTCATATCGTGAATGACTCATCGCGTAGAACAGCTGCAGCGGGCGGCAAATGACAAAGAGAGATTTCCAAAATGTGTTTCGGAGGGCACCATTTGTGCTACAAAAATTCTAAAAACAGATTAATGTTTGATATTTTCAATACTTCAAAATGACTACCTGCAATTTAAAAAAAAAATCAAAATTAATTTGTGAAATTGGAAAAAAAATTGAAAAAATGTTTTGAATTTTTTTTTGACTAGTGCATCAAAAAGAATTGGAATCTGAGTATAACCCTTTTTTCAGATTTTAAATCGGACTGATGGTTTTCCCAAAAACATTTTATTACTTTTGATGTATTTTCTCTCTGTCGCACACTTGGTATACTCTATACACTGATAGAAAGGACCACCAGATTCCTTCGCTTGAGAAGTAGTCCCGGGCGTTACCCGCGAAATATAAAATTCCAGTTAGAAAGAGGTGCTTATTTCCGCTAATCACAGCTAAGTGCTATGGTAATTTTAAATGACACCAGTTTAATATCAATTTTAATGAATGAGAAAATATTTTTTTTTAATGGAGCTGATTTTATTACACAACACTCACAATAATAGCCGAGCCGACTAAAAATAACAAACATCATAGAGAAATGGAGGTTAGAAATCGTACGTAAGTGTCAAACTCGCTGAATGTAATGCCATTGGCTTGGCGTAGGAATAATTTTCCCGGGTAAGAGTACCAACCGAACAAAACTAATATTATACCCTTGACAGACTAGAAAACTTAATGATCATTAAGCGTGAATTACGATATAAATGACCAGTGTGTCACGTCGTCATTTACTAAATGATCATTTAGAACGTCATTTAGGACCTTAATGGTCATTAACTAGGAGTAACCATAATCGCCGAATAATCGCCGGTGGTCGTGCATCATCGCCGTGATTTTTGAATATCATTGGCCAGCTTTTCTGCAATGAATCGCGATATTTCGAAGTCCGTCATTTCAGTACGCCATTCAGACACGTGTTTCATTTCTGGAATGGAGGATCTGGATTTTGTGTCTTGCTTCTTGCAACGACAACATCTCTTGTACCAAATTATGAGATAAAGCCGTGCACGTATAAGCACGTACAAAAAAATAGCATTTCCAAAAACATAAGAAATGACCACCTACTCGCGGAATTTGAATGATACGAACATTGCAAACAGGCAGCACGATATAGATTGGCGGCACTTTATTTTTTGGCAAAGTCGAATTTATTGATGAGGAGATGGATTTCCGTAAGTATTCGTGCGTCCCCTAGCGTGCACGTATAAGCACGTACGAAAAATTGAAAAATCTCCTCGCTTTATTGTGAAATTTTGCAAAAGCAAGCGAAATGGAAGGTACTTATCGCAAAAGTAGTTAGAAAGTGGCTAAAAAAGTTATAATGAACCACACGATAGATACAAACATAATGAACTATAACATGCATCTGTCAGTTGCCTTGCCACTTGCCAGCCGCGCACATTAATCAGGGTCAGGGCCGCGCTTAATTGGGAAATTACTTCTATTATATTCCCCCATGATCAATTCCAAGTTTCAACTCTATAATTCTATCCTCGGGTTCCACCAAACTTTTATCAGCGCGATAACTTTATCACTCTCATAGTAACTAAGCAACCGGCCATCCTATTGGCTGGTGAATAGCAACTATCAGCGTGGTAGATTCAATCTCTTCTTAAAATTTTGGTGGAACCCGAGGTATAGGGTGAAATGTGGATATCAACTGCCCAAGCGGGCGGTTGTAGATCTTAATTTCCGCCACTTTTGCTGTTCCCGGTTCTTATCTAGTCTTGTTGCTTCGATTTGATTCAACTGCAGAGTCGTTGATTCGACTGAGTTGAAATTCCATCTTTTTTTAACAATAGGTAGGTAATTGGTTCTTGAGAATTTGCCAACTTTTTCTAATTTTCCAAAAGTTTTCCAGTGAAAAATACAAAACCGGCATGCCATTATCGTGATCGGACTCAAATGATAGAGCTTGAAATAAAGCTTGAATTTGACGATTTTCAGAATGAGGTGATTTGGAAAAACCCAAAGAAAAAGCTTTGGGTTTTTCCGGGAAATTCAAATTTTCCGTAAAATTTTTCAATTTTATAATAAATTATTATGAAGATGCCGCAAATTCGTTTCAGTCTTTCTATCAAATTTCAACTCCCCAAGTTCCCACCCAAAAGGACGTCTAGAGAACAATGTCGATAGGTATTATTAGCCCTAATTGGAGAAGTATTGTGGTGCCATAACAGTTTTTTTTGTGTTTAAAAGCAAATCCAGGTATGAATCTAAAAAAAAAGAAAAGAAAAGAAAAAAATCACAGCGGCGCTGTGCCGTAGGGTGGTACCTCCTGCATGGTTCCCATTCAGTCCCCTTTTGCCTTAACACTAACATAAATGTTGGATCTGATTTGACCACAAAAAGGACTTTGAACCTTTGATCCGACGAATCAGGTGTTCGTCGGATGGTTGGGGTGTTGGGACCTTTGAAATAATTAGGGGAAAGTCGAGGGGGAAGTTATCTCTTCAGGAATAGGTAAGACCTTTCAGATATTTTAGCCTGCGTTGTGAAGGTAGGACTAGGTATAGGAGCGAGCCATTATTTAAACATTTTGACTTGTACATAGAGGTCAATAAATTGCTGTTATGTTGAACTGTGTCTTATATTGTGTTCAAACTCGTAGTCACCCAGTGGGCAAGAACTGGTCCCAGTGATGTCGCATAGTAGTCACGAAAGGATGATGTGATGTCCTAAATAAAAGCCCAGAAACCTCTGCAATATGTTACAGGTACCTCTTATGTCAGTCATTTTGTGTCCAGTTTAGTACATCCCAGCAATGTTGAACTGGGAGGTTTGTCAGAAGTTCAATTAAGATTTCACAGGGAAGTTGGTTTTAGGACATCTCTTAAATGTTCGCGGCACGAGGTTTTTAGGCCATCCCATCAAAAGTCATATAGTTTTCCTGATTAATGGTGCGATTCTCTGAAAAATAACATTCCATAAAGGCTCTGTTACGCTGTTATTGACGAGGTAACAGCCAATGGCCGACAGGATTTTTTACATAACAGAGCGTTTATGGGATGTTATTTTTTACAGAATAGCACTTATGTAAAAATCCATGTCGGCCATTGGCTGTTGCCTAAGTAACAACGTAACAGAGCCTTTATGGAATGCAATTTTTTAGAGAATCGCACAATTACTTTTTACAGAATCGCACTATTAGATATCCAGTGAATCTCGATCCGATAGTTGTTGTGGCTATGACTATCCATGTTCAAAATCCTATTCGAAAATGAGTATATTATGTCCCTAATTCATGTAAAACAACTACGCTTACATGAATCAGAGACAATAACTCCGTTTTCGGTATTCTGAACATGGAATAGTTTTATCTCAAACCGAAGAATATTGATATTGGGTTATGGTCATTCAAAAATGTTTCATGAAGGTCTCAATAACGCAGCTCAGTTTGATGGAAACGACATTGACAATGGAGTCTCTGTGAACTAACAAATCCACCATGGATATCCGTTATTGATGATTAGTGAAGTTATTAAAAAATTTCTAAAGTAGCTATGGCATAATATGGTATGGTACAAAATTTTTATTAAAAGAACTTTTATGAAACATCTGTGGGAATGAATACAAATATAATATCTTGGTGTAAAAGGTAGTGATATAAAATAATTGCAACAGAATTTTTATCCACCGCTGACTTAATTTAAAATATATATACCCAGTTCCCCTGTCTTCGGCAGGGAGCAATCGAGCATTACTCAGCACCAAACTTCATTCATTACACAGACTCCCTTCTGTACCTTTGAGAAGCGTGGCGGAGCCGCTCCTTGAAGTGTTCAAATTCGCTTTCAGTAGTTGTAAGAAATATATTTTTCACTGCACACTGCACCTGGAAAAATACTTCACGTTAGGTTATACCTCACAGTGCCTTGTTATTTTCCATTTTTTAATCAAGTTACCCTGGGTTGCACCAACGCTCAATTGATATAATACGAGATTAGTGAAATTTATTTTGGTCAGTACTCGTTGGTGAATAATAGAAACTCTGGTTTCTCAAAAGAGAATGATCCAATGATTGATTAGCTGAAGATTTTATGCGTTTCCCATGGTCAACCTTATGGGATTGACCAGATTGAAATCCATTTAATCTCGTATTAGCGTTAATTGCATATCATTTTTTTGGTGCAACCCAGGGTTATAACTTAACGAGTAGGTACTGCTTGAAACTTGAATTAATTTGAAAACGTTTTGAGAAAACTTGCCATCTACTGCGGTTCAGATACGATATTGGTATATTGTTTTTGATATTTTACAAATTTGAAGCTAAAGTGACAAGTACCTAAGTACTTATGTGGCAAACTTTCGAGCCACAGTACCTGAACCGGCAATACACAGCAAGATTTTGAAATAACAAGTTGCTTGTATGTCGGCAGATATACCTAACGTATGGTCCGAAAGTTTTGGGAAATAGTTCCAAGCTAATAACTTTTTCTGAATAGTCTTTATTTTCGTACTTGATGTTGCAAAAATTAACATCATATATAACAATAACAAATTCATATTCAACATATTGAAAATGGACCATTATCTTCGATGGATCTCAATTTTCTTCTGCCATGTTCCATGATTTTCTGTATCAATTTCACAAATGCGAAATTCTCTAATGTTATTGAAAAATGTGACGCCGTAATTGGTCTTCATTCGCAGCTTCCCATCCCTTGTCGTATACTATCCTGCTCAATACTTACAAAAAATCTTATATTGGTCGAGCTTGCGGTACATCGGTAGGCAGGAGCTCTGAGAAATTAATCCTGGTGTTGTCCAGAGAATGACCGAACATGGCAGAAGAAAACTGAGAGCCATCAAAGATAATGGCTCATCTTCAATATGTTGAATACAAATTTGAAATTGTTAAAGATGATGCTAGTTTTTGCAATTTCAAGTTACAAAATTAAAACTATCCAAAAAAAGTTATTAGCTTTTAAAAAAATTCCCAAAACTTTCGGACCATACGTTATACTCAAAAACTTTGAACTTACTCAGTGAAACTTGAAAAATCTCAAGTTCTTCGGCGCAAAATTATTTTTCTGCCCTGTCCAAGAACACCTTTTGAGCTAAGTCATTTTGGTAAAACATTTAGCTAGGACCCTCTTCACGAAATTCTTTGAATATCTGTTCCTCATCCAATGCTGTCAATCATCTTTCTCTAAAAAATGGTTCAATATAGCTTATACCAATATAAATTCACCAAAATACTTACAAAAAATGATCCTGGAGTTCTTCTTTGGAGCTATTCTGTGTCTTGGACCAGAACTCAGCAGACTTTCACTTCAAATTCTCCAACATTTTTATTTTTTTCATCACTTTCTAACGCTTGAATTCAACATTCTTTCTTTTACACCACCATGGAATCCCAATTCAATATACCCGAGGATACACCCCTTCAATAAAAAGCGGCAGGAATGTCTCTCGATGTCTCTCACAAAACAGGACTGAGGCATCTGAATTGCCACCAATTTCTCCTGCAAAATCTGCAGGTACTGCATGTTCTTTGAACTGGACAGATATACTGGGAACCGCTATGGGTGCTTCATGGAACTGGGCCTTGCCTTATATGTACTGGGAACAGCTCCGTAACGTGGAACCTCAGAGGGATTTACATCTACAGAAAAAAACACGAGCAACAATCAACATTTGAAAGCAATTACCTAGGTATTTATAAGAGAAATTGAATGCAATTTTGTGATTAGGCTCAAAGCGTGAAAATATTAAAATTAGTTACCTATTCCCATCACCGGCTGTTCAATTTCACCGACCAAGCCACTACCGGCACCAGTGTCCGCTACCGTTCTACTTTCTACTTTTCGTAGTAACCGATGAGATCTCCGGCGGCTGAGGATGGTACATCGGAAACAGAGTCAGGATAGCATCAGGGCGTAATTTCCTTGAACCAGGGTCCTTGTAGCTTTCAACAAAAAAATGACGGCTGCAAATTCGATAGTGTCGAAGCGACGCTCCGGTAAACTTGATGCCCATGTTTTCTTGCCACAATTTTGATCTGTAAAATATTGATTTCATAACGTTTCACTCTGGCAGAAAGACGACATGCATGCAAAGATGCAATGCAAAACTATTCGAAATCAAAATTGAAAATAAGTTAATTAACTTACTTTGCCACCGCTGATGGAAAATAATGCATATTTTCAACTGCGGCCTCCGAATAACCACAAACGTGGCATATCGCTAAACGAGACGACATTTCCGCTTGGTAAAACTCGACGTGGAAATTTGGAAAAAAAAGGAAAACACTTGAAGACACAAACACGAAACATCCATGCACGAAACACAAACAACGGTTGACGTTCAAATCAGAGCACGTTCAAATCAAATGACGCGAGATTTTTGACGTTGACTTGTGGTTGACAGAGCGCACCCCAGCGCCCTCTGCCCCAGCGCAGTTATAGGTTATGATGAGACTTGAAAAAATCATCTCTAGGCAAACTTCGTAGGATGTCTTCCGGACAGGCCATGCAGGAAGTGGATGGGACATCCTTTTTAGGAACTCCTTATTAGGACAACTATAAAACATAGCAGGGATATTTTTTTGGATATCCTTTTTGAGAGCTAAACAGAACATCGCAAAACCTCCCAAAGTTGTCCTTGCCCACTGGGCAGACCTGTCTCAACAATCTCAAGAGCTCTATCATCGAACAACAAGAAGAGAAGCACAACGGGATGTCGTCCTGATACTAGATGATCATCGGCCAAGCGGTTCCAAAAGCGGGAAACGTGATTTGATTCAAATAAGTTGAATTAAATCGAAGTATAATGGGTTGCCTACCCATTCAGGGGTTCAAGGAGATAGCTGGGGTCGTTTCAACACAGTTTCTGGCAGGCGCGGTTATAGGATAGGGGGGAGGCAATGGGTGCAATTGTCCCCCCCCCCCTGAACTCATGACCGAAGCACTTTTTTTCTCTCCAAAATTTCGAAATGGTCATAAGAACGTCTCCAGCCTCACCTATTCACAGAAATCTTTTTTTTCAATAATGTATTCAACGTCGGCCTATTTTCGCTGCCAGGGCCAGGGCCAATCAATCACCGACGCTTGTGCCCGAACAGTACGGGCAAAATCCGGACTCCTGGCAACCCTAAATTGCCGCGCCACATTAAATTGTTATTATTGTGATTGCTCATCATTATTTCGTCAAGATTTTTCTTGGTGCGGGATACACTAGGTCATGACATGAGCTACCCAATGGAGTTAATTTTTTCCGCAAAAATCCTCCCGTATGGAATTAGAGGTTGTGACGAACGGACGGACAGACGGACAGACGGACAAAGCGAGGATATAAAGCGCCTTTTCGTTTGGAGAAGTGTGCGCTAAAAAAGTGACACCACACAAGTTTTCTGGCCAAATGCACCTCGAGGTGGCTCATATTACATCGTAGGATATTTATTTTAATATTTGTACTTACCAAAATCGGGATACATTTTGCAAAAAAGAGACGTTATTTTGACCCTTGACCGCGTTTACATAATTATGGCCTTTAGACCAAAGTAGATAGATATACTAAAGGCGCGACAAAGGGGTATTACTGGTTGCCTAAGCACCCAAAAACTGCAGTTGCAGTGCTGAAATCCTTGAAATTATCCTGTCTGATCCTGTCTCCTGGTTGATTCTTGGAAAGTCACTGCTGCAGCAATACTTCCTGAAAAAGAGTTCGCAGCGGTGCATTTCTGAGTTTTGCTGTTGCCTGCAGTTGCAATGCAGACAGCCTGCGAATTAGGAACACCCGATTGATCTAGGGCTCTTCATTTGCTGTCACTGTCACTACTGTCAGTTGTCACAGAACCGGAAGTAACTTAAAGTTGATTTTTTGCGTGAAGGATTCTCGCGCACTTTTTTTTTGCCTAACAACATAACAACAATCAAGCAACCCCTCAAGCCCGCCGATTGTCTCCAAACAATCTCAGTTTTCCAAGTCCCGTCCTGCAGAATGTTGGGTAAAGGTGAGTAGAAACGCTTTTTCATCCATCCAGTGGCACAAATTTAAGGTTACATTTTCCAGATCAACCGCTGAAAAACATATTTGCCACCAGTTCAAATGTCAAGGAGAAGCCCAGGAAGGGCCTCCTTGATGTCAACGGAAACGATAAATTTCCAGGAATAACACCCATCACATCGCCTGGCAAAAAAAGAGGCAGGCGTTCGAGACTGTATTATCTGTGCCGAAATTGTACTGATGTGTTTCGTACAAGAATTGGTCAAATTTCGCATGTCAAGGCCTGCAGCAAGCTGCTGTATGTTTTCAAAAAATTACCAATTGAAAATTGTGATCAAATTGTTCCTGATGTTGTCAAAGCTGAAGAAAAGTTGGAGGTCAAAGACAATAAAATTGAAGAAAAGCTGGAAACGGATGCTGAGGAAAGCAGGGCCCCCGATGGGACTACAACGGTAATTTATCCAAGCTTGAATGGACAGACGAGGCCTTTGACTAAAATAAATGTCCATGAAGACATTGAGCTGACCGATCAGGTTGATGTCGACATGCTTTTGACTCCTCAAGCAGTTGTCCACAGTCCAGATTATTTGTTCAAGAGGAAGTCCCCAGAAAGCCCCAAGTCTGAGGACAAGAAGAGTGAACATCTTGCCGAAGCATCTACTTCAGGTGAGCTCAATTTTTTTTTTAGAGTTTAGGCATTATTAGGGGCTTTTTTTTATATGAAAAACTATTTTATTTATTTTGTCACAACAGTATTTGTCTAAAGGGTGTTACATTTTTTTTTACAGGGTGTTACATTTTTTTTTGTCAATATTTTAGGAGATGGTAGAGCATTGAAAAATTAATACTTTCACTGAAAAAAAAACAAAAAATTTTTTTTCTCGTTTTTTTTTCTGTTTTTTTCGAGGGGTTGACCGCAGCGAGAATTTGTACAAAAGAGTTCCTCTCTTGGGAAGAGTTCCCCCGACTTCCTCTGAATTCCTCTTGACTTCCTCTTGACTTCCTATGACTTCCTCCTGACTTCCTCTTGATTTCCTCCGACTTCCCCGGAATTCCTCTGACTTCCTCCTGACTTCCTCAGACTTCCTCCAACTTCCTCCTGACTTCCTCGTGATTTCCCCAGACATTCAATAGCTTTTTACTTATCTTCTCTTATTTTTGGTCAAGAGGTTTGGGTGCTGAGCCTAGCTAGTGGTTGAAGGTGTTTAGGAGTGTAGCATGGGGTATTTAAAATAATACTTTATTCATCGCCAGCTGAAAAGTATAATATCTACAGGGTGGTCTAGTTTTTGATACATCAATTTAAAGAGATGATAGAGAATCAAAAATGAAGCGGACTTTCTCGAAAAAAAATCAGAAGTGCATAATGATGGAGATACAGCCCTTCAAAGTTGTAAATAAGAAATCTTTTTTACCTGAGCTTTTGAACCCTCCAACCGATTTTGTTCAAATTTGAGCCAAAGTTTACTTAAGCGAGTCTCTATCAAACAATAATAATAATGAGTTTTATCAAATTTACCCAGGGGCGTAGATAATAGGGGGCACCTCTCTTTTTGCCCCATAATTTTTTACCCCCTCAAAAATTTTTGAAAATTGTCCATATTTTTGAGTATGTTCAATTTGGAAAAAAAGTAATTAGGAAAAAAAAGTCCTGCAAAATTTTCATTAGAGGCTTCATTTTGAGATATCTGGGTTTGTAACTTTGAAAAACATCTCAAAATCCTCACTTTCAAAAGCCTAAAAATTTGGTTCCTTGAAAACTTCTTGTTTGTCAGCAAAAATGATCGTTTATCCAATCCTTTTGAATAATGCACGCATTATTGCCTGCATTTTTCAATAAGACTGGATAAAGCATAGTATTCTCCTCGCGGGTAATGGCTATTACTCAAGTAAAAGCAAAAAGCATGTAAAAAGCAATCATTACCCGCTTGTTGAATAATACACTATCATCAACTTGAAACACCTACAGAACTTGTTTGAGTTGAGAAATCATGAATTTTCCTGGATTTTAATTTTCAGGCACTTGAAAGTGGCGTTTCCGAGATATTTTCCGAAATTTCTAATTCAAATATCTCGAAAACGAAGCCTTTTTCCTCCAGAATCAAACATAGAACTCAGAAATGTAAACAATTTTGAAAATATCCAAGAGTGTGAAAAATTAGAGGGCAAAAAAAGAGTGCCCTCTATTATCTACGCCCCTCGATAATCTTGATGGAACGCGTTACTATCGTTCGATAGACACTCGCCTAAGTAATCTTTGGCTCAAATTTGAACAAACTTGGTTGAACGGTTCAAAAGTTATGCTCAGAAAACGATTTTTTTTTTCAACTTTGAAGGGCTATATCCCCGTCTTTATGCACTTCGAAATTTTTGATTTTCAAGAATTTCTCTGCCATCTCTCAGTGGGATTGTATCATTATGTAAATTTTTGGTTTTCTGTTTTAATGTAGAAGGGCTCCATAATATTGAAGTGGAATTTTTGGTTTTCTGTCTTCCCACAAGTTTTTTGTAAAGATGTTCATCTCGAGGTTCATCTCAACTGACCGGTTTCGAGGTCCTCTGGTCCCTTCTCATCAGAGTATCTACATAAGAGATAAAATATAACAATGCAAATAGAATAAAAATATAAAAGTACATACCAAAAAGTGCAATGAGAAAGAGATTTCTGAAAATATACAATTTTGTATCTTTTTTTACATGCACTTTTTGGTATGTACTTACTGTTATATTTTTATTCCATATGCATTGTTATATTTCATTTCTTATGTAGATACTCTGACGAAAAGGGACCAGAGGCCCTCGAAACCGATTATTGAAATCAACATATTCACAAAAAACTTGTGGGAAGACAGCTAACCAAAAATTTACATTCGAAATTTTTGTTTTCGAGAATATTCCCTTAATTTTTGATTTTCTATCATCTCTCAAAATAATTTATCAAAACTTGGACCACCCTGTATACAGATGTCCCGGAGTAAGTGTCACAAAATTTACAGGGAGATTGAAAATTGAAAAAGTAACGGGACCTACATGTTTCTAATTTATGAGCTCGTTTCTAAGGGTCCTTCCGACCCACATCTCGATGGACCGTCTATTATTTGTATACCTCCGCCATGGATGTAGGAATGGCTGGATGGAGCATTACGTCAAAAATGCGGTTCCCAAACCGGAAATGTCAGAAAAGGCCTCCAAAGTGAACTTGATTTAGTCGGGTAACAGTGGCGCACAATTATTTTTTTCAAGGGTTTGGCATTTTAGCTGTCACAAAACGTAAATTGCCAATGCCATCACGTGCATTGAGAAAATTTGAAGATAATAAAGAAAAATGCGGCCGAGGTAGTGACTAAATCGCGTTGTTGTTCAGTTGGGTCTTACGAAAATGCAGGTCAGCCAATATTATAGCAGATCAGCAAGAGACCTAATGCAAATATCCGGCCGGGCAAGGCTGCAAGAATTTTGTGCCCTGTCGCCGCCAGTAGCAACGCTTTGGGAACTTGGTGCTTATAAATGTGGCCTTTTATTCATACACCAAGGAGGTGAAAATCCGAAATTGAACACCTCTGATTGAAAAACCACCCTGGACTAGTTTAGCAATGTCGTTGAGAAGCAGCCATTGAAAGGACCTGGAGTGGAGAATTTTGTGATTGTGGCCTGAAGCTGCTCGTGGAAAATTAAAGGAGTCTGCTTATATGGGCTAACCTACAAGAACTGATCTATTTGACCTGCAAAAGTGACTGGCCTCCACTTCAAACTCCTCAAAACTCCAAATCAAAATTTTCCAATTTTGAGCTTGTTTCAGTACTGAATAAAATTGTGTTTACTCGTACAAGTGTACTGTAAGGTTTGATTGGATATCTGCATCTGAAAACTTGGTGTTCGACTAAATTAGATTGATAAAACAGGCAATTTATTTCAAATATCAAGTACATAGGTGCTTATACTATAGTTAGTAAAAGACAAATTATTATAACTACTATCTACGAACATGTTTTTAATATCAATCATAATGAAGAAATCACTTCTGACTTCTGGAACAGTAGACAGTAGTATCGACACCAAAGTGAGCAACAATTTCACAGGAATTTCTTGACCTTAAGAATCATGATTATCTCAACAAAGTGTGGGAATCTCAGTCTGAGCTTAATGCAAAAGGTTAATACTTGCAAGATATAACTACTGAGTATTGAGTACTGGGTATATTGATAACCGAGGACTCAATCACTGATATTTCAACTTCAACATACATAATTGTACGTAGTACCAGTGAAAACAAAAAAACAGACCACTGTCATTCATTATTTCACGGTTTTTGCAACAATTTGGACTCCAAATGCTCCTCCATTAGGATATGTCCATATCTTTGCTGTTAGTTGCAACCGACATGTCCAAATTGGAGGTCGTTTGGGCCAAATTGTTAAAAAAACGGTTGAGTACTGAATGACTGTGTCCTCCTTTTTTGTCCACACTGGTACCAATTCAAAAGAAACTTCAAGTGCTAACATTCAAACTGGTGAACTGAGTGGAAAACATTTTGAAAGAACTTGGCCAAAGTTTTTAAAAGTTAGGTAGGTTATAGCATTGTTGTACCTAAGGTACTTATTTTTACAACTGTTTTTGCAACAAATTCCAACACAGTTACTAGGAAAGGTAAAGCGTTTGTGAAAGCATAAGCTTTTGTTGCATTATAAAACTTCCAACAGGACAAGATGTTTCGGCAGCATGGCAGCTTCGATGACAGCGCAGTGAGCCAAGTCTTTCTCCATTTGAGAACGGCAGTAGATAGCAGCCAAAACGCAGTATCCTTACTAGTTTTTTCGAGAGTTTTTGCCATTCCACATTGCAGTTGGTGAAGTTTTGTATCAGTCAGGCAAATTTTCTTTCAAGCAAGTATTATTAGCTTGGAAATATGTCCGAAGACGAAGCCGAAGAACGGAATTCTTCATCTAAAACCAATCCATTCAACGTATATCCCCGAGCATCTTCATCTTCATCTTCATCTTCATCTTCATCTTCATCTTCATCTTCATCTTCATCTTCATCTCCATCATTCAAACTTCTAATTTTATTTGAAGTGTTGACTTGGGAGTTGCCGGAGTTTTCACTATTTTCTGCAAGAAATCAGAACCTCATCAAAAAATAATCATGTAGCCCCCGTTTGCACCAAAAATTTGATTATGAAATAGTGAATTGAGCTTTTTTTGCTGAATTTTAGCGTAGTACCTGATGAAAAATGCAGTTTTACAAAAAAAATATGGGAAAATGTTCATTTCTCAACAGCTCAGATGCATCGCCTGTGGTCAGTCAACTGGCAGACCAAAGAAAATCCTCAATTAGCTATTTCATGATTAAATTCTTTTGCTGCAACCGGGGGTAGGTTTAATAAAGATTGCAATTTGTTGGGCGATTTAGCCCTTTTTTCTAAGATGCCTGATGGATGTAACGCCACTGAAGGTGATGTCAAATCGAATAAGTGAGGTTATGTAGGTGGTGGAATGATGCATTTTTCGGGAGAAAAAATGAATTAACATGAATATTACGGCCAGCAATTTATCAAACTTGACTTACCGATGAAGCGCAATGCCCTCTGAACTTGAGGTTGTGGTCCGCAACAGCCCGCACAATTTACAGGACAGCATCGTGGACAACTCTGCAAAATGAATCGGATTACAAACGAACCGTACTGGAACTGGTAGAAAAAAACATTATTCTTGTTGCTGTTATGATAGATCAGACATTACTTACTCAGAATTACAAATTTTGATGCACTCAATTCCACTTATTTGGACTGATGCTATTTCTGTGACAGCCAGTTGACGGTTTCGAACAGCGTGTTGATTATATTTCAAAAATCAAGTTCACCTTGGAGGCCTCGCTTCCGCTTTAAGCCCCGCCCCTCAGCTCAAAATCGGGTACCAAAAATTCAATTGTTTTTGGCTTTATGCTCTATCCAGCCATTCCTACATCCATGACCTCCGCCTTTTGGCACTGTAAAGCGCTTTCTCACCAACGCAACGCCGACACTACGGTGATGTTTTATATTTTGTTGCGCATGCGCATGTTGCGGCGCATGCGTGTATCAATTGAGACTTCCTCCGACTTCCTCCTGACTTCCTCAGACTTCCTCCTGACTTCCTCGGACTTCCTTCTGACTGCCTCGGACTTCCTCGGACTTCCTCCTGACTTCCTCCGACTTCCCCCAGACTTCCTCCGACTTCCCTCGGACTTCCTCTGACTTGTACAAAAGATTTCCCCAGTGGTCAACCCCTCGTTTTTTTTTTAAATAATTTTAAAATAATAAAATATTTTTCTTACTGAAACACCCCCACCTCCTTGCTTATGCGCTTGGTTGGGTAGGCAACCCAACATACTCCAATTTAATTCAACCTTATTTGATTAAATCACTTTTCCCGCTCTTGGGACAGCTTTGGCCGGTAATCGTCTAGTATCAGGACACCATCCTGTTGTGCATCCTTCTTGTGGTTCGAGGATAGAGCTCCTGGGCGTGTTGAGATCGAATTAACCTCTAGTTTGAAGGCAGGAAGACACATAAATTGGTTGTTAACCTCGTTGTTAACATAAAATCATTGTATTGACGTCTATTTACATGTCAAAGGGTTCAAATAAAGGCTCGTTCCTATACCTGACCCTACCTCAACGCTGGTAACTAGGATAGCTTCTAAGTGTTCCCTAAAAGATGAGTTCCCCTAATAATTATTTCAAATATCTTCTGATGAAGTTCTCCATAATGTATGTGAAGTCTTTGTAAATTATTGTAGAAAGTTAAAAATCTTGTCTCTTCACTTGTACAATATTTTATTTTGCTCGACGCGTTTCGAAACTCTTATTTATAGTTTCATTTTCAAAAGCAAGTAAATGGTGAATTGATATAAAATGTAAAAAGTCATGAGTAAATGTCAGTAATTATTTCAAATTCTGACATAATTGTCAGAACTGTCATAATTTTGAAATAATTACTGACATTTACTCATGACTTTTTACATTTTATATCAATTCACCATTTACTTGCTCTTGAAAATGAAACTATAAATAAGAGTTTCGAAACGCGTCGAGCAAAATAAAATATTATACAAGTGAAGAGACAAGATTTTTAACTTTCTACAATAATTATTTCAAAGCCGTCACACATCAATACTCCGATGAACACCTGATTCTACACCTTGACCAACATTTAAACTTTGTTTGGGGTGCGTGGTCCGAAATTCTTATCGTGAATTCATCAGATTCAACATTTAAGTTAGTGTTATAGGTTATGTTAGGGTTAGGCCCAGCGTCTAGACACCGAAAAAGGGAGTGAGTAACTTTTGCGAGCGATGGGAACTTCCCCCTCTCTTTTCTGTTGTTTCCTCTGTTCCCTACAATCTAAGTTCGTGAGCCGGTGTGTGCGGGGCTCCTATTATGAATCTCTTTTCAAAGGCTGCGTCTCTTATATCTGGACTATTCTTTTTGCTGGCTCTTTTTAGGCTATGGTAGTCTTTTGCCCGTTTTGGAAGGGATTGGATATGGCCGGTGCCTTTGTGGAGAACTGGACCTATTTTCACCTTGAATCGCCCTTGAAGCTTAGAAGGATTTCACGACCGCGAGTGTCTATACCGGAAATGTAAAACCCAATCTCACCCTTCCAAAAACTTCGGAACCAATGGTGTACGCGAACATTTACCCAAGTCAAGGTACAAACTCTCCTGTGAAGACCCTTCTAATTGAACCCCATTGTTTGGTGTGAAGTGAAACCCATTGTTACTAAAAACCTACAAAGGTGCTCGCCGACGAATTAACGCGAGAAGGCTTCAAAACAACTATTTTTCCCTATAAATAAATATCATATCGCTAACCAACTATTGAGCCGTAACAATTCATCATAAGTACAATCTTATCGAAGCGTCGCGTCGTCGAATATCCAGGAAATTGCACGAACAGCTTCTAATAGATTCTCCATTTCACGATTAAACAACTTCTATTAACTTCAGGTGAATACTGCAACAAATTGAATTATTACGCGATTACCGAACCGAACGTTCCTCTAGGTGAAACTCCTCTCCATAACATTCGTCATTAATAATTATTCTCTTGTACTCAATAATCCAACCAACATGGAAATCTAAATAACTGCAGTTGCACGCTAGAACAATGTCATTAGTTTCAAGGAGAGGGGGGGGGGGGGGTCGTTGTCCTAAACCGGTTATTATTAACAATTGCGACTCTATGGCGGGGTTTGATCCCTGATTCCAACAAACGCAATTTTATTTATTTCAATCATTATTCGTCTCGCGATTAAAACTCAGCAGCGCGTATTCAGAAGAGTCGCCCCAAAAGCTCCGTCGAAGCTCCAACTCTAACCTCTGAACTGAGGGTAACACCCAATGAGAAGTTGAAGTCCACCCCCGTGTCGATCGTGGCTTTCTAGGACATTGCAAATCTCAATCGTAGGCCGTCTACCCCTCCCTACAAGATCGCTCTTTTTCCACCGCGAGGCACCGTTGTCAATTACAAGCATCCACTCCTGAAGCCTAGCTGAACCGAAGCAGGACAAGACACACCTCGCGAGGAGGTTCAGACGTAGCCAGTGAACTGTCAGGAACCACCCCCAATAAAGGCCATGACGCATCGCCTGTGAAGGCCAGGACACAACGCTACAGGAGGCTCCGACCCGTCCAGTAGAAGGCCTGGACACAACCCCGAAAGGAGGCCCAGACGCAGCCAGTGAACTGTCAGGAACCAACTCCAACGAAGCCATGACGCATTGCCAGTGAAGGCCAGGACACACTACTGAAGGAAGCCCCGACCCGTCCAGTATAAGGGCTGAACACAACCCCTAAAGGAGGCCTTGGCACGCCACGGAGGAGCTTATTGGCAGGGCCAGATTACGAGTGCTCAATGCAGGTTCCTCTTCCAACAGGCAGCGTTCTGTGTGAAGGGTTCCAACCCCATGGATATAAAATTATACAATCTCGTCGAAGGCAAATGACGCACTCAGGTTTACCTTGGTTACTCGGCGATACCCACACGGTCCAAAGGCTCTTGCTTTAGCTTAAAAACTCCCTGGTAAAAGCCGTCTTTCAACGTACAACGCAATTGAAGTGTGAACGATGCGCGATTCAAACTCCTAATGATTTCAGTGCAGTGGGCTTTGGGCTATCTATACCGTCAGTGGTTCTAATTTTCTTGCGACACGCGAGCAAATGTGCAATTACTGTATTTAGAAATGTAGGATGAACCGATGAACAACCAAGCGCGAGAGGTGCGATGTCAGAGTTCCGGGTTTAGGTGCCCGGCAATAAGTGGAGAATTTGCAGCGTAGTACACGAGAGGTGAGCGCATTTAGGTCAGGGTGGCTGAGATTAACTATTGAATATAGCTAAATTGTTTTATACTACCTCTCGAACTTTCTACGTATAAGTTGCACCATGAGCGACATCTTTTAACCGTGTGGTGAATTTGAATATCGCACGCTCGATTCCCAATACACTTATTGATTCTTCCTCCGCGTATTTTCGACCCGTACATGCGGTGCGCTTCAATATTTCCCGAGAAAATTGCGCTGGATTGTTTTAGCTGGGACACCCTGTATGTTCATTGGCGAAAATTAAAAACAGGTCGAAAAATTACATTTTCCAATAAAATGAAAAAAGCGCCAGACATCACGTCCCGCAAAAATGTTCCGTCTATCTGCAGAGGAAATGCGCAAAAATGTGTTCATAAGTGGTCCGGACGACTTCGTGTCTCTTCGTGAATTATTGTGCCGAATGAAGCCAGAGCATCCAACCGCAAAGTTTTGGGGACTTTCTATATTTCACATTTGGCAACTTAGAAACAAAATCTCACAGCCGACTAGAATCACGGTAGAAGTAGTGAACACACTATACTGAGTCCTATGGATGGTGCCTATCGAGGTGCCTACGCAAGGTGTTTCAGTGATGGTGTTACAAATTTCAAGGGTAGAGTCCCTATTACAAGTCATGTAAAAATATACCGGGTGTTTCGCAATTACGGTTACAAATTTGAAGGGGAGATTCTCCATCAAGAATGGACCAGGAAAAATATGCCCTAAAATGCTTAAAATGCTCAGTTGAGAAGTTACAGGGTGTCAAAGTTGAATTTTTTAAATCGAGTTTTTGACATAACTTTTGAACGGTTCAACTGATTCTTTTCAAATTTGAACCAAAGTTTACTAAGACAGGTCTTTATTGAACAATAATAGAAACATGTTTTAAAACAAATTTAGGGGCGTAGATAAGAGGGAAGTGTCCCTTTTTTCTCCCAATTTTTTAGCCCTCAAGCTGTTTTTCAAAATTTGAGTTTGAAACTTTAGAAAACATTACGAAATGATCACTTCCCAGAGCCCAAATTGTTTTTTCTCAAAACTTCTTGTTCCTCAACAAAAACTGGTGGTTTATCAACTCAAAACTCAGAAAACCTATTTCAGTTGAAAAATCATGAGTTTTCTTACCTCGGGTTCCACCAAAATTTTAAGAGCAGATTAAATCTATCACGCTGATAGTTGCTATGCACCAGCCAATAGGATGGCCAGTTGCTTAGTTACTATCAGAGTGATAAAGTTATCACGCTGATAAAAGTTTGGTGGAACCCGAGGTTAATCGGTCAAATCTCGGGTTAGACGGTTCAAAAGTAATGTCAAATAATGGATTTTAAAAATCCAACTTGAACACCCTGTAATTTTTCAACGGAGCATTTCAGGACATCGATGTTATATTTTTTCTTGGTCCATTTTTTATGGGGAATCTCCCGTAGAAGTTTGTAACATAATTGCGAAACATCTGTACAGGGTGTCCGAGGTTTAAATCCGGAAACTTCAGCAATCGATAGAGAATCGAAAAATAATGGGACTTTAAAAAAAAAGTTCTCAAAAATGAAAAATAACGAAGATATAGCCCTTCAAAGTTGGATTCAAAAAACCGTTTTTCTGAAATAACTCTTACACCGTTTAACCGATTTTGTCCAATTTTGACACAGGTGATCCCACAATACATTTATATCAATAGCTTGAGATGACTTTTTCCGAGTAACTCCAGTGGCGTAGATATTGGGAGGTTTACCCCTATTAACCCCTATATTTTCCACGCAAATCAAAATTGAAAGCGACCCCAATTCTTGATTCTGTGTTCAACTCCAAGGAAAAAGTTATTCTTAGAAAATTTTTATTTGAGGCTTTGTTTTTGAGATATTTGAGTTTAAAAATTCCAAACACTGTCACGCCGCAAACGGTTTGATTTTGCTATTTCTTCGTGAGCATCGGCCCTGGCCAGCAACAAAGAGAAGGTTGAGTTCAATACAGATAGAAAACGGCGCCACGGATTTGTTTACGATGCTCACGATCACAGTCGATAACTGTAATTCTCAAAAGAAATGAAATACTAAATACTTACACAAACCCGAAAGTAACAAGTTGAAAAAAAGAAATAATTACAATAATCAAAGGTTTAATTTAAACAGGTGTACGACTACAAAACAATAATTAAAAGCTACGGCGAGACTTCCAATAACAATAGCTTGGTGTGTGGTTGTGTTATACTAGAAATAGAAAACTGACAAGTTCAAGAGAAAATTTGAACTCAAATTATAAGGTCAAAATAAATAAGTATTAAGCATGTAAAGAATCAGTCACAAAAAAGGGTAGGCACAATCAATGATGAAAGTATAATATTTCAGCTATCAAAGAAATCCGAAAGCGATTTTTGCTTGTTTATGTTGATGGATTGAACAAGAACTTATTGCAGGCGGAAGTAACAGAATACCTTACTTACCCTAGGTTCCAGGCCAGGATTACCCAATTGAAAAGCAATTACTCAATTGATGATGTTCAAAAAGGCAAATGTTTGGAGTTAGAGCATCAATTTGTTTCACAGCTGTGCAACGAAATATCTAGCTATCTAATAACCTAACGTACCACAGGACGTTGAACGACTTTTCAATTTAGTATGGACCCAAGAAAAATAAGGCAACGCGGGTAAAAAAAACTAGCTATCTTCCCCAATTTGACTTGCGTGCACAAATTCTTGTTAACCACGGCAATTTGACAGCGTGATTACTAGAAAAATTGTTTAGCAGAATATTATAGCACCCTGAATAAAATTATCACTTCACATACACTCAATACGAGAATTTCCAAAAAAAAAGGTTTTCAATAATTTTGATCTTCGGCTGCACTGGCACCAGCGCTAACAGTCCAGCGGGAAGGGTGGCTCTTAGATTCGGCAACAGGTCCGTGTTTTGGTCCAAATAGACTGCCTCTCCAATTCCAAAAATGCAGTTTCTCCAACTCCAGCCTCCAGCATACAGCACAATCCGAACGAAGCAATCATAATAGAAAGATACGGAAATGGGGAAAAAAATAAAAGCCTGAAAGAATATTGAAAAATAGATCTCTCATGGAGAAATAAAGAAACCAACTAAACGATATAAAATACCTTTGATGGTGTGCGGCTTTTTATTGGTAATAATTTAGGTGAAATTCCAATTAGATATCGCACGATAGGTACCTACTACGATGGGTACAGAAAGATACGGCGAAAGAAAAGAAGCCTGAAAATCAAATCAACGTAACATCGAAAGTGAGACTTTTGAAATGATCGTCATACCTCAGGATGGTAGGTGGCTTTTGAGAAATTTCGAACCGTGCCTGCTACTGTAAATCCGACAATACGTCGATCGAACTCTATTTCGAACTTTGTGAGGTTCCGCCCGGTTGATCCACAAAAATGCGTTCGATTGTCTGCCAAATAGTTCCAAACGATAAACTTCAAGTGAACAAGACAATTCAAGACACAGCAAACGAAACCTCTTTTCAGCAGGACGTCGAAAATTATATTAAATCGCAAAAATAATTCTTCGCACCTTTTTACTGATTCCAAAGAAGGCGCTTATCTTTTCAGAAGAAATGAAATAAATAACAAAGTTTTTGATACAATACACCGTAGAATATAAATTGAAATGAAAATCCCGTACACACTAGCCGATAATTTTGGAAAATAAATGAAAGAAAGAAACAACAAAAAAGAGAATGAATGGAAAACAGAGAATGGAAAATTGAACGTTACAACACAAATACAATTTGAAATCATTTTTGTTACCAAAAATTCAATTTACTAGGCTAACGAAGCTTCAAATCAAATGTTACCGGGAGTAACTTTTTCTTTTAAATTAAATGCATAAACAATAACTTGGATTGCTTCCTCAAAATATTCATTGGCGTAGAAAATAGGGGCGATAATATGAGTGCGTCCTCCAATATCTACGCCACTGGACTGTTTTTGGAATTTTCAAACTCAAATATCTCAAAAACGAAGCCTCAAATCAAAATTCAACAAGAGTAACTTTTTCTTTAGAATTAAATACAAAAACAATAATTTAGATCGTTTTCTCAAAATCTTTATTGGCGTAGAAAATAGGGGGGGTAATATGAGTAGCTCCCCTAAGATCTACGCCACTGGACTGTTTTGATCAAAGTAATAGTTTTTCTCATGGAGCTAAAGGTGCGTTCAGTCAGCTTATTTAGTCGCTGTTTTAGTTTTAGTCGTTGTCGTAACAGAGAAGAGCGTTCATACAGCAAGATTTAGTCGTAAGAATTGACCAATAGGAGCTCGAATAATACTGCGCGAACCTTCATCTTCATACGGTCCGTGTTCATAATGGGTAGTATTAATATAAAAACGTAAAAAAATAAGCATAAATGAGTATTTGCTTACATTTATGAGGAGTGCAACTCCTCTGAAATCGAAGCAAATGCTTATGCTATTTTTTTATTGATACATACAACCCATTACCATCACCATCCATGCTCATACCTTATACCGGTAATTACGCAACCTGCAAGTCGGCATCATACGACAAAGTTCGGGATTCTTACGACTAAAATTAAAATTAAAACTAAAACTCTGTATGAACGCCGCGCATATGACGCGTGCTTTCTACTTTCAAATTTACGACAACGACTACGACTAAAACTAAAACCAAGCTGACTGAACGCACCTTAAGTATTCAAGCATCACCGATCCAATTTTGGAAGAAATATCCTAAGTGACATAGAAAATAGAATTTTTAGTAACAAAAATGATTTTAGTTCGTAATTGTGTTTGGACTTTTCAAACTCAAATATCTCAAAAACGAAGCCTCGAATCAAAATTCACCATTGGTAACTTTTTGTTTGGAATTGAATGCAGAATCAACATTTTGGGTCACTTTTCCAAAATGTTCATTGGCGTAGAGAATAGGGGGGTAATAGGGAGTGAACCTGCCAATATCTACGCCACTGGAGTCATTTAGAAAAAGTCATCTTGAGCTCCTGATGTAAATGTATTGTAGGATCACCTATGTCAAATTCAGACAAAATCTGTTTAATGGTGTAAGAGTTATTTTGAAAAAACGGTTTTTGGAACTAACTTTGGAAGGCTATATCTCCGTTATGTTTCATTTTTGAAAATATTTTTCTGAACAAAGTCCCCTTATTTTTTAATTCTCCATCGGTTGCTGAAGTTTCCGGATTCAAATCTCGGACACCAAATCTCGGACACCCTGTATAAGAACCGTGTTCGGAAATGATTTGTTTCAGTTTCAGAAATATAGGGTGCTGAAAGTGTTTTTTTTTAATAACTTTCGAACTGATCGATCGAATTACTCAAAATTTCACACACATAGTGTGTGAATACTTGTCTATTAATTAGTTTGTCTAAAACTGCACAGTGGCGTAGATACGGTGGGGGCATTTTTCTTTCCAACTACCCACACCCCCTACAGGATCACACAACTATAGGTGCGTTCAGTCAGCTTATTTAGCCGCAAGTTTTAATTTTAGTCGCAAGCGCAGTGACGCCCATTGGCTCTTACGAACCAGCCTCCTCAGAACAGCCAATAAGGGATGCAGCGCTCACGACTAAAATTAAAACTTGCGGCTGAATAAGCTGACTGAACGCACCTTATGCTGTGTAAAAAAACTTATGTGTTACGTATTTCGCATTTAGGTTCGTTTATAATTGAGACGATCGTTTTAAAACACACACTGTCTATTACTGCGCACTACAATAAATACAACGTCAACAATTACTGCTTGGGAATATTGCTGATTACTACTCGCTTTTTATCGCTGTCGATCGCCTCGGATTCAATACTACTCCATGGGCGATCCATGATGCCTATTTATACCTCCGACCAGTGTTCTCGAATCTTCTATCGGTTCTTCAGCAAATTCCACAATGACCCCGGCATACGGTTTCTAGGCGACTCCCGAAAAATCACACACTTTTCGCGTGCTTCCCGCGTGTTCTTGAATGTCGACACCTCCGCCAAACGGACAGATGTGTCCCACTCGGCCGTTGAAGTCGCCACGTAAATTTCATTCGCGAAGCCATCGCACATATTCTGGAAATGTGATCGAATGTGAAACGAATCCCGATGGGATCCGTCTAGAAAGATCAGGCGTGCTCCAGAATGTACGGGAATCGCCGCTCGTAACAATATGTTCGGACATTGATAATTATATTCCCAATTTTGAATAAAACCAGTACTGCTCGGAACGAAATTGAATCTTGGATCTCTAATCTCGAGTCTTTACATCCCCTAACGGCATTTTTCAAAATAGTACATATGTCCAGGATGTCAAATTGACTTTTAGTTTTTGTTTATTCTGCCGCCATCTTTGATCTGCAATTTTGAATTACTCTAAAAGTGATCCCGATTGAAATGAAATTTGCAGGCAATGTAAACCACATCAAGATCTATCCAATTTTCGACAATTGATGTCCCGCCGCCATCTTGCATTCTCCATATTGAACATGTTTCGAAGTGATAGAACTAGGAGAATTATGCCTCAACGAAAAGAGATATCGATGTGGTGCAAACGCCAATCGAATGCGTACGTGACCACCATATAAAGTTGACCGATGATTTTTGTCATTTGGCTGTCATCTTGATCCGCCATTTTGAATTTCTCTGAAAGTTGTCTGATTCGGGTGAAATTCACAGGCGATGTGAACTTCATCAAAATACATCCGATTTTGGACTATTGATGCTTTGCCGCCATCTTGACCACCATAATTAAAATTTCTTATCATTTGACGATTTTCATGGAGCTTGGGACTTACCTTTGTTTTATATAATCAATCTTATTCTTCAACCAAATTCTAACATTCTGCCGCCATCTTGGCCGCCATATTGGAATCTCTTATTATTGGAACGATTTTCATGAAACTTGGAACTTACCCTCGTCTATAGTACGATCATTTTGATTTTTAAGCCAAATTCCATGATTCCGACGCTATTTCAGCCGCCATATTGAAATCTCTGCCCAAATAACGGTAGAACCCTAATCAACATCTTGCGTTCACTAATCCTTCAAAAAGGAAGTGCGCTACTGAGCCTCATGCCCATGAGGCATATTCGCTTGTTTGAATCTAACTTTGAAGGACCCTACCTCCGTTATTTTTCGTTTTTGAAAATATTTTGTTTCTCTATGGATTGTTCAAGTTTCCCAATTTAAACCTCGGACACCCTGTATACTTACAAAACTTTTATTGCCTTTATATTGTTAAAACTGTTGTTGTTTAGCATTCCTTATTGTATCATACAGACTACTGTTGGTGGTAGGACTTTATTAATAAATAACTCTCCCTATGTACACATTTTTTATTGCGTTTGTTGCTATTCTAGAAATAATATTTTATCCTTACAAAACTTTTTATCGAGTTCGCAATAAAATATCATCATCATCATTGCCAATGGCAACTGAATAAATTGGTTACAAACAACAAAATCTGACGGCTGTCACTTTGGACTTCTTTTTTTTGCAATAATCAGCAAAATGTCACTCGTGCTCGAGAGATTCCCAGGTCATTTTGACCAATCGCGTTCCCTCCGACTAGTTGTCCCTAGATAAATGCCGGAATCCGTAGGAGAAATATCGTTACAACCATCACTCGCGATCTCTTGGCCAAAGTTATCGTGAAAATATCGATTTCGATAAATCAAAATATCAAAATATCGATATATTAGATACTCGTATATCAAAATATCAATGAATATCGAAATGTCGAAAAATCTCGAAATATCGATTTATATCGAAATATCGGAAATATCGTTAATATCGATTAATATTTAAAAAAAAAAACAGAATATCGATAGCGATATTTCGATTATTCGATGTTTTGATACAAGTTTGAGGTCAAGAAATCTCAAATTTCTTCGCTTGAATTTCAACCTAAATACCTTTTTCAGGTATAAAAGTGGTTTATTGAAAGAAAATTTCCCTATAGCATTCCCCTTTTGACCCGCTAGGCTGAACTTTTGTTGAAATAATTCTATCTACCTTTTTCCTTGCTACCTCTGGAAACGTTTTCTGCCAGTTTCTGAAGCAAGCGATTTGGCTGAGGGGCCCCAGAAACCAAAACTTTCTATACCAGAAGGAAATATGGAGAAGCGATCGGAGACGTCTTGTAAACGGTGACTCGAATAAAATTTTTGCAGAGGTAACTTTTTCTGCTAAATTAAATGAAGAATTGAAAAAGGTCTTAATCGAAAATCTTTCAAGATCCAGTGGCGTAGGAAGTAGGGCTGGGAAAAGGAGTCAACTCCCAGCATTTACGTCACTTGAATATTTTTGATCAAATTCGTAATCGTTATCATCAGTAGTTTACAAGCAAGCGTTTCTGATTCGCAAAATCAGTAATACAGTGTACAACTTATGATACAGGTGAAACCCGATTTTATTACGCATTATTGAAACATAGTTTCTCAAGTAGCTCTGTCTCGGCCCCGTTCATTGAACACTGCATTCGTGTGCACTGAGGGTATGCAACCCAAAATATCCCTGTGTCGTCCAAGTCCTCACCCCTCACCCCCTGTTCGGTGTGCCTGGCACTTGGCTGTCAGGCGCAAGCGTAAACGAGCTCCAGCACTTTCTTCGGCCGTCTTCGGCATTCTTCGGCTTTCTTTCCGCTCGTGCCTTTGCCGCTTCGTTCGAAGCGGCGTCGATCTCCGTACGTCGAGCGGGAAGCCACGCCGTCTTTTTTTTTGGTCATCGTTCTCGCGGCCATCTTGTCGTGCCATCGGCGTACATTCGTACTCGACCAGAAGCCCATCCAAGGCCCATCGCGTCCGATAGTGACTCCTGGAGGAGCTCTGCAGCATCTCCAAGTCCAGAAAGCGGCAGTTTTCACCGCTTTCACCGGGGAGCGGCTTGGATCAGCCAGCCGCACACAAAGCTCCAGTTTCGGACGGGATCGAGTCGTTCGTCCGCCATTTTGGTGACGAACACGGGCACTCGTGCATTTCACCAGGAAATCCACCACCAGAACGGCCATCCACCACGACGCCGCCTTCGGACTCCGCCAGGACGACGCCGCCACCGAATAAGATCCCGTAAGTTCCATATTTTCCATTGTTTTTACCATTTACCGTTTATTCCCGTTTGCCGGGGTGTATACCTTCAGTGCAGTTCGTCTCGTTTTCAGGACGCCACTCGGCGCCAGCGAATCTGCCCCCGATCAGAACCACTCGGATTTTTCATTTCATTTAATTCACATTGTTTTTTTTTATTGTTTTGTAATTCTGTCTGTTTGTGTTTTTTTCTTTGTTTTGCATTAAAGTTTTTGATTGTTGTTGTGAATTTTATTTCTGACTGTCGCTTGCTGCTTTCCTAATCCAAGAGTTATTGTTTTAATGCAGCCTTCATCGGAAGGCTGCCGTCTTTATGTGTACCGCGCTAACATATAAATTGGTCCTTCGTAGCCGGATACAGGCTAAGCATGGTACAGTCAGGAATTTAATTCGCCTCACTATTGAAACTTTAAAGTCACGGGTCAAACCCACGTGACACTTGTGCGTTGGTCCAGCGTGTTGATCAATTCGTTTTTCGCCCGTCTCATTCGCACTTTTTCACCTGGGTTGGGTTCGCCATTCAGGTACGCCAACCTAAGGGTCAGTTGCTTTGTTTTCATTTTTCTTTGTGTCGTACACAATGGACGCAACTTTATCGTCCATCGCGATAGCTATTGCGCGCCTTGAGCCCCTTCTGGAACAAGGCGTCACAGCTACCACCGAGCCAAGCCTCCAACCGGCATTTTTAGCCACGTTTGACATTGCGGCGGAAATTTACAACGGTTTCAAGAGCACGGTCAACACTGCCCCTCTCCCCAGTGCCTCCGAGGAGCAGAAGGCTACATTTCTTGAACGTACACTCCGGGCAGACAGCTTGTATGGCAAACTTGCTGCGGTAAAAGCCTCGTTTGCGAATTCAGAGCCGACTTCCTCGCTCTCTCGCCAAGCCTCGCAAACTTGGTTCGAGACAGGCCGGAGCAATGTCCGATTGCCAAAAATCGCGTTGCCGTTGTTCGACGGAAAGTTAAAATCATGGCCACCATACTATGATCTATTCACGGCGTTAATACACAGAAACCAGTCTCTCTCAGATATTGAACGGTTTCAGTATCTGATCTCGTCTTTATCTGGTGAACCTCTCTCAATGGTTAAACACCTGCCATTGACGGGAGATAATTACATAATTGCGTTCGACTCGTTGGTTGAGAGATACCAGAACGACCGCGTGCTAGTCACTTTTTACTGGCAGTCGATGATGAACGCCTCCTCCGTCACATCTGACTCCGCGCAAGCGCTTCGCCATCTTGTGAACACGTTCAACGAAAATTTAGTGGCGCTCGAGCAGTATCCGCATATCGACCTGTGGGATTTCACCCTGTCGAGCATGCTGCTCCAGAAACTCGATGAGTCGACGCGAAAACGTTTCGAGGTGCAGTCAGCTGGCACCCCCTTCCCCAAATACGAAGACGTCAAGTCTTTCGTGCTCGACCAATGCAAGGCTTTCGAGGCAACTGCCTTAAATTCTAAAACGCAATCGAACTCCCGCTCCACACGGGCAAACACCGTTACCGTGAAGCCCGAGGTCAGCCGCAAGTCGTGGGCCTCACATACGTTGGTGTCTCAGACTTCATCTGCCCCAGCGACGTCGCATGAGTCAGCATGTTCTCATTGTGGGGCGAGAAGTCATAGAGTCACCGCGTGCAAGACTTTTCTGTCAATGTCCCCAAATGACAGATATTTGGCGGTCAAACAGAAAAGGCTCTGTCTCAACTGCTTGAGCACCAATCACGGCGCTCCAAAATGTCCATCGTCGTATTCGTGTCGGCAGTGCCACGCAAGGCATCACACCTTGCTGCACTTCCCCAAGCCACATAGAACTGCAGGTCATGAGTCACCCAGTTCTTTATCGAATCCAGTTGAATTACCGCAAATCGTTTCCCCTGGTCTTCCAGAAAATGTCGCGAATTCGGTGACGAATCTCGCCTCAAGCCTCAAGGCAGCTCATGTTTTGTTGGCCACGGCAATCGTTCACGTTCGTGACCGGTGGGGAGGCTACCAAAGCCTCCGTGCGCTCATAGACCCTGCCAGTCAGGCATCGTTTATTTTGGACTCCTGCGTGCGCAAATTGGGTCTATCCCCCTCAAATCACAATGTGCCCGTTTTTGGCTTGGGTCTCACCCCCGCCAATTCGACGTGTGGCACAGTCACTTGCCAGGTCAAGGCTGATGATGAGTCTCTCCCAATCCCTGAATTGGAGTTAATTGTCCTGCGCAGGATTTGTGGTAACCTGCCAGACACCGCTTTGAACCCGGATCAATTCCACTTGAACTTATCGAATCTGGCGGATCCCACATGGTTCAAGCCAGGCCCCATTCAAGTGTTGTTGGGCGCCGACGTTTATCCGTCAGTCGTGAAAGAGGGAATCGTCTCGTCAGGTCCGTCACAGCCTGTTGCCATAAACACCATTTTTGGCTGGGCTCTTCTCGGTCCCTTTCAAACCCCGTCAAAACCTCTGCATTCCTTTTTGGTCTGCACTCCAACTGGAATCGACGAGTCTCTGCACAAATTTTGGGAAGTAGAGGAAATCTCGTCACCATCGTCCAAAACACGTTTGTCCCCAGATGATGAACGTGCAGAAATTTGTTTCCGGGACTCTGTCTACCGTTGTCCGTCAGGTCGTTTTGGGGTTTCGCTTCCCTTCAAAAGGGAGTCCCCCACCTTTGAACATTGCAGGTCTATGGCTGACCGCCGTTGGTTAGCTATCGAACGTCGCCTGGTCCGTCAGGACACACTCCGTGATCTGTACATAGCATTCATGCGCGACTACCTCGACCTAGGTCACATGACCTTGCTGGACGCAGAACCTCCAGATTCTGAGGCGTATTACATCCCTCATCATCCGATCGTCAAGATCGAAGACGACAAGCCGAAAATTCGCGTCGTTTTTGATGCTTCGGCGCAAGCGCCGAATCATTTATCTCTCAACGAGACGCTTCTCGTCGGTCCTAAGTTACAACAGGACATAGCAGCCTTGCTACTGCAGTTTCGGTGTGAGCCGATCGTTTTTACTTGTGACATCCGTCAGATGTATCGGCAGATACTTATCTCGCCCGAACATCGCAAGTATCAACTCATTCGCTTTCGTTTCTCCCCTGATCGACCCATTGAAACGTACCAATTGAACACCATTACATATGGTGTTTCTTCGGCACCGTTTCTAGCGGTTCGCACGTTGCTTCACTTGGCAGAACAAAACGCCTCGAAGTTTCCATTGGCTTCGCAGGCAATTCGCCGTAATTTGTATGTAGACGATCTACTTTGCGGTGCGAACTCCGTGGAATCAGCACGGGAATTACAAACGCAGCTCATCAACCTGCTCCAATCGGGTTGCTTTGAATTGCGCAAGTGGGCAAGCAATCACCCTGATGTGCTGCAAGACATACCACTTGATCACGTTCGAACTCAGCCGTCCACTTTCAGTGACGTTGCTGACAATACTGTAAAAATTCTTGGCCTCCAGTGGCAAGCGGCAACAGACACCTTTTCATTCACGGTTCATCCAAATGAACTACCGTGCACAAAACGGTCCATCTTGTCGGAGGTGGCTCGGATTTACGATCCGCTCGGCTTTCTGTGCCCTGTTGCATTTTTCGCCAAACATTTAATCCAACGGTTATGGAAACTTGGCCTTGATTGGGACGACACCCCTCCAGACATCGTATGTCAGCAGTGGTTGCGTTTTCAATCCGAGCTATCGCAACTTTCGCGGTTGCAAATTCCACGGCATACTTTTCCGTCGCCTGCAGACAGGTGCCAGTTGCACGCCTTTTGCGACGCATCTGAATCTGGGTACGCGAGCGTGTTGTACGTTCGTTACCTTCGAAATGGTGTTCCCACCATTCGTCTCCTAACCGCCAAATCAAAGGTGGCTCCAGTCAAATTGCTGACCGTACCCCGTCTCGAATTGTGTGCAGCGGTCCTACTTTCCAATCTCGTTGCCTTCACCGTTGCAGCGCTCGCAGGAACCGTACAGTTCGATGCCATATTTGCGTGGACCGATTCTACGGTTGTTTTCAGCTGGCTGCGTTCCTCTTCGCACCGCTGGAAAACATTTGTTGCTCACCGTGTTGAGCATATTCAACAGCGTGTCCCGCCTCAGTGTTGGAGACATGTCTCAACATCGGACAATCCCGCCGACCCAGCTTCGCGCGGATTGTTTCCCGAAGACATGCTTTCGTGCTCCCTCTGGTGGTCTGGCCCACCTTTTCTGTCATCAGCGGATGACACATGGCCGGATGACAAATTCTCCGTGTCCTCCCCAGACATTGCGTCTGAAGAGCGAAAGCTCGCTTTGGTCGTGCGTGTGCCGCAGCCGCCGCCGATTGACATCGACGACCTCTTTTTGCGCATATCCTCCTTACGGAAGATTCAGGGCGCTGTCGCCTATTTCTATCGGTTCTGCAAATGCAAGTCCGATGAGAAGTTCACAGGACCTCTCTCGGATACAGAACTCCATTTTGCCTTGTTGTACATTGTCAAACATGTACAGCAGAAGGTATTTGCCGTCGAAATCGCGTCGTTACGCAACGGCAAACCCTGTTCAAGACCCTTTCGAAAACTTTCACCCTTTCTCGATCGTGACGATGTTCTCCGCGTCGGCGGACGTTTGAAGCATTGTCATGAGTTGCCATTTGCAACCAGACACCCTGCTCTTCTTCCATCTCGTCACGTCTTGACAGGACTCGTCATTCGACAAGTTCATTCCCGACATTGCCACCCGGGACTCAACAATACCTGCTATCTCCTGCAGCAAAATTTTTGGATATTGTCCACGCGACGCGCGGTACGGCACTATCTTGCATCGTGTTACCGGTGCTTCCGGACTAAGCCGCAAACTTTTTCTCCCACCATGGGCGACCTCCCCTCGGCGCGAATTTCTCAGCTAAAACCTTTTAGCTGCGTCGGGCTCGACTATGGTGGCCCTTTTCCAATCCTCATGTCACGCGCTCGCGGTGTCAGAACTACGAAGGCGTACATCTGTCTTTTCGTGTGCTTCGCCACCAAGGCATTGCACGTCGAGGTTGCCTCCGATCTCTCAACAGATGCTTTCCTCGCCGCCTTGCGCAGATTCATTGCCCGGCGCGGTCGTTGCTCTACCATCTATAGCGACAATGGCACAAACTTTGTCGGAGCTCATAGGCAATTGACGATGTCAATGCAACTCGCCGCGGAATCCGAAGCCATCACTTGGCGCTTCATTCCTCCCTCCAGTCCCCACTTTGGCGGGCTGTGGGAAAGCGGCATAAAAGCTGTCAAAACTCATCTCTCTCGCGTGATAGGTGATCAAATACTCACCTTTGAAGAGCTGACCACGTTGGTCACCCAAGTTGAAGCGTTGCTCAACTCACGGCCACTTTCGGAGCTGAGCTCGGATCCAAATGATCTGTGCCCATTGACGCCTGGTCATTTTTTGACGCTCGAGCCGTTAACGGCCCCACCTGACCCAGATTTGTCCCACCTCAAGATCAGCAGGTTGTCGCGATGGCAGTTGGTCCAATCCATGCAACAGCGTTTCTGGGCGCGTTGGCGCGACGAATATCTACACACGCTGTACCAACGCGGCAAGTGGCACAAGTCACGTCACCTTGAATCCGCAGATGTGGGGTCTTTAGTCCTCATCAAGGACGAAAACGCTCCCCCTCTGAAGTGGAGGTTAGGCAGAATTTCAAAACTCTTCCCCGGCAAAGATGGCATTTGTCGTGTCGCAGATGTCCGTACTCAACGCGACGTTCTGCGACGCCCAATGGTCAAACTTTGTCCCCTCCCTTCAGGACAGTGAGCATTCTGTGTTTTCACTTCCGTCATTGTTCTCACTATGCTCTTTCTTTTTGTATCATGTTTGATTTCATTAATTTTTGAACTTTGAAAATACCCCGAGTGGTATTTTGGTGGGGAGTATGTCTCGGCCCCGTTCATTGAACACTGCATTCGTGTGCACTGAGGGTATGCAACCCAAAATATCCCTGTGTCGTCCAAGTCCTCACCCCTCACCCCCTGTTCGGTGTGCCTGGCACTTGGCTGTCAGGCGCAAGCGTAAACGAGCTCCAGCACTTTCTTCGGCCGTCTTCGGCATTCTTCGGCTTTCTTTCCGCTCGTGCCTTTGCCGCTTCGTTCGAAGCGGCGTCGATCTCCGTACGTCGAGCGGGAAGCCACGCCGTCTTTTTTTTTGGTCATCGTTCTCGCGGCCATCTTGTCGTGCCATCGGCGTACATTCGTACTCGACCAGAAGCCCATCCAAGGCCCATCGCGTCCGATAGTGACTCCTGGAGGAGCTCTGCAGCATCTCCAAGTCCAGAAAGCGGCAGTTTTCACCGCTTTCACCGGGGAGCGGCTTGGATCAGCCAGCCGCACACAAAGCTCCAGTTTCGGACGGGATCGAGTCGTTCGTCCGCCATTTTGGTGACGAACACGGGCACTCGTGCATTTCACCAGGAAATCCACCACCAGAACGGCCATCCACCACGACGCCGCCTTCGGACTCCGCCAGGACGACGCCGCCACCGAATAAGATCCCGTAAGTTCCATATTTTCCATTGTTTTTACCATTTACCGTTTATTCCCGTTTGCCGGGGTGTATACCTTCAGTGCAGTTCGTCTCGTTTTCAGGACGCCACTCGGCGCCAGCGAATCTGCCCCCGATCAGAACCACTCGGATTTTTCATTTCATTTAATTCACATTGTTTTTTTTTATTGTTTTGTAATTCTGTCTGTTTGTGTTTTTTTCTTTGTTTTGCATTAAAGTTTTTGATTGTTGTTGTGAATTTTATTTCTGACTGTCGCTTGCTGCTTTCCTAATCCAAGAGTTATTGTTTTAATGCAGCCTTCATCGGAAGGCTGCCGTCTTTATGTGTACCGCGCTAACAAGCTCTCTTTTTTTTTTTTTGACGCTCTATCGTTGGCAAAATATTGGCGATTGAACACTGAACTCCTGTATTCTTATTATACTTTGCACAGAATTAGGTACATACAATAATAGAGATTGTAACGAGAGGAGACTTCATTTTGAATAATCTCGAGGACCAAACTTTAACGTCCTACACAAAACATCCCCGGACATACTTTCCCGAAAAAAAAGTGTAGGCGTAGAAATGCCATATCCCCGGTAACGGTTGTTGAGCCCCTGTCATGTTAAGAGGAACGTCTCCGCTATACATTTGTGATAGTAGAAAGCCAGCAAAACGCGTTGACGTGAATTTTGTATCAGCATCAGCACGGGTTGGAGAGAGATCGTGCATTTCGTAAATTTATCGGTAATTTTGAACAAGAGAAAAATCAACAAATTCAATTTCGAGGACCTGATAGGTAGCGATATAGACTCTGGCGCCGGGTGCTTTTGAAAAATTTACGCGTGTGTTTATATAAAAAAATGCAAATGTTAACTTCAACAAGGAATAAATTACCTAAATGTACCTTCGATCGCTATAAAGCTCTGAATGCCCTGTTATTTGAAGTATGAAAACGAGTATGAAAATGTAAACCTATCATGCCCTTTAAAATATGTGTGGTTTTTTTGAAAATTATGAAATACAGTTACCTTGGATTTTAGCGTTCTCTGTCGAATACACGGCATACGGGCGAAAACGGCGGCTATAATTCGCTCGCAGAATATTAGATATGACCTCGCGTGAAAGATCTGATACTTGCATTGACTTACTGTATCTATTAATAGCTAGCCCGCGCAAATGAGATATAGTGCAGGCTGTGCAGGCCTTACAAATTTCTTCACGTCATATTACGTACTTGTGGAAAAAACCTTTATAAGATGCTGGAGTCGTTCCCCTTAAGAATACAAATATTTTTTGTTACTCCTGAAAGTTGTCTTCTTTTTCTTCAGACTCACCTCCCGTCATTTTCGATCAAGACATCAATCAAATCAAAACAGACAAATCTTTTGCGGAAAACATCACGTGTATCTGCAAGTCTTGCAGTGCAGCGCCCTTCGAGACCGAACTGGAGCTTATGCGGCACGTCAGAGCAAGTCATTCATACTCGAAGACGAAAATGATTTTGAGCGAAGTAAAGAAATTCTACGACGTCAAAGATAAAACCAAGTGTCCCATATGCTTCAAACCAATCAACATGAAATTTCGTTCGGCTTTTCGTAACCACCTGCAAACACATTCGAGCGAAAAGCTGCACGTTTGCAAGATTTGTGACAAGAAGTTTAACAGAGTGGAATATTTGAGGAGGCACGTGAGACTTCACGTTACAATCAAAGCAGAGTCTCCTGAACAGTTGGGAGCTTACGAGAAAATCAATGATTACAGTGATGAAGAAACCGATGCGTTCGAACAGGTGAAAGTTGAATCAACCGGATCTGATTGCGGTCGAACGGCGGTCGAACCAAGAAAAGTCGATGTAAGAAGATCTGAGGAAACCAAAGTCAACGATGCTGTGGTCCAACGTGTATGTTACGGTCCAGCTCAAGACGGTTCCGATCACTGGGTGATCAAGTGGCAAAGGACTGAGTATAAAAACTCAACGCCGAGCAAGAAATGTAGCGTCGTAACCACACAAACGCTTGATGAAGTTGAAATTTTTGAAGAGCCAGTTTGTGAAACGCCGAACGTTGAGCCAGATCCACCCAATTCAACTAAAACAGGCGATTCATCAATAACCACGCCTGTATGTGAGACTCCATCTTTGAAAGAGCTCAAAGGTGTTTTGGATTCGAACACTTTTGTTGAACAACGGAACGAACTGGAAGTCGAGCACGAGCTTAACAAACACTTGAAAAAGCGAAAACTACTGGCAACTCGCTCGGAAACCGACACAGTCAAGGCTGAAAATGATTTCTCACCGAGACCTACTCCAATGTCAGGCAAAGCTGATCAAGAAAAATCAGCGAGAAGCTACGTTCCAGCATTTAAAAAAGGCAATGCCCGTTCATTGACTAAACTAGAAATGAATGCTCGACACTTCAAAAAGCGACGCATTTTGGCAGAATACGTCGATCAACTCGAAGAAGCCGACCCGAGAAATGAGCAATCGCTTTCAAAACTCGCTCAAAAACCTCCAGCTGGAGAATGTATCAAAACTGAACAAGAAAGCAAACGCTGGCACGGCGTCGATCTCAGGGTTGTGATCGATTCAACAATTGTTGATCAGTTCGATCAGGCGTTTGAACGCTCGGCTGAAGGTTTAATTCAACAGTTGAAGCAGGTCTCTCTGAAACGAAGCAGGAAAGAAAGTTCAATTGCGCTGGAATCGTCTGGTTGTCCTAAAGTTGTTGGTAAGTCTGGGGCGGAAAAAGTTCGTTTGAAATAAAAATTTGTCGAGAGAATGGGCTCAATTCAAAACTGCCGCGTGTTGAGAAGCAGAGGTAGGAAATTCGAGGCTTTGCTATATATCTATTTTTCCCATTATTATTTACCAACGTCATTTTATTGTTATTTTTTATAATGAAAGATTTTATCGGTTTTTTGTTAGTATGTTTGCTTGCATGTGCTTTTATATTCCCATATTCATATGTTTTGTATTTCCAATTTATTATTCTACACAGTTTTTACCTGTAATAGTTCGTTCTTTATCTTGTTTCGTTCAGGTTTGTATGTAACAACCTATTTTGCTGAATTTTACAGATTTTTGTGTTGTTCACGTATGTTTTCGTTGAGTATTGTGTTTTTGTCATTTTCATGGATATTTTCCACTATGATTTCGCATGATAGGAATCAATGTTTTGTTTGAAATGTTTTTGTTTTTCACAATTTTGTGTGAATAAGATAATTATTATTTCTACCATTTTCATGTTTATTCGACACATTCCAACCTCTCAAGGATTTAAGGTATTGAAATTTGGCACTAAGTGACATTTTACTGAATGACATTGCGGAAAACTTCCAGTTTATTTAGGTATTTTATCTAGTAATTATTAGGCTCTCAAATCCAGGATCAAACGTTTAAAAGTAGCAGTTGAAATTAATTTTAGGCGGGAATGGGGCACCATCGATAAGAAAATAAACTCGTACAGCTCCTGGAATCAATCGCCTTAACCTTCTTTCAGGCTCGTGATAATTATGTGTTTTCGTTGATATTTAATCGAGGCATGATTGCAAGGATTGTACAAGTTTGATACCACCTTGACAATCATGGAAATATTTATACAAATAGCCAAAACAGCGCTGTATGAGTTTATCATGTCACCAATAGTATTTGCCAATGAAATATGTAAATTTAGCTGGAAATGCTTTCAATTATTAGTATAGATACAAAGGGGACCCTGCTGAAGCTTCTAGAAAAATCTGGCCATTTTCTACAGAAAAATTTATATTTTCAAAATTATTGCGTAAAGTCCCGCGCCTATAGGTAAGACTGATTGTAGAGGGCGACGTGTTCCATGCACCCGTATTGACATTGTTGACAATTATCTTACATAACCTCAAAGAAATTCTGATCAAGGACAAAGTTTGTAATTGTAAATAAAATAAATGCTATAATGTTTGAAGTTTAGGTTTTTCTGTCTTCCCATAGTTTTTGTAAAAATATTTATTTCACCTGACCGGTTTCGAGGGCCTCTTGTCCCTCCCCGTCTGAGTATCAAAAATTGCATGTTAAAAGTAGGGTTGCCAGATCTCATATATTTGGTATGAGACTCATATATTTCAACAAGATCCCATACCTCATACCACAACATCAAATATATGAGCAAATCTCATATATTTTGAGCTATCAGCTGTTTCAGACATAATTTTGGTCTATAGGTACTTAGTTTTGTGTTTATTATTTTCTAAAAGTTACATAGAAGGGTCGGAATTATTGCTCTCAACAAAGTTATTTCTCTTAACATGGTAGAAAAGAGTATTTTAGTGTTTAAATTCATTCAGATCACTTACCTACTTGTTTAAAGATGAGCGAAATAATATTAATAGATGTAGGTAGTTAGTATGGACTTTCTCATATAGGCGGTTCCCTTTTGCTCGCAGCTCGTGCGCAGGTCTTCAAGTATACAAGCTCACTGGTTCAATTGGCTGTTATAGGCGCCAATATAGGTGAACCTGCGGCAGGGACCCCAGGTAAATGAGAATGGCTTAAGCATTAGCAACTATCTTATTAGAACTTTATAAAATTCATCAGATTTTCAAATTGTTTATTTCTTATTTGTCTTTTTTACAAAATGTTTATTGTGATGTGAATAGTCATAATAAAAAAAACTGACCTCATATATTTTTTGCTAATCTCATATATATTTCTCATGTGTCTCATATATATGATTCAAGAACATCTGGCAACCCTAGTTAAAAGAGATAAAAAGTTGTATAATTTTCGCAGAAGTCTGACGTGTAAGTGAATAAATATTATACATTATTTACTTATTTACTTATACGTCAGATTTCTGCGAAAATTATACAACTTTTCATCTCTTTCTACTTGCAATTTTTAATATTCTGACGAGGAGGGAAAAGAGGCTCTCGAAACCGGTCAGGTGAAATAGATATTTTTTCAAAAACTGTGGGAAGACAGAAAAAAAACCCAAACTTCAAATACTTTACAAACCCACTGCGAGATGGCGGAGAAATTCCTGAAAATGCTATAATGGATGTAAAACGTATGTACGGAAAGTGCTAATACCGAAAGAAGAGTTGAAGCAGGGAGGAGCCCCACTGAGAGGGAAAAAAGAGGTGGTGCAAAGGCATGGTTGTGAGGTCGGCTTGTCTATGCTTTTTTATTCAAGAAGTGACGCAATGCCGCGAACCGCTGCCAAAATGTTGAAATAATTGAATAATTGACCGTGTCATGGGTGGAAATGCGATTTAGGGATAAGGGGGGGGGGAAGACGTGTAACAGATATTTTCACACTAAAATCGAACGAGGACCCTTCGAATTTCACAGCATTTGGCATTTTTCGTCGTGACGGACAGACAGCGCCGATACAGATTCGTCTCGCGCGGGCCCCAAGATGTGGGCCAATGTTGATTTCGATCCAATTCACAACTGCTGGGTCCTTTAAAATTTGGATAAATAAAATTTTGTACATTGAAATTCGGCTGCAATGGCAGATCGCCGGGCGTTCCTTGTGTTGCCATTATCGGGGGAATCACCGCGGATGGAGGCCCGATTCTTCTTCCTGGACCTGTCGAAAAAATTGTCAACGCCTAACCCGTACCTACCCCGGAGGGCCAAAAGCTCTGCGCATAGAGAACCTCCCAACAGCTCGAAGTCGATCATCTATACGTTGTTTCAGAAATATTCCTATCCCAGTAGGTCATGAAAATCTAAATGCAGCTTTAGATTTAGTTACAAAAAATGTCAAATCAAAAGTGTAAATCTCATGGAAGTCAGATCTTTCACTCCTTCCAGTCAGAAAGTATTTCTTCAGTTTTTTATCAAGTATCACGTGCGGCACCCCATTCAAGGTGCACTTGAAGAAAGATACATGCACATGCAGTTTTGATGTCGAACCGTCTCTGTTTCCGATCTCAGGACTAAAAAAAATAGGCACCTGGGGAGTCAGCAGATTTTGTTCTTGCCACAACAGTCTCAATCAACATTGTGCACATATCACACAGGTAGATAGTAAAGCAGTAAAGCAAACTCCATGATGGCCTTGAGAGGGATCAGATATCAAGGAAGATCTGCTTCTAAAGCCGAGTTACGCTGTTCTACTTCAACTGAGCCTTTTAGTGAAGACAAAAGCACGAAATCTGGTAGGATATGGCACAACAGACTGTACTGTACCTACTCTTTTGATTGAGAACGGGCGCCTGGCTGATTTTTTTCTCGACTGGGCTCAGGGATCCACGGCCACTTTTTGGTTGTAAGTAGTGACAAACCTTGGCTCCTTTTTGCCATTATGCGTTTGACCGTGCAGTACGTTACTAAAGATCAAAGCAACGCGCTGAATGCTGGCAGCTGCATTGTTGGAATCTCTGAAGAATTCTTCGTAACAGCGTCAAAGTATTTTACGTTCTCTCGCAGATAAACGAACTGGATCCCCACACATGGCGTGAAAATTATCAGGTAATCAAAACCAATGAAGGAACAACACAACAGTAACAGTAGGTATAACGTAACAGGAACAACAGTAACTGTATAAGTGACACGTACAGATTCTTAAAACTTGCGTCGATAGGTGCTTATTACGATTTTCTTTCCGAAAGCTATCTAGGTGGACAGAAACATGACAGTTTGGACGACAGTAAAAAACTTCGCGGTTGATTTTGATTGACATGTCACACTGACTTGGGACTAAAACAATAAACGTTTTAGAACTAGACAAAGCTAAAGCGACTTTTACCATATGCTTCCAATGCCTACTGAGATAGCAATCAATCTGAAACAACGTATATTTTAAAGGAAGTACTCCGCTGAGAATCGTCATCGGGATAGAGAGGCTCCACGATAAATATTTTGTTATTTTGCGGACCTGTGGCGGTCACTGTTAGTAAGCAAATTACCTACTGCAAAAATGAAAAATGTCATTTTGATAACTATCCTTCATTTGTGCCGGCATGGCGACATAAGCAGGACAAAAATTATCAAAAATTTGCCGCGCGGCCCTGCACTAATGCAATTATTACACGCTCGTTGAATAATTTGGTACTATCTTTATTGTCCTTCGTCCAATTATTGTCCAATGTACCGAAGAAAGAGCTAGAGGAGAAAGTGTACATCAGTGCTTCATCACGGCTTCTTCACAATTTGAAGCCGAAAGTTTTTTTTTATTCGTCTATTCAACGTCGGCCTATTTCCGCAACGAGGTCTAACGCCGTGAATGCTTTCCTCCACTATACCGGAAATTTTGCCGAACCCCTGTGTTTCAACACGGCAGGAATTTTTAACGACCACCAACATGGCATGGGGACGGCACCATCGTTCGTATTCTACGTTCTATGCGACACACGGTGCATTTGGTAAGCGTTCCAGCTAGATCAAGGAGCTTGTTTTTGAGAAGAAAATTCGACCGCCCACAGTTGGAATCGAACCCACGACCTCTGGCATGGCAGTCGAACGCGTTGACCACCACACCACAAGCTTCTCGACCCGAAACTCGAGTGAAACTTTCACGAAAAGTTTTTTTGGAGGAGTGAAGGAGACTAGTTTTACCTTCTTTAGTGAAGTACATATTATGAAATAATTTGATTTTTGTTTGCTTTTCTACGGTCCAGCCAAGATTTGAGCAACATTTGAGCCAGCCACCCTTTAGTACCTTGACTGGTCAGAGAACTTGGATTTGCCAGTCTGCCTTAGAACTTCTGAAGGAATCTTCTTTCAAAAATTCCCATAAAATTTATTGAAGGCTGGCCATTTCTCAAGGTAACTTTTTCCACGAATATAGATAATAAATGCTTCAATAACGAGTACTGTTTCTATTTAGGTACAGCAAAGTGAGTGTCGGAGTGTCCGAAAAGACATGTTAGTAGTGCGTGGTTTTGTTTTTTGTGAAAAGTTTGTTGTGTATACAGCGTGATTCAAAAGTTCGGACCACCTTGAAGGTGTGTGATATGGGATTGTGGTAGGTAGAGTGCTGGAAAGTTGTTAGAAAAATTCTATATCTTTCAATTTTGAAGTTATAGAGGGACAAAAGCTGGTCCTTCGATTACTTCTATGTTCGTTGTTCCAAAAGATTTTAGTGAACTGTAAGTGGAAAAACAATGAGTACGAAAAGTCAACCTCTTAATCTGCCTCGAATTTCTGTTTTCTATACAGGGTTACTCATAAACTACCAGAACTTAGTTTTCCTAAAAAAACAGAAGCAAAAGAATTCTACCATTGTGGCAGTTTGGAGGCACTTCTAGGAAGAATAATTTCCAGGATCAACGACTCACCCTGTATACAAAACAAAAATTCATTACAGATTCAGAGGTTGATTTTTTGAACTCATTGCTTTTCCATAAACAGTTCACTAACATCTTTTGAAACAACGAAAATAGAAGTTATCGAAGGACCGACTTTTGTCCCTCCATAACTCCAAAATTAAAAGAGCATTCTACGACACTTCCATATTACGCACCTCCAAGATGGTCCGACACTTTTGAATCACCCTGTATGTGTAACTTCAAGTGCACCCACCCGTGTCATGTTTCTGGAGTGGTGCCAAGCGATGGACTGCGTCACCAAGGGCGAGTTCTAATTTTTTTTTGTCAATTTTCTAGCTATTTCTTCTATTCCTACTAATGATGAAGTCGAAATAAACTGCTGAACAATAATTGAAGTAAAACACTTGAAAACTGCAGTTGAGTTCGAAGTAGTGCACTCGGAAGACGACTAATTTGAGTTTATGCCGTATTCCATGCAGGTCCTCCCTATTTATTGTACGGGGCGGCGCACAAGGCTCTGCAAAATTTTAAAATGTTACGTTCTTCTGATTCTGTAAGAAAAATCCCGGAATTTCTCAGCTGTTCCAGGGACGTCATAAAATCGAAATTTTTCAGCTGCTCCAGGGACGTCATAAAATCAATATCTCGAAACGGTTCTCGTAACGGTTGATAAAGATTTAAAATCAAAGGTGACCTAAATCTGAAACGCCTTCAAAACCCAGTGTGGGAGGAGAAATTAAAAAAACCAACTTGCTTTCGAACGAATAATCAATTCTGAATACATCAAGAACTTTCTTGCTCTTGTATGAGTAAAGGATGGAGGCTGAAGGACCCCAGTTACAACTGCATGCTTATGAAGGAGAATCAGACCCTTGATCACCTAGAAATGCTTGCAAAAATCCGGAATAATGAGTAATCTTACCTGGGTTGTCCTTCAGTCATTGTTCTGATTTTCATAGTGATGGTTACGAGAATTTTTAGGTGATCGGGGGGGATCCCGTACAGTAATACGAAGGAGTGAAGGACCTGTATGGAATAGGGCATGCAGCGTGTGATAGTGCGAAAAGGCGGCTATTCACAAGAAAATACCTTTTTCGAGTTAGTCCTCTTCCATGAGGAACTGTACCAATTCAAACTTCTGTGAAATTTTTAGGTGTTGTAACTTCAATTGTCCAGCAATTTATGTAATAATTATAACGGTGTCGTAAAATGATTGCAGTTGAGTCTGAAAGAACTGAACTTTTTCAACTGTGGCATATTTTCTTCTTCCTCTTTACAACCTTGGAAAGTTCTGGACTCAATAATTTTACATCACTTTGTATTTGGGCCAGATCCTGTGGATTTGCGAACTTTGTAAATAGTCGTAGCGGTACACCAAATTATTCTGCACTTCTAACGATTTCGATTATTTTCGGCACAGATGATCATTGGACCTATTCAAGCGTTTTGACCCGCAGCACCACCAAATTTGCCCTTCAGGAATGGAGGGGTGGGGGTATCTTCAGAATTTGAAGCTCCAGGTCTAGTATGGTCCAATGAAGACCCACAAAGGCAAGTGAGTGGTCATTTTCGAATGATTTTTATCCGCTGATGTCGATTCTGACGTGAAAAATGAGTTGCGCAATCATTTGACAAAGATAATTGGTAATAATAAGAGATAAAGATGAAATCAAGTGGTCATCTATTGAGCTCTGTAGGAACTTGTTTTTTGTGATAAATACATAAAACTTGGTGTGACTGTTCATTATTACTTACTTCCCAAATATGGAGGGAGCACCACGCGTTCTGACGGATGACGTCGCGACGCAATATCAAAAAACAGTGGTCGCCATTTCCAGAACAGTCGATAGGAATATTATAATTTCTTTGATTTCTTCCATCAAGCCATATGCTTTCAAGATTCAATAACATATTTCTGTCGATCTGGGGAAACGGTGGGCTACCAGTGGTAAACCAGGTGCCTGTAAGGGGAACTGTGAAGTTTCTTCACCCACAAATTTCCGCGGTCAACATCTTCGGATAAAACCGAGGATAAAACTAACTATTTTGAAGTCTGTGCATACGAGTATGTTATCTGGTTAACATTTCTCGTGTTTCGTCCTTCTAGGGACTCCTCAGTATGTTTATACAGATCTAGCGATCAAATGAAAGGCACTCAGAAAGGTACTTTTGATTACCGGAAAAAAGTGATGTTTAATGTTGTACCATATTACAACATTGAATATACATACTCCCATACTCGGTTACACAACTCTCACAAACTAAACTCACAAACATGTATAAATTATTATAACGATTAATCGCCTGTTAATATCGATGCCACCGTACTGAAAAAAAAAATCGCTTTGTATGAGACCGTATCAAATGATTGAACCATTATTGTTTATTTGTTTGTTTTTATCCCTATCGGCATTTCTTATGTCATAGGAGTTTGCTGAATTTGATTCCCAAATATCACAAGCTGACAAACTTTGTTTCTATAGCACAAAGCACTGTGCCGGGAATCGAATTCAAGAATTCAAGATTTTGATATTGGTGCTTTTTTCAGACGTATTTACTTCATTCATATCCGAGACTTTATTTATACCCTAACACTAGAATCACAGAAATTGCATTTAGTCCTTTTTTATCCATTTCAAACAAAACTCTATTCCAGAATCGGTTACTTCACTAGGTAGCCTGAATGATCTCGCGCGGTTGCGAAATCTGTATAAACCATACTGAGGAGTCCTCAGAAGGACGAGACATGGAGAATGTTGACCAAATGACATAATTATTCGTATGGACAAACTTAAAAATAGTTTTATCCGAAGATGTTGACCGTGGAAATTTGGGGGTGAAGAAACCTCACAGTTCCCTCTAGCAGACACCTGACTTACCACTGGTAGTCCACCGTTTCCCCAAGTCGACAGAAATATGTTATTGAATCTCGAAAGCATATGGTTTGATGAAAGAAATCAAATAAACTATGATAATATATCGACTATTTTGGAAATGACGACCACTATGTTTTTTGACATTGCGTCGCGACGTCATGCGTCGGAACGCGTGGTGCTCCCTCCATATTTGGAAAGTAAGTAATAATGAACAGCCCTACCAAGTTTCATGTATTTATCACAAAAAACAAGTTCCTACAGAGTTCAGTAGATGACCACTTGATTTCATCTTTATCTCTTATTATTACCAATTATTTTTGTCAAATGACTGCGCAACTCATTTTTCACGTGAGAATCGACATCAGCTGATAAAAATCATTCGGAAATGACTACTCACTTGTCTTTGTGGGTCTTCATTGGACCATACCAGACCTGGAGCTTCAAATTCTGAAGATACCCCCACCCCTCCGTTCCTGAGGGGCAAATTTGGTGGTGCTGCGGGTCAAAACGCTTGAATAGGTCCAATGATCATCTGTGCCGAAAATAATCGAAATCGTTAGAAGTGCAGAACTTGGAAGATTTTAGGCCCGTACCGCGACGACTAAAAGAAATGTGAAAATAGAAACCTCTTGAATTAATTAAGAAATTTCACAAGTCCCTTATTGAAAATCATTGTTGATAATTGTTCATTATGGGTTACAGTAAGTCCCAGTGATGAAGCAGAAAGATGTTGCCGCCAAGTGGATTGAAGCTTGGACATTGTTGAAGGTAAGCCTTTTTGTTGTTCAACAATAAACGGATTATTCTATTACTTTATGTATAGGTAATTTTTGGTATTTATCTTTGTCCTACTTTACAATGAATAAAAAACTAGTTGTTCCTTTCTAACCGGGAAAAGGAAAACGCAGAGGAGAAAGTATCAGTAGTAGGATAGATCATTATTTTATTGAATTGACCTCGGGTTCCACCACAATTTTAAGGACAGATCAAATCTATCACGCTGATAGTTGTTATACACCAGTCAATAGGATGGCCAGTTGCTTAGTTACTATGAGAGTGATGAAGTTATCACGTTGATGAAAGTTTGGTGGAACCCGAGGTGAGTTGATGAATTGCGATTTCCATAGCAACGCAAAAGGTCCTTTGTACTTACACCTATTCACAAAACCATCACAAAATGCTCAAAAGCTGAAATGATTAATTGTTTTATCGCCGAGAACCATGAGTTCTGAATGACAAGAAAACAGAAATGGCAGAGTACACCCCTTTGGCCATCTGAAAATTTGCATTATCAAGCTTCCTTGAGAGTTATGCATGCAGTATAAATAATTTGTACTCACGCCGACACCAAGCTGATAGTTTACAACCATGTTCTCAGCAAAAGCAATTTTCAGTTCGCGTGAAACCTGTTCCATCATCAGTAGCATTGTTTTTCGATTACTTTTGTTCCAGCTCTCCCAACGGAAGTAGCTCATTAGATGTAGGACTTTGGCACTCTTGAAGTGATTTTTAAATTTCAGTCGCAAATGAATTCATTCAGTCTCACCTCATTTTCCACTGATTGGCAAGCTTAAATGAGGCTGCAAAAGGCAATGAGAACAACTGCACATAGCGCCCATATGTTTATTGTGTTCAGTACTGTACTCTCATAAATTCTGTGGCTTATCTGAAAATAATCATATCACTCTAATGTCCTTCTGAATACGTACCAAGAAGTAGTTGGCAGTTGAGTCTGTATTACTCCGTAAACATGCATTGCCAGACCTAGTCCTAAAGAGAATCCTGTAATAGTGAATGCTGGAAATAAATCCTTTATAATGGGTGAGTATTGTACCGAGCGTTCATAAATTAAATGGGTCAAGGGTGCCTATGAGTTTGAAAACATCCGTCGGAACTAGCATCGTTCATTTGATGTCTGTAATTTTTTGGTTATCGTAATTTGTCAAACCAGTCGCAGTTTTTGTTTTCGGAACATTTTAAATGTGGTTTTCACGGCAGGGCACAAAATCTACATGATCGAGGAGTATTTTCGAACTTGAAGTATTCTCGTGCACTTATGGCAGATCAGAAATCAATAATATGGGACGTAACTTGTCAAAGTTTGACAAATTTATTACAAAAGGATTACGCTAGTTTCGACAGACGTTTTTGAATCCACAGGCACCCTTGACCCATTTAATTTATGAACTCTCGGTACATTTAAACATCTGCTCAAAGAATAGCGTTAGGTAAACACGTAACAGACTATTCCCGATTACTTATACCTGATAAAAGCGATATGTCGTTTGATAGTATCTTTTTGAGGAAGCATTTTAGGACCATGAGTTTTTTGTTCTTTCGGCTTTATTTTTGATGAAGAATCATCCCTCAAAGTTTGTAATAACCAGTCCCGAACACCCTGTAGACTCGTAACCTCTTCTTCGATACATAAATACTGTAGGATCGCTGCAGGGCAAATTCTATTCTCATGCCCTTGTTCAGGGTGATTCAAACTCGATGATCCAGCCCCGTAGCTCAGCGGGGGCTCCTAGGAAAACAATTTTTTTTGTCGTCGTAGGTGTCAATCTGGTCTACAAATGGCCGACCGCTAAAAAAGTGATCCATCGCACCGACGCCAGACGTCGCGACGCTAAAAAATTATATTGCAACCTAATGTGTGCGTAGCGACACTCCTCGCCACGCGTACACAGCCCTTCTCTGTGCCTCGGTTCTGATCTTTTTTTGCTTCATGTACTCGGCTTTTTTCTTTTTCGTGTTCGCTGTACTCTGGTTCTGATCTTTTTTGCTTCTTGTTCTCTCACTATTTTCTCTCAGTTTTCGTACAGCCTCCTTTGTTCAACTTTATCCTTTACTACTTTTCTGCTCCTGTATCTCATTAGGTATATCATGTTTGTACATCACAAATTGCTGCAGTTGGGGTTGGAAAATTATTATTATTTGTTCTTGTTAATTATCTACCAGATTAATTCTGCAGAGCTATTCCGCCAGTCTTGAGAACCATTGCTGCATAGGTAGTTAGTTGTGTCAATGAAGATTCTTGGACTTGACTGGATTACTTTGAAGATTCTTGAAGAACTAACTATAGCCTGTCTGATTTCTACATGATTCTAGTGGGCTGTGTTTCTGGTCGCGGTCTGAATCGCAGCCCACTAGAATCATGTAGAAATCAGACAGCCTATACCTACATGCTACTCCAGCAAGATATGTATAGGTGACATGATTGTTTCTGTTGTACTTTATGGTATGTGCTGGTAACAACAGTGCGTATTATAGTAGTATTTACCTATCGTACTAGTATATAATTGAGATGTTTTATTATAGGAAAAAGTTGTAATTTCAGCTTCTTTCAACTTTATAAATACTGTTTTGATCTTCGTTTATATGATATGCATATCTTTGCGTGTTGAAGTTTTATAAGTAACTATTACGATAGATACAGATCTGCAGAGCTACGTTATGGTATTAGGTAGGAGAGTTGAAGCAAGGCACGAAACTTATCTCATACGTGTGTAGGTAAGATAGATACGTTGTTACGTATCGACGGATCTATAAACAGTAAAAGCAACAGCAACGTCTAATGCATGCATGCAACCAACGCAAATGGGGAATCTTTTGGACTCTGTTCTTGATAGTCAACACTTTACAAAAGAGCTCCATCGGGCAAGTTTGGATACCGAGCAACCATTAGTCTTCTTTGGACTCTTGCCCGTGCCTTCTTGTATCATCCCGCGCCAATGCTTTCTCCACCATATGAATTCTTCCACTGGGAGGTGGAATTTGGTCATCTGAAAAAGTTATAAGTGATAATTAAGTATGAATTAGGAATGAAGTTACGAACACACGTTCTTCAACATCCTCCAGGGTCAAGTTTGCATGGATCCTCATATTGTGCAGGACTACGCATGCATTCACAACTCGTCCAGCGAAGGCGGGGGAATACATTAACACTCTTTGATAAGACAGGCCCCTGAACTCCCCCTTGAAGACACCAAAAAATCTTTCCACAATGTTGCGGGCGACACAGAGATCTTTGGTGAATTGGAATTGTCTTGTTCCGTCTGGATAATTGGCCAAGGGTGTCATCAGCCAGGGCTCCAGTAGGTAACCTGCGTCGCCTTTGGTAATGGAAGGTATTGTAAATAACGCAACAAATTTTCATAGGCCAGGTGGTAGGTCATTCTGGATATGGACAGGGAGCTGGTGCCTCAAAATTTACGTCATAAGGTACATGATTTTAACCCTGTAGGTCCAATGTGCGTTGATAAGGTTGTTAAAAATTTCTTTGTCTTACATGTCAGACCGGAGGCTTTATAGGGTTATTCTGTAAAAAAGATACATCGATGTAAGCGCTGTATCGCTTTAAGGTGACACATGTGACAATGCAAAACATTATTATTTTTGTCATTTTACAGCGATGTAGCGCTTACATCGATGTATCTTTTTGAATAGCACCATTAGGCTGGTATAAGCTTGTCAATTTTCGAAAAATGTCAAAAATTTATGTCGTAAGTTACATGAATGAAACCAACGGGCTTTTGTGTGGGAACATCCCCTTAATCGAAAATCGGGTCATGAGACAAAATTTTGAGGGGGTTTTCGGTCCATAAGACAAGTTTGAAATTTTCAAAAAAGGCCACAATTCACCTCCTCCTGGAAACTTCTCCTTTGGCATAATTTTAGGAATGAAAAACGATTCTCACATGATTTTTCACGCAGGTTTCGAATCTGTCCACAAATTTTTTTAATGGTACATCGCTCACAGGGTGCAAAATCGAAAATTTTTTCTCAAATCGTACACCCTGTATTTTAACATGGAAATCGATTCCGTTTTTCATCCTGATTACAAATTCATATCACACTTGGTGAGTTAGTCAACAAAACGCCTGTAAAAAAATTGTAAAATTTTGATCCTTTTTTGAAAATTTCAATTTTGTCTTATGGACCGAAAGCCCCCAAAAATTTTATCTTACGACCAGATTTTCGATTAAGGGGATGTTCCCACGCAAAATCCAGTTGGTTTCATTCATGTACCTTATGACGTAAATTTTTGTCAATTTTTTCGAAAATTGACAGGCTCATATCAGCCTAAAGCCCCCGGTCTGACATGTAAGACAAAGCAATTTTAAACAACCTTATCAACGCACATTAGACCTACAGGGTTGAAATTATGTACCCTATGACGTAAGTTTTGAGGCACCAGCTCCCTGTCCATGATGTCTGGGTGTATACTTCTATCTCATAGAAAATTTTCAAATTCTTCGAAAGACATCTTGGAATCCTTGAAAAAATGTATTTTAAGACGAGTGTTTTGCGCTGGCAAATTTCGTTGCATTAACATTTCAAAACATTGCATTCATAATCTTCACAGCGCCAGCGGCTGCTGCTGCTGCTGCTGCTGCTGCTGCTGCTGCTGCTGCTGCTAACAGGGTACCGGACCCGATTTTTCTTTTTGTTTTTCAATAAAACTACTTTTTCAATATGATTTGTGGTGAAAACCGCAGCGCGATATAGTACAGGAAAAATAGCCGAGAAGGTGGCGAAAATTATTCATAAAACTTTTTTTCACCAGCCGACTCAGAAAATAACACTCTATCACACATTCAAAGTCACCGAAAATCACAGCATTGCAAAATTTTCTACAGGGTGATCAAAAACAAAAAAAATCAACTCATGAACCAAAAGAGGTAGAATCATGAAAATCACCACGTAGATTCAGAATTCATTGTATATCAAGATAAGATCAACAGCACCTGAATTTCTTCAGCCGTTTATGAAATATCTTGAAATTAGTGGTCGATTTCATGGAGAATGAATTTTTTTAATATACTTGGCTGAAATGTGATATTTCCGCAAAAAGTGTTGTCAAGAATGAAATGCGATGTATTGCCACCGTCTCCGCCTACTATTTTCGAAAATATTAACAGACAACTGTTTTTTTTCTAATGGCCGCCATTTTGAATTCGCTCGTTATCAAGGAGGCAGGGAATCAAGTTGTACTAGCAATAATGGTCATAGGCAATGAATAGGTACATTTTGGAGAGCAATTGAAACATTTTTGAGCATAATGAAAACATTTTTCAGGACAATAAACATTGGGATATTCTACATTCAACAACATTCAATAGGGTCGTATTGAATACAATACCTTGAAAAATTGAGCTTAATTTGAAATTATTCGGAATTATAAGTCTTCAGATTTTTGACAGCTCTAAAAAAAGCCTCCGCTGGGATCTTTTCTGAAACCCAAAAATTTGGGAAGAGCACAAAATTTTGAACAAAACCTGTCAAAATCTATTTTTCTTGAGCTATATACCTCAAACGATTGAAAAAATATTAACTCAATTTTGAAAGTTAAAAAATATGTGCAGAATTGAATTCCCTATAACTTTAACAAGATTGTGATAAATCGCATTGCAGGGTTTTGAGATATTTGGGGAGGGGGATAACTGTAGTGTTCTGGTCACTAGTAGACGCCGCGCCGGGCCGGCTCAGGTTCAAATCGATTTTTCAATTTCGGAAAATAAAACTTAACATCGAGTGGATGGTTTTCGAAAAAAATACACTTCAATATGATGGACCCTAAAACATTTTTAAAGAAGAACAACTTAAACGGCAGAGAAAAAATTGTCGAAACTGTTGAACAAAAAACAAGTTTTTTCAAGTTAACTTGTTCGAACTTGTTTTTATCAAGGAGATTGAATTTATTCGGAAAAGGTTCTAAACTTGTCGAGATCGGTTCTATATGGCCAGGAAAACAAAAAGAACCATCTAGCCGAGCTTCGTACCCCTCACGACTCCCCTTCAACAATGATCGACACTTTTTGTGCCAAAATAGTATCAACGGGATATGATGCGTAGAATTACGACCGGATCATTTTTGCGGCCTTGGAGCGAATTCCAGGCGAGTACTGCAATTTACAGCGATTCAAAACATTCGAAGACCTGGAAGACCACGAAGCACACTCTAAACTCTTTCTCATGCTCGATTGCACAAATGTGGTATCAAATTTTAGTTCGGTACCAAACAGCGGATCAAATATGTATTTAAAAGTGAAATAAAATGCAAATTCGATTACTTCAAGGAAAGAACATGATGAGAATACCAAAGATGGCCCCTTATGACTATTTGTATACAAAAATAAAGTTTGGATAGCACACACTTGTCGCTTATTTTTTACTGCAAAGAAAAAATCTGGCACTTCCAGCAAGATTTATTCTACAAGCCAAAATAAAGGCTGTCTCACCTGTGTTTTGGTATCCAACTAATCACTTGGATGCATATCTTGTATTCCCATCATAATCTCCTCTTGAAATAACTGGGTTTGCATTTTGTTCCACTTCAAAAATTTGATCCCGTGTTTAGTACCGAACTAAAATTTGATACCATCTTTGTGCAATCGGGCATAAATACCTAAAAAAAATCTGACCTACAGCTGTATTTTGGCAGATTGTTCCAAAAATGGTACAAAAATTTTTGTAGTGTAATACAGCTATCAGAAAATCAGGAAAGTAATATCACGGGGCGACTCCCTTCATGCCTCAAGCTTAATGAATGATTAAAAACCTAATCTCACATGTTCATGCATTTGCATAGGTCGTTACGGAGCAGAGAAGAGGTAGAGCCTTCTGCTCGCACCCACCATTCACCACGCGACGACCATCCTCATTTTGACATAATGTGTATAATAATGGCGTTACAATATGAAGCGCAAACGCTTATAACTACGTATATACGGTATATACGTATAACTATATATACGGTGTGTGTGTGTCGTATAAAGTTGGTATACTTATGCATAAATAACATCAATGAGATGAGAATAAGGGTCGCTCTCTGTGTGAAGAAGCGGTGGTGGTGGCGGCGATGGTGCATATTACGGCAGCGCATTACATCGCGCGACTGTGGTGTGGGACATTGGAGCGGTGACCGGGAAATGAGAAGACCGCAAAAGAATTTTTCTATGAGATGCAAGTTTCTAAGGCAAGATTTATCTCGAGGCACTAAATTCCGGTCTTTATTAAAAGCCGCTAGCTAGCCAAGTCCATAGGTATTCTTCAGGGAGTGTGAGTGTTCGATTTCAAGTTGGAGACAATCTGAGCAAAAGTTGCTTCCGGCGAATGCCCCAGTGATCCGTTGTTATGTTTGTTGTTGTTATCTCCATTATGAATCGTTCAATAACCGAAGTCTGTGTCGTTGTTGCCAATTTTATCTAGATTTGTGAATCTTCAAGCTAGTCGTATCTGTGCTTGTAACTAATAAACTGTGTCTGCGGAGCACTGCAAACATCGGTTGTGTCACCTTAAATATATAGGCCCGTATTCATATCCCACTTTTAAGCCACATTTAGCATGCCTCTAACAAAAAGCGCTCGGCTACCTGATAAAAGCGGTCGTATTCATAGGCCACCTTTTACGTCCTGTTAAAGCTCATCTAACTAAAGGGGGTGTTGATCTGGCAACGTTGTGAAATGTACTCAAAACTACCTACCCGAAGGTAGACGCAGGTTGGCAAGAACCCCAAGCCGCTTTCGTTTTGCGCCGGGAGCCGCTCCGGGTAGATCACTAGACAGAGAAAGTAGATACATGCACCAATCACGGCCCAGCTGGATCTGTTTTCTTTGTCTAGTGATTAACCCCGAGCAGCTCCCCCTGGCAAAACGGAAGCGCTGGCAACTCTTGCTACATTGATGTACTGCGGATTGCATAAAACCTCGCATAAAACTTTCAAGGAGTTTCTTCCACATTTTCAAGAATAGCGGCCTGGATCTGTTAACTTAACAAGTGAACACCTGTTTCGACTGTTTTGTGTAAGTCGTCCCCGTCTTGAGTACAGTAAATAGTAAAGGAGTATGACCGAAAGCGCGCTAAGAATTTTAGCGAAGAAAAAAATGAGATATTGTGTCGGTAAACAAGTCGTAATCGAGGACAGCTCCAGCAACGCCAAGATGACGCGCGGTCATAAAAAAAAATAGGAAGAGTTGGCGGTTTCGGGGCGGACATCCAGAGAATTGCGCACTTTACGCATTTCGGCGGCATGCTTCATTAATTCAATTAAATCAATATTTTAGAAAGAAAATGTGATTTTCGTCACACTTCCCAAGAACACACGGCACAGCTTGTAGGTTAAATGGACTCAAAACACGCCTGTTGGCACATTTGGATCCCATCTAACTTGACGCATGCGTGAGACCATCCAATGTCGCTTAAAGACGCGTAAAAGAGACATATGAATAGACGCGTCTCTAAACATCCCCTTTTAAGACGACTTTAGAGACGCCTGTTTAAAGTGATGATAGAGGCGCGCTAAAACCACGTATGAATACGGAAATGTTAGAGGCGCATCTTTAAAACCGCTTTTAACACTAAAAGGGGAATATGAATACGGGCCATAGTATATGATTATTTGTGTACAAAATCAAAAGTACAGTATGAAGAATTCACGCTGCCACAATTCTTCATAAATCCTGGTTCACTTGCAAGACACCGAGCGCCAGAACCAAAAGTTTTGTGTGTGAAAATTTTGTCTATCAGTTGAATTGATCAACTCCGTGCCTATCATTGCAGAGGTACTTGCAGAGGTCGAGGTAGAAGCAGAGATTCTCATCTTTTAATCCAGTTCCTGATGATGCTCACTGTCAAGTTGTGATAACGATTTGATTGAACTAATAACGTTGCCTGGACCCGTGACTTTTCATTAACTGTTGTTCTCCGACACCAGCTTCAGCCAGAGTCGACACAGCCGACGACCTGTGGTGGAACCACGAACACTCGACAATTGTCGATCTCGACAAATTCCCGTTTCCTGAAGGGCGAAGGGTGCAGAGGGAAAAGGGGAAATCGTCGAGATCGACAACTGTCGAATGTTCGTGGTTCCACCACTGGTCGGATGATTCGATATTTTTCTCCTTTTAATATCCAGTCCAGTTTGTTCTGCTACCTCTCTCTCATTTACCGGGTTCTTGCACCATTTACTGATTCCCTCGTTGGATCCAGACATCTTCCTGAAGTTGGACGCTGCGGACTCACCTTACAGGATATTGATTGATGTTTATTCTGCTTCCCTTGCCGCCTTGAATATCAGATCATGCCCAACTTTTAGCACCAAGCAGGTAACCTCGACTTCTCCAATTTGAATGAATGTTCTTGCAGAAAGGCGCTGGACTGCCTCCAGACAGACTCCCAACTTTTCCTTGTGTTCTGGGGTACATCTTTTTTGACTTCAGCATCAAAGCTCGTGCTACGCACTTGTGCGATTGTTACAAGCGCAACAGGCACTCGTGGCACCACTACGAAAATTGAAGACATAACTTTGACTACTAATGGTGTTATAACTGAATACTCCATCCTTCGGGGCATAATTTTCAACCACATGCAGAAGGGTTGGGCAAGTTTATCACTGTATAGATCATCTGGCTGGCCTTCATTCCCTTGTAGGCTGCCGTCCTATTTGAAGTTCTAGCGAATCTTCAGTTGGTGGAATGCCTTCCCGGGGCTTCACTTTTGGGAACAGTGCCCGGCGGCACTTGGTAAGACTTGCATACTGCTTCGAACTGAAAAAATATTATATGAATTATTGCATTTCGTTGTTAGACTCTTATTGAAAGTATTTCATGATTGCAGCTACTTACGCATCACACAAGACCATGACAAACTACTATATTGCCGGCTTGGCTGCCTCAACCTCAACTTCAAACTTTATTAGGTGATCCAGGGAGTTAATGACTTCAGGATGGAGTTGTAAGGTGTGCCAAGCTGACTTCTTGTCGATGGCTGCTTTTCTTTAACAAATGGGGCTCTTTGCATGAGGATGGGTTTCTTTTCTGCTAGAAAGCTGAACTTACAACTGATTAAAACTGCTGATCTGCAACATCCCTGTAATAGTGCGGCGGTTAGTAAGAACCACCTTGCATTTTGTGATAAAAGCATAAAATTTGGCACATACGCTCTACAGACTGTCCTTTACTATTTACGAGGCGGACCCACGATGGAACCGCCGTGCAACTGTCAGAATTGGCATTTGCCTACCTTCCAGGGGCAAAAACTGAAGTCGGTTATCAAGCTGATTCAAAAGTGACGTCTATCAATGCAGTAGACCTTCACAGTATAACTTCACCAAAACAGATGTCAATATTACGAAAGGAGGGGGAATGGGAGGGGATAGTTCTAGCCGCGGCACAGATTTTTTTATTTGTTAATTTCGGACCAAATTGACAAGTTTGGTGTCGTTTCCGACTAAATCACATCTTCTACTTCTACTCTGACAAGATCGTGAGCCTCATTTGTTCCTAAAGTCGTAGAAGTAATATCCAATAATTTTATTAATTTTCATGTACGAATGAAGGTGTGCGTGCAAAGCCTTGCAGTTTGTGATAAAAGCCTGAAACTTGGCATACATGGTCTATGGGCTGTCCTTTACGATATAAGAGGTGCACCCATGACGGAACCGCCGTGCAGCTGACAGAATCGCCGCGATACATTTGCACGCACACTCCCATTCGTACATGAAAATGATTGCATATTACTTTCACGACTTCAGAAACAAATGAGGCTCACGAATTTGTCAAAGTGAAAATCAGGTCTCGTACATGGTTTTCATGTGCAGGAAGCTTTGTAGAAGTTAAACTAAATAACGATTTCTACTTCGAATGTCTTGAATTAGGATAAAAGTCAAAATGAAAAAAGCCTGAAATTTTTTTCTGAAATACATTTTTTTGGTAACAAAACAAAATCTTTTTTTTCAAACTGCAATTACAACATTCAATTTGAATTCAGAAGATGTGATTTAGTCGGAAACGACACCAAACTTATAAATTTGTTCCGAAATTAACAAATAAAAAAATCTGTGCCGCGGCCTAAACTATCTCCTCCCATTCCCCCTCCTTTCGTGATATTGACATCTGTTTTGGTGAAGTTATACTGTGAAGGTCTACTGCATTGATAGACGTCACTTTTGAATCAACTCGATAACCGACTTCAGTTTTTGCCCCTGGAAGGTATGCAAATGACAATTCTGACAGCTGCACGGCGGTTCCATCGTGGGTCCGCCTCGTAAAATAGTAAAGGAGAGTCTGTAGAGCGTATATGCCAAATTTCATGCTTTTATCACCAAATGCAAGGTTTCCCTGAAAAATGGTCGTTAACCGCCGCACTATAAGATGCACTTTGATGGCCAACAAACCATAAAAACGCTAGGATATGCTTTTCAGGCGATACAGCCTCCCATCCGCCATGACTTAGATAAGGATATCTTTCTATACAATAGTATGGGGGCATAGGTCGTGCCGTGTGCAGCTTCGTGAAGATATATAGAGTTATATCTATTTCATACCTGAATTTACAAACGTCATTCCGTGAAACTGTCAAAATTGTCTTTATAAGATATGCTAAATTCCGCCATTTTTTGAAGAATAACCGATATTTTTGAAACCTGGCAGTATCATAGATCTTGAGGTGCGCTTTCCGAATTTCTACTTTTCCACTCCGTATCTTCGCCATTTTGGCCGCCATATTGAAAAGATGGCGCCCAAAAAACAGTTTTTTGTCAATATCTTAAATTCAACCAACTCAAAATTGAAACGTGTATACGCGGAGGAAAGCCCATTCAAATCTCTACAATTTGACACATCAGTCATTTATGTGCGATTTACGGTTCTTGAGTTAGAGCTTTCAGAACTTCCAGGAGCATCAACTTTCGGCACTCAATCAGTATGTTAAATTGATACCACCGTCATGTAGTAAGCAAATTAACCATAAATAGCTCTTGGCCATCAACCATGGATGATAAAAATTTAGAAAATCGATCATAGTGATGTTAATTGTGTAATTACAGGGTGAACTTTAAAAGCAAACTGACTGCAAACTGAATAAAGCATTTGAAGGATGTCAGATACATTCGAAACTCATTATTATGATGAAATTTAGGGTCATCATTCAGAATATTCTCTTTTCCACTTCGTATCTCTGCTGTTCTGGCCATAATTTTGAAAGTATGGCGCCCAAAAAAACATTCTCGGAAATTTTTTGGAAAATTCGTCATAAAGTTTCAGGAATAATATCAAAAGTGAAGGTCTATTAAATTCTATAAAATTTGACATCTGAATCAATCATGTGCGACTTACGGTTTTCAAGCTATACCTTTTCAAAGTCAATTTTCCCTTAGAGTTCACCCTGTAGTTACATAACAACCGTTACCATGATTGATTTTCTGGATATTAATGGTCTGTTGTTGACAACTTATCATTATTTATGGTCAATTGACTGCCACGTGGAGCTAAGGTCAACTTGATATGCTGATTGGATGACAAAAATTGATGCTTCAGGGAGTTCTAGAAGCCATAACCCAAGAACCGGAAGTAGCACGTACACGAGTAAGGTGTCAAATTGTAGATAATTGAATAAGCTTCCATTCAAATACAAACGCTTCCACCTCACATTGACTGAAATGAAGATATTGACAAAAAACTGTTTTTTGAGCGCCGTCTTCTCAATATGGCGGCCAAGACGGCAAATATACGAAGTGTAAAAGTGGAAATTCGGAAAGAACACCTCAGGATCTACAATACTGTCAAGTTTCAAAAATATCAGATAACCTTCAAAAAAGGCCGGAGTTTAGCATATCTTATAAAGACAATTTTGACAGTTTCTCGAAATGAAGTTTGTAAATTTAGGTATGAAATAAGAAGAGAATTTTTTTGTCTACAAAATGACGTTCCAGATGTTGAAATCCGTTGAAAAACAAACGAGCTACAGCCAGTTTCTTATTACCATGAAGCCCATTTTGGCGCCTCCACCATATTTGCCTGCAGCAGATGTCAATATTCCACCATAATTTTTCATGGTCCTTGATCGCCCAGGAGTCGATTTGGACATATCTCTATATATCTTCACGAAGTTGCACACGGCCATGCCTTTTTTGACCCTATGCCCCCAGACTACAATCTTTATTAAAAATAGATGATGATGTATTGAACGGCCACATGCCCACTACTTGTAGGTCATTTACTGCTTGAGTGAAGTATCAGATTCCTTGTAAAGATTGAAAAGCCTCTGATGCCCTAAACCTTCCTGCAAGGTCTTTGACAATGCCACGTTTGAGCCTAAAATGGCTTGTAAACAATTCATCAGTGTATGTTGACACTGTATTTTCCACGTAAAAACGAATTTTGGCCCGTTCTTGACGTTGCAAAACACTTTTAACCACTGCTGTCTTTTGCTCTGCAGGCGAAAAGTCTGAAAAATAGTACGATGAAATAGGTGCTCATATGGATATTGAGGCTATGTACAGGACACAATCATAGGTGCATTAGTCATAGGTACTTGCTTTATTCTTCATCAAAGAATTGAAAATTTATGAAAACATCATCAAATTCGTCTTCGTCAGAAAAATCCATATTAGCTGCCAGTACCAGTGAATCAGAAATTGATCAGAAACGACAACCGATCTGTTGATAATGTTGACACTAACACCTGCCATCATTATTTGTGCTGAATTTTGAATTTCACTCTCCCGCTCATTGTCTAATCTGTAGGCTGCATCAAACCGTTCGCGTCGATCACCTCGTACCATGTACTTGAAGGTGCAGCTGCACTTTTGGGTGCAGAAGGTGCAAGCGACGCGAACAAACCTGTCACCAATCTGACTGACGCACATGACTGACGTAGCCCACGTGCCCCGTGACAGATAAGGCACATCTGACTGACGTTGCCCCGAATCAGCTGTTCAAGACGGATCTACGTGACGTCAGTGGAAATGGTCTATTATTATTCTTCTACACAACATAACAACCACTTATGTTTTTTACCACAGCCACCCCGTGAATTGTGGCATACCGTGCATTCGGCAGGGACGAAACACAAAGAAATTGTAAAAATTGGGAATGCTTCGTACAGTGATTTGAATAAAGAACAAGAGATGATGCTGTGCACCGAGTATGTTGCAGATATTCCGTGAACTTTGAGCTTCTCATGTTGAAAAAACCTGTAAAGGCGACCCGACCAACTGCTACAACCGAACTTGTCGTCGTCACAAGCCCGCTGTTTTACTTGAGAGCGATCGTGGACGGCGTGCATGCCGGAGCATCTGCAGCCATAATCAGCACGTAATATGTATTAGGAAATCGCTAATATCCTACCCCAAAAGCCAATCAATCAAATCCGGTCCTGATTTAATCAAGCGCCCGTTGCATATAGTTCCAATTGTCAATAATTAAAATAGTTCCTCGGCTGCAGCGCAGCCCCGTCTTGTTCCGTATATTCTCCCCCTCCTCTAGAACAGACTCTCCCACCACACCTCGGCCGCATCCTCGACCCCCCGTCCTCTTCCGGCCTGGAAACTTCGGATTATCTCCCATCTAGCCGGCCTTAATGAAGCCGAGTTGAAGTTATGATGCGAGGCCGAGTTGCACGACCGCAAAATCCCCACTGTCCCGCACTCAAAAACACACATATCGCGCTTTTCTCTCTGTTCTCTTGAAATTTATGCCTTTGGATTATGTTGAACATGTATCGAACGTATCAGTGGCCACCAGACCACCAGCATTACTTTTTTGTAACTTTTCGAGGATAAATCGTTACATTGTTACCGAACTGTATTTTAGTGTATGGCTGCATAGTCATAGGAGGCGGACATAGGCAGCCAAAACTGCATTTTCTGATGGCTTTCAGAAGGATTTAGTGCTATGTGTGAAGTTTTGGTTACGAGAGTCCAACGATAGAAGCTCAGCTACAATGGTTGATTTCCAATAAGCAATGAATACAAATTTCGGTTCTTTTCACTGTCGTATCGCTCAAACAGACAATAACGTATGATTTGAGATCCTCTGGCGAGGTCCTGTAGATGACTCGTTGCCAAGTCGTAAGGCGGCGTTGTGTAGCCCAAATGGCATTCGACATAACTGATACGAGTCCTCGGCTCGGAACCGTGAACGCCGTCAGTGATCTTGATTGAATCTCCAGTGGAAGTTACCAGTAGGTAGTCTTGATGTCGAGTGACAAGTTTTCAGGACTCGAATCTGGTTGGCCTCATTTGTTCTGCGACGTCAAACTGCGGCCCAATGGCTCTGTCCACTAGGTCCAAGTTGGAGGTAGAGAGAGCCATTATTCCACCCTTCAGTATTTTATTAAAGATGCCTTTCATTCACGCATCATAAGCGATTTAATAAATTGAGAGCTACAATAAGCTGTTCCGGTGAGCACAATACTTTTACGCGGAGTGTACGAACGTAAAACGGCCGACTAGCGCTAGATGGCGGCACAGTGCTCATTCTTACCCACCTCGTCCGTTCCACGCTATATTTTTGTATTAACCCAGGCAGGCCTTGTGGAGGCCACCAGCGTCTCTTATGAATCAAAATCGGTCCGGAATCTAAGGACTTTGCTTGAAGTACCGTTACTCTATCATGTTACTACTCAACCATCTTGAAAATATCAAGCAATTTTCAAGCAAAGTGGATAACATGGTCTCATGCTAGTTTATATTATAGGTATACTGTTCATTTATGGATATACCTATTCAGAGCCCTTCAAACTACAAATTCACACTACTTACACTCTTCCGCTACCCCATCCCGCCCACCACCAGCAGCCCTTATGCGCTTGCCAGGTATCAGCGGGACTTATTTCTCGAAAACTTTCGGTGCACGGCGCCTTTTAATACCCTTCATTCCACTAATGACTGGTGTTTTGCCGAGTTGAGAGGGACACGGCGGCGAAAACGGGATGGGGGAAGCAAGGGGAGGAAATGGTTGTGTGCCGGCGAGCTTGCATCAGGGGGGGAGCTTGGGGCTCGGGGGATGCGGAAACGGTAGAATAATACCTCCCCATTATGCCATGCCCACTTTGATAATTAGAGTTGTCAACTTTCGTCGCGGCACACCTGAACAAACACTTGGGCGAAAATGCGAGGATTGTTGTTTGAGGGATGGGGAAACGTGGGCAGGGGGAGGCAGGAACAGGAGAGGGAGTGAGGGAATAACAAAAGTTTTGAATGAGTCGACGTGATGCCAGGTGATGGGGCGATAGGAACAACGGAGGGATGCCGTGTCCTATTTACGACGTTGATGATGCAAATTAGGGATATTTATATGGATCGAAATTTTCATCCTATTTTCGTTCAAACTTCTCAGTTATTCGTCGATCGATACACGTTGCTCCAAATAGGTCCTTCGGTAGAATTGTATTTCCTTGACAGGGTAAAGTGTAATTAGGCATCTTCAAGGGTTTGTTCTCTTTGCTAAAATTATTTCTAATTGACCTTGTTCTTTCAACCTGCGGTCAAGTTTGGAATTATATAGTCTCAAATCATCTCTTACATGTTACGCGTCCAAACTGCTTGCGGACTTTTATGATGATGAAAAGCAAAAAGTGAGCACTCCGCGTGCAGGTACAGAAGGTGCTTACCTAAGCCCCGTTTGATGGCATTTAATTTTTAATGCTTCGTTTTCCGTCTGTCGGAGTTTTATCCTCTTAGAGTGCGGAAAGGTCGAAAGGGTAATAAGTCAACAACCCCCGGGGGCCAATAAATATTGAGGTAGAAAAGCGCTCTGGCTGGTTACGGAGGCAGGAAGAGTAGTGACGGGGTCGATATGACGTATAGCCTGTTGCACCACACTACCCTACCACCACCACCACCACCACCACAATCATCCGATTCGTCTGTGATGATGTACGGAGATAAAGAGAAAAGAGAAAGGAACGGGAAGGAGCACGATGAAAATGTCGAAGACTTGGGAATAAATTGGTCTTGGATTGTTGTGGTGTGTGAATCGAAATCTGGAACGGATCGTAATTGGAACTTCGGCGGATGAACTCTATCGAGTCTCGACACAACAGTTTCAGTTGCTGTAATGCCAAGACGAATAATTGCTTGGCATAAACAGTCCAGCCCTCTGATGCTAGTTAGTTAATTAATTATTATGAAATTCGAACCTACCAGACCAGACCCGAAACTTGGAACGGCTATTTCTCTCGGAACTCGCAAGTTTATGCACGGGCCTGCCCAATGTTTATCAACTTCGCAGATCCAAGGATTTATACCCGAAACTTTGACGGCCACTCTTTGGTAGCCATAGGCGAAGCGACCTTTTGCAATGTGCTCGCTGAATAAGCATAGTCGTTGGATTATTGAAAGCAAAAGGCAAAAGAGGAAACATTGAAAGGGAAAAACACAAACTTGGGAAAGGTCCAGGAATTGATTTCAAAACAATGGTCATTGGTAAACAGAGCACAAGAGGTGAAATTGAGTGTCAATTAGCAGTGACGGTTGCGGACTTTCGCGGAATTCTTTGCGGAATCCCGGACGACATCGACAGTTCTTTCATTCAATCAATCAACAAAATTTTTATTTATGATGGGAATTACATATTCCATGGCACATCGTCAAGAATAGTTTGAGAATCATATAGTCAAGAATTTGATTGTCAAATGAATAAATCCACGTTTAAACCACTTTCGAACAATCGAACATAAAGGAAACCATGCACTGAACACCTCGAAGTTTTCGTTTCAGTACGATCACTCGTTTAAATCGATTTTTTCTGCACAGACGGAACTGGCGTGCCTCAACTCAAAGTCCGCAGCCGTACCTTCTATTTCGTTGAACAAAAAAGGTACTTTCACCATAACTGCGAAATGCTTGTTTAAGGCTTGTTAGCTTTTATCAGTAACAGATATACACGGCGTCTCAAAATTCGCGCCGTCGATTCCTCGAAGTTCAGGGCAGTTTACGGAAATGCTTGAAAAGTGCCAGAAAAATACTGAAACGTGAAAAAAGTGGGGTCTGCTATTTTTAAAGATACAGAGGGTCGAAGGAAAATCCTTTAGGCATTCTCCTAGTCAGAAGAACCAGAAAGATCAACTTGAAACGCCAGTGACAATTTTCGGATTTTCCTTGATTCAAATACCAGCTATGATATTCGTAACATAGGTTTCATTGGTATACATGATTGTAAGCAAAGATACTGATCCTCTTGATAATTACATTCAACTGTCACGTGACTGATATTATCCAATGACAAAGCTCAATTTTATGAAAATCAGCCAATCCTGATCTGCTTACGTGATAAGCGCTTTAGGGATGATTATCAATCAAAACTTTATAGATGATACTTATCCGACGAGTAAATTGTTTCGTGATTCTCATAAAAAGTAGTGGAAGGTATAGCAACGTGTAATAATGAGATTTATTGTATTTGAAAGTTTATTGAAGAACAAATTTTAGGTCGGGTATGAATGGAGCATGATGGCCTAGCATCATAAAAAATGAAAACCTATTATTGTTATAAAATGTACAATTATTGAAACTTATAATTTTTTATTTATTTACACCATTGTCAACACAATCTTCGTCAGGAACCACCAACGTATTCTGTATGTTTGAAATTGTAGAAGTCGAGGTAGAAGTGGATGGAGTTTACGGGTCTTGTTGTCTCATTTTGCCTGCCATTTTGGCATGTTGACGTTCATCCAGCTGCAAATAGGGCTTGATTGAAGTTGTCCTAGAATGCCCAGTGATTTCAATAAGTTGCTTTTCACCGACGCGACGCCTTACCTTGCTAGATGCGAAACAGCTGTGGACCGTATTGAGTGATTCGTTATTTTGGCCATTTTAGTATCGATTCCCACTTGCTCAGCTGCAGATCTAGTCCACTGGCATAATGTATTTTTGTCAACTGGACAATTTTTGTACCAGCCAACTGAAGAAGCATCTTTCCCGAGTGGATTAGGTGTCAAGAAAAACCGTCTTGTGGTAATTCGCGTTCCTCTCTTGCTCATTTACTTTTTTTAATTTTTTTTCACTCGTTTATTTAACGTCGGCCTATTTCCGCAACGAGGTCTGACACCGACGCCGGTGAATGCTTTCCTCCACTATACCGGAAATTTCGCCAAACCCCTGTGTGTTCAAAGTTCCAAGGATTCTCCATGTTTTCCGAGAGTTTTTCACTTTAAAAATGAGTAACCGGCCTGGCTTATCGAGACAGGACTCAAATGATGAAGCCTTTATTGAAGCAAATATCTCAATTCTTCAATCTTTTCCTCAAATTCCAACTTCCCACCCGAAGGGACATCTCATAATAAAATTTCCATCCGCTCTTTGCTACTCGTCGGGGAAGCTTTGTAGTTTTGGGGTGACAGAACCGATTTTTTTCGAGAGCTAGGGTACTTTCAACTTTATTAAAAGTTTTGGGGGGGGGCACTTCAATTTTCGAGTACTTGGTTTAGTATATGAAACTTCAAGACACGCTGAAAAGTTCAGATTTTTTCTCTTCAGTCTGACCTAAAAAGTTTACCAGAATCTCATATTTGATGATAAAAGTGAGTGGGGGCAAAACCTCACTCCCCGAGCCCCTGTATTTAAATAAATTCAAGTTTTTCAAAAAAATTTCTGACTCATTCAAAGCATTTCCCTAAACTGCCTTTGACTTTGAACCGCGAGTTCTGGAACACCTGTACAGACGTATTCGTACTTTGTGTATCAAGGCCATAAAGGTGATGTTTTTGGCCGAATTTGAAATTTTGTAGCCGAGGCGTAGCCGAGGCTGCAAAACAGGTGAGGCCAAAGAAGAACCTTTTGGCCGAGGTGCACACGACATTTTTTAGGCGACTATCACAAAAAATGGAGCAAAATACTGATGTTTGAATCGTTTGATTTCTTACTCGCAATCGCAAGAGTGCTTTTCTTCATAAAACATAGTTACCTGTGACATTATAAAACAAAATTTGTAGGTGTATTATTATGACAGTAGTTTAGACAAGTCAATGATGAACGAGGTATAGTGAAAGCGATTTTTCTCAAACGCCGGCACCACAGACTGAAGCTCAAATGCGGCAGCTTTGGATTTGCTTCCGCTGAAATCACAAGCTGTATAGGTACTTACCTGAAGCAGTATGCACATTTTGTGATGAGTTGGTGCCTGTAAAACAAGGCAAAAATCTGGACAGGGTCTGTTTCTCTGGCGTACCTTTTGGTAAAATCACAATAGTGCAAGTCATCAACGTTGTGGTCTATTTATTCCATGATGAGGGTTACGGTATCCATCGAAATCCAACAGCGTGTTTCGGACATACTTGGGCCAATTTTCACGACACAAGCATAACCATAACAAACAAAACAAAATAATGAAATTGCCTTTGACTTTGACAGCACTCACATTGACATTGTAGCATTGACCAATGATGTAGTAGCGTAGCAATCTTGCAACTGAAATCACTTCGGGAATCACCGCAATGGGCACCAACCTTATGGAGAAAATAACTGTATTTTCAAAATTATGTAATTATTACATTTGATTTTGGGTCATCATTGAATGATTAATTGCTCTTTATTAATCTGGTATACCGCCGACTACTTCGTGATGTAAATATTCAACAGCTAAATCGGTCCAAAATCATGTAACGTGAAAAAAGCAGAATGACATTAGCCTCCCAACAAAGTAAAACAAATGAGGTTTAGCGGCCGAAAAGGGAAATATTGACATTAGCGTACAAAAAAAAAGACACTTTTGAGACGTCAAAAAGGACGAAAAGAAATCTTTTGTGTGTTGGTCGCCTGAAAAAGTCAAATATTTGACAAAACAATATGTGAGGAATTCTTTGTTTGATTTTTTGGTGAAACAGCATCAAGCACATAAGACCTACGCCCTTGCAAAGCTTGGCCTCGAGTTTATGGCACACGGCAGGAAACTGATGCTTACTTAGGTAGGTATACACCCCTAAAGCAGGGCCTGATGCCGCTATATTTCTCGCAAGGTGCCGGTGGGGAGTTTTCCTCTGCAGCATCCAGGTCAGGACTCGGGCGCACTTAATATCGGCCGTAGGTACGTACACGGCGTGACACTTGTGCATTATTAAGTACTATATCAAGCGGGCCGCGGCCCGAGGGGAATCACCGGGGGCAGATTGCGTCACCGCCGCACCGTCGGGGAGCACTTCTCTCTCCTCTACGGCGGCCCCTCTGCCCACCCCCATGCAACCTTCCGCAAACTCTCGGGCGGTCGCTAATTTAATATGCGAAATATTCGAATATTTGGGTCGCCTGCGCATTTCCGCCCGGAGGTTTCCGGTTTCGTTTATGAGTCGCCTGGGCCAGTCCGGGCTGGTGTGTCTGGTGCTGTTGTTCTTTTTCTCAGATTTTCAAATTGCACATCTTTTATTCTTGCTGCAACGTCTCTGGAGGCCTTGCATGAATCTGTGACAGCTACTGATGCATAACCCTAGCCAAGGAACGTCAAAACGCTGCGCTTACTTAGATCGAAAACTTGGCCTCAAAAACTAATCTGTACTTATTCAACTCTACCCGCGTAACGGAGAGACCCTAATCAGAGAAATACCTACTTGATATTCCGTTTGGAATTGAAGATTTTCAATTTTTGATATAAAGTGCTCAACAAAATAAGTGTCGCAACAGAAATTTTTCCCCAAATTTGAATCTACATAACTTTTGATTGTCACGGACGATTTTAATTCGGTTTTCACTGGTCGATTGCCTAATCTTTTGGCTATTCACCATGTTCAAAGATCACCTGAGAAGCTGCACATGAAGTTTCTACAGGGTGGTAAATAAAGCAGTTCATAATTGTTAAAATTTTGATGAACCCAGTTTGAGCTAAAAATTTTTTTGTCAACAACCGATAACAAAATAATGGAGAATGATGACTTACCTCGGAACGGTTTTCGAATTTTCCGGATTAGAAGTGAAATAGCCAAGATACGATTTTTTTGCTGGGAATGATGCTTTTCATTTCTTCTCCTTCATGAAAAATCAACGGACTCTCGATGTGAGAGGATATCTCTCAGCAGGCTTGCTCATTAGACGATTCTAAGCAATTTGTGGTCTAGCGCACCCCCTGTTGTGTCTTTTGGGGCTAATATAGGGCGTACTTTTTTGTGAATTCGCCACCAATTTCACAACCTAGGCTTGTTTGGTATCAATTTTTTTGATTGAGGTTCGCTGAACAATATTATCTTGGTGAAAACATTCTCATGTCTGTCTGTCTGTCAGTCATCTGTTTCTATAACTCCCGAACGGTTCATCGAATTTAACTGAAACTTGGTTAATACGGAGGTACAGTGTCGATCGAAAGTTTGGAAACACTTGTCAAGCTTGTCAATTTTGGAGGTTAAATTAAGACTGAATGAAAAGGATTTGAGAAGATGACATGCGCTCAAAATTGGAAGAAGACATCTTTTGAACTGTGAAAGAAAACACTTTTTTTGTCATATCACATTCAATTACGTGTGCAATTTGACTTCAAAAATTGACAGTTTTCAAAAGTGTTCCCAAAGCTTAGTCAGTGTACATATGCGGGCATAATTTGGATTTTGGAGTGAGTTGATGAGACTTTAGCTCAAGTCGGTGCACCATCCCGTAATTAGCTATCAGTTTCTTTCTCAAGCATTTGCAAGATGGACCTCAAACTTACCAGGTTTGTAGGTAGGTACTAGGTAAGTAACATTTTCCTTCCAGTTTATGATTTTCAGTTTAAGATGCTTAAATAATCAATATTTTGTCGGTCCCCCTCTTGCCTGGATCAGATCGAGCCATTACTTATCTCGACATGCTCTCCACTAAAGCCCGCAGAATATTCTGAGAAATAGCCTTCCATTCTTCCTGAACTGCAATTGCTAAGTCATTCAAATTGTCCGATTGTCCTTCTTTTCTCTCAATTTCAACTTTATCTTACTCCATACATGCTCGATAGGATTCATATCTGGAGTAGCCAATTCATTCTTCCAATATTGTGATCCCCTAAAAATTCGTTGACAATTCTAGCCCGATGAGGTCGGACGTTGTCGTCGACCAACATGAAATTGTCACCAAAATTTTGAGCAAGGAGGACCACAATATCCTTTATACACAAATCCCTGTATCTTTCACCATTCATACTCTCTACTCTCAGTATCACCAAATCACTTATTCTTCCAGTCCTCATTTCTCTCCAAACAGTCACTCCTCCACCTCCAAAAACCACCCTTGCCTCTATGTGTTCTTCCAGAAGTCTTTCGTTTCTCTGTCGCTATACCAGAACCCGTCCATTCGACCTAAACAAATTAAACTTACTTTCATCTGAGAACAAGCACCTACTCCACTCTGCTATTCCCCAGTGCTAATATGGTTTTGTGCCCATCTTACGCTAGTAGCACGATGCTGCGGCTTCAGCAGAGGGCATGCCGCTCTTCTTCTGTTTTTACTTGATTTTTTAAAGTCCAGAACAACTACACATGTACCTACCTTGATCGACAATTTGAGACAAAAAATACCAAGTGGTTAATTCGATAGAAATGAGAAGAAATGTTCATGTATTCAAAATTGATCTTGCGAGAGCAAAAGAAAAGGAACTGATAAGTAAGTAGGTATGGTGCGGTCTCTCAAGACCTTTCAAGATATTGTGGGGTCTCTGGATCAATTTGAATTTTAACCTTCATGAATCATGTCTATACTAAATTTCAGTTAAATTCGATGTACTGGTTCGGAAGTTATCGTAACATAATTCCAGACAGACAGACAGACAAAAGACCATTTTCATCAAGATAATCTTGTACAGTGAGCCTTGATCAAAAGAACTGATATCAAATTAGCCTGGGTTCACTAGATTGTGAAATTGGAGCATATCGTAACATGTTACAGAGAGACAGACAGAAGACTGTTCTTATTGAGATAAGCTTGTTCAGCGAGCCTCAATCAAAAGAATTGATATCAAACAAGCCTGGGTTGTGAAATTGGAGCATATCGTAACATATTACAGACAGACAGACAGACAGACGACAGCCAGACAGCAGACTGTTTTTATCAAGATAATCTTGTTCAGCGAGTCTTAATCAAAAGAATTGATATCAAACAATCCTAGGTTGTGAAACTGGAGCATATCGTAACATGTTACAGACAGACAGACAGACAGACAGACAGAAGACTGTTCTTATCAAGATAACCTTGTTCAGCGGGCCTTAATCAAAAGAATTGATATCAAACAAGCCTAGGTTGTGAAATTGGAGCATATCGTAACATATTACAGACAGACAGACAGACAGAAGACTGTTTTTATCAAAATAATCTTGGTCAGCGAGTCTTAATCAAAAGAATTAATATCAAACAATCCTAGGTTGTGAAACTGGAGCATATCGTAACATGTTACAGACAGACAGACAGACAGGCAGACAAAAGACTGTTCTTATCAAGATAACCTTGTTCAGCGGGCCTTAATCAAAAGAATTGATATCAAACAAGCCTAGGTTGTGAAATTGGAGCATATCGTAACATATTACAGACAGACAGACAGAAGACTGTTTTTATCAAGATAATCTTGTTCAGCGAGTCTTAATCAAAATAATTGATATCAAACAAGCCTAGGTTGTGGAATTGGAGCATATCGTAACATGTTACAGATGAACAGACAGACAGTCAGACAGACAGAAGACTGTTTTTATCAAGATAATCTTGTTTAGCGAGCCTTAATCAATCGAATTGATATCAAACAAGCCTAGGTTGTGAAATTGGTGGTGAATTCATCAAAAAATATACCCAATTTCAGCCTCAAAAGACAAAATAGGGAGTGCGCTAGACAACAAATTGCTTAGAATCGTCTAATGAGCAAGCCTGCTGTGAGATATCCTCTTACATCGAGAATCCGTTGATTTTTCATGAAGGAGAAGAGATGAAAAGCATCATTCCCAGCAAAAAAATCGTATCTCGGCTATTTCACTTCTAATCCGGGAAATTCGAAAACCGTTCCGAGGTAAGTCATCATTCTCCATTATTTTGTTATCGGTTGTTGACAAAATTTTTTTTAGCTCAAACGGGGGGTTCAATGAAATTTCAACAATTATGATCTGCTTTATTTACCACCCTGTAGAAACTTCATGTGCAGCTTTTCAGGTGATCTTTGAACATGGTAGATAGCCAAAAGATTAGGCAATCGAGGAGTGAAAACCGAATTGAAATCGTCTGTGAGAATCAAAAGTTATGTTGACTCAAATTTGGGGGAAAATTTCTGTTGCGACACTTATTTTGTTGAGCACTTTATATGCCGTTATAACAAATGACCCTCGTGAAGACTCGGCCGCCTTCGGACGCCGATTATAAGCGCCCGCTCGACTGGTCGTCTTCGCGAGTAGTGGATAAGAAGATCTGTCGCAAGCAGCACGCAAGTCATTCAGATGTTTTATTTCTATTAATTTTCTTTGTTTAAAGTTCAATATAGTGTTTGTTAAATGTTTCGGACCTATCTTTTATTTACGTGAAATCGTTATCCGTAATACTGGCGTCCCAACTGTGGGCCCGGAACGCGAAAGTCGTGTTGTTGTGAGTTTCTAGTGACATCCGCCATTTTTTGTCGAACACAAAACGCGCGCGAACCGTTAAACAAAGGACCTGTTCGTTCCTGACACGCTAGCGACATCTACAGCCACGCCGTTGCAACTACGTGCGCACCAGAGCTGAGATCCCTAGATCGGTTGGCATCACTGGCTGTCAACGTCAACGTCAACAGCGTGTTTGTTTACGTGCGGATTATCGATCGAAAATTCGATTTAAAGAAGCAAAATCAACGCCGCAGCAAAGAGGACTGTTCGCTGTGCTGCTCCATTTTGTTGTCTTTGTGTGTGCGTGCAAGCTGAAACGCCGCAAGTTGACCAAGCTGACGCCGAAATCAGCATTTTTTGTTCGCATTCCGCGAACCTGTTGCAACGAATGTTTCAACACCTTGGACGTCGTCGTCGTCGTCCCTTTTGTGGTAGTATTACCGCCATCTCGTGGAAGCTTGCCACAGGTTTCGTGGGAATTCCATCGTCGTGAAGCGAAGTGTAGCCGCCAACACGACCGACTCAAGAGGAGTCCATTACCATTCGAAAACGCTACGTTCGGGGAAAATTCGAGGTGCACCTGCGGGCTCAATTCCCATGAGCTCCGGCGAAGACGAAGACATGCCTAAATACAGCAACGTGGTTTTGACAGCTGAACAGTTCAATCAACTGTTAGCTAGTTACTCGGGAAATGTTACTCCTCCTCCAATACCACAAGTCTTGCCAGGCAATTTTACTAAATGTTCTTCTCGTTTCTCAGGTGCTAAAGAAAGTAGTGTCGATGCATTCATCGATGCTATTCAGACGTACAAGGATTGCGCCAATGTCTCCGACGCCCATGCACTGACCGGTCTGCCGATGTTACTTGATGGACTGGCAGCCACTTGGTTCCAGGGTGTGAAGTCGTCACTTACCAGCTGGGACGAAGCAGTAAATGCTCTTCGAGGTGCTTTCGGTCAGAAGTTGGCCCGGTACAAGGTATTTAAACAGCTGTTCGAAACCGAACAAGGAGAAGAAACAACTGATGTCTTTGTAAGTAAATGTAGAGCTTTACTTTCACAACTTCCTGATACGCCGGTCTTGCCCGAAGTTTACAAATTAGACATGGTCTATAGTTTGTTGAATTATCGAATCAGGAAAAGAATTTCGCGCGACGATTGCGGTGATTTTACAGAACTGTTGCAAAAAGCTCGTTCTGTCGAAGCTACGCTTCAAGAAGCTTACCTAAAGCAACCGGTAAGCGACGCAAGTGTAATGAATGTCCCTCAAGTCAAGAAAGTAAAACCACAATGTGATTTTTGTCGAAATTTCGGTCACGTCAAAGCGGTTTGTCGAAAATTTCTGAAATCTCAGTCGGAAGCAAAGCTTTCTCAACCAAAGGGGACCAAGCCAGCGTCTTCAACGCTGAAGTGTTATGGATGTGGAATGGTTGGGTACATCAAAAGCAATTGTCCACAATGTAAAGGTGCTACATCTGGCACTTCTACCGAATTTTGCCCACTGTCTACATCGGGATTTGCTGTTATTCCGCGTTCGCGACCTTTATTCTCCATCGGCGTTCTCGACTTCAATGGAACAGGGTTAGTCGACACTGCAGCGAAGCAAAGCGTTGCCAGCGATTCCTTGTACAAGCTAATGAAGTCCGTTGGACACAGGTTCGAGATGAAAAAGGTAACAGTGACAGTCGCTGATGGTACCAGTACTCACACGGAGGTACTGGTTACGCAGGTTGATGTTCATTTAAAAGATCGTGTAATCCCTACGTCATTTATTGTACTTCCGAAAGCAGTTGGAAATAGTACATTGCTAGGTATCGACTTTCTAAAGGCTGCAGGTATCTGCCTAAATCTTGAAGAGGATTGCTGGAATTTTGCGGACCAGTCACACGTCAAGTACCCACTTGTGTTTGAGAAGGATACAGCTTCAGCGGAAGTTTCATCTGCTGCCATTGAGTTGAATGCGATTCATTTACGCCAAAATGAAGGTATCTCACTGACTCCTGACGAGAGAGAGCAAGTGAATGATTTGTTACGCGAAAACGTCGATATCTTTCGGCCAGGGGGAGAAGCCACTCCGTATATTGAACACACGATCGACACAGGCGAACATCAGCCCATTTCAGTCCCACCCTATCGTCTGGCTCCGGCGAAAAAAGAGCTCTTGAGGGCGGAGATAGAGCGTCTACTGGAAGAAAACGTTATTGAGGAATGTGAATCCCCTTGGGCGGCTCCAGTGGTTCTCGTGCCAAAAGCAAATGGGAGTGTTCGACTCTGCGTTGATTATAGGCGTTTAAACAGCGTAACTAAGGCTGATAACTACCCCCTTCCGCGATTGGATGACCTCATCCATTCGACGACTCAGACGAAGTACATCACTACGATTGATTTGCGCGCGGGATACCACCAAATCAACGTACGGCCCAGTGATCGTGATAAAACCGCATTTATCACCCCGTTCGGTACTTACAGGTATCTACGCATGCCGTTCGGCCTCCGAAACGCTCCGTCTGTCTTTCAGAGGTTGATAGACCATTTTCGGCGAGATTTTATGGACGACATGCTGGTTTTGGCGTACCTCGATGACATTATTGTGATGTCACCTACGTTCGAGCGACACGTTGAAGATCTTCGGCGTGTATTCGACAGGCTGCGACGATTCAGACTGTGCGCAAACCGCGAAAAGTGTCAATTCGTTTGCTCATCCGTCAAGTACCTAGGCCACATAATCGGTGAAGAAGGAATTCAAGTTGACCCTGGGAAGGTTTCTGTTATTCTTCAACGCCCTGAACCGAAAAACGTGCAGCAGGTCCTGTCCTTTCTACAAACCGCTTCGTGGTATCGCAGGTTCATCAAAGATTTTGCCGACGTAGCGCGCCCGTTGACTGAACTTACACGAAAGAAGGCCACGTGGAAATGGGAAGAAGCACAGCAGCGCTCCTTTGACAGGCTAAAAGAACTTTTAGCTTCTGCTCCCGTTCTTAAACCGAACGATTCGACAAAGCCTTACATTTTGAGAACGGATGCGAGTAATTACGCTCTAGGAGCTGTGCTCTGCCAAGAGTCAGAAGGTCATGAGCATCCCATTGAGTTTGCCAGCAGAACTCTCAACCCTGCTGAGAGAAATTACTCCACAACGGAGCGAGAAGCGCTTGCCGTTGTATGGGCTCTTGATAAATTTCGAGGTTATGTTGAAGGATCGTCCGTAACCATATCAAGTGACCACCAGCCCTTGAAATGGCTGTTCGGTTTAAAGTCACCCTCGGGAAGACTTGCCCGATGGGCCCTTCGAATCCAAGGGTACGACTTGAGGATGGAGTATACTCCAGGAAAGCAGAACGTCGTCGCTGACACCCTGTCGCGACCACCTTGTGGGCATCAAGACATCGTAACTTGCGAAATCTGCTCCGTAACCATCGATGTACCAACTCGTTCTCCAACGGAAATTCGGTCAGAGCAGCTCAAAGACCCGGAACTTCAAAAAATCATGGATTCCTTCGAGAAGAATCAGGACGATCTACCAAAGTGGACGGATCGTGGGTATCTGATGGCAAACGGTATCTTGCACAGGTATGCGAATGACGAAGAAGAGGAAGCTCAGCTGGTTGTTCCGTCTCATGAGCGAGATCGAATAATGAAAGAGTACCACGACGCCCCCACAGCTGCGCACTACGGCGCAGAAAGAACTTTGCGACGCATTAGTCAAAAGTACTACTTCACAGGCATGCGTCGTTATGTCACCGAGTATGTTAAACAATGCGCTGATTGCGAGAGGTATAAAGCGTCAAACCAGAAACCCGCTGGTCTCATACAAACTCCGGTTTACAATCAACGGTTTGAAATCCTCAGCATCGACCTTTTTGGTCCTTTACCAGAAGCTCCCACCGGTGAAAAATGGATTTTCATCATCGAAGACACATCAACAAAATTCGTTGAACTTTTCGGACTTATACGTGCTACTGCAGAAGAATGCGCCCGTGTTTTAATCGATCAAGTGTTTTTCCGGTACGGTCTACCGCGACAACTCATAAGTGATAACGGCGTACAATTCATTTCTGCTATCATGCAACATGTTTGTGATTACTTTAGCATTAAACAGTCACTAATCCCTGTTTATCACCCACAGGCAAACATGGTAGAGCGAAAGAATCGGGATCTAAAACCCCGATTGGCCATCCTTGTTGGCGATGACCACTCTTCGTGGCTGGAGAAACTCCCAGTCATCCGATTTGCCATGAACTCAGCCTACTGCGAAGCAACTGGTCACACCGCTGCGTACCTGACATTCGCTCGAGAGCTCCGAACTCCCGACCAGGTCCTGAATGATACACGCATCATTCCCGGTGCTGACAACTTCGTGGCTCAAATCAGTCCATACCTCCAGACCGTCAAAACTACATGGAGAGAAGCACGCGATGTTCACGATGTTCAGCAGGATCGTCACCAGGTTTATGCTGATCGACATCGGCGAGAAGGTCCAGAACTTGATATCGGCGACCTTGTGTGGGTATCGCTGAAAACCCACAGCAACGCTGCAAAAGGTATCACGAACAAGTTTCATCCCAAGCGAGATGGACCCTACAAGCTTCGAAGGCAGGTGTCCCATACCTCCTACGAAGTCGAAAATTTGAAAACTCCGGCTGACATCCTTGGGACCTACCACGTGTCAGCCCTCACACCATTCCACGGATCGACTCCTCCAGCTCCAGTAGTTGGAGTCAAGCGCCGTGGACGCCCGAAGAAAGCATCTTCCTGACTCCCTTCTCGGGACGAGTAAGCGGTCAGAGGGGGAGAGTATAACAAATGACCCTCGTGAAGACTCGGCCGCCTTCGGACGCCGATTATAAGCGCCCGCTCGACTGGTCGTCTTCGCGAGTAGTGGATAAGAAGATCTGTCGCAAGCAGCACGCAAGTCATTCAGATGTTTTATTTCTATTAATTTTCTTTGTTTAAAGTTCAATATAGTGTTTGTTAAATGTTTCGGACCTATCTTTTATTTACGTGAAATCGTTATCCGTAATACCGTTCAAATTCAGTAGAATGAATTTTTGGAGCAAAAATAAAGTGACAAGCTGGAGGGCTACGGCTACGACTGATGGCACCTGCAAAGTTTTGGAGCGAAACTATCAGCGGCCATCAACCGTATCCTTCCAGCCCTCAAGCTTGTCACTCTATTTTTGCTCCAAAAAGTTATTCTACTGAAAATAAAAAATGAACGGGATATAAGCATTTTGCTCGTGCTTATAAACCAGTAGCCCAGGTATTTTAGGGTTGGACCTTGAAATAAATGTCCCTTTTGAAATTCTGCACAAACGGCCTTTGACCAATGCTGAACCAACATACCAAAAGTTCCGGTCCGAGAAGTAGTGTGTGGAACATAGTTTTTTTGGGCAAGAAAGGAGTAAGTGCCGCCAAATCAGATAAACTCTTGCTGTAGTTCAGAAGAGGGTACTGTAAGTCTCAACGTTGACCAACGTGTTCTTCAAGCAATACTGACCAATGTAATTAAAGCTCCAGGCCTTGAAATGTGAGCGTCATAGTTTTTTATAAGCAAAAAGGGAGGAAGTTCCGCAACAGTGGTAACTCGGTAAAATTTGATTTCCTTAAAATTTTGAAGGAACCTGGTTGGTCTGAGTACCTTTCAAGTTAGCTGATCCACATTTTAAAACAGAATTCTTTGATTTCCCTCCCCCCCGATCTACCAACCAAAGAGGAGGGAAGTATTGTGAAGGCGCTAAAAACATTCTTCGAGATGTACACGGAATATCCATTTTGAGTCCCCCCCCGAGACGATCAGGACCATTTCCAGATGAAAGTTTGTTTGTCTGTGTGTCTGACTTTGTGTGTGCCTGGCTGTGTGTATGTCTGTTTGTAATATTTCACGAAAACTACCAAACCGTTGATTTGATCGACTTGAAAATGCAAACATAGTTTTGCTGTTGGTCCCTGGACTTACTTGGCAGTCTGTTTATGATTTTTTTCGGTAACAACGGGTTTGTCCGGGTGATGGACTTTTCCATATCTAGATTTATTTGCAATTTTCGAATGGGGTGTTCCACGGGTTTTGGAAAAAAATGAATTTAGATACTGGAGCCTCCGTAGAGCTCACATATTTTTATTTGATTTTTTGCGTTCATTCAGGCCCCGAAAAAAATTAAGTTTCGCGTGACGTTACGCATCCTGAGACCAAGGTACGATAACAGATGGCGCCAGGTAAAGCTGGACTCCCGGATGCGAATATTCGGACAGAAAATGCGATTTTGTTTGTCAAATTTTGAATTTGAGGGCTCGGATTGGTCAGTATGAGGACTTTGACATAAAATTTCGCGTTTTCTGTCCGAATACTCGCATCTGGGAATCTAGCTTTACCTGGCGCCATCTGTTAACGTACCTTAGTCTCAGGATGCGTGACTTCACGCGAAATTCTCTTTATTTTTTTTTCAGGGCCTAAATGAACGCAAAACAATCAAATAAAAAATATGTGAGCTCTACGAGGGCTTTAGTATTTAGATTGATTTTTTCCCAAAACCCGTGGAACACCCCATTGTTTCAATGCCGAGGAATGGCCGAGGACAAGAAGGGGGGTCGTTAGACTTTCCAGGCGGATGAATTCGATTTCCTGTCGGTTTCCTTGGATTTCCGTGTCGATGATAAAAGAGCCTTCGGTTTGAATGGAAATACCGTTGACTAGACGGGCGTTTCCACTGTTCATAAACACGTGGTCGGGTGAGAGGCATAGCTCGGCTACTTCCTTACTGGGGCCCTATTCTTGAAACGGGGAACAGAGTTCACATGTGTAGTTGCTAGGCAAGGACCAATCATAGCTCTTTTTGTATAGCAACATCGCATGAGAGCTTTGTTTCCCATTTCAAGAATAGGGCCCCTGGCGTAATTCTTGACAGCTCCGGTGTCGATGAGGGTAAGAAAGTCGTAGCCCCGAATCCTGGTAATGGTGGAAATCCGGGGGTCAGTGTCGGGATTACAGGGCTGGTTTAATTTCTCACGTAACGTCTTTTCCGTCCGGCACTTCTACCGCGGAAAAAGTCCGTTCAGACTCCGGGTGGCTCACATAGTCGGGGCTCAACTGCTCAACAATTGAAGTGGTCCACTCGAAAATTTCGCCCGATTTCAAATACGAATATCTCGGAAAAAAATTGACCGATTTCAAAAAGTGCAGTGTTTTTGGATAGCTTATTCTTTTCACTATAAGGTGCAATAATAGGCCAAACAATTGAAGACATGATGCATGATATACAGGGTGACAACGAAAGGAGTGTTAAAATGTTGCATTTTAAAGCACGTCCCAGTTTTTCCACAAAAATCGCCGAGTCTTTCTGATTACACTTTTAAGTAGTGCACATCCATGGCTCGGAACGGTTTTTGAAATTCACGCTTATCTTCTTTGGTTACAGGGTGATGTAAAATGAAACAACTTTTTGTTTTTATACAGGGTGTCCCAGAAATGGCGCATAAACTCTCCAGTACGTTGCTGGGAACTCATCATAGAGTCAGGGAAAAATAGTAGAAAAATTCGTTGACTTTTATTTATTAAGTTATCGCCAAAAAACGGAACGGTCGATTTGGCAAACGTGCACGACTGCACGTGTTCACCTACATACGTACCGCTAGGTAAATCCAATATAAATATGATCATCATAGAAACGGTCATTGTTAGGGCCAATTTAGACATTTACTTGTAGGTACTGATACTGGTGCCTATTGACACAGCTACTGGCAGTACTGGCTTTGATAGCTACCGATCGCACCTCTTCGTAATTTCAACAACTTTCGCGCATTCAGAAAATAAACTTGTAAAACTGCGTTTCTCCCATTTTTATTTAGGTGTTACTAAGGCTGTCTCAGAAAGAAATTCACTTTAAAAAAACACAACACCCTTTTCACTTATTTAACTTGTTCTGAACTAACAATCCAAAGAAGAATCCTTGCAAATCATGTGTGTATATCAACATCCGTCAGGCTCCTTTGACGATAGGCGTTGGGACTACTCGTATTCGAGAAAAAAGTAAGTGCATGCAGTCCCGGTGAAACTTTGTGAGCCTTGCGATTTGGTTGATTCTGAAGCAGTTCAAAAACGTCCTCTTCAGCATCAGGCATCAGGTACCCTCACATGACGAGGACGGCCGCGATCTGCTTATAATAATACTGATGCTACCTGTCTGGTCCTTCTGGCTCTGTCTTCTGTTCTCATTATCACATAAGATCCCAGCACATAAGTACGATCGGGATGCTTTCTTTGACGGTATTGCTGGGGGTAAATAATGCGTTCCGCCTGGAAGTGATTGATGCCGCGACGTTCGCCCAAAATCAGTAACATATCAGTGTATTCGCTAGCCGCATACATTATTCGCGGAAAAGTGAAAACGAGGCAGGAATAATGATGCAAAATGACACTGACTGATCTTATTGTCAGAAATTGACTTCATTTGATTTTTTATTTATTCAATGTCAGATTGTAGGTATACCTACTCATTTGTTTTTCACCGATGATGCCAGATCCATTTTCTGGGTAATTTGATTGAAAATTTGCAACATTCAAAATTGGCTGTAGCCGTTAATCAAAAGTTGTTGAGGATTATTTCACCAGAAAATGATAAAAGAGCTTTGTCCCCATGAAATAAATATTGCGGTTTTTAATAAATCACAGAAATAGAGAAGTTGAGTTTTCAAATTCAAAGTCTTATATCTCGAAGAGTGGTCCAGGAGGAATTTTTTTACTATTTTTCTAGAGTTCCCTGGAAGGTCCGCTACAACGTACTGGAGAGTTTATGCGCCATTTCTGGGACACCCTGTAGTGGTAACTTTTTTGTTTTTAAACCGATTTTCACAATTTGGAGCTTATGTTGAAGCGAAGACCCCAGTTAAGAGGAATCGAATCACAGAATTGTATTAACACATCATTTCAAAAAAAAAGGTTGGATCAAATGTGACCTAAGCATGGAATGAGGCCGAGATCCGATTTGGGGGGGATTTTTGAACAAGAATCAACTTGTCGTTGAAGGAACCACTCATTGCGAGCATTTTAAGATCAGTCTCGCTTATATAAGGCAACAATTAACGACGGAAAACCCAAATTGGGACTGCATGTTTTCACAGGATAGCTGATGCCTTTGCTCACCTGAAAACACACGTACTTATTGTTACTTTTGACTGTTTCTGTCGACCCTCTGTTGACTGTCCAAATCGCGAAGGAAACTCGATCAGTGATTTTCGTAACAAAGGTTACGTGTATTTTCAGGTGAGCAAGAGCATCGGTTCTCCTGTGAAAACATGCATTCTTAATTTGGGTTTTCCGTCGTTAATTGTTGCCCCAAATAAGCGAGACTGATCTCAAAATGTTCGTAATGAGTGATTTCTTTAACGACAAGTTCATTCTTCTTGAAAAATTTCCCCAAATCGGATTTCGGCCTTATTTCATGCTTAGGTCACATTTGATGCAACCCCTCTTTTTGAAATGATGTGTTAACTCAATTATGTTAATCGATTCCTCTTACCTGAGGTCTTCGCTTCAACATAAGATCCAAATTTTGGAAATCGGTCAACAAATAAAAAAGTTACCACTACAAAAACAAAAAGTTGTTTCTTTGACATCACCCTGTAACCAAAAAAGATAGGCGGAAATTTCAAAAACCGTTTCGAGCCATGAATGTGCACTTCTAAAAAATGTACTTGAAAAGACTCAGCGATTTTTTTTGCAAAAGTGGGACGTGCTTTAAAATGAAACATTTCAACACTGTTTTTGTTGTCGCCCTGTATATTATGCATTATGTAATCAATTGTTTGGTCTATCAAGGCACCTTATAGTGGAAAGAATAAGCTATCGAAAAACACTGCACTTTTGAGAATCGGTCGATTTGTTTCCAAGATATTTGTATTTGAAATCGGGCGAAATTTTCGAGTGGACCACTTCAATTGTTGAGCAGTTTAGATTCGGAGAATTGTAAGATATCACTTCGGTCGGACTTGTGCGTGTCTTAACTTGATGCTCGGGCGCCACTGCCTTTACGTGAAGACAGAAGGTAGAATAACTTGTAGCGGAAAGATACCAAGCATGCGGAGTTAACGATTATTAACGAGCTTTTATTATTATACAACTTTTATACGTCGATATTTTTCTCGGCGGATTGACAGACGCGGTGTGTCACCTCAAGCTATTGTTGGCTGCCATACAGCCCCCTCCTTAGTAATGTCGTTCTAATTCCTGGTTCGCAGGTTGTATCTATTCTGTGGCGGTTTGGGTAGGAGGTTTACGGGAGCGTTGTTTGTCGTGACGGTCTGGGAGGGCAGCAGTGTTTTGTCTGCGTCGCTTAGGACGTATGCCGGTTTCAGACGGTCCTTGGACACGTGTTTTGCTTCGCCGTTGAGTTGGAGCAAGAACGATTTTGATGCTCTTTCCAAAATTTTGAAGGGTCCTTCGTAAGGTGGGTGTAGCGGCGAACGTACTCTATCCACCCGCACAAACACTTGACCGCAACTTTCCAGGTCTTTATGCACGAACACTCTGGGTTTGTCGTGATGTTTGACAGGTGCTGGCCGCAGATGTTGCATCACAGCACGTAGTTTATTTAAAAATTCATCATGCTGATCGTCGTTAACGTCTCCGGCTTCAAAAAATTCACCTGGTAGGCGGATGGTCGTGCCGTAAAGTAGTTCCGCGGAGGAGCATCCAATGTCTTCCTTGAAGGCGGCGCGCATACCTAGTAGAGCTTCGTCCAGAGCGTCCGTCCAAGCTGTTTGTGAGCCTTTGAGCTTCTGTTTAAGCGTTCTGTGAACCCTTTCGATCATGCCGTTGGCCTGAGGATGGTATGCCGTTGTGCGAATGTGCCTGGTTCCGGTTCGTCTTGCCAGTTCACTGAAGAGTTCCGATTCGAACTGGCGGCCCTGATCTGTCGTCACTGTCATGGGACAACCGAAACGGACCAACCATATTTTCCAAAAGGCTTTTGCCACGTTTCGAGCAGACATGTCCGCCATCGGGTAGGCTTCTACCCATCTACTGAATCTGTCGATCATGGTAAGAATGTATTGCTTGCCTTGACACGGTGGAAGCGGGCCGACGATGTCCAGGTGAACATGCTCGAAGCGGCGGCCTGGCGGTAGAAAATGGTGGATTGGCGTCTTCGTGTGACGTGCCACTTTATTTCGCTGGCATATGTCGCACGATCTGGCAAATTCCGTGACGTCTGCATTCATCTTGTGCCAAACGAAACGATCGGCGACAAGGCGACGGCTTGCTCGCATTCCCGGATGATTGAGATCGTGAAGCTCTTTGAAGACTTGATGCCGCATGGAGGCGGGTACGAATGGACGTATTCTGTCGTTCGTGTCGTCGCAAACCAGTGTTATCGACGAATTAGGAAGCTTGATCTTCTTCAGGTGTAGCTTGGTGGAAGCTGGGTTTGTTAGAAGCTTCTCGAGTGATCCATCGTGCTGTTGTTCGCGTGCCATCTGGTCAAAATCTAGCGGCGCCGCGATTACTTCGATTCTCGAGAGGGCATCGGCGACGACGTTCTCGGAGCCCGAGATGTGCCGGATGTCTGTAGAAAATTGTCCAATAAACTCGAGATGCCGCTGCTGTCGCGGTGAGGCCTTCTCCGACCGTTGGTTGAAGGCGAAAATGATTGGTTTATGGTCAGTGTAAATTGCAAAGGGACGTCCTTCCACCATGTACCTGAATTGTCGTACTGCACGGTAGATCGCCAACAGTTCCCTGTCGTAAGCGGAGTAGCTTTTCTCTGACTCCTTGAGTCTAGAGGAGAAAAAGGCGAGAGGCCGCCACTGTCCTTCGATCTGCTGTTGGAGCGCGGCGCCGATCGAAAAGTCAGAGGCATCGACGAAAATGGCGAGCGGGGCGGTTGAATCCGGGAACTCGAGCATTGCTGCTGTCGCTAGTCGCTGCTTGATCTCCTCGAAGGCCTTGATCGCGTCGGCTGACCACTGAACAGCCGACTTGTCGTTCTTGCGGTTGCCGACGATGAGTGACTGGAGGCGCAACTGCAGGTGGGCGGCACCGGGCATGAAACGTCGATAGAAGTTTACCATTCCCAGGAAACGCCGCAGGTCTTTGGCAATGTTTGGGCGTTCGAATTTGAGGACTGCGTCGACCTTTTCGGGAATTGGTTGTACTCCGTCTTTGCTTATGGTGTGGCCGAGAAATTTGACGTCGTGCTGACCGAAGTGGCATTTAGCGAGGTTGACAATGAGGCCGGCCGAATGCAAGCGCTTGAAAACTGCTCGCAGATGTTGCTCGTGTTCTTCAGCCTTCGACGAGGCGACTAGAATGTCGTCTAGATAGACCACAGCAAAGTCTAAGCCACGTAGCGTGTCGTTTATATGTCGTTGGAAGGTCTGTGCGGCGTTACAAAGGCCAAAGGACATGTAGGGAAACTCAAAGAGTCCAAATGGCGTAATAACTGCCGTCTTCTTGACATCTTCGGCAGCCACTGGGATCTGGTGATATGCCTTTTCCAAGTCGATCGTGGAGAAAATCGTTTTACCACGGAGACCGGAGACGATGTCGTGAATATGTGGTAGTGGGTAGCGATCGGGCTGCGTGACGGCATTCAGACGACGGTAGTCACCGGTAGGTCGCCAGGTACCGTCCTTCTTCTTCACCATATGAAGCGGCGAAGCCCATTGGCTCTTCGACGGTCGGCACGTTCCGCTGGCCAGCATATCATCGAAAACTCTCTTCGCCGCGGTCAGTTTTTCTGGTCGTAGGCGGCGTGCCCGTTCTGCGACGGGTGGTCCTTTCGTCTCGATCACGTGTTCCACTGCATGTGATGTTTGTGCGCGGATATGACGCGCGACCATTACATCCCGGAACTCTTTGAGAAGCGTGTTGTAAGGATGCATTTTATCAACCGTACTTAGCGCGCAAAGGGAAAGGCTTGAGATGTCACATCGGGTGCTCAACTTCGTATGCTCGTCGATCAGAGTGCGCTGCTTCATGTCCACAAGCAACCCGTAATGCGCGAGGAAGTCGGCTCCGATTATCGGTTGAGACACTTCGGCGACGATGAAGTTCCAACAGAAAGGGCGACGTAGGCCGAGGTTTAGCTTGAGTGATTTGTAGCCGCGCGTGCGAATTGCCGTCGAATTTGCGGCGTAGAGCGTCGGAGAAGTTTGTGGGAGGGTGCGCTCTGCTTTTGTCGCAGGTAGCACTGACACTTCTGCACCAGTGTCAATGAGAAAAAGTCGGTTTGCTGAACGATCTTTAATGTGAAGGCGGCGTCCGATTTGTGCATCGCCATTGGCCGCAGAAGATGACGATGCCATTAGTTTTCCGCCGGCTGAAGCGTGCCAAAATTGCAGGGTGGTTGGCAATTGCGTGCTCTTTTCCCGAGCCTGCGGTGGAAGTAGCACGTTTTGTCATTGTTGGTGTAACGATTAGCGTTGTCGCGCTTTGGGCTACGGCGATACTCTTGTTGGCCGACTGATCTTCGGATCGCCTCGATTTGTGTCTGCATGGAGGCCGGCGGGGGCGAAGACTCTAGCGGCTGATGTGACGGGGCCTGCGTGACAGGGGAAATGCAAGCCTGTTGTGGCTGATATTGTATCAAAGTGTCGGCCAATTGTGCCTGTGCCAAAAGATCGCCCCGTGCGACAGCGACAGCTCCTTGTATTGACGCCGGCAGGCGTTCGATCCACATCGCTACTATGAAGTTACTGTCTAGCATTCCCAATCTGGCAGCTAAGTCACGCATCTCACGTAATAAAGATGACGGACGGCGATCACCAAGCTCGAGTCCGTACATGAGCTTCTGCATTCGCTGTCTGTTCGTGTCTGACAGCTGCGAAATAAGTGCACGCTTCAGCGTGCCGTACTTGTCTTGCATTGGGGGCGAACGGAGCAGGTCGGACACTTCGTTTATTGCCTCAGGTGTCAGGAAGCGTAGAATGTTGACGAATTTTTCATGGTCATCAACAACCCCAGCAGCGGCAAAAGTGGCCTCGACGGTCCAAAACCACTGTTCTGGGGCGTGCGGCCAGAACTGCTGTAGCTGCAGCATGCGGTTGGTGCGGCCCATTGCGGCGACCGGTACCAACCTGGACTGTTGCTGTGGCGTATCCATTGCCGTGTAGTACTGTTGTGTCAGGGCTGCTGCCGTTTGTTGCCACGGCGGTTGCGCTAGCGCCGATTGATGCCACTGCGGTGCAACCGCGTGTGGTAGCTGCCACCATTGTTCGTGTCCCTCTTCACAATCCTTGGGCATCTCGATGCTTGTTTCGTGGCTTTGAACCGGATTTTCAAGCGAGAATGAGGCACTTGTGGCTCGCATTCTCGAATTTGTAGCGGTAGCGAATTGCGTATCCTTATGAGGATATCCTGTTCGACGTCGGGGTCACCAGTGTAGCGGAAAGATACCAAGCATGCGGAGTTAACGATTATTAACGAGCTTTTATTATTATACAACTTTTATACGTCGATATTTTTCTCGGCGGATTGACAGACGCGGTGTGTCACCTCAAGCTATTGTTGGCTGCCATAAACTAAAGGAGAGAGGAATATGATTTTATATAACAAAGAACAATTATTATACATCGAATTGACCAAATAGTCTTAAACAAGGAAAAATCTCCTCATTTTAGTGCAAAAAGCATTTTTCTTAGGACGTTAATAAACTGCGAGAGCGTCGGGTGATCCATAGTGAACTCTGTCTGCATCTTCCTGTGCTGCGCCTCGGTAGAGTTATTGGTTCTCGGTTGTACTTCAATGTTCTATCGTAGACGCCCCAAATTTTAGACGCCTCAAATTTCATACGAATATTTGACATCACGCCGCTGGCCATTTCTGTCGAAGCGCCCCAAGCAGTCCTTTAGAGCCATCTCATAACGGCGTGAAGTTTTGGTGGCATTTGTGCAGCTTTTTATGTTCCTTATTAGGTGGAAAACGCATCCAAACAACCGTGCTCCAGAAAAACAGGACCGTAGGGTATTTAGTGCCGCTGTTTCTTAAGTATCATTTACATAGACCTCAACCGTAACAGCAACAGCAACGCTAGTGTAGAAGTTTGGAGCTGTACATTTCAACCTGAGGCCGGGAACAAAACGAAAGCAGATTGTCGGCGCCAAGACCGGAAACCAGCGACCTGCCTCCGTTGCATTCTCGGTTTCACTGATGGAATTTATAGGTCCAAACTTCCACACTGAGGTTAGCGTTTCTGTTACTGTTACGGTTAAGAACTTTCACCATCAGCTGACCGGGCTCAGAGGTAAACATTCCTTCGTCTTACGTCTTCGCCATCCCCTCGCTTACAATCTCTAGCCTGATGAACGCACATCATACGCATATCTATCCGTCTTTTTCTTATTCATGGCTACGGGTAGAGCAATGCACAGTGACGTACAGTTGCATTCTACTGCAAGGAGTATACAGTGTTGCCACTGTGGACTGGCGTTGGTTTTATTTGCTTGCGGCCGCCCGCTCCCGCTCCCGGTCGCTGTGCTTGTACTGCTTGTGCTCTGTTTTGTCTGCTCTGCTGTCGCAACGCAATGGCTACTCGCAAACGCAATAATGCAGCAGCTTTGGAGGTGGTTAACGAACGGCGAGAAGAAAAGTGTGAATAATAGGGAGAATAATTCAGTTATTTCAACAGGCGATGATTTCCTTCTGATCGGCGACGTAATCGCAGAAAATAAACAAAAAATCGACCGCCAGAAAATATCTTGATCCGCATTTGCTTTTTGCATAACCTCACATTTACAGAAAAGCTCTAGGGTTTGAAATCAAAAAGTTGAAGGTATAGTTTCCGATAATTCAGGGCCGTCCTAAAGTGCTTGTAGACCTGTTGATGATCTCACTCTGACTCGTAAGGAGGGATAACCCGCCGAAGAAATTTGTACAAGAGAAGTCTCTTTGGCGACTGAGTTCCCCGGAGGCCCTCCGGAGTTTCCCTGAGGTCCTCCAGTAGTTCTTCTTTTCCACCTTCTGATGTAGAAATGGATTCATAACGGTGTCAGGAATGGAGATACAAAAAAAATCGGTTGTGTCACCCCAAAACTTTCCCGACTAGTATCCAGGAACCTATGGAAATTTTTGTTCGAAACGTCCCTTCGGGTGGGAAGTTGGAATTAGAAAGATTGAAAACGATTTGCAGGAGATTGAGAATAAATTGAAAATTTCAACAGGGAAACTTGAATTTTCCGGAAAAACCTCAAATTTTATTCCAATTTTTTTTTTTTATATTTAATTGTCTTATTTTACGAGGCGGCATTCAACTATAAGCTGCTTTACCATGCAACCTCGGGGACAGCACAAAATATCCATGGATGAAGTAGGATTCGAACCCACACAGGGCAGCGCGAATGGTTTGGCTTGCCATCACCTGTACCACTCGGCTACCACCGCTCCAATCATTTTATTGTAGAAATTGTCAATTGAGGCTTCACTTAAGGCTCCATCATTTAGGTCTGGTCTACTGTGAGCACAGAAAGCACAGAAAATCGGGCGAAAAGCAGTAAGAAAATGAATGAAAACACGGGACCAGGAAACGAACTAGGGTGCTAGGTGAGTGAGACATTCGAAGACTTGAACTAGAAATGCACAGAAAAAAATCGGTTGTGTAACCCCAAAACTTTTCTGGCTAGTATCCAGGAGCTTATGTAAATTTTTGTTCGAAACGTGTCCCTTCGGATGGGAGTTGAAATTAGAGCAAAGATTGAAGATAATTTGCAGGAAATTAAAAATTTTGTCAGGAAAATTTGAATTTCACGGAAAAAACCTCAAATCTCATTTCACATCATCTTATTGCAAAAATTGTCAATCAAGGCTTCACTTTAAACTCCCATCATTAAAGTCCGGTCTCGAAAACCCAGGCTGGTTTTACATTTTCAACCTGAAAATTCCCGGGAAATTGGAAAAAAAAGTTGGAAAATGATCAAAAACCAGATACCTCTTTGTTTAAAAAAAAGGTGAAAATCTGTTCACGGGAAAAAAGTTGGAAAATTTGCAGTTTTTCGAACCCACGGCGAAAACCGTGGGTTCCATTCCAAAAGTTTTTTTCCCCAAAAATTATTCAATCTCCCCTCCAGCTTTCATTCCCAGCATGTTTGCACCTAAAATGAGTAAGATAAGATAAGATAAGATAAGATAAGATATTTATTATTCACAAAGATATACACGAATAAAAAAAAAATTGTTTTTCTCCTTATAGGCGCACATTGGCCATAGGAGATTTGCCTTTATTTACTCAGTACAATAATAGTGAAAAATTGCAAATTAGACAACACAGACATCCAGACTTCTTCCGGAAATCGAACCCGGGGCTCTCGTGGCCGCAGGCAGCCACACAACCACCTGCGCCACGGGGCCGTCTAATAAAAAACACGAATAAAAAACAAATCAAGTATTCCGCTGGGCTAACCGCATGTCGAAGTTTGCACTACATTTTTTTCAAATTCACGGAATGTGCGAATTTCATTTTGAAAAAATTGCCGTCGGAAAACCGAAACCGAGTCGATTTTGAAAATAAACTTACACGACGCCGACGCCCAATTTGATCTATTTTCGATATCATTTGGATTTTTCCAAAAAAAAGTTGATCCTCGAGCAGGAATAAATTTTTGAGTAGAGTCCTGCTACAAAAGCGAGTCGTTCTGGTCAAAACACGGGCGAGAAGCCCGCTTGGGTGCCAACGGCCAGGAGAAATTTTGAAAATTCATAACGCTCGACTGGAAAATGGTGGAAAACTGCAACTGCAGTCTGTTATATACTGTCTAACTGTTCTGAATACAGTTTTTCAGGGGCTTTCAAATGACATATTGCAAGTCAAGTTCCGCGGGATATAGCTTCTGATGACAGTGACACTTCTGTTTGACAGATTACAACCGAAACCTGATGGGCTCTTTTCAGAAACCATGTCCGCATACCAAATTTGAAGTCGATCCGGTCAACGGTTCAGTAGTCATCGTGGAAGATCACAGGCATAGCAATTGAATGACTTTGTCGAACTGACCTATACACATATCATTTTATTGCTTCATTTTTAAACAGTTTTTGGATGAGACCATGGGTATGGATGGCAATATAGCTGAAACTATAATAGTCATCCATTTAAGAAAAAAAAAACACCTTCACAAAGTTGTGCGAACAGTTTTCAACCGTTTAACTATACAATATACTACACCACTGTAAGCATGTTGAATTAAAAAAAAAGAGCTGGCTTCAAAATTCAACTTTTTTTTTTCGTGAAAATTTGTATCTCACAGTTGAAGTAGCTGAGCCCTTATTTCGCATGAAGTTACCTAACAGACATTTCTACCTACCTGTTAGATTTTGACAAAATTCAACCAGTGGCGGTGAAGTAATGGAATTCGATTTTTGGTGATTTTTTTTCCCAAGAAAGTTCTCAGTAACTCCACCATCCCTTATTGAATTTAGCACAAATTTGACAAAGGTAGGTGGAAGTTGTCCGTTAGGTAACTTATGCCAAATTAAGGCTGTTGCTTCAGCCGTTTACTGAATGTAAATTTTCAAAAACTAAAAAAAGTTGAATTTGAAGCCAGAGTCAATTTCGTCAAGAATATCATTTTTCAAAAATTTTCACTGCTGAAACATTAATCTATAATTATAACTTCTCATAACCAGTTCAATTTCATACTCAAAAACTTCAAACACCCTGTATTCGCACTGCTTTGTATTCTACAGGGTCCAAAAAATGACTGAAAAGCTCCCCAGTACGTTGTAAGGGACCCTTCCGGGAACTCCGAAAAAATGATGGAAAAAGTATTCGACTTTCATTGGGGTTATTGAGGGCCAAGGAACGGAGATAGAAATATCTACCACTAGATATGCATCAATTTTTTTTATTTACAAGGTGAGTCAGAAACCAAGAAAATTGATATTCGAAGGACCAGTTTTTGACTCAATTTTTTTTCAAAAATGAAAGTCGAAGATTCTTTCAATATTTTTTTTTTTAATTCTTTGAAGGGTCCTGAATAACGTGCTGCAGAGCTTTTCCGCCATTTTCTGGTCACCCTGTATTTCTTTCTTGATTTGGTCACAAAATATTAGAGTTATCATTTTATTTTTTGTTCACTCGTTGTGTCAATGAATACTGATATTTTCTAACTAATATATTATGAAGAGAGGCTTTGGTTTTTGCTTTGATAGCTTCCATGTGTCTTGTGATTCTTCTGAAGTTCTTCTGCTATCAAACACAGGAACAGGACTGGACTGCTTGAAGTTGTATTGACGAAGTCATCATCATTGTATTGTAGGTCCGCAGTTTGATAGTCCTCCTCTTTTCTGCTTATATGTCCAGTTCCTCAGATCGTTTGCCTTAGTTAAAAAAAGAATGCGCTATTTTAGTTTTAGTTGTGATCCTAGCGAAGTTTTTATCCCTAAAACGTTTTAATTGCAACTTGATATTTTTAACCGTTGCTGTCCAGCTGATTTATGGGTGATCATATTATACAGGGTCCTGCAACAGTGCGTCGGGCTTTCCTAGCACCCTTACCTTGCAAAATAGAGAAAAAGGTGTAATACATAAAATTATTGATTTGAAAAGTTCTACCTACTTCGTGTAATTATTTTCAACTATACAGGGTGTTCAACTTTTGCACTATAACAAAAACAAAGATTTTTCAACTCTCGAGCGGGCGTGCTTGAGGTTCAATTATACAGGTGTGCAAAATTTTTTACGAACTTCGCAAATTTCAAAATGTCATAGGTCATTTTTTTCAAATAGAATGCCGTCTTTTTATCTCACCATTCGATAGCTTTTTTCTTCCTTTTACATTTTTACCAGAGATACCTTACCCCTAAATTTCATAATTCCAGAGATAATCGATAGTTTTGATGAAAATTGTCGTTTATTTGGATTTTTTATGTTCTTACTAGGTTCTGATACAGAAAATCATATGTCAAAATGAGCGCAACTCTCAATTTGACAGTTTGAAGGTTTTTGAAGTAGAGAAAACCGCTTTACTAAGCTCAATTTGAATTTTCTCCTTTCCATCGCGCAACGAAATTTTTTTTTTGGAGCATTTTCTTCAGATTGGAATTGACGCAGCTATTCAATAAAAAAAAACTTGTTCTTAGCATCAAGCCAAGCAAAATGTGTCAATCAGACATTTGTTAATGATCACCATGGCCTGCCCGGGGTGGAAAATTTTAATAAATAGCACTTTTTATAAAAATTATCGATTATCTCGGAAAATATCAAATTTAGAGGTAGGGTACCTCTGGTAAAAATGGAAGAGGAGAAAAAAGCTATCGAATGGTGAAATAAAATAGGGAGCATTCTATTTGAAATAAATGACTGGCATTTTGAAATTTGCGAAGTTCGAAAAAAATTCTGAACACCCTGATCACTGAATCCGAAGTTTTTTGTCATGAAATTATTCATCTCCTATTCGACTATTGTTGTGCCAAATTTCAGTCCTTGATTGAGAAAAACAAAGCTCCTACTATTTTTCAAAACAAACCTTGAAATTACAAAAAAAATTATTTTTTTTTTAAGTTGGTAGCACTGCCACAAATTGAAAAACCAAAAATACGCTTAAGATAGAGCTTGAGAAGCTAAACAAGAAAATGAAATCAAAAGTGGGGCGTTTCATTTAAAAAAATCTTTGTTTTTGTTATAGCGCAAAAATGGAACACCTGCATAGTTGAAAATGATTTCATTGGTTAGAACATTTCAAATCAATAATTTTATGTATTATACTTTTGTCTCTATCTCGTAAGGGAAGGGCGCTAGGAGAGCCCGACGCACTGTTGCAGGAGCCTGTACTGTACAGAGCGTTTCAGCGATGATAGCAAAAAATTTAACTGTGATTAGATCTCGTCAAAATATGGCGAAAACCTATATGTATACCATTTTGCAATGTTCGGCCCAATGACGAGGATACAGTCTTTCAAAGTTCACTTTTTTCGAATTTCAAAAATTTGTAACTCAAGAACTTCTTGACGAGATTTTCTTAAATTCACCATAGACTGGTTTGTCGAAACCACCTACCGACCTGTCAAATTTTGAAAGGATCCAACCAGTGACTTAGCGTAGGAGTTACAGGGGTCAATACTTTGGAAGCATCGGAACGAAAGTTGACTTAAGGTGAAGGTGCCCCCCCCCCCTATAACTTCTACGCTACTGGTTGGATTCTTCCAAAATTTGGCAGGTTGATAGATAATAAATTGGAAAAATTTCTCCATCCTTCTCAGAGTGGTGTAGTGGTGTTGTGACAGTAAAGGATTTTTTTATTTTTCTTTGAATTACACCACAAATTATGGACTTCTTTGGCCAACCATGAGTATAAATAGCACAAGTTGTCACTTCTCAACCCTGACGATGCTTAACGGCGAAACCGGTTGGCCAAAGAAGTCCATAATTTGTGGTGTATTTCAAAGAAAAATAAAAAAAACCTTGATAGATAATGTTGATATCCAGATTATGCTGAATTTAAGCTAATTTTGTAAAAACGTTTTCAGGTTACAAATTTTTGAAATCCGAAAAAGTAAACTTTCAAGGGGTGTATCTTCGTTATTAGGCTGAACTTTGCAAAATGGTATACCTATAGGTTTTCGTCGTATTTTGACGAAATCTACACACAGTTGAATTTTTTGCTATCATCGGTGAAACACCCCGTATAACTTAAACATGAATCCCCCCAAAAAATCACATGTTTTGTGTTTAAGTTTTCAAAAACCTAGCCGGAAACATAACTGACAAAAAAAAATTAAAACTGATGGTAAGAGTCATCAAATCTATTAATCGAGCAAGTCGAGCAATAATACACTACGCTACTTTAGCAAGAGAAAGAGCCTTCTCCTGCTGTTTCTTAGCGGTCAGTTATCATCAGATTCAAATAGCCTGATTCAGTAGTTGTCAAGTGCATGTTGATGCCCGTCAAACAAAACTGTGGTCAAGGAAATTGTTTTTACTAATAGGTAAGCTGAGACAAAAACTCACGTGAACCACCAAAGTTGCACCAAAAATTAAACGCAAAACACACCTGATATTACATCTGAAAGCACTCGGTAACTCGTTGAAAATGACAGTACATTGCGATGTTTTGATCACCGTACCAAAACTTTGTTTTTGAAAACTGAAACTATTTCTATTTTGTTCCTTTGTTGTGAGGTTGAGTGGGAACACGCCTTTCCGTCGGTGAACAAATAGGTTTTCATCAATAGACCTACTTGGCTGGCCAGGTCTGTTTTGTAGTCGGGGTCCCATTTTACGAAGAGATTTTTCAGATCAGCAGGAGCAGCGGGGCAGAAATTTTTTTATACGCTGCTGATAAAAGTCTGCATTTGTATATTGCAACCTCCTTGATTGCAACAGGGATATCCTCTAGGTATCTTATTCCTTTTTCCTTCATCTAGAAAAAAAGCTACTTAACCTCTCTTTTCCGGGATTCATTCATAACAAGATTTGGTAAGTACTTGCTGAAGATAAAACTCACCTTTTGGGCATGAACCACGGTATAGATGAATTGGAGATTAGAAAAGTGATACTCAAGCAATCTGCAAATACAACACACAAGTTCCCGAATTTTACAACAATAATAAACACTGACATTGACAGTGACGAGTGACAGTTCCCGACTGTCATTTTATAGTCATTGCGGCAACAACGCCGGGCCCTGCTGAGGGTGATGAGTACATGTGGCTGTGGCAGCACCTCACGGTAATGTAGAACAGCTTTTGCTATTTTGTGAAAATAACCTTTCGTGGTATATATTATCGCGATTTTTTTTGCTCAATATTCCTAAAATAATTCATGTAATGTCTATACCATAACTCTGGTATGTTTATGGCTCCCATAACGTTTTAAAAACAATAATTACTATTCTTATGTGACGAAAGTCAAATAGCGAAGGAGCAACTTAATCCTCAAACAATAAATTCTTAAACAAAACTTAAATTAATTGCTTAATTAAGTGCCACCGAGGAAAATGAGTTAGAGCCTGTATAACTGGTTGCCTATACCCACTAGCCAAAGCTCTTAAGATCTATGTAAATGAGCCCTTAGTCGAGAGAGGTGGCTTTGTTCTCCCTATTTAATATGGCTCCTCTTGGGACTACAGCTCTTTCCAAAAATCAATATTCACTTATTGTGCTTCCCAGTATCTACAAGAAAGAAGTTTTCGACCTGTCCTGGCTCATAAGTATCATTTACATAGGCCTTAACCGCAACAGTAACAGCAACGCTAACCTTAGTGTAGAAGTTTGGACCTGTATATTTCGTCCGTGAGGCCGAGAACACAACAAAAGCAGGTTGTCGGCGCCGAGACCGGAAACCAGCAACCTGCCTTCGTTGCGTTCTCAGCCTCACTGATCGAATGTACAGGGCCAAACTTCCACACTGAGGTTATCGTTGTTGTTTTCTCAAAGCTCCAATATATATATTTTGAGTAGATACTTTTCTTGAGGAAGTTTATGAAAACTTGATATTTGTCAAAATGACATTGAACAAACAAACTGAAGATGTTATCTGGTAGATGATTAATGTAAATGGGGAACAAAAGGGGCTCCACTACCACTATAGAACCCTGCGAAACACCTCACCCTATTTTATGCTCTGATTTGAGGTAGGACGTGAGCAAGTTCACACTACTGTTATTGAATTTATAATTTATATGCTTTCAACTTGTCAGATTGAGTAGAAGGAGGACTAAGAGAACATTGATTTGAAAGGTTCTTCAGATGCTTCCAAATTAATGACCCCCCATAACTCTTAGGCCACTGATTAAATTTTCTCGAAATGCAGCAGGTAGGTAGATGATTCCGACAAACCAACCTATGGTAAAGAGCACTATCCAGTTTGGGCATATTTTCGGCCCCAGAGATCTCTGCATGGCCTATCCACGATTTTTTGAACATATACTCGTGAAGGCCTCACCATCACATGGACGCAATAAGAAAAATGAGCCATGTAGAGAACTTCACAAAAAAAATTTTTTTTTGTCCGGATCACCACAACAGAATTATTAGAAAAAATGGGAGGGATAAATAGCATTGTATTTAGAAATCAGACCTCAAACATCAATGGAAGCTTCTACATTTTGCCTTTATGTGTCTAGGATACCCTTTCCCAACAAATGGAACATCAGCTAACGAGTCAAACGTGCCGACTCATATACAGGGTGGAACAAAAGTTATCAAAAAATTCCTAATAATTGAACCGAAGCATTTGGCAGCAACCATCGATTCAGTTTTAATCAACTTGTGGAATTCCTCTTTCGAATAAAAGAAGCAATGTCAACAGACCAACTGACTGAGATCGAAAGTCCGAACTCCAAGGTGGCGGCACATGAAGGGATATAATCTCAGCTAAGGCAATATGGGTTAATGTCCGTTCAACAACCAGCCAAATATTTCTTATATCTCATGAACTGAACCTATCCTGGCTGTAGTGGATCATGAAGTGAAGGTTGCCGGTCGTAAATCTTGACCAAAAGTTCAGAGTACAAGATGGCGCCCAATATTGCAGGAAAAATGTTTACAGAAGTCATCTATTGATTAATTCCCTGTATGATGAATAACAGCAATCACAACTTGGAAATGTTGAGTCGCATTAATCATGATGTGTGATTAGGATGTGATGTGCAGATGTGAATTGCCGAGATCTCACTAAAACTTTTTTCGAAAGTCCGAGTACCTATATATCGAATTTTTTCCCATCAAGGCCCCAAAGAAGTAAGCATGGCGTAATCACAATTTTTTGAACAAACACTCCCTGAGGCCTAACCATCACATGAGCGAAACAAGACAGATGTGGATTGCCGAGAACTCACTAAAACTTTTTTCGAAAATCCGAGTACCTATATATCGAATTTTTTCCCAACAAGGCCCCAAAGAAGTAAGCATGGCGTAATCACAATTTTTTGAACAAACACTCCCTAAGGCCTAACCATCACATGAGCGAAACAAGACAGATGTGAATTGCCGAGATCTCACTAAAACTTTTTTCGAAAATCCGGGTACCTATATATCGAATTTTTTCCCATCAAGGCCCCAAAGAAGTAAGCATGGCGTAATCACAATTTTTTGAACAAACACTCCCAAAGGCCTAACCATCACAGAGCGGAACAAAACAGATGTGAATTGCCGAGATCTCACTAAAACTTTTTTCGAAAATCCGAGTACCTATATATCGGATGTTTTTCTCATCAAGGCCCCAAAGAAGTAAGCATGGCGTAATCACAATTTTTTGAACAAACACTCCCTAAGGCCTGACCATCACATGAGCGAAACAAGACAGATGTGAATTGCCGAGATCTCACTAAAACTTTTTTCGAAAATCCGAGTACCTATAGGTATATCGAATTTTTTCCCATCAAGGCCCCAAAGAAGTAAGCATGGCGTAATCACAATTTTGTTAACAAACACTCCCTAAGGCCTAACCATCACATGAGCGAAACAAGACAGATGTGAATTGCCGAGATCTCACTAAAACTTTTTTCGAAAATCCGAGTACGTATATATCGGATGTTTTTCCCATCAAGGCCCCAAAGAAGTAAGCATGGCGTAATCACAATTTTTTGAACAAACACTCCCTAAGGCCTAACCATCACATGAGCGGAACAAAACAGATGTGAATTGCCGAGATCTCACTAAAACTTTTTTCGAAAATCCGAGTACCTATATATCGGATGTTTTTCCCATCAAGGCCCCAAAGAAGTAAGCATGGCGTAATCACAATTTTTTGAACAAACACTCCCTAAGGCCTAACCATCACATGAGCGAAACAAGACAGATGTGAATTGCCGAGATCTCACTAAAACTTTTTTCGAAAATCCGAGTACCTATATATCGGATGTTTTTCCCATCAAGGCCCCAAAGAAGTAAGCATGACGTAATCACAATTTTTTGAACAAACACTCCCTAAGGCCTAACCATCACATGAGCGAAACAAGACAGATGTGAATTGCCGAGATCTCACTAAAACTTTTTTCGAAAATCCGAGTACCTATATATCGGATGTTTTTCCCATCAAGGCCCCAAAGAAGTAAGCATGGCGTAGTCACAATTTTTTGAACGAACACTCCCTAAGGCCTAACCATCACATGAGCGAAGCAAGACAGATGTGAATTGCCGAGATCTCACTAAAACCTTTTTCGAAAATCCAAGTACCTATATATCAGATGTTTTTGCATCAACGCCACAAAGAAGTAAGCATGGCGTAATCACAATTTTTTGAACAAATACTCCCTAAGGCCTTACCATCACATGAGCGAAACAAGACAGATGTGAATTGCCGAGATCTCACTAAAACTTTTTTCGGAAGTCCGAGTACCTATATATCGGATGTTTTTGCATCAAGGCACAAAAGAAGTAAGCATGACGTAATCACAATTTTCTGAACAAACACTCCCTAAGGCTTAACCATCATATATGAGCGAAACAAGACAGATGTGGATTGCCGAGGTCTCACTAAAACTTTTTTCGAAAATCCGAGTACCTATATATCGGATGTTTTTGCATCAAGGCCCCAAAGAAGAGGGCATGGCGTAATCACAATTTTTTGAACAAACACTCCCCAAGGCCTAACCATCACATGAGCAAAACAAGACAGATGTGAATTGCCGAGATCTCACTAAAACTTTTTTCGAAAATCCAAGTACCTATATATCGGATGTTTTTGCATCAAGGCCCCAAAGAAGTAAGCATGGCGTAATCACAATTTTTTGAACAAACACTCCCTAAGGCCTAACCATCACATGAGCAAAACAAGACAGATGTGAATTGCCGAGATCTCACTAAAACTTTTTTCGAAAATCCAAGTCCCTATATATCGGATGTTTTTGCATCAAGGCCCCAAAGAAGTAAGCATGGCGTAATCACAATTTTTTTAACAAACACTCCCTAAGGCCTAACCATCACATGAGCGAAACGAGACAGATGTGAATTGCCGAGATCTCACTAAAACTTTTTTCGAAAGTCCGAGGACCTATATATCGGATGTTTTTGCATCAAGGCCCTAAAGAAGTAAGCATGGCGTAATCACAATTTTTTGAACAAACACTCCCTAAGGCCTAACCATCACATGAGCGAAACAAGACAGATGTGAATTGCCGAGATCTCACTAAAACTTTTTTCGAAAATCCGAGTACCGATATATCGAATCTATTCCCATCAAAGCCCCAAAGAAGTAAGCATGGCGTAATCATAATTTTTTGAACAAACACTCCCTAAGGCCTAACCATCACATGAGCGAAACAAGACAGATGTGAATTGCCGAGATCTCACCAAAACTTTTTCCGAATGTCCGAGTATCTATATATCGGATGTTTTTGCATCAAAGCCCCGAAGAAGTAAGCATGGCGTAATCACGATTTTTTGAACAAACACTCCCTAAGGCCTTACCATCACATAAGCAAAACAAGACAGATGTGAATTTCCGAGATCTCACTAAAACTTTTTTCGAAAGTCCGAGTACCTATATATCGGATGTTTTTGCATCAAGGCCCCAAAGAAGTAAGCATGGCGTAATCACAATTTTTTGAACAAACACTCCCCAAGGCCTAACCATCACATAAGCAAAACAAGACAGATGTGAATTGCCGAGATCTCACTAAAACTTTTTTCGAAAGTCCGAGTACCTATATATCGGATGTTTTTGCATCAAGGCCTCAAAGAAGTAAGCATGGCGTAATCACAATTTTTTGAGCAAACACTCCCTAAGGCCTAACCATCACATGAGCAAAACAAGACAGATGTGAATTGCCGAGATCTCACTAAAACTTTTTTCGAAAATCCGAGTACCTATATATCGGATGTTTTTGCATCAAGGCCCCAAAGAAGTAAGCATGGCGTAATCACAATTTTTTAAACAAACACTCCCTAAGGCCTAACCATCACATGAGCGAAACAAGACAGATGTGAATTGCCGAGATCTCACTAAAACTTTTTTCGAAAATCCGAGTACCTATATATCAGATGTTTTTGCATCAAGGCCCCAAAGAAGTAAGCATGGCGTAATCACAATATTTTGAACAAACACTCCCTAAGGCCTAACCATCACATGAGCGAAACGAGACAGATGTGAATTGCCGAGATCTCACTAAAACTTTTTTCGAAAATCCGAGTACCTATATATCGGATGTTTTTCCCATCAAGGCCCCAAAGAAGTAAGCATGGCGTAATCACAATTTTTTGAACAAACACTCCCTGAAGCCTAACCATCACATGAGCGAAACAAGACAGATGTGAATTGCCGAGATCTCACTAAAACTTTTTTCGAAAATCCGAGTACCTATAAATCGGATGTTTTTGCATCAAGGCCCCAAAGAAGTAAGCATGGCGTAATCACAATATTTTGAACAAACACTCCCTAAGGCCTAACCATCACATGAGCGAAACAAGACAGAATTGCCGGGATCTCACTAAAACTTTTTTCGAAAATCCGAGTACCTATATATCGGATGTTTTTCCCATCAAGGCCCCAAAGAAGTAAGCATGGCGTGATCACAATTTTTTGAACAAACACTCCTTAAGGCCTAACCATCACATGAGCGGAACAAAACAGATGTGAATTGCCGAGATCTCACTAAAACTTTTTTCGAAAATCCGAGTACCTATATATCGGATGTTTTTTCCATCAAGGCCCCAAAGAAGTAAGCATGGCGTAATCACAATTTTTTGAACAAACACTCCCTAAGGCCTAACTATCACATGAGCGAAACAAGACAGATGTGAATTGCCGAGATCTCACTAAAACTTTTTTCGAAAATCCAAGTACCTATATATCAGATGTTTTTGCATCAACGCCACAAAGAAGTGAGCATGGCGTAATCACATTTTTTTGAACAAACACTCTCTAAGGCCTAACCATCACATGAGCGAAACAAGACAGATGTGAATTGCCGAGATCTCACTAAAACTTTTTTCGAAAATCCGAGTACCTATATATCGGATGTTTTTCCCATCAAGGCCCCAAAGAAGTAAGCATGGCGTAATCACAATTTTTTGAACAAACACTCCCTAAGGCCTAACCATCACATGAGCGAAGCAAGACAGATGTGAATTGCCGAGATCTCACTAAAACTTTTTTCGAAAATCCAAGTACCTATATATCAGATGTTTTTGCATCAACGCCACAAAGAAGTAAGCATGGCGTAATCACAATTTTTTGAACAAATACTCCCTAAGGCCTAACCATCACATGAGCGAAACAAGACAGATGTGAATGCCGAGATCTCACTAAAACTTTTTTCGAAAGTCCGAGTACCTATATATCGGATGTTTTTGCATCAAGGCCCCAAAGAAGTAAGCATGGCGTAATCACAATTTTCTGAACAAACACTCCCTAAGGCTTAATCATCATATATGAGCGAAACAAGACAGATGTGAATTGCCGAGGTCTCACTAAAACTTTTTTCGAAAATCCGAGTACCTATATATCGGATGTTTTTGCATCAAGGCCCCAAAGAAGAGGGCATGGCGTAATCACAATTTTTTGAACAAACACTCCCCAAGGCCTAACCATCACATGAGCAAAACAAGACAGATGTGAATTGCCGAGATCTCACTAAAACTTTTTTCGAAAATCCAAGTACCTATATATCGGATGTTTTTGCATCAAGGCCCCAAAGAAGTAAGCATGGCGTAATCACAATTTTTTGAACAAACACTCCCTAAGGCCTAACCATCACATGAGCAAAACAAGACAGATGTGAATTGCCGAGATCTCACTAAATTTTTTTTCGAAAATCCAAGTCCCTATATATCGGATGTTTTTGCATCAAGGCCCCAAAGAAGTAAGCATGGCGTAATCACAATTTTTTTAACAAACACTCCCTAAGGCCTAATCATCACATGAGCGAAACGAGACAGATGTGAATTGCCGAGATCTCACTGAAACTTTTTTCGAAAGTCCGAGGACCTATATATCGGATGTTTTTGCATCAAGGCCCCAAAGAAGTAAGCATGACGTAATCACAATTTTTTAAACAAACACTCCCTAAAGCCTAACCATCACATGAGCGAAACAAGTCAGATGTGAATTGCCGAGATCTCACTAAAACTTTTTTCGAAAATCCGAGTACCTATATATCGAATCTATTCCCATCAAGGCCCCAAAGAAGTAAGCATGGCGTAATCATAATTTTTTGAACAAACACTCCCTAAGGCCTAACCATCACATGAGCGAAACAAGACAGATGTGAATTGCCGAGATCTCACTAAAACTTTTTCCGAATGTCCGAGTATCTATATATCGGATGTTTTTGCATCAGAGCCCCAAAGAAGTAAGCATGGCGTAATCACAATTTTTTGAACAAACACTTTCTAAGGCCTAACCATCACATAAGCAAAACAAGACAGATGTGAATTGCCGAGATCTCACTAAAACTTTTTTCGAAAGTCCGAGTACCTATATATCGGATGTTTTTGCATCAAGGCCCCAAAGAAGTAAGCATGGCGTAATCACAATTTTCTGAACAAACACTCCCTAAGGCTTAATCATCATATATGAGCGAAACAAGACAGATGTGAATTGCCGAGGTCTCACTAAAACTTTTTTCGAAAATCCGAGTACCTATATATCGGATGTTTTTGCATCAAGGCCCCAAAGAAGAGGGCATGGCGTAATCACAATTTTTTGAACAAACACTCCCCAAGGCCTAACCATCACATGAGCAAAACAAGACAGATGTGAATTGCCGAGATCTCACTAAAACTTTTTTCGAAAATCCAAGTACCTATATATCGGATGTTTTTGCATCAAGGCCCCAAAGAAGTAAGCATGGCGTAATCACAATTTTTTGAACAAACACTCCCTAAGGCCTAACCATCACATGAGCAAAACAAGACAGATGTGAATTGCCGAGATCTCACTAAATTTTTTTTCGAAAATCCAAGTCCCTATATATCGGATGTTTTTGCATCAAGGCCCCAAAGAAGTAAGCATGGCGTAATCACAATTTTTTTAACAAACACTCCCTAAGGCCTAATCATCACATGAGCGAAACGAGACAGATGTGAATTGCCGAGATCTCACTGAAACTTTTTTCGAAAGTCCGAGGACCTATATATCGGATGTTTTTGCATCAAGGCCCCAAAGAAGTAAGCATGACGTAATCACAATTTTTTAAACAAACACTCCCTAAAGCCTAACCATCACATGAGCGAAACAAGTCAGATGTGAATTGCCGAGATCTCACTAAAACTTTTTTCGAAAATCCGAGTACCTATATATCGAATCTATTCCCATCAAGGCCCCAAAGAAGTAAGCATGGCGTAATCATAATTTTTTGAACAAACACTCCCTAAGGCCTAACCATCACATGAGCGAAACAAGACAGATGTGAATTGCCGAGATCTCACTAAAACTTTTTCCGAATGTCCGAGTATCTATATATCGGATGTTTTTGCATCAGAGCCCCAAAGAAGTAAGCATGGCGTAATCACAATTTTTTGAACAAACACTTTCTAAGGCCTAACCATCACATAAGCAAAACAAGACAGATGTGAATTGCCGAGATCTCACTAAAACTTTTTTCGAAAGTCCGAGTACCTATATATCGGATGTTTTTGCATCAAGGCCCCAAAGAAGTAAGCATGGCGTAATCACAATTTTTTGAGCAAACACTCCCTAAGGCCTAACCATCACATGAGCAAAACAAGACAGATGTGAAATGCCGAGATCTCACTAAAACTTTTTCGAAAATCCGAGTACCTATATATCGGATGTTTTTGCATCAAGGCCCCAAAGGAGTAAGCATGGCGTAATCACAATTTTTTGAACAAACACTCCCTAAGGCCTAACCATCACATGAGCGAAACAAGACAGATGTGAATTGCCGAGATCTCACTAAAACTTTTTTCGAAAATCCGAGTACCTATATATCGGATGTTTTTGCATCAAGGCCCCAAAGAAGTAAGCATGGCGTAATCACAATTTTTTTAACAAACACTTCCTAAGGCCTAACCATCACATGAGCAAAACAAGACAGATGTGAATTGCCGAGATCTCACTAAAACTTTTTTCGAAAATCCAAGTACCTATATATCGGATGTTTTTCCCATCAAGGCCCCAAAGAAGTAAGCATGGCGTAATCACAATTTTTTGAACAAACACTCCCTAAGGCCTAACCATCACATGAGCGAAGCAAGACAGATGTGAATTGTCGAGATCTCACTAAAACTTTTTTCGAAAATCCAAGTACCTATATATCAGATGTTTTTGCATCAACGCCACAAAGAAGTAAGCATGGCGTAATCACAATTTTTTGAACAAACACTCCCTAAGGCCTAATCATTACATGAGCGAAACAAGACAGATGTAAATTGCCGAGATCTCACTAAAACTTTTTTCGAAAGTCCGAGTACCTATACATCGGACGTTTTTGCATCAAGGCCCCAAAGAAGTAAGCATGGCCAATTCACAATTTTTTGAAAATACACTCCCTGAGGCTTAACCATCACATGTGCGAAATAAGACAGATGTGGAATGCCGAGATCTCACTAAAACTTTGTCCGAAAGTCCGCGTACCTATATATCGAATGTTTTTGCATCAAGGCCCCAAAGAAGTAAGCATGGCCCATCCACAATTTTTTTCAACATACTTCCTCTGAGGCCCAACCATCACATGTGCAAAATAAGACACATGTGAAATGCCGAGATCTCACTTAAACTTTGTTCGAAAGTCCGGATACCTATATATCGAATGTTTTTGCATCAAGGCCTCAAAGAAGTAAGCGTGGCCTATTCACAATTTTTTTGAACATACACTCTCCGAGGCTCAACCATCACATGTGCAAAATTAGACAGATGTGAAATGCCGAGATCTCACTAAAACTTTGTTCGAAAGTACGGATACCTATATATCTTATGTTATTGCATCAAGGCCCCAAAGAAGTAAGCATGGCCTATTTACATTTTTTTGGACAAACAATCTCCGATGCCCAGCCATCACATGTGCGAAATTGAACAGATGTGAATTGCCGAGATCTCACTAAAACTTTTTTCGAAAATCCAAGTACCTATATATCAGATGTTTTTGCATCAACGCCACAAAGAAGTAAGCATGGCGTAATCACAATTTTTTGAACAAACACTCCCTAAGGCCTAATCATTACATGAGCGAAACAAGACAGATGTAAATTGCCGAGATCTCACTAAAACTTTTTTTGAAAGTCCGAGTACCTATATATCGGACGTTTTTGCATCAAGGCCCCAAAGAAGTAAGCATGGCCAATTCACAATTTTTTGAAAATACACTCCCTGAGGCCCAACCATCACATGTGCGAAATAAGACAGATGTGGAATGCCGAGATCTCACTAAAACTTTGTCCGAAAGTCCGCGTACCTATATATCGAATGTTTTTGCATCAAGGCCCCAAAGAAGTAAGCATGGCCCATCCACAATTTTTTTCAACATACTTCCTCTGAGGCCCAACCATCACATGTGCAAAATAAGACACATGTGAAATGCCGAGATCTCACTTAAACTTTGTTCGAAAGTCCGGATACCTATATATCGAATGTTTTTGCATCAAGGCCTCAAAGAAGTAAGCGTGGCCTATTCACAATTTTTTTGAACATACACTCTCCGAGGCTCAACCATCACATGTGCAAAATTAGACAGATGTGAAATGCCGAGATCTCACTAAAACTTTGTTCGAAAGTACGGATACCTATATATCTTATGTTATTGCATCAAGGCCCCAAAGAAGTAAGCATGGCCTATTTACATTTTTTTGGACAAACAATCTCCGATGCCCAGCCATCACATGTGCGAAATTGAACAGATGTGAAATGCCGAGATCTCACTAAAACTTTGTTCGAAAGTCCGGGTACCTATATATCGAATGTTTTTGCATCAAGGCCCCAAAGAAGTAAGCATGGCCTATTCACATTTTTTTTAACATACACTCCCTAAGGCCTAACCATCACATGAGCAAAATAAGACAGATGTGCGATGCGCAGATCTCTTGCGTGGTCTCATTTCTACGTAGCGCTCGTGTGTACACTCTTTTCTACGGTGGTTCGTTTTCTTCCATGTTGTACCAGTTTCATCGCTCCACCAGTAGCTTGCTTCCCTGGAGCGGTGTTTGAGCCTAGGCATTACTTTATCACAGATGCAGGTATCCTCGTCTATCACATCTCTTGAATAGATGCCGGGGTCATCGTAGTCTTTGGCATTCGGGACCCTATCGAGTCCTCTTCTATCCCCTGTCGATACTTTGAGCTCCAACTTGCGTCAAGTTGCTCCCACGATAAGTGTGCTGCATCAAGTCCTTGGCGTCAAGTTGTCCCGTCTCAATTTGACTCAGCGTCAATTGTCCCGCGTCAAGCTGTCATGTACGCGCCCGCGCTGTGTGGTCCACTGCAGATGGTAAACAGACCTTCATAAGCCACAGTAATTAAATATGCATGATAGGGATACCTAGGAAAGCTATTTTAGATTCTGAACTTCCAATGCAAAAATTTTAACTCGGACCTTAACTTTTTGATCCTAATTAAGCAGAGTCCAGTCGGTGAAGGTGAAGATAAAAAGATGAGAAACAGCCAGTTCATGAGCCTACAAATAAGCGAGATCGGGAATGCTGTAGCCATATTGGCCGCAACTTTGATTTCTGGACTTCCAATGAGAATGTTTGGCCTCAATAGTGACTTCTCATACAAAGGTTTGGCCTCAACATTGAGTTTCTGTTCCTGGTTCAGCAGAGTCCAGTCGGTGAAGAAAGAAAAAAATTATGATGAAAACAGCTAGTTCATAAGCACACAAATGAGCGAGATCGCAAATGCTGTAGCAATATTGGCCGCAATTTTTATTTCTGGACTTGCAATGTTTGGTCTCAACATTGACTTTCTGTTACTGGTTCAGTAGAATCCTGTCGGTGAAGATCAAATAGTGAAAAAAAAAATAGCCCATTCACAAGCCTACGGGAGAGCGAGATTGGAAATGCTGTAGCAATATTGGCCGCTATTTAGATTTCTGGACTCCCCACGAAAATGTTTAACCTCAACATTGACCTTCTGTTCCTGGCTCAGCAGAGTCCAGTCGGTGAAAATCACATGATGAAAAACTTGCCAGTTAATATGCCTACAAATGAGCGAGATCGGAAATGCCGCAGCATTGGCCGCCATTTTGATTTCTGGCTCCCAATGCAATGTTTGGTCTCAACATTGACTTTTTGTTCCTGGTCCAGTAGAATCCTGTCGGTGAAGATGGGATGATAAAAAAAACAGCCCATTCATAAGCCTACGAAAGAGCGAGATCGGAAATGCTGTAGCAATATTGGCCACCATTTAGATTTCTGAACTTCCCATGCGGATGTTTGGCCTCAATATTGACTTGCCGTTCCTGGTTCAGCAGAGTCCAGTCGGTGAAGATGAAATGATAAAAAACAGCCAGTTCATAAGCCTACAAATGAGCGAGATCGCAAATGCTGTAGCAATATTGGCCGCCATTTAGATTTCTGCACTTCCCTCGCGAATGTTTGGCTTCAAAATTGACTTTGTGCTCCTGGCTGAGCAGAGTCTAGTCGATGAGGATCAAATGATTAAAAAAACAGCCAATTCATCAGCCTACAAAAGAGCAAGATCGGGAATGCTGTAGCAATAGTGGCCGCCATTTTGATTCCTGGACTTCCCGTGCGAATGTTTGGTCTCAACATTGACTTTCTGTTTTTGGTTCAGCCAATTCCAGTCGGTGAAGATGAAATGATGAAAAACAACTAGTTCATAAGCCAACAAATGAGCGAGATCGGAAATGCTGTAGCAATATGGGCCGCAATTTTCCTTTCTGGACTTCCCATTGTAGATTGTAGATTAGAGGTGGTCGTTTGGTCTCGGAGGATCCTTCCTGCACTGCGACCTATAAGATCTTTTGTGCGTGACCATGCTTCTATTTGATGTCCCAGGAAATCCACATCCTCACCGAATCGGATGATTTCCTCAAGAGACTTACCTCTTGGACTTCCCATGCGAATGTTTGGCCTCAAGATTGACTTTTTGGTCCTGGTTCAGCAGAGTCCAGTTGGTGGAGAAAAAAAGTTGGAAACAGCCGGTTCATAAGCCTACAAATGAGCGAGATCGGAAATGCTGTAGCAATATTGGCCGCCATTTCTATTTCTGGACTTCCCAAGCAAATGTTTGGCCTCAACATTGACTTTCTGTTCCTGGTTCAGCAGAGTCCAGTCGATGAAGATAGAAAGATAATAACAGCCAGTTCATAGGCCTACAAATGAACGAGATCGGAAGGGCTGTTACAATATCGGCCAACATTTCCAATTCTGTACTTCCTATGCAAATATTTTGATCTTAACATTGACTTTCTGATTCTGGTTCAGCAGAATCAGAAAATAAAAAGATGAAAAACAGCCAGTTCAAAAAACCACAAATTGGCGAGATCGGGAATGCTGTAGAAAAAGCAGCCGCAATTTTCAATTCTGGACTTCCAATGCAAATATTCTCATCTTATCACTGACTTCCTGATTTTGGTTCAGTCAAGTCCACTTGGTGAAGATGGGAAGATAGAAAACAGCCAGTTCATAAGCCTACAAATGAGCGAGATCAGAAGTGCTGTTACAATATCGGCCGCCATCTTGATTTCTGGACTTCCCATGTAAATGTTTTCACTACAACATTGACTTTCTGATTCCGGTTCAGCAGAGCCCAGTCGGTGAAGATGGAAAGATAAAAAACAGCCAGTTCATAAGCCTACAAATGAGCGAGATCGGAAGTGCTGTTGCATATCGGCGGCCATTTACAATTTTGGACTTCCTATGCAAATATTTTTATTTTATTACTGACTGTTTGATTCTGGTTTAGCAGAATCCAGTCGGTAAAGATAGGAAGATAGAAAACAGCCAGTTAGTTCATAAACCTACAAATATGAGCGACATTGGAAGTGCTGTACCAATATCGGCCGCCATTTTCAATTCTAGACTTCCTTTGCGAATATTTTTACTTCAACATTGACGTTCTGATCCTGGTTCAGCAAAGTCCAATCGGTGAAAATGGAAAGATGAAGAAACACCCAGTTTATAAGCTTACAAATGGGTCAGATCGGAAGTGCTGTAGAAATATCGGCCGCAATTCTCAATTCTGGACTTCTTATGCAAATATTTTCATCTTATCACTGACTTTCTGATTTTGGTTCAGCATAGTCCAGTTGGTGAAGATGGGAAGATAGAAAAGGACCAGTTCATAAGCCTACAAATGAGCGAGATCGGATGTAATGTTACAATATCGGCCTCCATCTTGATTTCTGGACTTCCCATGCAAATATTCTCACTCCAACATGGACTTCCTGATTCCGGTTTAGCAGAGTCCAGTCGGTGAAGATAGGAAGATAGAAAACAGCCAGTTAGTTCATAAACCTACAAATATGAGCGACATTGGAAGTGCTGTTACAATTTCGGCCGCCATTCTCAATTCTGGACTTCCTTTGCGAATATTTTTACTTCAACATTGACGTTCTGATCCTGGTTCAGCAAAGTCCAATCGGTGAAGATGGGAAGATGAAGAAACACCCAGTTTATAAGCTTACAAGTAGGCCAGATCGGAAGTGCTGTAGAAATATCGGCCGCAATTCTCAATTCTGGACTTCTTATGCAAATGTTTTTATCTTCTCACTGACTTTCTGATTCTGGTTCAGCAGAGTCCAGTTGGTGAAGATGAGAAGATAGAAAACAGCCAGTTAGTTCATAAACCTACAAATATGAGCGACATTGGAAGTGCCATTTTCAATTCTGGACTTCCTTTGCGAATATTTTTACTTCAACATTGACGTTCTGATCCTGGTTCAGCAAAGTCCAATCGGTGAAAATGGAAAGATGAAGAAACACCCAGTTTATAAGCTTACAAATGGGTCAGATCGGAAGTGCTGTAGAAATATCGGCCGCAATTCTGAACTCTGGACTTCTTATGCAAATATTTTCATCTTATCACTGACTTTCTGATTCTGGTTCAGCAGAGTCCAGTTGGTGAAGATGGGAAGATAGAAAAGAACCAGTTCATAAGCCTACAAATGAGTGAGATCGGAAGTGCTGTTACAATATCGGCCACCATCTTGATTTCTGGGCGTCCCATGCAAATATTCTCACTCCAACATTGACTTTCTGATTCCGGTTTAGCAGAGTCCAGTCGGTGAAGATAGGAAGATAGAAAACAGCCGTCAGTTAGTTCATAAGCCTACAAATATGAGCGACATTGGAAGTGCTGTTACAATATCGGCCGCCATTTTCAATTCTGGACTTCCTTCGCGAATATTTTTACTTCAACATTGAAGTTCTGATCCTGGTTCAGCAAAGTCCAATTGATGAAGATGGAATGATGAAGAAACACCCAGTTTATAAGCTTACAAATGAGCCAGATCGGAAGTGCTGTAGAAATATCGGCCGCAATTCTCAATTCTGGACTTCTTATGCAAATGTTTTTATCTTATCACTGACTTTCTGATTCTGGTTCAGCAGAGTCCAGTTGGTGAAGATGAGAAGATAGAAAAAGACCAGTTCATAAGCCTACAAATGAGTGAGATCGGAAGTGCTGTTACAATATCGGCCTCCATCTCAATTTCTGGACTTTCCATGCAAATATTTTCACTCCAACATCGACTTTCTGATTCCGGTTTAGCAGAGTCCAGTCGGTGAAGATAGGGAGATAGAAAACAGCCAGTTAGTTCATAAACCTACAAATATGAGCGACATTGGAAGTGCCATTTTCAATTCTGGACTTCCTTTGCGAATATTTTTACTTCAACATTGACGTTCTGATCCTGGTTCAGCAAAGTCCAATCGGTGAAAATGGAAAGATGAAGAAACACCCAGTTTATAAGCTTACAAATGGGTCAGATCGGAAGTGCTGTAGAAATATCGGCCGCAATTCTGAATTCTGGACTTCTTATGCAAATATTTTCATCTTATCACTGACTTTCTGATTCTGGTTCAGCAGAGTCCAGTTGGTGAAGATGAGAAGATAGAAAAAGACCAGTTCATAAGCCTACAAATGAGTGAGATCGGAAGTGCTGTTACAATATCGGCCTCCATCTTGATTTCTGGACTTCCCATGCAAATATTCTCACTCCAACATGGACTTTCTGATTCCGGTTTAGCAGAGTCCAGTCGGTGAAGATAGGGAGATAGAAAACAGCCAGTTAGTTCATAAACCTACAAATATGAGCGACATTGGAAGTGCCATTTTCAATTCTGGACTTCCTTTGCGAATATTTTTACTTCAAATTGACGTTCTGATCCTGGTTCAGCAAAGTCCAATCGGTGAAAATGGAAAGATGAAGAAACACCCAGTTTATAAGCTTACAAATGAGCCAGATCGGAAGTGCTGTAGAAATATCGGCCGCAATTCTCAATTCTGGACTTCTTATGCAAATGTTTTTATCTTATCACTGACTTTCAGATTCTGGTTCAGCAGAGTCCAGTTGGTGGAGATGAGAAGATAGAAAAAGACCAGTTCATAAGCCTACAAATGAGCGAGATCGGATGTGCTGTTACAATATCGGCCTCCATCTCAATTTCTGGACTTTCCATGCAAATATTTTCACTCCAACATCGACTTTCTGATTCCGGTTTAGCAAAGTCCAGTCGGTGAAGATAGGAAGATAGAAAACAGCCAGTTAGTTCATAAGCCTACATACAGGGTGATTCACCACCAAATGGACATAGCCTAAGGGTAGGTCCAGTTTTACTAGGCGAACCAGGATCTGGCTTTGAAATTTTTCTAACACTGTTTGTTTCGAAGTTACAGGGTGATTAATGTATTTTGTCGAATTTTTTGACAAGCCGTATCTTCAGAAAGACCGAATAGATTGGATTGAAATTTTGTGGGTTGATTTTTCGATTGATATCCGACACATCGCCCTATCAAACAGTTTGAAGTTTCCAGGGCCGGCCTTGTAGAAAAAAACTTCAAAGCTTTTTTAAAAAAAATACATTCTGTATGCACATTTTCCGAATTTCATTTGCAAATTCGGAAACTACATCAAACATGCTAATGATAACGCGAAAAAAATTGCTTGGCACCATTGAGCTGTCAAGAAAATTTTGACAATCGTAATGATTTTTGAGATTGAGATTTTTTCTAAATTAATATTTTCAAATATTTGCAAATGATCTATTATGGCCCTGAATGTCAGCCGTTTCGTCAGAAAAATGAAAATGACATTTTTCTCGTTTTCTCAGAAATGGCAAAAAATTTCATCAGAATTTTCAAATTTTTCTTGATACGTTCCCCAATCTCAGCTCAAATTGGGATAGAAGTGAAGCTGAAGGACGTGACAATAATTTTTCGAAAATTCGACTGAAACTTTTTGATACTACTGAGAAAACGAGAAAAATGTCATTTTTACTTTTATGACGAAACGGCTGAAATTCGGGCCATAATGAATCATTTGTGAATATTTGAAAATGATAATTTACAAAAAATCCTAACCTCAAAAATCATCAAGATCATCAATTTTCTTTTGACAGCTTGATGGTGCCAAGCAATTTTTTTTGCGATATTGATAGCATGTTTCATGTAGTTTTTGAATATGAAAATGAATTTTGAATAATATGCATACAGAGTGTCTTTTTTCAAAAAAGCTTTGAATTTTTTTTTTCAAGGCCGACCCTGGAAATTTTCAACTCTTTGATAGAGTGATGTGTCAGATATCAATAGAAGAATAAACCCATAAAATTTCAAACCAATCTATTGGGTTGTTCAAAAGTTATGGCTTGTCAAAAAATTCCACGAAATACATGAATCACCCTGTAGCTTCGAAACGAACAGCGTTAGAAAAATTTCAAAGCCAGATCCAGATTCGCCTGGAAAAACTAAACCTATCCTTAAGCTATGTCCATTTGGTGGTGAATCACCCTGTATATGAGCGACATTGGAAGTGCTGTTACAATATCGGCCGCCATTCTCAATTCTGGACTTTCTTTGAGAATATTTTCACTTCAACATTGACGTTCTCATTCTGGTTCAGCAAAGTCCAATCGCTGAAGATGGAAAGATGGAGAAACACCCAGTTTATAAGCTTACAAATGAGCCAGATCGGTAGTGTTGTAGAAATATCGGCCGCAATTCTCAATTCTGGACTTCTTATGCAAATATTTTTATCTTATCACTGACTTTCAGATTCTGGTTCAGCAGAGTCCAGTTGGTGAAGATAGGAAGATTGAAAACAGCCAGTTAGTTCATAAGCCTACAAATATAAGCGACATTGGAAGTGTTGTTACAATATCGGCCGCCATTTTTAATTCTGGACCTCATTTCAAATATTTTCACTTCAACATTGACGTTCTCATTCTGGTTCAGCAAAGTCTGATCGGTGAAGATGGAATGATGGAGAAACACCCAGTTTATAAGCTCACAAATGAGCGAGATCGGGAATGCTGTGACAATATCAGCCGCTATCTTGATTTCTGGACTTCCCATGCAAATATTTGACCTAAACATTGACTTTTTTTTGGTCCAAAGAGTCCAGTCGATGAAGATAGAAAGATAATCACAGCCAGTTTATAGGCCTACAAATGAACGAGATCGGAAGTGCTGTTACAGTATCGGCCAACATTTCCAATTCTGGACTTCCGATGCAAATATTTTGATCCTAACATTGACTTTCTGATTCTGGTTCAGAAGAGTCCAGTCGGTGAAAATAAAAAGATGAAAAACAGCCAGTTCAAAAGACCACAAATTGGCGAGATCGGGAATGCTGTAGAAAAAGCGGCCGCAATTTTCAATTCTGGACTTCCAATGCAAATATCCTCATCTTATCACTGACTTCCTGATTTTGGTTCAGTCAAGTCCACTTGGTGAAGATGGGAAGATAGAAAACAGCCAGTTCATAAGCCTACAAATGAGCGAGATCAGAAGTGCTGTTACAATATCGGCCGCCATCTTGATTTCTGGACTTCCCATGCAAATGTTTTTACTACAACATTGACTTTCTGATTCCGGTTTAGCAGAGCCCAGTCGGTGAAGATGGAAGATAAAAAAACAGCCAGTTCATAAGCCTACAAATGAGCGGGATCGGAAGTGCTGTTGCATATCGGCCGCCATTTACAATTTTGGACTTCCTATGCAAATATTTTTATTTTGTTACTGACTGTTTGATTCTGGTTTAGCAGAATCCAGTCGGTGAAGATAGGAAGATAGAAAACAGCCAGTTAGTTCATAAACCTACAAATATGAGCGACATTGGAAGTGCTGTTACAATTTCGGCCGCCATTCTCAATTCTGGACTTCCTTTGCGAATATTTTTACTTCAACATTGACGTTCTGATCCTGGTTCAGCAAAGTCCAATCGGTGAAGATGGGAAGATGAAGAAACACCCAGTTCATAAGCTTACAAGTGGGCCAGATCGGAAGTGCTGTAGAAATATCGGCCGCAATTCTCAATTCTGGACTTCTTATGCAAATATTTTCATCTTATCACTGACTTTCTGATTCTGGTTCAGCAGAGTCCAGTTGGTGAAGATGGGAAGATAGAAAAGGACCAGTTCATAAGCCTACAAATGAGCGAGATCGGATGTGCTGTTACAATATCGGCCTCCATCTTGATTTCTGGACTTCCCATGCAAATAATCTCACTCCAACATGGATTTCCTGATTTCGGTTTAGCAGAGTCCAGTCGGTGAAGATAGGAAGATAGAAAACAGCCAGTTAGTTCATAAACCTACAAATATGAGCGACATTGGAAGTGCTGTTACAATATCGGCCGCAATTCTCAATTCTGGACTTCTTATGCAAATGTTTTTATCTTATCACTGACTTTCTGATTCTGGTTCAGCAGAGTCCAGTTGGTGAAGATGAGAAGATAGAAAAGAACCAGTTCATAAGCCTACAAATGAGTGAGATCAGAAGTGCTGTTACAATATCGGCCTCCATCTTGATTTCTGGACTTCCCATGCAAATATTCTCACTTCAACATGGACTTTCTGATTCCGGTTTAGCAGAGTCCAGTCGGTGAAGATAGGAAGATAGAAAACAGCCAGTTAATTCATAAACCTACAAATATGAGCGACATTGGAAGTGCTGTTACAATTACGGCCGCCATTTTCAATTCTGGACTTCCTTTGCGAATATTTTTACTTCAACATTGACGTTCTGATCCTGGTTCGGCAAAGTCCAATCGGTGAAAATGGAAAGATGAAGAAACACCCAGTTTATAAGCTTACAAATGGGTCAGATCGGAAGTGCTGTAGAAATATCGGCCGCAATTCTCAATTCTGGACTTCTTATGCAAATATTTTCATCTTATCACTGACTTTCTGATTCTGGTTCAGCAGAGTCCAGTTGGTGAAGATGGGAAGATAGAAAAGAACCAGTTCATAAGCCTACAAATGAGTGAGATCGGAAGTGCTGTTACAATATCGGCCTCCATCTTGATTTCTGGGCGTCCCATGCAAATATTCTCACTCCAACATGGACTTTCTGATTCCGGTTTAGCAGAGTCCAGTCGGTGAAGATAGGAAGATAGAAAACAGCCGTCAGTTAGTTCATAAGCCTACAAATATGAGCGACATTGGAAGTGCTGTTACAATATCGGCCGCCATTTTCAATTCTGGACTTCCTTCGCGAATATTTTTACTTCAACATTGAAGTTCTGATCCTTATTCAGCAAAGTCCAATTGATAAAGATGGAATGATGAAGAAACACCCAGTTTATAAGCTTACAAATGAGCCAGATCGGAAGTGCTGTTACAGTATCGGCCAACATTTCCAATTCTGGACTTCCGATGCAAATATTTTGATCCTAACATTGACTTTCTGATTCTGGTTCAGAAGAGTCCAGTTGGTGGAGATGAGAAGATAGAAAAAGACCAGTTCATAAGCCTACAAATGAGCGAGATCGGATGTGCTGTTACAATATCGGCCTCCATCTCAATTTCTGGACTTTCCATGCAAATATTTTCACTCCAACATGGACTTTCTGATTCCGGTTTAGCAGAGTCCAGTCGGTGAAGATAGGGAGATAGAAAACAGCCAGTTAGTTCATAAACCTACAAATATGAGCGACATTGGAAGTGCCATTTTCAATTCTGGACTTCCTTTGCGAATATTTTTACTTCAACATTGACGTTCTGATCCTGGTTCAGCAAAGTCCAATCGGTGAAAATGGAAAGATGAAGAAACACCCAGTTTATAAGCTTACAAATGGGTCAGATCGGAAGTGCTGTAGAAATATCGGCCGCAATTCTGAACTCTGGACTTCTTATGCAAATATTTTCATCTTATCACTGACTTTCTGATTCTGGTTCAGCAGAGTCCAGTTGGTGAAGATGGGAAGATAGAAAAGAACCAGTTCATAAGCCTACAAATGAGTGAGATCGGAAGTGCTGTTACAATATCGGCCACCATCTTGATTTCTGGGCGTCCCATGCAAATATTCTCACTCCAACATTGACTTTCTGATTCCGGTTTAGCAGAGTCCAGTCGGTGAAGATAGGAAGATAGAAAACAGCCGTCAGTTAGTTCATAAGCCTACAAATATGAGCGACATTGGAAGTGCTGTTACAATATCGGCCGCCATTTTCAATTCTGGACTTCCTTCGCGAATATTTTTACTTCAACATTGAAGTTCTGATCCTGGTTCAGCAAAGTCCAATTGATGAAGATGGAATGATGAAGAAACACCCAGTTTATAAGCTTACAAATGAGCCAGATCGGAAGTGCTGTAGAAATATCGGCCGCAATTCTCAATTCTGGACTTCTTATGCAAATGTTTTTATCTTATCACTGACTTTCTGATTCTGGTTCAGCAGAGTCCAGTTGGTGAAGATGAGAAGATAGAAAAAGACCAGTTCATAAGCCTACAAATGAGTGAGATCGGAAGTGCTGTTACAATATCGGCCTCCATCTCAATTTCTGGACTTTCCATGCAAATATTTTCACTCCAACATCGACTTTCTGATTCCGGTTTAGCAGAGTCCAGTCGGTGAAGATAGGGAGATAGAAAACAGCCAGTTAGTTCATAAACCTACAAATATGAGCGACATTGGAAGTGCCATTTTCAATTCTGGACTTCCTTTGCGAATATTTTTACTTCAACATTGACGTTCTGATCCTGGTTCAGCAAAGTCCAATCGGTGAAAATGGAAAGATGAAGAAACACCCAGTTTATAAGCTTACAAATGGGTCAGATCGGAAGTGCTGTAGAAATATCGGCCGCAATTCTGAATTCTGGACTTCTTATGCAAATATTTTCATCTTATCACTGACTTTCTGATTCTGGTTCAGCAGAGTCCAGTTGGTGAAGATGAGAAGATAGAAAAAGACCAGTTCATAAGCCTACAAATGAGTGAGTTAGGAAGTGCTGTTACAATATCGGCCTCCATCTTGATTTCTGGACTTCCCATGCAAATATTCTCACTCCAACATGGACTTTCTGATTCCGGTTTAGCAGAGTCCAGTCGGTGAAGATAGGGAGATAGAAAACAGCCAGTTAGTTCATAAACCTACAAATATGAGCGACATTGGAAGTGCCATTTTCAATTCTGGACTTCCTTTGCGAATATTTTTACTTCAAATTGACGTTCTGATCCTGGTTCAGCAAAGTCCAATCGGTGAAAATGGAAAGATGAAGAAACACCCAGTTTATAAGCTTACAAATGAGCCAGATCGGAAGTGCTGTAGAAATATCGGCCGCAATTCTCAATTCTGGACTTCTTATGCAAATGTTTTTATCTTATCACTGACTTTCAGATTCTGGTTCAGCAGAGTCCAGTTGGTGGAGATGAGAAGATAGAAAAAGACCAGTTCATAAGCCTACAAATGAGCGAGATCGGATGTGCTGTTACAATATCGGCCTCCATCTCAATTTCTGGACTTTCCATGCAAATATTTTCACTCCAACATCGACTTTCTGATTCCGGTTTAGCAAAGTCCAGTCGGTGAAGATAGGAAGATAGAAAACAGCCAGTTAGTTCATAAGCCTACATACAGGGTGATTCACCACCAAATGGACATAGCCTAAGGGTAGGTCCAGTTTTACTAGGCGAACCAGGATCTGGCTTTGAAATTTTTCTAACACTGTTTGTTTCGAAGTTACAGGGTGATTAATGTATTTTGTCGAATTTTTTGACAAGCCGTATCTTCAGAAAGACCGAATAGATTGGATTGAAATTTTGTGGGTTGATTTTTCGATTGATATCCGACACATCGCCCTATCAAACAGTTTGAAGTTTCCAGGGCCGGCCTTGTAGAAAAAAACTTCAAAGCTTTTTTAAAAAAAATACATTCTGTATGCACATTTTCCGAATTTCATTTGCAAATTCGGAAACTACATCAAACATGCTAATGATAACGCGAAAAAAATTGCTTGGCACCATTGAGCTGTCAAGAAAATTTTGACAATCGTAATGATTTTTGAGATTGAGATTTTTTCTAAATTAATATTTTCAAATATTTGCAAATGATCTATTATGGCCCTGAATGTCAGCCGTTTCGTCAGAAAAATGAAAATGACATTTTTCTCGTTTTCTCAGAAATGGCAAAAAATTTCATCAGAATTTTCAAATTTTTCTTGATACGTTCCCCAATCTCAGCTCAAATTGGGATAGAAGTGAAGCTGAAGGACGTGACAATAATTTTTCGAAAATTCGACTGAAACTTTTTGATACTACTGAGAAAACGAGAAAAATGTCATTTTTACTTTTATGACGAAACGGCTGAAATTCGGGCCATAATGAATCATTTGTGAATATTTGAAAATGATAATTTACAAAAAATCCTAACCTCAAAAATCATCAAGATCATCAATTTTCTTTTGACAGCTTGATGGTGCCAAGCAATTTTTTTTGCGATATTGATAGCATGTTTCATGTAGTTTTTGAATATGAAAATGAATTTTGAATAATATGCATACAGAGTGTCTTTTTTCAAAAAAGCTTTGAATTTTTTTTTTCAAGGCCGACCCTGGAAATTTTCAACTCTTTGATAGAGTGATGTGTCAGATATCAATAGAAGAATAAACCCATAAAATTTCAAACCAATCTATTGGGTTGTTCAAAAGTTATGGCTTGTCAAAAAATTCCACGAAATACATGAATCACCCTGTAGCTTCGAAACGAACAGCGTTAGAAAAATTTCAAAGCCAGATCCAGATTCGCCTGGAAAAACTAAACCTATCCTTAAGCTATGTCCATTTGGTGGTGAATCACCCTGTATATGAGCGACATTGGAAGTGCTGTTACAATATCGGTCGCCATTCTCAATTCTGGACTTTCTTTGAGAATATTTTCACTTCAACATTGACGTTCTCATTCTGGTTCAGCAAAGTCCAATCGCTGAAGATGGAAAGATGGAGAAACACCCAGTTTATAAGCTTACAAATGAGCCAGATCGGTAGTGTTGTAGAAATATCGGCCGCAATTCTCAATTCTGGACTTCTTATGCAAATATTTTTATCTTATCACTGACTTTCAGATTCTGGTTCAGCAGAGTCCAGTTGGTGAAGATAGGAAGATTGAAAACAGCCAGTTAGTTCATAAGCCTACAAATATAAGCGACATTGGAAGTGTTGTTACAATATCGGCCGCCATTTTTAATTCTGGACCTCATTTCAAATATTTTCACTTCAACATTGACGTTCTCATTCTGGTTCAGCAAAGTCTGATCGGTGAAGATGGAATGATGGAGAAACACCCAGTTTATAAGCTCACAAATGAGCGAGATCGGGAATGCTGTGACAATATCAGCCGCTATCTTGATTTCTGGACTTCCCATGCAAATATTTGACCTAAACATTGACTTTTTTTTGGTCCAAAGAGTCCAGTCGATGAAGATAGAAAGATAATCACAGCCAGTTTATAGGCCTACAAATGAACGAGATCGGAAGTGCTGTTACAGTATCGGCCAACATTTCCAATTCTGGACTTCCGATGCAAATATTTTGATCCTAACATTGACTTTCTGATTCTGGTTCAGAAGAGTCCAGTCGGTGAAAATAAAAAGATGAAAAACAGCCAGTTCAAAAGACCACAAATTGGCGAGATCGGGAATGCTGTAGAAAAAGCGGCCGCAATTTTCAATTCTGGACTTCCAATGCAAATATCCTCATCTTATCACTGACTTCCTGATTTTGGTTCAGTCAAGTCCACTTGGTGAAGATGGGAAGATAGAAAACAGCCAGTTCATAAGCCTACAAATGAGCGAGATCAGAAGTGCTGTTACAATATCGGCCGCCATCTTGATTTCTGGACTTCCCATGCAAATGTTTTTACTACAACATTGACTTTCTGATTCCGGTTTAGCAGAGCCCAGTCGGTGAAGATGGAAGATAAAAAAACAGCCAGTTCATAAGCCTACAAATGAGCGGGATCGGAAGTGCTGTTGCATATCGGCCGCCATTTACAATTTTGGACTTCCTATGCAAATATTTTTATTTTGTTACTGACTGTTTGATTCTGGTTTAGCAGAATCCAGTCGGTGAAGATAGGAAGATAGAAAACAGCCAGTTAGTTCATAAACCTACAAATATGAGCGACATTGGAAGTGCTGTTACAATTTCGGCCGCCATTCTCAATTCTGGACTTCCTTTGCGAATATTTTTACTTCAACATTGACGTTCTGATCCTGGTTCAGCAAAGTCCAATCGGTGAAGATGGGAAGATGAAGAAACACCCAGTTCATAAGCTTACAAGTGGGCCAGATCGGAAGTGCTGTAGAAATATCGGCCGCAATTCTCAATTCTGGACTTCTTATGCAAATATTTTCATCTTATCACTGACTTTCTGATTCTGGTTCAGCAGAGTCCAGTTGGTGAAGATGGGAAGATAGAAAAGGACCAGTTCATAAGCCTACAAATGAGCGAGATCGGATGTGCTGTTACAATATCGGCCTCCATCTTGATTTCTGGACTTCCCATGCAAATAATCTCACTCCAACATGGATTTCCTGATTTCGGTTTAGCAGAGTCCAGTCGGTGAAGATAGGAAGATAGAAAACAGCCAGTTAGTTCATAAACCTACAAATATGAGCGACATTGGAAGTGCTGTTACAATATCGGCCGCAATTCTCAATTCTGGACTTCTTATGCAAATGTTTTTATCTTATCACTGACTTTCTGATTCTGGTTCAGCAGAGTCCAGTTGGTGAAGATGAGAAGATAGAAAAGAACCAGTTCATAAGCCTACAAATGAGTGAGATCAGAAGTGCTGTTACAATATCGGCCTCCATCTTGATTTCTGGACTTCCCATGCAAATATTCTCACTTCAACATGGACTTTCTGATTCCGGTTTAGCAGAGTCCAGTCGGTGAAGATAGGAAGATAGAAAACAGCCGTCAGTTAGTTCATAAGCCTACAAATATGAGCGACATTGGAAGTGCTGTTACAATATCGGCCGCCATTTTCAATTCTGGACTTCCTTCGCGAATATTTTTACTTCAACATTGAAGTTCTGATCCTTATTCAGCAAAGTCCAATCGGTGAAAATGGAAAGATGAAGAAACACCCAGTTTATAAGCTTACAAATGGGTCAGATCGGAAGTGCTGTAGAAATATCGGCCGCAATTCTCAATTCTGGACTTCTTATGCAAATATTTTCATCTTATCACTGACTTTCTGATTCTGGTTCAGCAGAGTCCAGTTGGTGGAGATGAGAAGATAGAAAAAGACCAGTTCATAAGCCTACAAATGAGCGAGATCGGATGTGCTGTTACAATATCGGCCTCCATCTCAATTTCTGGACTTTCCATGCAAATATTCTCACTCCAACATCGACTTTCTGATTCCGGTTTAGCAAAGTCCAGTCGGTGAAGATAGGAAGATAGAAAACAGCCAGTTAGTTCATAAGCCTACAAATATGAGCGACATTGGAAGTGCTGTTACAATATCGGCCGCCATTTACAATTTTGGACTTCCAATGCAAATATTTTCATCTTATCACTGACTTTCTGATTCTGGTTCAGCAGACTTCAGTCGGTGAAGATATGAAGATAGAAAACAGCCAGTTAGTTCATAAGCCTACAAATATGAGCGACATTGGAAGTGCTGTTACAATATCGGCCGCCATTTTCAATTCTGGACTTCCTTCGCGAATATTTTTTCTTCAACATTGACGTTCTCATTCTGGTTCAGCAAAGTCCAGTCGGTGAAGATGGAAAGATGGAAAAACACCCAGTTCATAAGCTTACAAATGAGCGAGATCGGAAGTGCTGTAGCAATATCGGCCGCCATCTTGATTTCTGGACTTCCCATGGAATTATTTTGATCTCAACAATGACATTCTAATTCTGGTTCAGCGGAGTCCAGTGGGTTAAGGTAGAAAGATAGATAACAGCCAGTTCATAAGCCCACAAAGGAGCGAAATTGGCAATATTGTACTAATATTGGCCGCCATCTTGATTTTTGAACTAAAGGTTCAGATTTTTGGCGTGAAAGAAATAAATGTCACGTAGTCTGTATTTGGGTGACCTATAGACTGCTCCAGGAAGCAAGAGTCCGCGAACTTAGGGAAATATGACATCTTTTTTGTTTGTTTGGGGGCGGCGGCCGGGATCGGCGGCTGGGGGCTGGGCGGCGACAAATGAAAAACAGCCTGTATTCTTCTGTTTGAAGTCAACTATACATCAGTGGAAGAATTAGAATGCTATGTCTTTTAGTTCAGGAGAAGCAGCTGCAACATTCAGTGAAATCAGGGAAATTAGGTGGGGCCGGATATTCGGTTAATATTGTCTTCAAATAAATCATTAAGAAAACAGTCAATCATTACAAATATTTGCTTGAATACGTGAAATTACATACTTATACACATCACATGGTCGATTCCGACCATTACGATAAAGCAAATGCAAAATTCAGCAAAAAACTGTTCTCACGGGGCCGAAAATATGCCCAAACTCGATAGTGCCCTTTAAGCTAATTGGGTTGAATAGCTCTCAAGTTAGTATATAATATTTTTCTGAATTAGGAGGATATGGAGAATCTTGTCCCAAAGTTTGATCGGTTAAAACTGAAACACCCTGTATTGAACTGTTTGGGAGTCAAAAATGAATCCGTTCGTCTTGCGCAAAATTCTGTTTCCACGGCTCTTGATTTATCTCCCATAGTCGCTTTGACTTGTTTCCAGATCTTTGTATCAGATAGTTGGTCATTATTCTAATATGCGATCTTGAAGATTTAAATTTAGATCTGAAAATAACACAACGATTTTAGGACATTCTTAGTTTTCAATGCATATCGCACCCTGTTATCCTCGACAATAATAATTTTTCAAATCGGAAAAAGACGTCTAATTATGCATAGTCACTTGAGTTTACATTTGAAACGCGCCAAAGTCTTGGTAATAGGAATAACTAAAACTTGAGAAACTTTCAACATCAAGAGATCAAGATACACTCACATCGGCTTCAGTTCCAAGGAGAAAACACCCAGAAACAGCAAAGAACGCATAATTCCTTTAAATTGTTTCCGGAACATTTATCCTCCCTCTTTTCCTTCCACCGCATAGCAGCCTCGCAGGCGTCTTTATCATTTAAATTCCTGCACCGCAACCACCTTAACGCTGTATTTACCTCTGACGAATATTCTTACTCATAATTAATCATTATATAGAGGGGGACGAGAGCCGTGAAATAAAGTCGCTTCAATGGCTTGTCTTCCTTCCAGTGGCGTAGATACGAACAAGACCGTTCATAATTGAAACTCCCTAAAACGTTCTGTCTTTTGGTGTCTAAGAAGTTCATTTAACTGAACTTGACTCGAAGAAGACGTCTTCGATGGCCGACTAATGATCAGTCTAGTGGCATGAGGAACCCCGTGAAGTGTTGATGGTTCTTGATAATGGTGGTGGTGGATGATGGTCGCTGGAACAGTAGATGTTGGCTGAAGGTCTCTGTATGATTCTGGCTGGCTGAAGATCTCTGGAGGATGGTCTTGATGATCAGGTTCAATGACGACGGCGACGAAGAGGAAGAAGTAACTGAGCAGAAGAACAGACGATAACCTACCTGGTGCGTATCTTCAACTCCTCGGTTTCTTGCCGCACTGATGTTCGTCGATTATTATTTATGCCCAATGGGGTACTTGCCCAATTTTTTTTTATTGGCTTAAATGATAGTGTAGTTAAAAATAATGTACCCGTATTTTTTCTTTTTCCTAAATTCCTAAAATTGCGGCCGTGATGCGTGTTTTAAAAATATATTTGTGACGTCACAAATATACTAAAAACTAAACAAACAGCACTGTTGGATTGGAAGCTCAAAAAACTGTTAGAGTGACATTACAATATTTGAAAGATACAGACATGAAAATCCTACTGACGTTTCCCTATTGTTACCAACCCTTTGAAAAATAAAAAATAAAAATAAATCTTTTTAACCAATGGATATATTTTCCGCAAATTTTCAGGAAATACCCTTTATTACTTTTGTTGATGATTAAAAGTATTTTCAGTCTAATCTGTTTCATTGGCAAGTACCCCATTTGATCGATTTCCTAGAGTGACCTGCGTTTTTGGCGCCACTATCTGATGGACCCGGAACTGGCCTGCTGGATGGATTTCCAGAGGTGTCTTCAGAAGCTTTACCTGGGACGTCCTGATGCTGTATTTGTGGTTATGGCCCCTCAGTGAACCTGAGACGTGACTGCGGAGATTGCGGTGGTTCTTGCTCCCTTGCTTTGGTCCAGGATTACTATTAGCTTTTGATCCTTCGAGTCTTCATATACTTCCCCTGTAGTGGAGGCTTCTGGATGGGGGATGTTGGGCTTGACTGCCCTCAGCGTTCTCTCGTATAGACATATAGGTGGTAGATTCTTGAAAAGGGCAGCTGTAGAGTCGTAGTACCTAGTAAGTGTGGTAGAGAACAGTCGAAAGTAGCTTTGCTGTAAGTTAGAACTTCAACTACATACCTTGTTCCTGTAGTTTATAATTAACGTTACGTGTAGATCTTCTACTCTGCTTTCACACATCTCAACAAGGTGGGGTTTGATATAACCAGGACGCTACATAATATTATTACGCGATTTTCAGTATCTTATTTTTTCATTGAATAGGTTGGCCCTTGAACGTTTTACAAGTAGGTCACTATTGTGGTGCCACAAAAAATCTTCTTGTGTACAGGACAAATATGTCAGTGACACTCTTTTATGTGAGATGTGATCCTGGAGACATCTAGCAGACGATCTTGGAGAATACCGGTTAATCGTACCTTACTCTTGGAGCTAGAAGATGAAGCTCTCAAATGATGTATGACTGTCCCGGTGCGGTGGCGGTGTCCTGCAGAAGAATAAGGAGTGACTAGAATAGGCCTATGGAATCTAGAAGAATGTATCCGGCTTCCCTGACAAGATGGGTCGTTGATAATTAAGATGGGTTCATACGAAGCGTCTTGATATAAATCCCGATTTGTCCTGGCGCTTCTCTTGAAAAGTGTATCAGAGGAGAGCGCGGAGGCTTACGTGGTAAAATCCATTTACCTCCGGCACCGTCTAGAAGTTATTGCGGCAATAAAGTGCAGCACACACATACAGTAACGACCCGGTAAAGCGTATCTCTTTTGCTCATACCTCTCTGTGGCCCCAACCTTATATTAGGTGGAGAGCGTAGCAGAAACAGTAGCACAACAGCAGAGGGCTTTTATTTCAACCGCTTCATTCTTGTTTATTAATGTATTGCGCATTTCCGACAACGCGCCAGAGATTTTTTGTAACATGCATACGTAACGCCGAAGGACATTATGCGGTCCATTTACCACACCTCCCGAATATTTGGTGGGTAAAATGTGTGTAGGTGAGGATGAGTACTAGGGCGTTCGAAATTTACACAGTTCTGCGCCGAGTTGTGAATTCTACTGTTTCTACTGTCCGTTATCAACTCCCGATATTACGTTTGAGTTGTTAGTTCTACCACATCTACTACCCTGTGCCAACTCCCTATGTTATTATGTTTGACTCTACAAGTTTAACCGGGAAAGCGTTAGAGTGGCTTCATTGTCAAAAGTATCTTCACGAAGTTGAGTATATAAATTAATTGTTCACTTTTCAGCCCTCCAACGCTGGGGCATAACTGGCCAGTGGCTTGACCATAGCAAATATCCTACTGTTCTCGTTGCAAAGTCAACTTGACAGTAACCGAATCAGCTGACTCAAATTTTCCGAATCCCCTACTACCCTACCTCAATTAATTTTTATAAATTCGTGTACCGTTACGGTCCTGGATTAAACGCGATGTGCCAGGGTCGGTATCATCACAGTCGTAAAATCTGCGTATCTTTCATTTTGGACTCTGTTGCTGGCGTTATATTTTGTACGTGTGTGTGTGTGTGTACGAGCATACCGTCATTAATTAACAAGTTTTGGGGCAGTAATAGAGGAGGTGGAGGTGGAGCGAGAGACTCGTCCCGAAACTCGCTAGCGCAAAATTTTCGAAAGTCATAAAAGGTTAATTATTTATTACGAGGCAGGCAGGCAACAGCATCAGCATCCAGAAGCAGCAGCACTGGAAAATAATGTGGCGAGGTCTGCGTATTGACGTATGTATTCATCCAATAAGCTGCTTTCAACTTTTATATTAAATCTATTTTGATTTATAAATGTTGTTTTTTTCTCAAAGAACCGTCCACTTAGTTCACATGATGAAAGAAGTGTGAAACTAAACTGCTCTACATTAAAGTGTTACAAAGAAAAAGTTCACCTAATTTTGAACCGCTGTAACTTTTGATTGGCACACACGATTCTGATTGTGTTTGAAGTACTGAATTACCTAATCTTTTGGCCATCTTTTTTGTCAATATAAAGATGACATCAACTCAAGGTCCATACAGTCTCCAGCATCGAGCATCTGGAATATTTCAATTTTCTTGTGTTTTGACGAAGAAGGAGTGGACTGACGATGAAATGTGTGAGGACCTTTCTTGTAGACAATAAAATTTCAAACAATTACTCACTGGGTACTTTTTTCCCAAGTGCTATTGTTCACGAGAAAAACTGATCCTCAAGTTGTTCTTGAGGCCACAACGGCCGAAGCTCACATTGGATTATTGAGGATTTCTAGTATGTTAAACTACATGCTTAACTGAGCGTATATACCAAAATCCGGCTGGGTTTAATTTTTGTTCGCTATTTGCGATTTCAAATAACCCGTACTCGAAACGGTACGGGCCAAAAGTCTGCCCCTCGCGTCCTTCATTCTGAAGAGTTAGAGAAGAGAGTAATGGTCCGTCACCTCTTTGAACCTCGCACCCTCAACAAACGGTCGGAATGTCTCTACCGCCAATACTACGCCCAAGCACTCACGCTCCGTAACGCTATAGTTGGTCTCGGGCTTTGTGAGAGTTCTGCTGGCGTAAGCGATACCTTCTTTTCACCTTCCATAGTCTGCGTCAGTACTGCGCCGAGACCAGTGTTGGACGCGTCGCGCTTTATGGTAAACTCCTTCGCGAAATCCGGTCCCGCTAGAACAGGAGCAGCTACTAGAGCTTCTTTGATGGCGATGAAAGCCGTCTTGGCTGCTTCATCCCATGCGACGCTTGTGCCTTTCTTAATTCCCTTCATTAGTTCGTTTATAGGCGAGACAAGGGATGAGAAGTGAGGTATGAAGCGGCGGTACCACGCACAGAGCCCTTGAAATAGCTCTACCTCTGTCACGTACTTTTGACGAGGGTAATCAATCATGGCTTGAACTTTCGCTGGATAGGTTCGCAGACCCTTTCGGTCGACAAAGAACCCTAGATAGTTCAGACAAGGACGAAAGAAGTTGCACTTGTCAGAACTGATAGTAAGTCGGCGCAAGCGCTTATCGACCTCCCTGAGAAGAAAGATGTGCTCTTCCCAAGAAGAAGATGTGACAATAGTATCGTCAAGGTAGGCGAAGATTTTTGGTTTTAGCTCTGGTCTGAACACTGCGTCCATGAGTCTTTGCTGAGCTTGTGCGGCATTCACCAACCCGAAAGGTAGAACCTTAAAATGGAAAAACCACGGTCGGGGAGTCCTAAAGCTGTTTTCTCTCTACTATCCTTATCCAAAGGGATTTGCCAAAACGCACTTCTCAAATCAATGGATGAGAGATATTTGGCATCGCGCAGCGTGCGGAGGACTTTGTCGACTCGAGGAAGAGGATATGAATCGCGTTTTGTGCAGTTTTCCTTATAATTATCAAATTAAATTAGTTCATCTTCATGTATCATGTGTTCCAGAGCAAGTCACGTGATAGCCATCGACAGTGACAACACCACACCGAGAAAAAAGAAGCGGAAGCAATACGCGATAAAGCGTTGGTCCTACTTGCTGTAGCAGTTAAATAGGCGCCAACTTATACATGGTGGTAATAATACTACTACAAAATAGTAAATAAGATATAGTTCCGTAATACACTACTTCTCGTATATATTCGCAGTGAATGGAGTAGTAGATTTTACCACTACAGTATAGAGGATTTTACCACTACAGCAAAGTAAATTTCAACATTCCCTGTCGTCAACAGAATGTTTTAGTAGTTGTAAGGAATACTGCATTATAGTAATAAGAGATACCATATTAGATGGTTTTACCTACCTTACGGAAAGATTGCTATCACATATCTGGTCGGTAACATTAACCGTTACGTTTCATTATTCATGAATATACTTGTAATATTGGGAATAAATAAAAAGAATCAAAGTTTAATACAATAATATGTAATTTAAAAAAAAGAACCATACAATTAAAATTCAATGAAATTTGAATAATTAACATACGTACGTAGATTACAAGACACCATAGGAACAGATAAATTTCCATAAAACAAAACAAAAATGGGAGAACGTTGAAAAATACAGATTACAAAGAAAATTAAAACTGAGAAGGGGTTACATTCAATTTTAGATTGCGGATTTCATGAAATAAACTATAGTTATGTAACTTAGTAATTAATCAGTAGGTACAAATAACATGATAGCTTGAAGCCTCGGAGGAAATTATGTTATAAAGGTCCGTATTTAGGGACTCTGGTATCATCCGAGACTTCATAGTTTTAATTTTGCAAACTAAGATAATCCTCACTCACGTTAGATACAAATTCTCTCCACTTCAGCTTTAGATCAGCCTTTAGCTTAGTCTTTAGCCCTCTTGAGGCACTAGTTGCATCAAATCTTCTTCCGTCAAAAGTAAAGCTCCGTCATCCAGAAAATTTGCTATAAAATAAACCGTTTCAGATTAATTTATGCTAACAACCTAACCTTCTTATTTCAAAATAAAACCGGAAACTTCTAAGTCATGGATAGTCAAGCAACTTACAACAAATACCTAGCTAAAGCGCTAAAGCTGATAAATGCAAACCATTGATGGCAACAGAAACCATGCCGAAGCTGAATGGCAAATGCGTGCAGCTAAACTACCTACGTATCTACGACCACAACTACACTACAGTGCAACTAGGTATAGCTACTTCACCACAATATAAAATTTAGTACCTACCTTCGAAGACTGATTTCCGTTCTTGTGGAATACCAGGCGTCTAGCTACTTTTCCATTGCCCTCGCAGAAACAGAAACACCACACACCGGAACCGCAAAGAAAAATGGAGAACAAGCACCGACAAGAAAAATATGGCTTGGGCGCGTGGGGTGAGATGCTTCCCATCGAAAACCCGAATCAAATCACATGATCACAATTCGGAAATCTCATTGGCTGACCGACTCGATTATTACCGATCGTAGCCGTGTAACAGAGCGTAACTTCAGTAGCAGTGATGGTAACATTTCTGTAGTGGTAATTTCTACCATTTGAACGTAGGACATATAACTATGGAGATATTTGACGGTGAATACTTCTACGAAGATGTTATTAACAACATATGTAGTGGTGGCTGCCACTGCACAGTTCAACTATTTTGAAGTAGTATTTCTCACAATTTGTAAAGCTGTCACTTAGTCTTAGAGCCGTTGTACGAACCGTTTTTTAAAGTATTGATAATCAGTTGACAAGAACTGCTACATTTAGTTAATGAGAAGTTCAATATTTTTCTGAGTGCATGCAAGTAATAAAATACGTCGAAGCCCCGAGACCAGACCCCATTCAATCCAGAATCCAGAACTCTCGTTTAAATTTTACACATTGTCGCAAAGTGTTGCAGATTGTGCAAAATTGCGGCACACTAAAACTAAAACCGACACTTTATTGCAACGTCCAGCATTCGTATAAATCTTGTATGAGTACATATAATATAAACAGCAAACGGGCTATCTTGACTGAAGACGTGACGGAGAGAAGATGTAAATGTGCAACATGCCAACATGCTAATGCCCCGTAATCCGTGCCACAATTGCACCAGTTATCGGCCATAAGCAGGAGGGCTTTATCGCGATCACACCTTGGCGTAACTCTGTTATTATTTCTCCCGGGCGGCTTAATCCCGCGTCTCCCTTCGCCTCTTGCTCGTTCCCTTGCCGGCGTATAACTCCGTTATGAAAGGTGGGTATACAGAGAGAAGAGGAAGTTCTGATGTCTGGGTCCTAAGCTACCAGGCCGATTAGAATTAATTAAGCCAATAGTTTTGGTGTGGTACGTATAGGTATAGGCAGTGAACCTTGCTACTACTACTACTATACTACGACGACTAGTACTAAACTGACGGTATTAAATGATGACGTGCGGAATTCCGATGCGCAAAGATGGGGTGCGTGCTGTATAATATGGAAATTCAATTTATCGTCTCATGGATTCCCCTTCGGTAATATAGGGCACTAATCCGTCGCTGTGTGGGTGTATATATGGATGTGTGTGCTCAACACCGCGGATCTTGTTGGAGCAGCTGGTAGCCGATAATCTGTTTATTGAATGCACACGGCGTCGGAGGACACGCAAGGACAATCACGTGTGAGATGCAGAAATACTTCAAGTGAAAATATACAGTGGTTGGACGACCATCCGCCAGTTCCACCAGAAAGTTAACATAGTGCCACCGCTAACACGCTGTTGAAGGGGTTATGTTTTGACCTTTGACCAATTCCATGAGATCTGTCGCCAACTGACTGGGATTGACCGGACGAAATTTCACCAACGTGCTATTGAACTAACACCGCTTTGGTAAAACCCGATGTTCTACAGAAATTCCCTATAAGGCGCCAAAACCTGGTGTGGCAATTTTATTCCATAGAAACTCCTGCCATGTGAATAGAGAACAGATAACGTTTAAATTAAGCTCGAGCCAGTACCTTGCAAAGTCACTAGGCAAAGGTACCATAATATCTGGTAGGAAAAATGACATTTTGGGGGAGAGATAAGGAAGGAAAAAATGGAAGGTTGACCATGGAGGAAAACTTCCTGAGAACCAACAAAATGGTACACTAGATCGAGACCGGTGATGCCAAGCCATTCTGTCAAAGACAATACTTGATGTTGCCATACATGCTCGAACACCTAAATAAGGAGCTTGACAAGATGCTGAAGTTGGATGTCATCGAACCGAGTTCTATGTCTTGGACTAGCTCCGTTTTAATTGTGAAAAAGAAGTCCGGTAACGGCTCGATACCAAGTTGGGGCTGAGACCGCCGTAAGTGCGGTTACTATAGCAACGGTCAATCAGACCGCTCTATTTGGCAAGTTACGCCGTCCTAACTTTTGCGCCTGCAACTTGGTATCGAGCCCTAAGTTCCGTTTTTGCTTCGACGGTTGTAAATAAAAAAAATATTTTTTGATTTTTGAAATGCCAATGGGCTCAAACCAAAGTATGGAGTGATCGAATAAATTTCTCCTTAAGGTAGGCTTTGATCTCCTAGTCGGTTGAGTTGTCAGTCAACATACAGAACACAAATGTTCCCAAGCCCCCTGCGAACCCCTAGTGACATCTAGCATAGTTTCTTTTATAGGCAGAGGTTATGCAGAATACAATTACGATTAAGTGAAAAACAGCGCGTATTTATCAGAGCACTTTTATTAGATCTTTCCTGGCAAAATGCTCATTGAATGTGGTCAGGGAGATCGGAATGGGGGCGCCGTCACCAACACCTTGGGGTCTATTCTGATTAATCATCCTCCAAGCGGTCCTCTGTTTGTTTTTTGAGTTGACTATCAGATCATTATTATGTTCCACCACCTTTTTTCTCGTCATTATGTACTTATAGGTCTTCTTGAACCCCCTGTAACAATTTTCGTCATGTGAGCTGCGATGACGCAGACCTGACAAAACTCTCAATTTCCGTCTCATGGCTCTCAGCTCTGATAGAGAGACCTGGGATCTGGTCACCCAGAGAGAGACGCAAGCCCAGTCATTGAGCGAGAGGGTATAGAGAGAGAGAAAGCTAGAGCACTAGGGTATTTGCACGTCAGGGTGTGGTGCCATTGCTTGTTACTAAACCACCCTGCGTCACAGTCAAAATGCATGACATGAGCTGTCAATATTTTTGTTGAGGTTAAGTCGATCGTTTCATCTTTCAACACAGATTTTTTCACTAAATTTAACAGAAACTCTTAAAAACTGTTTTAGGCATGTATATTGTGTTCCATACATAGCAGATGCTTTCGATCACCGTATTTCAAGTATCTGCTGGCATTTCGTCGAACGTAGGTTTCATCATCCAACTCATTCCGTCGAACGCAAATTCCATTGATCGTTGAATGCAGTAACCGTCGACGTGGTGACCCCATCGTGAAGATATATTTGTAATTGCCGTACGCGCAGTAGGTATATTATGTATTTCAGTAGGTACTGGCCCCGAACAGCTGGAAAACCCAAAAAGCACAATAATAGAAGTTCATCAATTTTGCAAGATTCTATACCTGATGGTTTCTTTGGCAAGGAAAACATCACATCTTCCCGACTCTTGTACTGCTTCACGGTGCACCTTTTTCGTTTTGGCACTTTTAGCCCGGATTTCGGCGATTTCGGCATGCAAAATAATGACAATTCAAATTTGTAAACAAATCTTGAAAATGACAAATGTCAATAGCAACCACGCCCACCCCAGCTGACTTTGTTTTAAATTTTGACGAGGCCAGGAAATGCCGAGACACTGACAGAGAATACCGATATATCCCTTTCATAGCTTCGTCACTCTATAGTACAGTCTCTCTAAGCTCTGAGTCAAACCAGCGACATCTAGCGGATTTGGTCCTTCGAACTTGTAATCTTTTTGGAAACGCGCTGTTGTACACTGAAAGAAGTTTATGCATGAATAGGCATAAAGGGGCGAAATTGAAAAAAAGCATGAATTCACGAAAAATGTTGTAGTTTCATGACCCATATTTTTGCAATGATTTTAGGCCAGCTAGAACAGTTGGAAAGGTACTTTCCGGCATTCACTCCCAAGTGAAGAAATGCTATGGAAGAAACGAGTCGAAATGCTGGCAACTAATAAATTATGAATAAAATGATTAAATCTTATTATAGGGTGACTACCTACGCACATTTGCTTATAAAAACTGGTAACTGTAGATACTCGAAAGTGAACCGTTGAAAAGGTGGAAGGTCTTTGCCCCACTGCGCCTGCGCCGGCGTAAGACACTGGGAAAAAGGTTGTATTTTCGTTTATAGCTCAAGCGACGAAGCGAATGAATGTCACCATTATCTTTGAAATAACATCAAATGACTTGTTTCGAGGAGACACACCTCTACCAATACTTATGATGAAATATAGAGATGAAAGTTATCTGCCCACAGGCTGAAAGGGTCTATTCAGTCACTAGTGGTCACTAGTGTTTAACACTTTACATAGATACCTAATTACAGTGTGCTACCTTATGATTGTATTAGTTTTGTTCTGTTTTAATTCAGCCTATACATTTTTTTTTCAATCTTCAAAAATTGAAGAAAAAATCAAAGCGGATTTTCTCATTAATTGTTGTAGTTCCAGAAGTGAAGGGGGGGGGGCGCGAAATAAAACAGCCTAGGGCGCCACTGCTTTCCAATCCGTCACTGGTTAGATGATATATTATATATACCCTTCTGCACGCAAATTCCTTGTATTCGTTCGATAGGTATTCACCCCCATTATCACAATAAAGATTTACAATTTTTAAACTAAAATGCGCTTCACATTTTGCCACAAAATCTTTAAAAACAGTGAGTACGTCAGATTTGTAGGTAATCAAATCTACAACAGTATAATGTGTGAAATCGTCAATGAAGGAAACAAAATAGTTTTTATTGTCTAATGTTGGTGGTGTGATTTTACCACAGACATCAGAATGAATTATAAATAATGGTATTTTAACAAAGTCTTTCGACTTTGATTTTGCAAATGGCAATCGGGCTTGCTTGCCAAAAATACAAGCTTTACATAAACTTTCTGATGGGATGGGACCTTTCAAATAATGCATATCATCAATCATTTGGCAGTTCCTTAATTTCAGAAATTTGTCTTTACTTATATGTCCCAGGCGCTGATGCCATAAATTATAATCTTTTGTATCCTTCACTTGACTGTCGGTAATCATCAGGTATTGAGATAGGTGAAATTTCACCTGTAATAAACCGTGCAATGGCTCACCTAATAATATGATTTTGTTACCATTTTTTATCGTTACCCCTTTGTGGTCAAATACCACAGTCATCCCGGCTTCTTGAAGACGACGTACGGATAAAAGGTTGTAGGGTACGTCCTTCGAGTAGAGGACATTTTCAAGGCGTCCACTGACTCCTATATTGGTGGTAACATCAATGCTTCCTCGTTTTGTAGCCTGAATGAAGGTGCCAGTTTTCGCAACGGAAAGTTGCAAAGGTGTCGTTAGATCTTCGCATGTAGTGAAGACATCAGGATTATTCGTGATGTGGTCAGTCGCACCGGAATCCAAAGTACAGGTCACTCCAGTTGGTGTTGGCAGCGACAAGGTGATCGGTGTCTCCCAGCATAAATACAAAACCCACATTTTTCTCGGGTTTATTTGCGGGAGTTTGAAGTTCGGCAGCTTGAAGAGTTCTGGTTTTGCTCTGATCTTTGATCATCTTCTTCAAAAATATGCAGTCTTTCTTGATGTGATTGTTTTGACCACAGTAGTAACAATGTATTGTGGACCCTTTGTTCTTTTGTTTTCGAAGCTTCGAGCCCTTGAAATGATTATTTGAGGAATTCTTATTAAATTTCTTGAAGTGGTGGCAATGATGAGACGCCCTGGTGGTTTTGAATGGAGATGAGGTGGCTAAGACTTGCATGCTGCTGTTTGCATTTGTTTCGGCTCTAAGTTTCACTTCATGATCCAGAAGGCGAGTTTTAACAAACGCTAGGTTCACGTTGTCTTCGATCAAAGTTTCCAGAGCGGTGATAACTCCATCGTAGGCATTCGGTAGAGTGGTTAGCAGGTGTGATACCTCATCCATTTTGTCAAGCTTCGCCCCTGCGGCCAGTAATTCGGTCACAATTGCATCAAAATTAGCAAAATGCGTAGTGAGTAATGTGCCACCTTCCAGTTTAAGCGATAGTAGCTTCTTGCGGCAAGCGAGTTGTGTTGCTAGATTTTTTCGCTCATAAATGCCATCTAACTTTTCAGTGATCGATTTAGCGTTCGTCTCCTCTAAAGCGAAATGCAGCAGTGAGTCGCTTAAAAAGTCAATGATGACACTTCTTGCAATCGCATTTTGTTCACGCCATTCTGCAGTTGATTCGGCTGGGATGTCGGCATCAATCACATTCAACACATCAAGTTCACTAAGATACGCTTTCACTCGAAACTTCCAGATGGCGTATTTTTCACCTTTGAACTGTTTGAGATTGCGTCGCGGTTTATCCATCGTCAACTTGAGTTTTATTCCGGTATTTTTCACGTTTCACTTTCACGCACGTTTCCACTTTTTACTAGACTGGGCCCATAACCTATAGGCAGAGGTTATGCAGAATACAATTACGATTGAGTGAAAAACAGCGCGAATTTATCACAGCACTTTTATTAGATCTTTCTCGCTACAAGGTAGGTCAAGGAGTAGATTTCAAATCCAACAGTTAACACACATGTGGGGTAGAGTGACGTCACAAGACGATTAAAAACTGCGAACCACTCCCTGTTCCCATAGTCGTAAAACACAGGCAGACTTCACGGTCATTTAAATTAAACCAAGTCGGTTTTGAGGTGTCGGCGTCGGTAATATTAAGCGATTCATTTTTGCCCATTTGTTTTCTTTTACATGAAAACCAACATCTTTAACTACGCTGAAAACATTCCATTCCCTTATCAAGAAAATTTCGAACAACGCCGAACGCAAAATTGAAACGTTACGCCACTGGAACAAGTCCCTTGTACAATTACACCACCGGCACCGTCCCCTTTCGTCTTGTGTTGTATCGTTAGAGCTAGAGATCCCGGCGGCATAGCCATGAGTCGCTACGTTCCAGTTTACAGTTTACCGGTTCGGCGCTCCTGCTAAATTGAGCGTAAGCCGTGGCGGTAAATAACGTTATTATAAAACTATAAAGAACGCCACTTTACGGCCGGCGCGCCGCCCCCCAGATAAAGAAAAATCGAATTGTGTGCAAACGTTGCCGCCGGGTGGCTGGTCGTCGGACGCCGACGCCGCTACTGCCGTCGTCGCCGTCGGGCCAAGTTGAGCCGCTAGTACATTTTTCTTCTGTTGGGTGCAGCAAGCAGGGACGTCTAATCCCGTTTAGGTACACATGAGAGCCGACTCAGGTTCTGACAGGCCGTATAAAATCTACATGTTTATTGCTGTTCTGTGTATATGTCAAGTCAAGCTATCGACCTATGTGACTACGGTTTGCATACTGCATAGCACAGTAAGTAGGTATACGTAAGTGCTTGGTTAGCTACTTGGGTATGCTGGTAGGTGCATTATTGATAGGTATGCCTAAATTTGCAATACCAAGGCGTATTTTTGCGTTGATAATTCGTTCCAAAACAGTAGGCTGTTGCCAGGCCATCAGACTGCTAATGCGCCAGTGAAGTTCATACATTGTACGAAACGACTGATGGTGGAAAAGCTTGTGTAAAGGTAGGTATATGCCAGAGATATGGAGCTTTTTATATTTTGCCTCGTTGGTGAATCTTATACCATTATTTTACTGAATGGGGTCTGGTCAGTTGAAGATGATCAAAGAACGGTGCTCAAATCTGCTTTTCCATCTTTGTTTTCCGCTGAAACTAGAACTGATGCGCTGGCGTACGGGTTCGAATATAATCGATCGTTTTAAAACACACACTGTTTATCACTGCGTACCACAATAAATACACGCCAATAATTATTTACGCTTCGTTTGAGTTTCGTTTACAGCTACGTTCACTTGCTTTGCATGCAATGGAATGGTTCGATTCCATGCTGCTGCTGCTGCGTATTCTGATTTCTGAGGCAGATATGCATAACGCTAATGATGGTCTCCTCAGTGAATGTCGATTGGCGATCCAATTGTTGTTGACCAGTTCCCTGACGATAGCATTTCGGGCGCAGACTTTTCTTCCAGTATTAATAGGGTAGTGACCACCAACGAAAACTTAAAAAAAAAATACTAATCGAATGTAGAGCCTTAATAACAAGACTACGTTTCGTGAAAATTCGAAAAAAAAAGTTCCAAGTGGCTCAAAATCTGCCTTGAAAGTGGCTACTTTTGCGAACGATTTCAAATCTACCGAGCTGTAAGGCGGGCTGTGATGTTTCAATCTTTTGACAGTAGTGGGGATGACCCCACCTCCGTTGCCTGTGTGTCAGTGTTGACATTAACGTTTGCCAGCACAACATAACCATTGAAGTCTGATGTGGTTTTGAAATATTCATAAATCAAGATTTTACCATGGGTAAATTTTGGGAAGTCGTTTGTTCATAATCGGGCTCCAAATTTTCAAGCAAAACAACTAAACAACACGAATCACCACACAAATACACAAAGCGTTAACAATATAACAATCAGCTGTTATGACCGTTGACGGGTTGACGCTAGTGCTTTTTGTAGTAAGTTATGTAGTGTTGTCAAGCCTGCTTATCCGCCTATGAAAGATTGTGACGTCATCGCGTCAAATTTGATATGATCGAAAGCTTTCGTATTTTTTTTTACTAAGAAAACTTACAAAAAAAAATCTGTCAACTATATAGCGTCACTTATCAAGAAGTGAACTTTAAATGAAAAAAAATAAAAATAAAAATCAGCTGCCCACGAGGTCGATGTAAATTACCTCCCATGGTCGTGTCACCTCTAGCCTGCCACACATCAGGCCGGCAGGGGCCTTCTGCTCGGGTTTCTGGGCCAAACAAGTCTGGCAGCGGCGGACATACGCCACGACGTCCCGTCGCATCCCCGGCCAGTAGAAATGCTCGCTGATACGGTACAGTGTCCTAGATATTCCACCGTGGCCGGCTAACGGACCATCGTGCTTTGCAGCCAGAATGCCCCACCTAACCGCCTCTCCTTGGGCACCACCATCCGCCAAGCTCTCGCCTAGCCAGTGTTGAGTGATGGTTCCCGGCAGTTTTTCAGTATTCACCCCCCCTGTAGCCTCCATAACGGGGACTTTAACGGGTCCTCCCGAACTCGCTTGCGCATCGAGAGGTACCAGGGGTCCTGTGCGTCGTGGAAGTCTTCCAGGAGCTCCAACTCCACTGAATCCACTACCGGTACTGATCGACTCAACAAGTCCGGGACCACATTGTCTTTTCCAGCCCGATGAATCACTTGGAAGCTGTACTGTTAGAGACGTACGGACCAGCGTGCCAAGCGACCGTTGGGGTCCTTGAGGGTGTGGAGCCATTTGAGGGCAAAGTGGTCTGTGACCACTGTGAAGTGGCCACCCTCACTACCCCAAGAAAGTTTCAGCTTCAATATGAGCCGCAAATTTTTAAAATCGGTTAACGACAAAAAAAGTAATCCATGCAAAACCAAAAGATGATTTCTTTGGGCACACTGTAAATAAAGGAGATAAGCAGATAATTCAAACACCACTGTGTACTTTAGGGCCTACCTCGTCTTCTTTGTGGTGAAAATTCAAGAGAAAAAGATTCTTTTTCGAACGGGAGCTTCTTGACGATTCAGAAATTTTGCATTGTCTTATTGAACACCCTGTACAAAATTTATGTGAATTATCTAGTGTCTTGCAAAACCACGGACTGATAGCCAAAGGATGAAGTTAACGGACACTTTAAACAGATTACAAATCCATTGTAGAATCCAAATTTACATCAAATTGAAAAAGGGAAAAAATTTTTGGAACGACGTATTGATTTGTGCGTAGTTTATTCATAAAAACCTACTTCCTTTATCACACTATTTTTTATTCTTGAAGTAAATGCATCACTATCATAAAATTAATTTTTTTGTTTGAAAATCATGAAAACAGTCATATCTTTCTTAATCTTCAATTTGAGTCAACCAGTTATCGTATTTTTCTAAATCGTCGTTTATTTCTTTCTGCATAGTTTTTAGGTCCTCACCAGTCTACAACAAAGCCGTGTAATCTGCGAAAGTGAAGTATCTAGCCTTAAGCCCCGCAGACCGAAGACTCAGGACATGAAGGAGGTACAGCAGCGGGCCCAGAATGGACCCCTGTGGTACCCAAGAAATAGTGTTTGCACTATTGCTGCATACATTGTTGACAAACACATATTGCTTTCTATCAGTTGAGTAGGATTTTAGAAGGTTGAACAATTCTTCCCTTATCCCCATGTTGTAAAGCTTTTTTAAAAGAACCTCATGATCAACTACATCGAATGCCTCGCTTAAGTCAATAAATACGGCCACGGCATATTTTTGCTTTTCCAAACTATTAAACAAACAATCAAGTAAGTGTGTTACCGCACTTTGTGCGTTGCTGTTACACATAAAACCGTACTGGTAAGGATCGAATCCCACCTGCTGATTTATGAACGTCAATAATCGAGTTTTCATCACTTTCTCAATATTCTTAGAAAATGTGCTAATCAATGCTATAGGTCTGTGGTAATTTATTTGTCTTTTTGAACCACTTTTGTATATGGGAATTATTTTGCTCATCTTCAGTTCATCGGGAAAATTACCGGTCACTAAACACATTTGAATCAAGTTCTTGACCACGTCTTGTAAGTTGACTTAGGTCAACTCGGAGGCCCTGACTGTCCACAATATAGCCAAGATATCTTAGATCCGGTGAACAAAACCGACACTTGTCGCGAATGACTAATGGACCATCCACAATGATGTTAATGTTGACGTAATGTTATTGGCAATGGTAATGTTAGCATTTCAAAGCAACGAGTTTCAATGGTTACCATTGGTCCACTATCATGATTGTGAACGTCACCATTTGAAACTCATAACTCATTGCTTTGAATGCTAACATTACCATTGCCGATAACATTACGTTAACATTAACATAATTGTGGATGGCCTATAAGAGTCCAGCCCTCTCTAATTGACAGAATACCTCCTCAAAGATTTCCAGATGTTTGACAATGATTATGTCGTCGAGGTAGACAAAGACGTATGGTTCAAGGTCTACCCCGAGGACCCGATCCATAAGACGCTGCCACGTGGCTGGAGCATTGTGCAGGACGAAAGGCATGCGTGAGAACTGAAAAAGTCCTCGGCCTGGGACGGTGAATGATGTGATGGGACGCGATGCCTCCTCGACAGGCACCTGCCAATAGGCGCTTTTTATGTCAAGCGACGACAAGTACTTGGCGCTACCGAGCCGATCCAAGATGCCCATCACTAAAGGCAGGGGATAAGCGTCTTTTGCTGTCACCGCATGGACCCGCCGGTAGTCGACGGTGGTGAATTGTTCGACTGTCTGAACTTGGGCTATGATCTCAGCGGATCTTGTCACGATGGTCTCGACATTTGGATTATTAGGAGCGTTTGGCAAGGGGTCCATTTTTATGAAAGCAGACTTGAGGATTCCGGAAGTTTTCAAAATTCACGTTCAAATTCTTGGCAAATATTGGAAAGAGCTGATTGATTAGGGAGCTTTTTTCGAACTCATCAATCATTGGCATAATTTGCTAACACCAACAGGGTGGAACAGCAACAGTTACAGTGGCGCCCAACGTGGGGCGCAGTCCTGGGACAGATACACTGCCTCACTGGACACGCTCTAGACCTCGAAGAGGTCTCAACAGCTTTCGGGAGCTTGTTACGTGAAGAAATGATGCCGATGGCACCGTACCACAAAAATGTCAACGCACCGGACTATTTCCGCCTTCTTTCAAGAAGCCGAGGGACTGGATTTTCTCAATAGGTGGCGTTAGGGCCTGGGATTAGCACCAGTTCGAGAGATGGAGTCGAAAATCTATATTTTGGATTTTTGATGAATGATGTCGAAGTAGTACCGATTTTGGATGTACCTCATCTCTTCAAAGGCATCCGGAATAACCTGTTAACAAAAAAACTACATTTTAAAAAGGACGGAGACGATATAAGGCAGTTCTATCTTTTGGACACCTTTGATGACACGAAGCTATGCACAAAGTTGTCAGATGCCCACATTTTCCCTGCTTGAGGAGTAATGAGTACTAGGTACCTCCTCTAGCTCTAGCTCTACCTTTTATACCTGCTGCAACAGCAAGCAAGGTATGAAGACACATGCTGGCAGAAAACACAGTGTACCTACCTACTTACGACCAAATTGTCTCGTCTCCGTACAGTTCAACTCCATAAATTATTGTCTTACCATCCATATTGTCCATCCAAAGAATAAGTTTCCTCTTGGGCAGTGGGTTTTCCCGTTTTACATTCCATTTCTTCACGGCATCACGGACTTCCGGCATAATTTTCTCAGTGGCCGGCAAAAAACTAATAGCCTTGGCGAAGACCCACCAACCAGTGAAGACAATGTCCCTTATCGTCCACACTGCAAATCACTCAAAGGCAACAACAATTCCTCGCATATTCTCGAAAATTTTCACTTTCGCGTACATGACTCCCCGAGACGGTGACAATGTCACATTGAAAATTGCACATGAAGACAGCTAGCTGCCAACAAGTCGTCAACGTTCCATTCGTACCAACGCAATCCATTTTTTCCATAGCTTGCCCTAATGCAGAAAGCCGTGAAATTGATTATATGATGTTGTATGTGTGATTGTGCGATTCGACGAGGGTATAAAAAAAACAACATTTTTTTTGTTATTCACCTCACGGTTTTCGAATAAATCGATGACAGTAGAGCAATAGTGGAGCAATAACAGAGCTCAGTAGCTTCATCAAAGATATGTGAATTTCGTTGTTAGAATATTGCTTGATGACATAGAGTACTATAACTAGAGTGCTCACGGGATAGGCTTGAACGAGACGAGAGTAAAGGTAGAGCAGACGTCCCCCCGCAATAAAACAACGTGCCGGGATAAAGCGACATCATAGCTTTTCTCGCGAACTAAGTCGAAGCTTTAAGACGGGAAGATAGGGATCTGTAGTGATATCATACCTCTACTCACAAGCAGAGGGAGACACGGGCGGGCCACTTCCGCAAACATCTGTTAGTTGTCAACGACCAGCTGTCAGCTGTTCCGCAAACAAAGTAAACAAACAGCGATTTTGTGTTTTTGTATTTTATTGAAAGAAGCTGAGGTAATAACCATGTAACACCATCGAGACTACTACACAAAGGAACGTTCGTGTAGGGATGGACATTGAGCGTATTTGAACTCTCCTTATGTTCTACGTGGTGTGTTTTGCGATCCACGCATAGAGTAGCCAGGTAAGTCATTATTGACTGAAAATAGCTGGGTATTCAATGAGTAATGATGGATTAATATCCTAGGTCTAAGGTCTTCATCTCTGCATGTTGTCGTGAAGCGAGCACCATACAGCCCGGACAACCTCACGTCTCCACAGCGGCATCAGTCAAAGGCCGGAGGAACGAGGGAGACCGACGAAACTGCGTCTTAGTTACTGCCAGGTTACAAGCCAGAAGAACTCGCGGCGAAGCCGAGTGTATATACTTCAAGACTCCAAACAATTGGTTTTTGCACAGAAAAGAAATTAAATAAGTTTTGAAAAGCTGACTTGGTCTTCGATCTTGCGGAGCTTCAGCATCTCCACAAAATTGTTGCCCGATTCCTGACTTCTGTAATCGAAACTCCAAATTCTGAAGTACACTATCAAAAGCTCTTCAAATTTCAAGGAAAGTGCCAGTAATCAAAACATAGTACATCCATGTGAAATAACAATAAAATGAATTTGAATTATCTGCTTTAAATTATTGATGTGTAGGCGAGGGAAAACAACACGTTGCAATGTTGCAAATGCAGAGCTAGGATTTTTTAATACAAAATAAAGTGACTAGCTGGAGCGCTGGGGGCTACGGCTACAGGTGACGGGCGTTGCCGGTCTGATTGTTGCAAGTGCCAGCAACCTCAGCTGTAGCCTCACCCCAGCTTGTCACTTTTTGATTCGAAAAGTCCTAGCTCTGCATTTGACTGCAACCGAACCAAGCAATAAGTATAAACCCTTGGTTCTGGGTGCTCAATTCAATCTCTGTGAATGGAATTTCTATTCGTGATGCTATTGAGCACATTCTAAAGTTGGAATGAATACCAAGGAAGGACTGTATTATTTGGCTTTTAAGCTGAAAGCGCATTTAGAGGTGCGCTTTTAGGGGCTATCCATTTATATTTGAGTGTTCAAAATTACACAATACAATTACATACACTGCACAATTAATTGCGAGGGGCAAACCGCTGGGGAAGTCTGGTGTACATGCCGGAGGAAGTCCCGGGGAAGTCCGGGGGAAATCTGGTGTACAGAATTTGACCAGCGGTTTGCCCCTCGATTAATTGTGATAATTATGTCTTTCAAAACTCAACAATGAGCTAAACGCGCGCCTCTAAATGCGCTTTTAACTTGAAAGTGAGATACGAACACGGCCCCTGAATAATAAAGAGTGATAGGTAGGTAGACAGGTGTAAAAAAATCTGAAAGGTAACATTTTTGACAAGATTTGTGATACAATTATGATCTTTATTGAGCGCTTTATGCTGGATACAAAGTTAAATAGAATACACACATCAAATTTTGATCCAAACACTGAAACCTGTAAGTAAACAGTACTCAATTCTAGAAAACTACATAAGTAGGCACTATTTATAGATTCTGTCGCGACGAATCGAAAAGTGTAATCTACAAAATTTGCTGCAATAATGATCTCATGTTCCTGGATCAAATAGGAATCAATTTGTTTAGTTTTTCTTGAGTGAATCTTGATAAAATCATACAAGTCAGGAAGAATATAATAAAAATTGTTTCATAAAGTCAAAATCAATGAAACTTGTTTTTTTTTCTGGGTGCCTCCTGTTCCGTTTTTTTTTTGTTTCGCGATCGCTTTGCATGTGCTATACAGCTTGATTAGGACAAGTGTTTCTAAAAAGAATTTTTTATGCTCAGCACATTCATCTAATAACCATGTTTTAATTAGTTCCTTGTCACTCAGCTTGGTCAAAATATATTTTAAAATGTTTCTCCTGTGTCGCTTTTTTGTGAACATTTTTTCGTACATTTCTAAACTTTTCCGGACGATTTGATAGGTGGCATCTGTAGGTCTTTGTGAGTATTTGATTTCGCCTTTTTCCTTCGAGTAATCCCTATTAATTATGAGCAATTCCCTTTTATCCTTCAATATTTTTTTTGAATCTACAAAATTCAGCTGGCATTGCGGACACTTGAACTTATTTACTGTTTCTCTAACACCGTAACCAGCAAAATAATTGACAGAATATGACTCTAAAGTAAATGCTAAATGCAAATTTGCAAATGTAAATTTGTAAATGCCAAATTTTTTTCCGCAGCACTCCATTTTTGCCGTCTTTTATGATGCACCTGCATGCGTATAAATGTTTTGACGTCTGATTGTAAGGGATATAACATTTCATTGAAAATTTGTGCCTTTGTTCCCAAATGTTGAACTTTCTTCCGCAACCTTTTCTCCACCTGACGAACTTGTTTCAATTCGCGTCGTTTGGTTTGCAAGCTCCGGCTCAGCTTTACTTTTCTTGGCGTATCTTGTAACGACGGAGAAGCTGGACTTGGCGGAATAACCATAGGAGGACTCGTCCCAACTTTTGCTGGCATCTCGGCTGGCACACTTGTTGATGGCGAAAAATCCAACACCTTTGACTCGACATATTCCCGCGAGTAAGTTCATTTTGGCGTCCGAACTTTGAAGGTACCTGACGGCGATGGTGTACTTTGTTCTTGTCCTCGCGGAGTTTCCTGAAAATGTGAAAAAAAAATACAAAAATGTTATAATTGTAATTGTAAATTGTTCTAAGTTTCAACTAAGTAGACTCTAGGTGTTTATTTGTTTGAATTTATAATATCTTCCGAGCATTTCATTTCAAAAAAATTGTTCAAACTTGAACATTGACACTTTGCGTAGGTACTGAACTTGACCTCGGTTCAACGATTCTTGACTCATACTAGCAAGGAAAATCTTGCTTGCAAGTATTCAAAATAAAAAATTTGTTCGAAAACAGATTATTTTCATAGACATCTTTCTCTAAACGGAATAGATCCTCCTACCTGAAGTTTAGGGCTTATTGAAAAATCTGAAAGTTAACTTTTTCAGATCATCCTGTAAATAAAAGGGATAAATGGGGAAACTCCGAAACTCTGTAATAAATATCTCTCCGAATGCCTTTAGCGTCGAAATGGGGAGGAAATGTTCCAACATGTTGAATTTTTTAGAACATTTTACTGTTCTTTCAACATTATGCGTAGTGGACAACAGTAAAAACACTGCGAAAACACCTTAGGTCTTGAGAAAATTGGAACTGGTAGTTGAAGAACTGATGAGTTAGTTATCAGACAGTTCGAAGAGAATTCGAATGGTGTGTAGCATACCAAAGTTAAATCAATTTGAAAAAAAGCGAAGTTATTGGCATAAGTCTGGGAGGGGGGAGAACTCTTTCATTTTTGCGCAGTTCAGATCCCAAAGTAAAAGTTTATGAAAAGTGTTATAAATAAGCAAGTACCCAAAGTAATTACCATAGATTCTGTTGCTGGCCCTCGACTTCTTCTAGGTGGTGTAGACGGCATACTGAAGTGTCTTGGTATGGCATTCCGGTTCAGTCTGATGTGAGTCGGATTGGCGAAGGCGCTTTCGTCAAAATGATTTTCGCAGATACACATTTCGGCCAACTGGACGGGCTGATACTCTGGAAAGTTGAAATGATGATCAAGTATAATACTTTAATAATATGACCTATGAACAGAGAGCCTATAAATTTGGATTTTTTTGTTTGTGGTATAGGTACAGGTTTTGAAAAGGAGGAGTGACTAAGCGAGACTAGCTATTAGGTATAAAATAAACTGAGCAACTCCTTTGCGAGACTAAATTCAATTGTGAAAAACCTTGTTAATTATCATGTTGCTTCTGATGATGAACACTTGAACAGTTCACTCAAAAATGAACAAAGAATTCGAGTGAAGAAGTACAAAGTAATAATAAACTTCCTATTTATACAGCGTGATTCACAATGCATGACTTTTCTGTTAAGGGTATAGATTCCTTGACTTATTCTAGGACAAAAAGATCATTAAAAAAAATTGTTCAAGATTTTTTTTCGAGGTTATGATTTTTCCAGCAATAACAGAATAATAAACACGGCACAATACGTATGAGCAGGTACTTGAATTTTCAACACTGTTCTAACATTTATTTTCCTTTTATTAGCAAAAGGCTCAATTTCCACCCTTAACTTCAACACCTTGTCTTTTGATAACTAACCCTCGGCTGCACCAAATAATTCAATCATCAAATAGCTAATTGAGTATTTTCTATGGAGAATTTCAGCATAGTCACCGATGAAAAAAATCGGTTGTGTCACCCCAAAACTTTCCCGACTAGTATCCAGGGACCTATGTAAATTTTTGTTCGAAGCGTCCTTTCGGGTGGGAAGTTGGAATTAGAGAAAAAGATTGAAAATAATTCCCAGGAAATTGAAAATTTTGCCAGGGAAAGTTGAATTTTCCGGGAAAACCACGAATCTTATTCCAAATCATCTTATTATTGTGAAAATCGTAGATTTTAAGGCTTCACTTTAAACTCCATAATTCATAACGCCTGACTGAAGGGTGGTGGAAAACTGCAACTGCAGACTTAATTTGACTCTTTTGTTGTGTTGCTCCCTGCCAATTTTGGTTTCAATCCGTCGGATAGATTTTGAATATTTAAATGGTAAAGTTTTGAACTTTGACATTTTTTATTATTTGACAAATGACAGATGGGGCAAAAATTTTATCTGTTCTTAACACAATTTTTCAGGGGCTTTCAAATGACATATTGCAAGTCAAGTTCCGTGAGATATAGCTTCTGACATTTGTTGACAGTGACACTTCCGTTTGACAGATGACAACCAAAAACTGATGGGCTCTTTCCAGGAAACAATCATGTCCGTATACCAAATTTTAAGTCGATCCAGTCAACGGTTCGGCAGTTATCGTGGAAGATCACAGACACACACACACACAGGCACACACACACACACACACACACACACACACACACACACACACACATACACGCACTACATCAACTGTGGCGGACCGACCTGTGGACCAAATTGTGACGTGTTGGGTAAAATTGGTCAGAAAAATTTCTTTTCTTCTCTGTAAGATGGCGACACAACTCAGTTATGCAATACACTCCCCCGATTGTGAATACACTCGCATGGAAGATGTTCGTCACAATTTATGTAGCTCTGGAAAGTGTGTATGCCTCCGTCATAGTTAATGTAACTACGAAAGAGTGTGAAACATTCGTCACAATTTATGTAGCTTCGAAAAGTGTGTACGCGTTCGTCACAGGTTATGTAACTACGAAAGAGTGTATAAAAGCATTCGTCACAATGTTTGTATATAGCTTGGTATTTTCAGCCTAGTATAGTTTCTCTAGTATACCATCATTTCGCGTTTTCTCTGAGTGGACTTCGACTTACGACATCATTGACTTTGTCCATGATATACAGGATGGAAATGTCAAACGTGGTCATTTTTGAAGTCGTGTAACTTTTTTTGAAAAAAAGATCAGATTTTTCAGATTTAGGCTGTATAAAATTGGAGGTTAGTGACCCAAAATCAAGTGAACCTTGCACTTGGTGACAGAAGCACAAAAATTTGTAGGGTGGCACAAACGACCGTGCTCTTTCGATTGAGAAGGAGCGCCACGCAGATTTTTTCTCGAGGGGTCGCCAGGAGACCCTTGAAATTTGAAAGGAGTGGAGCCTCTACGGAACCTACGGCCTGTAACTTTTCCAGGGACACTTTAAAAAAATAAATATCAGCACAATCTTCATATTTTGAAAATCTGAATCTGGGGTGGAAAGGATGGCACTTAGTTTTGAAACACCCTGTATTTTCCAATGTTTCAAAACTTAATATCTTGAAAATGAAGCCTCTAATCAAAATTTTGTAAAGTCATTTTTCTATTAGAATTGGACGTAAAATTCGAAAATCGGAACCATTTTCAAAAATATTTGGGGGGGGGGAGTTAAAAATAGGGGGGAAATGGGGAGGGTACCTCCTATTATCTTCGTCCCTTAAAACGTTTGATGAAATGCGTTATTATGAGACTTGTCTCAGTAAACTCTGGCTTGAATTTGAAATCAATCAAAGTTATATGTACAATATGCAAAAAACTGTTTTTATAAAACAATTTGGAAGGCCTGTATCTCCGTTATTATACCTTTGCGAGAGTATGTTTATCAAGAAAGTCCCCTTATTTTTCAATTTCCGATCTCCCTGTGAGTTTTGTAACACTCATTCCAGGACACCTGTTTAGGTTTTCGTCATATATTTTGACGAAATCTACTTACAGTTAAATTTCTTGTTATCATCGCTGAAACAACTGTACATGAAGCACCTGTAGCCCAAGAAAATAACTTTTTTAGATCAAACATATATTAGGCAATTTCACGACTGTTTTGGACTGCAAAATCAATGCAAATAATAAATTGAATGGAAATATTTTTGTTTCGAAAAATCTGTCGTCAAATATTTATCATCAAAGGTAAGGTATGTCTTTCTTCAAAGTAACAAGCTGCTTCCTTTTTCGAAATTCAGTCACCCTAATATTATTCAACAATGGAATTGTTGTTGGACCCTTGATAATTTTTGCGACGTTGGCGCTGTCGGACCAACCAATTTGTCGGTGTTTTTAAGTCACGTTGTAGTTGTCTTTGTGAACCTAAAGACCTCGCTGAAGACATTCTTTTATGCCATCATTCAAAACACGATTACTAGTAACAAATGAAGGGTGATCCAACTTGAGCTTTACAATGCCAGTGCCGAATATCTCTAAAACGGCGAGATATTTGTCCATTTCAAAGTGATATTTATAGGTACACAAGAAACATGTACAAATTTGATCATGGAGCAATAACGACTAATAAATGCGTTAAAGTGGAAATAGAGGTGTTCGAAAAATGTTATTACTGTGGTCGTCGTGAATTTCTTGATTGTCATAATCGACTTCTAAACCCACAATTTGGAATTTGGTTCAGGTATTCGAGCACAATTAGGTCTGAAGGCTAACATTCAGTGCTAGCGAAACAATCTTATGTGTAATGTTAGCTAAAGACCCAGTTTTGCTTGAAAATCTGGACCAGATTCCAAACTGCGCATACAGAAATTCGATTTTGAAAACAAAAAAATTCAGACGACCACAATATACACTTTTTTGCATATAGTAGCCGAGGCACACACGTTAAATGGAAAGAAAACGGCATTTGATGTTACAAGCAAGCCACTTTGCACAGTTGTTACTAAGACACTAACAAACATTTTTTTCCGCAGCACATGAAAATCGGTCCCTTAGGAAAGCGGGGGGGGGGGAAAACCCCCTTGGAAAGAGTAACTTTTTCAAATATTGACCGATTTTCACAATTTTGGTGTCGATTCCACACAATTTGATATCACTAAGAAAAATAGAGACAATGACCGCCAATTTCGCAAAATTTTATCTGATTTGAAAATAACCTTGTCACATGTCCAAACCGACTAATTCAATGATGCTCTTCACGTTTCCTTTGTCTAAAATAATATTCGGTGGATTATTATAACTATTATTATCCGGTAAACGTGGAATGGGGGTGCAGGGGGCACCCTTCAGCAGCGGGTGTGATTGTGCACTCATCTGAACTTTGCCCTAAGTTTGATTTTTCAGTGTTTATTTTATTTTAATTTTCATTTCTTATACTTTATTCTGGAAAATCAATAAAGACAGTTTATCATTATTATTGTTCAAAATGAGTTCAATAAATCTTACGTCTTATTTTAAATTCAACGTCACAACCCGAATGTGGATTTGATTATGCGAAATGTTTTGGCGGCAGTTATTCGTGACTGCAGCTTGCAGCGCTGTTGTTCCAAATGTAGTGACATATTGAGGTAAGGAAACAGATGTATAAAGCCAACACTGCCTTCAATTACCCTCAGTTGATCTGTAAGTGGGTTTTTTCCTACAGTGAATCTCAAGAATGATATTTGAATTATTCAGATTTCTTTCAGAAACGTCTCTTTCTGGTTTACCTCAAATCATAGGCTCAGTGACAACTGTAGATGAATTCGTCAGATCTTCGGATTATCTCAAAACACCAACCTCAATGATGTCACTTGCGATCAGATGGAAAAAGCTGATAGCAGGATATTTCTTCATGTCATGGACATGGTAATTCTCGATACTGAAAACGTCCCCATTCCAAGTTCCGATACAGACGTCGTGGTCCTAGCGATCTCCTACAACTTCGACATAAAAAGCGTCGGCCTTAGGCAATTACGGATTCTCTATGGTACCTCCAAGCATTACAGACACCTAGCAATCCATTCAATTGCAGAAGCTCTTTGAGAGTCCAGATCCGTAGCTCAGCGTGGTTTCCACGCCTACATAGATTGTGATAGCGTTTCGTTTTTTAGTTGATAGAAAGACAAAAAGACAGGTGGAGTGCTTGGAAAGATATTTACACCGATGCATTTACACCTTTAGCTCGTCCTCCTGCACATCCTCTCACTGAGGATACACTGAAGACCTCGGAAGAGAACACAGTCCGCATGTATGGAGTGTGTGATCCTGAGTGTATCACTGCAGATCAGGTTCGCAAAAACCTATTCGCCACAGAGAATCGACCTTTGGCCCTGTGGTCCTCCGACATCTGGTGCCCTAGTACAGCATCCTCGACGAGCCGCTTACCAGGCTGGTCAGTTGTGGGGACAAGCCACGTCCACTAGCCAGTGTGACACAACTCCAGAAGGATTGGGCTGGGCACTCCAAAATGATAAGTGGGAACCAGTATGGTCTCAGTTATAGGAAGTGTGGAGTTCTTGTTATGCCTTGGACCGATGTGGCTGCAAGACTGGTTGCCAAACTATGCAATGTAAAGGCAAAAGAAATCGGCTACCCTGCACTCTTAATTGCAAGAGCTGTAAAGGAGGCTGCACCATAAAAAACTATGCCTTCAGTTTTTTTTTATAAATTTGGAGAAAAGTATAGGTACTACAAGCCCCAATAATTACTTTTCAGTTCAGGACTTGATCCTACGATTGGTTCAGCCGATCCAGGGAACAGTGTGCAACAAATCATTGCGAATAATATGTAACTGAATATTTCTCCATTAGTATAAATAATGAAAAAAATTGCCTTCTATGCTTCCTTCATTCAATAACTCTCTTCAGATATCTCGAATGTTATTTTAGATGAAGAAAACGTAAAGAGCGCCCCAAAATTAGTCGGCTTAGACACGCGACAAGCTTATTTTCAAATCAGATGAAATTTTGCTAAATAGGCGGCCATATTTTGAAAATGGCGCCCGAAAATGAAAAAATAACTGTATCTTGTGACGTACTTCATCTCTATCTTCCTTAGCGATATTAAATTGTAAATTGTGTGGAATCGACACCAGAATTGTGAAATACGGTCAATATTTAAAAAAGTAACTTTTTTCAAGGGGGGCTCCCCCCCCCCGCTCTCCTAAGGAACAGATTTCCATGTGCTGCGGAAAAAAATGTTTGTTAGGGTCTAAGTAACAACTGTGCAAAGTGGCTTGCTTGTAACATCAAATGCCGTTTTTTTATGTGTACCTCGGCTACTAATACCCATAGGTACCTACTTATTTCTATTTCCACGTGCTTATTAGTCGTTATTGCTCCATGATCCACTTTGTATAATATATTTCTTGTGTACAAAAGTCACTCTGAGATGAACAAATATGTTGCCGTTTTGAAAATATTCAGCACTGTCATTGCAAAGCTCAAGTTGGATCACCTTTATTTACTAGGTAGTTCTCTATGGGTAGTTCGAAATGAAACTGACTGAAAAATATGTTTGGGCGGGGGAATCGAGCAGAAGTGTATAACGGTCCACGTTTACGCGCCTAAACGTCTCTAAGCCCTTTATTCCCTCACAGCATCAACACATGGGACACGTGTGTGCTTATAGAATCCTGACCGATATTTTTATTACTGGATGGTCATTTTATACCATCGTGTTTTTTTGGGTGTAACGCGTGGAAGAAAGCGCACTATAGCTGTTATTCTTTGACCTTTGTTGGCTTCTTGAAATAATGTGACTAGTAGGCTCGACTTTTTCGCGCCATTCGATTCTTCTGTAGGGCATTCTTCGCCTCCCTGCATAGATCGTAACCCTCAAATCATTTCAAAAATTATTTTCGAGGTTGTTTGTAATTGTCTCCTTATCGTCATTTCTCATGCCATTGGAGTTGCTGCATTTTATTTGAAAGTAATACACGCTGAAAAATGCCATTTTCACAGCACAACACTGCAGCACACCACCCCCCAGGCCTCCTTAAAAATATTTGCCGATGCCCACTTATTTATTACCATCTAACCTGTTCATAATTATTATACTTCTCCTGACTGTCGCTAATCAGTTAATAAACTGCTTACAAACTGAAGTGGATATTTTTGAAATAGGGTATTTTAAAATCCCTACAAAATTCTTGGAAATAACTCGATTGTTGAGCTGTTAACACCGTTTAGAAGAAAAATGTTGAAATTCTCATGAACTCCTGAGGTCCTCGTCATTAATTACGTGGACATGTCTGATACAGGGTGATGGAAAAAGTCGTTCAGTTTTGTTATTTTTTACTCTCGTGCAGGAGATTATTCATCCACTCTGTACATCTATACTCGATTGGATCTTTTAGTCTGTAGCTTGTGTAAGTCGTCAGATTTTAGTTTCCCCCTTTCCGTTGCGTCATAGAAATATAGCTTTCAACTTTTCAGTGACATTTTGCCGATCGATGAATAAATCAGGGTGGAATCGGAATAAATCAGTATTGAGCAATGCTACTTGGTATTTATTCAACGATTTTTCACGCAAATCTCAAAATTGAAAAGATAATCACTCTCGTAATCACTTTTCTACTATCTGATGTATAGGTACAGGGTATCGCAAAAAAAATCAAAAAATGGGAGACACAATATATCTACAGGCAACTATATCTGAACGGTTTCCCTATAGGTTCCATAATAATTGTCAAATTGAAAAGTAAAATTTTCCACAACCTGTAACAAAGTGTCAAAAACAAATTTCTCGACATCCTGTATATACATATTTCTACATAGCATTTTATGTAGTCTTCCATCCTGAATGTAATTACAGGGTTTTCCAGTTTTAACCTACTTAACTTTGAAAAAGATTTTTCTCGTATTCCTGATTCATAAAAATACAACATAATTATGTGCTTCTTCTCGTGCTTCTTACTCGCTTCCTAGAAAAAATACAGGGTGTCAAAGTTCACTATTTTTGATTTTTAGAAATTTGTAACTTGCCAAACATTCAACCAAATTCGCTGAAAATTAGCATAGGCTGGTTTGTCGGAACCATTTAGGTACCTCTGCCAAATCCAAATTAATGACCCCCTATAACTCCTACGCCACAGACTGAATTCTCTCGCGCTGTAAAAATCGCAACCGCACATAAAGTAGTGCATAAGTATAGATTTCTTATAAAATAGAGGTATCTTCCTTGAGAATGAATCAATCAAGTTAATTCTTTCACTAAAAATTTCTCCATTTCTTTCTGCACTTTTCATTCGCTAGATGTATGATGTATGCATACAGGGTGTTCGGGTTTGGCTATTACAAACTTTGAGGGATGATTCCCCTTCAAAAGTAAAGCCGAAAAAACAAAAAACTCATGGTCTTAAAATGCTTTCTTAAAAAAATACAGGGTGCTAAAATTGACTTTTTCAAATGGTTTTTTCACCGTAACTTTTGAACTGTTGGACCGATATTAATCAAATTTGAATTAAAGTTGAGTCAAATAAGTTTCCATCGAATAATAATACCACAAGTCATCAAAAATTTCTGGGGGCGTAGATAACAGGGGATTGTCCCCTATTTTTGCCCCTATTTTTATCTACCTCAATTATTTTTCGAAATTGTTAATATTTTCGGATTCTACGTTCAATTTAGAAGAAAAAGTTACTCTTGCAAAATTTTGATTAGAGGCTTCATTCCCGAGATATTTGGGTCTAGAACTTTGGAAAACGCCTCGAAATCGCGACTTTCAAAAGCCTAAAAATTAAAATCCAAAAAAACTCATGATTCCTCAACTGGAATAAGTTTTCTAGGTCGCTTAGGTTGATTTATTGCCATTTTCGGCTAAGAAACGAGGCGTTTTCAGAGAAAAACAATTTGGGCTTTGGAAAGTGGCGATTTCGAGATGTTTTCCAAAGTTTCAAAACCAAATATCTTGGGAATGAAGCCTTTCATAAAAATTTTGCAAGGGTAACTTTTTCTTCTAAATTGAACGTAGAATCTGAAAATATTAACTATTTCAAAAAATAATTAGGAGAGATAAGAATAGGGGCGGAAATAGGGTACAGTCCCCTATTATCCACGCCCCCAGGAATCTTTTATGGATCGTGGTATTATTATTCGATGGAGACTCAGTTGACTAAACTTTGGTTCAAATTTGATCAAAATCAGTTCAACGGTTGAAAAGTTACAGTGAAAAAACGATTAAAAAAAGTCAACTTCAACACCCTGTATCCTTTCAAGGAAGCATTTTATGACCATGAGTTTTTTGTTCTTTCGGCTTTATTTTTGAAGGGGAGTCATCCCTCAAAGTTTGTAATAGCCAAACCCGAACACCCTGTATATCTGTACGTCTGTCTGACGCGAATTATGCCGATGCCGAAGTTTACACTGCAGTCAATACACATCATTTTCACTTTGTGGAATCGCGGGGCAGAATCCGCTTCTTTAAAAAATTGTATCTTCTATAGCAATAACGGAATCAGAGTGATTCTTTCACTACAAGTTTCTCCATTAATTTCTGCATATTGCATTCGCTGGATGTATGCATGTATCTGAAACAGTTTGCAAGATTCCTCGATGTAGAAGTTCACACTGTAGCGTCAAAACCGACAAATGTGAAATCGCGAGGCGAAACCTTCTCTTAAAAAATTATATCTTCTATTTCAATAGAGGAATCAAAATGATTCTTTGACTAACGATGTCTCCATTAATTTGTACATATTTCGTTCGCTGCATGTATGCATGTATATAGAACGGTTCGCAAGATTTCTCGATGCAGAAGTTCTCACAACGTAGCGTTGAATACCGACTTTTTAAACATTCTGATTTTTTTCTTGCAATCGTGCGGTCTGACCAAATATTTTTTGTTTCTATTCCCATCCGCTGACAATCAGCATTGATTTTCAAAAAACCCGATACCGCTACGACTCTTCGTTTAGGAGGAGTTCAACTACAAGACGGACAGACGGATAGACGGACGGACATCAAAGCACGGCTAATAGCGTATTTTCTGAATATTCCTACGATTATTGCTTGTCTTATCCTAGAAAATAGTAGGAGGAGACGGTGGCACCACATCGCATCGTATTTCTGACGTCAATTTTGGGGTAAATATCAAATTTTATCCGAATATCTTGAGAAATCACTGATTTATTGAGAAATTTCAATTTTCATGAAACCGGCCACTACTTCCAGGATATATCTGAAACGGCTGAAAATATTCAGACCCGGTTGATTTTATCTTGATAAGCATCAAATTTTGAATCTACATGGTGATTTTCATGACTCCAACTCTTTTAGTTCCTGAGTTTGAATTTTTTCATTTTTGATCACCCTGTATACAGCGTTTGCACTAACCACCATCGTGGCACCACTTTTAAAAATTAAAACAATGTTCCATAGAACAATTCTGCCAAGTGGCATCGCGGCCTCAAAATTTGCAGGGTTCGTCCAATTTAATAGGCTTAGCCGCGCAACTAGCATAAATGAAGCGGGAATGCTGCACTAACTGACCCAAGAAAACACCAATATGATATAATATCGGATTTCTTTCAGCTCTCGGTCCGCAAGAGCAAGAGGCAGTTCGGATTTAGGTAGCCAGAAGTGCCCGAAAAGGGCGATCTAGGCAAAAAAACCATCCGAAACCATGTGCTTTTATTTTGCAAGCAAAGACTTCCAAATATTATGGGATAGTGTCGTGTCGACTACTCGGTCGACTAGCTCTTCAGGCAATACGCATTAGGGCTGGATTCGCAGCGGTGAAATTATCTTTAATACCGGGTGTTTATAAACGTCTGTGATCGCGGCAGGCTTTGGTCAGGCCAAAAGTCGCAGTGAAAGGCACGATTTGAAAGAGTGATAGGAGATTCCAAAGGCGATATGATAACAAACGTTTATAAACACCCGGTATTTCTCCCTCAAAAATTAAGAGATAAAAACTCAATTTTATTTTATACAGTGTACTGAGTATGTTAGAAAATGAAGTGCCTACAGAGTGTTTTTTCAATTATGCAGAAGAAAATATTTTTTTCTTCCTTGTTGACAACTTTTTCCAAAAAACGGCCATATATTGAATTTCCTACGTCTCTCAAAATTATAAAACAGTTGATAATTTTTCAAGTGTCAAAAAATGTCTTACAAACTTTTCCAGTGTCTTAGGGCCATTCGGCTTCTAAAAAAAATGTGGAGTAATCCAAGCGGAAACAAGGGGCCGTATTCATAAATTCATATCTCGCTTCTAAGCTAAAACCGCATTTAGAGGTGTGCGTTTAGGGGCGATCCATTTATATTTGAGTGTTCAAAATTACAAAATACAATTACATACATAAACAGCCGCTCAATCGTAATATGTAAGTATTTTTCAAAAGTTGAAAATAAGCGGGTAGCACCTGAACGCGCACCTGTGAATGCGCTTTTAGCTTAAAAGCGAGAGAATTTGTAGCGCAGCATCGCCGATGAGTGCTGCATTTCAGAAGCCGGCTGAATCTCTTGAGTTATGATATGCGGACAAGTACCCGTGTGATTATTTTCATTTATTTTCAAATTCTGGTTTGAATAACTGATTACTTATTTAGATTTTCTAATCATTTGAAACGTTGAACAAATTTTCGAGCAAATTTTGTCCTGATTAAATTTCAGATCTGGATGGTGCATTCACCTGCACAAAATACTTTGTGAAGAAATGTTAGTTTTGAACAAAACCATTGCGAATACACCCCCAATATACAGGATGACGCAAAAATAAAAGTCCAGAATAGTTTGTTCAAGGGAATACTTTTAAAGTGCCAGAAAAATGTGAAAAACATCTAGGTCATTTATTTTTGGAAATATGGAGGATCAGAGGGTGGAACTTGAAGCCCCGATATTTTCGTTGTCTTAAACGATTTTAGTAGACTTTGAACAAAAACTAAAGAGCGATATTCAGAATTGCTGTTCACAGTTTTGTTCAACATTGACTAAAAAGCATTTCAGATGGATTACGAAAATAAAGAGGCCTAATAAAATCCCATCCTTTGACGAAAAATTGAAAAGTAAATTTTCTACCATTTTTCTGGCCTTCGTGAAGTATTTACCCGACTTTTGAAATTTAGCGACATCTTGTAGATATTGCTTTTATAATAGAATCGTAATATCTTCTTCCTGCATTCGGTGCCACGACCTCTTTGATTCGGTACCACGACCGTTTTAATGCAGTACCTACCACGTTAGTTTTGATTCAATTCCTGTTAGAATTGACCTGCCGAAACAATTCCGCGGTGGCAACAGCTTTGCGGGTGCTGGTCTTTCGCGGGGATACCCCGCCACATAACTTCCTGATTACCGAAGACTTGCTTCCGTCTGCCGCCATCGGCTAAAAGTCGGCTTTTCGGCAAGCGGACATTCTATTTTAAGAGGGTCCGTCACAGTTGATGCAAAACTCACAAAATATACACTCAGATAGAGGGCGCTGGCATCAGTGAAAGACAGGTCAGTCATAAATATGGTAAAGTTGTGATGATGTATATAAGTAAAAACAACCACATTTATGGCGGATTTTTGGAAAACATGTTCTAGCGGTTAAATAAACAGTCACAATTCGGTTGATGACTTCAAAAAATTGTGGCGGACTGAAAAATCCTCCACTATTGGGTGATCCGTCACAATTGGGTGCTATTCACACACAAATCCGCCACAACTTAGGCAGTACAAACACACACACACACACACAGACAGACATCATTCTGAAAATGGTCTTAATCGTCTTGGGGGACCTCAAAACGGATATATCCGGTGAAATCTCAAAACTTTTTTCCTGCACGATTACAATACTTCCCCTTCCATGTTGGTGGGGGGTCGGGAAAGTAATTCAGTTTCACTATAGAGTTTACGGAAGGTTATGGGAAAATGTTTAGTTCACAACGGTTAAGATGCATTTTCTGTATGGTAAATCAACCGGCACTTACCTACAATTCACCAGAGAAAATCCTCAATTATCTATTTAAGAGATGGAGAAGTTCCGGCCATTTCAAAAGACCGGATACCGGAACCGAATCTCAGTGGCCGGAACCGGACGGGATCGCCGGATCTTAATGAAAATTTTGTTTAGGTTCCCTTCACTCGAATGACCGATTAGCGACATGTTTATGGAAAGTATGTAGCTTTTAAAGCACTTGTGTAATTACTGCTTGAAATTGAAGAAAATTTTTTAAAAAATTCAGAAAAAGATTTCAACCTCGATTTCAACTGTATGTGTATGTGTATGTGTTTCAATGAAAATGTATAAGAATGAATGTTGCTTCCTCCAATCGCTTCGTATACTCATGTGTGCTTCCTACCTCAAAAGTTAGTGGAGGTAAAAAATCGTGATTTTTTTAATCCGGCCGGATCCACATCGAAATCCGGCCAAACCGGATCTGGGTCCGGTTCCGGCAAAACGGCCGAATGAGCTGGATAACCGGAACCGGATCCAGCTCCGGCTCCATCTCTAATCTATTTCATGAATGAATTCTTTGGTGCAACCGGGGGTAAGCCATTCTCGACAAATTCGTCTTGATGATTTGTTATTATAATAGATCAAGAAATCTACTCTTGACAGGAAATTTCTAGAAAATCGCGCACAAACCACTCTTTTCCGAGCTCTTTTTTGTCTGCAGTTGTCGAGACGGCGCGGCGCCGCCCGGCGGCCGGTATTTTTTATCTAATTGAAAATGAGCTGATCGCCGGTCAGAGTGCTAATAGAAAGTTGTATTTGTCTAGGCCTGTAACAGTAGGTACCTGTAAGAAATCTCTGTGTATGTTTACAATTTCGTCGTAGACTGCGAACATCCCAAATTTCAAGAGATTGTCAACCATTAAAACACACACACAGTTTTCTTTCGGCCGCAAATTCTGAACCCTAGGCGTGTTCAATAAGAAGCACCTCAATCCTCAAACTTTAGGTAAAGGTCTCTGTGATTAGGTAGGTAGGTAGGTACTAATTATTTTTGTATAAAAAGGTGTAAAACATGAAACACTTACCGCGCAATTTTAGATTCCCTGCTGCATCTATCCATTTCTCCAGCCTCTCGGGATCATTTTTCGGAAATTTGTAAAATTTCCTGTCACTTCTCCTTTTGATATTTGGACACCCAAAGGAATTGCATTTTGTGTACGACATTTTGCAAGGCGCAAAACTTGGGCACAACCGAAAGCCGACACGGGAAGCGGAAAATGTATAATTATGTCCGCAAACAAACACACCACTTGCGGGCGGCCAGTGGCCACGCACAATTGTTTTTTCGTCCAGCAATAACAATAACAAATAACAATAACAAACAACAATAACAAGGAAAACCAACAAAAACGAGAAGTAATAAACCAACAAACAGAACGCAATGAGAAATTTTGGGAGCACCAAGATCGGGAAACACTTTCGAGCACGAAGTACCGTCGAGATATAAACATACAACAAGCACAATATAACGGTAAGCTAGGTGGGAGGATTTGAACCTAAACAATGCTGCTCCCGTACACCAATGGCGCTAGTGTCGAATTTCAGTCACTAATTCCTAGTGATTTTATGGCTGTGTTGTTGGCCATTGTCGATTTATCGATCGGCATGTTGCGAGCGATCAAGCCACGCGATTGGCCCAAATTCAAATGTATGAAGACAGTCATTTTCAACGTGATTTCCGTTGGATGTTCGATTGTGTTCATTTCCATTCCGCCATTACGCGAAGTATGAAGTGCAATCTGTGCCCATCGTTCGATTTTTTCTTTTATTTCGTTTCGAAAATGGTGAAAAGGAACAAATTAATGCTGTGTGTTGGAGGTTGGAGTTCCGTGATGTGGGAAACGGCGAGGGCGAAGTCTCAGCGCCTTCCTCAGGTGGTGGCAAGCTCCAGGAGCTGAGAATTTGCGACGTCCATTTTGTGGCGCATTTTAAAGTTCCCGGTGCAAACCGGGCAAGTTCCGAGCACTCTTCGATTTATTCGGCAACTTGATAAATTCAATAAAAATGTACCTAGGTGATTCGATACTAATTTTCAAAAGGATTATAATTTTCTGTGTTTAATAAAGATGTAGAGAATATTTTTTATGTAGTTTTCTCACTATTTCTTTAATATGACCTTTATTTTCACTTTTTATCCAATTCTGTAGTTATTGAAGAAGTTGGATTTTTCCACTCTCCCATAACTACAAAAATTGATGAAATGGAAAACGGAACTTTCAATAATATGGAATATTTTGCACAATATCGGCCCATTTGAATTTCTCAGTGCCGCGCAATTCTAGTTTTGCTCCCGTCCGCTTGATGGCGCTCGTAACTTGGCTCCACCTTCTAACATGGCCGTTACGCTTATATTGTGCTTGTTGTATGGATATAAACAAAGAGCTTATCTTGCTCTGCACGGGTGCAGGCGCCAGACGGGCGGGCGGGCGGCGAGACAGCCGTTGACTGTTGTACCGGCATTACAGATTCCTGCTGTTCGCTCTGTCCCCTGACGTGGTTTCAGCCACACGTCTGGGCACCTACAGCTTCCGCTCTTGGCAATACTCACACATAGATGGCTTTCGCATCGCCCTCTGGTTTGGAGGGTGGTCATTCAGCTTCAAAAATTAGCACGGCGTGGATACTCTACCTATTTTTACTCTATGTTGATGATCAATCAAACTGACTTCTCCAGCCGGTTGAAACATGCGACGTCTAATAATTCTCCGATTGGCTCAATCTACAGCGCTTTTAAATTCACGCCCCAATGGATTTGGAAAAACGAAATCATATCTCGCCTCCGCCATACGGCCGACCGCGGTGGTGCTAGCGGCGAGCTGCTGCTGCTGCTGCTTGCGGTGCTAATGATATATTTCATGTTATTATTGAAGTTTCCGGTTCCCCTATTCATAGCTGACTCGGCGTTTTTCTTTCATTCTTTTCCACAGTTCCCTTGTTGGGTCCATACAGGGCACTCACTGCCCAGCCCCCTCCCCGGTTCCCTTAAACTTCCCTTCTCACCCCTTTTGAGGATCTAAAGGGACCAGAGGGGGTTTCCTTTTCACGCCGCCTCCGGTCAATATGTCGGCCCGGGTCCTTTCCTAATATGGCTTTAATGCCGGCGGAGAGAAATGGGAATAAATCCGAACGCAGCGAAAAAAATCGCCGGTCGGCTGAGGCACCCCCTCCTAGTGCGATTCAACAGGAGACTAATAAAGATGGACGAGGCGATATGCAGGATAGGCTCAGAGCAAAATGGGAAGTTTTTCTATAGAGCGTTCATTAGTATCTACCGCATAACAAGTTACGTTTCCACTACAGTCTTCATTATAGTTCAGTAAATTTTGCTTTGAGGTCGGCATCGATTTGTTGAAGCTGAAAGTTGGCATGAACAAGCGTGAATATGGCATTTATCATCATTCATAGGTCTCAAAGAGTTCAGCTGACGCTAGCCAAATTAGGAGTTAGAACCCATTCTATCACACAATGAGACGAAAATGGCGTTTTTCTCCACAACTCTAATCCTGTGAACCTGTCCATTCTAGGTCTGCTCGAGTTAAAATTCGGAACTAGAAAACTTATCACAGAAATGTTGAAAAATATTGTATCCAAATGAGAGAGATGGCTCCCCGCTCGTACTTTGATGTGAATTTTAGACACGTTTCAGTATCATCTGTAGCAATCATGTGTCCATGATGCGTCCATGTGTCCTTGTGGAAATCCAGTATCTATTATTAAAATAATACCTGTACCTGTTAATTGTGAAATACTCAAAACAATGCAACGTCGCCTGGCGTGCTCTTGGAATGCATCGGTTTCTGGTGGGCTGCGGACACATCTTTGGAAAGTCACCCTACTGCCACCCGCTTTTTGACTGTTGATAGGTTGCGCGAGGGCGTTTTATTACTTATTGGGGAATGGGGGTGCTGTCGACGACCGCTAGACACGAGAGTGACGAAACTATACCATTCTCTAGTTGCGGTCAGCTTCTTGTAATGCCACATTTTAGTGCGTCCCTCCCTGTATTTTGTTTCTAAGTAGATATATTGGTTTTTGCTATCTTCCTACTTACCTGTGTATACGACAGTCGCTCCGCTCTGAACACTCTCCGGTTTGACTTGCTTATTTACTGCCGAATTAAAATTAAAAGTACGTGTTTTCAATACGTTAAACATGCGTTCAGAAGCTCCTTTGTTTCCATTCGTCACTTGAAAGACACGCACGCTGCTGTCATGCCTGGACCAATTTAATGCAAGGGTTTGTTGAATTGAATTTGTCTATTGCATTTTATGTCATTACTTTTATGGTCAGATCAGTAATTTTGTGTATTATTTGATTTTCATGTGCTCACTCGGCTGTAATTTTTGTGCGTCCAAATTTTAGCTTTACGTCATTATCTGCTATATTCTATTGTCGCATTTTCATGCATACAATTATTGTAGCCACCTTTATTTGTATGCCAGGTTTCTGTCCTTCTATTATGCCTCTTAATAATTTTTAATGTCATTTGATTATACTTCCTGAGCTTTAGCGATAATGCTTGTGTATGTAAGGGCCTTGGTGCGTTTTCTAATATTTTGCTGAATACCGTGAAAAGCCGTATTTCGTGTCATCACCCGCTTCCGCTCAACCTAAATTGATTTGATTTGATTTGACTGTTTTTAATGTTTTTTTCTTGCACATGTGTCATTGGGTTTCTACCGTCCAAGCAGGTTGTACAGTACTTTTTGTTGTAGTGGGGGGGTTAGCGGAATGGTCTGTGCATTTTGTGATCAAAGCATGAAATTTGGCATACTTGTTCAGAAGACCCTCCTTCGCAATTCCAGATGTGGCGCCACGCGAGATTTTGCGCCAGAGACGCTGTATTGCGGTTAATATACCTGCTAGGGGTAAATTCTGCAAAAATGGTTCCTGGCCGGTCTCTGGTACCGCAGTCGGTATTTTTTAGTTCTGTTTAGTTAAAACTACATGTAGAAATGAGTGAAGAGTACATTTTCACAAGCAAAGTTCCAAATGCTGCCTTTATACGTGGTTTCAATACATTTTAAGGCCAACTTTGTTTTAGTATAGGAAACTTGGTAAAAAAATTGCCAATACCTCGGCAAAGATATGAACGTCCTGAAAATTTGATACTCTGTCCAGAATTATGTACCCTACTACATATCTAAAATTGCCAAAAATCGCACCCCGAGGCTTCGAGTTATTGGAGAGGGGGTAAAAAATTGCAACTCAAAATGAAAGGTATAGAACCCGATGGAACCCGTCAATCCAATGGATGCAAATACGTCATGGTTCGGCGCATCACAACCAGTTGATACAATTTTAGCACAAAAAGTGTCGATCATTGTTGAAGGGGGGTCGTGGGGAAGGGCGAAACTCGGCTGGGTGGCTCTTTTTCTTCCTGGGCCATGAAGAATCGATTCCGACAAGATTGGTATCTTTTCCGACTAAATTCAATGTCCTGAACTTGAATCCGATGTGTAAATTTGGATAAAAACAAGTTCGAACAAGTGAACTTGAGAAAACCTGTTTTTTCTTTGACAATTTTCACGAAACTTTTTTTTACTGTTAGAGGTATTCATCTATGGAAATATTTTAGAGATCATTAGATTGAACTGTATTCTCAACGAAAACTATCCATTCGATCTGTAATTTTGTTTTCCGACATAGAAAAAAACGATTTGAACTTTAGTCGGCACTGCCCGGCGTCTACTAATGACCAAAACACTACAGCATGCACCTTCAAGTAATAACTCAATACCCTTTATTGCGATTTATAACGATTTTGTTTATGTTATAGAGAATTCAGTTTTGCACATATCATCGAACTTTCAACGATTAGTTATAATTTTTCAGATAGTTTGGGCTATTTTCATTTAAAGATGCATGGTGTAGTGTTCTGGTCAGTAGTAGACGACGGGCTGTGCCGACTAAAGTTCAAATCGGTTTTTTCTATGTCGGAAAACAAAGTTACATTTCGAATGGATGATTTTCGTGAAGAATACAGTTCAATCTAATGGCCTCTAAAATATTTTCAAAGATGGATGCCTTTAACAGTAAAAAAAGTTTTGTGGAAATTGTCAAAGAAAAAACTTGTTCTCTCAAATTAACTTGTTTGAACTTGTTTTTGTCCAAATTTATACATCGGATTCAAGTTCAGGACATTGAATTTAGTCGGAAAAGATACCAATCTTGTCGTGATCGATTCTTCATGGCCCAGGAAGAAAAAGAGCCACCCAGTCGAGTTTCACCCTCCCCCACGACCCCCCTACAACAATGATCGACACTTTTTGTGCCAAAATTGTATCAACGGGATGTGGTGCGTCGAACTACGACGTATTTGCATCCATTGGATTGACGGGTTCCATCGGGTTCTGTACCTTTAATATTGAGTAGCAATTTTTCACCCCCCTTTCAATAACTCGAAGCCCCGGGGTGCGATTTTTGGCACTTTTAGATATGTGGTAGGGCACTTAATTTTGAACAGAATATCAAATTTTCAGGACGTTCATATCTTTGCCGAGGTTTTGGCAATTTTTTTAGCATGTTTCCTGTACTAAAACAAAGTTGGCCTTAAAATGTATCAAAACAACGTATGAAAGCAGCATTTGGAACTTTGCTTGTGAAAATGCACTCCTCACTCATTTCTACATGTAGTTTTAGCTAAACAGAACTAAAAAATACCTAGTGCGGTACCAGAGAACGGCCAGGAACCATTTTTGCAGAATTTACCCCTAGCAGGTATGCTAACCGCAATACAGTGCCTCTGGTGCGAAATCTTGCGTGGCGCCACATCTGAAATTGCAAAGGAGGGTCTTCTGAACACGTATACCAAATTTCATGCTTTGATCACAAAATGCACAGATCATTCCATTTTTGGCCGTTAACCCCGCCACTATTGGGGTGTCGTGTTAATTGATTTTGCTTTGTTCTGAGATGATTTGATGGTACCTGTAAGGGAAGGGGCCGGGTCTGCCATAGTGGATATATTTGATTGGTTGCAACTTATTTGCTTGCGAAGCGACTCGCGTAACGAGGCACATGTCAGCTTTTGTGGGTTAGGTTCTCTTTCAGGGTTCTTGGACACGGAATACGCACCAAATACGGAATCATTCCGTATGATTTCATAAATGTATTGTAGTGTTTTGTGTATTATTCTCTGTCTACTAATATGTCTTTGATTTTGTATTTTGAGTGCCTATTGCCCGATTGCACAAAAAACAAGTGAGTATGCCTTCACGTGCGTGAGTCTCAGTAGCGCATTTTCTCAAAGAGGCATATTGTGAACGTAAAGAAATTTGGTTGAAGGAGAAACACCATTCCTTGCCCACTTTCTTCATTTGAAACTCATTGTGATATTTTGTTATCAGAATGGGATACTTGCCAACTAAATAGATTTGAATGAAAATTCTTTCACTCATCAATATTTTTTTGTTTGAGGGCGGGAGCTGGGAGCGGCGACTAATCAAAAGTGGCCTATCTCTTCCCATTTTTAGTCAGCTATCTATATAGCGGAACAATTAGATCGCCATGTCTTCATGGTTATGTTTTACATTCATCTCTTACTTTGGGGGCGGCGTGTGGGAGCGGCAGAGTTTGGCAAAGAAATTTTTCCACAGTTTGAGTTGGGAGTTTCTGAATGTTTGAGGTAACATTAAAATGTAAATCAGTGGAAATTATTGGAAGTTGCACTTTTTTTCTTTTGGGGTGGAAGTTGGAGGCGGCGTCATATCAAAAGTAGCCTATTCTTTCCCATTTTTAGTAAGCTATCTATATAGCGAAAGAATTAGATCGTTATGTCTTCGGGTTTATATTTTTCATTCATCTCTCACTTTGATGGCAGCGTATGGGGGCGGCAGCATTCGGCAAAGTAACTGTTGCACAGTTTGAGTTGGAAGTTACTAAATGTAAGGGAAATATGACAATTAGTGAAAATTGTGAAAGTTGCATTTTTTGCTTGGAGGCGGCAGCTGGAAGCGGCGGCTAATTAAAGTGGCCTATCTTTTTCCAATTTCAGTCAGCTATCAATATAGTGAAAGAATTAGATCGCTATGTCTTCAGGTTCATGTTTTTCATCTATCTCTTACTTTGGGGGCGGCGTGTGGGAGCGGCAGCGTTCGGCTGAGCAAATGTTGCACAATTTGAGTTGGCAGTTCCTAAATGTTGAAGGGAACATCTTAATCAGTAACATTTGTGAAAGTTGCACTTTTTATCGTTTGGGGGCGGAATCTGGGGGCGGCGACTAACCAAAAGTAGCCTATCCTTTCCCATTTTTAGTCAGCTATTTATACAGGGTGATTCATGAGTGACCTTACATAGGCTAATGGGAGATAGAGGACTTCGAGGCGAGTCAGGATCCACTAAAGAAATTTTATTTTCTCCAATGGTTACGAAGATACAGGGTGTTTTGTGTGTTTCGTATGAAACTTTGATAAGCGATATTTCTGAAACGGCCAGAGGTATTTTGTTGAAATTCACCAGTAATATTTCTCTATTGGAACTCATCCCGAAGCCATACCGGGTAAGTCAAAATCCAGGGCCGGGCTAGAAAAAAGGTGCCCTTTTTTTGTTTCATCAAAAAGTACATTTTCTGACCGTTTTTCTAAAAAACTGCTATAGGATTCAAAAAGCTAAGGAAAAATGCTTTAAGAATCACTCTTCAATTTAGATGGCACACCTAAACCGTTTCGGCAATAAAATTAAAAGTAAAATTTGTGAGTGAGTTCTCATTTTCGACCGGACATAATCGACTCATTGTTTGATTGAATTTATCAAAATTCATTTTTTGGCTTGTCTCTGTTGAATAGAAGAGCTTGGTTGGAAGAAAAATTCCAGAGCCGATCTTTTTTTTTTATGACAAAATCGAGAGTGAAAGCAAAATTAGACTCGATTTGGTCGTCAAAAAAAAATCTTCGGCTATGGAATTTTTTTTCCTGCCAAGCCCTTCTGTTCTACAGAGACAAGCTAAAAAATTAATTTGAATGAATTCAATCAAACAACGAGTCGATTATGTCCGGTCGAAAATGGGAACTCACCCACAAATTTTACTTTTAATTTTATTGTCGAAACGGTTTAGGTGTGCCATCTAAATTGAAGAGTGCGTCTTAAAGCATTTCTCCTTAGCTTTTTGAATTCGATAGCAGTTTTTTAGAAAAACGGTCAGAAAATGTACTTTTTGATGAAACAAAAAAAGGGCACCGTTTTTCTAGCCCGGCCCTGGATTTTGACTTACCCGGTATGGCTTCGGGATGAATTCCAATAGAGAAATATTACTGGTGAATTTCAACAAAATACCTCTGGCCGTTTCAGAAATATCGCTTATCAAAGTTTCATACGAAACACACAAAACACCCTGTATCTTCGTAACCATTGGAGAAAATAAAATTTCTTTAGTGGATCCTGACTCGCCTCGAAGTCCTTTATCTCCCATTAGCCTATGTAAGGTCACTCATGAATCACCCTGTATACCGATAGAATCAGATCGCTATGTCTTCGGGTTTATGTTTTTCATCCATCTCTCACTTTGATGGCAGCGTATGGGGGCGGCAGCATTCGGCAAAGTAACTGTTGCACAGTTTGAGTTGGAAGTTACTAAATGTAAGGGAAATATGACAATCAGTGAAAATTGTGAAAGTTGCATTTTTTTACTTGGAGGCGGCAGCTGGAGGCGGCAGCTGGAGGCGGCGGCTAATTAAAAGTGGCCTATCCTTTTCCAATTTCAGTCAGCTATTAATATAGTGAAAGAATTAGATCGTTATGTCTTCAGGTTCATGTTTTTCATTTATCTTTAACTTTGGGGGCGGCGTGTGGGAGCGGCAGCGTTCGGCTGAGCAAATGTTGCACAATTTGAGTTGGCAGTTCCTAAATGTTGAAGGGAACATCTCAATCAGTAACATTTGTGAAAGTTGCACTTTTTATCGTTTGGGGGCGGAATCTGGGGGCGGCGACTAACCAAAAGTAGCCTATCCTTTCCCATTTTTAGTCAGCTATTTATATACCGAAAGAATCAGATCGCTATGTCTTCGGGTTCATGTTTTTCATTTTAAAGTGCTTGGGGGCGGTTTTTAGCAGTTTTTTCATGTTGGCGGCGCATATTGAAGACGGAATGTTTGTTGGCTTACGTTTATAAGTGGCAACTATGTATTATTCAAAAAATGAGAACACTAGAGCATCAGGTCTGGTAGAAAGTGCAATATTATGTTATTTCAAGTTTATCGGGGGCGGTTTTCTCTATGTTGGCGGCGCAATATGGACATCCAATATAGCCTAGCCCTCCTTTGGGAGTGGCAGCTATGTAACAGCGAAAAAATTAGAAAGCTAGGTCGTCTAGTTTGGGAGGAGTTCGATGAACGGACGGACGGACGGACGGACAAAGCGGTTGCAATAGCGATTTTCATCAAGATGGAAAATGCGCTAAAAATTTGATACCGAACTTTGTAGTACCGCATCAAATTTTGGTGCGGTATTAAATCGTAATCGCATTGCAGGAAGCAAAATTAGATCCAAGATCAACTAACCCCGGACCAAGTGTGAACGAGCCACAAAAAGCATCGAGGCGATCGTCATATTGACTTCATGCGGCTGGCAATTGAAAATAAAGCCGTCGTAGCATGGTGATGAAGGGTTTGATTTCCGATGCCAAAGGACCAGGTTCGAACTTCATCAGCAGCAAGCCATTTTTTTTTGCTTTAACGTGAAATATAAGGGCTACACTTCTCAAGTTTATTGTTCTGATATGAAAAATTGAAAATCTGACATTATTCTTGAATTCAAAGGTAAAATGGTTGAAAAAAAATATGGTCTCGACAGGATTCGATCACGGTACCACTCGCATGCGAAGGCGAGAGCCTAACCACACGACCAACCAACTTCAAATGTTATTTTGGGTTGGCACGCACATTATCTGTGTGTGTCAAATACATTTTGTGAAAACAATTTTTGAATGAAAATGCACAAATAATAGCTTGTATGCACATAAAACCTACTATTATATGCACTTGCAGTGATTTTATGCCGAATCAAACGCACGGATCACCCTGAAACGATCGAATTTCCAACGATCTGTCATTCTGTCAATTTAATACCGGGGTCGAGGTGATATCAGATTTGATGCGGTATTAGCTTGTTTAGTCCGGTATCAAATCCTTTGTGCAATCCAAAATGGGTGTAATCGGCGTTTGGTGCCGTATCAGAATAGTTCGGTACCAAATTTTGATCCCATGTCAGATTTTTTTGTTTCTGCACTCCATTTTGTTGTTTAGTCCGGTATTAAACGATTTGATACCGAACTAAATATTTAATACCACGTTTGTGCAATTGGGCATATGTGAGTTTACTCATTTTGCTCGAGTTTGCTTGCCATCAATACCAAAAAGATCAGTGAGTGTTTTTCACTCTGTCACAACATATTTGAGAGTCTTCTTCTTCTTCGATCAATACTCCGGGATTTCCTTGACGTATTCTTCACTTGTTTTCAATTTATCATGGTCTTGATTTTTATGATTTCTTGTGATATTGATTTTGTTAATTTTTATCATTTTATGTCATATTGTCCAATTTTTCAGTCGCAGTCATGTTAGGTGTTTTGTGAAAGGAACCATAAATGAACTATTTTGCACTTATTTTACTTCGAGTAAACGTAACTTTCTGTGCATTGAGCGTGTTTCATTAAACTTCACTTCTTTCCCCTCGGGTCGTCTCATTCCTGAACAAAAGCGGGCACAACAAAGGGTTGAGACGATCACAGGCCAAACAAATAAAATGTCATGGGGGGGAAGAGGCGTACCAGCACAGTCTTGTGAATCGTTTTGTTGAATTATCCCCTGATTTCTGCTTCTTACCAGTTATGGTGTTGTGTCTAGTAATAGAAACCTTTGGACTGTATTCACCGCGTCAGGAGTGACTAAATTGAAGTGTGAAACTGTAAAATGTTCAGATAAAAAAAGAGCGGTACAGATAAGTGCGAGCATGCCATCTGTTCAATAATAGTAGTAATCCAGTAGAGAGAGTTCATCTGTATTGTATTTATAACCAATGTACATGTTGCTTTCGCCTTTTGTCACCAGGCTGCAGCATCTGAGTCATTTGACGACCATTCATTGACAGAAGCTGTTTCTAAGTGAAGTGGGGGCACACCAACTTGTTGAATAATTTTGATCATGAAAAAAATTTCCAGCTCCTGAAATAATTCCTGCACATGAGCTTCACAGAACAGTGAAAACGAACCACCTACTCATTATAAAGTGCTTCGAGACTGGATGTAGGTATTCCTGGAACAAAACCGCAAGCCACGGAACAAGGTAAACTCCCGTACCCACGCAGTAGGCAAGAACAAAAAACTTCACTCCTGGCCTGGATTCGGTCCCGCGTAGACCATTTAATTAAAAGTTACTTGAAGTACTCTGCATATTTGTCCTGATTTCCCAGTCGCTCTCGCCGCCGCCATCAGAGAGTGGATGATGAATTTTTTAATGAAAGTTTTGTTTCGCAATTATTTCTGTTCGAATTGTTTTGTGTGCGAACGCGCGATAATCTCCGGTCGACGCGGTCGCGTCCGTCGTAGCGTCGCACACGTTGACTTTTTCCACTCCAACTCTCTTTGATAATGACACACGCACGCTGGAATCACCCTCCCGCAGTTTATATATCTGAGCCGATAAATGATGTGCTCGCTCATCGTCGAACATTTCCAATGGGCCGATGAAGTGGTTTTTCCACAATATCACGGAATTCGTTTTCTTCATGTGTATTGATTATCCAATACAGAATTGACTTCCAAAACTCGCTATGGTCTGCAGTCTGTCCATCTTATCTACGAGTAGATAATATTGACCAATTTCTTGCTAGGCATAATAAGCTCTGTTACCAAAAAACGTGTAACAAAACAAGCCGTGTCTCTTTCAGTCGATAAAAGATCGATCTGGTACTGGCACCTACCAGTAGTGATAATAAGTGAAGGCCTTTGGGCTTTGGGTCGAAACGAATGAAACTATTGATGGCTGGCCTATGGATTTTTATTAGGTAAAGGTAAAGGTACTTTGAGGGACAAGGTACTTGAACTTACTCTTACTTTTCGACTTTTTTTCACGAGAAATCACCTACCGAAGTATGCAAGGTCAGCAAAACACCCTCTATTTACATTACATTTTAGACGTGTGAGCTCCAAATCCAAACTGAATGTTGTGGCGAAGGCTCTTATTCCCTTTGTTGTTCCCTTTGACATTTTTTTCACTAACTTGGCGGCGCAACTTTGTAGCGGTTGTTAAGTCAGACTTGACATTTGGCCGTTATTTATTAATGACCTTTTTTTTTTCTTTCATCATGTAGAAGTAGGGCACCTGATCAATAATCATGTTTTACCTTTCATCCATTGAATGTGGATTTCGTCGAGGCTCCGGGGAATTGGTGGCATTAGGAACCGCCTTGCATGCAACATAATTGACTTGCAGCTTCGAAACGATCCAGCGAGCATGGCGACTTCTTCTTCTATCGTTTGTTCCTCATCGTAGATTACTTTCACGGATTACGGATTTCGAAGCTATCGTCCTCCTAAGCTAATTTTTTTGGAGCTAAAACACCCCACCCGTATAAAAGCCCGGTTTTTGGGCGGTGAAGTTCTTTCGAGTTCCAAAATTGTTGAGCCATGTTGTACGAGTAAAGCTTGTAGAGAGCAGCCGCCCCTTCCGGTCCATTCAGGTGTTAACCTCATTGGGAACCTTGAACGATGTTTCAACTTACCATAATTTAGGGGCTCTTCACCGGAGCCGCACGTATTTTAGTGCTCTCAAGGGTCGGGGGATCCCATCTCGTGTTAACACCTAATACCGTCTGGTTTGACATAACCATAAACTCTAGTAATAGATGGCCGTGAAGGTAGTTGAAATTCCTCATCGTCATCTTCTGGAATCGATTCAGAAGAACTGGACAACTCAACAATCTCGGCATAGGCATCACTACTTGTGGCGATAACTTCATGGCACTCCTGAATTTCCATATAATGCTTTATTTTTCCTCGCTAATTCAGCCTCTCATCTAAACTACGCACAAATCAATACGTCGTTCCAAAAAACTTTGTCTTTTTTCAATTTGATGTAAATTCGAATTACTACCGAGCGTTCATAAATTAAATGGGTCAAGGGTGCCTGTGACTTTGAAAACATCTGTCGGAACTAGCATCGTTCATTTGATGTCTGTAATTTTTTGGTTATCGTAATTTGTCAAACCAGTCCCAGTTTTCGTTTTCGGAACATTTTCAATGTGGTTTTCACGGCATCAGGGCACAAAACCTACATGATCGAGGACTATTTTCGAGCTTGAAGTATTCTCGTGCACTTATGGCAGATCAAAGATCAATAATATGGGACGTTACTTGTCAAAGTTTGACAAATTTATTACAAAAGGATTACGCTAGTTTCGACAGACGTTTTTGAATCCGCAGGCACCCTTGCCCCATTTAATTTATGAACTCTCGGTACAATGAATTTGTATTCTGTTTGAAGTGTCCGTTGACTTCATCCATTGACTATCAGTCCGTGGTTTTGCAAGACATGAGATAATCCACTTAAATTTTGTACAGGGTGTTCAATAAGACAGTGCAAAATTTCTGAATCGTTAAGAAGCTCCCGTTCGAAAAACAATTTTTTTTTCTTGAATTTTTACCACAAACAAGACGAGGTGGGCCTCAAAGTACAGGGTGGTATTTGAATTCTCTGCTTATCTCCTTTATTTACAGGGTGAGCGCAAAGAAATCATCTTTTTGGTTTTGCATGGATAACTTTTTTCGTTGTTGACCGATTTTAAAAATTTGCGGCTTATATTGAAGCTAAAACTTAAGGTAAAAAGACCTGAAGATCAGAATTGACTCAAAACAAACATTCAGAGTCAAGTGTTCAATAAAAGTTAGTCCAAATCTTAAACGCCGTCTACAGCTCGTTTGATAGGAGGATTAGCTAAAAGTCACTTTTCTTTCGAAGAAATCATTTATTCTTGAGGTTTTTCTTGCTTGTCCTAGTCAAAAATTGTAGGTGAAGGAATCCAATTACAACTGCATACTCAAGAAGGAGAAACAGCCCCCTGATCACCTCAAGTTGGTCGTATCCAAGACTACGAAAATCAAAACAATGAGTAATGGACAAACCAGTTCGGGGAAGTCATTGTTTTTATTTTCGTAGCGTTGGTTACGACCAATTTCAGGTGAACAAGGGCTTGTTTCTCCTCCTTAAACATGCAGTTGTAAATGGATTCCTTCACCTATATCTACAATTCTTGGCTAGAACAAGAACGAAAGACCTTAATGTATTCAGAATAAATGATTGATTCGAAAGGAACGTGGCTATTAGCAAATCCTTCTCCTAAACGGGCTGTCGACGGCGTTGAAAATTTGGGCCACATTTCATTGAATCCTTGGCCCTGAATGTTTGTCTTGAGCCAATTCTGATTTTCAGTTCTTTTTATCTATAGCTTTAGCTTTAATATGAGCCGCAAATGTTTTAAATCGGTCAACGAGGAAAAAAGTTATTCATGCAAAACCAAAAGGATGAAAGCCAGGGTTCAACTTATGATCCGAATCCACTGGAGACTCGGGAGGACTTGGACTTTACGATGTATGAGAGTGGAGAATTCCTGATAAGTGAGTTCGCAAGCGTTTTGCTGATCAAATGTATTGAGTTTACATACTTCATTATGTTGCTTGTTATAGACAATGACAGTCAGCAGCCATCGTCAGATGCCCCATCCCCATCGGGGCCAAGTTCCGAGGCACCGCTGCCAAAGGCACCTGCCCCCAGAAGGAAGAAGTTGGGAGCCGCACCGACTAATGATGTATTCAAAAATGCGATGAAGACAATTGCTGCCTCAGCAGTCACTTTGACGCAGAGTCAGGGTCAAGATGAAACATCGAAATTTGAGTGGCTGGGCAAATATATTGCCCACACTCTACAAGAAATGGAGCCTGCCAAGGCAAAGGAGATGCTGAAGAAGATCATGAACGTACTACACGAATGATACATTTGAATTCAATGTTATGTTTTGCTTTAATATAATACAGTAATAGAAAAAGTTTATTGTTCCAAAGTATTTACATTGGTCTGCCAGGGGACACTCCCTTCATTATTAACATAATTAATCAATTTTTCTCTAAACTGCAATGCATTCCTTCTTGCGTTCCGGGCTTCTATCCGTTGGTTCAGTGGTTGTAGTGTATTATCCATGGGAATTTCTTGCTTCCATATTCCCTCATTTACAGTATTGTTTATTGCTCGATCAACAAATACGTCATTACAATACCTTTTCTCTTTAAGATGTTCTTGCTTTGTCATTATGTAGTTATGTAAACAAGTGGTAGCTTTCACGATGCTCTCAACGGTTTCCGGATGGGCAAAAAATATCGTTCTGTGGAAAGTTCTCCAACGCGCTGCCAAAATACCAAAGCAATTTTCTATACACCTTCTGGTGCGAGAAATCCGGTAATTATAAATCCGATGCTCATCGGGCAGGAACCTACCGCTCATAGGTTTCATCAAGTTCCTTTTCAATGAGAAAGCTGCGTCTCCAACAAAATAATAGAGGGATGGAACTTGACTATTTGGAAGTGGCTCATCTACTGGAACGTTCAATCCATCATTTTCCAGCATTTGTCCGAAAGTGGACTGCTTCAAAATCCCACCATCACTTTGCGAACCGTATGCGCCTATGTCAACCACATTAAATTTATAATTGGCATCACACACACCAAGGTGTACTATGCTGAAACTCTGTTTATAATTGTATTACATAGTTCCTGAATTATTTGGTTGCTTCATAACTATGTGTTTGCCGTCTATAGCACCTAAGCAATTCGGCAAATTCCATTTCACCTTGAAATCTTCCGCATTTTTTTTTCAGTCAATCTCGGTAACTCGAGGCATATACAGGTTGCAAAATGGTCCAAAGTACATCACAAGTCTCTCTGAAAATTTGACATACCGTTGATTTTCCCATGCGGTACGAATTTTCCAGAACCTTCAAACTTCTGCCATCCCAACTGCACTCCCACTGCCACTCGTTTCTACCGTAAGTCTATGTGAACGCTCAATGCAAAAACCTATAGTTTATAGTCCAGTAAAATGAGGCGATTTTTAGGCCGAAGTTGGAACAAATTAGGGGCAGGATGAAAAAATATGGCATGTAGAGAATGAAAAACTGAATAAGAAAAACCAAAATTCCATTTCCAGTCATCCCGGGAACCATGGAAAAAAAATGGAGAAGATGGAAAAACATGCGCTGCGATCTTTCTTTTGAAACGGTGAGAGAACGGTGAGAGATGTGTGAAAACTGTCGGGGACAAAGTTGTAGGGAATTCAGTAATCTACAAAAAAGTCCCGGGGGGCATATGTCTAACTCCCTCAGTTTAGCCGTTTATCGCAGTCAAAGTTGCGCGCCGGTCTAGTGAAGTGGAAAAACTGTCCGCGTGACCTTCCTTCTTGGATGCTGTGAGAACGATAAGAGATATCAAAAAGTTGTGAGTGACAAAGTTGTAGAGAATTGAATGCTCCACTAGAAAATCTTCAAGGCCAGTTATTATCTTTTCTAGTTCAGCCGTGAACCACGTTCGAAGTTGCGCGACAATCCTGTTGATGAAGTGGTTCTTCTGGAAAACTTACAAAAACCCTAGACTCGATGAAAACACTATAACAATGTAGAGGATGAAAAACTGGATCCAAAAAACCAAAGTTTCATTTAACACCGTTTTGGGAAATCTAAGAAAAAAAAAAAGAAAAAGCTGGAAAATAGCGATTTGCACTCCCAGCTTTCTCATTATATACTGAAATAAACGTAATAAATATGGAAAATCTGAACAAACTAGCTTGTAGAGGGTTAAATGATCTATAGAAAATGCCGTGATGACATGTATGCATCTTTGTCGACTTAGCTGCGGAGCGCTATCAAAGTTGGGGTACATGACTAGTGACGTGTCGCATATGTGGTCAAACTGGCACGACGTTGTGGTCATTGTTCAATTGATTATAGAACATGATTGAATGATTTGAAAAAATTGCGTGCTTTGTTGAACGTCTGGTAACTATTGTTGGAAATGTAACTCCGCGGATGAACGCTTTGTTATGTATAAAGTTTCTTGTTTGGCAAAATTGAAGTCGTGAGTGTCACTATACTATTTTCGTCATATTTTCATTCTAGAAATCTAGGACGAGAGACTAGGTTGCTAGGGAACTTCTGAATTTGTCGTTTCTAATCATATATTTATATCATCAAAATAGTACGAAAACAGTATCGTGACACTTAGGCTTAAAACTGAGAGAGTACTCGTATTTTGTAACACAATATGTATATAATAGAAAAACGTGATCCACGTTAGATAATGATATGTTTTTCAACTGGTTTCTGATGAACAATGATCATTCAACAACAGCTCGGAGATAATAAACAACTGTCCACCTGAACAATGGGGCTGGAAATTAAACATTTCTCTGTTGATGCCTATTAGAACCCAGGATAACGTAGCTCGCGAAAATCTGCTACGGCTGATTTCCTGGAGATGCTTGAAAAACTGCGAGAAGCTTTGTGGATGCCGAAAAGCTGACCTCAAGTGTACCAAGTTTTGCCACCACTGCAGTGGAGCCACCTATTCTGACGCTTCCTGCATTGTCGTTTCGGAAGACGATGATAATGACTACAATGATATTTCTAACAATAAGTAGCTACCCAGACGTTAAACAAAGCACACATTTTTTTCAAATCATTTGATCATGTTTTATAATCAATCAAACAATGACCGCAACGTCGTGCCAGTTCAACCACATATGCGACGCGTCACAAGTCATGTACCCCAACTTTGATAGCGCTCCGTAGCTAAGTAGACAAAGATGCATATATGACATCGGGGAATTTTCTATAGATCATTCAATTCTCTACAAGCTAGTTAGTTCAGACTTTCCATATTTATTACGTTTATTTCAGTATTCAATGAGGAAGCTGCGAGTGCAAATCACTATTTTTCAAGTTTTTCTTTTTTTTTCTTAGGTTTCCCGAAACGGTGTGAAATGAAACTTCAGTTTTTTAGATCCAGTTTTTCATTCTCTACATTGTCATAGTTTCTTCATCGAGTCTAGGGTTTTTGTAAGTTTTCCAGAAGAACCACTTTATCAACAGGATTGTCGCGCAACTTCGAACGTGGTTCACGGCTAAACTAGAAGAGATAATAATTGGCCTTGAAGATTTTCTAGTGGAGCATTCAATTCTCTACAACTTTGTCACTCACAACTTTTTGATATCTCTTGTCGTTCTCACAGCATCCAAGAAAGAAGGTCACGCGGACAGTTTTTCCACTTCACTAGACCGGCGCGCAACTTTGACTGCGATGAACGGCTAAACTGGAGAAGTTAGACATATGCTCCTAGTGACTTTTTTGTAGATTATTGAATTCCCTACAACTTTGTCCCTGACAGTTTTCACACATCTCTCACCGTTCTCTCACCGTTTCAAAAGAAAGATCGCGGCGCATGTTTTTCCATCTTCTCCATTTTTTTTCCATGGTTCCCGGGATGACTGGAAATGAAACTTTGGTTTTTCTTATTCAGTTTTTTATTCTCTACATCGCCATATTTTTTTCATCCTGCCCCTAATTTGTTCCAGGTTAAATCCTTATTTTACTGGACTATTAGCTTTTCTACGCCTTATGCCAAATCAAAATTGGAAAAAAATGCTTTTTCACCATACCGTTGCCACTGCACGAATCCTATGTGAATGCGCCTTAACTTTTGCATACATACCGCGGCGAAATTGCTCTGTTGGTATGCACATGCACGAGCTCGTGAACGTGTTCGACTTTTCTTGTTTCTTTGATGAAATTTGCAGAGGGCAAAATTGCAAAATGTCTATTGTGTATCCTGTATAGTCTTTGCACAATCAGCAAAACGCGCCGTCGTCGCCGGCGTCGAAGCATGGGACTATATGGGACATGTGTGTTTTGCCGCAATATCAATTTTCATCGAAACACTCATCGGAGGACCGTAACGATGCAAATTGGGCCCTCGTAAATGGCCAAAGATCCGGGTCAAATCGTCCGTTTCCAGCTTGGATATAAATGGAAAACTGATAATGGGATTAGCGCGTGTATAATCCCCGAAGGCCGGAAATTTGTCCTCGAATTACGTGCGTCGGAGGAAACCGAGAGCTACCTACTTACCCATCATCGCAGAGCCTGCTGTAGGAGTGTAGGACGGTATAACCTAAGCACATCCATTTTGAAAACGAAAAGATGTTTAAACTTCTCAGCGTGGTTTCTATAAGTGTGTAATTTTTGTTCAATAAGCATACCTATTATACAAGAAAGTATAATATTTCATGAAATAAACTGAGTATTGCAATTTTTCAAAGTATTTTTTCTTTCCTGCAAAATACGACGAATCTGTAACATTATGTTCTGTCGAGTTTCCAACCAAATCGCATTCCATGAACCCAGAAACGGAGACACAATTTTCGCTGAGACATTTGTTCTTCATTGCACCTTTTGGAACAGCATTTTATTCAATGTATTCACTGGACATGACGGAGAGGTCACTTTTATCACTGAGAGTAATCTTGATGCGACATATCTAACATCTAATAAATTTATCTAACGTACAACTTAGTTCTGGAATCAAAGGCTAGAATAATCAGAACAATGTCTTGATAATTGTAACGAGCAAGTTTAATGCACTTCCCTCTCTGTATGTGTAGAATATTATAGCATCCGAAACTGGTGAAACAGAGGCGGACCCCAAGCACCCTAGAACTTCAACAGTACGTGGGTGTTGGGTGGGTAATATAAGGCAAACAGAACAGTCGTTGGAGTTTAATTAAATATCTACACATAATGGCCCACTCCACTCGTATTCCGTTCAAATCAACGACAAACGTCCAATAATACAGCCCTGACTGTTGGTCTAATTGCACAACCACTGGAATAGACTTGAGCTGCTGCTCCGGCAACTGCGGCGGTGGAGGGGGCATGGCATGGTAGTGCTGTATAGCAATTTCCCAATTACGGCCCTGGCATTGTTGCTCAAGTTATAATAACTCATCTTGTCCGGCACTTTGTCGGATTAATTGTTCGATTAATTTAATTAACCGGAATGCACGGTTTGAACTTTCCCAGAGAAAAAGACGGACGGTTCAAATTAGAGTTTTTTTTGGAAAGGGTAGAGGGAGTGTATGGGGCGATGCTCTTTTATTTCGGACAGGCAAATACAAAGTGCGGTCTATAAATCGTGCGCGGAACGGATGCGTTCTTGGCCTACCCGCTCCTCGGTCCTGGGCTTGCATGCTGGAAAAAAGGAACAAAATGCAAAATGAAATTGCAGGAAGCACATGGATGTCGATAAATCGTGGTCGGTTGTGCAATCTTTCAAGCTTGCAAAGTTTTATTCAGTTTTCGCGGCGCGCAATAATTAATTTCGGTCTTTATGGCCGCGCTGGGATGTTTATTAGATTGTTCGTCTACTATAGGTATGCAGTTCGGTATAACGAACGGAAGGGAAAATCTATTATATTGTCAGGTGCTTCAGAGCTTTCTGGAAAAATTTATGTGCGGATGAATTGTCGACCAATTTTACACTTCATCACTCATCAGGCAAAATTTGTTACCTCGACTAATATGGACCCAGTGGAATATCTATAACATTTACATGGAATCAAGACCCAGGCGTTTGTTAGAGCTCGATGAGGGACGGGGAGTAGAAAGGAGGGAGGAGGAGGAGAAGAGTTGAATGGAAAAGTTGCGAGATGATCTAGAGAGATAGTGATAATAATTGGAGTATAAGAGATGATATAACTTGATGTGAGTGGCGATTCTGTATCAAACCCGTTGAAATTTAAATGCCGTTGAGTCAGTCAATCGTAAAGCCGATTTTTGATCGTTCCTGGATGACCAGCCTCTTTTAAAATTCACTGACCCGTTAAAACGTTACAGAATATACCCTATAGGTACATAATTTTCGGGGCACTCCGCTAGGTAGAAGGCGAGGGTAGAATAACTCGGCCTTGATCCATTCACAAACTTCAGACCACATAGGGCCGCTGTTCGCTGTATTAGTAGGTTTTGTTCGATTCTACTCAGTGTCATCAACAAACAAAGCCTACTAAGTGTTGCGAATGATGTGATTGAGAGACTTCGATTTAGCAGACTGTATACCATATATTACTCATCAAAATAATCACATCAATTTACATGTTGATCGCTCTGCGGCTCGATACATTGCCGAGTGCTTCTGCGGGTCGTTTAGAGAAGAGTTTCGATCCACTTCGAGGAAGCTAATCCAAGACCCGTTGATGTTGCGTCGCGACCCACCTAGTGGCCGTAGAGTTGAAGCCCTTCGATGATGAGTGTCAACTCACTTGGACCATGCTGAGTCGAAGCCCTGGCTGATGCGTTGACTCAGTCCATCTGAAGAATGTCGAGTTGGAATCCTTCGAAGATGTGTTTCGATCCTCCTGGGAAAGTTGAGTTGAGATCCTTCCAGGATGAGTTTCGATCCACTTAGAGGCCGATGAGTCGCTACTCTTCGAGTTTCGACTCATTTCTAGGATGTTGAGTCGGAGCCCTTGGATGTTGAGTCTCAATCCGCTTCTAGGAGACGAGTTGAGACCCTTCGATGACGAGTTCCAATCCATTTTCAGGTAGTTGTGCTGAGGCCTATCCGATGCTGAGTTTCGATCTATCTTCAGGGCCGGTCCGAAGGGGGGGTGTGAGGGGTGTAACATTATTATGTCCGTAAAATGATTTGAAAAAAAAAATAAGTGCCCAACTATCACGCATAGCGGAAAAGAAACTTTGCTTGTATCAAGTAAGTTTGTGTTTAGTGTGTTGTATTACTGTGGTAGAACTACTAACATGAAGCCAGAATTGAAGTTCAGAATCAGAAGTCTGATTTGAGGAAACATAGGTAGTCATTGTGCTAAGCAGGTTCTTGAGATGCTCGTTTTCGTAAATCTTTGTCGTGGATTATGATTCATAATCCACGATTCATTTGTTGTGGATAATAGTATATTATTCAACAAGCGGATAATGAATGCTTCTTACTCATGAGGATGCAGTTTGCCGACACGAGCCTTGGCGAGTGTCGTAAAGCATCCTAATGAGTAATAGCCATTACCCGTGAGCAGAATACTATGCTTTATCCAGTCTTTTTGAAAAATGCAGGCATGTATGCCGTGATAACGCGTGCATTATTCAATAGGATTGGATAAAGTTAATTTATATAAAATCTTGTCGAAAATGTGTTATTATAGCGACCAAAATCATTTCGAAAGTGCCACTTTATAGCACTAGTGTTATAAATAGTACTAGTGCTATAAACTGTTCACACTGCAAATAATATAAACTGCAGGTAGGTATCTGTGATTCTATCTGAAGGCAAGTTGAGGGTTGCTTCCTTTGCAGCTAATGCAACTTCTGATGGTAGGCCTTCACTATCATCACTACCGTCACTTTCCATAATTCTCGAAATAATTCCACACAAATTAGGAGTGGTAAAAAAATTGAAACTGAGGATATGGGGCTGACGAAAATATACCCGTCAAATTGTTTCCAAATTTGATGTTGTCATGAACAAGATTTTCAATTCGTTTGTTTCAAACGGTGTATTGATATTAATTTATATATTTCATAGATTTCCCTCGTTCTATTTTACCTGCGTTTTCGGCACGATTTTATATAAAATAGTGTATATGCCTCGTTCCCAAAGTACCTTTATGTCACCTCGTGGTGCATGTAAACCTCGCTTCGCTCGGTTCACAATCCGCACCACTCAATACCATAAAGTGGTACTTTGGGAACTTGGTATATAATATACTATTTTGGAACACTCAAACAAATCACCATCAGTAAATTGTCATCAGTGTTGGACTGATCAACACTGATACATAATTTTTTTTTCCTATCATTACTTAGATAAATTCTGCAACCAAATTGGAATGAGGAATAATTTAATATCGAGATAGGAAAAGAAAAAAGTTTCTTCTCAAATATAATGCGAACTAGAAAATTTATCTCATATGTTCAAATTGTCTGCCTCCAACATCGCGACGAAGACGAAATCTGGAGGTATATTCTTCCGCATTCCTCCGAAATAAGATCTTTCAGCAGCTGTAAGTTTTGGGGCTGCGCCTTGTATACTCGCTCTTTGAAGTATCCTCACAAGAAAAGTCCAATGGAAACAGGTCAGGTGACCTGAGAGGCCACTCAATTTTTCTTTTTCGACTGATCTATTTTCATGGGAATGCCTGGAATGTTAAGGAACTCCTGCACGGCCAGCGTAAAGTGCGGTGAAGCCCCGTCTTGCTGGAACCAAGGCTGAATCTGTTCTTCTGGAGGAAAAATGACACTGATGGCCGGAACAATGAAATTTTGTAAAAGCTCTAGATACCATTTCCCGTTCAAATTCCCGTCAATAAAGAACGGTCCAATAATTTGCTGTCCCACAGTTTCACAGTCTCACTATAATAGTCGGCATTTTGAGATCTTTCACCCCCCCCCAAGCAAATTGGTTTCGGTCCGGCTTTGTCTATCTTCAAGTTTTCGAGTTGAGATCCGTTGATGATGTGTTTTGATCCCCCTCCAGCATGCTGAGTTACGATCTTTCGACAAAGAGTTTTAACCCACCTCGATGATGTAGAGTTGAAACTCGTAGATGATCCAGACCCGATAGGAGCGAGTTCTCTCGTTTCGGTATCTCTTGTAACGGAGTGATGACCTTGGGGAGCGAAGGGTTGGGATTGGTGCTTACAATGGAGCTTTGTCGCAGAGAATGTATGATGGGGCTTACGCGTTTGTTCTGAATCTGCCTGCACGTGCTGGTATCTGCGCTACTGTCTGCCATCGGTACAGCCACTATTAAGCCTCGTCCTTTGTTGAGTACCTTCATAGAAAAGGTATTCGAGCCCTTGGGCCCTTTGGACTTGGCGTTGTGACTGTGGTACTCAGAGCACTGGACCTGGTGGGTTAGATCTGGAAACTCGCGGGTGAGCCTCATCTGCGTTTCTGAAGCTCCCAGTTATTTGGAAAATGTAAATTCCAAGAACCACGTTGAAGATCAAGTAATTGGAATAAAATAGAATCGCTATCGGGGTTCGGACCCTGCCGCAGAGTCGTAATTGTTAGTCGAAAGTTAGTGATGAAATCCCCCCCCCCTTGAAACTGATAACTTTGTTTTGTCATAATTATTGAAATTTCCATTTTGGTTGGACTTTTCAGTACAAGAGCATAATGATACTATGAAGAGCCGTCGTCTGAAGTTATTGAGAATGTATAAGTTTGCTCCTGGAATGAAAACGTTATCATTTAAAACTGATGAGATTATTCCGATACCCAACGAAGCAACCGTTCAGATAGGGACTTTGTAAAATGAATTGTTATTAGGGCTCGAGCAGGTATAGTGTAGACGTCGGTTATTTAGTGTCAGGGTTATTCCGCCTCTCCACATCGGTTTTTCGGCGAACACCTTGTATAGTCAATTATCTGCGTTTTGTTTCTCCTGACTGCGGCATTCTCTCGCGGACTGGTAAACAACCACGAACTAGAGCGTATACGGGGCGTGTTCAAAAAGTTCTCCACATTTGAATTGGTCCTTTGACTTGAGTAATTGATCCGCGCACACCATCGGTTCTAAAGTTTTCGGTAGGGTGAAATTCGGTTTAATATTTCCGGTTATAGGCACTCGCGATCGCGGGAATCTTTCCAAGCGTTGGCGGTAATTCACGGCAAAAACAGGTTTAAAGCCTCCACAAAGGCCAGCCATATCCAATCCTTTTCAAACGGGCAAAAGAGAACCATGGATCAAAAAAAGCGTTAGACTTTGGAAAGAGGCTCCGCAAAAAGAGGGCCACCGCACACACCGGCCCACAAATCTTAGATTGCATTCGTGGTTGAAGTCACTCTCCCCTTTTTCAGTGTCTAGAAGCCGGGCATAACCCCAACATAACCTCTAGCACTAACGTAAATGTTGGATCTGATTGAACCACAAAAAGAACTTTGAATCACGAAAATCAGTTAGAATTGAATGTCGGTCAAGGTGTAGAATCAGGTGTTTGTCGGAGGATTGGGGTGTTGGGACTATTTGACATACCTAATTTGGGGGAAAAATATTTTTCCGGGAATACTTAGCTTAGATATTTTAGATATTTTAGCCTGCAATGTGAAGGTAGGACTAGGTGCAGGAGCGAGCCAATATTTGAACATTTTGACTCGTACAGAGAGGTCTATAGATTGATGTTGTGTCAAAACTTATACTGTGCCTTATTGTCTTCAGACTCGTAGTCAGACCTGTCTCGACAATCTCGAGAGCTCTATCCTCGAACAACAAGAAGAAAGGTCCAACAGGATGTCGTCTCGATACTAGATCATCATCGGTGAAACGGTTCCAAGAGCGGGAAACGTGATTTAATTCAAATAAGATGAATTAAGTTGAAGTATAATGGGTTGTCTACCCATTCGGGGGTTCAAGAAGATAGCTGGAGTCTTTTCACTGGTAAACGCTGATGCTGTATTTGCACCATCAAAATAAAAGCTTTCCGTAACTAATAAGAGTACATAATTAGATAGGTACTATTATTAGGTAGCGACAACAAATTTCATTTTATTTCACATTTTTGAATAAGATACATGTTTTCTGAAACGGAAACATATTTGTCATTTCTGCAAGTTTTTGCAGGGGCAATTTTCACATGGCATCATGGAGTGATGTCATAACAAGCTCGTAATGTGAAAATATTCACCAAGTCGTAAAATCTTATTGCCCTAATGTAATTTATGCCTTTTTTTCCTGCTACACGACTGCCGAATAATGCATGAAATATTTATATGTACGGTCTTTTCTCTTTTCGTCGAATTCAGATGGCGGGTTTCCTATTCGCGATGGCTAATGCGATTCATTACTTCTCTCGGGTTTTGACCTAGAAGATGTGGCAAAAAAAAGCGTTAACAATGCAGTTACCCACTGAAAAAATCCCATCTCCTGAAAATAATAGTATCTTTCTAAGATTTTGGATTGGTAGGCAACCAATTAGACACGCATTTAATCCAAACTTGGGTGCTTGTTTTGTCAGCTGTAGATATCTTTTTTGTTAGAAAATTGTTTGGGATTGTCTTTGTGTTCTTCATAATATGCCTATTTATAAAATGTGAAAATTATCTTATGTCATCTCTTATGTATTGCATTAGGAATAACAAAGCTGACACATCACATTAGCTCCACACAATTGTTTCCTTGATAAAGTTGATTCCTTCTATCAAATTCTTGAACGAAGTTCAATTTCTGACGTTCTTCTTTTAATCATAATGTCACGTATTTCGCGTACGGGTTCGAATATAATTGAGACGATCGTTTTAAAACACACACTGTTTATCACTTCGTACTACAATAAATACACGCCAACAATCATTCACTCAGGAATATCGCTATGATTACTACTCGCTCTTAATCCGCTCGCTATCACTTCGCATTCCAATGCATAACTGCCCGTGAGCTGACGGTTGATGCCTTATATAGGCCACCGAATAGTGTTCCCGAACTTTCCATCATCCTCCAGCAAATTCGACAGTGACCCGGCATACGATTTTCTAGACGACTCCCGAATAATCCCACACATTTCGTGTATAATTCTGCCGTGCTCTAGAACCGGCGCCGCCGCCAAATGGACAGATGTGTCTTGATCAGGCGTTGGAGTCTCCATGTATTCCAATGCCATCACGTTTACTCTGGAAATGTCCAGAGCTCCACGCATTTGTACACTGCGGCTGTGGAAGGGTAGAAATATCGCGTGTCTTTCAGATTGCACGCGAATCGTCGCTCGTAGCAATAAGTTATCTCAGTACTCACATGTTTTCTGATAAATTTTTTCCAATGTGCCCAACTAATTTTAATTTTTTGACCCTTTTCAAGGCGAGCCAAATTCGTTACGCTACAGTATTTTTGAAATCAAAGTCATTCAGTTTGTGGTCACTGAACATTCCACATTAAACGCAATAATTTTTTTGGGCACAGATATGGGAGCTCCTGTTTTCATCCCCCACGCAGGCAGCGGAACCACTTCAAAAGTGTAGCAGCAGGATTCAGATGAAATTTAAATAAGCCGAATTGCTGGAATTTCGCAGGAAAAACGATTTCAAAGAGCCCAGGTCCTCGGCTTCTTTGGCATCGCTTTGATTTTCTGGTAAACGCGCGGGATTAACATCACAGCGCATATCGCATCAGTCGTCGCAGAAATAATTTGATGCTGATTATTATTCCGCTGCTAGCTGCTGGCTGCTCTATAATCCAGCCGTATACCAAAACCGAAACCCTGTAATATTCACCAGAGCTTCTACGCTTTTAGGAAATAAGACGACAGGGAAAAAACCATGCGCCTAAGAAAGGAAGAAAGCTATGAGGATACGTATATGCCTAACAGGATTTCGTTGCTCAAGTAGCTGGGAATCACTGTAACGGCACTTCACAGCTGAAACGTAACAAATTCCATCAGGGCACTGACTGAAGTTCGTATGAGAGGAAAGAGCGCCAGCAGGAAGCACCACACGGTTTTTGCATCTTTTCCGCCGGGCACTTACCCATTCATCAAAAGCACCAGCAGCTCCAGTGGCGTGGAGTCGTTTATCAAACTTTTGGTCCGGCCCGAGGTGGGGGTGCATGCGGATGTGCTTTGCTTGCGTGGAAAAAGCACGTGGAAATTGGAGTTGTTGGATAGTTGTGAAGATTGAATGAGTTTATTCTTGGAAGTTGTTTCAGATTTTATTGTTTATGAAACTGAACTTGAGTGAGAAGTAAGATTGCTGGCGCTTCAGCAAATTGTGTTGTTGGAATTGCCAGTGACGCCGTAGGAGTCTTATAACAACGCGCCTTGCGACCATACGTAAAAGAGTCTAGGCACTAGTCTTAATCCATGAAGTAGCCGTACACATTTCACATATAATGGAGTCGGTACACTATCATACGCTGCATTTTTGAGTAAAGCAATGTCCTTTGGCGCACATGTTCTTGGACAAATTTTAGATTAGATCCTATATACCGGGTGGAGAAGAAACCAATTAGAAACCACATGGCGACAAGAGAGCATTTTTCAGCCACATCACCATGATTTTATGCTGTAATTTTCTAACTAAATACTGAAAAATCAGATTTTTAGAAATAATGTTCACTAGACCTGTGCGGGGAGGACGCCGTCTGTTTACGAATTTCGTATACGAAGCTTGCGTATTTTCTATTGTATAAACGTGCGTATTGTCATTCGTCTTTGCAATCGGAAACGATCGTAAAAAGTCGTGCCCGTGGATGAAGGCCGCCATATTGCTAAAATTTCAGCGTCGAAGAAGGAAGATGCAGATATAGGTATTATGCTAGACAAAGACAAGAAAGATGGACACTTGACGCAAAACCCAAGGTTTTCATATTCGTACGGAGCTTGCGAGCTGTGCATAGGCACGGCTGTGGGTAGGATGCGCAAGGAGCTGGTCGATTTTTAGTTTTTACGAAATACGAAAGTGGTGTGCTCGCAAAATTCGGATACGAAACCGAACTTCGTAACCGTTTAAACGCATGCTCTATACGAGGCAGAAGACGCAGGGGATTGGGCAATATTCACTATTTACGAAACATGAAAGTGGCGTGATAGCAAAATTCGTATACGAACACGAATTTCGTAACCGATTGACGGCGTGCTTCCACCACAAAATCCGATCCTGGACTTTTCTCTTTTTTGCCGTACCAAGTGATACCAATGGAGAGAAGTGAAAAAAACCGTGATAGCAATAAATTATAGGATGAACATCCCATAGATCCGTGAAAGAATAAGTGCTTGACTAGTTTTCACTAGATCGCAGCTGAACCAAATCTCAAAAGTTTTTTTTCTGGGCAAACTTCGAGTGTGCCGAAGAAATCAAATGATGTTCCTTGTAGCATCATTTTTTCTGTAGCTTCTTATTCTGATATTGGTTCAAAAAAACATTCGAAAACATGACTTTTATAACAAAAACTTTGGAAATTAAAAAATAAAGTCCGGCCCTGAAACTTTCGAACTAGATAGTTCATGAAGCAATGTATCAGCTATCATCGGGAGAATATACCTATAAAATTTCAGTCGAATCCATCAAGCCATTCGAGAGATATAGCTAATCAGAAACTTCGACAAGATACATGATTCACCCTGTAACATCAAAACATTCAAAACGAAAAGCGATAGCAAAATTTCAAAGCGAGATCCTAATTCGCCTATAAAAACTGGACCTACCCTTGAGCTATGTTGGTTTCCTCATGCAACACCCTGTATAGGTACGAATAAAATAAACTCAATTTGTACTTTTATGCCCGATTGCACGAAGGTGGTATCAAATTTTAGTTCGGTACTAAACACGGAATCAAATTTTTGAAGTGGAATAAAATGCAAACTCAGTTAATTCAAGGGGATATTATGATGGGAATACAAAATATGACTCCAAGTGATTATTTGGATACCAAAACACAGGTGAGGCAGCCTTTATTTTGGCTTGTAGAACAAATCTTTACGGAACTGTCAGATGTTGTCTCTGTAATAAAAAATAAGCGACAAGTGCGTGGTACCCTAATTTTTTCTCTGTACAAATAATCGTAAGGGGCCATATTTTGCATTCCCATCATGTCTTTTTCTTGAATTAATCGGATTTGCATTTTGTTTCACTTTTAAATATTTGATCCACTGTTTGGTACCGAACTAAAAGGATGGTTCCGCATTTGGGCGGTCGATTGGGCCTAGAATCTCGGAAAACACCGGGAGACGGCGGGTTTGCCGGGCGTGCGGCTGGGCCTACCCTAATGATACGTAACTAGGTTACGGTGTGTCAGATGTTCTATCAAAATAATTTTTATCGAAATGCCAGTGTCAGATCAGATGTCCAGGTCTGGTTTAAATAGTTAAGACTGCGAAATTATCGATGTCCAGGAGGTAGTGTCTCATCATATCTTCAACATTTGGTCAGTTCCTTCAAAAAAATGCGGAAATTGTCAGTATTCTAGTAAATCGGTTGATTGATGATTCCAATGACCAAGGATGTCTCATGAACCTCATTTCTGTGTGGGCTTGCACCTACAGCTCTCTCGCTAAAGTACCTACTTCCGTAGTACACGGGTTAAATTCAATGAATCTGGCATAGTGGCTTTGTATGAAGTAGACAGGTATATGTAGCTAAGTGTATGTAGGTAAGTAATGTAGGTATCACGGTACATTCCCATGGTTCAATGAACAAGCGCGAACTTCTCGGAGAACTGGACAGTAGGAGTAGGTACTTGTAGCAGAAAAATGAGCCCTTTATGGGATCTGAAATACACACCTGTTGGTCTCTAGTCCACACCATCACATGCCCATGAAAAAAGGGCTTCTACTGAAAAAGTTTGAACAGTTTTAAACCCTTCTCCAGTTTCGAAGGACTCCATTTTAAAATTTCGCTGATTTTGGCTATGTTCAATAAACATTTCCCTCAAGGCCAATTGTCCGTAGGTAATGCCTAAATGAAAATCGACAGGAAAACCAATATTATCACAAGTTGGGAAGAAGGTTCAGGCGATTGAATTTGGAAGCTATATGAGTTTGATTTATTACCAGTAGTACCTAACTACCTAAAGGCTATTGGAGTGCTGATAGCCGTCTCTAGTTCTCAAAACTGAGACACAGCACCGACGGGTAACCATTGTTTTTGTGATCCAGGAACAATTTAGCCCTCACAGAGCTGATAGGCCGTCGTTTGTTCTTGGAGGTGCGACACCGCACCGACGGTTGAGCAGTGTTTTTGACCCAGAGGTATTTTGCCTTTTGCATTTTGCTTGATCCGAAAACAATAGGGCGATTAGCTTTCGCAGAGGTGATGGTCTGTTGATAGTTCTAGGAGCTGCAAAAGCACCGACGGCTAGCCATTGTTCTTGACCCAAAAACAATTAAGCCCTTGCAGAGCTGATACACCGTCGTTATTTCTCGGAGGTGTGACAGACAGCACCGTCGGTTATTCATTGTTTTTTATTCGGAAGCATTTTGCTTTCGCAGAGCTGATTAACCGTCGTTAGTTCTTGGAGGTGCGACAGCACCGACGGTGATTCATTGTGCTTGACCCGTAAACAATTAAGCTTTCGCAGAGCAGATGGATTTTGATCCGGATGCAGTTTTGCTTTCGTAGAGCTGATACACTGTCGTTAGTTCTAGGGGGTGCGACAGCACTGACGGTTAGCCACTGTTCTCAACCCAGAAGCTATTCAACCCCCGCAGAGCTGATAGCTCAATGTTAGTTGCCAAAGATGCGACACCGCACCGATGGGTAACCATTGTTTTTTAACAATCCCTTGCAAAGCTGATACACTGTTGTTAGTTCTCGGAGGTGCGATAGCACCGACGATTATTCATTGTATTTGATCCGGAAGCAGTTTTGATTTCGCAGAGCTGATTCTCTGTCGTTGGTTCTAGGAGGTGCGATAGCACCGACGTTTAGCCACTGTTCTTGACCCAAAAATAATGTTGCAATTGCAGAGCTGATATACTGTAGTTATTTCTCGGAGGTGCGACAGCCCCGACGGTTATGCATTATTTTTGATCCGGAAGCAGTTTTGATTTCGCAGAGCTGATTCTCTGTCGTTGGTTCTAGGAGGTGCAATAGCACCGACGTTTAGCCACTGTTCTTGACCCAAAAACAGTTCTGCAATTCCAGAGCTGATATACTGTAGTTGTTTCTCGGAGGTGCGACAGCCCCGACGGTTATGCATTATTTTTGATCCGGAAGCAGTTTTGATTTTGCAGAGCTGATTCTCTGTTGTTGGTTCTAGGAGGTGCAATAGCACCGACGTTCAGCCACTGTTCTTGACCCAAAAACAGTTTTGCAATTGCAGAGCTGATATACTGTAGTTATTTTTCGGAGGTGCGACAGCACCAACGATTATTCATTGTTTTTGATCCAGAAGCAGTTTTGATTTTGCAGAGCTGATTCTCTGTCGTTGGTTCTAGGAGGTGCAATAGCACCGACGTTTAGCCACTGTTCTTGACCCAAAAATAATGTTGCAATTGCAGAGCTGATATACTGTAGTTATTTTTCGGAGGTGCGACAGCACCAACGATTATTCATTGTTTTTGATCCAGGAGCAGTTTTGATTTCGCAGAGCTGATTCTCTGTCGTTGGTTCTAGGAGGTGCAATAGCACTGACGTTTAGCCACTGTTCTTGACCCAAAAACAGTTCTGCCATTCCAGAGCTGATATACTGTAGTTGTTTCTCGGAGGTGCGACAGCCCCGACGGTTATGCATTATTTTTGATCCGGAAGCAATTTTGATTTAACAGAGCTGATTCTCTGTCGTTGGTTCTAGGAGGTGCAATAGCACCGACGTTCAGCCACTGTTCTTGACCCAAAAACAGTTTTGCAATTGCAGAGCTGATATACTCTAGTTATTTTTCGGAGGTGCGACAGCACCAACGATTATTCATTGTTTTTGATCCAGAAGCAGTTTTGATTTTGCAGAGCTGATTCTCTGTCGTTGGTTCTAGGAGGTGCAATAGCACCGACGTTCAGCCACTGTTCTTGACCCAAAAACAGTTTTGCAATTGCAGAGCTGATATACTGTAGTTATTTCTCGGAGGTGCGACAGCCCCGACGGTTATGCATTATTTTTGATCCGGAAGCAGTTTTGATTTCGCAGAGCTGATTCTCTGTCGTTGGTTCTAGGAGGTGCGACAGCACCGACGGTTATGCATTATTTTTGATCCGGAAGCAATTTTGATTTCGCAGAGCTGATTCTCTGTCGTTGGTTCTAGGAGGTGCGATAGCACCGACGTTTAGCCACTGTTCTTGACCCAAAAACAATTTTGCAATTGCAGAGCTGATACTGTAGTTATTTCTCGGAGGTGCGACAGCACCAACGATTACTCATTGTTTTTGATCCAGAATCAGTTTTGATTTTGCAGAGCTGATTCTCTGTCGTTTGTTCTAGAAGGTGCAATAGCACCGACGTTCAGCCACTGTTCTTGACCCAAAAACAGTTTTGCAATTGCAGAGCTGATATACTGTAGTTATTTCTCGGAGGTGCGACAGCCCCGACGGTTATGCATTATTTTTGATCCGGAAGCAGTTTTGATTTCGCAGAGCTGATTCTCTGTCGTTGGTTCTAGGAGGTGCGACAGCACCGACGGTTATGCATTATTTTTGATCCGGAAGCAATTTTGATTTCGCAGAGCTGATTCTCTGTCGTTGGTTCTAGGAGGTGCGATAGCACCGACGTTTAGCCACTGTTCTTGACCCAAAAACAGTTTTGCAATTGCAGAGCTGATACTGTAGTTATTTCTCGGAGGTGCGACAGCACCAACGATTATTCATTGTTTTTGATCCAGAAGCAGTTTTGATTTTGCAGAGCTGATTCTCTGTCGTTGGTTCTAGAAGGTGCAATAGCACCGACGTTCAGCCACTGTTCTTGACCCAAAAACAGTTTTGCAATTGCAGAGCTGATACTGTAGTTATTTCTCGGAGGTGCGACAGCACCAACGATTATTCATTGTTTTTGATCCAGAAGCAGTTTTGATTTTGCAGAGCTGATTCTCTGTCGTTTGTTCTAGAAGGTGCAATAGCACCGACGTTCAGCCACTGTTCTTGACCCAAAAACAGTTTTGCAATTGCAGAGCTGATATACTGTAGTTATTTCTCGGAGGTGCGACAGCCCCGACGGTTATGCATTATTTTTGATCCGGAAGCAGTTTTGATTTCGCAGAGCTGATTCTCTGTCGTTGGTTCTAGGAGGTGCGACAGCACCGACGGTTATGCATTATTTTTGATCCGGAAGCAATTTTGATTTCGCAGAGCTGATTCTCTGTCGTTGGTTCTAGGAGGTGCGATAGCACCGACGTTTAGCCACTGTTCTTGACCCAAAAACAGTTTTGCAATTGCAGAGCTGATACTGTAGTTATTTCTCGGAGGTGCGACAGCACCAACGATTATTCATTGTTTTTGATCCAGAAGCAGTTTTGATTTTGCAGAGCTGATTCTCTGTCGTTGGTTCTAGAAGGTGCAATAGCACCGACGTTCAGCCACTGTTTTTGACCCAAAAACAGTTTTGCAATTGCAGAGCTGATACTGTAGTTATTTCTCGGAGGTGCGACAGCACCAACGATTATTCATTGTTTTTAATCCAGAAGCAGTTTTGATTTTGCAGAGCTGATTCTCTGTCGTTGGTTCTAGGAGGTGCGATAGCACCGACGTTTAGCCACTGTTCTTGACCCAAAAACAATTTTGCAATTGCAGAGCTGATACTGTAGTTATTTCTCGGAGGTGCGACAGCACCAACGATTATTCATTGTTTTTGATCCAGAAGCAGTTTTGATTTTGCAGAGCTGATTCTCTGTCGTTGGTTCTAGGAGGTGCAATAGCACCGACGTTCAGCCACTGTTCTTGACCCAAAAACAGTTTTGCAATTGCAGAGCTGATATACTGTAGTTATTTCTCGGAGGTGCGACAGCCCCGACGGTTATGCATTATTTTTGATCCGGAAGCAGTTTTGATTTCGCAGAGCTGATTCTCTGTCGTTGGTTCTAGGAGGTGCAATAGCACCGACGTTCAGCCACTGTTCTTGACCCAAAAACAGTTCTGCAATTCCAGAGCTGATATACTGTAGTTATTTTTCGGAGGTGCGACAGCACCAACGATTATTCATTGTTCTTGATCCAGAAGCAGTTTTGATTTTGCAGAGCTGATTCTCTGTCGTTGGTTCTAGGAGGTGCAATAGCACCGACGTTTAGCCACTGTTCTTGACCCAAAAACAGTTTTGCAATTGCAGAGCTGATATACTGTAGTTATTTCTCGGAGGTGCGACAGCCCCGACGGTTATGCATTATTTTTGATCCGGAAGCAGTTTTGATTTCGCAGAGCTGATTCTCTGTCGTTGGTTCTAGGAGGTGCAATAGCACCGACGTTCAGCCACTGTTCTTGACCCAAAAACAGTTCTGCAATTCCAGAGCTGATATACTGTAGTTATTTTTCGGAGGTGCGACAGCACCAACGATTATTCATTGTTTTTGATCCAGAAGCAGTTTTGATTTCGCAGAGCTGATTCTCTGTCGTTGGTTCTAGGAGGTGCAATAGCACCGACGTTTAGCCACTGTTCTTGACCCAAAAACAATTTTGCAATTGCAGAGCTGATACTGTAGTTATTTCTCGGAGGTGCGACAGCACCAACGATTACTCATTGTTTTTGATCCAGAATCAGTTTTGATTTTGCAGAGCTGATTCTCTGTCGTTGGTTCTAGAAGGTGCAATAGCACCGACGTTCAGCCACTGTTCTTGACCCAAAAACAGTTTTGCAATTGCAGAGCTGATATACTGTAGTTATTTCTCGGAGGTGCGACAGCCCCGACGGTTATGCATTATTTTTGATCCGGAAGCAGTTTTGATTTCGCAGAGCTGATTCTCTGTCGTTGGTTCTAGGAGGTGCGACAGCACCGACGGTTATGCATTATTTTTGATCCGGAAGCAATTTTGATTTCGCAGAGCTGATTCTCTGTCGTTGGTTCTAGGAGGTGCGATAGCACCGACGTTTAGCCACTGTTCTTGACCCAAAAACAATTTTGCAATTGCAGAGCTGATACTGTAGTTATTTCTCGGAGGTGCGACAGCACCAACGATTATTCATTGTTTTTGATCCAGAAGCAGTTTTGATTTTGCAGAGCTGATTCTCTGTCGTTGGTTCTAGGAGGTGCAATAGCACCGACGTTCAGCCACTGTTCTTGACCCAAAAACAGTTTTGCAATTGCAGAGCTGATACTGTAGTTATTTCTCGGAGGTGCGACAGCCCCGACGGTTATTCATTGTTTTTAATCCAGAAGCAGTTTTGATTTTGCAGAGCTGATTCTCTGTCGTTGGTTCTAGAAGGTGCAATAGCACCGACGTTCAGCCACTGTTCTTGACCCAAAAACAGTTTTGCAATTGCAGAGCTGATATACTGTAGTTATTTCTCGGAGGTGCGACAGCCCCGACGGTTATGCATTATTTTTGATCCGGAAGCAGTTTTGATTTCGCAGAGCTGATTCTCTGTCGTTGGTTCTAGGAGGTGCGACAGCACCGACGTTCAGCCACTGTTCTTGACCCAAAAACAGTTTTGCAATTGCAGAGCTGATATACTGTAGTTATTTCTCGGAGGTGCGTCAGCACCAACGATTATTCATTGTTTTTGATCCAGAAGCAGTTTTGCTTTCGCGGAGCTGATACTGTCGTTAGTTCTAGGATGTGCGACAAAACCAACGGTTGTCGGTTAGTCACTGTTCTTGTATCAAAAACAATAGGTCATTTCATGGAATTTCCAAGGTCACACTTTTTGCACGGAGCTGAGCGCATTGTCGAGATTTTTGGCAGAAAATGACAGTTCTGCGAGTCAATAACAATAACAAACCGACATAACCAACAAAGCGTGAAATTCCAACCTGATAATTTCCACATGGAAATGAACGTGCATCGTTTAAAATAAGGCGCTACAAAATGGTGCGCTTTTGGGGGCTGCAAATCAGACAGCGGGCACATCATGTTCACTTAAGCGAATTCGCTTTTTCTTGGAGGATGAAGCCATCACGCATCACGAAACAGAGAGCAGGGCCGCTATTCTTGAATCGTGTGAGAAAAGTCCCTGGGAGTAAAATACATTCCGCAGTACACTGATGTGGCGAATGTTGCCTAAAATCGTGGTTTTTAGGCAACTTTCGCTACAGAAGTGTAGTACAGATTATATAAAACTGATGAGAGTCAGAGAGTCCCAGGTGAGAGTCTCTGAGAGAACGGAACTCGTGCAAAATTTGACAGTTGACGGCAGACTCGCTTATCCGTCAATATTCGATATCACGCTTGCGCATAAGTTCCACGAAATGTGCTAATATTTCTCGGGAGTGCTGCGACAGCACCGGCGGTTACTCATTGTGCTTGACCCGAAAACAATTGAGCCCCGCAGATTTGATAGGTTTTTGATTCGGAAGCAGTTTTGCTTTCGCAGAGCTGATACAATGTCGTTAGTTCTAGGAGGTGCGATAGCACCGACGCTTAGCCACTGTTCCTGACCCAAAAACAATTTTGCCATTGCAAAGCTGATACACTGTAGCAATTTATTGGAGGTGCGATAGCACCCACGTTTATTCGATGTGCTTGTCCCGAAAAATAGAGGGGAGTGGTCTAACCTGAACTGACCCATGTATGCAGGGGAGAGTTGAGAAATTTCGACCTCAAAATGACGGGCTGTCAACTCTCACTCTTCAATTTTCAGCTGTCACCTGTCAACTGTCACCGCTGTGCCATCTATGAATTGAACCAGACGAAGGGCTGTCAACTATCATAGATCAATTGTCAACTGTCAAATGTCACTTGTCATTTCGATGGGTCCTAATAAGACTAGCTTTATTCGCAGAGCCCGATGTGAAGTAACGTTTCTCGCAGAAGGTCTTTGTAACTAGCGCAATTCAAAATAGGTCGTTGTAACTGGCGCATCTCGAAATGAACGCAAGTGAATCACTTTTTCGTTTGACATTTCGGATCTTATTTCGACGGAAATCCACCAAATTTCTGAACTGGACGAGAAATGGTTGATGCACATTCAACGATTGGTGGTTTTTAGATGAATCGGGCATGCTTTTATCCACCAAAACACAATGAAGCAAGTGAATCACTTGCGTTCATTTCGAGATGCGCCAGTTACAACGACCTATTTTGAATTGCGCTAGTTACAAAGACCTTCTGCGAGAAACGTTACTTCACATCGGGCTCTGCGAATAAAGCTAGTCTTATTAGGACCCATCGATTTGTCAGGTTTGAAGAATGCGCCACCTGTGGACTGAATGGTTATTGATCTGACAGATATCTATCAATACGCCACCTATGAGCCGAATGATAAACTAATCTGATAGATATCTGTCAATCAATACACAGCCTGTGGGTCGAATGAGCTTTCAGCTACCCTATTTTGGCTACCTGAGCCGCGTTTCGCTACTTGCGAGGGTCACCTATCCACTAGCGATCGCTCTTCGTCACAGTTTCTGATATATCGAGTTGGTAGAATAGTGAAAATGTCATAAAAATACACACATCAAAAAAATCTGGAGGACAAGCAAATTCAGACGATTTCTCAAATCATCATAACTTTTGATTTCCGTCAGCGATTTCATATTGGTTTCCAGTGTTCGATAGCTTGTGATCGTTTTCTTGGAAGTTCAACATGGCGGCACAAATTGATCAATATCTTTGGCAAATTACCTTTGATTTTCAAAATTCAAAAACGTTACTGGAGCCGAAGAACCAATTTTCTTAACTGGACTATTGGGATGCATGAAAAATGGTTTTCGGGAAATCGTGCTCGTACTGAACTTTCGGCAATTTTACACTGTTCCATTGATTACCCTCAAGAAACTTTATAGAACATTGTTTGTATTCGACGTGATCAAGGCTAGGAACAAAGGATTGGGCTATCGAACACTGACAACCGATATGAAATCGCTGACGGCAATCAGCGATGATTAACCTTAATTTTTTTTCTTAAATCTCTTTGTTACCCTTCGGGCCGGACCGAAATGTTGACACTAATTCCTCCGGAACTAAGGATAGCGCCATCGCAATTTTTTGTCAGAATTTTCTTTATAGTGTGTACTACCAACCCATTACCTCAGCATTGCTCGAGCTTTGTCTCCAAGGACCTTAATTTTTTTTCTTAAATCTCTTTGTTACCCTTCGGGCCGGACCGAAATGTTGACACTTATTCCTCCGGAACTAGGGATAGCGCCATCGCAATTTTTTGTCAGGATTTTCTTTATAGTGTGTACTACCAACCCATCACCTCAGCATTGCTCGAGCTTTGTCTCCAAGGACCTTAATTTTTTTTCATAAATCTCTTTGTTACCCTTCGGGCCGGACCGAAATGTTGACACTTATTCCTCCGGAACTAGGGATAGCGCCATCGCAATTTTTTGTCAGGATTTTCTTTATAGTGTGTACTACCAACCCATCACCTCAGCATTGCTCGAGCTTTGTCTCCAAGGACCTTAATTTTTTTTCATAAATCTCTTTGTTACCCTTCGGGCCGGACCGAAATGTTGACACTAATTCCTCCGGAACTAGGGATAGCGCCATCGCAATTTTTTGCCAGGATTTCCTTTATAGTGTGTACTACCAACCCATCACCTCAGCATTGCTCGAGCTTTGTCTCCAAGGACCTTAATTTTTTTTCTTAAATCTCTTTGTTACCCTTCGGGCCGGACCGAAATGTTGACACTTATTCCTCCGGAACTAGGGATAGCGCCATCGCAATTTTTTGTCAGGATTTTCTTTATAGTGTGTACTACCAACCCATCACCTCAGCATTGCTTGAGCTTTGTCTCCAAGGACCTTAATTTTTTTTCATAAATCTCTTTGTTACCCTTCGGGCCGGACCGAAATGTTGACACTAATTCCTCCGGAACTAGGGATAGCGCCATCGCAATTTTTTGTCAGGATTTTCTTTATAGTGTGTACTACCAACCCATCACCTCAGCATTGCTCAAGCTTTGTCTCCAAGGACCTTAATTTTTTTTCTTAAATCTCTTTGTTACCCTTCGGGCCGGACCGAAATGTTGACACTAATTCCTCCGGAACTAGGGATAGCGCCATCGCAATTTTTTGTCAGAATTTTCTTTATAGTGTGTACTACCAACCCATTACCTCAGCATTGCTCGAGCTTTGTCTCCAAGGACCTTAATTTTTTTTCTTAAATCTCTTTGTTACCCTTCGGGCCGGACCGAAATGTTGACACTTATTCCTCCGGAACTAGGGATAGCGCCATCGCAATTTTTTGTCAGGATTTTCTTTATAGTGTGTACTACCAACCCATCACCTCAGCATTGCTCGAGCTTTGTCTCCAAGGACCTTAATTTTTTTTCATAAATCTCTTTGATACCCTTCGGGCCGGACCGAAATGTTGACACTAATTCCTCCGGAACTAGGGATAGCGCCATCGCAATTTTTTGCCAGGATTTCCTTTATAGTGTGTACTACCAACCCATCACCTCAGCATTGCTCGAACTTTGTCTCCAAGGACCTTAATTTTTTTTCTTAAATCTCTTTGTTACCCTTCGGGCCGGACCGAAATGTTGACACTTATTCCTCCGGAACTAGGGATAGCGCCATCGCAATTTTTTGTCAGGATTTTCTTTATAGTGTGTACTACCAACCCATCACCTCAGCATTTCTCGAGCTTTGTCTCCAAGGACCTTAATTTTTTTTCATAAATCTCTTTGTTACCCTTCGGGCCGGACCGAAATGTTGACACTAATTCCTCCGGAACTAGGGATAGCGCCATCGCAATTTTTTGTCAGGATTTTCTTTATAGTGTGTACTACCAACCCATCACCTCAGCATTGCTCAAGCTTTGTCTCCAAGGACCTTAATTTTTTTTCTTAAATCTCTTTGTTACCCTTCGGGCCGGACCGAAATGTTGACACTTATTCCTCCGGAACTAGGGATAGCGCCATCGCAATTTTTTGTCAGGATTTTCTTTATAGTGTGTACTACCAACCCATCACCTCAGCATTGCTCGAGCTTTGTCTCCAAGGACCTTAATTTTTTTTCATAAATCTCTTTGTTACCCTTCGGGCCGGACCGAAATGTTGACACTAATTCCTCCGGAACTAGGGATAGCGCCATCGCAATTTTTTGCCAGGATTTCCTTTATAGTGTGTACTACCAACCCATCACCTCAGCATTGCTCGAGCTTTGTCTCCAAGGACCTTAATTTTTTTTCTTAAATCTCTTTGTTACCCTTCGGGCCGGACCGAAATGTTGACACTAATTCCTCCGGAACTAGGGATAGCGCCATCGCAATTTTTTGCCAGGATTTCCTTTCTAGTGTGTACTACCAACCCATCACCTCAGCATTGCTCGAGCTTTGTCTCCAAGGACCTTAATTTTTTTTCTTAAATCTCTTTGTTACCCTTCGGGCCGGACCGAAATGTTGACACTTATTCCTCCGGAACTAGGGATAGCGCCATCGCAATTTTTTGTCAGAATTTTTTTTATAGTGTGTACTACCAACCCATTACCTCAGCATTGCTCGAGCTTTGTCTCCAAGGACCTTAATTTTTTTTCATAAATCTTTGTTACCCTTCGGGCCGGACCGAAATGTTGACACTAATTCCTCCGGAACTAGGGATAGCGCCATCGCAATTTTTTGCCAAGATTTCCTTTATAGTGTGTACTACCAACCCATCACCTCAGCATTGCTCGAGCTTTGTCTCCAAGGACCTTAATTTTTTTTCTTAAATCTCTTTGTTACCCTTCGGGCCGGACCAAAATGTTGACACTTATTCCTCCGGAACTAGGGATAGCGCCATCGCAATTTTTTGTCAGGATTTTCTTTATAGTGTGTACTACCAACCCATCACCTCAGCATTTCTCGAGCTTTGTCTCCAAGGACCTTAATTTTTTTTCATAAATCTCTTTGTTACCCTTCGGGCCGGACCGAAATGTTGACACTAATTCCTCCGGAACTAGGGATAGCGCCATCGCAATTTTTTGTCAGGATTTTCTTTATAGTGTGTACTACCAACCCATCACCTCAGCATTGCTCAAGCTTTGTCTCCAAGGACCTTAATTTTTTTTCTTAAATCTCTTTGTTACCCTTCGGGCCGGACCGAAATGTTGACACTTATTCCTCCGGAACTAGGGATAGCGCCATCGCAATTTTTTGTCAGGATTTTCTTTATAGTGTGTACTACCAACCCATCACCTCAGCATTTCTCGAGCTTTGTCTCCAAGGACCTTAATTTTTTTTCATAAATCTCTTTGTTACCCTTCGGGCCGGACCGAAATGTTGACACTAATTCCTCCGGAACTAGGGATAGCGCCATCGCAATTTTTTGTCAGAATTTTCTTTATAGTGTGTACTACCAACCCATTACCTCAGCATTGCTCGAGCTTTGTCTCCAAGGACCTTAATTTTTTTCTTAAATCTCTTTGTTACCCTTCGGGCCGGACCGAAATGTTGACACTTATTCCTCCGGAACTAGGGATAGCGCCATCGCAATTTTTTGTCAGGATTTTCTTTATAGTGTGTACTACCAACCCATCACCTCAGCATTGCTCGAGCTTTGTCTCCAAGGACCTTAATTTTTTTTCTTAAATCTCTTTGTTACCCTTCGGGCCGGACCGAAATGTTGACACTTATTCCTCCGGAACTAGGGATAGCGCCATCGCAATTTTTTGTCAGGATTTTCTTTATAGTGTGTACTACCAACCCATCACCTCAGCATTGCTCGAGCTTTGTCTCCAAGGACCTTAATTTTTTTTCATAAATCTCTTTGTTACCCTTCGGGCCGGACCGAAATGTTGACACTAATTCCTCCGGAACTAGGGATAGCGCCATCGCAATTTTTTGTCAGAATTTTCTTTATAGTGTGTACTACCAACCCATCACCTCAGCATTGCTCAAGCTTTGTCTCCAAGGACCTTAATTTTTTTTCTTAAATCTCTTTGTTACCCTTCGGGCCGGACCGAAATGTTGACACTAATTCCTCCGGAACTAGGGATAGCGCCATCGCAATTTTTTGTCAGAATTTTCTTTATAGTGTGTACTACCAACCCATTACCTCAGCATTGCTCGAGCTTTGTCTCCAAGGACCTTAATTTTTTTTCTTAAATCTCTTTGTTACCCTTCGGGCCGGACCGAAATGTTGACACTTATTCCTCCGGAACTAGGGATAGCGCCATCGCAATTTTTTGTCAGGATTTTCTTTATAGTGTGTACTACCAACCCATCACCTCAGCATTGCTCGAGCTTTGTCTCCAAGGACCTTAATTTTTTTTCATAAATCTCTTTGATACCCTTCGGGCCGGACCGAAATGTTGACACTAATTCCTCCGGAACTAGGGATAGCGCCATCGCAATTTTTTGCCAGGATTTCCTTTATAGTGTGTACTACCAACCCATCACCTCAGCATTGCTCGAACTTTGTCTCCAAGGACCTTAATTTTTTTTCTTAAATCTCTTTGTTACCCTTCGGGCCGGACCGAAATGTTGACACTTATTCCTCCGGAACTAGGGATAGCGCCATCGCAATTTTTTGTCAGGATTTTCTTTATAGTGTGTACTACCAACCCATCACCTCAGCATTTCTCGAGCTTTGTCTCCAAGGACCTTAATTTTTTTTCATAAATCTCTTTGTTACCCTTCGGGCCGGACCGAAATGTTGACACTAATTCCTCCGGAACTAGGGATGGCGCCATCGCAATTTTTTGTCAGGATTTTCTTTATAGTGTGTACTACCAACCCATCACCTCAGCATTGCTCAAGCTTTGTCTCCAAGGACCTTAATTTTTTTTCTTAAATCTCTTTGTTACCCTTCGGGCCGGACCGAAATGTTGACACTTATTCCTCCGGAACTAGGGATAGCGCCATCGCAATTTTTTGTCAGGATTTTCTTTATAGTGTGTACTACCAACCCATCACCTCAGCATTGCTCGAGCTTTGTCTCCAAGGACCTTAATTTTTTTTCATAAATCTCTTTGTTACCCTTCGGGCCGGACCGAAATGTTGACACTAATTCCTCCGGAACTAGGGATAGCGCCATCGCAATTTTTTGCCAGGATTTCCTTTATAGTGTGTACTACCAACCCATCACCTCAGCATTGCTCGAGCTTTGTCTCCAAGGACCTTAATTTTTTTTCTTAAATCTCTTTGTTACCCTTCGGGCCGGACCGAAATGTTGACACTAATTCCTCCGGAACTAGGGATAGCGCCATCGCAATTTTTTGCCAGGATTTCCTTTCTAGTGTGTACTACCAACCCATCACCTCAGCATTGCTCGAGCTTTGTCTCCAAGGACCTTAATTTTTTTTCTTAAATCTCTTTGTTACCCTTCGGGCCGGACCGAAATGTTGACACTTATTCCTCCGGAACTAGGGATAGCGCCATCGCAATTTTTTGTCAGAATTTTTTTTATAGTGTGTACTACCAACCCATTACCTCAGCATTGCTCGAGCTTTGTCTCCAAGGACCTTAATTTTTTTTCATAAATCTTTGTTACCCTTCGGGCCGGACCGAAATGTTGACACTAATTCCTCCGGAACTAGGGATAGCGCCATCGCAATTTTTTGCCAAGATTTCCTTTATAGTGTGTACTACCAACCCATCACCTCAGCATTGCTCGAGCTTTGTCTCCAAGGACCTTAATTTTTTTTCTTAAATCTCTTTGTTACCCTTCGGGCCGGACCAAAATGTTGACACTTATTCCTCCGGAACTAGGGATAGCGCCATCGCAATTTTTTGTCAGGATTTTCTTTATAGTGTGTACTACCAACCCATCACCTCAGCATTTCTCGAGCTTTGTCTCCAAGGACCTTAATTTTTTTTCATAAATCTCTTTGTTACCCTTCGGGCCGGACCGAAATGTTGACACTAATTCCTCCGGAACTAGGGATAGCGCCATCGCAATTTTTTGTCAGGATTTTCTTTATAGTGTGTACTACCAACCCATCACCTCAGCATTGCTCAAGCTTTGTCTCCAAGGACCTTAATTTTTTTTCTTAAATCTCTTTGTTACCCTTCGGGCCGGACCGAAATGTTGACACTTATTCCTCCGGAACTAGGGATAGCGCCATCGCAATTTTTTGTCAGGATTTTCTTTATAGTGTGTACTACCAACCCATCACCTCAGCATTTCTCGAGCTTTGTCTCCAAGGACCTTAATTTTTTTTCATAAATCTCTTTGTTACCCTTCGGGCCGGACCGAAATGTTGACACTAATTCCTCCGGAACTAGGGATAGCGCCATCGCAATTTTTTGTCAGAATTTTCTTTATAGTGTGTACTACCAACCCATTACCTCAGCATTGCTCGAGCTTTGTCTCCAAGGACCTTAATTTTTTTCTTAAATCTCTTTGTTACCCTTCGGGCCGGACCGAAATGTTGACACTTATTCCTCCGGAACTAGGGATAGCGCCATCGCAATTTTTTGTCAGGATTTTCTTTATAGTGTGTACTACCAACCCATCACCTCAGCATTGCTCGAGCTTTGTCTCCAAGGACCTTAATTTTTTTTCTTAAATCTCTTTGTTACCCTTCGGGCCGGACCGAAATGTTGACACTTATTCCTCCGGAACTAGGGATAGCGCCATCGCAATTTTTTGTCAGGATTTTCTTTATAGTGTGTACTACCAACCCATCACCTCAGCATTGCTCGAGCTTTGTCTCCAAGGACCTTAATTTTTTTTCATAAATCTCTTTGTTACCCTTCGGGCCGGACCGAAATGTTGACACTAATTCCTCCGGAACTAGGGATAGCGCCATCGCAATTTTTTGTCAGAATTTTCTTTATAGTGTGTACTACCAACCCATTACCTCAGCATTGCTCGAGCTTTGTCTCCAAGGACCTTAATTTTTTCTCTTAAATCTCTTTGTTACCCTTCGGGCCGGACCGAAATGTTGACACTTATTCCTCCGGAACTAGGGATAGCGCCATCGCAATTTTTTGTCAGGATTTTCTTTATAGTGTGTACTACCAACCCATCACCTCAGCATTGCTCGAGCTTTGTCTCCAAGGACCTTAATTTTTTTTCATAAATCTCTTTGTTACCCTTCGGGCCGGACCGAAATGTTGACACTAATTCCTCCGGAACTAGGGATAGCGCCATCGCAATTTTTTGCCAGGATTTCCTTTATAGTGTGTACTACCAACCCATCACCTCAGCATTGCTCGAGCTTTGTCTCCAAGGACCTTAATTTTTTTTCTTAAATCTCTTTGTTACCCTTCGGGCCGAACCGAAATGTTGACACTAATTCCTCCGGAACTAGGGATAGCGCCATCGCAATTTTTTGCCAGGATTTCCTTTCTAGTGTGTACTACCAACCCATCACCTCAGCATTGCTCGAGCTTTGTCTCCAAGGACCTTAATTTTTTTTCTTAAATCTCTTTGTTACCCTTCGGGCCGGACCGAAATGTTGACACTTATTCCTCCGGAACTAGGGATAGCGCCATCGCAATTTTTTGTCAGAATTTTCTTTATAGTGTGTACTACCAACCCATCACCTCAGCATTGCTCGAGCTTTGTCTCCAAGGACCTTAATTTTTTTTCATAAATCTCTTTGTTACCCTTCGGGCCGGACCGAAATGTTGACACTAATTCCTCCGGAACTAGGGATAGCGCCATCGCAATTTTTTGCCAGGATTTCCTTTATAGTGTGTACTACCAACCCATCACCTCAGCATTGCTCGAGCTTTGTCTCCAAAGACCTTAATTTTTTTTCTTAAATCTCTTTGTTACCCTTCGGGCCGGACCGAAATGTTGACACTTATTCCTCCGGAACTAGGGATAGCGCCATCGCAATTTTTTGTCAGGATTTTCTTTATAGTGTGTACTACCAACCCATCACCTCAGCATTTCTCGAGCTTTGTCTCCAAGGACCTTAATTTTTTTTCATAAATCTCTTTGTTACCCTTCGGGCCGGACCGAAATGTTGACACTAATTCCTCCGGAACTAGGGATAGCGCCATCGCAATTTTTTGTCAGGATTTTCTTTATAGTGTGTACTACCAACCCATCACCTCAGCATTGCTCAAGCTTTGTCTCCAAGGACCTTAATTTTTTTTCTTAAATCTCTTTGTTACCCTTCGGGCCGGACCGAAATGTTGACACTTATTCCTCCGGAACTAGGGATAGCGCCATCGCAATTTTTTGTCAGGATTCTCTTTATAGTGTGTACTACCAACCCATCACCTCAGCATTTCTCGAGCTTTGTCTCCAAGGACCTTAATGTTTTTTCATAAATCTCTTTGTTACCCTTCGGGCCGGACCGAAATGTTGACACTAATTCCTCCGGAACTAGGGATAGCGCCATCGCAATTTTTTGTCAGAATTTTCTTTATAGTGTGTACTACCAACCCATTACCTCAGCATTGCTCGAGCTTTGTCTCCAAGGACCTTAATTTTTTTCTTAAATCTCTTTGTTACCCTTCGGGCCGGACCGAAATGTTGACACTTATTCCTCCGGAACTAGGGATAGCGCCATCGCAATTTTTTGTCAGGATTTTCTTTATAGTGTGTACTACCAACCCATCACCTCAGCATTGCTCGAGCTTTGTCTCCAAGGACCTTAATTTTTTTTCTTAAATCTCTTTGTTACCCTTCGGGCCGGACCGAAATGTTGACACTTATTCCTCCGGAACTAGGGATAGCGCCATCGCAATTTTTTGTCAGGATTTTCTTTATAGTGTGTACTACCAACCCATCACCTCAGCATTGCTCGAGCTTTGTCTCCAAGGACCTTAATTTTTTTTCATAAATCTCTTTGTTACCCTTCGGGCCGGACCGAAATGTTGACACTAATTCCTCCGGAACTAGGGATAGCGCCATCGCAATTTTTTGTCAGAATTTTCTTTATAGTGTGTACTACCAACCCATTACCTCAGCATTGCTCGAGCATTGTCTCCAAGGACCCTAATTTTTTTTCTTAAATCTCTTTGTTACCCTTCGGGCCGGACCGAAATGTTGACACTTATTCCTCCGGAACTAGGGATAGCGCCATCGCAATTTTTTGTCAGGATTTTCTTTATAGTGTGTACTACCAACCCATCACCTCAGCATTGCTCGAGCTTTGTCTCCAAGGACCTTAATTTTTTTTCATAAATCTCTTTGTTACCCTTCGGGCCGGACCGAAATGTTGACACTAATTCCTCCGGAACTAGGGATAGCGCCATCGCAATTTTTTGCCAGGATTTCCTTTATAGTGTGTACTACCAACCCATCACCTCAGCATTGCTCGAGCTTTGTCTCCAAGGACCTTAATTTTTTTTCTTAAATCTCTTTGTTACCCTTCGGGCCGAACCGAAATGTTGACACTAATTCCTCCGGAACTAGGGATAGCGCCATCGCAATTTTTTGCCAGGATTTCCTTTCTAGTGTGTACTACCAACCCATCACCTCAGCATTGCTCGAGCTTTGTCTCCAAGGACCTTAATTTTTTTTCTTAAATCTCTTTGTTACCCTTCGGGCCGGACCGAAATGTTGACACTTATTCCTCCGGAACTAGGGATAGCGCCATCGCAATTTTTTGTCAGAATTTTCTTTATAGTGTGTACTACCAACCCATCACCTCAGCATTGCTCGAGCTTTGTCTCCAAGGACCTTAATTTTTTTTCATAAATCTCTTTGTTACCCTTCGGGCCGGACCGAAATGTTGACACTAATTCCTCCGGAACTAGGGATAGCGCCATCGCAATTTTTTGCCAGGATTTCCTTTATAGTGTGTACTACCAACCCATCACCTCAGCATTGCTCGAGCTTTGTCTCCAAGGACCTTAATTTTTTTTCTTAAATCTCTTTGTTACCCTTCGGGCCGGACCGAAATGTTGACACTTATTCCTCCGGAACTAGGGATAGCGCCATCGCAATTTTTTGTCAGGATTTTCTTTATAGTGTGTACTACCAACCCATCACCTCAGCATTTCTCGAGCTTTGTCTCCAAGGACCTTAATTTTTTTTCATAAATCTCTTTGTTACCCTTCGGGCCGGACCGAAATGTTGACACTAATTCCTCCGGAACTAGGGATAGCGCCATCGCAATTTTTTGTCAGAATTTTCTTTATAGTGTGTACTACCAACCCATTACCTCAGCATTGCTCGAGCTTTGTCTCCAAGGACCTTAATTTTTTTCTTAAATCTCTTTGTTACCCTTCGGGCCGGACCGAAATGTTGACACTTATTCCTCCGGAACTAGGGATAGCGCCATCGCAATTTTTTGTCAGGATTTTCTTTATAGTGTGTACTACCAACCCATCACCTCAGCATTGCTCGAGCTTTGTCTCCAAGGACCTTAATTTTTTTTCTTAAATCTCTTTGTTACCCTTCGGGCCGGACCGAAATGTTGACACTTATTCCTCCGGAACTAGGGATAGCGCCATCGCAATTTTTTGTCAGGATTTTCTTTATAGTGTGTACTACCAACCCATCACCTCAGCATTGCTCGAGCTTTGTCTCCAAGGACCTTAATTTTTTTTCATAAATCTCTTTGTTACCCTTCGGGCCGGACCGAAATGTTGACACTAATTCCTCCGGAACTAGGAATAGCGCCATCGCAATTTTTTGTCAGAATTTTCTTTATAGTGTGTACTACCAACCCATTACCTCAGCATTGCTCGAGCTTTGTCTCCAAGGACCTTAATTTTTTTTCTTAAATCTCTTTGTTACCCTTCGGGCCGGACCGAAATGTTGACACTTATTCCTCCGGAACTAGGGATAGCGCCATCGCAATTTTTTGTCAGGATTTTCTTTATAGTGTGTACTACCAACCCATCACCTCAGCATTGCTCGAGCTTTGTCTCCAAGGACCTTAATTTTTTTTCATAAATCTCTTTGTTACCCTTCGGGCCGGACCGAAATGTTGACACTAATTCCTCCGGAACTAGGGATAGCGCCATCGCAATTTTTTGTCAGAATTTTCTTTATAGTGTGTACTACCAACCCATTACCTCAGCATTGCTCGAGCTTTGTCTCCAAGGACCTTAATTTTTTTTCTTAAATCTCTTTGTTACCCTTCGGGCCGGACCGAAATGTTGACACTTATTCCTCCGGAACTAGGGATAGCGCCATCGCAATTTTTTGTCAGGATTTTCTTTATAGTGTGTACTACCAACCCATCACCTCAGCATTGCTCGAGCTTTGTCTCCAAGGACCTTAATTTTTTTTCATAAATCTCTTTGTTACCCTTCGGGCCGGACCGAAATGTTGACACTAATTCCTCCGGAACTAGGGATAGCGCCATCGCAATTTTTTGCCAGGATTTCCTTTATAGTGTGTACTACCAACCCATCACCTCAGCATTGCTCGAGCTGTGTCTCCAAGGACTGGAGACAAGCTGGGCTTCCTGTTGTTTGTGCTCGTACCTACCGTGCGGCTGAACTTGCTTGTGATAACTTGAGTTAGTTATCCCCGTGCATTGTGATTGCATTGAGTAGTCATAGCTAATCACTTATCACCTGCCTCAAGAGTTTGCTCAGTGACATTCAAGTTCTTTTATGTAATTCTTCTAACAGTTGTGGTACATGCATCAAAGTCACGCAAATCATAGCTGACAACGTCTGCCAGATAAACATAAAACGTCAGTGCCGGGGTGTGTCCATAGCAACTGAAATATTAGGGTATGATCATACGGAAGCCATAAATGCGGTTTTTCGGAGTGTCTCCAGTAATCTCTACTTCTTGCTGAATAACATTTTCTTATGTTCTTCAAACATGCACCATGATAAAGAGAATTAACTAGGCTCTATGATCATTTTTTTACGAAAGCAGAAGTGCGGTCCCACATGGAGAAATAATAGCCGAAAATGTGGCACAGATTCAAGCCTTGCGTAGTCAAAGCGGGCAAAACATGGTCTTCGAAATTGATTTACTTCTTCGTTTTCTGTAACATTTAAGCCACATATTGTGTGTTTTCATGATCAGAGAACATCCTGGCAGTATTCTTGGAACTTTTTTTGCAGAAATTCGGTTTTCGTCATAGATTATTACGAGGCCCAATTCACCCCCAAAACTGAGAACCAGCCTTTGATACCACGTTTGTGGAATCGGGCATTAGGGTCAGGAATTCCTCGGATGCCACATTAAGAAATTGCTCCACGTTATTTCTACTGAAAACTTTCGATTTCTTCGCTTTGTATCCTTCGTTTTGTTTCTTCGGGTAAGCCTGCAGTCGCAAAAATTGTGAAATGTTCACTTTTTCTTTAATATTTGAGGTCCTTTTGAGCCTGGAATAGGTCGCCCATAATGTTGATACCTTTTTATTCGTGGCTAAGTGGCTTAAGGCTAAAGGGGACGATAAAATAATGTGTTTCTGAGACGCGAGATGGCGCGGAAACTATTAACGTTCTCAAAATTCACTCAATAGACCGATTTTGAAAATTCAAACGTTATTATTTGAAGAATATATAACTATTTGATGCTGTAGTCAAAAATTTCAATTTTTGAATTTTTCGGAATTTTTTTTTCGATTTTCTCAAATTTTTGGAATTTTTCTAGAAAATCTAAGGTAGTCATTTTATTCTCTGGTAAATATTGTATATTGACCTTTTTTCAAAATTTAAATATCATGAATAGTATTGACCGAAATCAATGTTGAATATTTCCCTTTGAAGTTCACCGCGTGCCGCCGGCGCCGCCTGCAAGCCCGAGCGGTTCCCGTCCGGTATCATCATAAAATATTTATAGTCCGCAAAAAATAAGACCTCTGTCGTAATTGCAGAGTTAATGCCTGGACTGTATCTCCAGTCCCGTAGAAAATCCCAACAGTGTAACAAGCAACTGGGCGATACCTAATCGGTTACTATTCTAATTTCAATTATTAATGGCTTCGTCACTCGATATCAATGGAATATACTCCAGAAATAAATAAATGAGATAAGTGAAAAATTACTATAAAGAAAAAAAAAGTGCAGTAGGAGGCTTTATTTTGTTTTATGCACCAAATGTATACAGGGTGTCCCAGAAGAAGTGTTACAAAACTCACAGGGAGATAGAAAATTGAAAAATAAGGGGACTTTCCTTGAATAACATACCCCCGCAAACGCATAATAACGGAGATACAGGCCTTCAGAATTGTTTTTTGAAAACAGTTTTTCTTGCATAACTTTTGAATCGTTTAACCGGTTTTACTCAACTTTGAACGGAAGTTCACCAAAACAGGTCTCTATTAAACTATAGTAACGCATTTCATAAAACATTTTTAGGGGCGGAGATAATAGCCCCTATTCTCCCTATAATAGCCCTCCCCCTTTTCCCTCTATTTTTGACTTCCCCAAATATTTTTGGGAATTGTTTCAATTTTTGAATTCTACGTTCAATTTAAACAAAAAAGTTACTCTTGCAAAATTTTGATTAGAAACTTCGTTTTCGAGATATCTGGGATTGAAACATTGGAAAACATCTCGAAATCGCAACTTTCTTGGGCCTAAAAAATAAAATTCAAAAAACTCATGATTCGTCAGCTGGAATAAGTTTTCTGGGTGTTTTAAGTTGATAAACCACCATTTTCGCTGAGAAACATGGAATTCTTCAGAAAAAAAAACAATTTGGGCCCTAGAAAGTGGCAATTTTGAGATGTTTTCAAATGTTTCAAACCCAAATATCTTGAAAATGAAGCATAAAATCAAAATTTTGCATAAGTATCTTCTTTCGTGAAATAGGAAAATAGGGAGGAAAGGGGGCCGATGCCCCCTATTATCTTCGCCCCTGAAAATGTCTGATGAAATTCGTTATCATTGTTCAATAAAAACTTGTCTTAGTAAACCTTGTAAAACAAGTATAACTTGTTTATTTATTGTCTATTTTTAGTTTACTATTTTATATCTTTTCAAGTGTGTATTGTGGAAATGGAAAATCAAAATGACGTTTTTGTCCTGACAGATCACAATACCTACTTAAAAATTTGTAAAATAATAAGCTGAAAATAGAGAATAAAGACGTCTTAGAGACGGACAGCTTCTTTTGGATTTTGAAAACATTTTGACATTTACATTTTGAAAAATCAAACGCCTGACCTACTATGTGCTTTTGAACATCATTTTGCACCCAGCCTACCAGATCGCGTGCATATCGTGGGTGTTGTGATGCTACTGTGACGTGTAAAAATTTCGCAGTTTCAATTTTTTTTCTTTGTGTCTAATAATAAAATGTGTGATATTGATGCATCATTATATTCAGATTAGCACAAGGAATCAAAAACGAATTTAAAAAAATATTGTTGCCATTTAAAAAACAAAAGTTGACTATCAGTGCTCAGAATCATCATAACAAAAAAAAATTTTTTACTGTCAAATCATAAAAGACAAAAAACTATTTGAACTGGTTTTTGAATTTTGAAGATCGGATAAGGAATAACAATGCCACAGCGGTGGCCGTTTTTTATGCACCCCTCTGTATACATATAGTTTTAAATACATTTGTGCAGCCTCTTGTTTTGAAATTGCGAAATGATTTTACAATGTTTGTCTCTTTGTAATTGGATGTAAATATCGAGTATCAGTAGGTTGGAAATCTAGATAGTGTGATCACGTGAGATAAATAATCAGCTTGAAAAAAAATTACAATTTCAAAAATCGTAGCAACGAAATAAATCGGCGTAGTACCACGATGTCACAAATCTTTACTACAGCTATTTACATCGCCTATTTCTCAGAAAACATCATAACACCATGTGTGCAGAAAGTTATCACTACCTATATCGTAAATGACTCATCGCGGAGAACAGCTGCAGCGAGCGGCAAATAACAAAGAGAGATTTTCAAAATGTGTTTCGGAGGGCATCATTTGTGGTGGGAAAATTCTAAAAACGGATTAATGTTTGATATTTTTAGTACTTCAAAATGACTACCTGCGATTTTCAAAAAAATCAAAATTAATTTGTGGAATTGAAAAAAAAATTGAAAAAAATTGTTGGAATTTTTTTTTTTGACTAGTGCATCAAATAGATTTGAAATCTGAGTATAACCCTTTTTTCAGATCTAAAATCGGATTGATAGTTCTCCCAAAAACATTTTATTACTTTTGATGTATTTTCTCTCTGTCGCACACTTGGTACTCAATTTCAGTCCCCTTTAGCCTTAAATAGGCCATCACCACGTTTTCCGTTGTATTGTGGGCCCCTTTGCCGGTAGCCCAATCTTTGAATAATTCGAGGTACATTCATACCTATTCCGGCTTTTCGTTGGCAAAAGGTCCTCTGTGTTTTTTTCTGCCGCCTCTCTCAACTCTGGTGGAGTTAAACTCATTTCCGAATCGAATATTGTAAACTTTTCGTTTCGATAGTATATTTTCCAAACTCAATACACAAATATGTAAATTTTCCAAACCCACCCAATTTCGCGCCCATATGCCTACTAAGATGCGACTCAGTAGTGTGAACTTTCGTTCTAAAATCCCATTAATTTTCATTTTACTAATATTTATTCCTCTTATTAATTATGTATCCTATTGTTGTGAGTAAAATTGTATACATACGCTTGGCGGTAAGTTCTTCATTCCCGCTGCGAGCATGGCTGCGAGCGTTAGCGGTAATGAAGTACTTTCCGCCTTGATATGTAATATACTATTACATATCTAGAATTTCAATCATTTCTTGGTGTAGTCTAAATAACTGATTTGTGAAAAACGCATCAAATCGGCCAACGGCCTCGAGGTGTTGCACTTTTTTTGTTTAGGCATCAGGCAGTATCTACAAGGTCTCAGTTTGAAAACTTCCCACCTTTAATTTCTCCAACCGCCAAAAATGTTTACAGGAAAACGCCGAAACAGGTCGATTTTTCTTTCGGGCGAGACATCTAGGACACATATTGCCGAATTTTTATTACCAATCCCTTCGCCCCCATCCACAAAATTTCAAGTAGCATTACCTATCTTGTAATACATCAAATGGGGTACTTGCCTAATTTTTTTTTATTGGCTTATTCGATAGTATGGTTAAAAAAAATGTACCCGTATTTTTTCTTTTTCCCAAATTCTCAAAATTGTGGCCGCAATGCGTGTTTTAAAAATATATTTGTGACGTCACAAATATATTAAATATAGAACATGGAAGGGCTCTTTTTCCTCTTTGGGTTGGCAACGATATAACGTTGTCAAGGTGCTGTTTTCAAACTTTGAAATCGTATCATCTCAAATCTGAGTCTGACTCATGTCTGACTGACAACGTCAAACGTTTTATTTCTTCCTGTGCTCTTTTTTTGCCTTTGACTGCTTTAATCGAGGCTTTGATCTACGCGGTAAGTACCTACCCGCTTCTATAATTTCTTGGCCAACCTAACTAGTCTCTTTCTTCAGTCTTTAGTGCTGTCCCCAAAAAGTCCTCTGCATGTTTGTCACCCGTGCTCTGACCTGGCGTGACCCTCGGCTGCATTTCGCACATCAGTGTTCCTGCTCCCCACATTGTATTTGGAGATACATCGCGGCCTCCCCACATGGATCTCTTTGTAGCTCTAAAGTATTGCCTATCCTGAATTGTATGCTAATGATGTGTGGACCTATAAAAGCTCACTGTTCATTTTCAATCTCTTATTTCTGTGCTATTGCTGATCTTCAAGATTTTTCCCTGAAAATCAATTATCCCGATTGGGACATTATTATGAGAGGTTTCTGGAGTCAGTTTTTCCGAAACCTTGTTCGACTTTATTGCCCAAATGCCCATGGTAAGAGAATTTGATAGGAAACCGGTTTTGCGAGCGAGCATGTTCAAAATGACACTGTCATAGTGACATTCCTGACATTCTTGATTATTCCATTATTATGCAGTCAGACCAACCCCACTCGAAATCCCTGCCCTGGCGCGAAGCTTTTAGGAGGAATTTTTCAAATTCGTTTTTCTCTTTAGAAAATGACGGTATTTTTGTAAAATTCTCAGTAGAGTCCCCTTACCATTTATACTAGCAATCAAAAGTATTTCCAGCTAAATCTATTCCATAGGCAAGTACCCCATTGGGGGAAACCAGGAAACAAAATTCTTTTTTTGCCAAACATATGTTTAATTTTCTTAAACCACCCCCTTGCAAAATCCTTGCGAAAATTCCTCGGAAAATCCTCTCTTTGTTGATGAAAGGAAAATTTTCCCCCTATAAACTCCTGATACTTGAGAAATAGACTTTTCAGCAAGAACAGGTTGGTTTTTATTCCAATGTGGACATCTAAAACACGTATGGCCAAATTTTCATCTTCAACCGCTTCGCCCCCACCCTACACCCTACTTCAAAATTTCAAACGACATTACCTACCTCGTGATACATTAGGCTGAAGGTAATGAAATTCTCTTTCTGTAAAAAATGGTTTCAATTTCATCACCAAAGAGAGGATTTTCACATGGGTTAGGGGGTGGTTTGAAAAAATTAGAAATACATATGTTTGACGGAGGTAGAATTTCATTGCCTTCAATTTGATGTGTCACAAGATGGGTAATGCCATTCGAAATTTTGAAGTAGGGTGGAGTGGGGGCGAAGGTGTTAGAGGTGAAAATTTGACAATATGTGTCCTAGATGTCCCCCTCGAAACATCAATCGACTGGTTTTGGCGTTTTCCTGTGAAAAATTTTGGCGGCGAGAAATCAGAGGTGGGAAGTTTCAAAAATGACACCCTGTATAATTGAAGTATCATGTATCAGAGCCTGTGACCTTTACCATTTGAGCCCTATTACCCCCTGCTTAAAAGAATAATAGCCTTCCACCATAGCCAAGCAAGTTACACGCGGCAATGCTATGCGTGACATGGTGGAGGCGCCGGGTACAATCGGGGGCGTACTCGCTGGATCCCTTGGGAATCTTCTCTTCGGTGTACATTTTGTGGCAGTACCTGCAAAGAATTTGAGCCTTTGGTGACGCTTCTTCGAGATGTAGCTGTTGACGGAGGCTATTTTGAATATTGAGGGCATTGGTTTTTCCATTTGAGTTTTTGTTCACACGTGTAAAATAATTTTTTCCACTTGCTCCAAAACATTGATTACTTTTTCTTTCTTCGTACAAAACAATGTTGTATTGACATTTTTTGTATCATTTCCTATCAATTCGCAGTCGCTCCGTCCCTATAGGTATGAACTCAAAATTGCAATATTGTCATTTTATGAAGAACAGCTCAGAGAGAAGTGAATAGTGTTGCCGTCTAGAGTTAGACTTTCTAGACTCTTGTCTTGAAAAGGCGTCAAGACTTGGACAAGACCTCTAGAAACTCTTGTCTTGAAATTTCTAGACAAGACAAGAGTAGTGCTGTCAAGATCAAGAGTCTTGATTAGACTCTTGAAAAGGAAAATTTAAAAAAAATCGGATAAATTACTCTCCGTTGAAGGTTTTTATTTTCTACTGAATGTGTGATTAGCTTGAAGATTTCTTACAGAGTCTATTGACAACATAAAATAACATAAATAAAGGTACACGGTAGGACAAAAACTGTATCTACTTGAAATGAGAATGATTGCAATGGCAAAGTACCGAGATCACTACAGACAATATAAAATATCTCGTCTCAAAAGTCCCTACTTTTTCAGAAAAAAATCTGGGAATTTGAGTGTTTAAATTGGGAAAATAATGAAGCAATAAATCTCTTTTGCGCTTGCGCACTAGGCAGGCCATCATGTCATTATGCATTGACCGTTGTTGTCAAGCTGTATCTGATAGGCAGTCTACAGTCCATGAATATTCACTAGATATGATTAAAAATTAGGAAAAACAAAACAACGCATAGAAGCATCCTTCTGTATATTGTGAATTTTATATATCAGAAGACAATCTGATTTTCGGTTTGTGGTGGTGGTTCAATATAAATTTATCAATTTTGCATCAGAGAACGGGAAAGCGTTGCCAGGGAGATGCCATGTCGAATTATGTTAATGTCTTGTGATTATAAATATATTCACATGACATCTCCTTCAGACTCTGTATGTGTCTACTGTTTTCTTTGGTTCTCATGCGAAAGTTTCGTCTGAGTGATTTTTTTTCAAGGGCTGCTTCAACATCTTCATTTCTAATTATCAAAAAAATAGTCGCGCCTTCTCAGATCGCAACTTCTAAGAAATTAGGTAGCTTGATGAGGCTTTTGGTCAATAGCTGAGAAACAGAGTGTCTATTGCCAATAAAAGGATAATGATTCAAACAATATGCTGCTGCCAGATATTCTTTCAATGTACCAAGGCAAAATACCGATTAAGCTGGTGTTCTTCTCACAACTTGAGTGAAGTTAGTCTTCTTGCCCGCATCAGGTTGACACAAGCGGGAACCTGACACAGGTCTGCAAATAATCAGTATAGTTTCGACAAAAATTTATGACCACGTCCGCACCACGACATCTAGGAACTCTGGGTCCTACCTTAACTCAATTATTCACATTTCTTTGTCCAGCAGCAATGTTTCGAACACCAAACACCAATAAGTAATATTGCAGTTGATTGTTTAGCTTTTTTTTGACTGTGACTCTTTCGTTGACTGTTTCTGGACGTTCATGTGGCAACCTGGTATGGGGTACTTGCCCAATTTTTTTTTATTGGCTTAAATGATAGTGTAGTTAAAAATAATGTACCCGTATTTTTTCTTTTTCCTAAATTCCCAAAATTGCGGCCGTGATGCGTGTTTTGAAAATATATTTGTGACGTCACAAATATACTAAAAACTAAACAAACAGCACTGTTGGATTGGAAGCTCAAAAAACGGTTAGAGTGACATTACAATATTTGAAAAATACAGACTCGAAAATCCCACTGACGTTTCCCTATTGTTACCAACCCTTTGAAAAATAAAAAATAAAAATAAATCTTTTTAACCAATGGATATATTTTCCGCAAATTTTCAGGAAATACCCTTTATTACTCTTGTAGATGATTAAAAGTATTTTTAGTCAAATCTGTTTCATTGGCAAGTACCCCATTGTTCTTGGCTTGCTTATTTACTCGATTCGAGCCGATGGACTGCGGTGAGCTAAATTTCTATATCCTTTCCCGGTGCCAGATTTTTTGAGTACTTTTTGAGTACTTTTTGATATGAACAGTAGTTGAGTATTGAAGCCCACCGTTTGTACGGGGTCCAAATCACGCGGAGGAAAAATCAATAAGTGTATTGGGAATTGAGCGTGCGATGCAAGTTCACCACATGGTTAAAAGATGTCGCTAGCCGTGTAATGGACACATAGAAAGTTCGAGACCTGGTATAAAACAATTTAGCTATAATTCTTTCGACACTCTCAACTCCGTACCGTAGACGAGCCGATGTCCGTGTGCTCCGCCGTACCTCGAAATTTCGCGGCCTCCCCGTGTGCCATTGTCCGCATATCGGCGTTCCCAAATTAAATGCGCGACAATATTTCCGACGTCTGATTACCAATACGTTCATCGCCACACCACACACGCCACCGAGGAGGCACAGTCCAGCCCGTCATCGAAGAGATTTCCATCCGTGCCGTGGTAGGATTAGATGTGATTTGCCCGTCTACATCAAGCTCTTCATCATCGGGAGTCACACCACTCGCGCTTGATTGTTCATCCCATATTTCTAAATACAGGAATTCCACATTTGCTCGCGTGTCGTGTGAAAGTTAGTATCAAGTTGGTTAGATTTCGCACCGGAGCGCGCCTCATTTCTGCTCCGGGATTAATTGCGTTGTACTTTGGGAGACGTCTTTACCAGGGAGTTTTTAAGCTAAAGCAAGAGCCTTTGGACCGTGTGGGTACCGCGAGTAACCGAGGTAGACCTGAGTGCGTCATTTGCCTTCGAAGAGATTGTATAATTTTATATCCATGGGGCTGTAACCCTTCACACCGAACGCTGCCTGTTGGAAGAGGAACCTGCATCGAGCACTTGTAATCTGTCCCTGACAAAAAAGCTCCTCCGTGGCGAGCCAGGGCCTCCTTTCGGGGTTGTGTCCAGGCCTTCTACTGGACGCATCGGGGCTTCCTTTAGTACTGTGTCCTGGCCTTCACTGGCGATGCGTCATGGCCTCGTTGGAGTTGGTTCCTGACAGTTCACTGGCTGCGTCTGGGCCTCCTTTCGGGGTTGTGTCCAGGCCTTCTACTGGACGCGTCGGGGCCTTCTTTAGCGTTGTGTCCTGGCCTTCACAGGCGATGCGTCATGGCCTTTATTGGGGGTGGTTCCTGACAGTTCACTGGCTGCGTCTGGGCCTCCTCGCGGGGTGCGTCTTGTCCTGCTTCGGTTCAGCTAGGCTTCAGGAGTGGATGCTTGTAATTGACGAACGGTACCTCGCGGTGGAAAAGGAGCGATCTTGTGGGGTGGGGCAGACGACCTACGATTGAGATTTGCAATGTCCTAGAAAGCCACGATCGACACGGGGTAGACTTCAACTTCTCAGTGGGTGGTACCTGCAGTCCAGGGGTTGGGGTTGGAACTTCGACAGAGCTTTGAACGACACTTCTGAATACGCGCTGCTGAATTTAGGGAATCGCGAAACGAGGAACTGGGAAGAACTAAAATCGCATTTGTTGAAACCAGGGTTCGGACCCTGTCCTAGAGTAGCAATTGTTAATAATAATCGGTTTAGGACAACGAACGCCCCCCCCCCCCCCCGTGAGACTAATTTGACTTTGTTTTAGCGTGCAACTGCAGTTACTTAGATTTCCATGTTGGTTGGGTTAATAAGTACAAGAGAAGTATTATTAAATGACGGATGTTATGGAGAGAAGTTTCACCTAGAGGGACGTCTGGTTTGGGGTCGCGTAACACTACTTAATTTGTTGCAGTATTCCCATGAAGTTAATGAAGATTGTTTAATCGTGAGATGGAGAGCGGTTCTGATAATTCCCTGGACATTCGACGACGCGACGCTTCGATAAATTTGTACCTATAATGAATTGTTACGGCTCAATAGTTGGTTAGCGATCTGATATTTATTTATAGGGAAAAATAGTTGTTTCGAAGCCTTCTTGCGTTAGTTCGTCGGCGAGCACCTTTGTAGGTTTTTAGCAACAATGGGGTTCACTTCACACAAAACAAAACGGGGTTCAATCCAAAGGGTCTTCACATGGTAAAGTTTGTACCTTGACTTGAGTAATTGTTCGCGTACACCATTGGTTCCGAAGTTTTTGGAAGGGTGAAATTTGGTTTTGCATTTCCGGCTATAGACACTTGCGGTCGTGAAATCCTTCTAAGCTTCAAGGGCAATTCAAGGTGAAAATAGGTCCAGTTCTCCACAAGGGCACAGGCCATATCCAATCCCTTCCAAAACGGGCAAAAGATTACCATAGCCTAAAAAGAGTCATGCAAAAAGAATAGTCCAGAAAATAAGAGACGCAGCCTTTGAAAAGAGTTCATAATAGGAGGAGCCCCGCACACACCGGCCCACGAACTTAGATTGTAGGGAACAGGGGAACAACAGAAAAGAGAGGGGGGAGTTCCCATCGCTCGCAAAAGTCACTCAAACCCTTTTTCGGTGTCTAGACGCTGGGCCTAACCCTAACATAACCTATAACACTAACTTGAATGTTGAACCTGATGAATCCACGATAAGAATTTCGAACCACGCCCCCAAACAAAGTTTAAATGTTGGTCAAGGTGTAGAATCAGGTGTTTATCGGGGTATTGATGTGTGATGGCTTTGAATTAATTATTAGGGGAAACTCATCTCTTAGGGAACACTTAGAAAACTCAGCTATCCTAGTTACCAGCGTTGAGGTAGGGTCAGGTATAGGAACGAGCCTTTATTTGAACACTTTGACATGTAAATAGAAGACAATATAACGACTTTATGTTACAACTAATTTTTGTGTCTTACTGCGTTCAAACTTGAGGTTAATTCGATCTCAACACGCCCAGGATCTCTATCCTCGAACCACAAGAAGGATGCACAACAGGATGGTGTTCTGATATACTAGACGATCACCGGCCAAAGCAGTCCCAAGAGCGGGAAAAGTGATTTAATTCAAATAAGTTGGATTAAATTGGAGTATGTTGGGTTGCCTATCCATCCAGGCGCAGAAGCTAAAGAGTTAGGGGGGTTTCACTATATTTATTCAGGCATCAACCTACGGCTATAAAATCGTATCTTGTCATTTTATATAAGACTCCATTGCAGAAATACGTCTACTAACTGGTCGGGGGTGGCGTTAACCTGTTAACCTTTTTTTTCGGCATTCACACCAATGATAAATTTCAGTGTCAATAAAAGTGGGTCTTTGGAAATTTGAACTTGAGTATACCCAAGTAGAATATTTTATTGAAGCGCAGTCTCTATTCAAAGGGTGCTTCCCGCTCCTCACAGTTTCTCTATTTTTCTTTCTATAAGATGTTTATATTTTTGTCATGTACTTTTTTTGGAAGAAGGGGTTTTATAGTACTAGACTCTTGAAAAATTTCCATCAAGAGTTAGAGTCTTGTCTTGAAATTTTGAAATTATCTTGATATTTCAAGACAAGACAAGAGTAGGGCAACTCTTGTCTTGTCTTGTCTAGACGGCAACACTAGAAGTGAACTGTTTTGTAATGTCCGATTCAACAGCTTTCATTTGCATTTCCTCTTTCGAGTTGATTGGTGGACCATACAAAGGTTGAATAGGCCCAAGTATTCGAATTTTTCAAAAACAAGAGTTTATCTTCAACAAAGAGGTCAGAACTACAGAATTGTTCTAGGCAAACACTGAAACACTAGTGAATATTTTTTCCAAAATTCGAGGCATATGTTTGTTTGATGGCTTTTTTTCGAATTGTTTGAAACAATTTGAGGGGCTCAAAGATTGACCGAGCAAAAAGAGACCTCTCACTAGTCGAGCGCTGCACTGCTACAGCGGACTAGACGCAACGCGGAGGTTATATCAACTTTCTTGACACGTCATTCTGAGTTGGCGTTGAGGAGAATCGACCGGACGGAAAAAAAAATTGATTTTTCGAGATCCAAGCAGGTTTGAAAGTTCAATCCAGATAGATACCCCTACGGCAGTTTTTGCAAAAAGTTCTATATTCCTCCGAGCCCCCACAACACAGTCGTGATTTTGAACGATGGCGATGTAGCAAAATGAAGAGCGGCCAACAGACCAGAAACATCCTGAGCTTGATTCTCATAAACTGGTTTTGTGGCGTTCCTTGATATTGTTACGTATTACGCGTACGGGTTCGTTCATAATTGAGACGATCGTTTTAAAACACACTGTTTATTACTGCGTACTACAATAAAAACACGCCAACAATTATTTACGCTTGGAGATATCGCTGAGACTACTTTGCTTTTATCGCACTCGATCACTTCCAATTCATAACTGGCTGCGTAGGCTGAGAGCGGTGCTTATTTATGCCTTCGATTTGTGTTCCCGAACTTTCCATCATCCTCCAGCAAATTCCACAGTGACCCGGCATATGGTTTCTAGACGACTTCCGAATAATCACACACCTTTCGCGTGCTTCCCGTGTGTTCTGGAATTACAGCATCTCCGCCAATTCAGCTGATGTGTTCTGATCGACCGTTGAAAACTCCCCATTCAGTTTCACGGGCAATAGCCTACACGCACGCTCTGAAATGTACTAGAACGCCCCGCACTTGTACAATGCGATCTGACGGGAAGAGTCTAGAAAGATCGCGTTATCCAAAATCGCCGCTCGTAACATTATTGTAGTTGTGTCGTCAAGTTGGTGTTTCTTGCGCAATATTTCCCTCATTACATCCTTGCTTCGATCCTTGCCCTGGTATATGCTAGATTATTTTCTAGATAAAGAAACATAATTATTACAAATAGCTATAAAGATCTGTTAGTTCATTATTTGAGAACTGATTCAGCTTACCTGATTTTGTCTGTAGATAAGATTGTTTGCATGTGACTCAACCGCATGATGGCATTTTTTAAGTCAGATCTCTATCAGACTCAGGTCCAGTATCATAACGGTTCTCAACCTCCGGTTGAGAGTCAGTTTGGGCGCTGTCATTGGCTATAGGATATCCGTCAGCCTCCGGTTGAAATCCAACCGGCGGTTAACCGGACATTATGATACTGGGCCCGAGACTGGGCCTTAGATAGGTACTTGAAACTAATAGTTTAGTAATTTCGATTTATCGCTTTGTCAAGTTCACATTTAGATTCCCAAGATAAAAGTAACAAATCCTTTCAAAATTTTCCATCAGTATAGGTAATAACTTAACTTCTCAAATTTTTAATTAAAACAAACATTCCATTTTACGCTCTGTGTAACAAAAATAATCCGCCCAATCAAGGCGCTGGAATTCTGGGAATTTCCAGGAGCGACATCAGGTAGGTACCTACCACATATACCTACCTACCTACCTGCACTTACTCCTGGCAGTCCTGGCACAAAATGTTACATCTGCACCGAATCATTTTTAATTTGGCTGTCGGACCGCGAGAGCCGGGGGTAGAGTGGTGGGTGAGCTTTTCGGTTGGAAAATGAGAGCGTATAGGGTCCTACCACAATCAGAGAGGTGGAAATTGAAAACTAAGAGCTCTATAACTCCTGCTTAAGGGCATTAGACCTGATCTACCGGACAATTTCGACTAATACCCTGCCCCAGACATTTATTTCACTTTGCTCCGCCAGAACCAAGACGGTGTGGACCGCAGATTTTGACCCGCGCGTGTGCCCTATTCACCGCAGGCTCAGCTCTCCGTCTGCGATTCATAACTGCTTCTCGGCGAAAACGAGTTTTCTCGCAGGAGAAAGAAATTCGCTTGCAACGGTCGGTGATTGAGATATTATGTGCTGTGATGTGGTTGAACTTACTGGCAACTTTACAACAGCATTTACCGTCAAAATCAATATTAGTTTATTAAAGTTCATTAGTATTGTTGCAACTCAAATAAAAAAAATGACTTTTACTGGAAATGGCCGTTTATTTAAGGCTAGGTTAGAGGGCAAAGCTGCGACGGCCGGGCCAGCAAAGGCAGAAGGCTGGAATACAAGGTTGTCAACGAGCGCTACAGAATGGTTTTTTACATCGCTTCGCCCTACTTACACTTTTTCAAACAAAATAAACTGGTTAAAAAAAGTTAAGGATATTGATTGTTTGACTAAATGCACGAAAGAACTGAGCACCTCGATGGAAAATTCTGTTGATTTCAGATAGAACTAAAATCAAATACAATTAAAATCTGATCCAAATTCAATAACTTCCCTGTCAAAAACAAAATTGAACAAAAACTTGATTTTTAATTAATCCTTTCTCCAGCACCTTGTCATTTTCAATAATGAGTATGTCCTCCACGATGTTGTATGACCTTTTGGAGACGTCGAGGCATACTTAAAATGAGATTGTCAAGCATTTCTTGATCGAGATTATTCCACAGTACTGCCAGAACATTTCTGACATCCCTCGGGGTTGCATGGGCTGGACGATGGTCAGTTGATGCCCGACCGAGCATATCCCAAGCGTGTTCAATCGGATTGAGATCCGGTGGATGTGCTGGTAATGCTAAGTTGACGATTTCCAACTCATGAAGCCTTTCCCTGACTGCGCGCTTGATGCGGACGAGCATTATCGTCCAAAAACTGGAAGCCATCCCCAATATTGGCACGGCAATCCACCACAATTCCTTCAGTGATGTCCCTGATGTAGACTGCAGCGTTCATGTTGTTGTCGCAAACATAGAGTTCTGTGCGACCTCCCAAAAAATGCCACCCCATACCATTATTGTACCTCCTTGGAATGGGTGAACTTCTTGAACAAACTGCGGATCTAGGCGTCTACCAGGAGGTCTCCATACTCGTACAGACCGTCTGTCACTAAAAACTCCAAATCGGTTCTCATCTGTAAACAATACGGTTCTCCACTCATCTTGCCAATTGTCCCTTTCCTGACACCATTCTAATCTTGCCTGTCTTTGGTTTCCTGTTAACGGAACTCGTCGTATAGGAGGTCTACACCTTGAATTTGTTTCGTTAATGTGATTTAAGACAGTTTTTGCAGTTATTGAGGTGCCAGTGGCCTGCTGAAAGTGCTGACGCAGTAAATTGCAGTGGTGTCTGGGGTTCCTTTGAGCTTCTTTGACTAGACAGTCCTCGCGAACAGTTGTAGCCCTTGGTCGTTCATCCCTGGGTCTTTCTTCAACACTTCCCGATGTTCCAAACCTGTTGTGCAAACGGGAAATCACACTCTGGCTGACATTAAACCCAGCTGCCACGTCAATTTGTCGCGTACCACCCTCCAGCATGCCAAGTGCTCTATTAGGCATTTCCACATGACGTCACGAGCTCGTCAGTGTTGCCATCCTAGTTGAATTTATAACCTCAAAAAAGTGTTCGGGAACAACCCGTGTTGTTATGACTGGAAAAAAAGTTTTTTTTTGAGATTTTGGATAACTTAGGAAGCAAGTTTGTGCGTGATAATTATCCACTAAACTTCGGAGTTTCGATCCATATGGTCAGTTGGAAGTGTATTGACCTAGATAGCTCAATAAACAAGAAAGTTGGGTGAAGTGGTTAAATCTTTTTTGTCAAAAAAAAAAAATCCGTGGCTTTTTCGGAAAACTGGACTCTTGGAAGGAAAGAGCATCTCAGGAAGTATCTCAAAGTGCCAAGAAATGCGACTCAAAGACATCTGGGAAGGAGAAAATATGCCAGTTTATTATCCTGCCGATAAGGTAAAAAGCTGACTAAATTGTTGGAATACAGAATAAATGTGAGATGATTTTACAAATTATCCATTACTAAGCGCCCTTCTGGCTTCAGAAAGTATGGCTGTGGCAAAAACTGTGACCTGTGGCGATCTCGAAATGAGAAAATCCAGCGACCAAGAAATTTCCAAGTTGACCACAATTTTACCTCAAATCCTGCTTATAAGAAATTTCAGGATTTATTGAGCAATGTGTCTTGACGTGATGAAGCCATCAACTGAAAATTCAAGATGGTCAAGTAAGGTATACGATTTGGTCATCAGAAGATACTCGGAGCCGAGCTCCGAGCCGATCCCATCTGGTTAACATGTGCTTTTATCACAGCGAATATTACAACTACACTGAAGTATAAAATGGAAATTATTGTCAATTCAAACATCCAGGCTTGCGAAAGCAATGGAGAAAGCATGGCTAGAGATGTAGAGGGCTCAATGGACGTGAAAGTTGGATTGGAGTAGTTGATTTTTTTTGAGGAAACAATGAGAAATTCATGGTTTTTTCGAAACGCTGGGCTCGTGGAAGTACGAAGTATCACAGAAAGTATCCCAAAGCGCCAAGAAATGGAAAAGAGAAAGGAAGGAATACACTTGAAAAAATATACGGAGGTTGTACCGATAACGATAAGGATGGGTAACTAAATTGCTGTAATACAGTTATGATGTTTGCACAAAATTATCTGTTGCTAAGCCTCTCTAGTTTCAGGAAGTACCTGTGTTAAAAATTGTGGCCTTAGGCAATCTAAAAATTGGAAAATCCACGGACTGGGGAATTGCTATGTCGACCACAATTTGGAACATTGAATCCTCAATAGAACAATGAATATTTGTATTTTCAAGAAATGTATCTTGACACAATCAAGTTGTAATTGAAAATTCAACATTGTTAAATCAGGTGTAAAATTTCTGTCAAGGAGGGCTCCGGTGACCGAAGACATCTTCGGTGGCCGAACAGCTGTTCGAGTTAAACTTAGATGTTTTGCCTCTGTCCATATTATACAACCGAATTGAAGACATTCCTGCACTTTTAAAATATAAAATATAAACTAAAACTATTGTTTGTTTCTTTACTCCAGCAGTAAAAGCTAGGCCTCAAGTATTTGGGTGATTGGGAAGCACGAACCGAAGAGGTACATACCTAGCCCCTCACAAGTCATATCACTCCAGCAATGCCAGGAATGTAAACCCCCAACATTCAGGTGAAGTTTGGTAGCAAAGTCCAGGCCCAATTTCGTCTGAAAATATGGATTTTCACCACTACTCTGTGCAGGTAACCTAACATGTTTGGCTTGCTTTTTCACAAAAAAACACTTTTCCACGAGAACTTATTTTGCAGGCGCATCAACGACATTGCTTTGAACCTCATGCAAAAGTTTCAAACTCAAACAGGTAGCCGAGGAAAAAATGCAGATACTGGAACTCCATAAGCGCCCTGTAGTTCGATTGTCCCCGAACATTATTTGGTTCAAATTTGGAGGGCAATTCTGGACAGTTGGCAACACTGCTGTGACGTCAATGGAAATGCTTAATTGGCATCATGCGTTGATAAATGTCTTCTTAGCATGGCAGCCACTTGAAATAGTCCGCGGGAACCCTCTTACTTGAGTGAAAGTTTAAAAACTCGTGAAGGCATGCAAAGAAATGCGATAACTTTCCAGGAGTTTAATAATAAGCAAACAAATTTGAAATCGTCTATAGTCAAAATAACGATAAAAAAGAAACTAAAAGAAATTTACGCTTCTAGCTACGCTCAGCACTTTTGAAAATCGAGTTATCGGCGCAAGAAAACCTAGCGCAAAAACATATTTCGATTGGCCTTTGAAACAGGTTGGTACAATAATTATCATTTGACTATCACCATTACAATAATTATTAATTATTTTGGATCGACAATGGAGTAATTGATACAAAAGAATGAGGCGTTTCAAAAATATTTACCTATTTCAAAAAATTTCAGAATGAAAATCTCTCAGAGCAGTTAGTAAAATTTTAAAGTATTTACAAAGTCGATGACTTGGCAATAAACAACAATAGCTACCTAGAAAAACAAATATTTTTTCCTCTTGAATATGCTCACTTTAAACAATAATTTAAGTTCACTATTGACTTGGCTTACTTCCAGTACTTACACCTAGAACATTATCAAAAGTACGAGGTGTTTAATTATAATTATATAATACGTCTATACTTAGTTGGGAAAATGCTCCGATTTTATACCTATTATCAGATAATACAGATCCTTATAAAAACACCGTCAAATTGATGATACTCTCCAGTCGCAATTCAGCAATAATATTATGATCTACTACAGCTTATCGAAAAAATAACAGATAAAAAAATGAGCGGAAATCTAGTGGTCGATACGATCACAAACAAAGATGTGATGGAGGTGATTGAAGATTTGATTGATTACGAGGAATATACGGAAGCGTTTTTTGTGTGCAACTTGACGGATATCGTGGAGAAGTGGAGAAAGTGGAAGAGGTTGATGCCTCGAATCGATCCTCATTATGGTAAGTTTCTTACTTATAATGGAGTAGTCAACTCAATAAATCACAAAAAAAAGAAAACAAAAAAGTGGCGGAAACATTCGTCTAAGTAGATACACTGCCCGTCTGTTGAATCGGGAACTGGGAATTCTCATGTTGAATTTTCCACGTGATATTTTTGACTCCATTCGTAACCTGCAGTATGTATTACTTCAAAACTATTCCAAGTTGCTTAAAAAATAATTTTGTTATCAGTAAGCTGAATGATTAAGAACTTTAAATTGAATTTTTGCAACAATTGGAGAATTTCTTTCTGTTTCTAGCCGTCAAATGCAATTCGCACCAGTCAGTCTTACGAACCATGGCCGCCCTCGACGTTGGCTTCGACTGCGCCTCCCAGCAAGAAATCGCCGATATCCTCGCCCTCGGCGTTTCACCCTCCAAAATCATTTTCGCTCAGCCCACCAAAATCCAGTCCCATTTGAATTTCGCCGCCAAATCCAAGGTCACGCTGATGACTTTCGACACCGACCTTGAGCTCCACAAAATCGCAGCCTCGGCACCGAGTTCCAAACTCTTACTCAGAATCCGTCACGACGATCCGAAGGCTTCCTACAAGCTCGGCCTGAAATTCGGTTGTCATCCAGAAAGAGACGCGCCGAGGCTTTTGAATTTGGCCAAGCAACTAGGTCTGGACATGACCGGCGTTTGTTTCCACATCGGGTCCTGTTGCAAGAACCCGTCGGCTTTCAGAAGCGCCATCGAGGCCTCGTCTAAAATTTTCGTGAACGCCAAGAAGATGGGTTTCGAAATGAAACTGCTGGATATAGGCGGAGGGTTCGTGGAAGAATCTGAAATTACTATAGACAACGTTGCTGAGGTGATAAACAAGGCTTTGGACGAGTTTTTCCCGAAAAACTGGGGGGTGGAGTTTATCTCTGAACCGGGGCGGTACTTCGTGAACGCCGCTTTTACCGTAGCCACGAAGATACATTCAATGGGAGCGAAGCTTGATGATGGGGGTAAACAAAGGCACATCAATTTTGGACTCAATGGAAATGAAAATGGAACGAATGGAGGCGAAAATGGAGCATCAAATGGAATATCAAATGGAATATCAAATGGAACAGCAAACTGCAACTACTCTGGGAGAGGTAACGAAACCAACGAAGAAGAACTGCTGGAAGAAATAATGAACTACTACATAGACGTTGGGGTTTATTCCGGCTTCATTCCGGTTTTGTTCGACGAGTTTTACAAGGAGGTACCGTTGAAACATCGAAAAGAAGAAAGGAAAGGAATTGAAGGGAGGGAAAAGAGACGGAGCATAGTTTGGGGACCCACTTGCGATTGTTACGACAGGGTTGCCAACGATGTGATGTTGCCAGAACTGGAGATCGGGGATTGGATAGTGTTCCGAGAAGTTGGTGCCTATACTCTCAGCATTTCGACGGCTTTCAATGGATTTCTGGCGCCACAGGTCCATACGGTCGCTGATGAAAACACTTGGTAATATTATTCAGACTTTTGTGTTTTTTATTGACTTCACGGATCGTTTAAGACTTAACTATCGAGTTGGTTTTTTTGTGTACTCTGTTTTCTCCTACAATGTTAAAAGGTAGCCATGCTACACTTCATTGTTGGTTTAATCATAACAGCTTTGATACAAGATACGTTACTTATCACTTGGTGCTGTCCAAATGTCCAACGATTGTTTTCCATAACAACTGGCCTTTTTTTTTCAAAAAGCCTGCTTCAACGTGTCAGAAAATATTACTTCTTGATAAATGCGACCCGCGCAAGTATGGTGTAAATCATTTGACAACACGGGCGTTAACTCATGGTCGACGTATATTTCTCGGCCAACCGTCGACCTGGGATAAGTATTTCAAGGGCGCTATGAGTATAATAAGAACTCCCCAGAAACTACGACAGCATAGTTTGCAGGCTTCGAAGCGGGCCTTTTGAAAAAAAAGGGCTCGTCGTGGTGAAAACAATCGTTGTCAGGTTGGTAGGCATTATTTGCTGGATAACATGTCTTGTCTCGAAGTTGTGTTGATGAAGATAACAATCCAACAGCCTATGAAGGATCAAAGGCTGGAACTTGGATCTTTTTCAATTTCGTTGCTTCAGAAGATCAAGTGAACGATTTGTAGTAGAACAATGAGTACGCAATATCGACTTCTAGGTGTGTACTAAGTTGCGGTTTTCTGTACAGGGTGGATCATAGTCCTCAGAAATTGTCTCCTCAAAAATGCCTGCAAAGTAATATGTATTGGTCCCTTATTACTGGATCTATCCACTTGAACTTGATGAAACATGATTCAAATTGAAGACAATTTTTCTCTTGACAAAATTGTTAAGCCATTTTTCAATTTTGCCGGCCCGTTCCTGAGATGGAGCAATGTTGATAATGTGGATCAACTTCGTTATTATTGGACCTATCAACTTGAAACATGATTGAAATAAAAGACAATTTTTAACAAAATTGTTAAGCCATTTTTCAATTTTGCCGGCTCGTTCCTGAGATATAGCAATGTTGATAATGCGGATCAACTTCGTAATTATTGGACCTTTCAACTTGAAACATGATTTAAATTGAAGACAATTTTTCTCTTGGCAAAATTCTTGAGCCATTTTTCAATTTTGCCGGCTCGTTCCTGAGATATAGCAATGTTGATAATGTGGATCAACTTCGTTATTATTGGACCTATCAACTTGAAACATGATTCAAATTAAAGACAATTTCTCTCTTGACAAAATTGTTGAGCCATTTCTCAATTTTGCCGGCTCGTTCCTGAGGCATAGCAATGTTAATAATGTGGATCAACTCCGTTATTATTGGACCTATCAACTTGAAACATGATTCAAATTGAAGACAATTTTTCTCTTGACAAAATTCTTGAGCCATTTTTCAATTTTGCCAGCTTGTTCCTGAGATATAGCAATGTTGATCAACTTGATTATTATTGGACCTATCAACTTGAAACATGATTCAAATTGAAGACAATTTCTCTCTTGACAAAATGGTTGAGCCATTTCTCAATTTTGCCGGCTCGTTCCTGAGGTATGGCAACGTTAATAATGTGGATCAACTTCGTTATTATTGGACCTATCAACCTGAAACATGATTCAAATTAAAGTCAATTTTTCTCTTGACAACATTCTTGAGCCATTTTTCAATTTTGCCGGCTCGTTCCTGAGATATAGCAATGTTGATAATGTGGATCAACTTTGTTATTATTGGACCTATCAACTTGAAACATGATTCAAATTCAAGACGATTTTTCTCTTGTCAAAATTGTTGAGCCATTTTTCACTTTTTCCGTCTCGTTCCAGAGATATAGCAATGTTGATAATGCGGATTAACTTCGTCATTATTGGACCTATCAACTTGGAACATGAATCAAATTGAAGACAAATTTTTCTTGACAAAATTGTTAAGCCATTTTTCAATTTTGCCGGCTCGTTCCTAAGATATAGCAATGTTGATAATGTGGATCAACTTTGTTATTATTGGACCTATCAACTTGGAACATGATTCAAATTGAAGACGATTTTTTTCTTGACAAAATTGTTGAGTCATTTTTCAACTTTGCCGGCTCGTTCCTGAGATATAGCGATGTTGATTATGTGGATCAACTCCGTTTTCATTGGACCTATCAACTTGGAACATGATTGAAATTGAAGACAATTTTTAACAAAATTGTTGAGCCATTTTTCAATTTTGCCGGCTCGTTCCTGAGATACGGCAATGTTGATAATGTGAATCAACTTTGTTATTATTGGACCTATCAACTTGAAACATGATTCAAATTGAAAACAATTTTTCTCTTGACAAAATTGTTGAGCCATTTTTCAATTTTGCCGTCTCGTTCCAGAGATATAGCCATGTTGATAATGCGGATCAACTTCGTCATTATTGGACTTATCAACTTGGAACATGAATTGAATTGAAGACTAATTTTTTCTTGACAAAATTGTTGAGTTATTTTTCAATTTTGCCGGCTCGTTCCTGAGATATAGCAATGTTGATCAACTTGATTATTATTGGACCTATCAACTTGAAACATGATTCAAATTGAAGACAATTTCTCTCTTGACAAAATGATTGAGCCATTTCTTAATTTTGCCGGCTCGTTCCTGAGGTATGGCAACGTTAATAATGTGGATCAACTTCGTTATTATTGGACCTATCAACCTGAAACATGATTCAAATTAAAGTCAATTTTTCTCTTGACAACATTCTTGAGCCATTTTTCAATTTTGCCGTCTCGTTCCAGAGATATAGCCTTGTTGATAATGCGGATCAACTTCGTCATTATTGGACTTATCAACTTGGAACATGAATTGAATTGAAGACTAATTTTTTCTTGACAAAATTGTTGAGTTATTTTTCAACTTTGCCGGCTCGTTCCTGTGATATAGCGATGTTGATAATGTGGATCAACTCCGTTTTCATTGGACCTATCAACTTGGAACATGATTCAAATTGAAGACAATTTTTTTCTTGACAAAATTGTTACGAAATTTTTCAATTTTGCTGGCTCGTTCTTGAGATATACCAATGTTGATAATGTGGATCAACTCCGTTAACCGATGTTGAGCAAAAAATCTATGATTGTGACCCACCTTTTACATCAACTTGAAATTCTTAGTATCCACCCTGTTGTTGATTTTTTTACTCAGAATTGTGCTATTTACACTAAACAGTTCACTTGAATATTTTGAATCAACAAAAACAGAAGGGATCGAAGTCCCACTCTTTGACATTACGTAACTTTGAAAGCACACATCGGTTATTGTCTCATTAGTTTTGGGACTTTGTGAATGCTTTTCTCTAACGTAATTCTGTTATTCTGTCGGTACGATACTTTTGAATATGTCTTCTGGATTTCCGTCCTTGTAAATTTACTGAAAATGGAGAAGGTGCCGCCCATTAGGTAACTCTGAGTAACAGTTTCAAATTTCAGGTCACTTTTGGACAAAAAAGGTGCTTTCAAAAACCGGACCAATTTCCTCGACAAGGATTTCTGAACTTGGTGTGGCATGGATCTCATAATTTTGTGCAATATTTTTACATTATTTGCTTTCTCAGTCTTGACACTTTATTCTAAATTGCATAATAAACATGAAAGTCAAACTACGTCTACTTACGTACGTCTTGTGTTACGTATTTGCTTTTCTATTCCTTTTACCTCTCCACTTTCAACGTTTGTGCTGGTTGTGACAGATGTCTACCGTTGACAACAGAATCTGAACAAAACTTGTTCGGCGTCGGCTTATCTCCAACTAAATTCAATTTTATTGCGAACAAGACATTTCAACAATGCTTCAAGAATTATTTCGGGTATTTATGGAAGACCACTACTTCTCGACTTCAGCCACCAACTTTTCACGGTAGGTAGACACCACCACAACATCACTTTCGTCGACCGTAGTTTCCTGGGGAAACCACTATTTCCACAGATTTTCCAAGTTTTTCCGAACATTTTACACTTTCCTATTGCTGTGTTCTTTTTCTGTAAAATGTTCCTTCTTTCCATTACTTATCCACCAATGTCCTACGACGTAAGTACAGGCAGAAGGAAGCGTCCTACATAGCTGTTCAATTGGTTGCCTAACTCTTAGAAAATTTTAGCAATGTTATAGTGTGATGCTTCTTGCTGGGTTGACACTTGGAAAATCTGTGGAAATAGTGGTTTCCTCAGGAAACTAGGGTCGACGAAAGTGTTGTTGTGGTGGTGTCTACCTACCGTGAAAAGTTGGTGGCTGAAGTCGAGAAGTAGTGCTCTTCCATTTTCACCTTATTTCGCTATGAGGTATATTTTCCTAAAATTCAATCTTCAGCTGTTTTTCCCTATTTCAGTCACATGGACGTATCATGATGTCAGTGATGTCACGGACACGTGACCGCCCTTGTTCACATTCTTTGTCGCGAAAATTAAAATAATAATTGTTCCCGTAACATTTCCCCCTTTCTTCTCAGAAAGTCATAAAATGATCTTCCAGTGAGCAAGTAGTTCTAGAGACAAGAAAAGACAGAGAGAATCAGGAGGGGTTGTTTCTATGTGTTGCGTACACGGGATGAAATTACAATAGCTTAACGTCAACACACATTTTGATTTTTATATCAAGAAGAACCCAAGTGGAGTTGTTTTTAATGCAATAACATATATTAGAGGGCCAAAACTCGAGTAAAATATTGGAAACACTGTGGAGAAGGCAAGAACTTTCATCCCAGAATAGTTATTGCATAGCAAGTCATTCACATAATGTATTTTGACAATGAAGTCCTTCAAATATTGCGACAGTTCTGACGTTATCATTACGGAGTTACGGACTGGTTCTTGAAGAGCCATTTTATTCACGCTATCCGCAGCTAATCAGTGTCGTAAACCATGTGATTATGAACAAGCAACTGAACAAGAATACTCCTAATTATGGATGATGATTTGAATCCAAGCGGAAACTTAATTTTTAAAATCAATCTTCCTTTCGTCTCCGCGGAAGACCAAACAAAACAGAAACGACGAAAGCAGGAGGCGCGCCGACGTTTAGACGCTGTTTATCAGCAGTTTCGCGTCGTTAAAGGGACCTGTCGTCCTGTCGACGCAAACAGGATCCCTGCTTTCCACACCCTGGACGTGCCTCCCCCCATCCTTCCTGCATTTCCTGTTCTCATCCTCCGCGTCCCAATTCTGACCGTTCCCCATCCTCCCTATCCCAAGTGGAGAGGGACAGAGTGGACCCAAAGAGCATCAGAACATAAATTTCTATATGGACTCTCCTCATAGGTACTCATCATCTATCGCGTCTCGTGCAGGTATTTTTTCGATAATCACGTCTGGCAGTTGTTCCGACACGTTCGGCACGTTTTCCACGTCGTTGTTGTTGGTATACGCCTTTTATTTATTTCCTCTCCTTCATTTCGTTTTTTCTCTTTTGCTTTCTTTTCGTGATTTTCCAGCGTCTGTGGCTCTTTCTTTCTCTCTATCTCCGTTTTGGTGCGATTTTAGTTGTTGTTGTTGTTGCTGTTGTTGTTTGCTTGATTGGCCAAGGAGTGGTCGACGGCGTTAGCGGCGTCTCGTACAGGGCCTCAGCGCGCTTGGCTATTGATTTACGTTCATATTGGACATTGTCCATTTTATCATCGAACAGGAGTAAACTGGATAAGCCGGTCGTGGTGCTGGTGGTGGACTGGTGGTGAAACGTTTTCTGTCACTCCTTGAATTATCTGGCAGGCGGGATATCGTCGGTTTTGATTAGCACTGTGTGCCACACTACAGTACAACAACAGTTAGTCCACAATAATTATTCTGATTATTATAGTACTGAATTCGATTGAAAACTTCATTAACCTGTCAAATAATGTAACATTTCAACATAGAAAAATCTGTTTCATTTTAAACTCGAAACAAGAGCCCCCAGTCATTAGGGAGCCATTTGGATTTGATGAAAAGGGCGATGACGGATGATGGGTAATGGAATTACATCAGATAACAAAAAATTTCACTGCCTTTCAAAAACGATTAGTTGAGAATCAAATTAGAAATGTAGCAAAAAAAAACCTAAAGACAGAGCCAACATTCTTGAGAACAAGGAAGCAGATATTTTTGTGGAATAATAGTCCCAAGTGCTATAGGGCTCTATCCAAATTATTCGCAACTTAAGTAGCCGCACGCTCTCAACGTTGAATTTTGCACCGGTACACTCTCATTCTACACTTTTGCTCATGGCGCCGAGATTTGAGGTGGGACGTTGGAAGACGGGTTCAGCCAGGGAGTTTTTAAAACCAAAATAAGGACCTATGGACTGAGGGACCATCGCCGAGAGACAGAAGGGCTTTCCAGGGGCGTCATTTGCTAACGAAGGGTATCGCGAAGCTTAGTCCGGGGTTTGGAAGCCAGCTCACACCGCGTCTGCGCAAAGGGGAGGCCGCCTCGAGGACTCGCATTTTTTCACCATGAGCTAAGTATATGTGACTTAACCCCTGCGGGTGCTTTCTGTCCTCTGTTGTGATGTGCTTTTACCCCTTCGGGTGAGTTCTGGCCTCCTTTAGCTGTGCAGCTGTGCTGTATCTTCGGATGAGATGTGGGAAATCAAGAGATGGTCGCCTTGGAGTGCAGGACCAGTGATTTGTGAGGTGGACGCACAGCCTACGATTGAGATTTTGCGATGTCTTAGAGAGCCACGATCGACACAAGGTTAGACTTCGACTTCTCACTAGATAGTAACCGTAGTCCAGGGGTTGGAGTTGGAACTTCGACAGAGCTTTTGGGCGACTCTTCTGAGTACTGCGCTGCTGAATTTGGAGAATCGTGAAACAAAAAAACAATTGGAAATAACTTGAATCGCGTTTGTTAAAACCAGGGTTTGGACCCGTAGAGTCGCAATTGCTAACAATAATCGGTTTAGGACAACGACCCCCCTCCCTCCTTGAAACTAATGACTTTGTTTTATCGTGCGAATGCAGTTATTCAGATTTCCATGTTGGTTGGATTATCAAGAAGAAGAGAATTATTATGAATGACGAATGAAATAGAGAAGAGTTTCACCTAGAGGGACGTCTGGTTTGGTTTCGCGTAACTATTAAATTTGTTGCAGTATCCACCTGAAGTTAATAGAGATTGTTTAATCGTGAAATGGAAAATCTATTAGAAGCTGTTCGTATGATTACCTGGATATTCGACGACGCGACGATTGAATAAATTTGTATCTATAATGAATAGTTACGGCTTAATAGTTGGTTAGAAATCTGATTTATGTATTTAATGGGAAAAATAGTTGTTTCGATGCCTTTTCGCGTTACTTCGTCGGCGAGGACCTTTGTAGGTTTTCAGCAAAATGGGGTACACTTCACACAAAACAGAATGGGGTTCAATCAAAGGGTCTTCACATGGGAGTTTGGTACCTTGACTTGAGTTATTGTTCGCATACACCATTGGTTCCAAAGTTTTTGGAAGGGTGAAATTGGGTTTTACATTTCCGGCTATAGACACTCGCGGTCGCGATATCCTTCTAAACTTCAAGGGCAATTCAAGGTGAATATAGGTCCAGTTCTCCACAAAGGCACCGGCCATATCCTATTCCTTCCAAAACGGGCAAAAGATTACCATAGCCTAAAAAGAGCAATGCAAAAAGAATAGTCCAGATATAAGAGACGCAGCCTTTGAAAAGAGATTCATAATAGGAGGAGCCCCGCACACACCGACCCACGAACTTAGATTGTAGGGAACAGGGGAAGCAACAGAAAAGAGAGGGAAAAGTTCCCATCGCTCGCAAAAGTCACTCACTTCCTTTTTCGGTGTCTAGACGCTGGGCCTAACCCTAACATAACCTATAACACTAACTTAAATGTTGAATCTGATGAATCCACGATAAAAATTTTGAACTACGCCCCCCCAAACAAAGTTTTAATGTTGGTCAAGGTATAGAATCAGGTGTTCATCAGAGTATTGATGTGTGACGGCCTTGAAATTATTATTAGGGGAAAGTCATCTTTTAGGTAACAATTTAGACAACTCAGCTATCCTAGTTACCAGCTTCAACTACAGGTTAATTCGATCTCAACACGTCTAAGAGCTCTATCCTCGAACCACAAGGAGGATGCACAACAGGATGGTGTCCTGATGCTAGACGATTACCGGCCAAAGCAGTCCTAAAAGCGGGAAAAGTGGTTTAATTCAAATAAGTTGAATTAAATTGTAGTATGTTGGGTTGCCTATCCATCCAGGCGTATAAGCTGAAGAGTTAGGGGTGTTTCAACACGAAAGCAGTTTCGCTTTCGCAGAGCTGATACACCGTCGTTTGTTCTCGGAGGTGCGACAGCACCGACGGTTATTCATTGTTTTTGATCCGAAAAGAATTGGGCAGTTTTTCTTTCGCAGAGCTAATACACCATCTCTAGTTCTCGGAGGTGCGATAGCAGCGACGGTTATACATGGTTTCTGATACGAAAGCAATTGAATCCTCGCAGAGCTGATAGTCTTTTGATACGAAATAAAAGCAGTTTTGCTTTCGCAGAGCTGATACACCGTCGTTTATTCACGGAGGTGCGATAGCACCGACGCACAGTGGTCGGAAAATAGAAAAAACGCGCAGAAATTCTGAAACTTTCAGAATGAATAACTAATATAAAGATACTTTTGGGAAAAATACTGAAAAAAATTTATATTCAGATTAGGGGTTGTGACAGGGGGTGAAATGTTGAAGAAATGCCTAAAATTTTCTAAACTCTCAGAACAAGTAGAAAACGGGTAGATCTTGTTAGGAAAATTATTTTTCAAAATCCAACATCAAAATAAGGGATGGAACAGGGTGAAATAACAAAAAATACCAAAATTTTTAATAATATTGGAATCAGTAGACAGAAGAGTACACGTTCTAAGAAAAAACTTACGAAAAAATTACCTTCAGAATAGGGGTAGTGATAGGGATAGAGTTCCGAAATAACGACGAAAATTTACAAAAATTTTAAGAAGGAGTAGATAACAGATAGACATTCTTGAGAACAATTATGGAAAAAACCCAACATCAAAATAGGGGATGAAACAAAGGTGAAAATGTCGAAAAAGTGATCAACATTTTTGAATCCATTAAAATCAGTGGACAATGGTCCCACATTTTTTAGAAAGAATTTTAGAGAAAAATCACTTCAAAATAATAGAGGTAGCGATATAGGGTGGAATTTAGAAAAAACAACAAAAGTTCACGAAACTCTCAGAATAAGTGATTATAGACAAAGACATTCTAGGAAGAAATATTTAAAATCATGCTTCATCAAAATTGGGGATAGGACAGGAGATAAAATTTCAAAAAGCCGACCAAAATTTCCAAAACTGTCCATGAATTAACTTGTTGGTGAAGTCTTGGGCCCAGTTTTAGCTATCTTAGTACCAACCTAACCAGTTAGTGTTGGTGCTTTTTCTTAATTTCTATTAATATGAGCATAATTAATTGAAAAATACTTTATGAGCATTATTGCGGGGAGACCCGAGGGCAGTTTCGCATCCAGTTACCACTTTAATCATGAATAAGGTGATTAGTAATGTGAAGTCTTAACCCAGGAAGAAGACTGCCTGGAATTTTCAATTAGTTTTCACATTATGGGCGATTTGGCTTGGAAAGAGACCTTGCGGCCAAAGTAGTGGAAAGTAGCAAAATCTGTTCTATGCATTTTGTAGCTAAAACATTAGGGTATAACATGGTATATCAATTATAGGGTGGGATATGGGAAAAGTTGGAAAGAAATCCTCCGTGATACAAAATTTACAGTAATTTTGTTATTTAAGTGTGAAATTTTGCCTGAAAAGGGACCTAGAGGCCAAAGTAGCAAAAAATAGCAAAAACTTTTTACTGCATTTTGTAGCTCAAGCATTAGGCTATAACATGGTATAAATTATAGGGTGGGATTCGGCGAGAGTTGAAAAGAAAGCCTCATTGAATACAAAAATGTACAATAATTTTGTTATTATAATGTGCAATTTTGCCTGAAAAGGGACCCAGAGGCCAAAGTATCAAAAAAAGCGAAAACTTTTCATTGCATTCTGCACCTGAAACATTAGAATGTGACTCGCTTTCAACTATAGTATAGGGTGGGATTTAGCAGGAGTTGAAAAGGAAGCCTCATCTGAATACAAAATTTACAGTATTTTTGTTGTTTTAATGTGCAATTTTGCCTAAAAAGTGACCCAGAGGCCAAAGTAGCAAAAAGTAGCAAAAACTTTTTATTGCATTTTGTAGCTGAAACATTAGGGTATAACATGGTGTTGATTATTGGGCGGGATTCGGTGGGAGTTAGAAGAAAAGTCTTCTTGAATTACGAACTTCACATTAATTTTGATTTTTTACCAGCCTTCATAAAAAAATCACTAGTTCATCTTGACTGTGTTGATACTGAACTTCATTAATGATTTCTTATAGAGAAAACCTCACAGATTTCAGTGGTAACTGCTGCTATTCTTATAAAGAATCGTCTTTTATGTTATGCCAGGAAGAAAGTCGGCATTTGACGCTCATTAACGAAGGGGCTTTCCAATACTGCAAGTGAGTCAAGTTCAGAGCTGGGTTTCGGGTATTAATATTCCTTCAACAATTGCAGTTTTCGGGCAAATAGTAGTCCAAACATTCTGCTATAGTATTCCAATGCCAAAGTTGCCCAGAAAAAATCTTCAAAAAATGAATTTCTGCGCGTTTTTTTGATTTTCCGACCACTGTGCGACGGTTATTCATTGTTTTTGATCCGAAAACAATTAGGCTATCGCAGAGCTGATAGTCTTGCAGAGCTGATACACCGTCGTCCGTCCGAAAATTATACATTGTTTCTAATACCAAAGCAATTAGGCCTCGACCTTGATCCGGAAACAGTTTTGCTTTCGCATAGCTGATACACCATCGGAAGTTTCTAATTTACGGACTGGACTGGACCACACGGACTGAGCTGGACTCGCCGTCTAGACAAACAAGACCAATGGCATCTTGTGACCCACTCTCGAATTTACCTACTAATAACCGCACAATCAAACTCACAATTAAGTTCGAATTTACCTAGTAATAACAGCACAATCAGACTCACAATTTTATTTATTCATCCCCCGGAGAACATTCGCGTGATTCCACCCTTACACAATTTCAGCCCCTATTCTGGTCCGTCGCATAAAATCTGCCGGACTGGCTATTTGTAGTGGTCCGACTAAAATGAAACTTGGCACATGTGAAGACATCCTCCCGAGCTATATTTTTGTGATTCCACCCCTTCAAAATTTCAACCCCTATTCTGGTCCGTCGCATAAAATCTGACGGACTGGCTATTCGTAGTGGTCCGACCAAAATGAAACTTGGCACATGTGGAGACATCCTCCCGAGCTATATTTTTGTGATTCCACCCCTTCAAAATTTCAACCCCTATTCTGGTCCGTCGCATAAAATCTGACGGACTGGCTATTTGTAGTGGTCCGACCAAAATGAAACTTGGCACATGTGGGGACATCCTCCCGAGCTATATTTTTGCGATTCCACCCCTTCAAAATTTCAACCCCTATTCTGATCCGTCACATAAAAACTGACGGACTGGCTATTTGTAGTGGTCCGACCAAAATGAAACTTGGCACATGTGGAGACATCCTCCCGAGCTATATTTTTGTGATTCCACCCCTTCAAAATTTCAACCCCTATTCTGGTCCGTCGCATAAAATCTGACTGACTGGCTATTTGTAGTGGTCCGACTAAAATGAAACTTGGCACATGTGAAGACATCCTCCCGAGCTATATTTTTGTGATTCCACCCCTTCAAAATTTCAGCCCCTATTCTGATCCGTCGCATAAAAACTGACGGACTGGCTATTTGTAGTGGTCCGACCAAAATGAAACTTGGCACATGTGGAGACATCCTCCCGAGCTATATTTTTGTGATTCCACCTCTTCAAAATTTCAACCCCTATTCTGATCTGTCGCATAAAAACTGACGGACTGGCTATTTGTAGTGGTCCGACCAAAATGAAACTTGGCACATGTGGAGACATCCTCCCGAGCTATATTTTTGTGATTCCACCCCTTCAAAATTTCAAACCCTATTCTGGTCCGTCGCATAAAATCTGACGGACTGGCTATTTGTAGTGGTCCGACTGAAATGAAACTTGGCACATGTGGAGACATCCTCCCGAGCTATATTTTTGTGATTCCACCCCTTCAAAATTTCAACCCCTATTCTGGTCCGTCGCATAAAATCTGACGGACTGGCTATTTGTAAAGGTCTGACTAAAATGAAACTTGGCACATGTGGAGACATCCTCCCGAGCTATATTTTTGTGATTCCACCCCTTCAAAATTTCAACCCCTATTCTGGTCCGTCGCATAAAATCTGACGGACTGGCTATTCGTAGTGGTCCGACCAAAATGAAACTTGGCACATGTGGAGACATCCTCCCGAGCTATATTTTTGCGATTCCACCCCTTCAAAATTTCAACCCCTATTCTGATCCGTCGCATAAAAACTGACGGACTGGCTATTTGTAGTGGTCCGACCAAAATGAAACTTGGCACATGTGGAGACATCCTCCCGAGCTATATTTTTGTGATTCCACCTCTTCAAAATTTCAACCCCTATTCTGATCTGTCGCATAAAAACTGACGGACTGGCTATTTGTAGTGGTCCGACCAAAATGAAACTTGGCACATGTGGAGACATCCTCCCGAGCTATATTTTTGTGATTCCACCCCTTCAAAATTTCAAACCCTATTCTGGTCCGTCGCATAAAATCTGACAGACTGGCTATTTGTAGTGGTCCGACTGAAATGAAACTTGGCACATGTGGAGACATCCTCCCGAGCTATATTTTTGTGATTCCACCCCTTCAAAATTTCAACCCCTATTCTGGTCCGTCGCATAAAATCTGACGGACTGGCTATTTGTAAAGGTCTGACTAAAATGAAACTTGGCACATGTGGAGACATCCTCCCGAGCTATATTTTTGCGATTCCACCCCTTCAAAATTTCAACCCCTATTCTGATCCGTCGCATAAAAACTGACGGACTGGCTATTTGTAGTGGTCCGACCAAAATGAAACTTGGCACATGTGGAGACATCCTCCCGAGCTATATTTTTGTGATTCCACCTCTTCAAAATTTCAACCCCTATTCTGATCTGTCGCATAAAAACTGACGGACTGGCTATTTGTAGTGGTCCGACCAAAATGAAACTTGGCACATGTGGAGACATCCTCCCGAGCTATATTTTTGTGATTCCACCCCTTCAAAATTTCAAACCCTATTCTGGTCCGTCGCATAAAATCTGACGGACTGGCTATTTGTAGTGGTCCGACTGAAATGAAACTTGGCACATGTGGAGACATCCTCCCGAGCTATATTTTTGTGATTCCACCCCTTCAAAATTTCAACCCCTATTCTGGTCCGTCGCATAAAATCTGACGGACTGGCTATTTGTAAAGGTCTGACTAAAATGAAACTTGGCACATGTGGAGACATCCTCCCGAGCTATATTTTTGTGATTCCACCCCTTCAAAATTTCAACCCCTATTCTGGTCCGTCGCATAAAATCTGACGGACTGGCTATTCGTAGTGGTCCGACCAAAATGAAACTTGGCACATGTGGAGACATCCTCCCGAGCTATATTTTTGCGATTCCACCCCTTCAAAATTTCAACCCCTATTCTGATCCGTCGCATAAAAACTGACGGACTGGCTATTTGTAGTGGTCCGACCAAAATGAAACTTGGCACATGTGGAGACATCCTCCCGAGCTATATTTTTGTGATTCCACCTCTTCAAAATTTCAACCCCTATTCTGATCTGTCGCATAAAAACTGACGGACTGGCTATTTGTAGTGGTCCGACCAAAATGAAACTTGGCACATGTGGAGACATCCTCCCGAGCTATATTTTTGTGATTCCACCCCTTCAAAATTTCAAACCCTATTCTGGTCCGTCGCATAAAATCTGACGGACTGGCTATTTGTAGTGGTCCGACTGAAATGAAACTTGGCACATGTGGAGACATCCTCCCGAGCTATATTTTTGTGATTCCACCCCTTCAAAATTTCAACCCCTATTCTGGTCCGTCGCATAAAATCTGACGGACTGGCTATTTGTAAAGGTCTGACTAAAATGAAACTTGGCACATGTGGAGACATCCTCCCGAGCTATATTTTTGCGATTCCACCCCTTCAAAATTCCAACCCCTATTCTGATCCGTCGCATAAAAACTGACGGACTGGCTATTTGTAGTGGTCCGACCAAAATGAAACTTGGCACATGTGGAGACATCCTCCCGAGCTATATTTTTGTGGTTCCACCCCTTCAAAATTTCAACCCCTATTCTGGTCCGTCGCATAAAATCTGACGGACTGGCTATTTGTAGTGGTCCGACTAAAATGAAACTTGGCACATGTGAAGACATCCTCCCGAGCTATATTTTTGTGATTCCACCTCTTCAAAATTTCAACCCCTCTTCTGATCCGTCGCATAAAAACTGACGGACTGGCTATTTGTAGTGATCCGACTAAAATGAAACTCGGCACATGTGGAGACATCCTCCCGAGCTATATTTTTGTGGTTCCACCCCTTCAAAATTTCAACCCCTATTCTGGTCCGTCGCATAAAATCTGACGGACTGGCTATTTGTAGTGGTCGCTCGGGAGGATGTCTTTACATGTGGTGAGTTTCATCCTGATCGGATCACTACAAATAGCCAGTCCGTCTGATTTTATGTGACGGACCAGAATAGGGGTTGAATTTTTGAAAAGGTTGAATCACAAAAAGATACCTCGGGAGGGTATCTTTACCTACATGTGGTGAGTGTCATCCTGATCGGATCACTACAAATAGCCAGTCCGTCAGATTTTATGTGACGGACCAGAATAGGGGTTGAAATTTTGAAAGGGTGGAATCACGAAAAGATACCTCGGGAGAGTATCTTCACATGTGGTGAGTGTCATCCTGATCGGATCGCTACAAATAGCCAGTCCGTCAGATTTTATGTGACGGACCAGAATAGGGGTTGAAATTTTGGAAGAGTGGAACTACAAAAAGATACCTCGGGAGGATGTCTTTACATGTGGTGAGTTTCATCCTGATCGGATCACTACAAATAGCCAGTCCGTCTGATTTTATGTGACGGACCAGAATAGGGGTTGAAATTTTGGAAGAGTGGAACTTCGAAAAGATACCTCGGGAGGATGTCTTTACATGTGGTGAGTTTCATCCTGATCGGATCACTACAAATAGCCAGTCCGTCTGATTTTATGTGACGGACCAGAATAGGGGTTGAAATTTTGAAAGGGTGGAACTACGAAAAGATACCTCGGGAGGATGTCTTTACATGTGGTGAGTTTCATCCTGATCGGATCACTACAAATAGCCAGTCCGTCAGATTTTATGTGACGGACCAGAATAGGGGTTGAAATTTTGAAAGGGTGGAATCGCGGAAAGATACCTTCGGGAGCATGACTTTACATGTATCAATGAGCTTTGTGCGCCGGTTCGAGTTTGCGCTTTCATGACCTAGTATTAGGTTATTCTAAAGTTTGTCGCAATAAGGGTCATTGACCTTATGACCTTGAATGTCTAGACGTCTGGTCCGTCAGACGGTTCTTATCTAGACGTCTGGTCTGCTGGTCCGTAAATTAGGTTGTACCTACACCATCGCTAGTTCTCGGAGGTGCGATAGCTCCCAGGAAGTGCAATGCACCAGTTGCTTGCCAGACGGCTGCGAAAGGGCCGAAATGCGACTTTTCACTGACATGTTTGGTATCATTTCGAACCAAATCGCACATTCTGATTCCACAAGTAGGAGGGAAATTCCAATAGAGACAGACGTGTTTGAACCGGTTTTATCAGAAAAAAAAACATGATTTTTCAGCCTCGAATTCTCGTTCGAATTTGATGTTTTGTAGCTTTAGTCCCATCAATGTCCAATGTATTTCTACTATGATTTTGATTTAGACAGTTAGGTTGGGCAATTCACACACAAATATCAATTGCTGAATTTATTTCCCGTTTTTACAAAGTCACAGAGTGATATTGTTCCTTCAGATGTATCATGTCAAAGCTTGACTTGATGAAACGTGCTATTTCACAGGAATAATTAGGCTACGGTCAAAATGTAGCTCCAATTTATGACTTTATTCATTTTAAGGCATGAAAATAGTTTCCTCTATCAGACAAAACAAAAACAACTGAAATCGGAGCGGTATCTTAGTTATCATGACATAATTTTTCTTCCTACGATGCAAGCTTTCTTAATTAAATTTCTACATGATGCACGTTTTTGAACAAAATTACCGTGCGACTATGCAACAGCGATAGAAACTTCTAGTTATGAAACTCATCTATCAAATATTTAGTTCAATTGAACAATCTATTGTTACAAATTTCGCTTATAGTCCAGTCGACAGGTTGGAAAAAGTGGGGCTAAGTGGAAAAAGGTCGGAAGTTGATGAAACTTTGGGATTTTGTTCAGGGATGGTTAATTGACGTTTTCACAAGTTTTGGACCTCGAGGATCCTGTGCGAAAAGAGAAGGGGGGGAAATACTACAAAATTTTCGACCTTTCTTCGGTTTTTCCTCGAGAACGTTTTCCACTGACGTCCTACGGCAAAGCATTTCGGTACTTTTTTGTAGAGCGTTAATTTTCCTACAATTTTGTTCTCACAAACATGTTTGTATGTTGACTCGTTACCGAGATATCGCGCTTCAAAAAAGATCATTTTTGATATTTTGCAAAAAATCCAGGATTTCACCTTATTTCTTCTGTTATACCCAAATTATGATGAAATGTTGTTGTAATTATGGCTCCTGGTCACAATGACCAACTTTGAACGGAGGATACTTGTTACATAAAGTGGTGTGAAACAAAACTCCCACAACCACATTCGAGATGCTGTGCTCTACGTACCTACATCAATTACGTGTAGAGACACTTTGGGAGCAATGTGATTGTTGCATTTGATGAATAAGGATACCCCACTAATGCTGACTACTAAAGCATCAAAGCCGTAGAACGAGCTCGCCGTTCTCTATCATAATCAGCAACCAAAGTTGTGTTTTTCTCATCTACCATGATGATGACCATAGCACAAGAAAAGTTCATGGCAAACGATCACAATTAGAGCGCATAAATTTCAATCTTGATGTAGATGACATGAATGTCGAATGCTAGTATCATGTGTATCAGTAGGCATATAAGGGCGCCAACGTGATGATCATCAACACCGCCATATCCAAGGCCGGCGAATTTGACAGCGTCATCATTACTTACTGTTGAAGATGTGGACATACTTATTCTGTTATTGACAGCATTAGGTACGTCCACAAAGAACTTCTATCTTCAGAAAACTGGAAGAGGCAGTGGTCCCAGTGTCCTCTACTCGGCAAGTTCTTGCTCCTTCCCCCCCCCCCCCAAGTACATACTTTTCCTCTACGTAGTGAGTGGTTGTGATACCACGTCAGCACCGTATGGATTGGGAGGATAAAAAATTTGCAGCACTACATGAAGAATACCTCCCTCTCTGCAGCAGCGGCTCCGTTTCTCACACCAAACGCCTCTCCTCAGCAGATCAACGACTCTAGAGGAAAGTTCCTGGTAGCAATTTATGTTTACAGTTTACCACCTCGACGACTTACGATACCGATTATTAACACGATCAGTGACGAAAGCTAAATTGCAACTAGCCCGCCTACCACCAACAAGGGACGCTACCAAGTACCAGTCCATCTGCACTTACCAGCAAGTACAGGCGTGGTTAGGGAATGAACTTCTCCTATCAGTTTGGGGCTGGAAGCCTAACCAGGCGAGTGGTACCTACTACCAATCCCCACAACCAGAAATTCTGCGCCGGATGACATCCACCAGATGGTTTCCTGCAAGTGCGGAAAGGGGGGGTCCAAAGCTGGTAATTGTAACCAGGAACCATAATTACAACAAAATTTCATCATAATTCAGGTATAACAGAAGAAGTAAAGTGGGATTTTGCATTTTTGCGGATTTTGAAAAATGACCTTTTTTCGAAGCGCCATATCTCAATAACGAATTGACATACAAACATGTTCGAAGAACCAAAATATGGGAAATTCAACACTCTACAAAAAACTGTGGGAATGCTTTGCCACAGGACGTCAGGGAAAAATGTTATTGAGGAAAAACCGAAGGAAGGTCGAAAATTCTGCAGTTTTTCCCCCCCTCCTTTTTTCGCACAGGGTCCTCGAGGTCCAAAACTTGGAAAAATGTTAAATAACCATCTCTGAACAACATTCCAAAGTTTCATTAACTTCCGACCTTTTTCTATCTGAAACTACCTGTCGACTGGACTATTACGGGTTCGAATATAATTGAGACGATCGTTTTAAAACACACACCGTTTATTACTGCGTGCTACAATAAATACACGCCAACAATTATCCACTTGGAATATCGCTGTGAATTCTACTCGCTTGTTTCCGCTCGCTACCACTTCGCATTTCAATTCAATACTGGTCGTGAGACGACAATTGATGCCTTCTATAGGTCCGACCAATTCATCTCGAATGTTCCATGCATTCTCCAGCAGTTTCCATAGTGATCCGGCATATGGATTCTAGACCACTCCTGAATAACCACACATCTTTCGCGTGCTTCCCTTGTGCTCCGGAATATCTGCACCTTCGCCAAAATGGACAAATGTGTCTTGATCGAGAGTTGAAGGTTCCCGATGCCAAGCCATCGCGTATACTTCTGGAAATGTCCAGAGCTCCGCAGTTGTATCTACACCGCCACATGATGATGGATGGAAGAATCCAGAAAGATCGCGTGTTTACCAGAATGCCCGGAATCGCCGCTCGTGACACCATGTCAAGATTGTGATCATGAGTGTTTTGAACCACGATTGAAATGGAGCTACAAAACGACAAATTTATAGGTCGAAACTTCGCGTTTTTCGCGAAATTTATTCCGCATTGTAGGAAGAAAAATGATGTCATGACGAATATACGGCTCCGATTTTGGTTTCCCTGATTTTGTTTGATGAAGAAAACAATGCCCATGCCTTAAAGTGAATAAAGTACCAAATCAAAGCCACATTTTGATCGTAGCCTAACTTTTCTTGTGAAATAGCACGTTTCATCAAATCAAGCTTTGTCATGAAACATCTCAAGAAACAAAATGACTTCGTGACTTTGTAAAAATAGAAAAAAATTCAGCAATTGATATTTGTGTGTGAAATAACCCAAACCAACTGTCTAAATCAAAATCATATAGTTAGAAATACATTTATGGAACTAGAGCTACAAAACATCAAAGGACCCCGCACGATTCCTATGGAAAATGGGTCTCGGTCAAATTCCCTGATTTTCTTATATGTTGTAGCCCAATTTGACACAAGCCAAAAACCATCGTCCGTTACCCAAAAAAATGGACAGTTTTTTTTCTATAAGGGGTTGAAAATGGGTTATTTCAAGGTAAAAAAATATGTTCCAACGTAAGTGAGAACATTTCAACGTCCTTTTCAACACATATGGCTCATGACAATTCCCTTTTTCTTTGGTAAAAAATCAACCCCCTCCCTCACCCCCAACCCTTACTTGTGAGTATCAAATTCGAAATTACGTTTGAAAGTCATGCAGATAGTTCTATTTTTTCGAATTATCAATTTTGGCACAAATTTTTTTTCCAACCCCCAAATAGGGGGTGGGGTTGAAAAAAAAACCATCGGTCAATTCGACTGAATTTCTGATATTGTGCTTTACCAGTTACGCTAAACAAGATTACCAAGGGAAAACTCATTCGTATGACCAGTTTCCACCCCACAGAGGGTTGAAGTTGACTATAATGACGCATAAAACATTCTTCCATGTCATAAACCAAATGAATGGAAATAGTGGACTTTCATATCATCTTGTTTCGTAAAAATGTCTATTCTCCAAAAATACTTTCAATCCCGTCCTTCATCCCCTATCCCTGTTCCTGAACATCATATTCGAAACAAATATTGGAATTTATATCAATTTTTATTTCATCCTTCAAATAGTCGCAGTAGCTAGAATAAGAGTGTGACATAATATTTTGCTTTGATTGAACAGCTTTCGCTCCAAATGACATAAAATTCTTCAATCTAAACTATAATTAGAGGTGTATCCGTACAAAAGAAAAAAGTTAGGAACTATGTAGGTACAGGTAAACATAATTAACCTGCTGTAAAGTTGAGACTTGATAGGAGCACCAATATTTTTAATAATAATCCAGGCAAAAAATCATTCAATCAAATGTATGTCTCACCCTGCTGTAAGGGTGCTAACATAAGCATAATAGTGAAAGTGAATTTTGAGAGGAGATTCACAATCAGATGCAGAGAATCCGACCGTAGACCTTCTCCTTCATTTTCAAGATTTATTTCGAATATGATGTTCAGAAACAAGGATAGGGGATGAGAGACGGGGTTGAAATTATTTTTGAAGGATAGACATTTTTACAAAACAAGATGATATGAAAGTCCACTATTTTCATTCATTTTGTTTATGACATGGAAGAATGTTTTATGAGTCATTATAGTCAACTTCAACCCTCTGTGGGGTGGAAACTGGTCATACGAATGAGTTTTCCCTTGGTAATCTTGTTTAGCGTAACTGGTAAAGCACAATATCAGAAATTCAGCCGAATTGACCGATGGTTTTTTTTTCAACCCCACCCCCTATTTGGGGGTTGAAAGAAAAATTGGGCCAAAATTAGTAATTCGACAAAATAGAACTATCTGCATGACTTTCAAACGTAATTTCGAATTTGATACTCACAAGTAGGGGTTGGGGGTGAGGGAGGGGGTTGATTTTTTCACAAAAGAAAAAGGGAATTGTCATGAGCCATATGTGTTAAAAAAGAACGTTGAAATGTTCTCACTTACGTTGGAACATATTTTTTTACCTTGAAATAACCCATTTCCAACCCCTTATAGAAAAAAAACTGTCCATTTTTTTGGGTAACAGACGATGGTTTTTGGCTCGTGTCAAATTGGGCTACAACATATAAAAAAATTAGGAAATTTGACCGAGACCCATTTCCCATAAGAATCGTGCGGGGTCCTTTGATGGTAAAAAAATCAGTTTTGCTCGGCCCCTTTGCAACCGTCTGGTACGCAACTTGTGCATTGCACTTTCTGGGAACTATTGAATTGTGTTCCTTGACTTTGAAAATATGAAGTTCAATGAAAAAAGTATGAAAAAAGCAACGATTTCAAAAATGTTTATTCCTTGAATTTTAATATGTTATTGTTATTACCCATCGAACAGAGGCGTATCTACGGGGAGCCAAGTGGGGCACGTGCCATGGGCGCACTTTGACCCTCAGGGCGCAAATGAGAGGAAAAGATGGAAATGTAAAAAATGAACAATGAAATTATGTAGATATTTGAACTGTTGGACGCAATTCGTGTGAGCGATAATTGACAAGCGAAATGGGAACAGAAAAAGAGGGGAAAAAATCAAACCAATAAATTGAAACAGACGATCAACTTTCGACTTTTTTATTCGATCCAGATAGGTATAGTCTAATACAGGGGGCCAATTTGTCGTTGGCCCACCTGAATTCTGGAGAAAGACGCCTACGGCGCATTTTCCAAGGTTTCTAATCAAGGGGGCGCACTTTTCATGTTTTGCCCTAGGCGCAATTTACCCTAGATACGCCACTGCCATCGAATTCTGAAGGGATCCTCAAACGTTCAGCTCTTTCCCAATGGGGAACTATAGGCAAAACGGATTGTAGAGGGCGACGTGTTCCATGCACCCATATTGACACTCTTGACAGTTATGGTACATAACCTCAAAGGAATGTACGGAAAGTGGAAAGTGCTAATGCTCAGAGAAGAGTTGAGGCGGAGATGAGCCCCACTGAGAGGAAAAAAGAAAAAGCTGCTGCAAAGGTGCAGCCTGGTACATAACACGTCACTATCATTTTTTTATCGCGATTTTTCGCTTGTCGGCTTCATTTCTATTTTTCTCTGCTTTTTAACTCAAGAAGGGCCGCAAATCGCTGGTCATATGCTGAGTGCTGACAAATGAAAATGAAATGACAATTACAAAGTTGAGGTTAAGTACGCTCAAAATGACACTAATGATAGCTGGGGTGCATGGAACACGGGCGCCATTACTTCAGGCGTTTGCCACTATAGTTCCCCATTCATTCTATAGGTTATGTTTTGCCTGGGCTATTGCCAGTTACGTCTTTTTTGTTTCACTTACGAGGCTTGTTTTTCTTGGAGAAAAGTATAGCTGTGGTTCTTATAAGTAAAATCAATGATTTAAACCATGACAGTGGAATGTATCGACCTCAGTATCAACGATTTAAATCATAACAGTGAAATGATAGCGACAAAAACAGAAAATCGTTTTGGAATACGGTTACTGTGAATGCACTATACTTTGAATGCGGCTACACAAAAATCCAATGCGGGGATTTTTTGGGACTCTGGATATGTATGTTGTAGAAGATGAAATTCTGCGTCGATATCAATCATAAAACTTCATGGATTAATTTTTCTGAGGTTTGGGCAACATGTTTGCCGCGCTAGTGGAATTCAGGATGTATTCTGGAGCTGGAATCGAGCTGTAGATCAGAATTCGCTTGTGCTCGCGTGAGGATGAATATCTACTTTGAAATGTTCAAGAATTTACTTACCCTTCGAGGCCGAGGACTCGGCCACCACATCGCCAACGTCGGCGATCCCACACCGCCAACGCCGGCGATCACATCGCCGACGTCGGCGATGCGGTGTAAGTAGTGGCATTTTGTGCCAAACTTGCATTTTCCATGGTTTTTATATCTGTAGCAGTTTTTTTCTAAAACAAAGCATAAATAAGTAGGTACTTTATTGTGTCCAATATGACATCTACTTACTCTGGTTTGGTCTCTTCCTCTTCTTGCCTTTCTCCGCCATCGGTACCTCTTTAGTCCTGGCGTTGGCCACGGGGACCTCCGCTCTGGCAACGGCCGCGGAAATGGCCACCGCGGCCTTCGCCAAAGTGCCCAACACATCTATGATTTTCATCTGTAAATCATGATTTCATTCGCAATTATATGGTATTTTCAAATAATTCCAGGCATACCTAAATACAATAGAAGGTCTATACTTACATAGGCGTTCGATTTGCTGTCGGCCATCTTTTTGCTTTTGGATCAACTGAAAATAAACTTGGAAACGGTGGTTTCCACAACAACTTGGTCCCCATATATTTCGTTTGCTTTTAAGAGGTATCTTTGATCCACAGCTGCGATTGGAAAACTTGTGATTAGGTACCTATTAACCCTCCTAGCTATTAAAGGGGGGCTGTGGGTGAAATTTTGTGTCAATTTTTAAATTTATATAGCTGTGGGATGGCTTTAGTTGATTTTTAGTCAAAATCGCATCGAAAAATTCCAAGCCGTTATGAAGTTATCGTAAATTTTGTGGGCTGATTATGACGTCATACTGCGCACCGAAAAGGACAGGTCGGCAGGCCAAGGCCAACAATTACTAGACCTTTATAAAATTAAACAAGTTTACCAAACGGTAGACGCAGGTCATTTGACTTTAATTTTAAAGTACGGTGAACCAAATTTCAGTAGACATTTTTAAGAACATAATTTAAGTGCGACTCTATCTGTCAATGAAATAAAGCGGCAACATGGCGAAATCGCGAAGTCACGGAAATTTTAAAATTCATGACCGACAAAACAAAACATTTCTGACGAAAAAAAATCCTATTTCTCTGGGCTTTCCATTGATGTGTCGCTGATGTCTGTACCTGGCCCAATAAGCCAGAAATTCTGCCTCAAAGTCCAGCAAACACAATAATCGGAATCCGTGACGTCACCGATCACACACTTGTGGATTTTAACACCAGCCGTTACTAAAACTTTTCCACTCAACATACCTGGTTTCTCCATAGGAATGAATACTGGCTGATGTAAAAATCAACAAGTGTGTGAGATCGGTGACGTCGTTATGAATTCCGATTATTGTGTTTGCTGGACTTTGAGGCAGAATTTCTGGCTTATTGGGCCAGGTACAGACATCGGCGACACATCAATGGAAAGCCCAGAAAAAGAGTATTTTTTTTTATCTGAAGTATTTTGTTCTGTCGGTCATGAATTTTCGAATGCTTGTGACTCGCCAGATTCAAATAGCATTTTCTTGGAAACTAAAGCACCTACAATCATCGGCGCCCCCTCAAAAGAAAGCTAAAAGTTCAAGCTCCCCTCAAAAATTTTTGTTGCCTTGATATTTTCTGAGGAAATCGCGTTAGATTGTTTTAGCTGGGACACCCTGTATAGGGTGTGTGATTCTACTACCGAAGATCCATATAAGCACCGATCATCGCCTGGTACCTTCGCCTCGTCCATAACACTATAGCCTGGCACTTTCTCTACTAGTCTATGCAGTCATGGGCCTACTAGCTTTATAGGCATACTAGCCTATAAAGGCATGGTGGCATGCCTTTATAGGCCCCCTGACGTCGATGTAAAATATTTTTGTAATAGGTTTGACGCTCTTTTGAATTGTATATGTTCCACACGCGACATAATCACTGTAATTTGCGGTGATTTTAATGTGAATTTTGTAAATAGTCTTGACAAATCTGTAAAATTGTTGTGTTCAACATTTCAGTGTTATGGTCTTAACAAATGTATTGTTGACTTCACTCGAGTTCAGGGCGATACGAAGTCAATTATTGACAACGTATTTTGCAGCTGCGATCCACAATTGTTGAGTCCTAGAGTTGTGCCGTGCGATTTCTCCGATCACTTTTCTCAGTTTGTTACCGTTCCCGTTGAGTCACTTGATGATGTGAGAGAGGGCGAGGATGTCACCTACCGCGATTTTAAAAATTCCTGTAGCATTGACAACTTCAAACATTTGTTGGGTGCGGAGGATTGGACCACTGTTTATGATGCGACGGGCGCGGAGAAAAAGTTTGATTTGTTCCTTGACAAGGTAAGGCAGACTATTGCGGTGGCTTTTCCACTTAAAACGGTAAGCAAAAGCAAAAAGCGAAAAAATAATGGTAGACCGTGGATAACTCCGGGAATTGTTGACGAGGGGCACTTCGTGCGAGATGTTTTTAGGGAATGTAGGCGAACTAATGATCCGGAATTGTTGGAAAGGTATAGAGTTTTAAAAAGTAACCACCAAACTCGTATCGAACGTGAAAGAAAGAACTATTACGAGGAAAGACTACGTTCTTCTAACAATTTTTCTAGAGAGGCGTGGCGAATTCTCAACGATTCCTGCAGCGCTTCCAAAAAAAGGGATCTCTCTGGTCCATTTGTGGATGAGGCTGGAATTTCCCATTCCGACCTTCAGAGAGCGGCCGATGCATTTAATGGTCATTTTCTGAATTCTTTCGCGGGCTGTGGGGGTGGCACTGCTTCGACCGACTGAGTCCGCCTCGTCGGATTTGGGCTGCGGCTCGATGTTTCTCTCTCCTGTGTCTGAGTTGGAGGTTGAGAGGGCCATTGGAGAGGTTTCTGGGAAGGATGCTTGTGGTTGGGATGGGGTTCCGGGCTCGCTTCTTGCTCATATCTCGCATCTCATATCGACTCCACTGGCCTCTGTTATCAATTCTTCGTTCGAGTCCGGTATTTTTCCATCTGGTCTAAAGGTAGCACACATTGTTCCAGTGTATAAGAAGGGCGAGAGGAGCAAAATCTCCAATTACAGACCAATTGCATTGCTGACGGCTTTTTCGAAGGTGTTTGAGAAGGTTTTTTATTGGAGACTGTCCGATTATCTTGATTCTCGGCTGGTGCTCTCTAGCACTCAGTTTGGATTCCGTCGCGGCTTTTCTACGGCCGACGCTATTCTCTCTTTGCAGAATTATGTTTTGTCGGGACTCGATCGTGGTGAAGAGGTTTTGACGCTTCTTTTTGACTTGTCACGTGCATTTGACACCGTTGATCATCAGCTGTTGTTGAATAAGCTATCTTCCTGTGGTGTACGTGGACGCCCTCTTGAGTGGATTTCTTCCTATCTTAGAGATAGGACTCAGCGAGTGCTCCTCAAGGATGGGGGTGTCTCTTACTTGTCTGGGATTGGGCGAGTGTCTTCTGGTGTTCCGCAGGGCAGCATATTGGGGCCTCTGCTTTTTTTGATATTCATCAATGATCTGCACATAGATTCCGCCCATGTTACCCAATATGCTGATGATACTTCTGCCACTGTCAGCTGTTCAAATATTTCTGACCTGTCCCGCGCAGCCACTGCCGCTGTCTCCGTGATGGGCGAGTATTCTGCCAGCAACGGGCTTCTTCTCAACAAGACGAAGACTGAAATGATGCTTTTCTCCAACAGAACCAAAGACCAGAGTCTCCTGGTCAAAATGGACGGTGCCTCTGTCAGACAGAGTACAAGTATGAAGTTCCTTGGTGTGTGGATTGATGAGAGGTTGTCGTGGGAGTCACATGTGACTCACTTGTCTAGCAGGTTGTCTTCTGCGTGTTTCGTTTTGTGGCGCTTGCGCTCCAACGTCTCCCTCGATGTTCTGAAACTATATTATTTCGGACACGTTCAGTCGGCCCTAAGTTACGGAATTATTTGCTGGGGGTCAAGCAGTCACGTCAGTGACCTGTTGCTCATTCAGAAGAAGATCCTCCGCACCGTCACTTTCAAGAGTAGATCAACTAGCTGCCGCGATCTGTTTAAGCAGCTCGGAATCTTGACGGTGACGTCCTTGTACATCCTCACATGTGTCTGTTATGTCCATCGAAACAGACACAGTCACACTGACAATCGCGAAGTGAGTGAGTATGGCTTTAGGTCTCAACACAGGCTGCTGATGCCTCAACATAGACTGGCATTAGTGGATCGCGGCCCAGCTGTGATGACGGTTAGGCTATTTAACAAGCTGCCGATTGCGGCCAGGAAGCTCACCAGCTACACCTCCTTCAAAAAAGAGGTACATTCCTTGCTCCTTAGCAAAAGTTTTTATTCCATCGGTGAGTTTTTGGCCTGCGATTGGTAGGCACTTGTTGTACTTGTTGTACTTGTTCAATAATAAGTATACATTGTTGTGAATTTGTGTATGTATTTGTTCTATATACCTGTTTAATTGTGTTATTTAAGTGTAACTATATCATAGTCTTTTCTCCTCCCCGACTATTACTCACACTGTTGTCTCGGTCAAATGAGTAAAATAAATTATTTATTTATTTATTTATTTAGTCTAGACAGTCTATACTGCTATATGTATGCTATATATGCTTTATGTATATGATGCTTCAAACTTGAACAAATGTGCATCATAATGACGCCACGCTTGCCTATTTTCTTAAAAAAGTGACTAGATGATCCTCGAGATGGTCACTAGATCAGTTTGTTGTTATCGTCATCTCTTTCTAGTCCTCAGGTACTGTTTCCACAGTGGCTATGATTTTCTCGCGGCATTGTAGCGTTGAGCCCCCTGAGGGCCCTATTTTCGGGAGAAGTGTAATCCGTTCACATGTCAAGTTGCTAGGGTAGGGAACAGGGATCACGCGTAGGGAACCGAGACTGTGATTGGCTGTTACCTAGGCAACATCTCATGATAAGCTGTTCCCCGGTTCCGAAAATAGGCCCCTGGTCATCTGGAGTCGCCGACACGAGATTCTCGCAGAATTTTTGTTTACTGCGTAGTGATAACAACTAGATTACTCGACCAACTCAAATAATTTCAATAAAAATGCGCATTGTTGATTCATACTGTCAAGCAGGTGCTCTTAATTTCTGACATCGGGCATTTATTTTGATTTGTTTTGACTCATGAAATTTCTCGCAAAATACAGGGTCTGTCAAAAAGGACTGTTCATTTTCTTTTTGGATAAGAAAGTAAGTACCAAATGGAGTAATCACTACGAATTTTTTTTTGTATGAAAGAGAAGGCACGTAGCCAAATTTTTCTACATGCATTGTCAAAATAAAGCATTTGGAAAGTGTGCCGAAAAACTGGTTCAGAATAATGGTGTCCGCCGGGGACGAATTTTTGTCTCGAAAACAAGCTTCTTGGTTTAGTTGGAATGCTTGCTAAATGCAAAACGCGCATGTGTGTCGCATAGCACGTACAATACGAACGATGGTTCCGACCTCATGCGATGTTGGTGGTCGTTAAAAATCTCTACCCTGTGTTGGAACATACAGGGGTTCGGCAAAATTTCCGGTATAGTGGAGGAAAGCTTTCACCGGCGTCGGTGTTAGACCTCGTTGCGGAAATAGGCCGACGTTAAATAAACGAATAAAAAAAAGATGTTTTTTTTATCCAAATGGACTTTAAAGAAATTTTTGGCGCCAGTTTTGAACTCGACGCGTAAAATAAAACTCCAGTTATGCAGTTTCCAGTTTTCAGGGTTTAAATTACACCACAAATTATTTAGTCTTCTCTGGCCAACTGGTTTCGCCGTTGGGCATCGTCAGGGCTGTAATAAGGTTTATGAAGCTGTTGTATATTAAAATGATCGCCGGAGTGGTGACCGGCGATCGGTGGTTCCGTGCTGACTTGGGCGTCCTGGAGGTGTTTTCTTTTTTTTTTCTGAATCAGAGTGTTTCAACTTTATTTTGTTGTAATTATGTTTGTTTGGAAATGCTATTTTGTTCTGTGTTGTTATTATTTATTTATAAGAACTATAATCTATATTTATGTTAATGTCCTTTTTCTACGAAAATGCTGTTTTATTTCCGAGCTCTTTGCTCAAAAAATCTGTAAATTTTAAGAGCAATAAATTACAATTACAATTACAATTACAATTACAAAATGAATCAAGGATCTTACTTGAGAAGTGCCATTTTGATTACAATGTATACAGGATGTCCCGAAATTAATGCAACAAAATTCACGGGGAGGTAGAAAATTGAAGAATAAGGGGACTTCCTTAACAAAAATACTCTCGCAAACTTGATAACGGAGATACAGGCCTTCAAAGTTGGTTTTTTGAAACAGTTTTTTTTGCATAACTTTTGAACCGTTAAGCCGATTCTATTCAAATTTGAACCAAAGTTTACTATAATAGGTCTCTATCGAACAATGATAACGCATTTTATCAAACGTTTTCAGGGGCGAAGGTAATAGGGGGTCCTTCCCCCTTTTCCCCCTCTTTTTCACTCCCCTGAATATTTTTGAAAATGGTTGCAATTTTTGAATTCCACGTTCAATTCAGAGAAAAAAGTTACTCTTGCAAAATTTTGATTGAAGGGTTTATTTTCGAGATATTTGGGTTTGAAACTTCGGAGAACACCTCGAAAACACCACTTTCAAGGCCTTAAAAATTAAAATTCAAGAAAACTCAAGATTCCTCAACTGAGATAAGTTTTCTAGATGTTTCAAGTTGATAAACTACCATTTTTGCTAAAAAACATGAAGCTTTTCAGAAAAAAATCGGGCCCTGAAAAGTGGCGATTTCGAGATGTTTTCCAAAGTTTCAAACACATATATCTCAAGATTGAAGCATCTAGTCAAAATTTTGCAGGAGTAACTTTTTTCTCTAAATTGAATGTACGAGTAGAATCCGAAAACTGGAATCATTTCCAAAATTATTCAGGGAGGTGAAAAATTGGAGGAAAAAGGGGGAAGGTACCCACTATTATCTTCGCCCCTAAAAATGTTTGATGAAATGCGTCATTATTATTCAATAGAGACCTATTTCAGTAAACGTTGGTTCAAATTTGAATGAAATCGATTCAACGGTTCAAAAGTTATGCAAAAAAACTAATTTAAAAAACCAACTTTGAAGGCTTGTATCTCCGCTATACCGTTTGCGAAGGTATATTTACTAAGGAAGTTCCCTTGTTTTTCAATTTTCTACCTCCCTGCGAACTTTGTTGCATTAATTTAGGGACACTCTGTATAAGCATAATAATATAACAATAGTGGACTTAAGGAAGGTGTTGCTACAATGAACATTTTATTAGTACCAGATGTTATGGATTTAGGTATTGTTGTTCCTAAATCCGTCATTCTCCGTCATTTGGCCGCCATTTTGAATTTCTCTGAAAGTGGTCAGATTTGAGTGAAATTCGCAGGCGATATGAACTTTATCGAAATACTTCCGATTTTGGACAAATGTTGCTCTGCCGCTATCTTGGCCGTCATATTGAAATTTCTTATTAGTGGAACGATTTTAATGGAGCTTGGAACTTATCCTTGTTTCGTATGATCATTCTTATTTTTCAACTAAATTTCAACATTCCGCCGCCTAGCCGTCATATTGAAATTTCCGAGGAAATTTCTTACTAGTGGAACGATTTTCATGAAACTTTGAGCTTACCCTCGAGCTTACCTTTGTCTAGTACGATCATTCTGATTTTCAAGCCTATCATAATCCTGCCGTTATTTTGGTTGCTATATTGAAATTTCTGCCAAAATAACCGTAGAAGCTTGATTAACATCTTGCGTTCACTAATCCTTCAAAAAGGAAATGCGCTACTGAGCCTCATGTCCATCAGGCATATTCGCTTGTTTTTCAATCAACTGAGATACATGGAATTGAACATATTACCGACCAGAGCTACCGACTTGGCCATTTTGCCTTCAGATACCTTAACAATCGATGACGACCGATAACGAAACAGAAAAGTATTTAAGTTCAAAAACAAACTTACCGCGTCAAAGAAAGAAAACGATCCGAAATGCTTCCTTTACAGATTTCATTTTAATTCGCTCGAAGTAAAGACCCGAGCGTCGAGAGAAGTCGCCCGAGGGTTTCCTTAATTCGTGTGCAAATAGTCCTTGCACGAGCGCAGTCATCATTCTCACTCCATGCTCATTCTCACACGCCCCAGATTAAAACGAATAAAAAATAACTACTCCGACGCCAGTATGTGTGTTTTTCCTCATTTCCTCGCCCCTACAATACGCGTTGCATGTATAGAGGAGCAGAAACAAGTAGAGTAGGTACGTACCAAACCAGGAGCCATTCAGAATAATGAGATTGTAAACATAAACACGGGAGTACTCCTGCAAAATTGGGAAGTGGCGGCAGCAGAGGCGACAAGGCACTGATGGGGCGGTGTGAAGAGCAGGGGAACGCATGGCGGCTTGTCGTGTCTGTCATAAAATCGTGCCAATTTCCACACGTGTTGCGGCATCTCGCGGAGAAAAGAAACGAGGTGTTTGTCAAACAGAGACGATGACTTCGGTTGGAAATTGCAAAGAGTGCCCACTCTTTTGTTTCGCCTGAATAGCCGCTAATTCTAAGCCGGTGATCTACTTTTAACTGGCATTTGGAGAAGTTATTCCATATCTCTATGTGTACAGATGGAAAGTAAAAAATCTGTCTTGCAGCTCAAAAGTCTTGCAGCGCTGTTGCAAGATTGTATGAACGCTCAAGACGTCTTGATTTTGGTAGACTTTCTCCAGTTTAAATGGGCGACTGGTGAACAGTTTTTTTTGAATAAAATAGTGAATCATAATATACCATCATATTATATACTAGGTTGAGAGAACTGTTCTAATGTATGGTCAGAAATGAAGGCCTAGTGTCTAAAACCTAGAACGGCTCGGTACTCTGTCACTTATCTGCCATTCTGACAAGATAACAGTCATAACAGCCAAGGCAACACTGTAGCGGAATATGATGCAAGGAGACGCCAGAATTGGCATTTCATGTCAAAATTTCATAACCTCACTGGACTTCACCACAAAAAGCCCGTTTTCACGTAACTTGGTCTGTCAGCGTCCGTAACACCCTAGGGAACATGGCCAACCGCGTTTTAATTTCTACTGAATTTAAAACGTGATCGGCATATAGGTTCAAAATCCCAATCCCAATCAATCAGATGCATTTTGATTATCAACCTCAAGTGGGTATGAGTGTAAAATTAAAATCCCAATCGCATCGGTTTAAAATTGCAAAGGCGGCCCTAGAACTGTCAAAATGCATCATGTCAGATGCATCTCGGTTGTCCACCCCAAGTGGGTATAGGTTCTAGATCCCAATCGGATAGGTTGAAAAATACAAGAGTTCAATATGGCGGCCTCTCGAAACGTCAAAAATCGAAATTTGACAGATGCATTTGGACTCTCTATTTCAAGTTGGCATAGGTTCAAAATCCCAATCGGATCTTGTGGTAATGGTGATAGAAAAATGTCATGTAACGATTTCCGCTTTCATCATTACATTTACTCGCGAAAACGTCCATAACTGTCAGCATCATTCCAACATATTTAAGAGCACTCGCGAAAAGTTACCCAAATAGTCCGCGAAAAATTGCCTTGAAGGAGTGCTGTGACTGCTGTGACATTACATTGACATCTTCAAATGGCACAACACAACTGCGACGCTCAATAATTGTTGCCGATGTTTGTAGTCGAATTTTGGAAAATTTGACAAGAAAAACTCCAAAACAAGGACGTACATCAAAACACGGACCCTTTCTAGAGGTCTGGCCGTCTGGTCTGGAGGTCCGATGGAATTATCATGGATTCCGTAGAAAACAAGTCACGACAAGGAATCCCTGTAACCGACATGAAATTTGCTGTGGTGGACTGAAAAGGCCCCTTTCTCCAAATGTGAAGCAGCTGGAAATTGCAAATAAATTGTGAGTACCTCCCAAACGTGTTTTGCCCCCTCAATTTGTCCGTTTTTGTGAAACACGTCGTCAACGTCTGGCCCGGTCCGTGAATTTTTGATCAAAGTGCCGTTGAATTCGAAGGATATGTTGGGTTTGTGGTGTCTGGTGGACGCTCAAAAGTCTCCTCGAGACCACAATTCAATTTCGCACGCTGACACGGTACGTTTTCTCCAAAAACACTGTTCAAACGCCCCGAGGTGTTGAGTTTCCCAAAACCGATAGCGTCAATTGACGTTCCTGTCACTTTGGCCGTGCCGTGGTCGAATTTGATCAATTATACGGCGAAATTTCAAGAAAAACGCCACCGCATGACCCGCACCGGACGACGCTAGGTCCCCGAAACCCCCCGGTCGGCAGTTCACACCAAATTTCTCGAAATTCTCCCCGAAAAGCCGAATTTTCGCCGCAAAAACGTAACAAGATGTTTGAAATGGACTACTGGAAGCGGCAAATCCCTGGAAAAAATTGGAATGAATTATAAATTTTTGAAAAATCCTCTCAAATTCAGCAGAAATTTTGCGAATTTCCCATCGTCAAATTGGGATGCGTTTCGTTTGCGAAAACTTTAAAAAAAATACTCCGCCAAAATCCGACGTCTGGTTTTCACAAATTTCAACCAGTCGTCGTTTGGTTCTCTCAGCGGTTAGTTTAGGGTGAAATTTCGTTATATTTACGGTGTCTGTCCCAGCGAAAAAATTCCGTGTGTCTTTCTCTAATTGGCTGTAGATAAATCTTGAACTAGCACGCCGGGCGGCAGAAGCTGATAAAAGGAAGCGACGCAGCTGCTCAATTTCTTTTTCGCCTTGAAAATTTGCACGAGCGCTGTTGTCCGTGTGGGTTTTGTGCGTACACGTTTGCCTGCCAAGTGGTTTTCGAATTTGTGTAGGTCGAATCCAAAACCGAGTGTTTTTTCGGGCTCAAATTGGCAACGCTGGACCGTTAAGGATATTGAAAGCCCGAATTAGGCTTCGCTTGTGTGATCTCCCAACCCACCCCTCTTATAAAAATAAACATTCTCCAAAGAAGAAGAATCCCCTTTAAATTGAAGACTTAGTTTGGCCAAAGTTCGTGTTTGTCTAGTATTGTTTGTTAGGACTTTCGTTGTTTTCTAGTTACCCAAGGTAGTACAGGTAAGTGGAGGCTTGGAAATGAAACACAGAGACTTCAAATCAACAAAGAACAATTTTATTCCAAAGACAAATATATCGACTCATGTTCAAGAATGCAATATCAATTCAGTTACCCCACCCTCCCACTATTTGAAATGCAGTGTGTAAGCCACTGATGCAGAGAGAACAAGAGAAAGACGAGAGAGAGTATCGCTCTCGCTAGAACAGATCATAATAGTTCCAGTAACCTAGATTGTTGAGGAACCTGTATAGCGGAAACTAAACGGCAGAACCAAAGTGTGAGCATCGCTGATACATCACTTGGCGCGAAGGGAAAGAAGAGGGAGACAAACGTTTATTAGTAAGTTCTGCGGTGACCTAAATTGACGAGGGATCTAAAGAGGGAATAGAGACGAGTTTGGCTAAGCACAGGTTCTCTTGAACAGGCCCCCGCTGCCGAAAGAAGAAAAGAGAACAGTGTTGCATAGGCGAATGTCTTTTAATGGTACCATAATAAAACATGACAATAAAGGATCAAGAATAAACATGATAAACATGGTCAATAAAATCATCATCAATTATTTACCACAATAAATACCACAACATGGCTCGAGGTAAATCAACAATATCAAAAACCAGGTCTTAACAGTTGAAGACGTACATTATTTCATAAGATAACAAAGTAAGGAAAGATATCTTCTTTCACAAGATACCCTTCTCTTACAAAACACGACAGCAAGTAAAAATATCCGTTGTGCCAAATATCTATATCTCACAGGACTCAGGCATGAATATCGAAGACAGTCGATCAGTGTAATATGAATCATAGTAAACAAAAGTATGAAGAAATCATTAAAGGGATTCAACTCGACTGAGAAGAATACCACAACCATGCCCATCAAGTATGACAGCATACCTCGTAGCTCTCAAAACCACGTCACCTGTTCTACAGGTCAACGCTTTGTTGTCTCGCCAGACCCTGGCTCTCGGGGTAGTTCGGCCGCAGGTCATCTGGAAATCTTGTGGCGACATCGTTCTACTCTTTCGTCTCTCTCAAGCTCCCAATAACAGTGACCCAAAAGCTACGTGTATTCCCTTTACTCCCCAGAATGTGATTATCCCGTTAATTGTTACAATTAATAATGTCTAACTGACAGGAAACATAACAACTGAATCACTTATCTTCGAGCGTTCTGAAGGCACGGCAGCTATACTCGGGAAGTCTCCAACATCGGAAGAGACTTGAATCTTCTCTTTCCTATGATCTGGAGCAAGAAATACCCCGTTTTTCTTGTGTTCTTCTTTTAGACATCTGCCGTCATTTTCTACACTTTTTCAACTTCTCGTTACTTGACGACCGCATCCTCCTTTTCAGGTGTATTACCAAAGCTCACGATGTTTTACGTTTACTCTTTATAGGCAGAAGAGCCGGTCGATTTCACTTGGCGGACTAAAAAAGGACGACCATACCTGGCTCATCAAAAACGAAACCGACCACGACCTACAGGTAACGTAAAAAATGATTTGGTTCTCCTTTTTTTTTTGTCATCTTTCCGGATTTGATTCGACACTGAGTTGAATGAGTTATTATAGGTTTCTATTAACCAGATTTCTACGAACTGGATTCCGACCATAGAGTTTTTCACCATAGAATTTCCTACAAACAAGTTTTCAACTATCCAGTTTTCAACCTTCTGTTTCATAGTCTTATAATTTTTGACATCAAGACTTCTTCATCATCGTCTGCGTACCAGGGAGATTCCCGAGGCGTTGCATCGAGTATAGACGAGATCCCGTTTACCAGGAAGCACTCCATCCCCCGAGCGTTCTTTTCCCTCTAGAGGAAACGTCTCAGCGTGGAGCCCGTTCCGGTTTGTTGATGCAAGATTTTCCAAACCGCGCAGCAAGCTTCGCCCTACACGCCTACCTGCGTGGACGCCTCATCAGCACCCTGAAAAGCGCAGCGTACGTCAACTGTCGATCTTGGCACGTTAACCAACACCGTCCGTGTCAAATCTGCGCCTAAAACTGTATCTATAATACGCTGCCAAGTCGCAGGAGCGTTAGTTGAACCGAATGGGAGACTCTAATAAGCAATTTTTATATCGAGTGAACTCATAAACTTTGCATCTCGAAGCTGATCTAAAATCGAAGACATGTATGGGATAGGGTATGCATCTTTTTTGTGATGACTTTATTGAGCTGTCTGAAGTCAACACAAAACCTATAAGAGCCGTCCTTCTTGGGAACGAGAATGATTGAAGAGGACTAGGCACTATGAGAAGGCTCAACAACATCTAATCCCAACATTTTCTCTATTTCTTGGTCGATAAGTTTTTGCTTGTGAGGAGACACCTCGGGAGACACGGAATAATAACGTTGTCAAATTGGCTTAGTGTTTGGCAAAAGTTAAATTTCATGTTCTACCTGTGAACAGCTTAAAGGAGATTTCTCCACCAACCATAATAGCGGAGCAAATATTGACACTTGAACATTATCGAACTAAAGTGTGTAGTTAGTACACAAAATGCATGTGCCTTTGATAGTTTTGTACAGGTACAGGTCCAAGTGCCAGCAGAAGGTCTTGCGGCTACAACAGAACATGAACGTTTTCTAAAATTATTGCAGAAGCCACTGTTTGTGGAGTTCTCCCGTTGTTGGAACAAGGGAGGAGTAAAGGTTGTGCATGTTATATGCGCGAGGTCAGAGTGTAGTAGGCCTGCGAGGTGAGGCATGGCAAACGGGGGTTTTCCATAAGGAATATCCCCGAGGTGCTGAGAGTTGATATTGGATATCGGCCGGCATAAATCAAATAATAATGTATTCGGCCTGGGTGAAGCAGTAACAGGCACAGACACACAGGCACACACAGTAGTGCCCAGATGCAATATCATCCACCTCTCTCTCACGCCCTGGATTAAATCATGACGTTTCCGAAATGGAAATCTTGCACTGTTCCGTAGCACATAGCCTACTGTATAACGGGATCGAGGAGGCAATTATGCTAAACCTGGAACGAGATGCAATTCCAAGTGAAAAATGTGAAAGGATGCGTCTTTGTTTCCACGTATAGAGCACTAAATCTCGACTGCATAATGACCAGTCGCATAGTATCGGTACCTACGTAAGATATACGTATATCATCGATTCTACGAACTGGATTTCCAATTTCTAGTGAGCCACCATAGTCGTGGGGCAACCTCATGGCTGTATACCTACCTACGTATAGGTACAAAAATACGATTTCCTCTTTCTTCGAAAGGATAGCCTAGAAATTCATTTTCGTCCGATGGAAACTCGTCATCACGTAGTCGTCGAATTCTCCACAGCGTTGAGTGTTGGTAATATCTATGAGATATACAGAGCGGTCTGCGCGCGTGTTTTCGTTCCTTGTCATGGATACAATACAGAGATACACGGAGACTTTTCGTGGAAGGTGGTGTTGCGAATAAAACCGAAACTACACAGAATTGCTTTTACCAGAAACCTGCAGCCATCATTTGGACGTTCGGAAGCCACAATTGCAGCACAATCCTGCAATTCTGTTTCCCCGACCGCACTTACGCTATACTCTCCCTTATTCTGTTCCTGCTAGCCATACCCCATGTCCTGCTGCTGGCTAGGCCAGAGGCATCATCAGCACGCTTTGGTTCCCTGCCTCGTGTGTATGTATGTGTGCGCGGCGCTGTGTGCGGCATTCCTACGAGCTCATTGGCGAAATACACGAGAGGAAAGCGGAAAATGTGTCCGGAAAAGACCGGGTGAATCGGAATTAATTCAAAATAAACCTTCGCAGCGCTTTGCGGTGGTTCCAAAATTAAATCAAGTTTTGGTGAGTGCGGAGTGAGTGGCGTATTGGAGACTTTCCGCTTCAAGTTCCTAATTTTTCAATGGGAAAAAGTCGGAAGTGTCCTCAAACCAAGCCGTTTCCATACAGAAATTTTTATTTCGAGCGCGGAAAACAGAATTGTGTCGGGATATAATGACGAGGGTTTGATGGAAGCTATCATGTGATCGGATGAATTTTCAATTTAGGTAGCCCGTGCCCTAGCCAAACACGGAAAAATGCAACCAGGCTCAGCGGGGCTTTAAACGATATTGGAAACACAAGGGGGCCTTATGGAGCTTCATATGAAGGTAAAGGGGGGCTTACTGATACTCCGAAATTCAATAAAAGCGTAAGTGGATCGATTTAGGGCTCCATACTACACTCGGTCGAGACAAGGGGGCCCGAAAGGGCTTCGAATATCATATGGAGACACAAGGTGCTTACTACTTCTTCGGAAGCAACGGAAAGATGTAAGAGGGCTCAGCAGGGCTTCAAAAGACGTTGAAGAAAGAAGGGAGCCCAATGGAGGTCCGGATAACACAAGAAGGCAACAGTAGGAATCCAGGAACGAATTTCCCCAGAAGTAATTCCACCGAAATGAACTTTCCTCAGAAATAATTTCCCCTAGAAGGAATTTCCCCAGAATTAATTTCATCGGAATGAACTTCCCTTGGAAATGATTTTCCCTGGAAAGAATTCCCCCAGAATTATTTCCACTGGAATGAAATTCCCTCGGAAAGAATTGCCCTTGGAAAGAATCCTCCTAGAATAAATACCGTCTAATTGAATTTCCCTCAAAATAAATTCACCGAACCCCACTGAGCTCCGAAAGCCATGGAAAAATCACGTGAAGGACCAATGAAGCCCTGAATAAAAGAGGGCAAGAGGGGGCTTACTGGAGCTCTGAAAGTTACGAAAAACGTAAGCTCATCAAGGCTCCAAATGACACATGAGGGCACAAGGGGGTCCACAATAGAGATTCGAAAGCCACGGAAGCAAGGTGGCCGATATTGGTGACACAAGGAGGGCAGGGGACTTGATATAACAAAAGGAGACAAAAGGGGGCTTACTGGAATTCCGGAAGCTACAAAAAACCATAAGGGGGCTTATTAAGGTCTCCAAACGATGACACATTACGGCGGGGCCCAAGAGAAATCCAAAAATGCAAGAGGGTTCAGTGGGGCTTCAGACGATATTGGTTATGCAAGGGGACCGAAGGGGCTCTATATAACAAAAGAAGGCGAAACGGGGCTCACTGGTACTCTGAAAGCCAAAGAAATCATAAGTGAGCTGATTGGGGCTCAAAGCTATACATTCAGTTTGGAGAAGGCACAAGGGATCCGATAGAGCTCCGAAAGTTTCGGGGGAAAAAAACAAAGCCAAAACAAAGCCAAGGCACCTGATAAAGTCATGAAAAAACGACAAAGTGGCCCAATGAAGCTCCGTAAAATGAATGCAAGCAATAAAGGGCTCACTGGAATTCTGAATGAAACACATACAGGGACTCATATCAAGGCTCCAACTACATTTGAAGACCCAAGGGGGCCCGCAAGGACTCCGAATAATATGATGGCAGAAGGGTGATTACCAGCCTCTGAGAGTGAATAAAAATGCAAGGGGGCTCAGCAGAGCTTCAAATCAAATTGCAGACCCAATAAGAAGGCCACTGGAGCCTGGATAACACAAGATGGTAAAAGAGGATCGTGTGGAATTTCGGAAGCCATGAAGCACAAAAGTCATTTAGGTCTCGAAATTATCCTTGAAGACACAAGGGGGTCCGATTTTAGGCCGTATACCACATACAGGCACAAGTGGCATACTAGTGCTTCGAAAGCCTCAAAAAAGTGCAAGTGAGCTCAACAGAACTTGAAACGGTATTGAAGACACAAAGGGGTCCAATGGACCTCTGTAGAACTGAATAACAGAAAATAAGGCATACTGGTGGGTACCTAGTACCTACTCCGAAATCCATGAAAAAACACGAGGAGGCTCAACAGGACTCCAGCTACATTTGAAGATACAATGGGGTCCGATAGGGCTCCACACATGATATGACGGCATAACGTTGCTCGCTGCTCCGGAAGTCATGGAAAATGTAAGGGGGCTCAGCACGGCTTCAGATTACATTGAAGACAGACTAGTGGAGGCCGAATGAAGCTCTTGATAGCAGAAGACTGCAAAAGGGGCCTTACGTTCGAAAAGCAACGAGAAAACACAAAGGGACATATTAAAGCTAAGGCAAAGGGCAAAATATTATTTGGCGAATAATTGTCCGGTCACGTCCTAGAAGAAGGAGGAAATTGGATATTGTGTTTTGAGATACTGTTCCGTCCAAGCGAAATCATTTCCGATGAAAGTTCATTGCGATGGAATTGATTCTGCGGAAAAAATTATTTCCGAGGAAAGTTCATTCCGGTGAAATTCCTGCTGGCGAAATTCCTTCCAGGGAAAACTATTCCCGAGGAAAGTTCATTCCGATGGACTTCATCCCAGGGAAATTCCTTTCAGGGGAAATTATTTGCGGGAAATTGATTCCGGCGAAATTCTTTTAGGGGAAATCCGTTCCTGTTACGCAACAGTAGGGTTCTTACTAGAATTGTGATAGCCATGGAAAAACACCAAGGGGCTTACTAGGGCTCAAAGCCACACTTTAGGACACAAGGGGGCTCACTATGGCTCCGTATATCACATGAAGGCAAAGGGACTCACACTAGGGCTTCCAGCAATGCAAGAGCACACAAGATAGCTTACTGGAATTCTGGTTGCCACGAAAGCACATAAGGGGGCTCATTAGGGCTCCAAACGACACATAGGGCTCAAGGGGCCAATAAAAAACTGGAAATCACGGGAAATTGTGAGGGGGCTCCGTAGAACTTCAAATGATATTGATCACAAGAGGGCTCTAGGAGCTCTTTATAACGGGGAAAGGCAAAAGGGAGTTCACTGTATAAGTACTCTGAAAGCCAATAAAAACAAAAGGATCAAGGCTTCAAACTACACATAAGGGCACAAGGGGGCCCGCTAGAGCTCCGAAGGCCGTGGGAAAACGACAAGGGGGCCCAATGAAGCTCTGTATAATCAAAGAAGGAAAAAGGTGGCTTACTGGAACTCTGGAGACCATGGAAAACCATTAAGAGGCTCACTAGGATTCCAAGCTACACTTTTGGACATAGAGGGGCTCACTAGGGCTCCAAACTACACTTGCGGACACAAGATGGTCCGATAGGGCTCCGTATATCACATGAAAGCACAAAGGAGCCCAAGGAGCTTTATATAACAACAGAACGCAAAAGGGGACTCACTGGGATTTCGAAAGCTACGAAAAAATACAAGAGGGCTCATCAGGGCTCCATACTGCACTTGAAGACACAAGGGGGCCCGATAGGGCTTTGAATATCCGAAGGCACAAGATGCTTATTACCACTCCGAGAGCCACGGAGCCCACAGATGTAAGGGCTCAGCAGAGCTTTAAAAGACATTAAAAAAACAAGGGGACCCAATGGAGCTCCGGGTAACACAACAAGGCAACAAGAGGCTTACTGGAATTCTGATAGCCAAGAAAAACACAAAGGGGCTCACTAAGGCGCTAAACTACACTTGCGGACACAAGGGGATTCGATAGGGCTCCGTATATCACATAAAGGCACAAGGGACTTACACTAGAGATTCCAGCAACGCAAAAACGGACAAGATGTCTTACTAGAATTTGGAAAGCCACGAAAACCACATAAGGGAGCTCATTAGGACTCCAAATGACACATAAGGCACAAGGGGGTCCAATAAAAATCCGAAAGTCACGGAAAAATGCAAGAGGGCTCCGTAGGGCTTCAAATTAAATTGGTGACCCAAGGGTCCCAAGGGGCCCTATTTAACAAAAGAGGACAAAAGGGGGCTCACTGGTACTTTGAAAGCCAATATAAACATAAGGGGTTTGGTATAACTCGTTGAGATCCAAATCAAACTCATCGACAAGACAACTCATCGGAAGCTTTCGACAAGTCATCGACAAGACGGCTCACTGACAAGACAACTCATCGACAAGGCAACTCGCCGACAGAACAACTCACCGACAAGGCAACTCGCCGACAGGACAACTCACCGACAAGACAACTCGCCGACAGGACACTTCATCGACAGGATAAGTTGCCGACACCCTACTCATCGACAGGAAAACTAGGAAAACTTCCCGACCCTGTCCTGTCCCTGTTGTTTCTCGAATCAAAGAACTTGATTGCCTGAGCTGCGGAGCTTGTGGTATGATGGTCAGCGCGTTCGACTACCACACCAGAGGTCGTGGGTTCAAGTCTCACTGTGGGCGCTCGGATTCTCGTCCCGAAAACAAACAAATAATGTTTGCTAAATGCAAGACGTACGTGTGTCGCATAGTACGAACGATGGTGCCGACCCCATGCGATGTTACCCGGCTTTACTAGGTCCAAGTTGTCTTCGAATCAAAGAACTCAATTGCCTGACTTGATCGGACCAGGTCTACAAAAAAACCAACTGGGACCTGACGAGGTCCATGTACACGGCTTTAACACGTGTGTCGCATAGTACGAACGATGGTGCCGACCCTATGCCATGTTACGCGCCTTTACCATGTCCATGTTGTCTTCGAATCAAAGATCTCAATTGCCTGACTTGATTTGATCGGATCTACAAAAAAAAAACAACTGGGTCCATGTACACGGCTTCAACATGTCCAAGTTTACCTTGCATTTTGTGTTCGGGGAATGCCACCTGGCAGAGTTGTAGTATGGATCAGACGTACCAAATCAGCTTTCTAGCCAAATTTGCACCCCGTGTAGGGTGGCGAGGGGGTCTCTAAAAGTTGGAGGTGCAAGAGTTTTTTCAAACCATGCAACAATATTTTGATTATTTTTGTAAGTTGTGAGTGTTATCGTATAAGTTCTCTTGATGAATTGTCCTGTCGTCGAGTTGTCCTGTCGATGAGTCGTCCTGTTGATGGATTATCCTGTCGGTGAGTTGTCTTGTCGAAGAGTTGTCCTGTCGACGAGTTGTCTTGTCGGTGAGTTGTCTTGTCGAAGAGTTGTCCTGTCTACGAGTTGTCTTATCGGTGAGTTGTCTTGTGGGCGAATTGTCCTGTCGGCGAGTTGTCCTGTCGATGAGTCGTCCTGTCGATGAATTATCCTGTCGGTGAGTTGTTTTGTTGAAGAGTTGTCCTGTCGACGAGTTGTCTTGTCGGTGAGTTGTCTTGTCGAAGAGTTGTCTTGTCGACGAGTTGTCTTGTCGGCGAATTGTCCTGTCGGTGAGTTGCCTTTCCGGTGAGTTGTCTTGTCGATGAGTTGGGTGTCGGCAAGTTATCCTGTCGATGAGTTGTCCGACTCCCAAACATAAGTGGGTTGATTGGGGCTCCAAGCTACACATCAGAGCACAAGGGGCTCCACATAGAGCTACGAAAGCCATTGAAAAACGACAAGGAACCCAATGAAGCTCTGTATAATATAAAAAGGCAACAGGGGACTCACTGGAATTCTGAAAGCCATGAAAAAACATGAGGGGGTTCATCAGGGCTCCAACCACATTTGAGGACCCAGGGGGCCCGAAAGAAAGGACTTCGAACGACATGACGACACATGGGTGATTTTTATGCTCTAAAAGTAACGGAAAATGCAAGGGGGCTCAGCAGGGCTCCAAATCATAAATTAGACACAATAAAGGGGCCCAAATTGAGCATAGATAACACAAGATGGCAAAAGGGGGCTTAGTAGAATTCTGGAAACCATTAAGCACATAAGGGAGCTCATTATTAGGGCTCCGAATTATACTTGAAGACACAAGGTACTGGTACCTACTCCGAAAGTCATGGAAAACATAAGGGAGCTCAACGGGGCTCCAACTACACCTGAAGGCACAATAGGCCCGATAGGGCTCCGAACATGCCATGACGGTACAACGCTGCTTGCTTCTCCAGAATTCACGGAAAATGTAAGGAGGCTGAGCAGGGCTTCAAATTACATTACAGACAGAATATGGGGGCCCAGTGGAGCTCTTGATAGCACAAGATTGCAAAAGTGGCCGTGTGGAAATCTGAGAGCTATGAAAAACACAAGAGAACCCATTATGGCTCATTTACATAGACCTTAACCGTATCAGTAACCGCAACGCTAACCTCAGTGTAGAAGTCTGGATCTGTAAATTCCGTCAGTGAGGCCGAGAACGCAACCAAGGCAGGTTGCTGGTTTCCGGTCTTGGTTCCGACAACATGCTTACGTTATGTTCTCGGCCTCATGGATGGAATGTACCAGGTTCAAACTTCTACACTAAGGTTACCGTTGCTGTTACTGTTACGGTTAAGATCTATGTAAATTATACTTTAGAGTTGAAAAATTACACTAGAGATGAGGGGCCCTAATATCTCATGAAGGTACAAAGGGCTTACTAGTGCTCTCAAAACTCGGTGTGCCAGCAGAAGTTCTCGGAATAATGCAAGGGGACTAAGCAGAGCTTCAAAAACATGGGGAAATCAGGGTGCGCAGTAGGGCTCTAAATACTACACAAAGGCATAAGGGTTCTCACTAAAGTTTGAAAAGCAATGAGAAAACACAAAGGGACTTGATGAAGTTAAGGCAAAGGGCAATACGTTATTTTGCGACGAATTGTCCGCGAGACGAATTGTCCGCGGGACGAATTGTCCGTTACGAATTGTCCGCGGGACGGATTGTCCGGTCACGAATCGGGGTCTCCTGATTACCGGTCAGTTGTTCTTTGCTGAGCTAAGGAGAATGACACCATTTAGCCTACTTCGTGATCCGTCAATTTGAGTTAGTAGTGTCGTGTCGCTATAGAAATGTAAAATCTCTGACACAGTTTTTGTTTTGGGGCTCTTTGATGGACGTTGAAGCAGAAACTAAGCTCACCCCTCACATAATACACAGTGTGTAGATACTGGGACCTTACCATACGTGTTTCACCGAATTAAGTGTCCAAAGATCGGGACGAATCAAAATAAATTTGATTCAAGTTTGAGTATAACTGGTTGCCTAGGAGTTTTGAAAGACATATGAGGACTTTTCAGTATACGTACCAGTAGTATCTACCACTTAAAACTCCTAGCTGCCTTTGGTTAGGAATGAATAGCGTCTACTAGCACGCTTCTGCCACGATTACTATGAGCCATTTTTTGTTCAAATACCACTGGGAATTCCTTTGGGACCGACTATAATACTGTTTGGAACCGCCGACTTATTGATCTTCCATTTAAATATAAAGAACAAGTGACGACCCAGGCGTGCACAGTGCTCCTGCTACGCTGCCTCTGCTGCTGCTGCTGCTTCTACTACAAAGAAACTTGAAAAGAATTTAGATACTACTTTATTACATTGTTGCAGCCTCAGCCTCCTTTCTCTGAGCCACGCTGCTGCGCTGCTGCTCTGTACTGTATAAAGCCGACTGTCGAGACGTGGAAAAGCGATCGCAGAACAAAAGAACACCCCAACAACGCGCGCGAGAACAATCCTTGGGGTTGGCGGCGCTCTGGTATGCCCTCTTTCTATCTCTGTCTGTTAAGAGTTAATTGACTCGAATTTTTCTGCTTGATGGTCGACAATGGAATGCCCCTCAAGTTCTCGCACAGGATTAAGATATATGTAATGTAAGATATATGTATGATTTTATGTAAGAGAGAAAGAAGAAGGGAGAGTTCCTTAAGCAAGTAGTTCTCTTTCTCGATGATCTCTCGTTCCTTATTCAATATTTCTGCGCGTGTGAAGAAGTAATAAAATGCTAAAGCATCACAAGCAGGGGTGCTGTCCGAATAAAATCCCGAGGAATAATAAGAATTGGGGAATTGAGAAGTGTGTGTAGAGGTAGGTAGGTAGGTATAGGTAGAGTAGGAGAGGTGGAGTTTGCAGATATTGGATTCGGGACCGTTTTGACAGCTTATGCGTTTGTTACCGCCTGAAATTGGAAGACAGGTGCGTTTTATTCCGGGGGGATGTTCGATCATATTTTAAGTGCGGGTCTGGGGGCTCTGAAGTAGCGGCGCGCAGGAATTGAAATCTCAGAATGATACTCGACGGTGCGGTAGGCAGGTACCTACTACATATTTACCTTTCCACTTAGATTTTCAAGGTCAAAGGTATCCTGGATCATTCAACTTGAACAAAATACAAATAATAAATCCCTGGATGAAAAAGCTAGTTGGCGAGGGTGATATGTTGCACAATTGTAGATACACTGGTCGCGTTTTTGATCAAGTGCAATTCTGGCAAGGAAATAAGCTTCTTCCTCAAAACTGAATGAGAAAACGAAACCGCACTCCAAATTTAGGACCAGCACTGCAAAATATTTTGAAGTCATGTTTTTGTGGTTGACTGAAAGGATATGATGAAGCCTGTGACTGCCGTAGAACAGGATTAAGGTATTCGCTTATTTGTGTGCACTGCTGTGGACTTCCCACGCGAAAGCGCTAAGACGCCGCAGACAGAAGACGAAGGGGAAGAAGATAAAAGTGTTAGTTTTTGAAAAGATTCATTTGTTTTCATGTTTTCAAGATTATTTCAAAATTAAAACAGTATTACGGGTTGAAATCGTAATTGAAAGTGATTGATTCCGAGGTGGAGATAGTTGGGATTGGGAGAATTAAAAATACAGAATAAACTACAAAAAATCAGGTTTATGATCGGGAAGAAAAGGTTCAAGAATATTTACAGTTCAACTTGACATGGCGTGTCAACAAAAATAAAAGGGCGTTGCGCAGAGGACGCCAATAGAAAGGGTGAGCAATACCGCGAGAGTTGGCTTACAAACTATAACGTAGGTACCTACCTTTTCGATGAAGCTGCGAGAACTCGAAGGGCCCAACGAAGCTCCAGCGACGACACTGAAACAGAGTACCTACACGAAAAACAACATACTGCCATCCTACCCCAAGGGAAACTGGTGTAGTAAACCGGTATAGCTACCCCCTAATAACGTCTCTTACTTCACGCAGAGACAATAATTTACTAGTCAAACGAGGTATCCTTACCGAAGTTCGACTATAAGTGTCCTAGCAGCCTCATTCGAATAAGATAAAATAATCACATACAGGTAGATTCTCTGATCCCTCGGGATAACCACACATTTTAAAGAAAAAAAAGAAGCGGGAGCACCACACTCCCACTCCTCCAGCCGGCGACCGCGGCCGGTCCGCTGCGATGCATATCCATTCGTTGAAAAATGATGGGGGTCAAGAGTCGCCACGTCCTTAGGGTTTTTAGTTCTCCTTTGGTACACGAAAACCAAAACGATTGGGCAAGGTGGGATTTCATCTTATTCGGATGAGGCTGCTAGGACAATTATAGTCGAACTTCGGTAAGTATACCTCGTTTGACTAGTAAATTGTCCGTCGCAGCCTCATCCTCTAAGATGAAATAATCACATACAGGTAGACGTTTAAAGAAAGTGTGGCGACTCGGCGGTCAGCTTGACACCGAGTAAGGGAGAACAATTCGACAGCATTGCGACAATAAAATTGTTCATTTTGAGGAATAACCATTAAGATTTATTAAGGATTGATTCGGAGAACAAGTGCTTCTCCGTGATCAAAGGGCGGTTATAAAACTTCGCAAAAGTGTTTGACCGCTGAGACCATCCGGCAGTTCTTTGAATGGTATCCAAAGATACGCCCTTCCTAAGCGCCGCTGAGGTGGCGGCGTGTCGGGTTGAGTGATGTTTGAAGACGTCTGTATTCACGCCCGACAATGCCAGGGTTTTGCGGATCCAGTTACTGATAGTTTGTTTATTAGCCGTCTTGTATGGGGGGGTAAAAGCAGTTGATAAGCCTGTAAGAGTTTTCTCGATTGAAACACTACGAGGTGACGAAGGCCTCGCTCTTTCAGAAAATCAGAAACAAATCTTGAATGATTTGTTGACGGAAAACTCTGAGGTTGTTGGTTCAATTACGGAGGCTACGCCTTTTGCTGAGGAACAAAATTGAGACTGGCAACCACAGCCCAATCGCAACTACCCCATATTCGATGACAACATGCAGAAAGGAGAGCTTGAGGAAGGAGATTAATACCATGTTGGAATAGGGTGTTATCGAATCGTGCGAGTCGCCTTGAGCGTTTCTGTTATTTTGGTTCCTGAAGGGGAAGACAAATGGAGGACTCGCGTCGATTTTAGGACACCTAACGCGATTATGCAGACCAATAAATTCTCCCTGCCTCACTATTGAGGACTTGCTGCATTCTGCGAGAAGACCTTGTACATGTCAAGTCTGGACCTGCGATCAGAATATTGGTAGGTCGGAGTTCGTAAAGGAGACAGAGACAAGACTAGCTTTACGTCGCCATTTGGTACCTACCGCTTCCTATATACGAATGCCCTTCGGATTGAAAAATGCCGGAGTGACATTTCAACGTCTGATGGATCGTTTCCGGAATGACCTCGATGACGTCACAACTTTCGCATACCTAGATGATGTGATTGTGGTGTCAAAATCATTCGAAAAACACGTACGCGATCTTGAGTTGGTATTTGCTAGACTCAAGCTCTTCAAAATTGCGCGCCAAACGTGAAATAGTATTTTATGTTACTAGCGCCGAAAACCGGGCATAGCATAACGAACGTGAATGCAGCCTAGGCCGAGAGCTGCATGTAAGAGAGTTATGCCATGCCGTTTTCAGCGCGTGTAGCATACATCGTTTTTTGTGCTGCTTTCTATAAAATTACAAATAAATAAGATCATATCGCAAGAATCACTGGAATAAATTTCAAGTTGGTGCTTCTGCCATTCATCACCAAGGCACGAGGCATATACCTACTAGATGCAGATTTTTGTGTGTCAAATGTCGATTTGAAAAATTACGTCCAATGTTTGAATTTTCTTGCTTAATACCGCCCTCCCGCTCTCCAATTAGAAGGGCCATCCCTCAAAAATCCCGAAATCACTGAGCTCTATTGTCTTGTGTGACAACGAAATACAGGAAATGGCATGAATTAATCACTTTCAAACCTTCGCGCCACAAAACGTCAAAAATCATTCTGCAATTGTACCAACAGATATTAGAAAAATGACCCTAAATTGTCAATTTTCGAAGTATTTATTCATAATTTCAACTGATTTAAACCGAAAATTTCAAGCTATAACATTGGAAACGTGATCTCTCTTGAATTGTGAATGATTTTGCGAGGTTAGTTTATTTTTCACGTGTACTTTTTACTTTGCCGCTCTAGATCTTTTTCTGAATATTACAGTGCAGGACACCGAGCGTATATTGTCATTTTCGGTTATGGCAGCACGAAAAGTGTTTTTTTGCCCGCTCAAGTGTTGAATATTTGGGACATGGGATCACCAAAGGAGGTATCAGACCGAGTGATGACAAGGTAGCAGCAATTGTGCAAATGATAGAACCGTCAAACTTGAAGCAGTTGAAGACCTCCATTCAAACTTGTTCGTGGTTTAGAAGAATAATTCCCAATTTGTCGGAAACGGCTTGGCAACTGACCAGGAGCCGTATTCTCTAACTTGCTATGCACTCGAACCGACAGATATCGCTATCGGTAGCTAGGCAAGCACCATTGTCATTGGCTTTTGCCTGAGTACTGATAGCGATATCTGTCGGTTCGAGTGCATAGCGAGTTAGAGAATACGGCTCCAGGCTTCTTGAAAAGGACGCACGCTGGGAATGAAGCGATGCCCAGAAAGACGCTTATAAGAATTTGAAAATCACCCCAAGCTCTGAACCAATTTTGTGTCAAGCGGATGAATCGAAACCGTTCGTAATTCGAACAGATGCTAGCGGATGGAGTTGTCTTAACTCCAGGGGGAGAAGAAAAACAAAAGGCCGGTAGAGTACGCCAGCCGTCTTGTGACCCCATCAGAAAGAAACCATGATACTACTCAGACAGAGGGCTTGACGGTTATATGGGCATGTAATAAGTTTCGAGGATACATTGATGGAAATGAAGTAACAATTGGCTCTGACCATCAACCTTTGAAGTGGTTGTTGTCTTTGAAATCACCGACAGGAAGATTGGCCAGATGGGCACTGGCTCTACATCATATAATCTGAGAATAGATTATATTCCCGGCAGATCGAACGTTATTGCAGACAAGTTGTCTAGACCCGTAACAGACGAAAGTGAAGATGTGAGCTAGCTGTTTCTACACGGAAGTTGATTTTTCCAGAGAACGAACCGATGGCGATGACTATCGTGACAAGCAATTACGCGATCCCGAATTGAGGAAGATAATAATCCAAGCATTCGAGCATCTCGATCAGTCTGTAACGAACTGGATGGACCGAGGTTATTTTCTGTCTCAAGGAATTTTGTACAGAGACGTAGACGGTGACTCTGAGGTGGCCCAGTTGATGATGCGACTGATGAAAGACGTCCATTGATTGAAGGTTACCATAACCATCCGATGGCAAGGCATTGCGGTTGCGAGAAGACCTCGTGGAAGATGACATCCAAATACTTCTGGCCTGGAATGCGTCGAAATATTGCGAGTCACGTGAAGTGTTGTTTGGACTATCAGAGGTGCAAAATAAGCAACAGTGATCCATCTGGTTTATTGCGGATGCCCGTCGCCGGACGCATATTCATAAACAGCAGACGGATCAGCCGTTCGGCCCATTTTGTGCTAGAAAGCTCGTATTTTGCCATGGTTACGACAACGACCAGGTAACCAACAAACGTCAGGAAAAATAATGATTTTGACATAGGGTTAGAGCCGTCCCAAAATTTTTCGATAGAACCCCTTCTACCGTAATTCGTGTACATTTTCAACCCCCGTTGGTACTGTGAGAACTCTTGACACATTTGGAGCTCCCAATAATGATTTGTAATAAAACAATAAATTAAATAGACTATTATGTTTATTGTAAAATACAGGAGAATACTGATGAGGTGAGAAAATGTGAGTGTTCTCAATATTGGTGTTATGAAAACACAGAAGGCGAGGTCCTAAGGTATGAGGGCTGTTTGAGTCAAGCAAAATGGGATCTGCGATAATAAGAAGGCAACAAGCGAGATCCCCAGTATGTGGAAGCTGCCTATGGCAAACAAAACTGGGCTTGGGGGGTAAAACCAGGGAGCGGAATGTACAGAGCAAATAGTGAAACCTGACAAGACTTCCAACAACATAATTAGGCACAATGGGGACAAAAGGGCTCTAGATGAGATCAGAAGGCAAAATGGGGCCTACTGGAGTACTGAAAATCATGAAAAAGCATAGGGAAGCTTATCAGAGCTCCAAACGACAGATGAGGACAAGAAGGGGTCCGATGGGGCTCCAAATATCACATGAAGTTACAGGGTTGCTCATTAAATTGCCCACCGCGGTTGCTTACTAGATATTTGGAAGCGTCAAAAAAATGCAAAGAAGCTCAACCGGACTTCAAAAGACATTTGCGAGACAATGAGGCTCAGCAATTCAGCTTAGCTTGTATAACTGACAACGGAATCAGGCATAGGGGCCAATGGGGTTCTAGATAACACAAGAAGGTAAAATAGTGCCTACTGGAAATCTGCAAGCCATTAGAAAGCATAGAAGAGCTTATCAGAGTTCCAAACGTCAGGGGAGGGCACAAGAGTCCCAATAGTGCTCCGATTGAATAAGGCACAAGGTTAAGGTTGCTTATTATATCGCCCAACGCGGTTGCTTACTAGAGATTTGGAAGCTCCGGGAAAAATGCAAAGGGCTTCAACAGAGCTTCAATAGACATTTACAAGATAAAATGGCTCAGTAGGGCTTCTAACACCCGAATAAGGCACAAGGGGACCAGTCTCGGATCTATGTTTTTTTAGGGGATGCAAAATCCCATTTTGCCGCCCCCTTCCCTGATACGCAAAAACCAAAGGGGGCTCTACCGAGCGAAGCCCCCCCCCGTAACGCCGCAGTTGGAAATGTTTCAATTTTAAGGTGGCCGTTTGAGCAAAATACCCCGCTTTCCCTAAAAATTTTCACAGTATGAAAACATACAAATTGCTCAAGTACCTACTGCAGAACATTTTTTGTTACCCTTTTTCCAAGTAATGTGCTTTTATCCATTTTTAACAATAAAAAAACATATTCGAAACAAAAAAAAAGTATTATCAAGGTAAGAGATAGATCATTTTAGTTTTCTGATCTCAGTTCTGTATGAATTTTGTTTCGGCGGCTTTGCTTTAGGCGCGAAATCATGTTGACACCCCAAACGCTACTGTCGACCGCCTGCCGCCCACTCCCGCTGTTGCAAAAAACTCGATGCCTCCTAATTAGACTAGCGTATCTCAAATCGCACAATATAGACTAGCGTATCTCCATATTACAGTATTAAAACCGGCGTATCAAGATTTTTGATGATTTTCTGAAAAGTAGCGCAAAAGGTTCCATTAATAGAGGCATCAAACTGTTGAAAGATGTTTCGTTTCCGGGAAACCTATTTAAAAATTGGACCTAATTTTGCCGCCCCTTTATTCTGCCGCCTGGTGCATATGCCCCGGTTTGCCCCCCCCCCTAGATCCGGCGCGGAAGGGGACCAATGAGGCTCGAAATAACACAAGGCAAAATGGGGCCTGCTGGAATTCTGGAAACCATAACAGAGCATGGGAGCTCATTAGAGCTCTAATAAACGACGGACGAGGACACAAGGAAGCCCGATAAAGCTTGAAATGCCACATGAAGGCAAAAGGATGCTCGATAAATTACCCACAGGATTGTTCACTGAAACTCTGAAAGCCACAGAAAAATCCAAAAGGCTCATGGCTTCAAAAAACATTTACGAAACAAGGAGGCCCATCAAGGCTTTGACAACGCAGTAAGGCACAAGGGAGCACAGTGGGGCTCTGGATAACACAAAAAGGTGAAATGGGGCCTATCGAAATCCTGTAAGCGTTAAAAACCATAAGAGAGCTTATCAGAGCTCCAATCGACAGATGAAGACAGAAAGGGGGCCCTATGGGGCTCGGACTAACACGTGAAGGCAAATGACTGCCAACTCAAGCTCTGAAAGCCCAGAAAACAATGCAAAAGAGTTCAGCAGGGCTTCAAAAGACATTCACGAAGCAAGGAGGCCATTCGGGCTTCCTTTTTACAACGCAATAAGGCACAAGTAGGGGACTGAGGCTCTGGATAACACTAGATTACGGCAAAATAAGGCCTACTTCAATCCTTGAAGACTTTCAAAACATAGGCGAGCTTATTAGAGTTCAAAACGACAGATGAGAACATAAGGGAGCCTGCTAGTGCTCCGAATAATAGATAAAGGTACCACAAGGCTGCCTACTACAGTTCTCGAAGCCACGAAAAAATTGAAGGGGGCTTTGCAGGGCTTCAAAAAACAATAACAAAACAAAAAGGCCCAGTATGGCTTCTAACAACGCAATAAGGCACCAATGGGGAGGGGGGCAATGGGGCTCTTGATAACATAAGAGGGCAAAATGGGGGCTAGTGGAAGTCTGAAAGCCATCAAACATAAGGGAGCTTAATAGATATCCAAACAACGGATGAGGTCACAAGGGGGCCGATAGGGCTTCGAATAGCATATAAAGGCATCGGGTTGCTTATCGAATCGTCGAAAACCATAGAAAAATCCGAGGGGACTCAATAGAGCTCTTAACAACATTGAAGAAGGAAAGAAATTCAAGAGGGCTACTAGCATCCCAATAAGGGACAAAAGTGTCCAATGGGCTCTGAATTCCATAAGAAGGCTAGAGGGGGCTTACGGAATTTTGAAAGCCTAAAAACAGTCTTTTTAAAGCTCCAAACGACAAATCTAGACAAAAGAGGACCCAACGGGGGTTCGGCAGGGCTACAGATGACAGTGAAGAAAGAAAAGTATCCAATAGGGCTTCGAAGACTACAAAAACGCAAAATGGGAATCACTGATATTTATATCACTGATAGATATTTTAGTTATGTACTTCATTAGGAAATAAAATTACTTACTTACTTACTTACTTACTGGGATTTGGCAAAGGGGGTCAGTAGGGTTTCAAATGACATTTACTAAACAAAAGGTCCTAGTAGAGCTCCCAACAGCACGAAAAAATCTAAATGAGGCTTACTAAAGTTCTGAAAGCGAGGAAAAATGTAAAAGGGCACCTTACAGCTCCAAGCAAAAACTAGAAGGGGGTTACTAGATCTCCGAAATTCACAAAACGATACATACAATGGTGCCCATTAGGGCTCTAAATTATACAAAAAGGCATAAGAAGACTCAGTGGAGCTCCAAAAGCAACAAGAAAGCACAATGGGGGCTATTTAAGTTTAGGCAGAAGGCAAAAAAAATTTGTCCGCGCGACGAATTGTCCGTGCGAACAAATTTTTGGGTCCTATGTGGGTCACGCTCCTATGTGGGCTGATTTATGCAGAGGACGTAATAGACATTGTCGAAGATGGTCAGCATTGAACCGAGTCTATCACTACACTGCACGGTGATCACAGGTGAGTAGATAATATTGATGTCTCCGCCAGAGCCTATAACCAAAGAGATGAATGAGTATTAACTTTGAAATAGGATTGAGTCGAGGTACCACCAGCAAGTTCGAAAGAGTAGAACAGTAGAGTGGCCTCAGATTGACTGAATCATGAACAATTGTATACGCCAAAAATTGGTTCTCGCCTGAAGAATCTACAACAAAGAATTCATGGCTACGTAAATCTCACAATCTCACAAGAAGTGATTGTAAAGACCTCTTCAAATGATAGGAGGGTAGCTAGACGATGAATTTGGCCGTCAACAATTCAAACGGCACCTGAGACTGCCCAATCTGCCGAAGGTTCAGGCGACATCTGCAATGGGGACTATGATGAAGATTTAGAAGGTTCAAAATAGGTTTTGAAGGAACCTTACCAGATTCATCAACAGAAGCATTTCTGAACAAAGCGAAATCTCGCCTAAATATTTTTTTTGTTGACTTTTGTTTTCCTGATGTTTCTAACTTACCTGGTACAATTATTTGCACACTGCGATTATCAGTATGATCGGTCCTTTCGTGAACGCACTAAGCGTGCCGAATGGTTAGCCCGTCTGCTATATAAAATATGCTCGCCGGACAGCGATTTGAAATTCTTTAGGGTGGACTTTTTTGGGCCACTCCCAGAATTGGAACGAGGTAATCGTTGGGTTTTAATTGTGGATGATACTACGAGTAAATGGGTTGAGCTTTTTGCACTCAAGGATGCCACAGCGGAATCTTGTGGGAAAGTGTTAATCGACGAAGTTTTTTTTTGAGATACGGAGTGCCCAGGAAGATTATCTCTGACAATGGTACGCAATTTGTGAATGGTTTGATGCAGTATGTAGCTGAATGTTAGTCAATAAAACAATCCTAATTCCCTCCCGTCTATCATCCTGAAGCCAATCCCGTCGAAAGAAAAAACAGAGACCCAAAGTGCCGTTTTGGTAAACAGTTATCACGATGGTTGGGACTGTAAACTTCCACAATTCGTTTTGCAATGAATTCTACTTTGACTCTTTCAAATGGTCATCCACCCGCTTTCGTAGCTTTACTCGAGACTTAGATCTTATACTGACGCTCAGCATGATTTTTCTGCGATTGTACTAAATTTAAATTTTATCACCGAAATTACCCCCTACCTTTCAACGATAGCGGTCACCATGAAGGACTTCCGTGGAATCAATAAAAGACAACAATATACATGCAAACACTATGCTGATCTTCGTCGACAAGAAGTCCCTCAATTTCAAGAGAACGACAAAGTTTTGGTAAAAACGGATTCTCTTAGTAATGCTGCATAAAAAGAAACTTCCAAGTTTTTTCACGTGGAGATGGTGCTTACATAATCAATTAATCAAAGCTAAACTCTCCTGTTAGCTACGAAGTCGCTTCGACCCCCGAGCCTCTGATTCCCATTGGATAACATCGTCCATTATTGTAGCAGAATTGCAATAAAAGCCGATAATTGTGTTTTGTTTGAAGGTAGAATGGTGCGTTTTCTTCCCGCTCAAAATACCCCAGCTACAGCTCGCTGTATTTCGACTAAATCCTGGACTACTGGTATTCGAACACATTTGTCCGATTTTCAACAGATTTTGACACTTTCTTGTGTTTCGCGTAATTAAACTTGTCTTTTTGCATTTTGCAATGTCGGCACTTCCTTCCTCAACGAAGCATGTAGTGTTTATTGGCGAGACCCGCGATATTTTGCATTTGTCGCGAAAACATTACACAAATCATGTTGAGCCGTGCTGGTACGTTGGTATATACCGATTTCATCAACCCGCCATAATATACGCTGGTGGTTATCCTGACACAATGCCGTACTGCCGATTTCAGGCGTATTACTAACAGTCGGAGGGGCTTGCCCCAAGGTAATCCGAAGAGGATTTTTCAGTCTGTTCAGAATTGAACGGGTTCCGACCAGACCATTCTGACTTGGCTGTTGGCTTCGCATTGCTGCACTTGAGTTTTAGCTCGACTCGACTGGAACTGCACTGGCGTTGCAAGAAGTAGAAACCTCTACCAGTTGCGCGTTCCCACAAAGTGTTCAAAGTTCTACTATACAATTTCAGAGTTTTGACTAATTGCTTGAAAACCATACGCACGCATTTCTATACGAAAACTTCACTCTCAATCGTGCACCATTTGTCACCTGCATTTTCCATTCAAATTCGAATTAAATTTCGACAAGAGTCTGCACAGCGGGACATTATGCGCGGATGAGCTTTGGTTCCCTCTAATTAAAACTCCGGTCATGGCTTTTAGGGGTAGCATTTAAGTGTTGTTAAACAGTTAATTAGTACCCTATATACGGGTCGGTAATCTCGGTCCTGTGTGTATGTGCGGAGCCGTTTCGGGGGCGCTCTATGATGGTGTAACAAGTATTGCAGAAGATCAAATAAAGATAGAGGGCATCACCGCAGAGAGAGCGAGCGCGCGCTTTTTGGTCGTTAGTCCGGACGATTATTATCACGCTATCTATGCAAATACCCACGGTGCCGCTCGCCTTGCCCGAGGATTTATTAACATAAAGAGAGAAAAACCAAAAGCTGGTTGGACACCCTGTATGAAACCCTCAAGTCTTCGGGAACTGCCTCGGTGCGGCTACCATTATGGTTTGATGCCGGGCTAATGATAGTGTCTTTCTTGACCGAGGCGATTCGTATCGCGTCGTCTCTCCTCTTCTTGGGTAGAGCGGCCAGAATGGAGCAATTAAGCGCCGGATCTCGGCCTGTCGAACTGGGAGGCCAAATCTAATCAAATTCCAGTCACCATCCCAGTCAGTCACTTGATTCCATCTGCTATTAGAGAAGCGCCGTTCTAATACTTTGAGCCGGTCGTCGCAAGGACGAGAAAGACACTTATTATCTCTGATTATTCCCGAATGGTGAGCACTTCACTATACAGGATGGTGTAATTTCTTTCTATACCTGCGGATGGACAAACTTAAGTAAACACTGTAAAGTAACCCACTTTTCAACGATTTCAGCTGTGATCGTCGTTGTACCATCTCTTTCCTACGAACCTTACGTCTCAAGTTCTTTGTTCTAGACGAAAACGCAAGTTGGGGGAATCTGCTGTAAATTCAATAAAACACGGATAAATGTATTAATAAAGTTGATTTTATTATTTTATTTCACCTGCCAGCAAAGTCCAAATGAATTTGTCTCTTTTCTCGAAAGACCTGACACAAGAAGGCTGACAGAATGACAAAATGACACACAAACAAAACAAGAAAAATCAATAAAATTGATGCAAGAATAATACAACAAACACGAGAGTAATTGGATAAAATGCAACAAAAATAATGAAACATGTCAAACTGTCAGTAAAAGAAAAGGCAAGAGTGACGGATTCAAAAACAGAAACCCATGGTAAGAACCCGTCAAAGAAACCCCTGTGTATAGTCTGGTGTCTCCTTAACAAAATTACGAAAGAACTTGTGCAGAGATCGTCAACATTTTGGTTGAAGCTCATTGGATTTCCCTCTTCCTCCCGCAATGCTAAGTTTCGCTTCGCTTGCTTCTCTTTGCTCCGCCATGCAATAATAATTTACGCTTTGCAATTCAATTTACGCCACTCTATCACAAACTCACACATACAAAAGTGAAGAACATTAGTGGACAATATACAAAAATACTATAATCAACCAGATTGTTTACTACCATCAACTAAAGTATGTTGCGTTCCCAAGGTACACGAGACGCTGGAACAAAATACCTAAACCCAGGAAATAACTTTGTCTCGCTGAAGTTGCAACCTACTCTACAATCATCAGTCTAGTAAATGAAGATTGGACAGTTGCCTCCGTAACCGCTGACATCCGCTGAATACCGAATACATTCAGTATTCAAAAATACCCAAAATACCAAACAGGACTTGAAAATCATGGCAGATAATTTCGAGAGTTTCTGATCTAATTAGGAGGACTGGAAATAATAACAGATGGTTTGAGAGTTTCCGAGCAATGAGGAAGACTTGAAATAATGGCAGAAGATTTGAGAGTTCCTGCGCAAATGGGGAAGATTTGGAATAATGGCAGATGATTTGAGAGTTTCTGATCAATGACGATGATTGGAATTATTGGCAGATGGTTTGAGATTTTCTGAACGAATTTAGGAGACACCAAGGTGACCAGGGGTTTGAAGTTGTTTTGATCTTGCGGTATTTTGTAGTACTAAATTTCAAGCAACAGCAACGGCCTGTCACTTTATTTAATTGATCGAATGACCGTCCTTGCCATTGCTGATTCCCGGTCTCACCCCTCTCCATCAATTCTCAAGGACCCCACAAAATAAATAAATACACCCACGTTGGACGAAAGGGATGATGTCTCTTGGGTTCGACTTTCACATACATTTATACAAAAATATACAAACTACGAACATGTTATTTCGTCTCGCAAAATTCACAAAGACCCTTTCATTCTCGCTTGCGCAATTTACTTTGAGCGTCAACAAAATAAAATTCGGTCTGATGTACCGATTTTGAATTACTCATTTATTCATTCATTTATTTGAAGTGTCATTGAGAGACCCCGTCTGAGGTAGTTTATATCTCAACACTGTTCAGAATATAACAATTAATTTGTCAAACAAATGTCACTGCCTCAAATTCTCTCAATGCCATCTTCTCAGCCTTCCAACCATCGTTCTTTTTATTCAACTTGTCAAGTCTACATTTTCTCTGTTCTTCTGCACCTCGTTCTATTCCATTTTTCAGCCGCAAACCCGAGAAAAACTTCTTCCAAATAGAACGCAAATTTTGTAACGTGCATGCCAAATATTGGTTTCAAATATAATGAGGCATGAGAGGTACATAGTGACACGGATATAAATTGACAGATTAGGCGGATCTCAATAATGAAATAAAATCTCAAGTGAAACAAAGAATCCCAAGTAACATTACAAACAAAACAGTGACGGTACGATAAAGTAAGCCAGATTGCAAATAATTATCAACACAGTTACCACAGTCGAGTTCTTATAGCTCGGAAATGGGGAGGATATTTACACGACGGTATCCTGACCTATGAAATGAGCTTATTCACCAGGGTGTGATGGTATTCCACACAGGATTATCCCGACGACTTGAAGGCTACCGCAACTGTGGGAATAAAAGCAAAGAAGAATGGGCCTACAGACTCCAGGCATCGACGGCCACTTCCGGACACGAAGTGAAGCCCTTGGAGCGTCAAGTGTCGATCGAGGGAAGGGAACGAGATCCTTTCTCTATAGATGTTGGTGGGTTCATGCCCTCGGATTGTGGTCACTTCGTCGGCGATGGATCGACGGCCACTTCCGGACACGAAGTGAAGCCCTTGGAGCGTCGAGCGTCGATCGAGAGAAGGGAACGAGATCCTTTCTCTACAGATGTTGGTGGGTTCATGCCCTCGGATTGTGGTCACTTCGTCGGCGATGGTGTTGCTGAAGGTGCCTCTCGGGTACCGAAGATGCCGCCCGGCGATCTTATAACATGGCCTGTGGGAGGACCAACGACCAACAAGCCTCCAACAGTGATGGACGAACGTGTTCAGTCGGAAGATCTAACCTCAATCCAAGGAATTGCTCATCGATGGCGAAAAACAGCAACCTTCTATGTCACCGTTTGCAGAAATTCAGCAAGCTCCTATGTCAAAAAGGGGTACTTCTCAAAAGGAACAAAATTGTACTTTAAACGTGATGTACTATACTTTCTTCCATTTTAGGTTGAAATAATATTCACTATAAATTAAGGTGACATAATGAGATATGAAATTTGATATTATTCACTAGATTTGGCTATAAAACGTGACATAGACGGTTTTGTCAGCAATATGTTGATAATTTTTGCAGAATAGAAGCTTCATAGCAGCTTTTTTGTCTGACATAGAAGGCTATTTTCCATCTTGCCGTTGAAATTTTGTGCCACAACCTTCCATCTTTGACTTAGAAGGTTATTATCTTCTACCTTGTCATCGTATTTTTTGCAAAAACCTTCTTTAACTGACATAGAAGGTTGATATTTTGCACTTGACATACGAATTAGTCTTAATTGGAATCGAAGGTTTTGTCAGTCGATTAAAGGCTGGAGTGTCGATCGTTTGATTCATTATTTTCAACCCTGCTGAAATTGACATAGGAAGTTGTTGATTTTCTGCAAATGGTGACATAGAAGGTTGGTGTTCTTCGCCATCGTTATGCAAGGTATTATAATTTACTAGTAATTAATTACTAAGACCTATGAAAGGGTTGCCTTTTCAGAAAGAGAGCGACGTGAGACACCCTGGTGCTACCTGCCCGTCAGGAGTGGGTCTTGCTCCGATATGCGTGAGCGTAGGAGAGAGGTGACGTACTTTTCAGTCATTAGTTGGCCCGTGTTTTTCGACCAGTCTCATCCAAGACTTAAGGCGGTCTTGAAGGTGTCAGAAAGACGTCAAACTGCAACTTAGGCTACTTTTCTCTTAAATCCAGGACCCACACTTCAGGAATTGTCACTACTTTGTAGATAGCATTTCAAGTGAAGTAAAATCTTATCAGTGCTCCCAAAAAACTTTTCTCCACGTCTCAGGTTGGTAATGTCAAAGTGACAGGAGTTTGTTTATCTTTTGGAAGAAGGAAAATGTACTTAAAAAAGAAAATGGCAGGGCTTGTGAAATAAAATGACAAACGACTCGCACAAATTTTTTTTGGGTAACACAGTACCTACACACAATTCCAAAAACACGACAGCATCTCCGTTTTGTGAAAACACCGCAAATTTAAACAAAATGGTAACCAGAAAACCATGTACAAAACTGAGAATATTTAGGGAATAAATTGATGAATATAACAATAAATGAAACATACTAGCCTTATTAATTATCAATTTACAGGCACACTAAAACACCGTGGATTTCTGCGACGGACATGCACCACCACCCGAGGTTCGGTTAGATCTCCTCGCCTTTGCACTCAGATGCCTGTATAGCTAACTCAGCGGCAGTTTTTGTGCCTCTCGCAGGTGGTAAAATCCACCCGCTCTTGCACGGCCACCGACACCCTCGGCGACACACTCGAGGTTTTAAACTATACCAGATGTTGCTTCATTTGTGTGTATGTGATTTCAGGAAAGTGACAAATTTCAGCTTTGATTATGATTATGAAAAAGTGCATTCCTCCAAAACACTTTTGCTTACTTCATAAGACAAAAACTTTGGCAGATTTTCTTGAAATCTTATAACAAGAAAGCAGGGGTAGTATTGTTGAAAGTCCTCAAAGCCGCAGGTTTGTGGATCTCAACATCACATGGTGGCTTAGAACAAGAGAATGAGTATATTGTTCCTTCTTGGTGTTCAACATTGCCTTAAAAAAATTGAGGATGAGATTCATAAGTTTGTGTGTTAATTTTTCTGGTTCAGTAAATGTTCTGGTTGATCAAACATTCTGCGGATCCGCATATTCGATGGAGACTCCGACGCAGGAGTAAGACACACTTGCACATTTGGCGGAGGAACCGGCTTGTCTCCAGAACTTTGGAGGGTTAAAGAAGTTGCTAGACTTTTCCAGAGCTCTTGCGAATAGACTAGCAACATGCTGGAATAAGCCGGAATACTCGTAGACTATAGAAGCGGTAAGAGCTTACGATGTCTTATCTTAAGGTCTGAGGTATACCGGAACGCAAGAGTGAAATATAGAGCAGCTCGCAGAAGTGAATTCAGATGAGCGAAAAGTGCCAAATACCGCGAAGAGTGCCGACCACTTGTTTGAGAATCGTTAAGTTATATCTACAGTGCAAAAAGTAAGTGTTGGTTGGGCAGAGGAATTTTAGCTTGGTGCAGAATCACTTAGTACGCGGTGTAGACATGTATGCCTCAACACCGTAAACATTTGACTCTCGGAATATCAAAGTACCCGGCGCAATTTCATATATATTCGGATATTCGTAACAATATAAAATATAATATTCCGAAAACCCGAGTTGCGGGAACGTGAGTAGTCACACTGTTTGAGTTGAAGCATCAAGCCACCTTTACTGGATAATGAAAAAGGTAACTGGTAACTCGTAACAAAAAATTACAGTCCGCATATCATATGAAACCGGGCGTGTGTCCTTGACGGAGTCGATTTTTCCCTCCGGATTTATGATGCATAAAATGAAACAATCCTGGCAAAAAAATCCAATTATGACTGTATATGAGGTGGAGCCATTCGTGTGTCAGAGACGGGTAATTTATCACCCCGGCACGGTATAACCCGAACCGGGTAATAATTGATAATAATTCCTCCGACTGCGTCCTGATATGCGGCGAGGTGGGCACTTAATTTTTCTCCCGTTTTTTCTACACTTTTCCAGGACCGGATTGCCGCGCTCTCCCTCTCCGTCTCTCTTTATCTCTTATTCCGATTTACGACGTTATTCCCCGTAGGCCATGTTCAAACAATAAACCAGAGTTCCTCTCCATTCCCTTCTCTAATTCAATTACCTAATTGGAATTAACAATTCTCTCTCTACCTTATCGAACGAATAAAATTCTCGAGGTGCATTTCAACCCCCCTTTCCCCCTCCAATCCTGAGCCCGATAAATCTGAGCGGTCTACTTCAGCCTCTGTTGGAACTTACTCACCCTCCTTGCCCTCTGTTGCCTCCCCACAGGCCCAGGAAACCCCAAATTGGCCGTCTCTGTTTCGGAAGGAAGTATACACCGAGTGCAAACAAGGATAATCCCATTAGAAGAAGCGCATCTGTCTTGTCTGAGCAAAGGCCTATGTAGTATAGCATAGACCCGCAACACCCAATCCCCCATCCTCTTTCTCGTCTTTTCCCCTCCGTTCCACCGATATAAAGAGCCCGAAGCAAAATCTCCAATTAAGCGGCTATTTGTTGCTCTAGAAATAATTAAGGTACATTGATACCGGTCGGATGCACAGCAATACACTCGGTTATATTTTTTTTAGATTCAAAAAGACTTTGAAGCCTAAACGAATCTAGCTTGTTTTGGAGATGCTGATAAGAGAGCTAATTATTGATAAATAAAATCTAGGAGAACATCTCTGCGAGTGGAAATATTGCAATGTATGGTTGAAGGAGGGCGCTACCAATCCAACTCAACATCATCGAGGGAATTGTTATGGATACACGCAAAAGCTGACATTTCTCAAGCTGGTGCTAAATGGTCTGAGGGTAACAGTGGATATATGATTTTTTTGCATGAAAACGTTTTTATTGCAGAAATGTTCATAAAATGTTTTAAAATATTTCACTTCAAGGTCAAACTTTTCCAGTCGCCCTTAAGTTAATTTTTTTGCAGAGTGGCCCGCGAGATCCCCGGATTTCACCCCCCTCGATTATTTCTCATGGCGATACCTCAAATCAAAAGTCTACATCAACAGACCACAAAATCTGGAAGACTTGAAGGATCAAATTCGTGAGGAATGTCGCTTGATCAGTGAAGAAAATCTGCAAAAAAAGGAGAGTTGAATTTAAAAAAATGGTTGATGACGTCACAGTTTTTACAAAAATGGTGTTCAAAACGTATTTCTTGGCAAGCTTCGCCGAAAAAAATTGGCTGCGTTAGAAATAACTTTGTTTCTCCTCCAGACTTTTTCTTCTGCTTGAAATTGTATATCTCTATGTCGTGCATTATATCTATTCGCAGTTTGAAGATAAGCTTGATGCAGTTTTCCTAAAACTTCTAGGGGCATGTCTGATAGTTTATTGAAATTGCCTAAATATCCTTCCCGATTTTTTACTAGTAGCTGGACGTGGTTTGTGACGTCAACCTCGCCGTAGTAATCACCTGAAATTGAAAGTTTCCGACCGAAGATGATCGTAGAAGGACTTGAGCCAGTGACTTAATGTCGTGAAGAATTGATTGAGAACTGAATTTCATACTGACGTTGATCCCACAGACGCTGATCTTCATTTATTTATGAACGAATGGCTGTTCCGATAATGCGGTTTGAACGTTCAACAAAGTTTACTTGTGGGGGGTATCGCCTGTTGAACTATATTTTCTGTACTTCATATTTAATGGCGAGATTATCAATCGTTCCCAGCGAATTGTGAGCCGTTATCGCACATAATACAGTAGCTGTTTTCATTGGATGTAACAAGGTGTATTTTGAAAACCAGTCTGCGACAACTAGCACATGACAATTTTCACTTCTTGATCTAGGTGACGGACCCATGATGTCAACGGCGATTACTTGGAAAGGGTATTTTACCTCTTCCTCTGTTCCCATTTGTATACGTTGATACTTGAATATCTGATTACTATTATGATATGTACAGTATTGCTGGGCTCTCCCGCAATATTATTGGAAACTGTTTGACGTGTGAAAATGCATCAATTGTATGCCTTTGGGAGCACCAATAAACTTCACTCCACTTCACTTCACCTCACTTTACCATTTATCTCATTGGTGCTTCATAAGGGTATTTTTCCTCACTACAAACTTGACATCCTTTGACGTACTTGAGAATGTTATGACACATTTTTGGCCAGTAGTAAGAGTCTTGTATTCGTGACAAGGTCTTGATAAAATCCAAAATGAGCGGCAGTTTCAACATCATGATTCGCATGTTAGATTTTTTGACGTTGATTCGACTACATTAGCTTTTTCCACTCGGACACATTCGACTTTGATAAATTTTTGGGAGAAATGAATTTGTACACATGAGCGCCCTTCATTTTCAATGAATTGTACTGTATTCTTCTGGTGAGGCCAGAATTTTCAACCGTAAGTTCTTATACCAAGCGTCATCTATTTCTTCCAGGCAGAAATTCAAAGCATACACGTTTGCGGAAAAACTAATTCTGGATAAAGCGTCGGCTACAACATGTAATTTCCCTTTTTGGTGGATCATATCGAACGTATAATTTTGATTCTTGGCCGCCCATCTCGCAAGACAACCTACTGAGTTTTCCATTTTGCTGAACCAGAGTAACGAGTAATGATCTGTCACGACAGTAAATTTTGTTCCTTCAACATATGGTCGAAATTTATCTAGGCAAAAGAGCAAACTCAAAAGTTCTTTTTCTGTAACTGTATAGTTGAACTCCGCCTTCGAAAGAGATCGAGAGCAAAAATCGATCACTTTTTGGTGATCCACTACCTGGGTCAAAACTCCGCCTAACCCAAAATTAGAAGCATCGCATTGAATAACAAATAGAAGATGAAAGCAAGGGTACGGAAAACGGGTGCAGAGATAGGTGCTTGTTTGATTTCGACGAACGATTTTTCGGCATTTGGATTCCAGTGCATCCCTTGACCTTTCCTTCTACCTTCAAGCGAATCACTCATTGGGGAGATTAGATCTGTCTAGTACCATACGCACATGCCGATAAAGTGTTCAACTTCTGTAGAGTACACGGACGCGGATAATTAACCATCGCGGCAACCTTATCGGGATCTGTTCTAAGATCCTTTTCATCAACTATGTAACCCAGATATTCCAGCGATTTTCTATCATACTTTTTGATGTTTATGGTAAGATTAGCTTCCTAAAAAGACGTCTCTTGACCGCTATTAGTAATTCGACATGTTCTTCGAAAGTTTCCGAGACAACGATTATATCATCTAGGTAGCAAAATTGAAGGTTCATATTTTGGGTCTAAAATGATGATCGAAAGCCGATGAATGAGCTGAAGAGCTGTATGAGCCATGGGTTGGTTCAATTACCCCCAACTTTAGCATCGCCTTGAGTTCAGCATCCAAGATTTTCATCATATATGGGAGGATTGTCTCCAGTATCAATATGATGTTTCAGGAAATATGTCTGTTCTAATTTTTTTTATTATCAGAGATTTCTTCAAAAGATTGTCTCGGAAAGACTTTCTGTCCTTCACAAACTGATCCTGTACACGTGAGACCAAAGACGTGAGCTTGTTTGGCGACATCGTAGGGTTTGCTCAATAGATTTCCGGATCTACTATGCTTGAAGGTTTCTGAGTCGATATTTTATTTCAGCTTACAATAACTGTGCGCCGGCATGTTCGCTTATTCCGAAAAACCGAAACAAACAACCAAGAGCTCCATCTTCTACATCAGCAAAAAATGTACCTCATCAGCTTCTATAGTTATCTCTGTTCAAGTTACATCTAAGCTCTCCAGAGCAGATGTATAATATTTTCTGAAAGGGAATAGAGCCCAGTTTCTTCTGAAACCTTTAACTAGCGTCTGAGCCGATAGACGACGAAATTGATCAGAGCACGTACTGCAACTTGCGGATGTTTCACAAAACACTCTGTAAGCATTTCTGAAATTAATTGTTTAATCTGCTTTACCCATGTAGGTGTGCTGCTAAGCTAATATCACTTTGGAATAACCCAATTCTAGTGGTGTAGCCAATAAGGCATGCATCTACACGAAGAGGGATGGACATGATGACATCAGAGACACGGTATACTTGAGCCTGTGATGGCATTAAGCAAACCTAAAGCAATGTAATTAACGGGGTTAACGAGCTTATCGTCTCACTGCGCTTGCACACACTGACGCACTGATGTACTTGACACGACATAATTTTATGTCATGGATAGCACCACAGCCAGGTACATAATAATTACGACTGGGTTAATGTATACAGGACTAACTATCATGCGACTAAGCTCATTTTTCTGATTTATTTCCCTACCTGCCGTGTTCAAATCCGTCCACCAGTAGCGCTACCCATAAACTCTAGGGCCTAATTTGTGTTTCATTTTATAATGACTCTCGCGACTGTGAAAAAACAACCCTAATTACTCTGATGTGCACACCCAATTTACAACACAGCGGATTTACACAGCTTTACGGTATGTATGCTGTATGCAGTATTTATACGAGCGCGAGTGCGGTGCCACATGTGATGGCCGCGCCATCTATACACGCTTGTGCTACTACGGCGTAATGCCAACTTTATATGATCTAATCCCGATTTAAGTTAAATCGTTTACGAGCGTCATTGTCACATTTTCAGCATAGCACGCTGGGATATATGCGACGAAACGGCCGATTAATCACCGACTCCACATAAAACCGAGCAAGTTATTGCACGTTCCGTCGTAATTACGACTATCAGAAGCTCTGTCCCAAACCCCGTTTCCCTCCTTGCTTCTCCCGTCCCGCCCCGAACAAACTAATCCCCTGTCGTAAAATCATAAACGGTGCTTTATGAGCATATACTTACCTATACCCGCCCTATGTGAGCAGGAATTGGAATCGTGTTGCGCTGTAATCGAACCTTTTTGGGTTCATCAAGTTGTGCAGCGAAGAAATTGAGTTAGTTCTACTCAAAACTCAGTCAAAGACGCCGACGCAACACCCTGTATACCTTCTTTCAACCACTGACATCGCAATATTTCACAATTTTAATCCTTCCGCGTACGTCTCCGGAAAAGCATCGCACGGAAGCAGCTCTCGCAGAGCATCCCGGGAAGAGGTTAAAAATGAGGGGAGGCACTCCTGGGAATTATTATATTACATCTTTTATCCTTTATCGTTTTATTGCGTAATCTCTCAAAGCCATTCCCAGGATAAAAAGGGTGGTGGTGGTGTGGTAGCGGTGGTGGTGGAGGGAATTTCCATTTCCCACTCCCATCCAGAAACCCTCTTCTCCTCGGGTTCTCCTCAGCGGAGCTTCATAATTTGGGTGTTTGAAATTATTATTAATCATCCTTAAGGACAATAACGCGGCGGAGGAAGGAGACGGGGTGGGTTGGCGGAAGTTAATAATTCATTTATCGGTGTTTACGCCGCCCCCCGCTTCCTTGCCAGACGCCCGACCCAGACCTGATGCATTAATGTTTGAGGTTATGAGAGGTTATTGCTTGCACAGCTTCACGTCTGTATAGTTTCCGAGCAAAGCAGAATGTCTTTTTTCCACTGCTAGCTCCACAGCCATCATTATCGACTGATATTCGACGCGAGAAGTCTTTTTTCTATAACAAGACTGATAATTTTTCATTATTGACCAAAGTTATAATATAAGTAACTTAACCAAACGGCGCTTTTCGTGAATTAAACATCAAAGTTTATCATATCATCTCGGGACATGAAACTCCAATAGCTGATGCAAGCAATAATACATTTCAGCATTAATAACGCCTAAAATTTAGCCTGTGATGGTACGCCTCCCGTGACATTTCATTTGTTTGGCGTGTGGTCTTGATCCTTCATTGTCTCCGCTTTTGTTCAGGAGTGAAACAACCCGAAGTGGAAGAAGAAGGAGTTCAATGAAACACGCTCATTGCACAGAAAGTAACGATCACTGGAAGTAAAAGAAGAGCAAAATTATTCTTTCAAGGTCCTTTTCTCAAAACATCTAACATGATTGTGACTGACCGAATGGACAAAATGACACAAAATAGGCAAAATGAACAAACACAAAAAAAGCAATTGAAAAAACACAAGAAATATGTCAAATTGTCAAGGTTAAGAAAAGGGAGAGTGACGGACTCGGAAAATAGGCACTCAGTGGAAGAATGTGTCAAACAAACCCCTGAGTTATGCCCAAAGTAGAGGACTTCTGAATATGTAACATAATGAATGACACAAACTCACTGATAATTTCCGGTATTCAATGTAAGTTAAATTAGTGAAACAAAATCGAAAAAACATCTGTAGACAAACGTAAAAAACATCAGTGAACAGTGCATAATAAAACCTACAATACATAATAATATCTAAAACAAGACAGAATAGGGAGGGTGTTAGTAGGATCCTGTGAAAATACCTACCTCAAATATCTGACAAAAATAGCAGTGAGAATAAATTCATGACATAAAAATATGAGTCACAAAAGACGGCGGACAATGACATTAACAAGAAAATCTAATCACGATACAGACAAAAATACGATGCACAAAAATTGGTTCAACGTCAGGTGAGTACATCTCAATCAAATTCCACACAAAATCAATGAAATGATCATAAAAATATTGACATAATATGCAAACAGACAAGTTCAATTCGTGTAAAATCAGAGCACGGCGGCAAGACAAAAACTCTCGTGCGTGTTCAAAAATAGCTTACAAAAGAAAGCTCGCACCTGCAAGACATGTGCAAAGAACAGTATTAAAAGCTTCAAAGTGATTTAAGCAGGTTCAAAATTGGGCGACGCTAGAACGAATTAATGGCGTTTTCGACTGGCTAGAACCGAGCCGGTTCCATTCCGACGGAGCATGCGCAGTTCATCAGAGCAACTTTTCGGCGTGTTCGACTGGAAGTGGCATTGCTCCCGTGCTACTTTTGCTGTGTTCGACTGGGAATATTCCTACGTAATTTGCACGGAACCAGCTCCGAATTTTAGAACCGTCTTGGTAGTCAGTTCTACTGTCAACTTGATGTATCAGTGTCGATTTTGGTGCTAAATATGAGTCGTGGTAATACCAAAAGGGATGAATTTGTGGCGGTGCATTCCTTTTTACAATTTTCTCATGAATTCCTATTCAAATCAAGCAGTGATGGAAGGTATGAATGCTTTGAAATAATTGAGAGGGAGAGGGAAAAGAAACGGAATGGAGCCGTCTGTGATGGAGCCGAGCCGACGGGGACAGAATGGAACGAATGCAATTTGGTTCAAGAGCAGCTCGGTATCAAGCAAGTTCGGAACTGGAACAGTTCTAGAGCAGTCTCAGTCGAAAACGCCATAACTTTGGTGGAACTTCTATCTGATGAATCATGGAATCAAATTCGGCTGGAAGCAACACAACAAAAGAATAAAATTCAGTCTTGAGTTAGAATGTTCCGCCAGTTCCCAGTCAGGCGCAACATATTTTGAATTTTCTTTCCTGACCATTACTACCCCGGCGGCTGATTCGGGTTTCAACCAGGACGACTTGCGTTAAGCGCAAAATTCTACTTGGACGTTTTTCCCTGCTGGATGGATTTTTTTCAAAAATCCCACAGATATTGAAAGTAGATTCCATTAGATATAGTGGAAACCCATTTTCAAATGCACGGCTTCGGTTTCCCGGCGGTGATTTTCTCGAAGTGGAAGTTGCACATTCCGTGAACCAAAAAAAGCTGCAGTGGTAACTTTGACATGTGGTAAGCCCCACGAAATATTCATTTTAGCCAACGGTTTTCGAGTTGCTCCCCGGAAAAAATGCAAATTCTTGACTTTTATCCAGTGTAACTCCCACATAAGAGCCACCACAGTCTTTGAATGAAGAACAACGAGGTTTTTGGCTCAGTAGGAGAAGGAGGCCAAACAGGATTTCCGTTGAAGTAGGCAAGGGAGTTTCAAAGGGAAACAAACGAAAGTTTGCCCTCAAATTGCTGAACTTTGTCTGTTATGGAGATTCTTTCTCACCAACTCTCTTTCAGTTCGTTCTGAATTAGCTCCAGCGCCTCATTTTTGACATGCTTCTTGTGATGCAGAGGTACTAACTTCAATTTCCCAACAAAGTCCTTCTCTGTTTTCAACAGAAAGATACTCGAGTACCTTTCGCAATCAGTAGAATTGAATTGAATTCCCGCGACAGAGCCACATAGCACCGCCAATATTCTGGCAGGCACATCAGATGGGGAGGTGCAGTGTGCACTCGCGCAGCGTGTGCGCATCTCTCCCACCACCGACCGCGTCTATATAACGGCGCACACGGCCACTGGACGACCAGTCTCGTGTTGGCTTCGCTCCGCAAGGAACTCAGCTAAGAAAACGACTCCGTCTAAACGTTCTGGTAGCAAACCGCACAGGCTCTCCTCTCCGAAGCGCCCGACGTGCCTGGTGCACAACCGCACGGATCTCTTCCTCCAACTTGCCCAACGTACCTGGTGGACAACCGCACAGGCTCCCCTCCGACTGAGCCATCGTCCCTGGTGCATAGCCGCACGGGTCTTTCCTCCCAACTCGCTCAACTTGCCTGATGAATAACCGCACGGGTCTCTTCACCATACGCACACGTCCAAGCGCGCCAAGCCTTCACAGACTCGCGTATCGCTTTCGCTGACAAATTTCTTTGTCCACGTGCCATCGTCTACGACCCCCGACTCTTGAGCAGAAATCTCCAATTGCTCCCCTAATATTTATGAATAAAAGGATCCAGATAACCTATTATTTTCATTTCCCACGTTTTCAATAAAATGTGGTGGCGCCCGAGCACTTAACCGGCCACCCACCCTCGACTAGGTCGAGGAGAATGCACGCTACCCAAGCAGCAGTAGCGTCACAAAATATGTCGAAGGAGATTCAGACACTGAAGCAGGAAGAAATCAATTGAATAGCAAAACAAACATGATACAGTCTTACGCAAGCTTCTGACGTCTACGGCAAATGGAATTCGTTTCCGAACACTCCTCGCCTAAGAAAAGATACACGACTGTGTATCACAGCTTCCAGGAGCAGCTGGCCAAAGCAAAAGCCTCGCCGGGGTCTACTTGAGCTGATGGCTTGTTTCAAAGTGCGATGGCAAGTTGTATCACCACAGAAAGTAGGTATCTTCCAGACAAAATCAGTCTAATGGAGCTTGTTGACTTGAAACGGTGGAACTTGTGTATGACCTGCAACTCGAAGAAACTCGATATCCTGAGATGATGAAATTCAAGCTTCCTGTAGCTAGCCGGTGCTACGAACATTCAGCAATTTAAACTGTCGGCGCTATGAGCTTTTGAGGCTACGAGCTTTCGACGCCACGAACACAATGGATTTTTTGGTGCTATGAGCACTCGACGCTACGTACATAATAATTTGTCGTAGGTGCTATAAGCTGTCGGTGCTATGGACACTCGGCAGTATGAGGTGTTACCCTATAAATATATTCATGTGCTGCCACTTTTACGGATTTGTCGGCGTTACGAACTTTGAGTGCTATGGTTACCACTGTTACCCGCGGCGGCTCCTCCATTTGTGCAGGTTTGTGCTTTATTTGCACCGTGTCTCCAGCGAATTCCGTAACAGTAACAAGTGGTTGAAAAGCGCTATCATTCATCATTCATTGAAGAAAAAACAGTCCAGAGGCCTATTGTCATTGAACCGTTTAAAAATGGCTTCAGTCTGTGTCACTAAGCCAGGAAAAAAAAAAAAGGTTAAGAATCCGACAAGCAGTCAAAGGGATCGCAGAAATGCCGTTCCATCCCATTCAAGAGCTTTTAAAACTTTCAGAACGTACCTCGAAACAGTCGTAACATTTCGTACCTGCTCCGCGCGCTATCTCTTATTAAAAAATCAGGCTGTTCTCTCCTTCCTTCCATTCTCTCTTTTTTCCCCGCGCAGACTTTTTTCTGTTAATGCAGCACCACCTGGGGACCCTTGAAACTCGATACAAAAACACAATTACACTTTTAACACACCGTTTTATCTTTCGTCCGCTGTACTTTATTCGCAAAACTTTCCATTTCCCTCTCACCTGACTGCAACTTGCCCCTCTTTCTTCCTCTACCATCCCATAACTTGAATCCATGATTTCCAGCACGGATTCTCCAAATACAAGCACTAAACTTTTTATGTGGTACGTTATAACAAATGAGATTATTACATACATTTTGATGCTCTCAATATCTCTCAGATGATGCCCGTATATTTGATGTGTAAAATATATGCAGTTCGCTTTGTGAAAAAGTGAGGTTGGAATAAGCTGCGGTTCTCGGTCATTGCTTCCTGCGATCCTGCATTATTATTGTTGTGTTATACGACGCCCCAAGGTATGACCGTGCTGGACAGATATAGATATTTCATGTTTTTGGTTTGCGTTCTTTTTTCCCTCAGCTCTCCTGTATACAGTGTCATGTCAGGGAATAATGGTCAGACATAAATATCGTCCTTGGTAATTTTTTATGCTCTGCTTCTCTGAGAGGCCGAATGACAAATGCGAGTGTGTTGTCTTTTTGCGTGTTTAAGAGCAGGACGTGAACTGAACACATTCATATAAACTGTACATAAAATCGTAATTGGGTGTCAGGTTTTCAGAGTCGGGATTGAAAGGGTGGAATATAAACTCTTAAAATGACAAACCGCATGGTGAAATTCCAATGTGATTTACGCATATAAAAGCTCGCTGGGAGTAGGGCGATTGGTGACAAACAACGGAGACAAAGAACGAAGGACGCGCACGTTTTTCTGGCGGTGGTTTGGTGCACAACAATTCCACCCGGTCGCAGGAGGCTGTGGCCGGAAACGTTTCCGGAATGTCGACAAGTGGCAGGCCAATACCCGTCGGGACGCCAGGCAATGCCTATACGGCGGCGGCGGTGGCGCCGCCGGCGTCCCTTTTCCCTTGTTATGTCACCTGATGTTATTAGAATTCTTGCATTATTCGTCTTTATTTGCGTTTTTGTACGCCATGCTGAGGAATTTCCTGATGGCTACGTTGCGCTTGAAAATCATTCTGATTCATTCTTTACAAAAACAAGCCGATGGTTTTTGAAGCTTCCTTGTTTACACCCTCGTTTGCACCTCATGAAAAGTTCAAAATGACGAAAATAACGAGTATTATCCGGTTCCACCAAACTTTTGTCAACGAATTAAATTTATCGCTCTCATAGTAACTAAGCAACTGGCGATGCTATTAGCTGGTGCATAGCAATTATCAGCGTAATAGATTTGATCCACTCATCGAACTTTGGTGGAACCGGAAGTATGTACCAATTGCAGCGATTAAAGTGCAACTCAAGCATCAAATCTACACTGTCTTTTTATTCCCTCATCCCTCATCACCATGGCGCACGACCATCAACTTTCTGTACTTGATATAGTATGATAATATACAATCTTATATAACATCCCTTGTGTTCACAAATAAATACTCAAGCTCTATAAATAAACTTTCATAATAAACGTAAGCTTCAAATCGATCCGGTTTATACACTTTTCTACCAAACTGTGCTCGACATGAAGTTCTAGAATTATCAACAAACTCTTTCCACAATCACTTGAAGTATTATAGTTTTCGCTATTGTCATTTTCAGTATTGATCTTTCAACCGTCCACTCACTCTGTTTCACATATCTTTTCTTTCTCAGAAACATTGTCATTATAATCGTCATAATCAACTACATAAATGTCAAAACGTGGTTTCAAATAAATCCCACCGACTGCGCCATGTCATATCTTGTATTGTTTTTACGAATATACAATGATTATGTACAATCTAATAATTATGACAGTCTTAACACAATTCTATACATTAATAATTATTACCAGCCATAAACCAATAACGGATGAATTGCTTTTTTTTTTTCAAAGTTGAAACAACAAATGTGGTGAACGATTTACTTGAGCTTCCTCATAATACATATAAGTAACAACTTGAATACATCAATGAATTGCACTTCAACTTCACTGTTATTGATGGCGGTGATGGAATCGGAACCGTCCTTCGGCTTGAATTGCACGTTGCACACCATATCGCCGACATTTTTTTTTCCAGATTTGCCTTGCTGCCTGCCTGGCATCCCAGAATCGAACGGGTTTGTCGTACGATCCAGATATAATTTCAACTGCCTTGCGGGTTGAGATTGACGCACATGATTTTGATTTTGTGCTTCCATCACGATGGTTCACTTGAAATGTTCAATCGACCAAACACGTATGGTTTTGTTGTTCGAGGATCGAGGCTAACAATAAGAGATATAGTTACCTGATCGGGTCGTACCCCGTATACATGGCACAATATGAGCGCTCTGGCACGATTAGGGCTTCCGGTTAACTCGTCTGCTGTTCACGAATATGCAGGCGGGTCATCGCTTACGCTAGCAGGACACTCAACAAATTGGAGCGCAACTGCAGCATCGCAGAGCGTGAATGCCTTGCGGTGATATTTGATGTAGAGAAATTTCGGTCCTATGTTGAAGAAACCCGCTTCAAGATCGTGACCGACCATTACTTGCTCCTGTGGCTGTTCAGGATAAAAGACTCAAGCTCGTTGAAGTGTCCTCGAATGGAAACGCCTTGCGCTGAAGGAACAGCGGAAATCTGTCCTCAAAGCTGCTCAAGACGAGCCGTCTAGACATTTCCTCAAGACAATACGCTAGAGTGACGAACGACCACTATTGACCAAAGGTGCGAGGCGACGTGGCTCGGCATCTAACGAATTGTGAGGTCTGTGGATCAGATAGTCATGCGCTTCAATACCTTGTTACCAGGGTTACCAACCGCTCTCCTTCAAAGTCACTGTATCGAGTGTCACCTGTCAATGGCAGAACTCCAGTAGTAGTAGTAGTAGTAGTAGTAGTAGTAGTAGTAGTAGTAGTTGTTGTTGTTGTTGTTGTTGTGTTATTGTTTGCACAGATGTGTATTGTAGTATGCCTTACAACACGGATGGTACTATTTGACGTTGTTTTTCCAGGGCTGGCTTGCAATACCGAAGGGAAGGTTTTAAAAGTAATCGGTTTGGACTTACCTTGTAACGAACTTCCCTCTTGAGCACGGATGACAGTGCGCAAGTCACCACTTAAACTTTTCGGTTGCACTACTGAACATGTACAGTCAGTAAAGATGGAAACTAGTTACCCAAAGATGTGACTGAATGTCAGTATATCATATGGTTGCATATATTCCTTATTTAAGGCAAATATATACAAAAGTGTCGAATTTTGGGACAGTGTCGGATTTATGGACCTTTACCTATTATAGATTCGGCTTGCTCCGGAGTTCTGTTTATTGCGATGTTTCGCACAGGTACGCAAAGTGGAAAGCGTGGCAATACGTCAGGTACGTAGAAGAAGCCTACAAGGTGTTCTGTCAGTGAGGTATGCCCATTTATAACCTGAAACTGTAATAAAGCAGCCACCGAGCGCCACAAATTCCCTCAAGAGTAAAGTTTCACAAGCCGCCACTAGATGGCGGCTGCCATCCAAATCGCTGCGGGTGAACCTAGCCCGCTGCATAAGACCGATTTCAGACATCGGAATAAAACAACAGATCCCCTTCCAAGTTGTTCACACAACACCTACCACATCCCCACTCCTCATACTATTAGCTCCGGCTAGAACAAGGGCGTTGGGCTTGTTCCCCAAGACTCGTTGGGGTACGGATGCAATCTGCGGGTCGATCGCTGCCGACACTATGGGCATGAATTGCACTTGTGCTTTTCCTCTACTATAGGCGATTGACCTTATTGGGGAAAATGGCCGTTTCGTCGAGGAAGTTTTAGGGCATTAATTTTTAGAACTGGTGTAAGTTGCCGTCCGGCAACGGCGGTGGTTACGTCAATTGGTGGCATGTCAAAACTGTCACTTTGCTGTCTTGTGCAGTACGCCACAAGCAAACTTTCGTTCCTGTGAACCCTTGGGACCCCATAGGCTCGTTATTGGGCCCCATGTTGATGACCAGCGTCGTCGCAGACCTTTCTCTAAATCATCCATAGCTTCCGCCCAAGGAAGAGCAACAGACTCTGTCACACCCGCACGGAGGGAAACACACAAGCCCGTCGACCAGCCTGCCAGCCAAGAAAAAATCACCTCGGGCTGGCCGTGCAGCGTGCAGAGTCAACCACCACCTACCTTTTTTCCTCGCTTTTTTCTAAAGATTTCCTGCTTCGACTTCAGCTGGAGATCCGCATTTTTCATTCTAACAAGCTCGCCGTAGCTACCTCTGTGTTCGCGACGTAAACGTTGTCTTTTTTTATTGCAATAATGTAGTGCATTGCTGGGGGCGTAGTCTTTCAGCTGCGCACCTCTGGAGCTCGATCTACTAAAAACCTGCTAAATACGCTAACCATAACATGAAATAAGAGACACAAATGCAAACCCCTTTTTCAGATTATTTCTACTTGTCAAATTTCCATGTCAATATGTGGGTATTACAGGTATCCACTAGTGCCCACCTAGGCTACTAGACGTCGGAGTAGGTTTTCCTCGCAAAAACGTCCTCGACGATCAAGTACCGAGCTCTACACCAGGTGGCGTTTTTCTAATGTAAATCGCCTATAAGGCAGTGTGGAAGCTTGCGGACATCTCGACACCTCTGACGTCATCAACCCACGCAAGAGGTGCGGGATAAATGGTGTTGTCCTGGCTGCCGTAAAAGTTGTGATCACTTCGTGTCCTGGCTTCGGTTACGAGTCGTGGATAGCTGAGCGAATGATTGTTGTCCTGGCTGAGTTGTGGATACCTGCGGTGTCCTGGCTTCGGTTACGAGTCGTGGATAACTGGGCGAGTGATTATTGTCCTGGCTGCTGTAAGAGTTGTGGATACTCCCGTGTCCTAGCTTCAGTACAAGTCGTGGTAACTGCATGAAAGACGTCTACCGGATAACTGGCTGGTCGTGGATACTCCAGGTATCCTGGCCGGGTTAAAAGGGAGACTCACGATTACTCTGGCTGATCGGCAGGTCGTGGACTACACTACTCCGGTAAATGTCCTGGCCGGATCATCAGACTAGTCGAGCGGAAGGAATGGATGCGATTGGGGTAAACGGGTTAAAACACAGGTACGCATGTGCACGCACACGTCACGAACACTCTACATTGACCCCCCCCACTTTTCCCCCTCATCACCGCGCTTTTGTACTCTACGTCACCCCCCCCCCCCTCGTGCTGTTTTGTGAGTAGGATCTTTACGGGATGAGCTTTGTATAAACTGTAGTTCTTTGTTTCACCTTGTTGTCATCTATTATTGTAGATTCATTTAACCCGTATGTTCAATTTAATCTGTTAAACCTAACCCACTGTCTTATTTCCCTGCTATCAAGCAGGGTGGCACCCGAGCAAATAAACAAAGAGCTTGTACAAGGTTCATGTAAAGAGAGTCAAACAACCCTAAGAGCTCACCCACCGGCAAATTCGAGCATCAGCGCTCTTCTATCTCTCTAAGTCTCTTCTTTTCCCCCCATTACAAAGCTAACGCTACCAATCTGGTGTCTGAGAGCAGATACCAGTAAGGGAACGTTACAAAACGTTACTCTGACATGTTGTACGGGCTCCTAGTGAGGTTTTCTGTGGGAAGCTCGTGGCGACCTTCCCTTCCTGCCACTGAGAAGTTCCGAATGCGTTAGTTCCCCCTTTCAAACTGACACCATTTATCACAGAAGAGCTTTTCTTGGCTATACCACAGAATAGCTATCAATCAGAAGTGCGACTGTCTGTCGGCGCCTTTGATCTGGGAACGCTCCGCCCTATGACCTTGAGAGCGGCGGCCATTTTCTCTGGTCACGATATTTCGTTCAAAAAAAGGCGGAAAGAACAGCTATTCGTGAAATAATGACCAAAACATGAATTTTGTTGGCATTTCTTATTGTAAATATTGCAAACGCTTCGTGTAAGTACGAAAAAATGATGATTGATTGTTCTAGTTGTTTCAAGGTTGGTTCATTTAAAACAAAATGTTTTAAACATATTTTTTTTAAACAGAAATTATAGCTTCGAACTTAATTTCTGATGATTCTTCTCGTTAACGGCTTCTCATGCTTTTTCAAGTTTAAACTGATTTGAGAACGTATTTTCATTTGAATACTGAATACATTTATTTATTAACGCCCATAACAGACTCGACAATCACACATATACAAATGCAATGTAGAGTTTACATAAATACGTCGAATAAATTAGTGTAGTCCATACGGAGTGGTCACTATTTACATGATATCTACAAAGACAGATCACATCCAAGCCATCTAACACAAAAGCCGCCGGACCAGCGGCAGCCGGCGGCAGTCTTTCGATGAAGAGCTCATGCAGCCCTTCTTCCTCAAGAAATATGGTTGGAACTTGGAACCGCATAAGGCTGAGGTCGATTCTGCAAGTCGCTTAAAAACATTTTCTTATCAAAATCAAAGTGAGCCTCACACAGCCTGTATCCTCTGTTCAGCTGCTGATTTTGGATGGAGATCATCCCGACAACATTGAACTGCCCATGTTCGAGATCTGTGATTACCATTGCGGTAATTGTTCCGTATGCGGTGAAACGCCAAAAATTCGTTTTTTTCAGGGAAAAAAGGCTCTATCTGATGGATTTCACTCCAAAGAACACGATTCCGCTGTCGGAGCCTGATTTTTTCAACTATTTCTTTTGATTTTCTAACCTCAAAAGTTTCACCGCATGCGGAACAATTACCCCCGGGGGTATCATTCCGTATACGGTGAAACGCCAACAATGCATCAATTTTGGTGGGAAACGACACTCATTGGTAGATTTTACTTTGAAAAACACAGTTCTGTTGTCGGAGCGGCACTTTTTCATTCGCTTTACATCGAATTCTATTTTCTAAGTTATGGAATCTGTTGAAACTGGCCTATAGTACGCCACTGTTTTACGCGACGCCATACGTTAAAGTCTGACAGATGACAACCATACCACCGCTGAAATTGGAAAAAGTTCGTGAATTAGTGCAAGTAAGTAAATAAGTGGTCTCTTATTATTGTTATTGAAGAAGAATTTATCATTTTTGTTGAACTCTCCCCGTCGTCTCAAGTATGCTCCTTCTTTTTAGACCTGCGCCAGTGGGTATAGGAAGTTGTAGTTCTTCTTTTATTCAGGCCAGCGCGGTTGGGGAATACCTATAATTCAATTGCTTTGATTCAAACTGTCCAGATCTCGTATCAGACCCCAAGTTATGCTCCTTCTTATTAGACCATCGGCCCAGATCAAAATTTATCAAAAAAATTATATTTGATGATACCTAATCCTACCTCTAACTAAACCTAACCTTCTTTAATTTTCACTCATATCCTTTGTTTCAGAACCTACTTATACATATATATAAACCTACAACCTACAAATACGACTTATCCTACTAGTATACCTGCCTTTATCCTTGTCGTTTACCACCTACCTAATGGATGCTTTGCGACAGAGACTAGCATTGGCTTATGAGCCAATGTTTAACATCCAAGGTTTACCCACTTTCCTGTAAAATAAACCTTTATTTTGTTTCAACAACTTGTATTTTTCAGATGTATTGTGGTCAGTACAAGATATTGCTGGGCCTTTCTGTGAATGGCCGCAGTATATACAAGAAGCTGTTGCGTCATCAACGTTTTGTTACAGCGAACGTGTGAAAATATGTTCCTTTTTTTTTTGAATGGGGTCAGGGAACCTACCCAAATACTTTCGTTTTTGTGGCGTATTAAGGGGAATATGATGCGCAATTATTTGAGCACAAATAAAAACCTGATGGAATATTGGTCAAAAGACGGGGAAGAAGGCGATCGAATTAGGCATAGATATTTTAGTTTCAGCATGATTGCTAGATGCTATTTAACTCTGAATTGTGATCCACCGCCATCGAGAAATTATTAAATATTTTATTCTCACCGACTATTCGTTTCTTTGAATTTTTAAATTAGGATTATTTTCAATTTGAAAATTTGGTTTGGAGGGAACTAGAACTTGCGCAATGCCTTCCGATGTGCATGGCGTGATTGGCGTGCGTTATCCTCATGGCCGTACGCAGATTTCAGTTCCGGGGGGTTTATGACCAGAAAATTTACAAAAATGAAAGTAAAACGCGTTCAAAACAAGCACAATAGCCGCCGCCCGATGGAAAAAAAAAATGGAAAAATTGCTTTAAACCTCGGAATTTCTCTGTATTTTTGGGTTTCAGGGGAGGGTTTGAACGCCCAAAACCAGTTCCTTGCGTACGGCTATGCTGTTACTCACGTCATGACTCATACTATTATTGTTTTGTCGCTTCTATCTGCAGTGGCAATCCTCTCATTCTCTGGTGTTTTCTGCAGGTAACCTACTATGCAAGCAGAACAAATAACCAAATTACTGAGTGATGCTTTTTTGTAACCCGATGCGGCGTCAATCCAACGATGAACAAAGTACGGAAGGAAAACAACTTCGGTATTAAAGGAGAAGGAGTTTAATGCAACATGGAACATGGGTGAACTGAACAGGTAACAGGTAGGTAATAATAAGCTTAGCTTAGGCGGTATGTTGGATAGGGTAGAGTTCTCCAATTTGAGAGAAAAACTGATGGATTCTCTGGTTTTTAGGGAAGGCCCGTTTGAAAAGGAATTCCGCTAAATACCCAACAAAATGGGCCTCTTTACGCCCATATTTGGGTATGCCGCCCCGAACATCCCTCCATGTCCTCTCAATGTTCTGCGTGTGGACGCGAGGGTCCTTGGGGTCGACGTATTGGAGGCTGTGGTTAACCCGAAGGTGCTCAAAGCCCTCATCGACTAGCGTATCATACGCCTTCCAACAGTCCGACATTATCAACGTGCCAGGGAGAATATTGCTCTGAATGACCCCCAACAGTTCTTCCCGGTCCCTTTTCGGTACAGGTATTAGGAAGATCTTCTTACTGCCCCTCTCGAATCCTCCGAAAACCCATTGCCACTCGATCCGTCTGCCTCGATTATATTTCCGTTTCCCAAATTTGGCTTCATCAATTTCGACGACCACGCCTGGCCCTCCTATCGACTGTGAATTTCTTTGGCACCAGTCGAGCGCAACTTCTCTACAAAATGACGACCAGTCAACAACGGTTTTCGAGGAGCAGTCCAATTGTGCCATGATAATTTCCTGGCGTGGGAAACGGAGGATGCACCAGAGCACGCCAAAATAGCCGATATCTTCGATTTTCAACTTTGAACTCTCAAAGAAGCTGCCACGTCTGGCAGACTTCTCAAATGTACACTGAATACGAAGTTTCTTCTTCTTAGAAGCGCCCCTCTCCTGCTGCCGGACTCGTCTGCAAGTGTAGCTGAATGATCCCACATCCAGGTCTGCCGGGCTGCCACACTGTTCACACGGTACTGCTTCGGCCACAATTCCGTGTTTAATTAAAAATAAGATATACTGCCGTTTGTTGACAGATAAGTGGAAAAACTCCCGAATTGTCCGAGGACAATTTTCGCAATCCATCGTGGAATTAACTATGCGTGGAATGTGGAAAGAAAAACGACAATTGGAAATGACTGGACAGATAGAAAAAAATTTGAAAAAAAGCGACCTGATTATTTTATTTAGTACCTACAAAATTGATTTAAATGAAATTGAATTTTTTTGTGACAAAATAAAACAAGAATCTCCGAACGTATATACATTAAAATAGTTATTAACATTTTTGCACGACCGATTTTCTTAGTTTTCTTCAAATAATGTACATTTTCCAAGGCAAAGCAGAGTCCAAGACTGTCGATTGACTCGGCTGGGCTGTCATTGCTGTCAACCGGCTTTTGTTCTGTTGGTTGACACATGACACATATTCAGTGGCGGCGGATAATTATTATGAGTTGAAAAAAGTGATTAAGTGAACGTTTAGAACTGAAAAAAAAACAACTTTTACTAAGAAATGCATCCTTCCGACATTGGAATCATGTTCTTCAATGTGAAGTCTAACTATGAGTGTCATTTCCCACCTTAATTGATGTGTTTTTGGCGTTTCACCGTATACGGAATAATAATATCCCCGCGGTAATTGTTCCGTATGCGGTGAAACTTTTGAGGTTAGAAAATCAGGAGAAATAGTTGGCTAAACCAGGCTCCGACAGCGGAATCGTGTTCTTTGGAGTGAAATCTGCCTGTTAGAGTCTTTTTTCCCGAAAAAAAAACGAATTTTTGGCGTTTCACCGCATACGGAACAACAATATTTTGGAACTGTTACCAAAATTGCTCTAGGATTATTAGCTCATTTATCATATTGTGCAAGCTCACCGTTTAAGATCCTTAGGGAAGGAAAAATGATTTTGTAGGTGTAGCTACGGTTCTTGCAATATCTTGCAGCACACACATGACCTGTACCTTCACTGCCACTCTCAGTTCATTGAGCTTAATTTCGGCTGTATTCACTTGTTGTAGGTACCTGATGTGGTATAGGTACACCGGGTATGCACCGTGAACGAACCGAATGAAATGGAATGAAATTCGAAACGTGATCACCGCGCTCCCGCGTCAGTTAGACTATCCTGACAAAATGGCGGCGACATATGCGCTTAGGTCTGCGCAGACGAAACTGTAGGCGAAAGTCGCACTTCTGATTGATAGTTATTCTGTGGCTATACCTTCGGCTAAAAGCAAAATATTTGCCCGCAGGCTTATCAGTGCCTTCTTTTTGTTGCTTCCAGGTAATCTCACTTATAGCCCAGGTATTTTAGGTGCTATTCAAGTCAAAGCGTGAACTAATTTATGGTCGGCCAAATTTTTCATAAAACGACAGTAAAGAGTGTCTGCCATAACATACCAAAAGTCCCCTAAGATCCCGTGTCGGCGTCCCCCTCTTTGGGGCGTTTTTTCTGAAATATGACAGTTACGTTATATGTATAACACACAGATATTGGGACGCGCGCCTGTCACCCGGAATAGCTCAGTGGCAAAGGCTTTGATTTCCGATTGATGGATCGCTGGTTTGAATCTCGTTCAGGACACAATTTTTTTTTTCGTGGAAGTGATTTTTTCCTTCTCTTAAAAATTATCCAAGGGATGAGAGTGCTTATTCTGAAGCATTTTCGACTTTTTTCTCGAGAAAATTAATCTATTAATACGAATTCTTGACACATAATAAACAATAAGCTGTAATGTCATCATGGCTTTTTCGTCACATTTTTCAGCTAATAAAATGTAGTTACCTGTCCATTGCGAAATTGTATTTAGGTATTTTCAATAATAATGCTGGACGAGCATTTCCACTTGTCCTTGTCAATCAATTATCAATTATCATCATCAATTTAAAATACAGGTGATTCCAAACTGTCGGGTTATCGCTAGGGTGTTGCTAAAGGGCACCCGTTTGAGTACAAATGTGCAAAATATTCTATTTTCGCGACATCCGAAATGTACAATAATGATTAAAGAAGAGTAACAAAAATAGACCTTTTGAAAGGAAGGCCTAAAAAAATAAAAGCCAGTTTTAAACCAAAAATAAACTTTGTACAAACATTTTTGTGCCCATAGGTAAATAACAAGAATTAATTGCAGAAGTCATCCTCGTCTTCGTTCGTTCGTTCGCCAAAAATTTTGAGGTGCTTCCGTACTCAGAGTTTTGGTGAAGTAGTTTTGTTGACATATCAAATTTGATCAGAAAAACCAGCTGAATCCAACGGTCTTCACCGCAACTCGCTAGCTTTAACGGATATTGAGAAAAATGGGTATGGGCATCTTTTTTGAATGACCCGTATATAAAAAAAGGAAGTGGTTCAGATTGTAGATTGTAGATTAGAGGTGGTTGTTTGGTCTCGGAGGATCCTTTCTGCACTGCGACCTATAAGATCTTTTCTGCGTGACCATGATTCTATTTAATGTCCCATGAAATCCACCTTGTGTGAAGTGGTTCAAAGAAATGGGTCAGTATAACAAGCTAGAGGACAAATGGAAGTGCTCGTCCAGCATTATTATTGAAAATACCTAAATACAATTTCGCATTGGACAGGTAACTACATTTTATGAGTTGAAAAATGTGATGAAAAAGCCATGATGGCATCACAGTTTATTGTTTATTATGTGTCCAGAACTCGTATTAGTAGATTTATTTTCTCGAGAAAAAAGTCGTAAATGCTTCAGAATAAGCACTCTCATCCCTTGGATAATTTTTAGGAGAAGGAAAAAATCACTTCCACGAAAAAAAAAATTGTGTCTTGAACGAGATTCAAACCAGCGATCCATCAATCGGAAATCAAAGCCTTTGCCACTGAGCTATTCCGGGTGACAGGCGCGCGTCCCAATATCTGTGTGTTATACTTATAACGTAATAATAATAATATTTATAATAATATTTATTTTCGTCCGTGATTTTACAGAAGTGTAAATAAAATATAAAGATTGATATTTCACTCATAAATAAAATATAGGACATGTCCAAACACTGAATCTAAAGATAAGGGAGAAAGTGGGTAGGTGAGTAATAAATTAACAAATAAGGAACAATAAAATCATAGCTCGAGAAATTCCCCAACAGAGTAAAAAGCCTTGTCAACTAAAAAGTCATACAAGCTCCGTTTGAAAGCTGCATAATTGCAATCACTAGTTACATCACTTCCCACCCTGGTCAGAAAGTACCCATGGGCACATCCCCAATGGGGAGGTACCCATGTGCACAATTGGGACACCCATGGGTACATACCCATGGGCATGTGACCATGAGCACCTGCCCATGGGCATGTGACCATGAGCACCTGCCCATGGGCATGTGACCATGAGCACCTACCCATGGGCATGTGACCATGAGCACCTACCCATGGGCATGTGACCATGAGCATCTACCTATGGGTACATGCCCTTGGGCACATGACCATGAGTACTACCCATGGGTACATACCCATGGGCATGTGACCATGATCCCAAAGTCTAGTTTTTGCACATGAGTACCTCCCCATCAAGGTAATCTTGTAATATCTGAAAAATATAAAAAATTAATAGATATTAAAAGATTTATATGAATTAATTATTGTTCAATATGAATATGGAACCAAATACAGGGTCATTCAAAAAAGATGTCCACCCCCATTTATCTCAAGATCGGTTGAAGCTAGCGAGTTGCGGTAAGAACCGTTGGATTCAGCGGGTTTTTCTGATCAAATTTGATGTGTCAACAAAACTACTACACCAAAACTCTGAGTACGGGGGCACCTCAAAATTTTGGGCAATTTTTTTTACAATGCACAACATTGAGTGATGATAACTCATTTTATACCTACATGAGAATCAATGAGAATTTTCTCAAACTGCAAACTGCATTCAATAGAACTCATTAAAACGGCCAGTATGATGTGCAACTCTATATGCAATAGCTATTTTAAAATTTTGAGGCAGTTCAATTTTAGTTACCTACCCATCAAAATCTTCATTTTGGAAAATCTCAGAATTTCAGAAATAGTCATTGTAACATTGAGTTACACATGCGGTTACACATCATGTTGACCGTTTTGATGAGTTCTATTGAATGCAGTATGCAGTTTGAAAAAATTCTCATTGGTTCTCATTTTATACATAAAAACGTGTTTTTCCCCGTTATTGTTTTCTGTCATAAAATGAAAACCGCCGGAAATTTTCGAAAACTTTTAACACTTGTCCATTGAAACTTTTTAAGGGCTTTTCAATGACATATCACTCAATATTGTGCAGTGTAAAAAAAATGCCAAAAATTTTGAGGTGCCCCCGTACTCAAAGTTTTGGTGAAGTAGTTTTGTTGACATATCAAATTTGATCAGAATAACCAGCTGAATCCAACGGTTCTTACCGCAACTCGCCAGCTTCAACCGATCTTGAGAAAAATGAGGGTGGACATCTCTTTTGAATGACCCTGTACAGGTTATGCTTCATATTTATATAAAATACTTATATTTTATATGCTTCATATATTTTTGCATAGGCTTGAAAAGCAAGTAGATCTTATGCTTGTGGCGCCAAACAAAGAAGCGGTAATAAGCTGACAGCCGAGTCGACATCAATGCTGGAAAACCAATCTCTCATTACTTTTATTTAATGCTTCACTTTAATATTGCGGTAATAACTTACCAATTTGAGCTTGCCTTATCCGACACGAAATACCAAGATTCGTCGTTATTCGTTATTTCAGAATGAACCACGATTCATGAAGTATCAGAGCCCCAGCTGAAATAATATGCTGTAGCCAAGACATGAAGCGAGCTGGTACCAAACATAACCTAAAAAAGCTAATTAATCATTCATGCGTTAACTTACCTCACCTTCCGTCTCCCGTTCAATGTGGTAACACAAAACACACAAAGGCAGTCGTTACCTGGGGATGACACCAAATAAGCCAATTATTTAAAATCCAGTTGAAATCCAACCAACAAAAAAAAAAGAAATCACAAGCCAAACGGTACACGAGACCCGAGACCACAGATGCACGAAACGCTAAATCCTGTTTCGGTGAACAAGCAGTTCGCGATTATACCGGCGCGGCGTATAGCCAAGAGCCAAGACGCCTAAATACTTATGTGCCCCGGAATAAGTGTTACAAAATTCACAGGGAGATAGAAATTTGAAAAATAAGGGCACTTTTGTTGATAAACATACCCTCGCAAACGCATAACAACGGAGATACAGGCCTTCAAAGTTGTTTTTTAAAGACAGTTTTTATCTCATAACTTTTGAATCGTTCAACCGATTTTATTCAAATTCAAGCCAAAGTTTACTAAAACAGATCTCTATTGATCAATAATAACGCATTTTATCAAACATTTTAAGGGTCGAAGATAGTAGGGGGTACCCTCCCCTTTTCCGCCTATTTTCAATCCTCCCCGAATGTTTTTAGAAACGGTTTCAATTTTTCAATTCTATGTTCAATTTAAGGAAAAAAGTGACTCTTGCAAAATGTTTATTAGAGGCTTCGTTTTCAAGAAATTTGGGTTTGAAACTTCGGAAAACATCTCAAAATCGCCACTTTCCAGGGCCTAAATTGTTTTTTTTTCTGAAAACTCCATGTTTCTTTGCAAAAATGGTGGTTTATCAACTCAAAACACCCAAAAAATTCACTCCAATTGAGAAATCATGAGTTTTCTTGAATTTTAATTTTTATAGGCCCTGGAAAGAGGCGATTTTGAGATGTTTTCCAATGTTTCAAACCCAAGTATCTCAAAAATGAATCCTCTTGATCAAAATTTTGCAGGAGTGACTCTTTTCTGCAAATTGAACGTGGAATACAAAAATTGAAACCGTTTCCAAAAATATTCAGGGGGGTTCAAATAGGGGGAAAAGGGGAAAGGTACCCCGTATTATCTTCGCCCCTAAAATCATTAGACAAAATGCGTTAATATTGTTCAATAGATACCTGTCTTGATAAACTTTGATTTGAATTTGAATGAAATCAGTTGAACGGTTCGGAAGTTATGCAAAAAACTGTTTTTGAAAAACAACTTTGAAGGCCTGTATCTCCGTTATTGTACGTTCGCGAGCGTATGTTCATCAGAAGAAAGTCCCCTTATTTTCCAATTTCCTATCTCCCTGTGAGTTTTGTAACATTTATTTAATATGCCTATATGGGGGCATATGGTCACAATATCATGTACCCATGATACTATGGTCATATGCAACTTCATTCCCATGGGTACCTGAGGATGTGCCCATATCCCCATAACACCTACCCATGGTCACATCACCTCCTATGGGTATATCCCCAACCAGCATGGGGATATGCCCATATTCCCAAAACATGTACCCATGGTCACATCACCTGCCATGGGTATATCCCCAACCAGCATGGGGACATGCCCATATCCCCAAAACATGTACCCATGGTCACATCACCTGCCATGGGTATATCCCCAACCAGCATGGGGATATGACCAATGTGACCATGGGTACGCATGGGTACTTTTCGAGCAGGGCAGTGAACACAGCGAGGTTGTATGTAACTCTTATGGAGTTCACATGCGGCAAATACAAAGCCATTGCGATGTTCCCAGCGAGGTCTCTAAGCAATCCCTGCGACCGCGAAATGTCCGCCCCAAATGCAATGGAACGAACTTCTCATAGAAGTTACATTGTGGAGGTTACTGGGAGATCTTATTAATACTTCCTGGGGAAGTAATTTTCATTCGCCTATTAGAATCACGATGTGACTTCCCAAAGATTTCTAGTTTTTGACGTCCACAATACCTTAGGTACTTTTTACAGTAGGTATAGTACTTTTCAGATACTTCGATATGGGACCTCGTGGGGAGTAAAGTAATAAAAATGTTTTTTATACAACACATTTTATTACAACACACATGACACATTAGCTACAAGTCTATTCAATACATAATTATTAATTTGACTCTAAGATACAAAAATATAAAAACAGCTCAAATTAATTTGGCAGCTTCCCGCTCTCGATGTTGCTTGGAATGGCATAGCCATTCTTTGACAAATATCTCAAAATCTTCTTTGAAATTGAGTGTGTATCCCGAACAGCACCTGAACAAACAAAAAATAAAGAAATAATACATAACATAATAGATATTTACGATACTAGTAGTGACGTTAATATAGCCAATAGTGCTATTCCCGTTAGGAAATTGCACTAAAAAAAGCTAATAAGGTGTATAGGTACTCACCACTCAGGGCTTTTAATGATTAGTAGGTACTGCTCGATTTCGATATATTCATATTATTTCACTGCCAATAACTGCATGAACTGCAAACAACATCCGTCATCAACCAAAGCCAAAAACGGAAAGAATGCCGCGGCACCTGTGGCGGCACTCGGAGTATAGAAAAGCACCATCAAGGGCCAATTCTCTCACTACGGCTTTTGAGCATCCCCCGGGCTGTCACAGAAGTACATCGCCAAGACCTCACATTGTGGTGAAAAATAGGTATTGCTAAATGCGCGTGCAATTACGAATAACATCTGAATGAACTCCCATTTGGGAAATCCAAAGAAACATCGTTTTGCGACGTTCATGGGTGCTTGAAATGTTGACAATAATTGGACATAGGTTCTTGGACCTCCCCAAGCAAGCTGTGGGAAGTCGCTTTGAGAAGTCACTAATTTAACCTTTTATGGACATCGTTAAAATTCTAGGTTTCCGGAGAGACCTCTTCAGGCAAGCTATGCGAAGTTATTTTGGGACTTCACAAATTTCACTTGAAATGGACATCACAAAACCTCTTATAGAGGTCCGTGTTCACTGGGTTGTCAATTGCAGGAACTTATTAAAACACTTAATTCCTTGATACATGTGACTGTTCTGACCGAGTCCCAGTCGTGAATAGGGAAGGTCAAGGGAGGAACCACCTCTCGTCCTATAGACATGCTTGTCGCCTCTACTTGGCAATGTAGATTTGAGCTTCTTAACGTTCAATACGATCTGATAAATATATAGAGATGGTAAGGTTAAAATTTTGAATTTTGAAAATAAATCTCTGCACGAAGTACGTGGACCAACGCCTCCCATACACCTCAGCACCCTCTTCTGGACAACAAATACCGTGTCAAGGTGCGAAGAGGAGCCCCAAACTATCAGGCCGTATGACATAACTGACTGAATCAGACCGAAGTAGGCCAATCGGAGAACTCGGGGGGAGACCGTGTCACGAATCTGTCTCATCAAAAAAGCGTTTCTGCTAAGTTTGCTAGCTACTTCGTTTACGTGATGCTGGAATGTCAATTTCTGATCAAACACCACGCCCAAAAACTTAGCGTAAGATGCTTGCTCAACCGACCGTCCACCAAGCCTAACAAGTACAGACCGATCGCAGGACCCGTTCTTTGTCATGAACCGCATAAGAAGCGTCTTACTGATGTTCAACGATAAGCCATTGTCCCTGCACCACTCCTCCAGCTCCTCAGCCGACCGGGAGGCACGATCCGCTACCACTGACAAGTCGGAATGCCGAAGCAGAAAATTTGTATCATCCGCATAAATCAGGCTCTTATCCGGAACTACACAAAAGTTGGGCAGATCATTAATAAAAACTATGAAAAGTATAGGTCCCAATATTGAGCCCTGAGGTACGCCCCTATTCACCGGTAATGGACTCGAAGTAACACCATCCAAAACAACGCACTGAGTCCTATCACTAAGGTAGGAACGTATCCAGTCACTGGCCACACCGCGGATACCCCATGCATACAACTTATCCATTAGAACCTCGTGATCTACCGAATCGAACGCTTTCGAGAGATCAAAAAATAAAGCCATCGGGTGCTGTTTACAATTAAGTGAGTCGTAGATGAAATTAATTAATTCAGCCATGGCACTACAAGTCGACTTATTCTTCATGAATCCATGCTGACATGGAGAAAATAGCTTATTTTTTATAAAGAAATCGTACAATCGATTGTTGTAGCATGATTCAAAAATCTTGGCGATCTGATTCTGCAAGGCAATGTTTCGATAGTTAGTCACTACTTCCTTTGAACCTTTCTTAAAAACCGGGATGGATTTAGATTGTTTCAGGGAAGACGGATATTCACCAGAGGTAAAAGACTTATTGATAAGAAATGAAATCGGATAGCATACTAAATCCGCCACTGCCTTCAAAACCCTTCCGTCAATCCCATCCATTCCGGCAGTTGGTTTAGATGCAGTTTTGTTCGTGATCTCAAAAATCTCCTGCGGCGTAGTTGGATTTAAGTAGAAACTTTGTACGTTTTTCGTAATTTTAAAATTCGGTTTTAGTTTATCTGAGGGACCGGAGGAGGAGCTGAAGCATTTGTTAAAATAATTGGCAATGTCCTCTACTTTATCTAAAACAAGATTCTCAGTCGTGACTAGACGCGAAGACAGGTCCCATTAGCATGTTTTCTTTCGCCGTGTATTATTCGCCAACTCTCCCTAGCAATATTGTTAGTTCTTTCTAATCTACCGTTATTGATGTTCAGTTTTTTCTCTGCAATTTTCTTTTTATACAATGCCTTGAGATAGTGGAACCGATTGCGATATGTCTCGTTATCAATTGTCTTATTGATCTGAGCCATCTCACAAAGCATAGCGTGAAACTCCTTCAACTCCGCATCATGCCAGCCTCCACCCCGAGCAGTCCTGACCCTCCTCAGTCTGAAATGATTATCAAAATGACTCTTTATTATGTCAAAAAGTGCATTATACCCCTCCGAAGCATCCCTTGCATAGTACACATCACTCCAGGTCTCGGTCAGTATTGAAAATCTGAAGTTGTTCAAGTTCCTGCAAGAAAAATCGCGTCTGAAAACCTCCTTAGGTCGCTGTTCACTAAGGAAGGGCTTATTGAATCTGCATACCTGAAAACAATGGTCTGACAAAAATGTGTCCTCAATCTCTGTCTCTGCAGCTTCCAAGTTAGAGCACACAATATCTATACATGTACTAGATACATTTGTATTTCTAGTAGGATCAACAATATGTCTCGTGATGTTGAACTCATTAAACATGCTAGTTAATTTTCCACATGCAGCTTCATCACTGTTTAGGAAATTCACATTAACATCACCACAAAAAATATAAAAACATTTAGGGTCATACAAATAGTTCAACAGTTCATAAAATCTTTCAATAAAAATATTAACATCAGTATTCGGACTTCTATAGATTGCTATTATGTAAAGTTTAGAATTCTTTTTTGGGAGTTCTGTCACAGTAATTGCGACCTCAAATTCTTTTTCTATGGCATGTTTATAATTGATGTTTTTGAAAGGCAGGTTACTACCTTTCCTACTATATATTGCAACGCCACCGCGTGCATATGTTTGCCTGCAAAACTGCGCTGTAAGTTCAAAATTGATTAGCTCAAGAACACTGAGGTCAGATTTGCTAAGCCAGTGTTCGGTGACACAAAAAATATCAACACTGTACATTCTCAAAAGTACTTCCATTTCCAATATCTTATTTCGAATGCCCTGGATATTGAAATTCATCACACTTATAACATCTTCACTGAATGGCTTGGCATCAGGCATCGAGCACACATCATCTTTGTTTACTTTATAACATTCTCCCTTTTCTCCATCATAAAAAACTTTGACACACAAACACCTTCGGGCCATATACTTGGATCCATTGCCTTTGGAAAATTATCGCTGTGCACGGATACCCTAAATGATGAGTATATCTCAGGGTACTTCGAATTCATTTCTTCGACCCTCACTTCGGGAAAATTCGGTTTGAGTAAATCAGTCACTTCCTCTGACGATGTACTATGTGTAAACCTGTAAGCATGAAGATCAGCAAAGCGTGGTACACCTTTGAGACCTCCCTGTATATTTCCGATAATCGTAGGATTCTTCGTTTTCCGCTTCTTCGGGTTCACCACCTGCCAAGTCTTGATGGAGTTATCAAGAGTTTGTTCTTTTTGTGGTCTCACCCTGTTGATATTCGTCTGTTTGCCTTCGTCAACCTTCAACTTTTGTTGCGCTTGAAGTAAGGCTGATGCAACGTCACCCTTCGAAATAATTGGAGCCGATTTATTGTTCACAGCGGCCTTTGTTGTCGTTTGTTTACTAGAAGTATCACTTATCTTCTTTTTCTGGCTGCCTCTATCATAATTCACTGCTGGTGATATCTCGGATCTTTTTTCTTGGGAATTGACCTTGTCATTTTCACGGGTTATTAGCTGGACTTTTTCATTAAGCAACTGGATTTCCTTTCGCAGTCCTTGGATGATCACGTCCTTTTGATGGATAATGTATTTTACTATGCTCTTCTGCATCCAATCCCCGGGCGGCGAGACCTCCTCCAGCGCATCCACAAACTCCGCCACATCCTCATCCACGTCCACACAGCAGGAAACCGAGCCATCGTCGTTGAATCTCACAAAACTACACAGTTTTGCACATGATGGATGGAAGCAGCTGCCACAGATGTTGCACTTCAGGCTGTTCACTAGATTTCTTTTGCATTTTCTGCATTTATTCACAGGAGCGCTTAAATCAGCGTGAGCAAGCGGTGTCGCCATCTTGAATCAATACGAATTGATTGTCATAACTGTCATATTTCAGAAAAACGCCCCAAAAAAGGGGGACGCCGACACGGGATCTTAGGGGACTTTTGGTATGTTATAGCAGGCACTCTTTATTGTCGTTTTATGAAAAATTTGGCCGACCATAAATTAGTTCATGCTGAAACTCGATAGTACCTGGGCTATTAGACTCTAGATTCAATTTTGTTCACGTCATTATTAGAAGATGGACCCAAAAGGAAGAACCACCTCGAAGAGATGGGAATATAAGAACAGATTGTTTTATCCGACATGGAACCAACAACAATGCCCAGACAATTTTTGCGTAACAACCCTCAACCCTCATCAGATGATGGAGAAACTGACTGGAGTGTTCAAAATAAAATCATTCATTAGTATAGACAATACAAATAGAAAAGACCATATGCCGTCACGGATTTTTACGGTTGCGTAGGAACCAGGCGGGTCCATCATTCAAAAAAAGGTTGGCTGATTTTTGATGCCCCAATATCCGTGACGACGGTGGTGATAAACATATGGTCTTCTCTATTTGTATTGTCTATAATTTGTATGATGGTCAAGTCAACTTGGAAAGAACACCGAAATTTTAAGCATTCCTCTCACATTGCGCGCAGTTTTTTTATACTTCATCCCTTTATGTGATCCACCCCGGACATAAATCCAATTTCGTCAGTTACTATCGTTGTTTATTGTTTTTGAACGGAAGGATGAAGGCACACCTTCCGAAGTGCCGTTCCTTCGCACACAACGTTTGAAAAGCCGGACACGTTTTCCATGGAAACGACGTATGCATGTGGAAAAGCGCGCGCCAGCACGACGACAGGAAATGGAAGGCAGGAAAGGAATCTGTTTAGGTTGAAACACACACACACACACACACACAGACACATACTTAATGGACGGCTAAGAACACCCTGGTGAAATTGAAAATACATGCCCGACATTTTTGCAGCCGCTGGTCGGGATGGCGCATCAAAAGGGCAAGTCTTTCAAAGATAATAAAGTCAAAACGGCCGTACACAAATTCGATCAAGCCCATTTATTTTTATCTAGTCTTTGTTTTTGAGCGCCGCTCCAGTCATCGTTGCCCTGCCGTCCGGCCACTCACCATCTCGCCCCATAATTTAATTTAATTTGATGGAGGATTGAAGCGATCCTTCGCCGCACTGGATCGCGAGGCAGCAGAGAGAGGTCGACGTGCACTGACCAAAGAGGAGTCGGGCCCAATTTTGTCTTGTTTATAGCTTTTGAATTTCAATCAAGTCCAACACGCGGATCCCTTCTCAGCGAGCGAGTTTATTACGCATATGTGGAGGGTCCTACGGTAATCCGCAGGGTTTCAAAGGAGCTGCTGAAGGGATACTGGAAGACCCTGAATCGCTCAATTTAATTTCAACACGTTGATTTCGAAGACGTCGAAAGCCACTCGGCCACCAACGATGCCTGGGATAAATTCAAGTTTAAATAGGTCGCAAAAAACTGATCCCGCACCATCTTTATGGTCGTTTGCATTAAATTCCAGTCACGATTGAAAAGCGGAAATTAAGCCGACTCGACGTTCCTCTCGAACATGCACACCCTCGGTGCGCGCCTGAAGGGTCAATCGTCAATCGAACTCGGCTGAAGGACCCGTTTCCACATTACCATCATTATCTGGAGCGAAGCCATCTTGATGATGATTATAACTTCCGATTATTGACCGATCTTCCACCTAGACCAGCCTCAATCCTAAGCCCTTGTGATTAGAGAGTGGTCCGGAACTTGAACGCTCTCTCTGTCTCTCTCTTTGGATCCATTGTGTTTGTCTGACGACGTGGTGCGGGCGCTTCCCCGGGACTTTCCGGGAAATAATTATTATTCGAATAAGATTCCGGAGAGGGTGGCACCAACACCACCACCACCGCACACCGGAATCTTCAACCCCGGGATTATATTGCACCGTTTCCGGAAATGGCTCCTACGTACCGCTCCGACGGTCTTATCTTCCGGTCGCAGACTGCGATGAGAGAGGTGGAAAGCGCAGAGAGAAAGACTCGATTGCGGCACCGACCGGAATTTATCGAGTGATTACTTTTAAATTCATCGTTGCATGAGTGTTGAGGGCGCCGATGTAGGTGTGCGGGGGGAGGTTCCAGCAGTGCTAATTTGAAGGGCAGAGTTTCGGAATGGGGGGCTGATGTCTTTGCCAGCTTGCGATTCGAAAGAAACTCACTGAAATCGTTAGATTCGAGAGCGAATCCGGTTTCAGCGTAACAGGTAAAACATCACTATGGGAATTTTCACTTTTACTTTCCCGACCCCCCACCAACATGGAAGGGAAAGTATTGTAATCGTGCAGAAAAAAAGTTTTGAGATTTCACCGGATATATCCGTTTTGAGGTCCCCCAAGACGATTAAGACCATTTTCAGAATGATGTCTGTCTGTGTGTGTGTCTGTCAAAATTTTCTTGACAAAACTTTTAATATCTCGTATATTATTTTCAGTCTTTTTCTCTAATTCGAACTTCCCACCCGAAGGGACGTTTCGAACAAAAATTTACATAGGTTCCTGGGTACTAGTCGGGAAAGTTTTGGGGTGACACAACCGATTTTTGAATATAGGGAACGGGAACGCTGCTGAATAGTTGACAAAACGTAATTCTGAGCAAATTACATTTTATTTTCTGCCAGAATAAGGGAGTTTCCTCTTTTTAAGCGTTTCTTTCTGTTTACATTATACCGGGTGATCATTTGAAAACTATCCAACTGCAATAACTCCCGATCCCTAGTCAATATTTCTTCGAGCAAAAACAGGTCGATTTTTATATCGAGAGGGACATCTGAAACATACATTGGCAAATTTCTATCTTCAGCCCCCTCGCCCCCACTCATCCCAAAAACAAAATTTCAAATGACACTACCTACCTTGCGAGACATCAAATTGAGAAAATTGAATTCTCTTTTTGAGAAAGATATTTGAAAACATTTCCACTCTACCCCCCTTCTCCCTAAAAATTCTCTGAGTGTCCCTTTCAATATTCTGGACCCCTCAATTTTCTTCGGTTTAGTCAGCATCATCCTTAATAGCTTTAAAGAAGAGAATTTTTGGTGGAAAAAGTGCCGCCCAAATTGACCCCATTGCTCTCCCCCACCTCAACTTTGAAATTTAACAAAATACTACCCACTTTGTGATATATCAAATTAAAGGAAATTGAATTCTCTTTCTGAAAACCATTTTTTTTAAATTTTCAACCCCTCCCCTATTTAACTGGACATTTGGAGTATTTTAGTAGGAAAACGGGTTTTAAAAATTTCGAAAAAATTGTGTTCAGGGAGAGAATTTAATTCCTTTTAATTTGATGTATCACAAAGTAGGTAAGGTTGCGGACTCATAAAAGTTTACACCGACGGCGATCGAGTGGCCATGCTAATTCAGTTTTGACGTAATTTTGAATGGGCATGGCCACACGATTGTCATCGGTGTAAACTTTTATAAGTCCGCAACCGTACATACACACCCGAATTACGCGCGAAACCCTACGATTAAATAACTCTACCCTTTCAATTCCGTCCCGCGTTTTTCCTGATTTGCAGAACTATTGGTGAACCAGTTTCCTAGTGCACTTGAGTTTTAATTCCCAGCATGATCAATTAATACCTCGTCGATTTTTAATTTCAACGCTTCTTCCTTTCTAGTAGTTGCAGCGGTACGCTTTTTGATTCTGCATTTTGTGATACTGCAATGAAATTTGGCATATGCAAACTACATAAAATTTCAAGTTATTTGACCCGCAGCACTCAAAAATTTGTGCGTTAGGGGGCGACTGGGGGCCCCTCAAAATTTCAAGATGTCTGAATTTTTCCCATGCGCCATTCAGTACCGCCCTATGTACCGTACAGGGCCTAAACAACTTTGTTCTTGACCATCATAGCATTTTTCGTCATGTCAATTCCATTTTTCTTATAGAAAAAAAATAATTTCTTTGCCTGGTCAACAAATTGGAAAATAATTTTTTTTTTTGACCACCAATGGATTGTTGAGGAGTTTTTGTGCGATCATCAATAAATCCGCATCCCCTTGACCCATTTATGGAAAGAAAACTTTTGCAGTGCTATTCTTCAACTAAGGAGTGACTTCAACTTACCATTATTTTCAACATTACCTTTTTCAATGTTTTACCCCGGTAGGTATGATTATTGTTATACTAATATACAGCTTGGAGTTCTCTTGAACGATGTGGATGACGAAACTGCCTCAGATTCCACCTGGAAGCCGTACATAATAATTTTTCTGCAAGGCCGTCACATTTGGCATTTTTGATTTTCTAGCGGGAGCGGCCAAAATGTCAATACACACCACTCTGCCCAAGAGCACCGGTTTGCTCCAGCGGAAAACGATATTCACGCCTAACAATTTTGCATTTTGTGATACTGAAATGAAAGTTGGTGCGAAAGTACCGCAACCGGTGCTCTTGGGCGGAGTGGTGTGTATTGACATTTTGGCCGCTCCCGGTAGAAAATCAAAAATGCCAAATTTGACGGCCTTGCAGAAAAATTAATATGCACGGCTTCCAGGTGGAATCTGAGGCCGTTTCATCATCCACACCGTTGAAGAAAACTTCAAGCTATATGTTAGTACAATAATAATCATATTTTTAGGGATAAAACATTGAAATAGGTAATGTTGAAAATAATGGTGAGTTGAGGTCACTCCTTCGTTAAAGAATAGAACAGCAAAACTTTTGTTTTCATAAATGAATCAAGGGGATGCGGATTTATCGATGATCACACAAAAACGACTCGACAATCTATTTGTAGTCCAAAAATATATATATTTCTCGACTTGTTGACCAGACAAAGAAATAATTTTTTTCTGTAAGAAGAATGGAATTGACATGACGAAAAATGTTATGATGGTCAAGAACAAAGTTGTTTACGTCCTGTACGGTAGATAGGGCGGTACTGAATGGTGCATGGTAAAAACTCTGACATCTTGAAATTTGGAGGGGCCCCCAGTCGCCCCCTAATGGACAAATTTTTAAGTGCTGCAGGTCAAATCACTTGAAATTCTACGTAGTTTGCATATGCCAAATTTCATTGCAGTATCATAAAATGCAGAATCAGGGTCATTTTGCTAGCGTACCGCTGGAACTATAGCCCATTTTCGTTTGAACGAAATCTCGATTATTCAGTTGTACTTAAAGAGAGATGGTTGTTCACTCAGTATTGTCTTGGTATTTCGAAACTATAACCATAATTTCAATTATCGATCAAACAATTCAGATAAAAGTTGAGTGTTTACATTTAATGAATTTATATCCGGCTGGTGCTATAGTTTTGAACTTACAGACTTATCCAGTAGTTCTATTTCACATTGGGTTATATAACTTCACTCAAATCTACAATTAGGTGTACAATTTATCACTGTGAGCCTCTAATCAAGCATCCTGCAAAATGATGTTATGTCTCTTTCTGTTTTGGAGCGTTCGCGAAGCGACACTGAATTTTCTTGGCATTGTTCAAAGGGGTTCTCTTTTTGGAACTTGACCTCTTGATGCTTGTGAATTCCTTGTCGTGCGAAAAGGGTTGAATCTTTTTTTTTTGCACTACCTATATTGGATGCGTTATTTTACGACCTCAAAACAGCGCCTAAAGTGACTCTTTTCAGCCCTTGGGCAAAAAAGTCGTCATGGCAACGAGCGCTCTTTGAAATTTGATCCGCCAGAGGAGACGTTACCTTCTATTTTGACGTAACTAAAAAGCTCAACAAAAGTGAAATAGCCAAGATACGATTTTTTTGCTGGGAATGATGCTTTTCATTTCTTCTCCTTCATGAAAAATCAACGGACTCTCGATGTGGGAGGATATCTCTTAGCAGGCTTGCTCATTAGACGATTATAAGCAATTTGTGGTCTAGCGCACCCCCTGTTGTGTCTTTTGGGGCTGAAATAGGGCGTACTTTTTTGTGAATTCGCCACCAATTTCACAACCTAGGCTTGTTTGATAACAATTCTTTTGAATAAGGCTCGCCAAACAAGATTATCTTGATAAAAACAGTCTTCTATCTGTCTGACTGTCTGTCTGTCTGTCTGTCCGTCTGTCTGTTTGTAACATGTTACAATATGCTTCAATTTTACAACCTAGGCTTGTTTGATATCAATTCTTTCGATTAAGACTCGCTGAACAAGATTATCTTGATAAAAACAGTCTGCTGTCTGGCTGTCTGTCTGTCTGTCTGTAATATGTTACGATATGCTCCAATTTCACAACCTAGTGAACCCAGGCTGGTTTGATATCAGTTCTTTTGATCAAGGCTCACTGCACAAGATTATCTTGATAAAAATGGTCTCTTGTCTGTCTGTCTGTCTGTCTGTAATTATGTTACGATAACTTCCGAACCAGTACATCAAATTTAACTGAAATTTAGTATAGACATGATTCATGAAGGTTAAAATTCAAATTGATCCAGAGACCCCACAATATCTTGAAAGGTCTTAAGAGGCCGCACCATACCTACTTACTTATTAGTTCCTTTTCTTTTGCTCTCGCAAGATCAATTTTGAATACATGAACATTTCTTCTCATGGTATTTTTCTCAACACTTGGTATTTTTTGTCTCCAATTGTCGATCAAGGTAGGTACATGTGTAGTTGTTCTGGACTTGAAAAAATCAAGTAAAAACAGAAGAAGAGCGGCATGCCATCTGCTGAAGCCGCAGCATCGTGCTACTAGCCTAAGATGGGCACAAAACCATATTAGCACTGAGGCATAGCAGAGTGGAGTAGATGCTTGTTTTCAGATGAAAGTAAGTTGAATTTGTTTAGGTCGGATGGACGGGCTCTGGTATGGCGACAGAGGAACGAAAGACTTCCGGAAGAACACATAGAGGCAAGGGTGGTTTTTGGAGGTGGAGGAGTGACTGTTTGGGGAGAAATGAGGACTTGAAGAATAAGTGATTTGGTGATACTGAGAGGAGAGAGTATGAATGGTGAAAGATACAGGGATTTGTGTATAAAGGATATTGTGGTCCTCTTTGCTAAAAATTTTGGTGACAATTTCATGTTGGTCGACGACAACGTCCGACCTCATCGGGCTAGAATTGTTATCGAATTTTTAGGGGATCACAATATTGAAAGAATGTATTGGTTACCCTTGTCTCCAGATATGAATCCTATCGAGCATGTATGGAGTAGGATAAAGTTGAAATTGAAAGAAAAGAAGGACAATCGGACAATTTGAATGACATAGCGATTGCAGTTCAGGAAGAATGGAAGACTATTCCTCACATATTCTGCGGGCTTTAGTGGAGAGCATGTCGAGATAAGTAATGGCTCGATCTGATCCAGGCAAGAGGGGGACTGACAAAATATTGATTATTTAAGCATCTTGAACTGGGAGGAAAATGTTACTCACCCAGTACCTACCTACAAACCTGGTAGATTGGAGGTCCATTTTGCAAATGCTTGAGAAAAAACTGATAGCTAATTACGGGATGGTGCACCGACTTGAGCTAAAATCTCATCAACTTACTCCAAAATTCAAATTATGCCCGCATATGTACACTGACTAAGCTTTGGAAACACTTTTGAAAACTGTCAATTTTTGAAGTCAAATTGCACACGTAATTGAATGTGATATGACAAAAAAAAGTGTTCTCTTTCACAGTTCAAAAGATGTCTTCTTCAAATTTTGAGTGCATGTCACATTCTCAAATCCTTTTCATTCAGTCTTAATTTAACCTCCAAAATTGACAAGCTTGACAAGTGTTTCCAAACTTTCGATCGACACTGTACCTTCATATTCACCAAATTTCAGTTGAATTCGATGAACCGTTCGAGAGTTATAGAAACAGATGACTGACAGACAGACAGACAGAAGAATGTTTTCACCAAGATAATATTGTTCAGCGAACCTCAATCAAAAGAATTGATATCAAACAAGCCTAGGTTGTGAAATTGGTGACGAATTCACAAAAAAGTACGCCCTATTTCAGCCCCAAAAGACACAACAGGGGGTGCGCTAGACCACAAATTGCTTAGAATTGTCTAATGAGCAAGCCTGCTAAGAGATATCCTCTCACATCGAGAGTCCGTTGATTTTTCATGAAGGAGAAGAAATGAAAAGCATCATTCCCAGCAAAAAAAATCGTATCTTGGCTATTTCACTTCTAATCCGGGAAATTCGAAAACCGTTCCGAGGTAAGTCATCATGCTCCATTATTTTGTTATCGGTTGTTGACAAAAAAATTTTTAGCTCAAACGGGGGTTCATCAAAATTTTAACAATTATGAACTGCTTCATCTACCACCCTGTAGAAACTTTATTTTTTTTTTATTTTCTTTATTATTCAAAATGGACTTCAATTGGTAGGGAACACGAAAAACTACAAGAACAACAAAATCAGCACGTTTACCAAAACCAATAAATACCTGTTTCATGCTAGTAAGCGGTGGGGCCGCGGCAGCTACGTGTTCAAGATAGGTGATAGGTAACCTGCCACTCGCCGGTGCCATCAGGCGCTGCCATGACAATTTTTCAACGACTCAATAACTCGAAATTTTCAGTCTTGCACTAGCCAGTGCAAAAAACATTGCATGCACCTTGGGCTAAAGTGCGTTTTTTCCCCTTGTGCTTGCTTCCCTCGGCCTAGGACCTCGGTCGCAATATCGCACGGTGGGGAAAAAAGTGGCACTTCATGCCCATGGTACATAAATAACTATTTATTCTATGGGGATATATGACACGTGATATTGTCGTCCAGTTGTTAATTAAGGAATATGATGTCTAATTTAAATTTGTTTTACTTCACATTTTGTCCACTTCACTTTGTTTATAATACAAATGTATTTAAAAAACAATAAACACCATCACAATTATAATTACAATTACAATATTGTCGCCCAGATTCGATTTGCATAAATACTGCTAGTGCTTTGTCTCAAGCTAATAGAGTCTACAAATCATACTCTCTAGGAAGCTAGATCTCTTCGGAAGGGTTACTGGGGTCACCATTTTTCTGGTGTATTGGAGGTGGCTGAAAACAATGTATTCAAAAGATCACAGCAATTGCAGGTTATTGAATCGGTTTGACGCTTTCTATGGCTGTTTGAAACACCACGAACCAAACCTACTAACGGTTATAACCAATTACTTCAACCCCATCGAACAATTATCATTTGATTACAATGGAAACCAGACCTGCCTTGATATTTTTTTCTCGTAACTGATGCACTTCAATTATGAACAGTGTTTTTCGCACCCTTATTCATTTATTCTTGACGAGTAATAATTTTTCCTTCCAGCCAAACACATCCATTCGACTCGAGGTCATTCCCACCAGTTGTTTTCCCGCATCCGAGCACCCCCGAATTCTTGTCTTGGGCCATTTTTTTTTCATTCCCCTCTCTGCTAAAGTCTCCCCCTGACCGCCAATCATGTGCCGTGTGCTGTGTCACCCCGACACCAGGCGGCATTTCGCTATCCTCGCATTCCTAAACCAATATTAATTACAATTTCCCTTTTTTTATAATTTTAAGCTGGCCATTACAGTAGGTACCTATTTGCGTCACTGACCGATTTGGACTATTCGATTGAAAAGACTTACATACTGGAACACGGGTGTCGCTCAAATATTCATCTATTCATTATTTTTTGCACTGGTACTTTGCACTTACGATTGTCAGAATGTCAGAGCCTTGGTGAAATGATTATTATTTACTTGGATACCGGGAGAAAGCCGTACCCCTGTGCCATCGATCGCTTCTGTCCAACGTAACTTGACTGTTCTATGTGCTGTGGCCATCTTGGGCTGTCTTGGCCAGTCTATCTGGTTCTAGGTACAATTAATTTGAGCGACAACTGTATCTAGACAAAATATATCGGAGAGACTGGGAGAAGTATGGATTTGAGAGTCTGTGAACATCCTCAAGATTTTAAGAAATCTAACTTGGGAAGACACCTTCACAACAACGGACATCACTTCAGCGACATTTCAAGACCCCCCAAGTCCCCTACAAGACAGTCGAAGGATTCAGGATGACCATTTTGGAAGTCCTCGAAGTCAGCCGTGGCCGGCAAGAAGCGTAACATCCTCAGCCTCAATGATCAAACACCGCTCTATCCCACACCTATTTTCTGGCAAGTCAACTTTCAACTGTCAAAGCAAAAAAAAGAATATTTTTATAGTACCTTCCTAGTTTTCGGAAGAAATCTGAATAGTACCTAAATTTCCATCAAGGAATGAGCCCGTTGAAATTGTTTCTGCAATGCCTTATCTACTAATCAATTATTTGTAAGTGTAAGTATATTCCTTTAAAAAGCATGAATGCAAGATTATTGTAAAGACAAATCATTATAATGTATAACGAAAATTACAACGAAGCAAGTGACTTTTTTAATCCACATCTATTCGCTTGAAATTTCCATATGAACCGAAAAGCTCATCGTCCGTGACAGGTGGTCCTGCTCGCAGCTGTTCGTTGACTTCCCATGTATCCATCCGATCAAAGTGATCTTTGTACTCCACCACTTTTTGCTTTAAGTTTTCTGGTTCGAACAGATAAGTTATATTTTATTTGGTGCTTGGCTGAAAAGTGGTCAGTGACATAGATGTTGGGACAAGGGCGAGGGGGAGGGTAGGCTTTTTCCCCTTTTGCCTCCTAGCAGTACTACACGAATTTCGCATTGATTCTCGATCTGTCTCGTCTCTTGCATGTACGACACTACCCTCTGTCTTCTACGTCAGTGATGCTTTTTGAAAACCCATCATCACATTTTTAAAATCGATGTTCAATTGAAAAAAGTTACTAATGTAGAATTTTCATTTTTGAGGTCTGGTTTTCGAGAAATGTAAGTATGCACTCGTATAATTAGTTCCAGGGCTTTTTCCATGAGAACGAGCTATGAGTTATGGAAAAAATGTATTGTGTTGGTACGAATGGTACGATGATAACGTCTTGTCAGCTAGTTGTCTACATGTGCTATGTATAATGTAGGATCCGTCAGTTGGTTTGAATGAAAGTCGAGGCAAGACTTGCGCATGGGTGTACTGTATTTCCTGTATGTATCTCCTTCTTCATACCTGCTTGCTGTTCTAGTACAAGCTAGAGTTACTACTCGGTGATGAACATCAAAAGATTGGGCCGCTGGGCAGTGGCCATTTCCATTTCATTTGCTTCACTACCGCCACGCTTGGGCATCATTTTCGTCAGTGGCCACCACTACCTAACAGCATTAGCGGAGAGTAACCAACCAATAGGAACGATTTTCGCTACGTAATCTTGAACATTTTCAATTGCGCGTATATCATGTCGATATGCCACGATGACAACCGTCACATTATACGCAGCACATCCATCAAGACGTTGGCATCAAGTTAGCATGGTACCATGCTACAACGCATTTTTTCCAGAGCTGACTCCAATGAAAAAAGCCGTGAAAGTGATTATAGGTCCCTATCCAAGTTTGAACGGTTGACAACGCTTTCAGAAGGGGGCATATGAATTATTCAAGATTATCTTCTATTTATTTTTGTCCAGCAGTATAGTTACGTGAAGAAGTCTGGAAGTCCTCTTTATTGAGAATTTTCTGGATCTTGGAATTGATTTTGAGATGTTTGAAAACCCAGTCACGGAAACCAAGCCCCAAATAGAACCATTCCAAATTAAACGTTTTTCATTTGTGGAGAATACGAGGTGACGCAAAAAAGGAAAATTAGAAGTAACATGGGAAATAACAATAGTAACCTCATGTATTAGTAGAACGTACCGTGAAGTTCCCGCATGGATTTTTGATCGCCGCCATAATCGCTTGGCAGCAATTCTTTTGGAACGTGCTCATGAAGAGACGACAAATTTTGGTGGACGTGAATCTGAAATTGAAGCATAAGTGTTCGTCAAAAAAGTTCAATTTTCACAACCACAAAAATGTTACCCTTCCTTCCACTTTTTCCTTCACCATTGATTTGACGATGAGAAGTATTTTGTCAAGAAACGGGGGAGCATTCAGAAAATGTATTGCTTTGATACTTGCTTTGTGCACTCTCTAGAAAAAAAAAACTCATTTTCTAAAGGTTGTTTCAAAATTTGGCACCTATAACGAAGAAATAACCCTAGACCGCGGATGTATACTGTGATGATGTTTTGTTTGTTGGACGTTGCAAAATTCGTTTTGTTTTTCTCGCCTTCCTCATCCATTGTGGAATCAGTCGTTGAATTTTGTTGAAATTCGACTATAAAATACAGTCGCTGGCCCTAAGATCCGTAGAAATTTTGAGGTGCACAAAGTTTCTCTTCGGATCCTGTTAGGACATGCCTAGAGGATGGAAAAAATCATGAGTGGCCTTCTGACGTATGGGTCATAAGGTCGCAGGACGCCATTTTATGTTCTGCAGACCCAATGACAAGATTTTGACATTTTGAGATCTTGCTTGAACACACATTAAAAAACTGATGTGTTATTCAAATTCCTGAGAGCATTTTCTGTCAGTTGGGACTATTTTGACGCTTATAGAACACCCGTGTGAAGACGGTGTGGTGGTGAGAAGAAGAAACCGCATCACCAGCACACAAATGCTGCACCAGTAGAAGTTTTTTTTTTCTTCGTATATTCCCAAACACCTACATTAACATGATTCATATCGTTAGATGCCCAGAAAAATGCTCTACTCTACAAGATCAGACTAGCTCGCGGATTCCATCGTAAACAAGTGAAAGTAAGGTCCCACAATCTAATAGAATGCGGTGTTCAGGTCACAAAGACAGTGCTTTTCAACACATTTTATCATTTTCCAATCCTTTTCAGTAGAGCTATGTCAACGCGGTCGAACTTGCATACAGTATTGACATTATTGTCAAGCATTACAAACAGGTCTTCGAATGTTTTGACAGTCTTCAGTGGTAATTTTCTGAACTGATTCATAACGTCGACAACAACAGTTTTTTGAGCATCCTTTATTTTTAAGTCTCGCTCAACCTCATTTATTTTTTTTGTCAACTCCGACATAAGTTGTGGTTTCATAGGCTTGGTCGTAGCTCGCCATCTAAAAGAGAGGAAGATGAAACGTCGAAGGTGAGAATGTTGTCTATTGTCATTCCTCTCTGACACTGATACTGATCTTTCTATCAACTTCCATAAGTGATCTTTGATAACATTGTTTACCGTTTTCTTTTTCACTGAGTCTGGTGGTGGTATACTTAGGAAATTGGGCATCTTCTGCAGGTGAATCGGTGCTGTGAGTGATTTTGAACGAGCTATGAATCTTTCTTCCCTGAACAACATAAAGAGTTCTTGTGCTGTAGTCAAGAATTGAAGCATTTTCCTGGCATTCGCTGCTGGAACACATTCGTTCGTCAAAATATGGTGAAGCTTGACTTCACTTCCTCCGAGGTATGGATTTTCCCGACTTTCAACGTATTCGAACAACTGCTGAATCTTTTCTCCTCAATTCTTTTCCTGAAGCTTTCTGTTAACAACATATATCATAACAATCCGCATTATCGTAGACAGGGACAGGATAAGTCCTTCTGTCAGTATAATAGTATGAAGCCAATTTCAATAAGTACCTACCTACCATTGTAGAAAAAAAAACACCGCACGAACCCTTCATAGGTCGGCCCCCATCACAAAAAATTATAAAATTATGAATGTTCATCTTTGCAGATTCAACTCAGATCCCGAGATCCCTACTGTCAGTAGAGCTTTTACGCTAACTGTACCTTATAGAAAATTTAATAGCAAATCCAAGGAATATAAGCAATATCCAATAGGTATTCTAGAAAAAACGGAAAACAAATGAAGCTCGGTACATGTTACATCCAATTAACCAAAATTTAGAATTTTTTATATTTTTGAAATCGTCTCATATTTTGAAATATTATCAGTACAATTTCTACATTGATTACGTCTTGTAGAGAATGTAATGAAGAATTTAGCGAGTATAAGAAAGTTGTGATATGTATTCCGAAAGAGACCGAAACAAATCAAAGTCTTCACAGAAGACAGGCAAATTTGGCAAAATTTAACACTTTCGGTTTTTTTCAATCGTCCCAGATCTCGAATTACTTCAAACAAGTTTCACAAGCTTATCTTATCTTGTAGTGCATTTAATAGGGAGTCGAACAAGTGCAAACAAGTTGGACATAGCTCTACTGAAAAGGATTGGAAAATGATAAAATGTGTTGAAAAGCACTGTCTTTGTGACCTGAACACCGCATTCTATTAGATTGTGGTGGGCCCTTACTTTCACTTGTTTACGATGGAATCCGCGAGCTAGTCAGAAGGCCACTCAAGATTTTTTTCATCCTCTAGGCATGTCCTAACAGGATCCGAAGAGAAACTTTGTCCACCTCAAAATTTCTACAGATCTTAGGGCCAGCGACTGGACTACTATTCTTGTACTAAATTACAAGCAATCTTGGCCACGGGCGGACATCCAATATTCTCGTATAGCTTGCATACGATTTGGTCGCTAATTTTTTTATTGGCGTGAATACTGCATACTTATATTTCAGATATAGAGGCATCTACTAAATAGGGACCTACTCACGTCTGAAATGGTTGTCACTTTTTTGATGACCATGGGCGAAGTTTTGATCAAATTTCCGAAACTCAGCCCGGCACAGTCAGCAACGAAGATCAGTCCGCTGGCGAATCCTTCGAGCATCATGATTTCGATAATGTTATACATCCAAGCAGAAATCAACACTGGGTCGTAGACATCAGGATTCACGTGCTTCATCACCAATATCCTTCCACCGTCCTTTGTCAATCTCGGTACAGGCACATAATAGCTGAAATATAATATCTTGATCAGTTTCCATACTTCCTCAAGTCACGAACGTTCTTTCAACGTCACGTTGCGATTAGCTACCAATACCAAATAATAACTTCATGAAAATGTCAATAATACAGGATGATCCAAAAGTGTCGGATCACCTTGAAGGTGTGTTACATGGAGATGTGGTAGAATGCTGAAAGGTCGTTTAATTTTGAAGTTATGGAGGTACAAAGGGTTGGTCCTTCGATCGCTTCTATTCTCGTTGTTCAAAAGATTTTAGTTTTAAAACTGTTTATTTCAGTGGTCGATATTTTGACTTTATATATTGACGTCAGCAGTTTACCAAAATCTTTTGAATGACAAAAAGAGAAGGGCCTCGAAAACCAACTTTTGTCCCTTCCTCTAAACTTCAAAATTAAAAGACATACCTAATTTTTGTTACAATTTCTCATAGTGCAAGCGGTACACCAGGATTATTAAAAAAAAAGTGGCATTTGATGATACAAGCAAGCCACTTCGCATATTTGTTGTCTAAACCCATTAGAAAAATTTGACCCGCAGTTCCTAAAGATTTATCCTTTACGACCCGAGATTTGGGGAGGGGGAGGGAATACTTCAAAAAAATACCAAACTTTTTCATCCAAACCTGCTGATGCGTGTTTGGTGTCAGAACTATATAACTCAGACCTCCTCGATACAATGACAATGTCAAAACTCTTGTGCGGTCACCGGAAGTCGAGTTAAGTCGTCATCTTTGAAGATTAGAGCTGAAGGTCAAAATTACAAAGTGAGCGTCAATTACCCATATGTTGGGTATCGATTCTTAGGTTTTCGGGGTCGCTGAAGACGTATGAAATCAAACAAAAACCATTGAGTACACCGTTCGCCCATATGGTCTACCCATGGGCCCAGAAGTCAGGCAAGCGAGAAAAATCCTACAAATTTTCGAAAATAGAAGTGAAATAATGATGTGAAATAGCTCCAGTCTGTACTTGGTGATGATGCTGTATCAGCTGTCCTATGTGAGATTCATGATGTTCACCTGTGAGCTGTCAAAAATCCAAAATGGCGCCCATTCAAAACACTCAGGGAAATAATTTATCGTGATTTTCTTTAGAAAGCTCCTACGTGTCACTTGCTAAGCACATGTTGTTCATCAGTGAACAATGACTAAGAAATGTCCTTACACTATTGGTGGTATCTTGCATCGTTTAAAAGATATCCGCCGCGAAACTGTTTCGGAACCGTTTTTGGACAATAGATTGAATACTTGAATAGGAGGAAAAACTTTGCATGTAGAATTGAAATAACCGACCTAAAGATATTTGCTTTGTTTCATGTAGTCATGTTTTATGGTTTAGATTGCGTGATCTGTCATTCCTGGTATATGGAGGGTCATAAATCCAAGATGTCCACCGCTGTAGGGTTATTCAGAAAATTTCATGCTAACTGTGTCCAAAAGCGGAGAGGGGGCGGAGAAACTCAAACATGGAAGGTCTACAAACAATAGGTTGATGCATTTGATCCAAAGTGCAAAATATCGAAAATACAAAAGATCCAAAACGCAAAATATCTAAATTAAGTACAAAAGATTCAAAGTACAAAAATCGACAGTACAAAAGAGCTGAAATTCGAAAGATCTATAGCACAATTCGTACAATGTAGAAAATTTCAAAAATATAAATGGTTTTGAGTTTAGGTACTCCCTTTTCTTCAAATCCATTAATGAGAAAGTTGCTTTTTTTGACTCACCAGTTGAGGAGCTGGCTTTTGACTCAAGTTGCCTCCTCTCCAAACCTATCAAAAGGAGTTGGTTTTTGACTCAGATTCCTACTTTCCAGACCCACCAGATAAAAATTGCTCAATGATTCAGGTTTCCTTTACCTTTTCACACCCTCTAGATATGTCTAGACTCTAGAGTCGTCGACTAAGTCTTGCTTAGTAAGTTTGAGCAAAAAGAGTAAACTCGAGTCAAAAAGCAGCTTCTTATCTGGTGGACTTAGCACAAATGGAGGAAACTCAAGTCAAGAAGCATTTCCTGATCCAGTGGATCTGAAATGAAGGAGAAAACTTGTGACTCTTCCTATTTTCGGTGGTTTGTATTTATATTTTGGACCTACTGTATATTAGACATACTAGATTTACATCTTAGGTACTGTAACCTTTTGTATTTCAAATATTTCGCGTTTTGGATCAAACGCATTAGATATTTTCTTAGATTTTTTGTAATAGGATCTTTTTTCCGCCACACTATTTCCTCCTGTTTTCTGCAACAGTGCAACATTATTGAATAAAACGGTGGCAGAGCGAAAGATTTTTTCATTAGTTTTTATCATGTAGGTGTCATTTTTCAATTAAAATTTCACGTAAGTACATTTTTACTTTAGATAGGTAGGTAGGTAGTTGGTATATCTCTCAAATTATTGAAGAAATAAAAATGTGAGGAACTCTTTAGAAATATATAAGTAATGTACAGTCGCGGTAGATAATTATTATTTATCGAAATCCAACAATAAAGTTGGTATGAAATTTTTAAACTTACAGAGGCGGACATCTTGGATTTATGACCCTCCATACATAGACCAGGAATGACAGATCACGCAATTTAAAATATCAAACATGACTACATGTAACAAAATAAATATCTCTAGGTCGGTTATTTCAATTCTACATGCATAGTTTTTCTTGCTATTCAAGTATTCAATCTATTGTCCAAAAACGGTTCCGAAACAGTTTCGCGGCGGATATCTTTTAAACGATGCAAGATATCACTAATAGTGTAAGGAACTTTCTTAGTCGTTGTTCACTGATGAACAGCATGTGCTTAGCTAGTGACACGCAGGAGCTTTCTAAAGAAAATCACGATAAATTATTCCCGTGAGTGTTTTAAATGGGAGCCATTTTGGATTTTTGACAGCTCACAGGTGAACATCATGAATCTCACATAGAACAGCTAATACAGCATTATAGTCCGGCTGTTAAGAGGAACCACCTTGCATTCTAGAGACAAGCGACGAAATTTGGCACACTTGTTCACTAGACCCTACTTTTCGAACTAAGAAATGTTGCCACCATCTGCGGTCGTGTAGACACTTTATACAGGGTTCAGTAGAAAAAATTTGTTGAAAAATCGTAAATCGTGAACCATAACCGGTGGACGTATGTAAATAAGGATATTGATCACTGATTCTATGCCCATGGAGATGCTGCAATTAGTTTTAAAATATCTTGGGGCGTTTCCGAAATACTTTGGAAGAAGTGAAATTTCTTCAACTTTTTCTTTTTTCAATAAATCAGTTGTTTGTGGAGATATTGAGCTGCAGCTTGATATTCCGGCAAATAAATATGTTTTAAATGAAATGCGATGTGGAGCCATCGACAAAGCCTGCTAGATTCGAAACTAAGATCTTCAACTTTTTTTCCATCATGAGCGCCATCTTCAAATTGCCATTCGTGAAATTGTTGAAAAAACAACAGGTAACGACTTTATTGGACACACACGATGTTTCATCATGAAAAACCAGGTACTCAATTGTGGCAATGACCTCTTCGCCCAAGAAACGTTATCAAGTTCGTTTTTCCTGTTTTTCCTCAACTTACGTGACAGTCATGACCAAATCAAACTTTGGATCAAATGAATGTTTGCGATATTTCAATCAACATTGTTTTTCAACGTCAGTCACCAAATTTCATCATCATCACTCGAGTGGTGTTCTTTTGGCAAACAGTTGAACAAAAGTTTGCTTGAATATTTGTGAAAGGGGCAAAAAATGCAGGGTCACATTCTGCCCTCAAACCAGATTAAAGAAAATATGTACCCAAAAGTGCTTCCAACTGATACTGAAATGATTCGGAGGAATGTGCTCCGTAGTTTAAAGCCAAGCTCAAACTGATTGTTACATTTTAGTTCGCAGGAGGGACGTGAAAAGTGTTGCTACAGCTTATATTTGAAGCGTTTCTGGCAATATTCAACAAAAAACGTTTCAAATATTAAGCTGTGGCAACACTTTCGACGTCCCTCCTGCCGAAGTAGCATGGGAAAATCCATTTCGGTTCAACTTGAAACTACAGCAGACATTCCTCCGAACTCTTCCAGTATTAATTGGTAGCATTTTTGGTGACAGATTTTCTTTAATCTGGTTTGAAGTGACGACGTGGACCTGCCGTTTTTGTCTTTTGCACAAAAATCGAAGTAAACTTTTTGTTCAACTGTTTGCCAAAAGAACACCACTTGGCTGATGAGGATGAAATTCAGTGACTGGCTGCACAAAATAATGTGGATTATAATGTCGTCAACATCTAATCGATCCAAAGTTCCATTTGGTGATGGTTATCACCTAAGTTGAGGGAAATCAAGAAAAACCAACTTGATAACGTTTCTTGGCCGAAGAGGTCATTGCTGCAATGCAAGAACTGGTTTTTCGTAATAAAATGAACGCGTGTGTCCAATTAAGTCGTTACCTGTTGTTTTTTCAACAATTTCACGAAGGACAATATGAAGATGGCGCTCATGATGGAAAAAAAGTTGAAGATCTTAGTTTCGAATCTAGCAGGCTTTGTCGATGGCTTTACATCGCGTTCCATGAAAAACATATTTGTTTGCCGGAACATCAAGTTGCAGCTCAATATCTCCAGAAACAACTGATTTATTGAAAAAAGAAAAAAGGTGAAGAAATTCCACTTCTTCCAGCGTATTTCGGAAACGCCTTAAGATATTTCAAAACTGTTTGCAGCATCTTCATGGGCATGGAATCAGTCATCAATGTCCTGATTTACATACGTCCACCCGTTATGGTTCACGATTTACGATTTTTCAACAATTTTTTTTTACTGAACCCTGTATAAAAAGTCTGCACGCTTTCCGCAGATGGTGGCAACATTTCTTAAATCGAAGAGTAGGGTCTAGTGAACAAGTGTGCCAAATTCCGTCGCTTTTCTCTAAAATGCAAGGTGGGTCCCATATATGTAGCTTAACGTCCGGACTATTATCACCAAGTACAGACTGGAGCTATTTCACATTATTATTTCACTTCTATTTTCGAAAATTTGTAGGATTTTTCTCGCTTGCCTGACTTCTGGGCCCATGGGTAGACCATATGGGCGAACGGTGTACCCAATGGTTTTTGTTTCATTTCATACGTCTTCAGCGACCCCGAAAACTTAAGAATCGATACCCAACATATGGGTAATTGACGCTCACTTTGTAATTTTGACCTTCAGCCCTAATTTTCAAAGATGACGACTTAACTCGACTTCCGGTGACCGCACGAGAGTTTTGACATTGTCATTGTATCGAGGAGGTCTGAGTTATATAGTTTTGACACCAAACACGCATCAGCAGGTTTGGATGAAAAAGTTTGGTATTTTTTTGAAGTATTCCCTCCCCCTCCCCAAATCTCGGTTCCTAAGGGATGAATTTTTAGGAACTGCGGGTCAAATTTTTCTAATGGGTTTAGACAACAAATATGCGAAGTGGCTTGCTTGTATCATCAAATGCCACTTTTTTTTGCGTACCGCTAGCACTATCAGCACTCTACTGCAGCTCTATTCAACACACCTTTAAAGTGGTCTGACACTTTTGAATCACCCTGTATAATTGTATATGAACGATTCGAGTTTGAGCAACAGTTTAATCACTGTTGATTCGAAATCGTTCAAAAACATTCTAATCTTGAGGATTGGAACGTTCTTTTCTCACAGAAAGAATGAACACTCATTTTAAAAACGTTGAGCTATGATAATATCAAGTTTGATCGTGTAAATTGGGTATTTACACTATTTGCTCTAAAACTAACAACGTTGCAATGACATCTTTTGGAACGAATAATAGTGAGATTTTTTTATTCGTTTATTCAACGTCGGCCTATTTCTGCAACGAGGCCTAACACCGACGCCGGTCAATGCTTTCCTCCACTACATCGGAAATTTTGCCGCGAACCTCTGTGTGTTCCAACACAGGGTAAGGATTTTTAACGACCACGCATCGCATGGGGTCGGCACCATTGTTCGTATCTTATGTGCTAAGTATGCGACACAAGGCGCGTCTTGAATTCAGCAAGCATTCCAGCTAAACCAAGAAGCTTGTTTTTGAGGCGAAAATCCGTCCCCGGCGGGGATGGAGCCCGCGACCTCTGGAGTGGTAGTCGACCGCGCTGGCCACCACACCACAAGCTCCTCTAACAGTGAGAAAACATCGTTGCTTTGCGAAGCTGAGATGTAACGAGGTAAAGTTATCACCCAACAGTAGAGTAGGAGTTGAGTTTTCAGAGTCTGCAAGCAACATCACTCCAACGTAGAAGTTTAAACCGTGAATTAAGTCATCATAACGTTACAGAACTTTTAAGACAATATTATTTTATTACTCATGCCACCTCCTTGACTCCTTGAGTAGTCATTGTGGGGGAAAAAAAATCAGTTTTCGATTACTATAATTTAGAAGACGCCGTAACATCAACGTCACCTTTTCATAGTTTATTGATTGTTGAATTGCTGGTGAAGGTAAATTTTGTTTGAGCTTGACAAATAATTTTTAATACTTCGGCTGCTTAATTATGTATGGTGAAGATGAATTTCTGATGCAGAAACATTAATAACTTCACTCCAACGTTACAATTAAGACTGTTACTGTTACAACGCTATGATCGTTGTCTGACGTTTGTATTATAACGTTTTTTCCAGGTTGAACTGGCAACTAATGATTAAACTGTGCTTGAGAAACGTTCAATTAACATTGAAGTGATTAAAAAACCTTTTTTGCTTGGATAATTAAGGCTTCATTTCAGTTTTCATGACAAAATTGTCGAGATATACTTGGTTAGGGTAAAGCATCATAATATTGTCAAAAAAAAAAGATTCTTGAATGACTGGAAATTGAATTGTATTTGATTAGCGTTGATGATGAAAGTTCTCCCAGTTCAAAAAGTTAACGTTTCATTTACAATTTTGATGGAAACGCTTCCTTGTACATTGTACATAGTCAAGCATTATTGTATTATTGTCAAAAAATGTTCGTCGAATAGAAGAAAATTTGGAAACGTTTAATAATCATTAGTCATTATCAAGGAAACAATCTGGTTGAAAAAATGTTCGCCATATTTTAGATTTGATGGGAACTTTCCATGATATTATTGTGTTACTTCACTTCTAGAGAAGTCAGTTTCACACCAGGTAAAAAGGCGGCAAGCCTACACTGCTGGAGTAGAAAATTTGCCCAGCCAACTAGAGTCACAGTACAAGTGAACCTACTATAGATACCATGTACAAATAGTATATGAAAATCCATATGGAAGTACTAGAAAACCATATAGAAGCCATATAGAGTCAGATACGATTGAAGTTCATTGATATGGAATCGAGTATGGAATCAAGTATGGAATCCAATGCAGAATCATATAGATTCATATGAATCCATATACTTTAACCTGAAAGAACTTTAGTCTAGAAACATTCCTGATTGGCTGAAATTCTAAACAGGTCAGCAATTGAAGTGGGCCACCCAAAAATTTTGTTCCTTTCCAAATATGAATATCAGCGGAAAGAAGCAACCGATTTTATTACGGTTCACGATGTCTGATAGAGTGATCCTTTGTTTACGATGTGTGATGTCAGTTTTTTCTATTGTCAGCAATGTACATGATATACATGGTGACAACGGAAGATGTACCGAAATGGTCAATTTTGTATCATGTGTAACTAGTGTGAAAATGATATCAGACTGTCTGTGACTTCATATTTGAAAAGCTCGAATCAATGTCTCGGAACGGTTTTTCAAATTCCCGTCTACCTCTCCCAATTACAGGGTGATTCGAAAGAAAATTTATTTGGTTTTGCACTGATGATGGGTTTCCTTGTTATCCGATTTTCAAAATATGAACCGCGAATTCAAGCTTATTCTTAGGGAAATGGAGTCTGAAAGTCAGAATCGACTCAAAACAAACATTCGAAACAATGGACTTCACCAAAGGTAACCCAAATATGAAGTAGGCTCGGGATCTGTTTTGGATGAAAGTTTTTGACAAAAACAACCGCTTTTCAAACAAACCGTTCACTCGAACATTTGACGTACTTTTCGTTTGTATCCTCTCCGTAATCATGCGGTTGTAAATTCGGTTTTATCACCGACCATTCTTGATTGATACAAGCGAAAACTACGTCGAAATGTTCGGAGTGAACCGTTCGTTTGAAAAGCGGTTGATTTTGTCATACATTTTTCATCCAAACCAGATCCCGAGTGTACCTACTTCATATTTGGGTTACCTTTGGTGAAGTCCATTGTTTCGAATGTTTTCTTGAGCCGATTATGATTGTCAGGCTCCATCTCCCAAAGAATAAGCTTAAATTCGCCGTCCATATTTTGAAAATTGGATAACAAGGAATCCCATTATCAGTGCAAAACCAAATAAATTTTCAGATCACCCTGTAATTGGAAAAGATAGACGGGAATTTAAGAAACCGTTCCGAAACAATGAGCCGAGCTTGATGAAGTCACGAAGTCTGGTATCATTTTTACAATAGTTACACATGATTTAAACTTGACCATTTCCGACAGCTTCCGTTTTCACCCTGTATATCATGTATATTGCCGGCAATAGAAAGAACTAACATCAAACATCGTAGGGGAAGGATCACTCTATTAGACGTTGTAAACCGTCTTGAAATCGGGTGCGTCTTTCCGCTGATTATTATATTTGAAAATGAATAAAAATTTTGGGTGGCCCACTTCAATTGCTGACCTGTTTATATGGAAAAGCATGTAGCCCAAAAGCAATCCCTCAAACCCGGTCCGTACGGACGGCAGATTCGCAGAAATTTGGCGATATACCGCTGAAATGCAATTGTTGTCATTGTCGTTATGTCAATCATTGGTCAAATTACATAAATGTCAACACGATATGCGACGCGACGCTAAAAATGTCTTTTATAACCTAAGTTCTGTGTTGTGTTCCATAGTCTCATGAAAAGACAATGGAACAAAATCAAAAATCGGTCGTGTCACCGCAAAACTTTCACGACTAGTATCCAGGAACCTATGTAAATTTTTGTTCGAAACGTCGCGTCCCTTCGGGTGGGAAGTTGGAACTACAGAAAAAGATTGGAAATAATTTGGAAAAGATTATTCTCAACCGAAAAATTCCCTGGGAATTCGAAACAATTGTTGAAAAATGTTCAAGAACCAGTTACCTGTTGTTTAAAAGAAAAATGTTGAAATCGGTTCACGGAATAAGAAGTTGGAAAGTTTGCAGTTTTTCCAAAAAGGAAAACTCGGCAACCTTTGGTCCGATTTTGGTTTTTAAAATTTTCCGTCCAAAAATTAGCTCAATCTTTTCTCCAACTTTTATTTGACGCATGTCTGCACCTAAGATCAATATTTCGTGGGGTCTACCGCATGTAGAAGTTTGCACTGCTTTTTTCAAATTCACGGAATGTGCAAATTTCATTTTGAAAAAATTACCGTCGGAAAACCGGAACCGAGTCGATTTTGAAAATAGGCCTACACGACGCCCAATCCGATCTACTTTCGATATCAGTTGGAATTTTCCAAATAAAGTCGATCCTCGAGCAGGAATGAATTTTTGAGTGGAGTCCTGCTACAAAAGCGAGTCGTCCTGGTCAAAGCACCGACGAGAGCCCCTCTTGGGTGGCAACGGCCAGGAGTTTTGAAAATTCATCACGCCCGACTGGAAAATGGTGGAACACTGCAACTGCGGCCTTAATTTGACTCTTTGGTTGTGTTGCTTCCTGCCAAATCTGGTTCCAATCCATCGGATAGATTTTGAATAATCAACTGGTAAAGTTTTGAACTTTGACATTCTTTATTATTTGACAGATGTCGGATAGGGCGATACCTTTAACTGTCCTGAATAAAGTTTTTCAGGAGCTTTCAAATGACATATTGCAAGTCAAGTTCCGTAAGATATATCTTTTGACACATGAGGCACTGGAGGCACATAGAATTTCTATATGATTCTACTGTACATTTGCAACAGGGGCTTGGAATCGTATAAGTGGTTGCTTAAGGACGGCACTTCCTAGTGTTTTTTCTTCAAACGTGAGTTTCATGAGAATTAGTGGAGTAAGAGACTTGAAAAAAAAAACAAAGTAATCTAAAATCTAGAATAAAAATCAGTAAGTATTTGAAAATTTCAAAATTCGAAAAACTCAATTTTTTTTCCAAAATTTTTATATTTTCTTCAAAAAAACTCTCATTTTCTTTCCAGCTCAGATTTGAATGACTCATTTTTTTCTTACATTTTTAGCTACTCAGATTTGGCAGAAACTCACGCCACAAGAATCTGTCTGTTTCTCTTTCGCTCTGCAACTTATCCGCAGTCTGTTTCAGCAATTTTTCATGCTGGGAAATGCCGTCCTTAATGTGATTACATTGCTGTCGTCATAAGGAAAAAGTCAGTAACTAATATGTTCACGAAATCGACTCTTTAGTATTTTAAAAATCCTTGGGAAATTCAATATCGATTTTCACAGTAGATTTCAGGAAGAAATCCAAAGCGACCAAATTGGATTTTGAAAATAGCAATACCTAACTACAATACGTCATCGTTTTATTTGTTAAAAAGCAGTATCTACACGTACAACATGAGAGAGCAGCAGCTGCACTATAAATTGGATCATGAAAAACAACGACAGATCAGGTTTTTTTTGCGTTTTTCTCATTCTCTTGTAAAATGTAGTCAGGTACTGCCTTTTTCTTTTGACGGCAGATTGATGCCCTTGAAACATGGATCACGAGTACGTTTTGCATTCAAGTACCTACGGTACCTACAAACAGTCCCGGTGAGACAACGTTGGCTCCTCGTTTGGGTTCAAAAAAAACTCGGGCAATTTTCTTCGTATCGTGTAGTACATGTCCCATCTTCTTTTGTTGTCTTCGATTTGGAATTTGGTGTGGACAAGAAAAGACTCGATTCTGGTGTCACCTAGAAAAAATTATCAAGGCTACAGTTATTTGGGTGTCATCAAGTATTTCGTCACAATAACAGCAGGTAGATACTCATGTTGCACTTGACACTGACATGGAATTTCGGGTAAATGTTTCTGTTTGGAAAACCAGTCTCTGATGGCCTTGACGTCATCGCGGAAAGTTTCAGGAGTTTTACCAAGTTTTGACAAAATCCTCAGCTTGTGTTCCTCACTGGGTCTCTCAAAGTACGACATTTCGACTAAACTGAATGAATAATATCATAATGGAATTAGAAATATAAATTAATCGCGAAAATAGGTATTTGTACCTACTTTTTTTATGCAGCGGTGTAGTTTTAGTACAATTAACAGTTTCATTCCAGCAAGAACATGTTTTTGCAATTAAAACGTAATGGAAATGGAGTTCAAAAATGTAAATCGTGGATAAATAATAGGTTAGGTATACCCACCTAATGTAATTACCTAAGTAAGCCTAGTAGGTAGTTGTTTTTTTAAATAATACTGTCAATGAACTAATATACAGGGTCCTGCAACAGTTGTCGGGCTTTCCCAGCGCCCTTTCCTTACGGGATAAAGGGAAAGGTGCGATACATAAAATTATTGATAAAAGTCGAGGGGTAAACCGCTGGGGGCATTATAGTGTACACCTCTGAGGTATTAGTAGGTATTACAAGGGAATTAGTCGGTATTACAAGGGTATTAGTGGGTATTACAGGGGTATTAATGGATATTACAGGGGTATTAGTGGGTATTACAGGGGTATTACTGGGTATTACATGGGAATTAGTGGGTATTACTAGGGGAATTAGTGGGTATTACAGAGGAATAAGTGGGTATTAGTAGGTATTAAACGTGAAGTGCGCATGCGTCAGAGGTGAACAAAGTTAGCAGAATCTCCATACCTAGTCATGAAAATGTCGGAAAAGTGAGCAGAAATCAGAAAAGTGAAAACTCGTTCTTGAAGCAGGTCTTTTTAACACGACCTACATGTTGTGTGTATGTGTTATGTGTCGGTACCTACCCTATCAAGTTTTATTGTCACAATTAAAACGGTTGGAGGAAAATAGCCAGCCTAAAACTTCTGGGGTGACTAATTCACTTATTATAGGTACAGGCAATGGTGCAGGGTAGTAATACCTACCTACAAATACCTACAGGGGCAAAATGAGGAATCTTTTCAGAAAACATACAAGCTGTCCGATGTATAACTGTCGGAAATGAGGAGCTTGTGGTGTGGTGGTCAGCGCGTTCGACTACCACTCGTGGCTTCGAGTCCCACTGTGGACGATCGGATTTCCGTCCGACGTTAAATGAACGAATAAAAAAAAATATTTTTTTTCCAAAATTAAGCTTGATGTGACGGATATACGACACCGAGTACATCTTAAAACGCTGTTATGAAACTGGTATAGGCAATGCCATATGGGCTTTATAGGAGACTAATCCACATTATACCTGCCTACCGTAGGTACCGTATCACTGGCCATGTCCGTGTTTTAAGATTCATGTATATGTCAAGTACATGAGCTCCCGAGTGAGCTCCAGATTTCATCTACAAAAAAACCCATTGATTATTGATACCAAGTGAACTTTTAAGGGAAGAGAAAATCGAGAGGAAAGTATGGTAATCGTACAAAAAAAGTTTTGAGATTTCGACGAATAAATCTATTCTGGGTCCCCAAGTCGATCAGGACCATTTCCAGAATTATGTCTGTCTGTCTGTCTGTCTGTCTGTCTGTCTGTGTGTCTGTGTGTCTGTTTGTAATCTTCGACGATAGCTGCCCAACCGTTGATCCGATCGACTTGAAATTTGGTATGCAGACATAGTTTTGCTGTCGAATGACCGGATTAGTTTTTGGCTGTCATCTGTCGAACGAAAGAATCACTATCAAAAAACGACAGAAGTTACATCTTTCAAGTTACTTCTTTTGCTGATAAAATCTTTCAGAAAAATAACAAAAAATTGGAATATGCTCCAAAATGACCTCTAGGCTCTGTAGTTTGTCACTTTGTACCCCAATGTAGTTGACTAAGCAAGGTATTGCTACCAAAAAATAATTTCTGAAATTTCTTTTTTTCTCAGACCATTGTTGGATCCGGCATTTAAAAATGGCGACTCTGACGTCACCACTAATATCGCGTATAGGACGATAGGAGTGCTTCTTCAAGGCTTTGTAGCATTTTACTCTATTCCGGCCTTCCGTGCATTTATATCTGATGGATTTTAGAGGGTTTAGATCGGATAATTGCAAGTAATAACTACAGTGGGTATTATAAGGTATTAGAGGGTATTACTGCGGTATTACTGGGTATTACTGGGTATTACTGAGGTATTACTGGGTATTACTGGGGTATTACTGGGGTATTACAGGGGTATTACTGGGTATTAGCGGGTATTAGTGGGTATTACAGGGTATTACAGGGGTATTAGTGGGTATTATAGGGGTATTACTAGGGTATTACTGGGAAAAAGGGGAATTAGTGTACATCATTTCGGTCAGCGGTTTACCCCTCGATAAAAGTTTCATCTCGTAAAATTATTTTCAACTATACAGGTGTTCCATTTTTGCGCTATAACAAAAAACGAGATTTTTTTGAATGACATGCCCCACTTCTGGTTCCATTTCCTTGTTCAGCTTCCCAAGCTCTATTGTAAGTGTATATCTGTGTTTTTCCAATTTGTGACAGTGCTACCAACTAAGAATAAATATCGATTTTTTATGATTTCGAGGTTCACTTTGAATAATCGTGACCCAACAATAGTCGAAGAAAAGATGATAACTTGAGATTCAGTGATAAATAAATAAATAAATAAATAAATAAATACTTTATTTCCAAAAGGTGTTACACCCTATGCGAAGGAAAAATATAAAAAACAATACTCATATTTTACAAAAGAAAAAAAAGAGGAGGACAGAAAATAGCAGATAAATTAAAATGAGGTACATTCTGCAAAACATGTCAGCGCATCCATCACTGCCCAACATCAATGCCGTGTGAGTCGTGAATGCTAGAAACAATAAAACGTAAAGAATGAAAATTGATATCGCACTGTCGGGCAACCTTATTGAATTCACAGCATAAGATTGAGACGGGAGAGTTGAAAAGGAGGTTGGTTCTGGAGGCCTGGTTATAAAAAGTGACACACTGCCTGGAGTTGGCACGTGGAACATAAAAATTAATTTTTGACAATAGATATGAACAGTCCATTTTATTGTGCAAGATGTTATGTAATAACTTAATGGCCAAAATAGAGCGGCGAGTTTCCAAAGAAACAAAGCCAAATCTAGACAACAGCAGACTATATTCAATACCCCTCGCAGGATAGACGCCATCAAACAAGAAGCACAGGAACTTCAAAAACCGTCGCTGGACCCGCTCAATACAATGAATATGGACTTTATAGCAAGGGTACCAAATGATCGAACCGTACTCCAATCGGGATCGAATCAAAGCAAAATACAGTTTCTTCAGAGACTCACTGTTGGTAAATTCCCGGCAATTCCTGTAAATCATTCCATACATTTTGTAAGACTTACTGACAATCTCAGCTCTGTGATTTGAAAAGTCTAGTTTTGGATCAAAAATGATGCCCAAATCCTTCACAGACTCGGCGTGTTCCAAAGTTATACCACTGATGTTATAAGGATAAACGACGTAGGAATGTCTTTTGGTAAATGTCATGTTAACATTGAGAAAAAGACGGTTATTGGAACACCATTCAACCACAGATACAATGTCTCTCTGCAACAGGGCACAGTCAGATACTGAGTCCACTCTACGGAATAACTTTAGATCATCAGCAAAGAGGAGCTTGTCAGAGGAAACATAGTCAACGATGTCATTAATAAATAATAAAAACAGCAAAGGCCCAAGATTGGAGCCTTGAGGAACTCCAGAAGTCGGCGTGAAAATTTTGGAAGTGTGGTTGCGATATCTCACGGATTGCTCTCTTCCCAAAAGATAAGAAGTGAACAACGAAAGCAGTTCTGGAGAAAAACCTCAAGATCGAAGTTTGTTGAGAAGGATATAGTGGTCTATTTGGTCAAAAGCTTTCTGAAAGTCTGTATAGACAACATCAACCTGACCCCCATCATCAACCACCTCTGCAACACACGGAGAAAAATATTAAGCTATATTAGACACAATTGAGGTGTATTTAACAACAATCTGTAGGCGGATATAGGCCACCTCCAAGCGACTGTCCCTGTAACATTAGATTTGTGGATGAAAGAATGTTGTACAGGTTTCATTAAATAAGTGTTGCACCAAACATAGTTTTATTGGTATTTGAACCACAATCTTGTAGTTGTATCAGAAGTAAATCTTGTGTACATGACAACAAAAATCTAGATACTCTCATAATGGTGTATGAATGAATCACAAGGAGTTTGGGGATAAACCAAAATTGAGTCTATTTAGCCCAACCGCAACTTTGTAGTTGATCCACCGTAAAGCTTTTGTACATAACAACCAAAAACTACTTACATAATCATGTTGCATGGTTGAGTTATGCAAGTAGTTCCTATCTGACATAGCTCCAATTTTGTTGTTGCATTTCACATTTCCAATTTAGGTGGAATAGCACTTGTGAGGGGTTAACGGGGTGCTAGGGCTAGGAGTCAGCAGCGGGTATGCAGTCTCGTATGAAACCACTTAATTGAAAAAAACTGCGTGCAATTTAAGTTCTGTCAATGACACACTCTCGCCACAACTTTTTTACTTTTTTTGCGCAAAAATGCATAACATTCAGTTGAAATTTCGGTAAAATATGAGTAAAATAGGAAAAAACGGGAAAATTACCCTCGAAAAATCGGGTTTTTGGTATTTTAATCGTATCTTTTCGAAATTTCAACTGAAGGTTGCAACAATTTTTGCATAAAAAAAAGTTGTGGCTAAAGTGTGTCGTTGGCAAAGTTTAAATTGCAGGCACATTTTTTTATGAAGTGGTTTTATACGAGACGGCATGCACGGCCGGCCTCTAGTGCTAGCGGCCCGATAAGGGGCCAGCAATAATATATTATTTTAGTCAATGTTAAAGTCCATAAAAATTCGTTATCCATCACATTGATTTTATTGATAAATCTGTATAAAAAGTAACACATTTCTTAACCATAAAGGTAGGTACATAGTAGCAGATACTTATCGTATTGTATTACAACCTACTTGAACATGTTTTTGACACTAAATGTATGTATAAACATAAATGGTCTACCGCATTCTGTGACTATATATTGAACATTTTCACAATAATTACATAACACGTAGGTATATGCATAGGTACAATAAATCCATTCACACATCTCTTTTATGTTTTAGATTCCATGAGTTGAATTGACCAGAGTTGAATTCTGGTCAGTCGGTCCCACAATGATCACCATGGGTTGCAGGGTTTCTTTGAAACGCTGCAGTCTCTTTCTTCTCTCATCGATAGTTTCATGTAATTTGTCAATAGTCTAAGAACAAAACCAAAATTTTATTCAATTAGTTGTTCGCAGTTTTAAATAAATTTGACAAACAAGTTGGATAGAATAATGATGAGAGATTAGTGGACATGTGAGAGTGATTGTGAATGGTGAGTTATGGAAATCATATTATGTGCAACTGCCAACATAACCATAAACTGAAGAAATGATAATATATGCAGTAATCAAAGTTGATCAATATTACACGGGACAGTACTTACTTCTATGTGACAGCAAAACGCTTGCTGGATCTCCAATTTCGATGGTCTGTTCCTCTCGCCGGCCTGTTTCGACTTCATCGGACATGGGGGAAGAAGAAGCGGCAAAAGCAAGAATGCCAAAACTTGTTGATGTTCTGAAACGTTCATTTAAAATTTTATATAGAGGGTGTTTTGTTGATGGTTACGGAAATTTGAACTGCAGATAGACCTCATCAAAATGAGGAAACCTCTATGCTACATATTTTGCAAAATACGCTTAGCGTTTTGAGTGGAAGCTTTCCGAAAATTCTGAAAACTTTCGAGAACCACTCTAATTTTTTAGCCCATGATCAACCTAGGTATCAGCAGTAGTCATAAGTTTTTGCGCTAGGCAAGTGGCTCTCAACTGAACGGCTTTGTTTTGCGTGATTTTTTCAGTAAATAATACTGGCTGTTGGTATACGGTAGCAATTTTTGAACAAATTTGTACCGTGGCCCCACTTGTGGGATAATTTCCTCCATCATTCCATTGTTCAACGATAGGAAAACCTCCAAATCTATTTGGTTCTCTATTAACAAATACATCTAACATGTAACCTTCACCATTCAACCCATCATGCAACAGATTACTTACCTTTAAATGTTGGCACTAAGCATTCAAAGCCCCATTCTGATAACAGTTGCTCCACCGTGTCCATTTTGCTGCATCAATACAACACCAACACTTTCGAAACCAAACTGAACGTGCACAGACCTGCAATCCTGCAAAGCAAAGAGGTGGTGATGGGGATGTCACGTACGTTATTTGCGATCGGAACTGAGAAAAACACAGTTTATGTTTGCGTTTCTCAAAAGTTGTGTATAGAGTTACCACAAAGAAGTAGATTTCAACAACACAAAACCTAGAGTACTACATTTCGTGGTGCAGATATGAATATAACAGTGCGATGATCCAGCTACAAATTGTGGTTGCCATAAAAATAACAGCCAACACAAATTATACATTGTTTCTAGTTCTTCCAAACAAACGAAGAGATGAATTCGAAATAATGAGGTTTCAACTCAAAGAACATTATGATGGTTGAAATATTGTTGTGCTATCAACTAGTCATCTGTTAAGCTCAGCCCTAAGATTGCAGTTGATTGAGGAATAGTCACTTATTATTGCAACATAACGTATCAACACCAATCGTAATTTATTCCCAAGAACTTGGTCCTTTCCGGCTAGAAGTAAAATCTGATATGCCAATACCAATTCGGTTTGAAAAGATGCACAATTTTCCAACATTTGTAAAATGTTCAAATTTACAAAAATATTTTTCTCCGTGCATACTGTTTGAAAGCGGCTAGGTTAGAGGTGGTAGATCTCTTCTCCATGAAACCGTGTTGGTGCGGTGAAATGTGGTGTTTGACGGAGGAATATATTTGACTGTATAGCATTGATTCAAACACCTTGGAAAAGTTGCATAATAGCGAGATCGGTCTATAGTTTCCAACATCTGTGTTGTCGCCTTTCTTGAAAATAGGTGTGACAAACGACCTCTTCCACACAGAAGGGAATATGGAATGCTGCAATATTGAATTGTAAATTCTTTCCAAAGGCTTGCTAAGCACATATGCGCAGTCCCTCAACAGAAAACTAGGAATCCCGTCGACTCCGGCCGTTAGAGTATTCTTCGAACGCTTCAAAGTTCGGTGGATCTCGTCGCTAGATAAGTAATGAATAGAGACAGTCGAACAGAAGGAAAAGTTATCAGTGGGAGTTTTTTGTACCGGATGAGTCGGAATCAGTATAAACGGAAGAAAAATAGTCTGCAAACGAGTCTACTATGGCTTGAGGTGAGGAAAGTTCAACATCGTTGAACATCATAAGTCCAGGTATACGAGTGTTATTTCTCTTCCTATGTATGAAAGACCAGAATCTTGAAGGATCAGAAATTATACCATCCTCAATGTCAACGATGTAGTCATTGTAAGCACGTGACGTAAGTCCTTTCACAAGAGACCGCTGTTGTTTGTACAATTCGTGGTGGTGATGAGTTTTCTGTTTTTTATATTTTCTGAATAGCGATTTTTTCTTGCGGATCGCGCTAATTAATTCAGAATTAAACCAAGGTGGAAAATAGTGGCTGGATCTGATTTTTAATTTGGGAACGGTTAAATCAAAAATGTCGTACAAAACTTTGTAAAATAGTGAACAGGCGCTGTCAACATCGGCGACCGAGTCCAGAACAGACCAGTCTTGACTCCCGAGCATCTCGTACATCAAGGGAAAGTTAGCTCTTTTGAAATTGTACAGATCAGTCCGATTATTGATAGCAAAATTTTGTGATTTTTTCTTTATCTCAAGATCAACGCACAGAGCCGGATGATGGACATCTTCCTCAACTAGAGGATCAAGAGCTCTGGCAACAGCACAAAACGAATCACAAAGAACCAAATCTAGCTGACGTCCATGACCATTGAGAATACTATTGCACTGTGCCAAACCCTGTAGATCAACAAAATTCCGCAGAACGCCTGAAAAAATATTCTTCGGATCAAAACCAAAACTGGGAGTATTGAAATCACCAAGAAACACTACCCTGCCATCAAACACATCCGCATCACCGAGGAGATCGAAGAACCTTTCAAAGTCTGCAATGCGTATATGGGGTGGAATATAAGTAACAAACACGCGCAGAGTGTCACCGTTGGGGAACATAAGCCTAGTGCCCACAACATCAACCAATGGAAGAACGTCAGTAATCGATGATAAGTCAATCCTTGCGGACGCAATATTACTTCTCACAGCCAACAGAACTCCACCACCTCTCGACACACCCAGAGCTCCGAAATTACGGTCATTCCGAAATACTGCAAAGTTGTCATCGAACAGCTCAGCATCTCCGATGTCATCCGATAACCCAGTGATACAGGGTGTGCTCAATTTTTTTTCGAACTTCGACAATTTCAAAGTGCCACAAGTCATTTTTTTATAAACGGAATGCCCCCTATTTCATCTCACTCTTCAATAGCTTTTTTCTCCTCTCTCATTTTTACTGGGGTACCCTACCCTTGAATCTTATAGTTTCCGAAAAAATTGATGATTTTGATGAAAATTGCAGTTTATTAAAAATTTTGACACTGGGCCGGCCATGGTGATAATCAACAAATGTCATAATGACACATTTTGCTTGGTTTGATACTAACAACAAGTCTTTTCATTGAATAACCGCGCTAAAATTCAGTCTGAAGTATATGCAATAAAAAAAAAATTGTTACACGGAGGAAAAGAGGAAATTCAAATTGAGCTCAGTGAAGTAGTTTCAGCGACTTCAAAAACCTTCAAACTGTTGAATTAGGAGGTGCATACATTTTGAAATATGATTTTCTGTATCAGGACCTACTAAGAACATGAAAAATACAAATAAACGACATATTTTGTCAAAATTATGGATTATCTCGGAAATTATCAAATTTAGGGATAGGGTACCACTAGTAAAAATCAAAGAGCAGGAAAAAAGCTATCGAGTGGTGAGATCACACACGCGATTATTTTATCACTGTGATTATAAGCCTAATTGCACAGGTTTTGTTCTCACACAATGAAACATTTCCATATTTTCAGCAAACACTAAGCCTCTGTCTTCTTCACGATATAATGGTCTTATTATACCTATATGTTAACTTATGCATTCATTTTACCTGTCTACCTTATACCTACACGATTGAGGAACGAAGCAAAGCCGTGAACTCTGAAAGATTTCGGTGTTGGAATAAATTAATGCGGACTATGGTAATTTTTCACGAATCGTGATGCTTACGCCACTGAAAAAACCTTGATCTGCCGTTTACCTGAACCTGATTACCTGAGCCTGACGTCATGGATGAAGGCCTGGATTGCATTTTTCACTTTCTTAGCAATTTGACGGCTGACGGGCTGACCGCAGATTATGCAGGTACAACAAGTGAATATGCTCTCACGGGCGTGAGGCTCAGTAGCGCTTTTTTTTTGTAGTGAATCAGTGAACAGGTATCGATTCCTAATAGAAAAATACGCGTAGGGGAGACCGGGGTTAGTTGTTACAATTTTCACGTTTGATTTTTTCAATTTTGTGTGGATAGAGAGAAACATCATAACTCTTACATATTGATTGAACCTTCCTTTATTTGAGGAACATAACAGTCAAGCTTGGAAATCACAAAATATTCTGTTAATTTTTAGGCAAGTTTTTACTGGTATAAATTCAACACTTTTTCGAAGGTATCTAATGGTAAAAACTTCAAATTAAATAAAAAAAACTATAATCCTGATACAGTGAGACAAAAAATGCTTCATTATCAGAAAACAAAAATCATAGGCCTATAAAATTCGAAATAATTTTTTTCATCTCGTTTTTCTGCTTTTTACCCGCTGTTTCAATCCCTATTTTTATGTAATATTGGTTACTATTCTTTCTCGATTTTTTTTATATTGCCTACTCATTCTGGGAATTTCAAGAGATTTATGAGATTATGGTGGAATATTGGCATCTTCTGCAGGCAAATATGGTGGAGGCGCCAAAATGGGCTTCATCTGGTTCATAATAATAAACTGGCTGTAGCTCGTTTGTTTTTCAACGGATTTCAACATCTGGAACGTCATTCCGTAAGAATTCTCTTCTTATTTCATATCTAAATTTACAAACATCATCCCGGGAAACTGTCAAAATTGTCTTTGTTTTTATAAGATACGCTAAATTCTGGCGTTTTTTTTGAAGACTATCCGATATTTTTGGAAGTTGGCAGTACCATAGATCTTGAAGTGCGCTTTCTGAACATCCACTTTTCCACTTCGTATCTTTGCCGTTTTAGCCGCCATATTGAAAAGATGGCGCCAAAAAACGGTTTTTGTCAATATCTTTCTTTCAGTTTCAATCTTCAGTCAGTTGAATTCAAGATATTGACAAAAAACTGTTTTTTGAGTGCCATCTTTTTAATATGGCAGCCAAAAACGGCAAAGATACGAAGTAAAAAAGTAGAAACTCGGAAAGGACATCTCAAGATCTCGAATACTGCCAAGCTTAAAAGAATATCGGATAACCTTCAAAAAACGCTGGAATCTAACATCTTACAAAGACAATTTTGACAGTTTTCCGAAATGACGTTTGTAAATTTATGTATGAAATAAGAAGAGAATTCTTTTGTCTACTGAATAACTTCCAGGTGTTGAAATCCGTTGAAAAACAAACGAGCTACCCGTTTCTTATTACCAGAAGAAGCCCCATTTTGGCGCCTCCGCCATATAGCCTCACTATTTTTCCGTAACTCATCCTGTATTGATGAATGTTGAAAAATTTCATGTGAAACTTCTCACCATTCCCTGTGGGAAAGGTGCAAAGGTCCTTTGACGCTCCATATCATGAAAAAATATTAAATTACCCATTGTTTTTCAATATTGTTCCGAACCTTTTCAGGCATTTTCGTGAAATGTTCTGGACTCCGAAGGCGCAGATTTCTCTGAGACACCCTGTAAAGGTGCTGTAGACTATCAAATTATTGATCATAACAGCCATGGACTATACGGACTATTCTCACTGGTGATTGATCGAGAGGGAATGAAAGTGGACTGTATAATTATAGAAAAAAAAGTACCAGTCAATTCCGGTGATGAAGAAATAAAATAAAATAAATTCACTGAAAAAAACACAAAAGGGACTAGACGAGTAAGGAAGAGAAAAGGATGTGTTCAAACTCGAAGAAACTCGTTGAAAAGCTGTACAAAATTTGAAGAAAACTGTAATCAACGTGATAATTGATTATCAATTGGCGTCGTATATGCATCAAAAATTTATTGAAAACTGATGAGGTTGAGCAAAAGAAAAGGGCTATAGTAAAGTAGAGGGGTGTATTCTTGGTTGCAGAAGCTGCGGATGGTCCCGTCCCCCCGCGTTGAACAAATTAATATAGAAAATGACAATAAAGGAGCAGAATTATAGAAACAATATTATTGACCATCATTGAGAAGACAAAGGATACAACTTCACGACTGGAGGCTTGTAACTACCCCTCGAGGTACGTACCAAGGCTACGCATGCAGTGCCATCTTCACCCGGGCAAATTGCCTCTACTCTACCTAGAGGCCACTCCAGCGGCGGTGACACGTCACTTACCACAACGACGATTGTTCCAGAAATTACTGGATGGCTCGATATTCGGATCTCCAGCGCTTTCAAAAGTTTTGCACAATCGAGTCCAGCATTTGGGGAAGAGAAACGGTCCAGTCGGTTGACAGGGAAATGTGTGACATCACGCGATGGTAGAATTCTTAGGGGCGTTGATGTTGAAAAAATGTACGGGAGTAAGAGCCGTCAGTTCCGAGAGATCTACACTTGGAATGGTCAGGGGGCCGAGAATTTAGAAGCGCCTCGATTTGAGCGAGAACGGTGGGAAATGCCTCGTACGTGAGGATCTGACTACCAACCACCCTGTATCAATGAGCTCCACGGCCTTGACAGCACTTTCCCACAGTCCACCAAACTGAGGACTGGATGCCGGGTTGAATTTCCAAAAAATTCGTGGTTCGGCAAGTTCATTACCAAACTCAGAAGAGAATTCTTTAGACTTGAGAAAAGAGAAAAAGTCATCAAGCTGCGCGGGAGCACTTTGAATATTCAAGCTGCAATCTGAATACAAAGTGGAGCAACAGCCATGTCGAGGAAGAAATCGTTTCAAAGTGGACATGGAACTGGCGATGCTCAGATCCGATGCCAATTCAAGATGCAGAGCTTTGGTGGTCATGCACACAAACAAACACAAATGAGCTTTCTGTGACTTCAAACCTCTTCTACGGCGTGAAGAAATATAGAAAGGGCCGGCGTAGTCAACTCTCTTGTGAAGAAAAGCATTCAACGGGCGGACCCGATAGCTGGGTAAATTCCCCATGAGAGGAGAAGTGGGTTGGGGACGTACACGAAAGTACAAGTTACACATGCGCACTCGTTGGCGAACAACAGATGTTCCAGACAAAATCCAGAATTTTCGGCGGAGAAGCGACAATAAAAGACTTGGTCCAGTATGAAGATTGACTGTGTGGTAATAACCGATGAGAAGAGTCACAAGGGGATCCTTTTTTGGCAGAAAAATATGGTGCCAGTGATCAAAACTTTACTTCTGCATGGCGCAGACGACCTCCAACGCGAATTACTTCATCATGCAAAAAATAATGCAGCTTTCTGAACTGAGAAGAACAAAGCTTGTATTTCTTTGAAAGTTCGAGATCAGAAGCAAAATGAAGACTCTGGATCACGCGAATCAAAACCGTTTCAGCTTTTTCCAAGTCCGGAGCTGCAATTACAGGACTTTTGATTGGCAAAAGGCGACAAAATCTCATGACAAAAACACAGGAGCGCAACAATTTGTTCCACGAAGAACACTTGTTGATCAGAGTGGACAGACAGAGTGGCAGGTTTTTCTTCAGGCGCCCTGTCAAGACCAGCTGATGGAAAAGGAACAATGGACCAATTACTCTGTGGGGTGCTAGCCCAAGACGAACCAGAAAACCAAAGAGGGTGTTTCGGAAGCTGGAAAGGTGTTGAACCTCAAGACAGGCAATCGGCAGGATTTTCACCTCCTGGAACAGGTGATACAAGAAAATGCGGAGACAATTTTTTATTAAATTTTCATGATTCGATCACTTACAACAAGTATTCTTGCGGTGCGGCGATGAACGTATTCAATTTAAAGCGATGGTTGAATCCGAAAAGGCGAAGATTTGTTTCAAGTGGACCAAGTTTTCGAAAGTTCTGAGGAGAAATTGCATCAACTTGGATGAAAGAATAGCTGCACAGAGCTCCAATCAAACTGGCAAGAGCAAACTAGCTCCTCCACTTTTCCGGGTTTTGCAAAACAGCGCAACTGGGATGATCCATTCGTCACTGGTCCAATATAGTTTTCTTTTTCGACTTTTTTGCATTATGACGATATTTATGATCGTCATGAATCGTGGATCGACGTTATGATCGTTATGATCGTGGATTTACCTACAGCTGAATTTAACGCAGAGGAATCGTGACGGTAACAGAATGCTATACCAACCTACATAAAGAAACAAAATAAATATAAAATAATGCTTCGCGGGTCATTAGAGAAACAAAGCCTGCAATAAAATAATACGTAAAATAATCGATTAGCTCCTAACAAGTTTTTGCGTTTACCGTTAATTACCGTTTTTAACTGCCCATAACCTAAGCAGCTACATCTCCAACATACACTAATTACATTAATGGCACTTTTTTGCAGCAAAGTATCTACGTTGTATTGTAATGTTATACCTACGTTGTAATAAGGTACCCGATGCCTACTCCCTTTTGAAGTAAAGAAAAATTGGAAAACTTATTCCGAAGAAACACATGGGCACGGGCCCCTCCTCTTTCAACACTTTAAACGGTGTCAATGCAAAGTGCCGGTCAGTCGGCTTCTTACCTTTCGGTTTCGCAGAGGTGTACCTACCTGTTGTTGGTCAGACGAAGTTCTTTGCACGTGGTCTTTAGTGTGGCAAGGCCGACAGGATTCGAACCGCCAAGAGTGAGTTTCCAGTTTTTTCTTTACGCAATTTACGAAATTTTCTTAATAATTATACTCTTGCTGTCTGCTTAATTCAATCTAATCGAATTATTACTTATCGATTTCGAATTTGTTCTAGTGGTTCAACTATTCGAGCCCCTGACTGATGAACAGAAGAACGAAGTTTTGGCTGTTTTCGGTAAAAATTTGAAGACCATGCGCCAAGACATAGAGCACATAAAGGAGTGGTTTCAAAAACAACCGCATTTGCCAGAAACTCCACGTGAGTATTTTTTATCGTCAAAATTGACATCCCTAGACAGATACTACACTACCTAATATAGCGGCAGTTTCGGTTTCCTTTCCCCTACCAACAATGGCATTCAAACAGACTTACCAAAAAATTTGCTTAATCATTAACCTCTGGGTAAATGAAGAAGATATTTTGTTTTTCGATTGTTCAATATGATTGTCTGTCACACAAGTCTATTATGTCAACATCTGGCGATGGGCACCTGTCGAACAGGTCTTTCGGCCGTTTAACTCAATTGCACAGAAAAATCGATATAAAACCATCAAAGGCCCCGTTCCCCTACCTGATGACAGTAATACCGCCCTGTGCTGTACAATCAAACTAAAACAGCTGTCCGTGAAATGGCCTACAGAATACCATCATCGTCCAATAGGCGAGTTATTTAAAAATACAAAAATCAATCGATACTTACTTAGTACAAGAAAAAATTGGAGTTATATGATACTTTTAGTAAGCCAGCACTCAGGGGTTCCCGATACCACTGAACAAGTGGATTAGTGGAACACAATTCTGCTCCTTTTGTTTTGATGATGGGAATTCAGATTGGCTAGTTTTCCGCTGGAATTATATTTTTTGGTTGTAATTTCAATGTTACTGAAACATCAACAAACTGAATACAAGCAAGCAGTCGTATTTCTGATTGAGCACTTCTGATTTAGCCCTCCAGTAATTAGGATTCATTTCGTATTTGTCTGCAATTGGCGAAAAATCTGTTTCAACCTAAGATTTCTTATTTCTTGTCGTAAGTATGCAAAGACGGAATAAATCATGAATACTGAAAAGCTGAGATAGAACTATGACCAACACTTATCCCACTTGTATTCAGTTTTGTTTATGTTTCACTGTTTCAATAACATTCAAATTACAGCCAAAAAAAATGTAAATCTGGCGAAAAACTACGAGTACGGCCACCCTAAGTAGTACCTGTTCAAGTATACCAAGGAAGTAGGTACTGCAAAAATCATAAAAATTAGGATTTTCAGTAGAATAAAACAAAATAAAGTGGAGAAAAGGTTTGTTTTTGCACAGTACCTACCTATCCGGTTTTCAATTTCGAATGACGTAGTTTGGGTTCTTCAAACACCCCGGCGGGCGGTGAAGTTCATCGAGTTCACTATAAAAACGAGTTTAGAGTCATGCGATCAAAAACCCACTGGCAACCGATTTAGACTGAAATTTAGAAACAGGAAATCCAGTCAGGTGACGAATAATTCTCACTTTTTTAACTGGATCAAATCAATTATAGGTAGGTTGGTATTTTCTTCTCTGGTTTTTGACATAAATCTGACCGGGATTAGCAAAAACACATTTCCATTTCCAAACTCGAATGCGTTATTCTGGAGATTTCTACCAGTTTATTGCCAGTTTCAGTGTTCCTGGTCGAAATTAGTATACATTTTTTTCTATTAGGAAATCGTTATTTTCTACCTACCTATTTTGTATAATGCGTCGTTTATTTTTAAGGTCAATGATAAATTGCATCAAAACAATTTTTTTGCGTGAAATCGTTCACTACAATGTCGCTAAAGTCGTAGGTACTGCAACTTCCCGATAATTATGATTGGTTAATTTTTCCGGGTCATTTGGGAACTCAAGAATAATAAATATATTATAGGACAACTTCGAAGAAATACATATAACGAATATATCGCTTTGAGAGCGATGTGAGAGTGAGTTTACAATTGTTACAAAAGTAACTTAACAGAAAAGTGGCATAAACTTTACAGCGTCACAATACAATAAACTGGATAAGGGTGAAAATATTAGTGGCAACATTATGTGCAAGTAGAATATGTGCCTGCGAAGAACTCGAAAGAGGTGGCGGTCCAAGAGGGAATTTGAACATGGGACTGGGATACCAGATTTGAAATATCAATTTTTGACTCTATACTCATTGTTTACAACATTTACTCTTCTTTACAATTTTTGTACAACTGTATACAGGGTGTTTCAGTTTTATTCGATCAAAATTTGGGATAAGATTCCCCTTATCCTCTTGATTCATAAAAATATATCATACGTGCCTGTCACTCACTTCCTAAGAAAGATACAGGGTGTCGATGTTCACTTTTTTCGATTTTTAAAAATTGGTAGCTTGCTAACCATTCAAGCAAAATAGCCTAAATTCAGTATAGACTGGTATGTCGGGAATATATACCTACCTGCTGAATTTCAAGAGAATCTGATCAGTGGCGTAAGATTTATGGGGGATCATTGCATTAATTTGGAAACATCTAAAGAACCTTTGAAAATTATGACCCCCCATAACTCATACGCCACTGAACAGATTCTTGCAAAATTTGGCAGATAGGTAGATATTTTCAAAAAACCAGCATCCGCTAAATTTGAGCTAATTTGGTTGAATAGTTAGCAAGTTACCAACTTTTGAAATCTAAAAAAAGTGAATTTTGACACCCTGTATTTTTCTTAGGAAGTGAGTGACAGGCATGTACAGGGTGATTCATGAGTGACCTTACATAGGCTAATGGGAGATGAACGACTTCGAGGCGAGTCGGGATCCATTGCAAAAATTTTGTTTTCTCCATTGGTTACGAAGATACAGGGTGTTTTGTGTGTTTCGTATGAAACTTTGATAAGCGATATCTCTGAAACGGCCAGAGATATTCTCTTGAAATTCACCAGTAATATTTCTCTCTTGGAACTTTACGCTGAAGCCATACTGGGTAAGTCAAAACCCAGGGCCGGGATTGAAAAAATGTGCCCCTTCTTTATTTGATTGAAAACTATATTTTCTGACCGTTTTTTCAAAAAAACTGCTATCGGATTCGAAGAGCTAAGAAAAAATGCTTCAAGAATCACTCTTCAATTTAGATGGCACACCTAAACCGTTTCGACATAAAAATTGAAAGTGAAATTTATGGGTAAGTTTCCATTTTTGACCGGACATAATCGACTCATTGTTTGATTGAATTCATTCAAATTCATTTTTTAGCTTGTCTCTGTGAAATAGAAAGGCCTGGTAGGAAGAAAAATTCCATAGCCTAGGATTTTTTTTTGACGACCAAATCGAGTCTAATTTTGGTTTCACTCTCGATTTTGTCATAAAAAAAAGGTTGGCTCTGGAATTTTTCTTTCAATCAAGCTCTTCTATTCAACAAAGACAAGCCAAAAAATGAATTGTAATGAATTCAATCAAACAATGAGTCCATTATGTCCGGTCAAAAATGGGAACTCACCCACAAATTTTACTTTTAATTTTATTGTCGAAGCGGTTTAGGTGTGCCATCTAAATTAAAGAGTGATTCTTGAAGCATTTTCCCTTAGCTTTTTGAATCCGGTAGCAGTTTTTTTAAAAAGCGGTCAGAAAATGTACTTTTTGATGAAACAAAAAAAGGTCACCTTTTTTCTAGCCCGGCCCTGGATTTTGACTTACCCAGTATGGCTTCGGGATGAGTTCCAACAGAGAAATATTACTGATGAATTTCAAAAAAATACCTCTGGCCGTTTCAGAAATATCGCTTATCAAAGTTTCATACGAAACACACAAAACACCCTGTATCTTTGTAACCATTGGAGAAAATGAAATTTCTTCAGTGGATCCTGACTCGCCTCGAAGTCCTCTATCTCTCATTAGCTTATGCAAGGTCACTCATGAATCACCCTGTATGAATCAAAAGGATGAAGAGAATCCTATCCCAAAGTTTGATCGATTGAATCTGAAACACCCTGTATACAAGGTGGCCCAACGAAAACACAACAGGGGAACTTTGAGCATTCCACCCCATTTTTGTGAAAACTGCTTGGTCAGGTCGACTTTTATATCGAGGGGGACATCTGAAACATACATCGGCGAATTTTTATCTTTGGCCCCGTCACCTCCACCCACCCCAACTTTAAAATTCCAAATGACACCATCTACTTTGAGATACATCTACTAATCAAAGAAAATAAAATCCTCTTCCTGGAAAAATATTTTTTAAATTCTTAACCCTACTCCTTATTTTCTCAAAATTCGCTGAGAATCCAATTTAATATTCTTGACCTCTCGATTTGCTTCATTACAATGGGGTACTTGCCAATGGAACAGATTTGACTGGAAATACTTTCAATCATCAACAAGAGTCATAAATAGTATTTCCTGAAAATTTCCGGAAAATCTATCCATTGGTTGGAAAGATTTTTTTTTCGATCTTTTTTTTCAAAAGGTTGGTAACAGTAGGGATACTTTAGTGAAATTTTTATGTCTGTATTTTTCATATATTGTGAAGCCATTCTGAAAGTTTTTTGAGTTCTTAACCCAACAGTGCTGTTTGTTTAGTTTTTAGTATATTTGTGACGTCACAAATATATTTTTAAAACAGGCACTACGGCCGCAGTTTTGGGAATTTAAGAAAAAGAAAAAATACGGGTACAATATTTTAACCCATACTTTTGATTAGGCCAATAAAAGAAAATTGGACAAGTACCCCATTCAGTTCAATTCAATTCAATTAATTTATTGTTCATAAGAAAAGTACATTCTTTAACAAATTTGCTTCATTACAGTCAACGTCATCCTGCACAGCATCAAAGAAGAAAATTTCCTGGGTTGAAAGTGCCACCCAAATTCAGCTCTTCGTCGCCCCCCTTTTTACAACTTCTAAATCAAAAATGATACCACCTATTTTGTGATACATCAAAATAGGAAGGGAGGTGAATTCTCTTCTTGAACAAAATATTTTCAAAATTTTCAGAAATCCTCCTTTCCCTTCTAGAATACTTGAAATGTTCAATTCATCAACAAATTGGGGAGGGGTTGAAAATTTCCAAAACATTGTTTTCGGAAGAATAATTCAATTCCCTTCAATTCGGTGTATCACAAAGTGAGTGTTATCTTGTTAAATTTTGAAGTTGGGGGGTGGAAAGAGCAAATGGGTGAATTTGGGTAGCACTTTTTCCACCGAAAATTTTCTTCTTCGATGCTATCTGGGATAGCGCTGACTAAATTGAAGAAAAGTGAGGGGTCAAGAATATAAAATAAGGTGGTCAGGGAATTTTAGGAAGGAGGGGGGTAGGGTTGAAAGTTGAAAAAATATTCATCCAGGATGAGAATTTATGCGCAAGGTGGTCCTTTGAAATTTTGAAGTTGGGGTGGGTGAGGTTGAGGGGCTCAAGATGAATAATTCGCCAATATAATTATGTTTCAGATGTCCCCCTCGATATAAAAATTGACCTGTCCGAGCTTTAAAAAAAAAATGAGGTGAAATGCCCAGAACTCTTTCTGTTACTCTTTTTTTTTGTTTAGCTAGCCTGTATATACTCTAAAATATATTGACTTAAATCTCAGTAACCCATAAGATTTACCTATGCACTTCGACTATTCATTGCCTGCATTGTACTCACTTTATGTTAATTATAATTAAGGCAATAAAGTAATTAGTTAATTACCTATATTTTTTTGGTTTCAAGCCTGAGTGTCACGATACTATTCTCGTGCTATATTCTCATGCTAAAAATATATGACAGGAAACTAAAAATTCAGAAACTCCCTAGTAACCTAGTCTCTCATGCTATATTTCTAGCATGAAAATAGTACAAAAATAGCATTGTGACACTCAGGCTTCCGAGACCTTTTCACCCAAGATCAAGCTTCAGAAATCAGAATCGTAGACTGTTTTGTAACGAAATGATCTCCTGAAAAAGGAAAGGAAGTTACTTAATTATTTCTCTCAACCTGAGCTAGGCCATAGACATATTATAATTTAATGTTTTCCTGATTTTTTTCTCCTTCTGCTAACCTCTGATTATAACATTCGCAACTGGTGACGTCAGACGTAGGTGTTTTGCATTGATGATACATTTTAAATAGATAGGTTCTCAATAATTTATATTATTAGGCATTCAGTCGATATGAAAAATGAGGTACACGGTTACGATTAGTACGCAGACGAGCACGTGGAATGGTAATGAAAGGTTGTTCTCTTTAAATTTAATTAAGTTCAAATTATATGCTCTGATACATATAACGTTCATTGAGTGATTAATTATTGCGTAAAGAAAAATTTTTATATTTAAGTACATAAATAGTGGGTAGGTTCTCAACAATAGCGAGCATTTAGCTAAACTAACTCACCTATACAATAAAATAATTGTTAGAAATTAATTCAAATTGCTATAGTCAGCAAATCAGCCTGACTATCCAACGTGGAAACGTCATCAGCGTCTTGCCTTTAGCATGTTTTTTCCTTCCTTTATTCTTACTTTATTCATACACTATGATCTATTTATTTGTATAATGAGTTCTTCAACTTATAATAAAAACTATTGTACCTTTTACAATAAATCAGTGATTTCTTCGCCAAAGAAAATCCCCAGTTAACTATTTCTTGATTGAATTTTTTTGTGCAACGAGGGAACAGTTCACTACTGAGCGCTATACTAAATACACGTCAGATACATTATCGCATCTAGATATCGTTTTGCTTAGCTTCGCCGATGTGTTCACTTTCCCTGCAAACTCAAACTTGGCTCGGCCTGGTCATGCCCGTACATTATATATTCACGTGCTGGAAAGTATTTCACGCGTCGTTCGATAAACACCGACATTGGCCACCAAAACTCATTCGCTGTGGCTCCATAGAAAGTCCATTTGGGTTCGCGTACGTTCCGGCACGCTCTAGAAACACGGCACCTTCGCCAGTTGTGCAGGTGTGTCTCTAATTAGCACGTCGAGATCTCCAGCGAGTTTCGTGACAATACGAAATCGAGAAATACCTCTCGTCTCTTGCGCATCACCATCACCAATCACAATCTCAACAGTTTCAACAATAACGACGTGAATTCTTTCTCTTTACAGCAGACAACACAATCCAAGGATTCTTGCTGATGAACAAATTTCGATTAGCAGACACAAAGAAACGACTCGACATGTACTACACGGTTCGCTCAAAAGTGCCAGAAATCTTCACAATTGTCAACCCCAACAAGCCGCTGATGAAAAACTACCTCGATATAAAGTTTGTATTTTTGTTGTACCTTCCTAATTAAAAGTGGGTTCAGTCAGCCAATTCAGCCAAGGGTTTCAATTTGACCTGAAAGCGCAGCATCGCTCATTGGTTCTTGTGCCACAACGCATGGCGTGAAAGCCAATGAGCGATGGTGAGCTTGCTAAATTTAAAACTATACGGCTGAATAAGCTCCTCACCCTCATATATACGACAATTTTTACCTAGACTGTTGCCGAAAAGAACTATACAGCTAACAATAAGGAATTTTCAGCTATTTCGTGCCTCTGCCAAAGCTGACGGACAATTACTGTCGGTTGCACGTTTTCAAACTGACCACCTGCGATGCAGACAAATTCAATCCGCTGCTGTTTTTCGCATCCACTTTGAATCTGGGCGAGGTGAGGTTTGCCGAAGACTTTTGCACGACCAACATCTTCATTTGCGACCTGGGCGAATGCAAGCTGACCCATCTGACGAAGATAACTCCGGCTTTGTTAAAAAAAGCCGCCACAATAGTCGAGGTATTTTTTGCACAGTTCATTTGTTTACATTTTCATACAGGGTGCTTCCGGATTCATGTGCCAAACGTGAATCTCAAATGGAGGATATCAAGGTGAGTCAAGATCAACGATAGACATTTTTTTTGGTCATTGGTTACGAAGATAGATACAGAGTGTTATATACTTTCGGCCACAATTTTATGAATGCGATATAACAGGAACGGTTTGATGTAACTGATTGAAATTCACGTATTATCTTCTTTTGCTGGTACTTCATAAACTGACAAAACGAGTAAGAAAAAAATTCAGGGCCGGACTTCAAAAAGAAATAATACCATATTTGGAAAGCTCAAAAAAATGCTACAACAATAGTAATTCAATTTTGACGGCACACTTGAAGTCTTGAGGACGTTTTGAGAACCTCATTTCTTGAGCCGTATCCTCGGCCGTATCTTTTCCCGTTTTTTTAATTAATTTTTGTATTGAATAAATGTTTCTCGTATTGTTGATTTTTTTTCAATTTCACTGATGGACTCCTTTATTTCAATGATAAAAAACGTGCAAAAAATGTGATTCATTATGATTTTCATTGTATTGTATCATTTCCGAAATTGCAATACTTGATTTGATCAAACTTGAAAAAAAAAAACGGCCGCTCGCAAAAATTTAGGGAGATTCATGAAAATTTGAATTTAAACGAGTCCAACCTTTTTTTTCTTGTTTCGTTCGTTACGCACTGGGTTAAGTTTGAGTACCTAGCCTGAGTAATAAATGTGGCAAACATGAACAAACTGAGCCGATTGCTCTAACTGCTTACATTTTATGCCCGTTCAAAACACAAAAATGTTGTACTTGTAACCGTATGACTTGTTTTAATTTTTTCCCCGAAAGACTCCAGATGTGCCGTCAAAATTGAATGACAATTTTTGTAGCATTTTTCTTGAGCTTTCCAAATATGGTAATATTTTTTTTAAAATCCACTCAAAATATATTTTTCGACATAAAACCTCTTGAATAATTCTTCCAAGTCCGGCCCAGAATTTTTTCTCACCTGTTTTGGCAGATGATGAAGCACCAGCAAAGGAAGATAATACGTGGATTTCAATCAGTTACATTTAACCATTCTTGTAATATCGCATTCAGAAAATTGTAGCCGAACCGAAAGTATATAACACCCTGTATCTTCGTAACCAATGACCAAAGAAATTTTTCTTTTGTTGATCTTGACTCACCTTGATGTCCACTAGCTGACATTTACGTTTGGCACAGAACACCCTGTATTTAAAATAAGTATACTTCATTATTATTACTCTATAGGTAGCTACCTACTTTTTGTGATTGTTTTCCATTGTTTGATGATTCATATTGTAATAATAGGGAGAGTAAGCACTTATAGAAAAATCAAGTTATAAGATGAGGTAGGTACTTGTACGATGTACGTACGTACAAATGACGACAATACTTAATATTATACATTTCAAGATTCAAAGTCCGCGGGTGACCTAGTTTTTCTTCAAGTGCCTACTTTCAAAATGTAAGCTCCAATGTTGAATGTAAAGTTAACTAAAACATAATCTTGATTACAGAAAGTGTACACCTCAAGGACGTTAGGCCTGCATTTCCTCAATTGTCCACCGTTTGCTGACACGTTCCTGAAACTCCTGAAAGGCGTAGTGCCGCCTAAAATTGGAAACAGGGTATGGTCTTTCCCAAATGCTATCTCTTGAACGCATATTGTTTCAAAAGGAGGCGTTTTTTTTGTGATATGACAGTCGATTGCCATAGATTCACCTTATAATAACCCAAGAAAACTGCCACCTTCAAGCTTATAATTATTAGATAATTAAACATGGTGATCCATGATTCGCGCACACGGAGTCCAGGGCAGTTTGATGAATTGCTTTCAAAGTATCAGAGAAATGTTTGAGAAAATGGTCCTTCTATTTTTTTAAATATGGGGGCCATGTAGTTTCAATATTTCTGAAACTATCTTTGTAAACTGTTCAAGTCAGATTGGAGTGATTTTTTTCAAGTTTTTCTGTATGTATAAGTTTGAAAACACATTCAGAGATACAAAACAATTCTCTTGCAATCTGACTCAAACATTCCGCAAAATAGTTTTCTATGAAGAAGATCGGGCGGGGAGGGGGCGGGGAGGTCACAAATCACTCAGAATGAGGTGTAGATGAAATCTTTAGATTATATTTAGATCTATTATAGATTCGGCAATAAACAATTTCCATCAATCTGAAATGAAAATTGCGGACCATCCATGTAATTTCTTGCTCTCTTGGATTTGGCTTTTATTACCTTGGAATCGGGACGAATTCCACCATTCGTCCTCACTCTCATGGACTTGAAGTTGAAGATCGTCTGTAGAAGTGAATGTGACGTGTTTAAAGTTACCAACAAAAGTCTAGAAAAAGATGGAGTTAACGTAACTGAACCCCTCAGATTTTTTCAACATATTTCTAGTATCTTTGAAGCATTTCTGCCAACTGCTGTGGACGCGACTCATGAATCTCTTTGTATGATTCGTCCTGGCTTTAGTTCTAAATTAAATAATTGTTCCCTAAAATTCCTCCTGATTTGATGACTATTACGATCATTATGCCTCCAGCAGATCTGAATCTTATCTCAATTTGGCGCAGATTTTGTATTCAATAGAAACAGATACCTGAAAAGCATTTTTATAATGCCCTCTACAACTTGTTTGACTTTCAAAAATAACTATGAATACTAATCTACATTTATTATCTTCATTTTAAACTATTTTCTGTTTCAGGTTTATGTCCACGATAGCCCTGAGTTCTTACTAAAACATTTCCCCAAAGAGATGATTCCTAAAGATTACGGAGGCGAAGAAAAATCACTCAAAGAACTCAACGGTTAGTAGTATAATACCATACTATTTCAACTTCTCATTATATTATGAAGTATCATGAAGTACTCATGTTTTATACAAAAATTAATTGCAGATATAGTCAAAATCAAACTAGAACAGTACAAAGATCACTTCGACCACTTGGACCAGCTAAAAGTCAACGAATCCCTCAGAGTCGGCGATCCAGTCCCAGACGACATTTTCGGCTACAGCGGGAACTTCAAGAAGCTCGACTTCGATTGAAACCCTTCAGTTTTATTTTTGATTAGGTGTAATCATTATTGTTTTGATGATCATGATTCTTATAGAATAAGAAATGTACCTATAATATTTAATACACTCTGCCGTAGTTGTTCATTCGCAATCTTTTCAATCTATCTTTATAGTTTCGAGAATTCAATTTGAAAAAGAAAAATAATTGCGGAGCGATAAGACAAGGAAATAATAGGGGAAATTAATGAGAGAGCAAAATTAGAAATAAAGCTCGACAAGAGTCATTTCACTGGGCCCGTTGATGATGTTGGTGTTCGCTTTGAAATATTTATTAACTCAACTCCAGAGTTTGAGCTCCAATCATCGATTTTCTCTCTTCCTCTCCTCTGCTCTCCCTTTCATTATTCTCGCTCTCTTCCTCTCTTTTAATATTAATTGAAATAAGCGGGAAAACTGGAGAAGAAAAACTAACGAAACGGGATGGAGGGACGAGGAAGCGGAAGAAGGAAAAGGCGTAGGTAACTGCTAATTACTCTATTTATTTCGGCAATTTATGAGATGTAGGGGTAAGAATTAATTACTTTTGAAGTTGGTACTGTTGGTAGGTGATTAAATATCAGTGATGTGCCGATCAGCTTCGAAAATGCTGTTTATTGGTTTTGTTTCAACGTGCTTGAGGTTGATAGTTGAGAGTCATATTAGCATTTGAGAGAAATGACTTAGTAGGTAATATTTCCAAATTCTAAGAGAGATGCCACAAGAAGTCAACTTCGGGAGTTGATAACTTCCAATTCGGACGGCCGACTTCAATTGCAATTGACGTCTGATTGATTTTTGAAGTTGTGCTCTATCTTACTGCACGTTATTGACGATATGACGGCATACTAATGCAGTACATACCTACCAATAAATACATACAGATTTTACTTTTATTTCAGCCTACATGAAAAGTGTGTTGCCTAGATATGGGGTAAAATATTGGCAAAATCGAGGAAAAAAAAACTTATTGATGCATCAAGTAACGTGTAGAGATAGGTGAGTATTCAAATAGGTATAATAGACAATCGCCTTGGACTGCAACAATATTTGCTCACGTCTTTATTTTTGCAAACCGGTTCTTGGCCGTTAAAAAGTGAAAACAAAAATAACTGCTGCAAATAGAAGCGCAAATTTACCTTGAAATTCAGCTGAATTTTATGATGTTTATACTCAAGTAGGTACCAGTACTTTTTCAGGTTTTACAGATTTCATGATGAAATAGGTAATCATCTATTTCACACCTGCATCCAAGCCAAAGCACACAGGTCTGCTAGAAGACTATTGAAAACCGCAATTTCGCGTGACAATAATTTTTCAAAAATTCTGCTGAAACTTTTTGTTACCTACTACTGATGGAACGAGAAACATGTAATTTTTATTTATTTGACGAAAAGGCTCAAATTTTGGGCCATAATAGATCATTTGCAACTATTTGAAAATATCAATTCACAAAAAATCCTTACCTCAGAAATCTTCAGGGTTATAAATTTTTTTTGATAGCTCAGTGGTGCCAAGCAATTTTTCTTGCGATAATAATAGCATGTTTCATGTAGTTTCTGAATATGAAAATGAATTTGAATAATATGCATACAGATGAATGTCTTTTTTTGAAAGAAGCTTCAAAGTTTTTTTTCAAGGCCGGCACTGGAAATTTCAAACTCTTCCATAGGACAATGTGTCAGATATCAATAGGAGAATCAACCCCTCAACCCCTTGTCAAATTTTTTTACGAAATACATGAATCACCCTGTAGCTTCGAAACGAACAGCGTTAGAAAAATTCCAAAACCAGATCCTGGTTTGTCTGGAAAAACTGGATCTACCCTTCAGCTATATCCATTTGATGATGAACGGCCCTGTATAATATACTGTTACGAGCGGCGATCCCGTGCATTCGGGTAAACACGCCATCTTTCCGGATTCTTCCACTCATCATGTGGCAGTGTAGATACAAGAGCGGTGCTCTAAACGTTTCCAGAAGTATACACGATGGCTTGGCATTGGGAGCCTTCAACGCTCGATCAAGGCATACCTGTCCATTTTGGCGGAGGTGCAGACATTCCGGAGCACACGGGAAGCACGCGGAAGGTGTGTGATTATCCAGGAGTGGTCTGGAATCCATATGCCGGATCACTATGAAAACTGCGGGAGAATGCATGGAACATTTGAGATGAATTGGTCGGACCTATATAAGGCATCAATTGTCGTCTCACGACCAGTTACGAATTGGAATGCGAAGTGGTAACGAGCGGATAAAAGCGAAGTACCTGCGAATCTCTAAGTAAATAATTGTTGGCGAGTATGACTTGTAGTACGCAGTAATAAACAGTGTGTTTTTTAAAACGATCGTCTCAATCAATTTATTTGAACCCGTACGCGAAATACGTAACAATCAATACCTTACCCAAAAATTTGACCTACAAAGTTCTGCGACTTGTTCGACCTGCGACCTTTCTAAAGTCAGGTCTCTTTCGCACTCCTTCCATTGTCACCCTGTATATCTTGGATAAGGTCAACATTCAGCTGATCAAAGATTGTGACTTGTGGTCAAAAGATCACTCTATCAAGCAACACAAAAAAATCAAAATCAGGCAATTTTTTCCGGAGATATCCCCATTTTGACCAAAGCAAAATTTCGAGGTAGTCTGCTTCAGTTTTGGCCCAGTTTAATATGAGGACAGCCAGTCTGGGCTAGGATCGGGCCGTGCCCGTGTCACAGTTGTGTGAATTCGCTTTAAGGAATCACTACCCAAAATTTACGAACTTTGAGCTGGAGTAAAAAAGCTAATGAGTGAGCGCAAAATCAAGTTTCAACCAACCAAAGGAGGGCGCCACGTATCTAAATCACGCGTGAAATCTTAGTGTGTCGTGATAACTAGAAAGTGAAAAGTGACCCACAAGATTTCCATCCCCTTTTGGGGAAAAATACAGCATCATTATAACACCAAGCATATCGAAAGCTTCACGGCAGTACCTTGTAAGTAGAAAATGGAACTTTTTGCAGGAGCGCAAAAACAACTGATTTGAAGTCCAATAATACAGGAAATTACGATATTTTGCAATGTAACTGTAAACAATAGCTGTTCTTTGATAACATTGCAAAATATCTAATTTTCTGTGCTATTCCTGGACTTAAAATCAGTTGTTTTTGCTCTCCTGTGAAAAGTTCCATTTTTCAGTTACGAGGTACTGGTGCCGTGATGCCCTCAATGTACAATCAAAGCAGTTGGTAAGTATTCATCAAAGACCTTAAGAAAAAGAAAGTGACTCCAAACTTGACATAAAATTTTGGTGGTGCGTGAATTTTGTGTCGTGAACGAGGATCCACCTCGGGATCCACTTATTATCTACGCAAGTATAATTTCGGCCGCTGACCTTGTCAGTTCCTGGTCCGAAATAATAATATTTATCAGTAAAATTGTGATTATTGTGGCCTTGTGTCGCTGCAATTTATTTGAACAAGCCTAGTGTTTTTTCAAGTGTAGGTCACTAGTTATTAGGTTCCTCTGCAGAAGATCTTGCAGGTCGCAGTGCAGAAAGGATCTCCCAAGACCTAGATCCTTCTCTGCATTTTCGAAGCTCCCAGTTCTTCGGAATATTTTGAGAACCGCATGAAAAATCAAATAATTTGAATTAAATAGAATCGCGTTTGTATCAGGGTTCGGACGCTGCCGTGAAGTCGCTATAGTTAATCTGAATCAGTTTAGGGTGGAATCTCCCCTCCTTGAAACTTATAACTTTGTCTTAGCGCCACAGCAATCACTAATATTTCCATGTTGGTTGGAATTTAAACCGATTAGATTCATCCGGCACCCAACGACCCGACCGTTCTGAAAGAGACTTTGTAGAATGAATTGCTATCAGGGCTCGAACAAGTATAGTGTAAAGGGCGATTTTTTAGTGGTTAGGGTACGAATCATTCCGACGCCTCTCCTCATTGGCTTTTTGGCGACCACCTGTATAGTCGATTATCCGCGTTTTGTTTATCTTGACTACGGCATACTCTCACGTATTGGTAAACAACAACGAACTGGCGCTTATACGGTGCGTGCTCAGAAAGTTCTCCACAAATAAAATTTGTACCCTGACTTGAGTAATTGTTCCGCGCACACCATTGATTCGAAAGGTCTTGGAAAGATGAAATTCGTTTCAACATTTCCGGTTACCGACATTCGCAACCGCGGGAATATCTTCGTAGCGTTGGGGGCAATCCACGATCGAAAACTGTTCTAAAGCCCCCAAGGCAAGTCATATCCTATCTTTTCCCAAACAGGAAAAACAGAGCCGTAGCCTAAAAAGAGCACCAGCCTTTGAAAAGAGGCTCCACAAAAATCACGAAAACGTCGAAAACCACTAAGAATTGAATGTTGGTCAAGGTGTAGAATCAGGTGTTCGTCAATGGGTTGGGATGTTGGGAACAGCATCTCATCGGGAACAGCTTAGATAATTCAGATGTCAATGTCACGAATTGACGTTGCAGCAAGGTTGGTTGTAAACCTAAGAGCTTATGGAGCGAAGAATTGTTTTGCGCGCCGACATCTAGTCTAATGAAAAATACTGCTGTCAATGTATGTGAGAAAGTCTGTAGCCGAGAATTGGAAGCGTTTTGTAGTTACACTTTTGTGGATTTTTCTTGAGAAAACCGGCTGTTTTGGCCATAGGAGCTGGTAGCTCCGCGATTTCGAACAATTTTAGCTTGCAGAGTGGAGGTAGGACTTGGTATAGGAGCATTGAGCCATTATTTAACAATTTTGACATTGTACGTACATAGAGGTCTATAGAACTATAGATTGATGTTATGTTCAAACTCAGACTGTGTCATATTGTGTTTGAACTACTGGTCAGGTCTGTCTTAACACTCTCAAGAGCTCTATCCTCGAACAACAAGAAGAAAAGCACAACAGGATGGCACCCCAAACTAACTGGCGAGAGGAACCAAACGACGGGACGTTGAAATTTGTGAAAACAAGACGTCGGATTTTGGCGGAGTATTTTTTTTTCAATTTTCGTAAACGAACCGCATCCCAAGTTGAGGATGAGAATTTTCCAAAAATTTTGCTGAATTTGTGACGATTATGGGAAAATTTTATAATTCATTCAAATTTTACAAGGGAATTGACGTTTAAATAATTCGTTTCAAACATCTTGGTAGGTTTTTGCGGCGAAAAATCGGCTTTTCGGGGAGAATTTCGAGAAATTTGGTGTGAAATGCCAACCGGTGGGTTTCGGGGACCTAGTGACGTCCAGTGCAGGCCATTCGGCGAAGCTTTTCTTGAAATTTTGCCAAAAAAATGTTGAAACCAAAGCACGGGCCGGCCAATCTGACAGGAACGTCAATTGACGACGCTCTCGATTTCGAAAAGCAACACACACAACACCTCGGCATTTGAACAGTGTTTTTGGAATAACAATGACCCTGTCACGGTACAGAATGTGACCGTAGTGGTCCAGTAGACCCTTGGCCGTTTGCCAGGTACCACAACAAACACAAGGTCCCCTTCAAATTAAAGGAGTAAATTGGAGGAGGAAGGAGTAATTTGATCAACACAGGGGAGAGGGAGAACTAAGGAAGCGAAATGGATATGAGAGGTACTCACGATAAATTTACATTGGGGCCAGATTTTAGCAGTACACATTTGCAAAAAAGTGGCCTCTTTCGTTCTTCAGAAGCAAATTTCTTGGCGAGTGCACACGTTTGTTGACGCGAGTTGTTTGATGGGAATTCCAGGATGATCTGCCGCAGGCTTTCGGCTGTACTACCGCAAAAGGTTTTTACCTTTCCGTCTGCTTTTTTTTTCAGCGCTCCGATTGCCTATTTTCACTAATTTTGGATGGAAATACGGCGTAATTTCTGGCGGTTCGATGTAAACAATGCAAATGTCGAATGGGGCGTTGGCCGCGTTGGCGTGAAGTTGCCGCCAAGTGGAATGGTTCTGAATCGGCACCCAACTTCATGTTTGGTTGGAAATGAAAGATTCGGAAAAATTACAAAGTTTCACCATAATATAGAGGAAAGCGTCTACCTCGGCGTCTACAATCAAGCTTCGGTTTTCTTTCGTCTTCACCTATAATCAAATCTGTTGAAAATTCGTTTTAAAAATTGCCCAGACACGATTCGTTTATAATCTACTTTCCTCGTGCAAGCTAGACCTTTCGCGTCATGAAAAGCAGATCCAGAGGTGACCCGATACAATTCGTGGGATTTTTAATAATTCGGAGCTGAATAGGTGATTTTTCGTTTTTGAATTATCAGCGTTCACCATTTTGTTTTCAATTTCCAGCTAAACGACTTGGGAATTTCTTCACAATGTCTGTCTCTTTCGACTATCGATTTTCAACAGATTTGAAATTTTGACGTTTCGGGGGGCGGAATTGAGTGAAATCTTTGACAGCTGACAGAAGGACCATTTTGTTTGTATTTGTCAACCAATCGACGTGCAATTTCAAATACATATATCTATTTGTGACCGAAACTCATTTCCATTAGTTGAATTTGACATTTTGACGTTTCCGAGGCCGAAATTAACTGACTTGTTTTTGACATATGTGTCCGTTTTTTAAGCCTAAGAATGGGTATCTCGCTTATCTTGAGTTAAATTAGGAAAAAGTTGCGCATTTTCATGACGATCAATGACCCAAAAAAAATTTGACGTATCGATTTTAGTTTTTGAGATATCGTGAAAGAACAGGAATTTGAATTTTTGGTTTTATTCTTTATTCAAAAAACGGTTGAAGGTGGCCTTTTCTAATCTAGACATTGTCAAGGCACTTTTTCAAGGGGAATTCAAAGCTGCCAAAATCTTTATTCTAGCTTTCAAAGCAACCGAGATACGACATTCAACTTTTTTCTTTAATGGGCGCAATATTGGATTTTGATATTTTTGAATACGGTATTCTTTCCTGGTTACAACGATGTGCCACATGTCACTGTTGAATAAATGTTCAACATTTACGTTTTTTTTTTTATTGTCAGTGCTGATTTAGTTTCCAAAGCACTCTTTGAAAAATAAAAAATTTTTTTTGCTCAAAAGCATGAATTCAACAGTGGCATGTGACACATCCTTGTAACCAGGAAAAAATATTGTATTCAAAAATGTCAAAATCCAAAATGGCGCCCATGGGAGAAAAAAAAGGTAAATGTCATATCTCGGTTGTTTTGAAAGCTAAAATAAAGATTTTGGCAACATTGAACTTCACTTGGAAAAGTGCTTTCACAACGTCTTAATTAAAAATGGCTACCTCCAACCGTTTTTCAAATAAAAAATAAAAACAAAAATTACAAATTTATGTTTTTTTGTCAATATCTCGAAAACTAAAACTGACAAGTCAAATATCTTTTTGGGTCATTGATCGTCATGAAAATTCGCAACTTTTTTCCAATTCAACCGACTCTGTATCTCTAAAGATAAGCGAGACACCCATGCTTAGCCTCGAGAAACGGACAGCCTGAATATGAGACGGCCGCCATCTTCTTTTGCATTTTGTTGATGTATCGACATTAAATTCCACCTATTTAATGGATATCAATCAGTTAAATTTGACATTTTGACAGTTTCAAGGCCGCCATATTGAACATTTTCCAACAGATCGGATTGGGATTTTCAACTTACACGTGCTTTATGGTGGCCCTACATTGAGTATCATAATGCTGCAGCTTTTTTAGCTGTCAAGCTCTCATTGGTCACATGTTGGTCATTGACAGCAATGACAGAGGCGTCAGGTCCAATCAGAACTCAGCAGCTAAAAAAGATGCAGCTTTTGATGCTCAATGTAGGGCCACCATTAGGTAGACGATCGAGATGCATCTGTCAACTTTCGATTGTTGAGGTTTCAAAAGGCCGTCATATTGAAATTTTGCATTTTTCAACCGATCAGATTGGAATTTTCAACCTATAGGTCGCGGGAACAAAAATGGCATGCTAAAGATGGGTATATGGTATAATGTTGTTTCCACTGGTACTTGTGAACACCATTCTCTTTAGTTGTAATAAATCATATAGATGATTTATTGAACAATTATTGCCACTTTATAAAAAAATAATTGCGCTGAGCTCAAGATTTGTCTGAGTAAGTGAGAGATGTTAAAAACAAACGTATCTCTACAGCGGTATCACTCGCACTCTGTCTGCGCTTGCGCGAGCGTTTTATGTCAATTCCACGTCTAAAAGAATGCGCATTGCGCAGTTGCCACGTCAGGCATACTTGCAACGTTGTCATAGCGGGTGCCAAGGTGACGGTTATGTTCCCGCGACCTATATTTGCTTTGTTTAGTCAATCGAGATGCATCAGTCGAATTTCGATTTTTGACGTTCCAGAAGACCGCCATATTGAACTTTCGCATTTTTCAACTGATCCGATTGGGATCTTCAACCTATACCCACTTGAGGTTGACAATCAAAATGCGTCTGACAAATTTTGATTTTCGACGTTTCAAGAGACCGCCATATTGAACTTTTCTATCTTTCAACCGATCTGATTGGGATTTCAAGCCTATTCGCGAATCGCGATTTCAACTACCGATGGGGGCGCTGTGAACAAGATGGAGGATTGTAAGTTTTTCTGACACCTGTCATTGAGTGCGTTGTGTAACGGTTGTATTTGTGGTATTTGAGTTAATTAATTATTGATCGTATGTAATATCACAAGAGCTATGAGTTTTATCGATAAAATTTTCGAACTATTTCGAGAGCTTTGTTTTCAAGAAATTCACCGAGTGTGAAATGGTCACTTTATTATCTGAAAAAAACCCGACAGCGTAGCTGGAGGGTTTTTGTCTTTGATAATGAAGTGACCATTTTCACGAGTTGAATTGCTTCATAAAAACAAAGCTTGAGAAACAGTTCGAAAATTTTGATAAAACTTGTATTAGCTCGAGTGGTATTTGCGGAGAATATTTCACAAAACGTGAAAATCAAAATATAAAAACGTCTTGATTTCAAATCCACTCCATATTCAAAAATGGAATCGTTTTTTGGCGTTATGACACTGTCATGCGGTCATGCTAATTCAATCAAGTTGCTTTGGAAATCAAGTGCACTCACAATCCAACAAACAGCTAATATTTCAATTATTATTGTGCTTCTCAACGTAAAAACGTCTTCCAAAGCTTTGCCATTCAAAAAACGAAACCACATTGGCCGCAAAATATAACCATAACCTTACAGAAGTGATGAACTGGTCCGCTTTGTGGTTAGATCTGCGATTTTGTGCCCCGCGCGGATTGCGGATGTCATTCATTGTCAATGTGACACCGGCTGTGCAGGAGGGTGGCCTGGCCTGCCTTACCTACGGCGAGGTATGGTGCCGTTGTGGCAAAAGTAATAATAATGCGGCAATTATAACAAACAGAAATTACATAATGTTCCATGGATAATCATTGCAGATCAAAATTATTGTTACTTATTCGAATTAGGAACTGCCTAAATGTGGTATTTCACAAATATGGTGAACTACATCTCACCTCTAGTTGGACACAAGGGATGAGTATATATACCGATTGCAATATTATTACTTTTGGAAGCGGTGTCACTGTGTGTAGATGAAGAATGTTCATTTATGAAAAGGAAGGCACAGTTTTATCGTATATAATACCACAAGAGCTATGAGTTTTATCGATAAAATTTTCGAACTATCTCGAGAGCTTTGTTTTCAAGAAATTCAGTCACTTTATTATCTGAAAAAAACCCGACAGCGTAGCTGGAGGGTTTTTGTCTTTGATAATAAAGTGACCATTTCCACGAGTTGAATTGCTTCATGAAAACAAAGCTTGAGAAACAGTTCGAAAATTTTGATAAAACTCGTATTAGCTCGAGTGGTATTTGCGGAGAATATTCCACAAAACGTGAAAATCAAAATATAAAAACGTTTCGATTCCAAATCCACCCCATATTCAAAAATGGAATCGTTCTTTGGCGTTGTGACTAGGGATGTCCAACTTGGATTCGATTCATACTTGAATCGATTCAATGGAAACGATGCATCTGAAAAGTTGAATCGATTCAACTGTATACGATTATTTAGGGAATCGATTCAAACTAATGTGATTTTTGTTTTGATTATTACGCACGCGACAACACTCGTTAATGCCAAAAAGCCGCTCAATTTTTTCGTCATTTGTGTCGACTATTGACGAAAAATCACTTATTATTGTCAACATTATTATTATTCTGGAATTTTTTCACTAGGGGCATCATCCATTAACACCATAAACCTAAATAAGTTGCCCCGCCGAACTGAATGCACTAAAATCGGTTCTTTCCGATGCATCGATTCATTTCATACTATCTTTTAATCGAATCAAACTATTGATTACGATTCGATTCGGTTAGCACGAATCGATTCACCGACAACATTTGGACATCCCTAGTTGTGACACTGTCATGCGGTCATGCTAATTCAATCAAGTTGCTTTGGAAATCAAGTGCACTTACAAGCTAACAAACAGCTAATATTTCAATTATTATTGTGCTTCTCAACGTAAAAACGTCTTCCAAAGCTTTGCCATTCAAAAAACGAAACCACATTGGCCGCAAAATATAACCATAACCTTACAGAAGTGATGAACTGGTCCGCTTTGTGGCTAGATCTGCGATTTTGTGCCCCGCGCGGATCGCGGATGTCATTCAATGTCAATGTGACAACTGCTGTGCAGGAGGGTGGCCTGGCCTGCCTTACCTACGGCGAGGTATGGTGCCGTTGTGGCAAAAATAATAATAATGCGGCAATTATAACAAACAGAAATTACATAATGTTCCATGGATAATCATTGCAGATCAAAATTATTGTTACTTATTTGAATTAGGAACTGCCTAAATGTGGTATTTCACAAATATAGTGAACTACATCTCACCTCTACTTGGACACAAGGGATGAGTATATATACCGATTGCAATTTTATTACTTTTGGAAGCGGTGTCACTGTGTGTAGGTGACGCTTGAAAGGCTTATAGCAGGCACGATTTTGAGGAACTTTTTAAATGAAGTATGTTGTTTATTTATAAAAGGAAGGCACAGTTTTATCAGTATAAAACTGTACGAAGGTCGTGTTTTATCAGTATAAAACTGATTTCATTGGTTCAACTCGGAGGTTTCACACGTATTGATTGGTCAGAAGTATGTTGTGTGGAATAGTCAGTATAAAACTGTACGAAGGTCGTGTTTTATCAGTATAAAACTGATTTCATTGGTTCAACTCGAAGGTTTTATACGTATTGATTGGTCAGAAGTATGTTGTGTGGAATACTCGCTATTAAAAAATAGTATATTCTTCAACGAGCAATTATAATGATAGTTATAATCCACAAGGGTGTAGTCTGTAATGTCGTTAAACACCCGAGTGGATCATAGCCAGCTTTATGTACGACAATTCAAGAATGAGAATAATTTTGTTGAATGAACCTCCATTATGAAGGTTCCTGAAGAGCTACTTATCAAATCGAAAGCAACAGGTGTATTGGAAAGATGAATTTTCTGGAGAAACTTTAATCTCGTGTGGTGTACCGCAAGGCTCAATATTAGGCCCCATTCTCTTTATCATATACATTAACGACCTTAGTGCTGACGTGGAAGATGTTTTTCTCTATCTCTATGCAGATGATACTACCTATTTCTTAAAAGCTAATACAATATCGAACTTGAAAGAGAAAGAAGCTAAGATATTGGAAAATAGTAAAGCTTGGTTTAGCGCTAATAAACTCCAGATTAATGAGAGCAAAAATCAGTTTCTCCACATATCACCTTCTCAAGAACATAATCATCTGAAATTTCTCGGATTCACGATAAACAATAAGCTTGACTGGAGAGTTCACATCGAGAATATTAAGAAAAAAATCACCACAGCTATCTATATTGTCAGAACCGTCAAGAAGTATAGTACACAGGAAGCCACGCGCTTGGCATATTTTGCGAACTGCCATAGCATCCTAACATATGGAATTCTTCTGTGGGGAGCCTCACCAGCCGCGAAGGATCTCTTCATTCTGCAGAAAAAAGCTGTACGGGCCTTGTGTGGTTTAAGACAAACAGACAGTTGTAGGAACGCCTTCAAGGAAAATGGAATACTCACCCTACCGTCCATGTATATTTTTGAATGTTTGAGATACGTACATGGAAACATTGGGGCTTTTGAGAGAAATGGAAAACACCATGAGTTCAATACAAGGAACAGGGATAGGCTTCAAACACCTCTGCACACTATGAGGAGAACCCAACAAGGAGTGGATTATTGGGGCTCCAAGCTATACAATCGGCTTCAAAGTGAAACAAAGACACTTACCCAAAATCAATTTGAACGGCGGGTCAAGCAGTTTTTGAAAGAGACCGTATTCTACAATATAGAAGATTTCGTAGACGGAAAGGGATCGGTTTAGCACCTTTAAATTTATTTTATTATTATTTTAGCTGTACATAAAATGTGTTAATTGTGTTTGTCTTGTTGTGTACAATACACTGTAAATTGTATAATGTGATATATTGTTATACTTATTTGTGACTGTGACTGCCATGTAAACTTTTGATGGTTGAATACATTATTATTATTATTATTATTATTATTATTATTATTATTATTATTATTATTATTATTATTATTATGATTATTTTACCTAGTAATGAAGTTTCTACCAAGTAAACCGTTCAATGATTGAGATGCAGAGCACTGAATGACCACCTGATAATTTATTTTACCACTGCGTCAAGTAATGTCGCCCTTGTAGATGACGAATAGCCAGTTCTACCAGCGAATTCAATCATTGTTAAATAATTGAGATACTTTCTCTGGTAAATATTGGCTCAGTGACCACAGAAAGAAAAGACAAGTTTCACGAAAGATTATGGGAAATTGTTTAGACCACGACAGCTTGTATGCACTTCCCGTGGTTATTCAACCACCACTGACCTTAAATACATCAGAGAAAATGTCTCAATTAGCTAACAATAATTAAATTTGCTGATGGAACTGGATGTGAGTGAACAAATCCGGTGTTAGATCGACTGCTTTTTGTGTTCTTTCTACCACCACAATAAAACAATAACAATATTCAAATACTTTGTAATTAGGTTGCAACGTGGATGCTTATTAATCACTTAATGATGGAAATGCTGGACAAGTTCAATAATAGTGGTGAGAAATGACTGGGTCTTAAACGTTTGAATGGTTGATTGAATGGTAATATAATGATAACAAAGACAGCATTGCTTTATTCATCTCGATTAAGTAGTAGCACTACAACTACCTACTACAGTAAACCAAGTCAAGCAAGTAGTTTTCGTCAAAAATCAAGTGGGCGCTATTTTTGCTGCCGAGTGTACTTAGTTCCGTAAACCTACTGTCTCCTGAAAACCATAGAACGTACTGGCCTTACAAGACCTGGTCGATTGAGCAACAGAATATTCCAGCCGAAAATATCCCCGAGACAAAACATCCAAGGCTAAATATCCGAAAAGTACCCAATTCTATTTTTTCCATATTCATTTGTTGTTTATGTGTACTTCTCGGAAATTGCTCAAATTCACACGAGATCTGCTCATACAGGTCAGCGGATAAATTCTCATACTCTCGTTACTTTTCGAACAATTTCATTTTCAACCACTTATACTCAGTTTCACTGCTTTTTATGTCAAAGTAGGCCGTGAAAATTGACATTTATGTTCAACATAATGCGTTAGGTAAACCAAATTGAGCTTGACATGACAGGTTATCGTCAATTTGTGAACGTTTGAAGATGAGCTGCAATGTTGAACTTGATTTGACCCGCCAAACGCACAATTTTCAACTCAAAAATAACAATTTTTATAGACCACTCATATGAGAAAAAGCCGATTGTTGATATTTTACTGATAATATAAAAAAAATCGAGTGTTTTTGTTTATAAAGGTTTAACGCTCAGCCTGCTTTAAATTAATCGCATTGTATTCATTTATCGATTTTATTAGATTGAAAAATGATAATCTTTCTTAAAAGACTTATCCATAAAGCCACGATAACTTCGCAATGTGGGTACTTTTTTTTCCCAGAATAACTGAAAAGGTTTTTCCAATCATAATGTTATTATTATTATTATTATTATTATCATTATTCATTATCATAAAAGTTCACGCTGGATAAATAAAGTTTAACATTCCCATTCATTTTTTATCAGTTTCACTACTGTTTACTAAAAAAATCGGTTTATTGAAAGAAATGTATTTTTAGGCACACATCCTTGAAGAAATTATCCATTTTTTCGAAAACATACGGATTTTGGCTGTATACGGAAAAAATTCAGTGATATCATCAGATTGTCTCAGATCAAGGTTGATAACCTTGCGCTTTCTCTCCCGCTCTCTCTCTCTCTCTCTCTTTTTCTCTCATGCGAAATTTGCAAGAGTGCAGAACAGAGCTAAAAACTTTACTCATAGCTAAAGTAGTCCTCCTACTACACCAGACAGCATTAAAAAGATAGTAACTTTCTATAATAATTATTGCGATATTGCAACGTCTCTCTCGAGAAACACAATAACGTTCAGTCCCAGCTGAGAAATGGAACTGTACGAACTGAGCCCGGAAGAAAAACGCCTGGTGCGGTCCTGCTATGGAAAAGACGAAGAATACGTTCGACAAAACGAGGATGAAATCAAGCGGTGGGTGAAGGAGCAAATCCAGTTGCCAGTGGAAGCCCAAGGTCTGTTTTTTTTTTGGTATTTTTTATGGTAATGGTGGTTTTTTACGTTTTTCTGGCTCAAGAGATATTTAATACCTGCGTGCAATTCTGGGAATTTCAGATGGCAAGTTTATCGAATTGATGCTGTTGAGAGGTAAATTTGATGTGGAGAGGACGAAGACGAAGATTGAAAATTATTTCAAGCACATTCGAAAGTATCCCGAGCTCTTCACGAAACTGGGACAGCAGAAGCTTTCGGAAGAAGTCTGGTTAGTAACTGCAATAAGTACCTATTGCATTTGATGATTTTGTTAATTATAGAAATATGTACCGTATGATCAAAAACTTTCTTACTCAAGGCAGGCTGTGGTCCTGGTCATTGGCAGGCAAACGAGGCTGATTTTGGCCAGGCCACAACCTCCCTTGAGTAAGAATGTTTTTGATCATACGGTATTAAACTCAGCGTTCTGTGTGTAAAATGTAGGTGAGGAAAATTCAGTCTACTGGGAAATCCAGCTCGTAGGCATGTACCTATAGTTTGTCATTTTCGGCGTCACATCCACCATTTGTATAAGCTGGTGGCGTGATCAGCTATTCAAGTCTTTATTTTGCAGAATAGGCTGTAGATCACAATAGCTCCCTATAAAAAATCGATTTTTTTTGGGCATGTGAAAAAAAATACCTTTGATTGTTGAATAATTTTGTATAAAATAGTTCAGTCCAATAAACTATCTGGAAATTCAGTGGTAAATGCTCTTGACAACAGAATAATAAAAAAAAAATGTGTTGAGACACCGCCTTGGCGAGTATTCAGAGACAAAGAGAAAATTTTCATAAGGGGGCTTGGGGCTTCTTAAAGCTCTCGCAGTAAGCATGGGTATGTCAAATTAACGTTTAGAAACCGTATCAATTGTTGTATAAGCGTTTGACATTGGCATTCCAACGGGTTGTTTTGTTTTTTAGGTTGAATTGGCAACTAATAAACTGTGCTTGAAAAACGTTTAATTAGCGTCAGTGTTAGTTAAAAAGCAGTTTTTGTTGAAAAATGAACGTTTGAGTTTAATTTCGACGGAACGTTCCCAAATGTGCAGAGTAAATAAAGCCTTATATTATTTAAAAAAAAAATTATTGTTGAGTAAACAAAACTTGAGCAACTTTTAATGATTGTGTGTGATGATTTGAGAAACGCTTCTGGTCAGAGAATAAACGTTTTATTTCAATTTTTATGACAACGTTCCCAATACGTACAAAGTAAAGGTTTGCATTATTGTCCAAAAATGATCGTAAACGGAACCTGAGGAGCGTTTAGTTGGCCTTGGAGTAATAAATTAAAAAACGTCTCTGTCTAGAAAATGGACGTTCCATTTAAGTTTTGATGAAAACATTTTTCAGATACACAAACAAAATAAAGGGGTCAATTATTACCAAAAAATGATGGTTCTATCCAATCAGTGAAAATTAAGAAGCGTTTGATTAGCGTTAGTTATAATTCAAAATCGTATATCTGACTATAAGGTGAATGTTTTATTCAAGTTTTGATGGTAACGTTTTAAAGACGTACAAAGAAAAATGTTATAGTATTAAGGAATAATCGTTGAATAAACACGTGCGCGTGCCCTGAAATGTGCCACTTTCTGTACTTCTGTAGTTAGAGCCACACCGAGAGAGGGCGTCTCAAATTCTAACGCACCGCTTTGGCCCAGACCAGTCTAATTAAATACAAAAGCATAACCCGAGCCCGATCTCATCAAACTCGAAGCAGTCGAAACTTAATATTTGCTAATTGTTCCTGGCTTCATGCTGAGTTTTCAGCCTTTCACAATAGCTTGATTCCTCTTTGTGTTATAGAGGTGGACTATTTTGTCTCAGTTTTAGACATATTTCGATAAAAAACTATGAATTTTCAATTTATTCTTCAAATGAATTTAAAACCTACATATTTTCTTTCCTTGATATTTTTCAGTGCCGCCATAAACATGCCGAAAGTTACCCCGGCAAAATGCGAAAGGATAGTCGTCTTGAAATTTTCGGAAACGACGTTGAAAAAATTCGACGTCGATCGTTGCATTGCGTCTGCCGTCTCTGCAGCTATGGTGATGTACCACAACGATTACCACAGCGGAATCAAATTTTTAATCGACTGCAAAGGATTTTCCTTTTTCTATATGACCAAAGTAACGCCTCGGATCATGATGAAGTTGCTGATGATCTACGAGGTGAGTCAAAGGCGTTTTCTTTGTCCAAAACTCCAGAGAGGAAAGATGGGTGACTGCACCTTGCTGATGTAGAAAATAATTTCAGTAAGAGTGGCCGGAATCGAACTGCTGAACGCTCCCGGGTACCTGACGGTCTTGCTGAAGATGGCCAAGGCTGTGTTAAAACCGAAGCTGTTTTCTAGGGTGAGTTTGTTTTGTTCTTGTCAGGCTATTGAACCTGAAAATGTCTTAAATATTAATAACTTCCGAAGTCGTACATACCCGTAGTCGATGATCTTTATTTTCAAAATAATGAAACTAGAAGTGGTCGAAGAACCACCTTTCGACTTTTCATAACTTTGGACGGAAAGCCAAAAGTTTTTGTCATTATCAAACTCAGAGTTTACCACTTTATCTCAAAATTTCCGAAATTACCTCAAAGTTTCCGATATTACCTCAAAGTTTACACGTTACTTTGAAAACTCCACGTTTATCATGAAAATATAAATTTGAGTTCTAAAATTCTTAGTTTATCCTGGGTGATTTTAGGTTTATCCGAATAAATTCAACTTTGTCCTGTAACTTTGGACTTTATCTTGGAAAATCAGAGTCAAGCCTGGAGTTTGTATTTGCTTTCATGCAAACTCGGAATTTCCCAATATTGCATTGGATCAAAAATTCAGGACTAGAAATTTTTATTCTTTCTATTGAGTGCTCCATTTCTATTCTCTAATTTTTGATTTCTTTTTCGAAAATTCAGACTTCAACTTTTGCCTGTCTGAACTCAGAATTTCCGGCTTCATCTAAGAATTTCTGACCTCATCTTAGAATTCGGACCTGAATTTAAAAAAATTGAGTTCATCTCACGAATTCATTTTCACACTTCTCGTAATTTCCGAGTTTATCTTGGGTAATCAGACTTTGTCTCGTAGCCTCTGACTTTATTTCGGAAGTTTAGGCTCAAACTTGGAGTTTCTGCACTCTACTCAAGCTCAAAACTTCCGACCTCATCTCAGAATTCAAATGTGAATTCGGAAATTTTCAGTTTGTCTTGAAAATTTAGGCATGATCTTTCAATTTGTCAACTTTTTCTGAAGTTTCGTCTTCATCGAACTCAGTTTCCACCATTTCCAGAAAGTCCTATCTCGAGAGTCTTCGAAATTTATCTCGAAATTCATATTTAGATCAAAAAAATCTAAGATTATCCCGAAGATCTGACATCATCTTGAATTCCAGATTCAAATTTCGAACCTCTGACTTTATCTCGGGAATATAATAATAACTTCATCAAACTCAGAATTTTTGATTCCATTTCGTAATTACCAACTTCTTTGATTTTCCACCTGCATCTCAAAATTTCAACGCAAACTCGATAATTCTGAGTTCATTTGAGGAATTCTCTCTTCAACTTTTGAAATCTGTATTTTAGAAACTCATACTCTACCTCGACATTTTCTTCTTCACCAACCCACACTCCCCGACATTATTTAAAAAAAATTCCAACTCGGAAACTACTCGGAGACTATTTGGGTAATTCAGACCTTATCTCGGAAATCCAGATCGAAACTTGAAGTTTTCATATCGATTTTACTTAGAATTTCTGGCTGTCTCAGAAATTGAAACTTGAACTTGAACCTCTGAGTTTCTTTGGAGAAAAATAACTGTATATTGAGATCTAAACTCGGAAATTTGGAGATCATCTTGGAATTTTTTGCCCACAGCTCAAACTCAAGATTCCCCTCGGTGTTAGGCCTCGTTGCGGAAATAGCCGACGTTAAATAAACGAATATAAAAAATTCCCTGACCTTACCTCGGAATTTGAATTGAAATTTGGAACTACTTCGTTTATCGGGAATTCCGATTCGATTTCGCAGTATGACAATCTATAATATTGCGAAATCATTCCTGAATCTCCATCTTTGTCATACTGAAGACTTCAGAATTATTCTGAATAATTTATACTCACACTTGGAAATTCTACGCTTTTCAAATACATTTAGTTTTTATTATTTCTCAAATTCATTCAAATCCATATTCATACTCGAAAATTTCGGCTGAATATAGAATTTGATATTCAAATTATGAAGTCCTTTTGCTATATTTTAGCAACTCCCAGTATAAATTGAAAGAGAAGTGAATACTTCCTTCAATTGTACGGCAGATAATCTCCAAAACTTCGATTTTATTTAAAAAATTTAGACCTTGACTGACGTGAATTCCTGCTTTTATCATGCTCAAAATCTCAGACGTTATCTCGGAACTCCGACTTTGTCAAACTGCAGAACTTCCGAATTTATTTAGAAATTCTCAAACTCACCTTGAAATCAGTTTTGAATTCTTTGAAAATTTGAGATTATCTCGGGAATTCCCACTTAAGCTGATAGAGTCGAAGTTGAACTCAAATATTGTTGGACTATTTCAGATTTTCAGATTCAAGTTTGGAATTTCCATCTCAAATGTACATGGAACTTCCTAATTAATCTTGGAATTTAAACTCACACTCAGGAACTCTACTTTCATCAGACTCAAAATTTCTGGCTGTTTCTCTAGAATTCGGAATCAGGCTCAAATGCCATTTTTGGTGTCTCGGAAATTCCGACTTGAGCTGTGAAATTGCTACTTGGTCTGGAGAATTTTTCATTTATCTCAGAAATTCAGACTCCAGACATCTCGAAATATCCCTCTTCATCGTAATTAGAATTTCTTATTTCAATACTTGGAAACTTTCAACTTCTATGCACGAGGAATTCCAACTTGATGAAACCCAGAATTTTCGATTTTTTCGCAATTTCAGGACCTTACGTCGGAATTTAGGTTAAAATACCAGACTTTTTTCCAGACCGAAGCGACCAGAGTTTAGTTTCTGGGAAAAAGTCGGAATTCTCGGGATAAAGACAGACATGTTGAATCTGATTGAGGTAGAATCTCTGAATGTGAGTCTGAACTCCAAGATGAATTCAGAAGTTGTCGAATTTCAAGTTTTCGAGATAAAGTCAGAATTCATTAGATAAGCCTCAGAATTTCCAAATTCAAATCTGAATTTCGATGGAACCTCAGGAAGTTGCGGAATCAAGTCGAAAACTCTAATTTTGATCAAGTCGGAGTTCCCAAGATAAAGTCTGAAGTTTTGTGTAGGTATATACAGGTGATTCCAAAGTGTCGGACCATCTTGAGGGTGCTCAATGTGGAGGTGTAGTAGAGTTCTGAAAAATTGTTGAAAAAATTCCACTCATGTCTTCCAATTTTGAAGTTATGGAGGGACAAAAGTTGGTCCTTCGCTTCTATTTTCGTTGTTTCAAAAGATTTTAGTAAACTGTTCATGGAAAAACAATGAGTACAAAAAATCAACCTCTGAATCTTCAATCAATTTCTGTCCTGTATACAGGGTGAGTCATGAATCCTGAACATTATTTTTTTCTAAAAGTGCCTGCAAACAGTCACAGTTGTCCTATAACCTAATTACAACACAATAAAACTCAACTCATTGTGACAGAATCATTTTGCTTCTGGTTTTTTAGGAAAACTAAATTTTTGCAGTTCATGACTCAACTCACTGAATAGAAAACACAATTGAATACAGAGTCAGACGTTGATTTTTTGTTCTTATTATTTTTCCATAAACAGTTTAGCATAATCTTTTGAAACAAGGAAAATAGAATCGACCGAGGGACCAACTTTTGTCCCTAAATTACTTCAAAATTGAAAGACACAGAATTTTTCCATATTACGCACCTTCAAGGTAGTCCGACACTTTTGAATCACCTCGTATGTTAAGGCAGAAAATCCGAGTTGAATTCTTAATTTCTGAGATATTGTAGGAATTCCGATTGTATATCTTGAAAATTCATGTTTGAACTGGAGAAATTGTGTTTACTTATACCAAGAATTCAGATTCAAGTTCGAAAGTGCGATCTGTATTGTATTCGGAACTTCTAAATTCATCTTGGAATTACCTACGATGATACACTCAGAAAATCTACATTCTTCAGCCCCAGGATTTCTGACCTAATCTCGAAAATTCCAACTTAAATACCAGAAATTCAAACGCTGGTCGCTACCATTTGTTATTCCGGTAAATTACAGTATCGTTGCTAGTCCCTTCTCGAGGGCTTCAGAAAAGCCTGTTGATTTCGCGAATAATCTGGCAAGCTTTCGATGCACGGCTCCTCCGCCAATAGTGCAGGGTGTATGTCTTATTCGCGCGCTGTGGTCTCCAGCGAATTTGGTAACAGTAGGTATGTAGAAAAATGGAATTGAATAGATTATTTAGGCCAACGTTTCACATCCATTTATTTTGTGTGTCCTTCTTCGGAGCCTGAAAATCATAGAACAAGAATATAAAGTATATATTGTATATTACCTGATACATGAAATAAGAATAATAAAATATAACGATACAAATCCTAACTTGGATAAAATATTTCGTTCAAAACATGAGAATTTGGCAAAGCTCCCAAAATACTTGCTGCGTTGCCCTTTTGAATGCAAAGGCTGATTCCTTGAGTTGAGAAGGATCTGGCCCGGGGATCTCCAGATGAACAATGTATAAAAATATTGGAAATATGAAAAAGTGATATGTGTAGAAGTCATAAAATGGTCAAGAAGGCCCCACAAAATAAATGGATGGACCCTACCAAGAATGAATGATATGACTCTTTTCCGTAATATTTCTCATGTTTTTTTGTCTCTCATGTACCGATTCCTTATGTGTTACGTCCATTGTTAATTGAGAGTCACCTGGCAAATTATTTGCGACCCACGTGTGTTGGTTGCGATGCTTCAGGAAAAGGAAAAGTTCCCGGTTGATATATCTCGAAAACGTCGATCGTTCTATAAAGTCATGTCAGAAACCTACTGAGTAACTTAGATTCATCAAAGTCCCGCCATTTTATTGAATTTCGTGAAGTTTCTGGCCTTTTTATGTATAGATCCCATGAATAATACAGTATACTTTTGAGGCACCCTGTATTGGGATATTATTCAAGTCTGACTTGGAATTATGGTATAATTTTATCAGAGATTTTTTTCATTATTTCAGATTACACTTCATCAAGACCTCGATTCAGTTCACCAAAATATACCAAGAGAATGCTTGCCCAGCGATTATGGAGGAGATCTGAATCCATCTGAATATTATTTATGTGAGTTTGTCCTGAATTTTATACTCTCTCTCAAAAACCTCTCTACAAAATTGTGTTGTTTATATCCAGTTAGATTGATCATTGTACCACATTACAAATTTTTGTCGTAATTAATCAGATGTAGTCAATGTTACGAGTATGATAATAAAAATTAAATTATTCCAGTGTTATGGGACGAAATCATAGAATCACAGGCCGAGCTCTACGCCACCATTTCTAAAACTTGCCAGACGACGGACGCCTCTCTTGATGCCGAAAAACAAGCAAAAATCATTGCAGATTCTGATGCTACCAATAACAATTATTTCAAAAATTTGGATTTTGATTGAAAAATCTCACAATAGGCGATCTTAAACAATAATACATAGCACGATAATTATCATTACAGTAGGCTTGAACGTTGTCCATGATTATTGTCCTTGAATTTTTTTATTCGTTGTTTTCATTGACTACTTATAATATGAAATACTTGTCAAGTTCAAGTGCCCCAGATAAGAGCTGTTATTCCAAGGAGAGAAATGAAGAGTTGCATTACTTGATTGCGATAAATCCAGTGTGGACGACCAGAAAGTGCATAAGTCCGGTACAAGCCATCCACAACTTGGATGCAAAAATTATTTCGAGTGCATAATACTCATTTTTGATTCACTAGCTAAAAGAATTGAATGCTTCAAACTAAAAGGTGTTTCGACAATAGAAGTGCTGAGTATACATAATTTATTTTCAAAAGGAAAAGGGTAAATAGAGCGAAACCAGCAAATGAGAGGAACATTAAGGATCAGAGAAGTCTTATTTGCACTATCAGTATTCCAATCAATCTCTCTTCAAATCAATTTTTTCCAAATGTCAATTTTCTTTTATCACTTTCACGATAATATCTGTATCCGAGGATTAGCAGAATTCGTTGAATTTGCAGCTCGGTTTCAATTTGGAAAAATTGATGGTTATTCTTGTTAATTGTTATTATAACTAGGTGATATCTGTACTCATGGCTCAGTACTAAGTTGGGTTGGGGCTTTGACCAAGGTCTATGAACCAATTAGGGCGCTGTATTTGCTAACCTACGCAGTCTTTAGTTTGCGCTTCCAACTTGGTATCGAGCCGTTAAAATATACCTAAGTTAAGTTTCAGGTGATACCTAATAAAATGATAACGAAACGGACCGTTGGAATATTATTTTTCTTGGAAAAGTTGACGTTTCAAAAGGAAATTCATTAAAGAAGATAAGTATCGGTAGGTACCATAGACAAGGACAAAAGTAGAAGAAGGAAGAACCACTGCGCATCCATTTCAGCCGATATCGCATGGGGTCCGCCATTTTTAGGTCATAACGGCTTTTCCAAGGCGGCAATTTAAATGCGGGGAGTACGCGCGAGTCAAAATCATAGACAGACGTCAAAACAGATGACAGTCATGAGACAATTTGTAGGTTATACTTTGTAAACGAAACAAATAACTCAATAGTGGACGTGGTAGGAAAAAACAAGTTGCAAATGATGATAAAGGCAAACCACTTTGCAGGATCATAACTAAGACTTGAATGAACGATTCTGCCCGCAGTGCTTTTTCTTTCGTCCCTTAGGATTTGAATGGCGCCCCTTTTTCAAAATGGCGGATTTCATCTAGGGGCAGAAGGTATCGAATAGCCTGGTGATGTCCAGCTTTGTTGAAATATATGGAGCTATGTCTCGATCGGTTTCTGGGACATCAAACACTATTTAAAAAAATGGTGTAACATTGACATCTGTCGCAGGCAAATTTGGTGGAGGCGCCAAAGTGAATTTAGTACGGTCATAAGCAAATCGCTGTAACATTTTTATTTTTCGACCGATTTCAACACAAGACATCTAATTTTGTAGAAAAGTGAGTTCTTCTTGTTATCTTATCCCTTCCATGGAAAAAAAAACTTGGGGAACGTTAAAAAAAAATTAAGAAAAAATTGAAAAAAAGAGATTTTTTATTTTTTTTTTATTTTCATGAAAATTGCCTTATTCGTAGATTTTGATGTGTCCTTTCTAAATTTGCACTTTTCCGATTTATATCTTTACAGTGCGCACCGCCATCTTGAAAAAATGATATCTGAAAAGAAGTTTTTGACAATATCTAAATTTAAGTCCTTGCAAGAATTAAATGTTTATATACGTTTGAGAGTACATTCAATTCTCCACAATTTGACACCTGAACCATCCCTGTGCAACTCGGGGTTCTTGAGCTAGAGCTTCCGGAAGTATCAATTTTCGGTGTTAAATAGTGACCGCGCCTACCGGATTTCACCACTGGATCACCACCATGTCCTAATCAAGTTACCCATCAATAACGCGTCGTCATTCATCATAAATCATGAACATTGGTGGACCTGGCACAGCCCCAAGAGGTGATTTTGATTTATTTTGGAACCGAAAATTGATACTTCCAGAAGGTCTAGCTCAAGAACCGCGGGTCGCACAGAGCTGGTTCAGATGTCTAACTGTGGAGGATTGAATGTGCTTTCATTATGTCTTCAAACATTCTAATGTCACAAGGGCCAAAATCCAGATATTGTCAAAAACTTCTTTTCAGACATAATTTTTTCAATATGGCGGCGCGTGCGGCAAAGATAGAAATCGGAAAAGTGCAAATTTAGAAAGAGCACATCAAAATCTACAAATAAAGCAATTTTTATGAAAATAAAAAAATGAAAAACATATATTTTTTTTCAAAT